>OZ026573.1:6556400-7846400 GCA_964020215.1 Aurelia sp. 3 sensu Dawson et al. (2005) | reverse complement strand
CGCGTAGTCCACAAGTATTGCTCTCCTTTCCCTTTCCCTTCCTTTTTCTTCTTCTTCTTCCCTCCCGTTTGTTTATTGATCAAGAGCGAGAGTTGAAGCAAGTCCATTGCCCCATGAGCCAAGAATGGCTGCTTTAGGGGGCCAAGGCAAAACCTAATTGCAATAATACTAACATAAAATTTACAATGTTAAATTTGAATAGAATTAGAAATTAAAATCTATTTGCTATTTTCTACCGGGTGTCTCAAAAAAAGTACCCCCTTTTGGCTGGAAATAGGAACGAAACGATAAGATATTATTACTCGCCGAGTGAATTGCTAAATTTATCAATCTTCAACTTAGATTCAAATACCTTGCATTTAGAAATCGTCCAACAAACACCGGAGATCCGAGCTTGCAAAGTCAACATTTAAAGCGCACCCGAAACCAGAGGTTTTGAAATAGGGCCTAGCCATGATTTGTATCATGGATCTTTTCCAAAGCACCTGTAAACTTTAACTTTCATTTTTTTCGCTTTTGAAAAGAATAAAAGACTCGTGGACATCGCCCTGATTAAACAAATATAATGAAGATGCAGAAAGGCCTGATTCACACTAGGCTGTTAGGTTCATTAAGATGGTGCAGAAAGACCCAAAATATAAAGGACTCAAACCCTGCGTCTTGTCCTTTGGGTCTTTTTGTACGACCCTAACGACCCAAACGACGTAGTGTAAATCAGGCTCAAGAATGATAAAGTCGTGCCAAATCTCCACAAAGACCATGCATGTGCTCTTTTCGTCTTCTTTGACATTTGGGATGGAAGGCAATGCACAGATTGATTTCTCAAAGGAATAATTATTTGTACAACAACTGAAGAATTTCAGGGCATAATTCTTTTCAAAAGGTCAAAGTTCGAATTCTTTTGCAATATGCCTGTGTTATCAAATCAGGGCTAGAGTAGTTTCGGGTATCATGGCACACTTAAGGGAAAAACTTAAATCGTCACCTCAATTCAAGACAAATTTGGCCACACTTTGTATTAGCAATTAGGCCCAAGCATGCTCCAACGTTTCATCAATACATTCTATTTTTCAAACGTTTCTTGTCCATAAGCAAGCCAAAAAATTGAGCCCCGGTCGAGTCGGGCATTGTGGAACACTGTCGGGTATTATGGAACAAGGTTTTTCTTTTGTTTGTATACGGTCCTCTATTTGAAACGTCGCAAGAAAATGGCGACCAGAAATCACGTTCGTCGGATGTCCTTCGTTATCAGCGATACAGACAGTACACCAAAAAGTGGAGCAGCCTAACTTTAACAAAAATATGGCGACGGATGTTTGAAGAGTTGCAGCTTGTACAATTAGTGAGCTTTCATCTCACTTCCAGGCCGCTAGGCTTCATTTTCTGAAAAATTTTCCACAACACCCGATGTCCCACAATACCCGAAACCACTCTAGGCCCTTTTACAAAACCTCTGGTTTCGGGTGCACTGTAAATTTTGACTTTGCAAGCTTGTATTTCCGGTGTTTGGTAGACGATTTTCAAAAGCAAGATATGTGAATCTAAGTTGAAGATTGATAAATTTAGCTGTTCCCTCCGAGAGTAATAATATCTTACGGTTTCGCTCCTATTTCCAGTCAAAAGGGGGTACTTTTTTTGAGACACCCAGTAGTCTACATTTAAAAGTAGACAGAGAGGGGGCTAGCTTCACCTCATGTTCCAGTTCATTCCAAACCTTTGATGCACGGAACGAAAATGCAAGTCGATAGAACGTGTAGTCCTGTCGATAGAGCAGGCCTGGTCATTGCTTCGATAAGCTTAGCTTCTCGGTGGCCCTAAAATCTACCTTGAGATGCTTGGTTGAAACAAAAAGCAAAAACAAAAAAAACAGCATCCTTTGAAATGAAAAGTAATCTACCCTTCAGTAACAGATGTTAGCAAACAAGGCAGATATTGAAGAGCCATGCCACAGGTTCTTAATTAGAAGATGCATAATTTAAGAAATGAAGCCTCTAGGTTTCTATTTTGTAGGTTCTTATATGCAGAGATTTACTGTGCTGCAGTAGCCGAACTGACAGAGGGGTGCTACTTTAGCTGAACTGTCCTATCATTTAAAAATTCACTGTAGACCTATAGTTTCCATTTAGGCGAAACTTGATTTTAAGACTTTTAAATCGTAGCATGCCTGCAAAGGACAACGAATGACAATGCCCTTTTTAAAGTTGCATTCAAAACTTCCATATAAACTCTCTGAAAGGAATGGGATACGGCTGTAAACTTTCCATAATATTTACGATATGAATATCGATTCGTCAAAATAAGATCTTGCACTTTGAGTCTGAGGTTCTTTCTCTTCCCTAAAAAGTTCATCTTAAATTTACATTGAAAACTCAGGTTTTCAATACCTAGTGAAAATTCGCCTGCGTGCAGACTCAACAGTCAGTTCGGAGGAACGAAAAGGAGAAGAAAGCTTCCTGTAAAGTCTACCAACGGCGACCAATTCTATGTTTTGACTTCTGAGATTTTGTGGAACCATCTGTGATTGGCTGCACGATTTAACTTTTGTTCTTACTGTTCAGCGTGTTCTGCTTTTAACAAATCTTAGAATAATGTTTGTTACACGCAAAATACGCTGAACACAAGTAAGAACAATAGTTAAATCGTGCTGCCAATCCCAGACGGTTCAACAAAATCTGAAAACTCAATGCACAGAACTGGTCGCCGTTGCGCAGACTCTACAGGGAGCTTTCTTCTCCTTTTCACTCCTCCACACTGACTGCAGTCTGCACGCAGGCTAATAAGAATATGCTTCAAATAATAAGTCTAAATCAAGCATTGCTCCTTTGGTTATTTGGTCATGTTTTTTAACGAAAAAGTCCTTCAAACCTGTCCCAAATTGCTAGATAAAACAAGTTGATTTGTTTCTCTCCTCTCTGAAGAAAAATATGAAGGAGCTTCGCTCTCACAATTGCACTCAAGAATGAGGTATATACAACGAGAAAGAGATTTTGCTTCGTCTACAAACGGGAGGGTTCAGATTTAGAAAGAAGAATAATTTAAAACATCCACACTTGGTGTTCAGAAAAATCAATTGGATGTTAGCGGTTGCAAAATAACTGATTTCCAAAATTAAATTGCATATAAAGTTCACTTTCAGTAGAATTTGGAAGAAAGGAATCGATCCCAAGTCATAACATACCGGCTGAGTCAAAAAACGTTTACACGTTTAGTGGGTTATGGAATAAAAAAATGGAATAAAAAGTATGTGGCCGATATTCAAATCTAAAATGTTAACCTATCAGAAAAAAGGCTAACTTAGATATTAAAATTTGTTTGGTAAAATCATACATGTTTAAGGCCCAACAACTAGAAAAAAGCCTGTAAGGGGTTTGTATGGGAATCGAGAATTCCACGTTCCATTCTGGTCCATGGTTTTGGTAGCATTGAAGTTTACAATGTCATGTTCAGAAATACAATTTTAATTTCAATACATCATGGACCAGAATGGAATGGGAAATGCTCGCTCCCAAACGTGCCCTTTACCAGCATTTTCCTAATTTTTGGGTATAAATGATAAGTACTTTTACGAAACAAAATTTTCCCATCTAAGTTGGATTTTGACTGATCGATTAACATTTCAGCTTTGAATATCGGCCTCATACTTTCTATTTCATGCCCCAAACGCGTAAACTTATTTTTTACTCACCCGGCAAATGAGTCTCTAAGTTACTTTGGTCCAGCGCATGGTTCTCATTGATGTTTCAGCCTACTTTCAAAGCTTACAAATACATATCAATATCAATGGTATGTGACTTCTAACCTACAATACTGTGAAAAACAATCAATAACTGAGCGACAAGGAAGAAAATCCTTCGAGAAATAACAAGTGCTGACTAGAAAAGGAGAAACAGCGTTACCAGCATATTCTGATGTTTCAGAGCATCAGTATTGTCTATATCAAACCTTGAGAGGACATATCAGTTTCCATTCTTTATCATTACTAATCTCACATACGATGAAAGTAACCAGAGACAGCGCCACAGTGAGGTGAAAGTCTCGCAGAATAAAAAATTCTTGTTCGGATTGAGCTAGGAAATTTGGGGAATTTAAGTGATGTTTCTGCCGCTTCTTAACTGTTTACATCAAAGCTTAAAATCACATATCAATATCCATTTTCTGTAACTTCTAATCTCAACTACAGTGAACAAATAATCAAAAACAGTGCAACAGTGATAGCAAACCTTGCGAAAAATAACAAGTCATATTTTAGTTGAAGAAGATAGAAGAGTCATCGAAGTTAGGCCACTCAGGTTTGCTTGGTGCTGCTATTGTGGCATACCATAATAAGGCAGTATTCTCAATAATTCCGATTAACACGCCAAGTACCTTCGTGCCGTGAAACTCCAGGTACATAGTTTCAACTGGTGAAAGTTAATAAGATAACGCAGTACATCCCATCCACTATCCGAAAATATACTTAGCAAGGAAAAAAGCGTCTTTGAGCTTGCAAGCTGAAGATCACTGACAACAGTTTTACTCAAATATGACTCAATGATTCTGTCATAAATGCGTATTTACTTCAAACCCGAAAAGTAACCGATGGAAAATGATTACCAACAGGGTTCATTTAAGTGACAACAAAGTGTCAGGCTTTATTACATGAAGCGAACAAGCTAGTCCTGTATCTGCAATATCAGGTTGGACTGAAGAAGCTTGCTTGGACGCAACAAACAATGCACACATATTTAACAAATCATAAATACAGATTAAGTAATACTGTGTCATGCAAATCCTTCGCTGCCAACGTTTTATTGACTAAAGGTGGTTTATTGGTGACTGAATAAAAATGCCTGAATAAAATTATTCATCATATTTTTGAACTTTTGTGGTGACAAATATCTAATTCCATACAGGAACTGAAATACTGTCAACAGGATGCGCTTATCCAAACAATCTGTATATATTTGGCTGCAAACGTACGGTGACCATATAAAATCTTCCATAAAAAGAACAAAATTATTCCTTCAAAGAAAAAATTATATCTTTTTATCTAACTTGGGATTAGCCTTTCTTTCCGAAACTAAAGATCTGCCTAGATCCCTGATTTAATCACTGTGAAATATTTTTGGGCATAAATTTCTCTGGCTAACTGTGAAGAACCAGAAAGTCCTATGCTAGCAAAAATATCCCTGATTGTATTGTTCTTCAAAACACTAAATCTTCAATTGCTTTTATTGGTAAGATATCGACCTTCTTCCCAAAAACCATCGAAAAGCCTAACGTCTCCTTTGAAATCATCTGGCACTTCTAATGACTCTTGATTACTATTTGCTACACAAAATATCTTTCACCGACACGGCGGAATCTTGAAATGAACAGTCCCAACTTATAAGAAAACTTTTTTCTTTATGTCTAAACAACTTTACCCGAATTCGAAAAACAGAAGTATCTAATACGTTGATAGGCGTGGATTATCCTTTTAGCTAAATCTTAACCAAAATATATGAAACTTTTGCTTTGAATAATATGCTAAAGCATCACGTCTAATGAAGTTCATCAGAATAGCTGCAACCAATACACAAACGACTACTCTCTTTTACTTCTCATATTACGCCATCGAAAGTGACTGCCAAAGTTTCAGAATGCATTCTTGTATTGTAAAACCAAGGATTGACAAGCAAATTTCCCACATAATTCTTAAGGGTTTAAAACAACATTTTTTGAACTGACAAAAGAATCAAACTAATAACTAGGATATAGAGGGATATCCTAACTATAAACAAACCTTGAGAAGGTGTCCGTTATGTAGAGGTGTCCGCTAAGGAGCGAGTTCAATGTATTAATAGAACGATTCAACTGTAAAAGAATAAGAAACTTACCGTTCGCATTCTGAACCATGTGATGTGGTCATAGTTTAACGTGCCACAATATTCCGGGGTCAACTGTCTTGTTGAAATGTATTTGGTCAAACCTTCTGATGATGTCAGTGTTATCTAGAAAAGATCAAAAAGGTAAAGAAACGAAGGCAATAAAAAGGATTGGACCTTTAACTTTTTCTTTACCAGTACATTTTCTCCTAAAATATTACAGGGAACAGCATGGCCGTACAATAAGTCTTGGTCAACTTTTAAGGCCTCTGATGTACGCAACTCAAGTTCCCTTTTCATTTGAATATCAGTTTCTGATAGCCCTGTCCAACACCTAAGTTGCCCACTTTCTAGTGCTTTTCATATATCTGAATTTCATAAAGTTAACAGTAACAAATCATTGTGGATCACAACTGCACCGTTAAGATCTAATAGCAGTAATAGAAGTAACATCTACATTATCCTGTGCGCAAATTGCAAAATGGCTGGTAGGAGACTGGAAGCCTTGTTGGCTTCCACAAAGATATCATAAGGAATTACTTCAATACATTCACTTAAACTTATAACATCATGTAAAAACTTGAACTTTGTAGCATGTCTCTATCAAGGGCCTATCTTTGTTGTAACTACTAAAACTACTGTTCGTATAAACTGCTAGCGTTTAATTTTCGTTCTACCGTAGCTCTAAACCGGATCTTGCGGATATGTTTTGAATAGCTAACCCAAATCTTCATTGTGTATATGAGAAATTGTCTATTTAATTCCTTGAGCATTTCATACGAATTTCCAGCATAAAATTTCAATCTTGTAGTGTGTCTCTAACCATTCTGAGCCAATCTTTGTTCACTACTGTTTCTGTAAACTTTTACCTCTTAATCTTTGTTTAAACCGGATCTTCTTGGACAAGCATTCAACAGCAATTTCGAGTGTTGTGTTTGAATCTCAAAAATTTCCCTTTAATTCCTTGAGCAAGTCACACAAATAGCTAACATAAATATTCGAGCCTTGTAGCCACCTTTGTTGTGTCTATTAATACTACTGTTTTTGCAATTTTTCAGCTTTCAATTGTTGTTTCGCCGCAGCAATAAATCGAATCTTTTTGGACATGTATTCAACAGCTAACCCAAATCTTCCTGAGAAACCTTTACTTTACTTCCCTGGGCATTTCGAACGAGCATTTAATACAAAAACTTCAATCCTCTATGTGCATCTCAGAAATTTTCTACCTCTTTCTGGGTCATTCATACAAATATACAACATGAAAACTCAACTGTTTTTGAATGATCGCTGCTTTCTGGTAGGCTGTAAAGTTGCAGCAAAAACGCAATAATCGAAAGAACATCTGCCTTGTGTCTTTTTCCAGTTTGCACAGATTTGTTAATGAGAACAAAAAACATAGTCTGGCTGGACTTTCCAATTGTTTACATACTCAACAGCAGGGCTTCACTTTTGCAAAGAACTCGTCTTTTAGATGCTAATCAGATCATGCAACAAAAGTAGGAACGTTCAACAATAAATAATATATGAGTAAAACATGTCCAGAAAGAGGAGAAACAATCCAAAAATCGAGGAACCTGAGAAATATTTGAGTGCCTAAAACATGTTATCATCGATTTTGATGCATCTTTAATGTGGAATGACACTGAAGTGAAACACGACTATGAGAAGTGATACAAGATGAACAGTGTCATATTTTTAGACCAACGTGTGTATAAACATGTTTTCAACATTTTAACTACGAAAAAGCTAAAATTCAAACAGCAGAAAATGATCCATTCTTTCCATGACAATATCTCTTGATCTGGAATTAAAGTCCAGTTGCTAACCATGATTCTTTGCAGCACCAAAATAGCCTTTCGTGCTGTATCTGAAAGTTGTTTTTGGCCTTGGTTCTCTTGCCCTTGCTCTTCATTCGGCGCAGAAAGGATCATGGTTGACAAGTCTTGAAATTAACATTCCCGCGAATAAATCAACTGATGAGTTTTGTATGAGCAATTTTGCGGCATCGCAAATCTCACTTGATATCTTATTGTAAACAGACCTTAATTTCAAGGGCGATAGCTGCCTTTTTCCGTGCGTTGATCACTATCCAATAAACTGAAAATCCGATTCACAGCTATAATTGTTAAAAAGGGTTGTAGTTCTATTTCAAATGAGTATTCGACATCATTTTCGGGGAACTTATACTCCAAACATCGATATCATTTAGTCTGACATGTAGCTATAGGGTGTCCCCAAAACTTGTTTTCCGTTTGCATCGCTACTGTGAAGGAGCCATCCCAAAAATGGAAACTTAGATTCCTGGCTCCTTCGTAGTTACAGTACAAAATGCCGTGGGCCACCCTGTAAAATAACAACTATTACCTCGAATGTAAATTTGGCCGTGCTGAAAGAGGCTCTCTGGAGGCCACCAAATCCATCTGGTTTGAGAACATAAGCATTGTTGACTTTGAAAGCAAAAAAGTCCTGCAAAGAAGAACAGGCTTGTCAAAGGACTTGATTTAACACAGAAGAACATTGGCCAAGGAGTTAACCATGGCCACGGTCTTTTCCCCTCCAGGGTACCTTGACTATGTGCTAAATTCAAGCCATTGAAATAATCTTCAAGAATAAATGCACTTATAAGCATTATTTGTAAGAATTGAATATTCTCATGATTATAACTCATCTGCAGGAATTTTGTCTTTCGTGAAACATTTAGCCTACAAACACTGCAGGAGAAAAAGGTCCTTTAGCTTGAAAAAAACATCTGATAAAGAAAGGGCTGGGTAAACATTTTGCAAAAAATGGCCTCTGATCGTGCCTTTCAAGTCTCGGCAGACATCCATCTGTACATTGCCTTACTGACAACATGTTTGTTCAGGACCAATCATTTCGTAGCTTATGAACACAAGAATGATTGTTTCCGGGAACCATTTTATGAACCATTTATGAAATACTTTAGACTTCCTGGTCTGCCAGCTAAAATATCAAAAACTAATTTACCTGAATTAGTTTCATGATAGGTTTGATTTCCGACCATGTTGCTGCTCTCAGGTCTACCAAAAAGCTAAAACCAAATGCCTTTTCTTCAATGCTAAAAACGGAAGAAGCATCATATGAGACCAGGATACGAAATCAACTAAAATTTAAACTAGTTTTATCGCGATTAATATGCCCTGTAAATCTAAAAATAATGCGGCACTTTGACGCTCTATATGACACTGGGGAAGATTTCACTTAGCTTTACTGGCAAGGAAAGTCTTTTTATTCACTCAACAGTGAGAATGGTTTAAGTATGATATGAGCTATTCGGCTGGAGGATGGTTTACATTTTTCTCCATTCTTCCAAAAAGAAAGAAGTATTCACATTTTGATGAGGTACGGAGATCATGCACGGAAGACCCTTTCGCTATTCAACAAAAATGTACAAATAGAGCAACATTTCTTCATATCTTTACATGAAGTGATCAACTGATTGGATGAAATTTTGGAGTTTTAGGTAATTACTCATACTTTTTAGGGTGGATGCGTTGAAATCTTAACTTCGCTGAATAATATTTGAGTGTAGATGACAGACACGACAGCATAGCACGGAAAGATAGTGATGTGATGATTTCCGACGGAAACTTTCCGCTATCACTAGGAAAAAGATTTCAATGTGAACATTATCAAATAAAATAAGCACAAAGATCAAAACTCCCGTTCGTTATGTTTACAAAAGATCATGACTCGCGAAAATTAAAAGAAACATCAATAGAGGTTAATTAATTTGTTGAAACATGTGAACTTGTCCCACCACAAGAATTAACCATTGCAAAACAAGAAGAAAAGTGGGTTACCGAATTTTAAGAGTCTAACGACTTCATAATCTACAGATAATACCACAATAGAAAGTGGTCGTCATTAAGCAACTCTAATAAAATGCTTGTTGGGTAGCTATGACGTCACACATTTTTTAGGGGGTTCGTTTGGGAGAGAGCAAAAAATCTGTCCTTTTGAGAGACGGGAATGACAGTAAAACAGTCTTTCAAAAATGTCGTCAGAAGATCTTTGTTACTTCAATCGCAGCTTTTTGCACCTAGTACCTCAGACAATTAGTGCAAGATAATCTTTTTCAGTTCCTAACAACTACGGTTCTTGAAAAATCCTTCATAAAAAAACAGTATTTTGGTAGTCAAAAATGCGTTCAAACAGGAGTTTTTGGCTGAAACAGAAAATACGTGCGCTAACAGGAAATTTCCCTCGGGCAAGTTACCTGGAGGAGTTTGTCGGTGTGAGCGAGGAATTCGTGTCTTTCAAACCAATCAATGGAGCTCAGTTGAAACTGACAGCAGCCTTTCTGTTGCTGCTCCAGGAAGTTAATAACAAGTCGTTGCAACAACCTTATATCTTTGCAGCGTTGTTCAAACCATAGCCATGTTTAAACTTTTTGGAAGTGATCGTCACCAATCACACTTTTGCATGAAGGAAGTATAAGATCTTTGGCGGGCCTAAGTCACACCATGGACGTCATGACAACAACCATGACTACTATTACCATGGTGCTAACGCTCAAGCTGAGAATATCAACAGCTAAATGAGTGAGAGATAACGAACAAACATGCTTTTTGGTGGTCAACACATCTGACGTATCCAAATACATCTATCAATGACTCTTTGTAGGGAATGGAAGTAAACAGTTATCCCGCCCACAAAACCCATACATAACAGAGAATAACGGGCAAAAGAAATTGTTGAAAGTAAACAGTTCTTGAGTGATCTTCAGTGTCCAAACAGCTAGTACAAATCGGCTCTTTTAACGTTAAATTTGACCTTTTCGAGTCCAACGTGTCTGCTTCTGAAAGTCGTTCAGGGCATTTCATATTCCCTACCTCCCTCCAGATTTTCACAAAATAATGTTCATGCCCTGTTTTCTGAAGAGATGATACGATGCCTGTTTCCCTTTTCGGATGACTTTGTATGTCAGTTGCTTCCTCCCAACCTTTTCGGTAGAAAGCAGGGACATTATTCTGATATATCTCCCCCACAGTTTTTATGCCGCAATCGTTCATTGTGATTGATTTAGGTTGTAGTTAGCGTATAGTGATTAGTTTACACGTATTCTTCGTTTCTTTGTTGTGTATTGTCCTAGTAGCGTTTGCTGTTTCTTGTTATATGTAAGAACATGCGGTAGCCATGCAATTTTGCTCCTCATGGTTTTGTCCCCGTAGTGTTGTGCAGTTGTATAGTATTGATATGTAGAGTAGGTAAACATGTATTGTAAGAATTTTATATAGATATGAAAAAAAACCTTTACATATTCTAATCTTCCCTTGAAACTTTTACAAATGTGCTTCCAAAAGCCCCAAACAACCTATGCTCCCATATAAAACAACATTTACCTCATTTTCCATGGAAGACTCAATTACCCAACAGCTAGATGTTTAACGAATATTGACAGCATGATCACAAAAAAGATAATAACAAAAACAAATCATAACAAGTAAAATAGATAGATTCATTATCCAACAAATCAATTTTTGTCAACAAAGTGCAGTTTCTCTAAGTTTGGCTGTTAGTTATCTGTAAACACAGAAATCCCACGACATGGTGATATGTTGTTCCTTTTCAAGAAATAAAGAGTCAAAATATTTTTGATAAAACAAACAACATGTACCAAAATTAAAGGGCTCTATTCCCATCTGAAGTATATATAGGTGCAAGCTTCACAGGTGCATGTACTTTGATTACAGATTGTTTCACATTTTGTTATCTCTCTCTAACGTATCGTGTGGCGTTCCCCAAGGATCAGTGCTTGGACCACTGTTATTTTTAATCTACATCAATGATCTACCAAATTCATCACAGTTCTTATCTTTCTTCCTTTTTGCTGATGATACCAACATCTACTGTGACTCTGATAATCTTCAACTGCTCACCAAAAAAGTTAATAGAGAACTTAAAAAAGTTAAGCTTTGGCTTGATTCAAATAAGCTTGCACTAAACATTGAAAAGACAAACTATGTACTATTTCACTCCCCTAGGAAGAAACTTTCTGAATTCACCAATCTTAAAATTGGTAAACAGAGCATCCAAAGGTCCTCGCATGTAAAGTTTCTAGGAGTTCTCATGGACGAACATCTGACTTGGAAGTACCACACAACTGAGCTCTGCAAAAAACTTTCAAGAACTGCTGGCATTTTCTTCAAAGTGCGGCATTATGCTCCCTTGCCTACTCTTATTTCTCTCTATAATTCACTTTTCCTGTCTTTCCTCAACTATGGTATTTCAGCTTGGGGAATGACTTACGAATCCTACCTAAACCCTCTCTTAAATCTCCAAAAGAAAGTTCTTCGCAGCATTAAATTTGAACCTTTCTTTTCTCCTAGCACACCAATTTTTCACTCATTAAAAGCCTTGAAAATAATGGATATTCTGCACTTGAACATATTAATCTTTGTTTATAAATCTGTCAATAAGCTAGCTCCTTCTTGCTTTCATGATTACTTTCAACTAAATTCATCTGTTCATAGAATTGGGACTCGCCAGGCTACTAGGGGTGATCTTTTCAAGTCCATCAAAAATACTACCTTGTATGGTTTACAAACCATTCAGTACTTTGGTTCTAAACTTTGGAATACGCTTCCACTGTTCATACGCGTTGCTAGCTCTATTGCTGTTTTTCGTTCAAAATTGAAAAGTTACTTCCTTGATTCTTATTCACAAAACTAAAACTCTAGTTAATCATATATGATTTATATGATTGGGGCTCATCTGGTTTCTGGTTGCTATCTAGTAAAAATTTGTATTTGTTTTTTTTTTCGTTCTTCTTTTTATTAAAAATCTATTTTTTAGTTTCTTTGTTTTTTTTTTTTATGGGGGGGCTCTCTCTCGATTAGTTTACCTACTTAGAGAGCTCCTCCTTAATCAATCAATCTTAAATACAATCATGTAAAGTAATTTCTTTCTTTCCGTCTATTTTCATTACTGTTGTTAATTTAATTCTTAGTCTTGTAGTGTATCTTAGTTTAATTAATTTATTTTTGTGTAGTATGGTATGTTTGTATGTATTTAGGTTGTATTGTAATGTGTAGAATTGTATTTAGGATTGATTGATGAATGAATAAACTGAAACTGAAACTGAAACTTCACAAGTTCACCAAATGCAGCAGAAAAGGAAATATTTTTATGCAACAAATTTCTACTTATTACCATTACTAGCACAAACCAACATTCATAGCAATAATCCCTGGGAGACTTCATTGATTTCAAAAAGGTGTTTAGGCCTAAAATAATTTCCTGTGTCTGGCTATATCCTTCCAGTAGATGAAACTTTGCAAATTAAGATAAAACCCTTGAAATTTTGGCATCAAATAGCATCTTGAGCTATTTAATAACTTTGTTAATACCACACAAGAATAGTAAATACTTTCAAAGCCAAGTAAAATGTTAGGCATTCCACAAAACCATCTGCATATAGGATTGCAGCTTCCTGTGTGGTTATCTACAGCATTGGCATGGGGAAGCAATCATCCAAATCAGATTCTTGGTATCCTTGCTCATACCTACCATTCATTTCAGGCAAAATTCAAAATTCAAGTGCTTGAGGTTTGGTTAAGGGAATGGAGGTACAACCCTGGATATGTGCATATGTCCAAATCTTTAAAAAAGGTGGATATATATAAAACTCAATGACCTATTTCTTTGAGCTGAATGGTTCCAAACAAACTTCTGCTATTTTTGCTATGATTCTACCATTGGACTTTCTTTAAACCTTTAATATTTTCATAATTAGAGTGCTTTATTTGAGAATTCAAGAAAGATTATGCAACATGAAACAATACCAGAAAAATGATAGTTTACGGATGTCTACAAAATGGCATCAAGCAAACGTTGTCACTTTTGTGGTTTACTACTTTGAAATTTGATGATTTCACATATATACTTAAATCAGCTAAGATTTAAAATATGCTGTAATTTCAAAAAATTTCCAAGATGTTTCACAAGTCCAATAGCAGAACTATGTGCAGTCACGAGTTGTTACTGTTAAGCTGCTGTGACAAATTTTTCATCTTTCTCAACAATTTCTCAATAATACAGGCCTTGCACACATTGACATGACAAGAGTTCTTGAGAATTTTCAAGAATTGTATATACACATTATGATAAGAATTCTTGAGCCATATGAAAGTCTCTGGATCTTTTCACGAAACCAACAAGAATTCTTGGGATGGAAAACCATGACAATGTGAGCAAGGCCTATACCAAACTCCATGGAATGCAGAGGCATCTTTATTTTCATGTGTTCCTTCTGTAATGAAAGTAACTCTCTTCTTCAAATTTACCACATAATGTATATTAAGGCATTGCAGACAACAAATCTACTTGTTGTCAATACTTCCTAGTAATACTAAAATCAAAATTGCCTCCACCACAACTGGAATGAAGCTTTGCAAGTGTGTCACAGTGTGAAAATGAACCTGGTATGAAACCAGCATTCAATGATTACTTCAAAAACTTTGACACTTACCTTCTTGTACTTGCAAGGTAATTCAAAAGATGGCTGAATTGATCAATGAACAGTGAGTCATCATTTTCTTCATACTTTGGAACCGTGATGTAAATTGCTCCATTTTGGTCTTTGCCACCTAGGAAATGGTGACATTAAGTCATTTTAGACTCAAAATGCTTCTGAGCCAAAGAAAGCATGACAGTGAAAAAAGGAAAAAGCAGCGTTAGGAAATACCATGGTCACATGGCCATATCTAGGGGAAGGTTTTTTAAGAACAGTTGGAAAATCTCAGTTCACTTTACTGCCAACACCTGTTCTATTAACCATTTTGTGAGGAACGCTTTTCAAAAGAATTTGATACAATGCCATTGTCAAAATCAAAGCCTATAATTTTAAACTAGGCTTGAAAGCTTGACACAGACGAGGCAATCACACTTTTCAATTTTGATAGGTGCAACTTTTGAGGATTCATAACCAACACATTTTGACCATAAGAACAAGGAAGAAAAAACATTTTTTGGCCACCCCACTTAAAATGATTTTGATAATATCAGACAGTTTGCCAGTTCTAACATGTGTTACCTCATAAATGTTGATGGCACTACATTTCTTGGTAATTAGCCAATCAAAAATAAATGATTCCCTTTACAATTGCAAACTTTGATAGATGTACTCAATCTGATGATTACAAGACAAATGATGGACATTTCATGATCATAACATTTAAAATAAATCTGTTTTACAATTAATTGCTGCTCTTGATTAGAAAGTTAAGAATTAAGGAAATGCAATGGGTCTTCAAATTGGCTTGTGTTAAATGACTTATGCTAAGAGCCTAATTTTCTTACAGTTTTACCTTTCCAATGCACTATCAAAAATCACTTCTTAACTATGGATTTTTACTTAGCTTAAAATGTTACAACAATGTTTCGAAGTGCTTAGCAACAAAAGATCACACATTTTTATCATGGTTGCTGTCTGGTAAAAAATCACCTCAGTTGAATATGGAGGGTGGGTAACATTTTTTGCCAGTTAAAATCCAGCATTGACATTTATAATGTATCATTTTGTTTACACGGAAATGTTTTGTAGCCATAACCAAATGAAAAATGATTTTGTACAGTATTATTTGAATATGGCATGAAGCACTTTGGTGTAAACACTTGAAAACAGAGAATGATTCTGCCCATTTTCAAATTACACCAATTTCAAAATTAGTTTCATTTGATGCCAGTTGCAAAAACATTTTGGTGTAGATGGAAGGCCAAATAATATCATTTTGTGCTGCTTTCATTTCAAAATGATGGTGTAAACAGGGCGTAAGAGCCCAATGAAAAAGGGAAACAGGAGGCACTTTGGAACTGTTTGGCCCTGGATAATGTAACCTGGTAAAAACTTTCTCTAAGATCCTCCCTTTTTTCAATAAAAAAGCTTGTTTCTTTTCCATCTGGTTCAAGGTTCAAAAGATGGGGAAATGAAATTTGCAAATCTATGTGCTTGTATGATTGATAAGGAGTTGTTGATAAACCAGAGCAACATGGGGGCTTGAACAACAAAACATCTGAAAAAGGCCATTGTCTGACAGGAAGCCCACAAATTAAAGTTTGGACTGGGCAATAACTCATGACCATACATGGTAAAAGCAAGACTTCTCTCAATAGCAAATGGCTTTGAACTGGGAGCTTCTGATGATAGTTTGAAGGCCTATCTATTTTCAATGCACCACAATGAATCAAGCAGACTGTTTACAAGCACAAGACCATACACATGCAAACAGGATGTACCTTGCCAATAATAGGTTATTATTCAAAAACAGCTGATGCTTATCTTCTTTGAAAAGTTCAAAACATAGAAATAATAAAAAACAAAAAGATTTAGGAAAGTTTCAAAAAGAAATTCAAAATAGAGGAAGCAAATTCAAATTACAACAAGCAAACTGCAAGGGCACAGCCAACCTAATATCATAACTGTACAAAAGGCTGTTTTTATGGATAATGATATTGGAATGATAGACAAATATATTTTCTTGTTGAAAAGCAGATGCAATGATGATGTAATATTTGTCAAATGTATGGCCAATAAAGTTCAGATTACAAAGTACATTTTAGGATTTTGGAAGTATTTCAGGGTTGCTGAAAAAACATACAATATGATGTGTTCAGAAGTCCACACTTTATCATGTGTTTATCATCTTCATTCCCTGATACCAATGTTGGTTATATCACGAAAAAACAAATCCCAGATGAGGTAACTAATTTTAAGCATTCCTGCAGGACATGTATTCCAGTTAGCAAAGTCCTCCAGGCAACTTTCTGCAATTTTCTTTTTAATTTAACAATGCAAGGTGATTATCAAATGACCAACAATCAAATATTTGTACACAACACAAAAACATCTGTTAAAATCATTGGAGATAAAATGCTATAAAATGACGTTATCAGAAAAAAATAGTTGCAAGTTTAGAAAACATTTTACGTACCTGTTACAAAGGCAGCCTTTTCAATCAATAAATCTTTGACATCGAGCGCTCTCGGCAAGTCTAGTCTGATATCACCTATGAAGAATAAATAGAGCAGTCGACATTTAGAAACAGGAAAATGGGTTGTCTGTCATGACTCTTTATATTTAAATTTCCGATTTGTCTGGTCTAAGATAATTCATTAAAACTGTAGATTTGTAGTTTGCTAAAAGTTTGGATGAAATTTCCAAGCATACCGTTACAGCTTGAACAGAACCGGTTAGAAAATGGCAAGGATGCTGTTCACTCCCCCGCCAGATCTGCGTAACAAAATGGCTGTGAAACTTCTTTTTTCATTTTCAACGTGTATCATATTCAAAATGAAAAACTTCAAAGGCTTCAAGGATCCAACATTGCCATAATACGTAACTGAGGAGTATAACAACAGACAGGAAAAGGCCGCTGTCTACTCAAACAATTACAAATAACAAACTGTAACCATATGGGCCTAAACTGAAATCCCGTCTGCCGTTTACTCTACAAAAGTGATCGATCAGTCTTGGCTTTATTCCATGTAAAACTTTTGAATCAAAGAGATTTCCTCTGTTACAGTTCATATAGCAAGGTTAGAGGAATTAAGTAATAGAGTACAATGTGCCATAACACCATCTAATCACGAACCTGGTGAGGAGAAAAAAGAGGCCTCACTGTCAGAGGAAGCCTTTGACCAACGATCCGGGTTGTTGCTCATCTTCTCCGCTCTGATTTTATATCGACATCTCTGATAAAATTCACTTTATAACAATCACCGTATAGCCATTTAAATCATCGTTTTTATGAAGTATATCCAGCATTAATAAATCGATAATATCGAGTAGATGTTGTGTTATAGAATGCGATAATTCTTGGCACAACTCCATCAACCAAATCCACCATGTTTGTAATTCAAAGTTCCCTTTCTTTTCTTCTCATGATCTGCTCATTACTCACCGCGAAGAATAAATCAACTACGTGTCATATTTCTAAGGAAAAAACGAAATGGGAACAACTGACACAAAACTGAGTTATTGTTTGGAGGTCTGGACCATGACATACAACTATCGAAGCGTTTCCTGTGCGCATGTTTCCCAGGCGGCTACTCCAGGGACTGGAACTGGAACCCCCAAAAATGAGAGAGGGGAATAATCCTCAAGGTGGGAGTACCGTGCGAGCCTGGGGGCTGCAAGTGGTAGCTCCCAAATATTGGATGAACATACCAAACTCGGTTTTTTTAGAGCAAACCTCGTCTCCTCATTTCAAGATTTGTGGACTTTTTTATAGAGAATCAAAGAAAAAGATAAAAGGACAAGTGAAGATTTCGATTGTCAAAAACTTCTCACAAAATTTTACAAAGTTTCATGAGCTATATTTCCCAGTATTTGAGTTTCTTGATTTTTGGTGATCTGAGCTGAGAGTCGTATTTCTATTCAGCAGTTTCTTGTAAAAAATTGCTGTATTCAAATATGATAGTTACTTGACATTGACAGTGGCGTGCTGGCTGGGTGGGCAGGGGGGCAACTGCCCCCCTGCGACTAAAATATGAGGGGCGCCAAAACGCCAATCTCAAAACATATGGGCCGAAGGCGCCCTTTTTGAAGTTGTAGTCAAATAGTTTCTAAATTTTCTCCAAGGATTCTCCTTCAAACTTGAAACGTTTTTCAGGAACACTTACCCTGGGTACCAGAGCCTTAAAATTTAAATGAAATTATTATTTTTTGGCTCTGGTACCCAGGGTAAGGAACACTCAAAAAGAAACGTGGAGAAGCCTAGCAGTATCAAACTTGGGGCTAAGAACAAGAATAGAGGCAGATAAGCGACTTTTGTCGGATTGTGAGTGATTTCCTACTACCCTCAAAAACTTCGAAATGGGAATGAAACGGGGGATAAACTGTTTTCCAGTCTTATGAAAAAGACCATTTCCTTGACTGGAGAACAAGCGATAAATGTCAACCCCATGCTTGAAAACAAAATCATAGCTCTTTTCAGCTTCGTAAATTGTGCTAAGTTTCTTATCATTTGTAAACAATACCAGAAACAGCTTCCACGACAAAAAGCTCACAAATTCTGACCATGTGTTAGAATTTAACACAAAAACTTCTTGGTGATGCTAAACTGTATTATAAAATTGTTACAAAAATATATTTTAGCACTGGAAAACATGGTAATGGTTTGGAGACGTTTTGAGAAAAAGTAGAAGGTTCGTCCTCAAAAATTTTCCTGGAGGCTTCGCCCCAAGACCCCTTTATCCTGCATTTCTCTTGCCATTTCGCTCCAAATTTATCAGCATCTTATAACGTGACTTTTAACTTAATGTTATCTCTACTGCAGTAAAGAGCATTGAAGGCGACTGAATTCACGAAAAACATGCAGTAGGAGAGCTATTCAGCATGCATCAAAGTGGGAATATTTTGAGCATGTTTTGAGCAATAGCTAATGAGGGGGCGCCATCTCTGCATTTTGCCCCCCTTGCTGAATGAGCCCCAGCACGCCACTGGACGTTGGTCTTTCGAAAATGGAAGATAGATGATGAGGGGCTAACATGTGAAACAATTGCCACGATGCCCACAGAAACGGATATTTGCGCTGATGAATTACATTGCTACATTTTCTTGTGTGGTAACTCTTTGGTAACCTGGCTACAGTCAAAATCGTTTACCACTTTCAACGTCCCATGTGAGTCATGAAGAGAATGAGAGAATGCTGTCTGGTCTGTGCGTAATCAAAATTTGAGTGTGAATAACTTCAGAATTCTCTCTTGTCGAAATGTGCATACAATTACAATATTTCTATGAGAAACTAGCAATTTGAACCATACTGAAAGTTTCTGAAAATTGTCAGATTTGGAACACTCTAGTGCTATGAAATTACTCCAGTAACCTCTTCCGAGTAATAAGGAAAAGGGAAGAACTGAAATTAAAATAAAACTATCATGATTTCCTTTTCCAAAATATCTAGTTTCCTGAGTTATATTTCCTAGCACTAGACTTTCTTCAAGTTTTTTGGCGATCTAAAAGTTACCTATACAAGCGGCTTCTTGCAAAGGGATACGTGTCTTGAGAAATAGAAATACTGTAGCTATTTACGAGGTATTTCTTAAATTTCATCGTTGTTAAATCAAAACGTTTTCCTCAATACATTGTGTTAAAATTGCAATGTTCTTCGATCGAAGAAGTTAATGAATTATTTCCAAGTTTTCATTTCGATGATTTTGCAGAAGCTTCAAGGTGCTGCTAGTTTTGGAGATTTTTTACTTGGAGGAAACATGGGGGAAACATATTGTGGAATACACGTATTTTTTCATAAGATACTGCTTATTAGCATCTAAATTCTCAGATTGCTAAAAATCAAGAGACTCCAGTACTGGGAAAATATAACTTAACAAACTACTCATCTTTATAAACAAGGAATCCTGAACATATTTTTACCTTATTTCCTCTTGTTTCTTTTTATCATGTTACTTGTAAAGAACTTGGAACGGCTTTTAGTTTGAAAAGTCTTTGATGTACCAGGTTCTGGACATGAAGATTGTCATGGAACCTTTAAGAAACTCGTACGAAACTCTGAGTTCTCACAATCTGATAATTTAAGAAACTTCCAGTACTGCTCCAAAATCTTAGTTTTTTTTTATAAAAAATAGGTATAGCAAAGAAGACTTTTCTACATCTGATTTCTGATCTCTCGATTTATAGCCAAGCAACATTCAAAATTTCCTAGTCAAATAGTCAAAAGCATTTATGAATGATAGCAAGCCCTGTGGGGGGGGGGGGGGGTAACTCGAATCTTGGGATGACGGGCACGTGCCGGCCAGCATTTTAGGGGAAGACCCAATGTAAGGATTTCCCGTCGATTTTCATACCCATTCAGGCTGTCAGAGGGGGGGGGGAGCCTGTTAAAATTCCCAGAAATCAAGTTTCATTTCTCTGTAAAGGTATATTAATGGAAGATTAGGTTGCCACAAACCAGTTTTCACAAATATCAAGAAAATCCAACAATAAAAAATAGATATCTCGAAAATCCTTTGTTACGATTCAGAAAGCTACCTACCCATTTCTATCTAATGGAACACTTATATTTTAAGACCCATATTTGAGGATATTTGAGGTTCAAAACCCATCCTTATGGGCGGCACGTACCCGTTGCTCCATAGACGCATGAAGTGGGGGGGGGGCGCTGGGGGCACGTGCCTCCCAAGATTTTGCAATAAACAAAGAAGTGCCCTTTTTATCGTTAGAAAATAACCCTTTTTCTACGGGAAAAAGTGCCCTCGAAGCGTACCCTCGATGCAACGTCCCTGCGTTGCTATGCATAAGCTACCACCCCGGGTAATGAACCCCTGATGAACATCTGCCTGCAATGAACTTATATTGCTTTGACTCTAATTGATTTCAATAGCCTTACTCAGTTGGGATTGATAAATTTATGCCATTGTACTTTGGTAATTTCTTTCAATAACCGGAAAGTAGCAGGTGTTTTTTTAGAAAGAAAGACAAACCCTGACTGAATTTCAATGCACCAAAAGATCGATGAAACGAACAAAGAATATCTAATCTAAGGTTGATTCGAAGTGAATTTCTGCCACGGCATTATATTTCCAATAAATGCGACAAATATCAAACTAAAGTCAAGGATCAGAAGTTCAACCATTGTTGAAATTTAACAGGAGATAAGCTGGTTGGTTGTTTCGTCTTGACCGACAGGACATCTGAGGCTTAAAGTCGAGATGCTATCAAGGTGGGCCTAACCCCAACTGAAATGATATTGCAAGCTTTGCCATCGAAGTTTCAGACGACATAGCGAGTGAAGATGGATTCGAGTCAACCATGGGTGAAGTTCGAGAAATTTACCAACGGCGAGAGGGTCGATGAAGATGAAAGGACTGACATTTGGTCGGGATCAGATGACAGCACGAAAAAGGTCAGCCGGAACGATGTACAGCGACAAAACACAACAACAAGCCCAGGGAGATCTTCTATTGCGAACCAGAATGGAAAAGCAAGTTTTGTTACAGAAAATGTAGATTTGATACAATCTCCTGAAGTAAGATCTGTTGTTGTTGAAGAATTTAGTCCTAAATATGACATTGATGACGATTTGAAGGAAAGAGGTGAGTCAGATTTGGAGCAGGTGTCTTCTACTCAATCTCCATCTTTCCATGTTGATGGTGGGTTTAGCTGCGCAAAATCACCAATGTTTCAAAACAATCAGGAGATAGGATTGGCGGAGCAAAGAAACCAGACAGCTGTCAAGTTTGAATCTTCTTTTGGCTCTAAGAGGGATGGGGGTAAAGTTTGTGATCGAAGCATTTTATCGCATGATAGCTCAGGCTCAGGATGGATAGTATTTGATGAAATTTCTTCTTCACAAAATAAATCACAAACTGACACACCCAAGCATGTCTTTGATGCAATGAAAAATGCTGACAGCCTATGTTTGACACCTCAATACTATCGTAAAAAAACTACTGGTGCAGATAATTCACATGCAAGCACACCAAATAAAAGTTGGATATCATTTGAAGATGAAACTCCATCACAGAGAAACCTATCACATTCACACAATGAAAAAGCTTCTCCCAGATATGGTATAGATGGTGAAACAACTTTGCAACAAGGCAGACCAACATCAAGTAAAAAGTCATCAGCAAAAGACTTATCAAAGACATTTATGTCAGGTACATACATCCCTGATATGTACGAAATAGGATCAGATGATTTTTCAGTTCATTCACCATCTCAACCGCATTCAAGTAATGATGCTATGAACTTTCATTTTTGTGAAACAAGTTCCATTGATAATCAAGATTCAAGCCCCAAAAAGCAACCAGTTGACAGCTTTGAGACAGATTCCAATTTTTCAGGAGAGATTTGTGATCTGAATAATTTAGAAAATGATAGCTTACTGAAAGATACAAGGAAAAAGTTTCCAAAAGAGGAGTTATTTCAAGCATCTAGCACTAAGAAACAACCAAGTTCTAATGATAAGAATATTCCAGAGAGTCCAACAAAGCATTTTGAGAGAGACAGTCAAGGTGGAATGAACACACTACCTCCCCTGGATGATTACCCTCCCCAAAGCGAAAAGAATGAGTGGGTGCTGTTGTATCGCTACCCAGATCACAAGAAGAAGTTAGGTAGCAGAGAATGGATCAATGTCAAAGTCAAAGTAATTGATGACTCAGTTAAAGTCTCAGGTAGATTTGGAAATATAGAAATTCACAAGGAAATTCCATTACATCCATTCTTTGCATTTACCCTACCAGTTCTGTGTAACCAGGGGAATAATGGTAGTGCAGGAAAGGTTCATTCAGTCAAATTGCAGTATGTTAAGTATAAAGAGAAAAGAAAAGTCTCTTCAAAATTTCACTTAGAACACGTGCCATCCTATACACCCGTCCTCAAACTTGCCTCCAAAGAAAGAAATACTCTTAAACAATTCATTGATGCTGTGGAAAATGTAATTAGAAAGATAGAGAGTCACAGAGATAAAGGCATTACCCATCGGCATGAAGAGATATTCATTGACTGTGATGACGTTTGTCATTATGAGGTGGACGGAAATGGACGGGTGAAAAGGTACAATATTACCTGTCAAGTGCAAGTCAGGGCCTTTGTCACAGGAATACCAGATTTGTACTTGTTTGTGAATGATATCGAAACCTACAGTAAGCAGAAAAATCGAAGAGGTGATTGTAAGCCTCCGAAAAGCAACCGATGGATTCGTTTAGAGAAAGTAGATTACCATCCTTGCATCAATGTCTCAGCTACAAAACAAGAGGGTGGAATTGTTTTCAAGCCACCTGATGGGTGTGGTTTTGAGTTGATGAGATTTCGTACACGTAATAATCGTGAGCTGCCAATTATTCTAAAATGTTCAATTGATTTCACAACAACTAAATCCTTTGAAATCAAAGCAGAATGCAAGGTTGGGGGAGAAGGTAAAATGATGAAATACCAAAGGAATAACATTGTCGTACGTTTTCCAGTTCCAACCACATGGACTTCAGTGTTTGTTAAATCAAGGGGCTTTAATGGTAGGAAACGATATGTCCAAGCGAAAGCTGATCCCAAAACATTTGCCTCTGGAATCGCTAGAACTGCACGCTGTTTTGTAGAAGTCAGCACTGGCTGTGCAAGGTATGAAGCAGAATATGGTGCAATTGTTTGGAGGATTGGAGACCTGCCAATCCTAGCAAATGGTGTTCCTGCAGATGCAGTGCAAACTTTCAGCTGTCAAGTAAATCTACCATTTGAAATTGATCTTCCAGAAAGTTACGTTTTAACAGCAGAGGTTGAATTTGACGTAAACAATGCAATTGGATCTGAAATTCAAATTCATGAGGTGCTCTTGTCTGATAAGAGAATGCCTGATAAATGGGTTTGCTACAAAGCATCTTATTTCTACACAGTGCTTCTGAATGTCAATAACAGGCAGAGATTGGCTAGCTCATCATAAAATGGTGAGTCTGAATTCTATATGCTTGTTAGAATGTGTGGTGCAAGGTGATCCTTCTAACATGACAAAGCATTCTAGAATATCATGGGAGTTTTTCATCTATTCTGACGTAAAAAGAATTTTTCTTTGCCTTTCAAATGCCCCATTCATTTAAGGAGATCATGCTCTGTGAGAATTCTTTGTAAAGAATTCTTCCAGGGAGCATAATGTTTTTTTTCACCAGAATTTTTCCAACCAAGCAAGCAGCATTCTTCCACGAGAGCTTTCAAGGATCCTTGAAGAAGAAGGAAGAATTCTTGAATGTTGAAAAATACAGTCTCAAGATTATTTTAGCTAGATTCAGCTTCAATTTACACTGACCTGCCTGTGTCAAAAATAGTTTTAGCTAATAATGAATTGAAGAAATCATGACAGACTGCTGTATTTGATACAAGGAGTTTTGCAGAAGACCCTTCCACTGTTGCAAGTCCTTTCAGGTGCTACATTTTTTTTAATTCAGAAGTTAAGTAACCCAACAGATTACAAAAATTCATTATGATTTCAATTCTTTGTAGGTATTGATGGAAGAAAAAGAAGCAAGGAAAAGATGAACCAACAAAAGGGACAAACTTCAATACATTTTATAGACTTTAGTGTTACATGTACAATGATGAAACTAAATGCAATCCTGGAGCTGCTTTGGATTGTAGGATGTGTATTGTGAACTGCACCTATGCTTTGCTATTTATTCAATGTAAAGATAGAAAAGTACCAATCCTTCTTTTCCACTGTATACTGGAAGTGCAAATTATCAAATTAGGGTTTAATTTTGATAGAATGAATCAACAATAGTTTTACAGTATTTTGTTACTTCAATTCAGACTTGATAAAATCAATTGAAGGAGCTGCAGTTAGCCAAGAAACTTCTCACTTTGTTTAAAGAATTGTTCAAACTGATCAGTAAATTTTGGCACAACAAAATCTCTTAAAAACCTAAGTTTTGGAAAGGCACTTGGAACTTTACAGATGTTGCTGACTTTATTCTGAAAAGCTGAATATTTTAGCGAACGTTTTCATTTAATATGCAGAAAATTGAATCTTTTTAGCCAGCATTTGGCTCTGCCTAGCTGAAAATAATCAAGGCAATTTTCCAGGAATTTGTGTTGATGTGTATTGTGTGACAGAGAGGAAGCTGGACAGGCATGCACCTGCAACATTCCCTTGAATAATACAAAACTTGATATCATTTGTTCCTACAGCCATAGACCTTTGATTCATCATTTTGAAAAGTGGTTAAGCACTACAGACAAGTCGTCAACTTTTTCATTTCAAACATTTTAGAAGTTTCTACTCTGCTGTGTTATGATGTATTTCAATGTGTTATGCTGTATTTCAGCAACATCAATCTTTTTGCTTTGCAGTTACACAAATGATATATTTCTGTCAGTTACTGCTTAGAATTTCTATCAGTTAATTCATTCATGCGTGCATGTATTGTGAATGCATGATGAAAGTATGCTACAACAAATGATGATTATTTATTCCAAGATTTTATTGAAAAATAGTATTTAAAGTTGCAGCTTTAGCTGTAATGTAATAAAAGTATGAGAATTACTTACAATCTTGCTTGTTCTTGAAAAAAGGTTGCTTGAAATTCTTCTAGAACCTTCAAGTCTGGTATTCTTTCCGTTGACATAGATGCATGCCATTAAGAGCAGCAGTTGTGTAAGGGGTTTTTGAGCAGTGTTGTAGTCTTTTTTGCACTTTGGCGGATAGGGTTCAAACCCTACCAACATTGCTAGAGCATCAGGCCAAGAGGCTTTGAACTTATGTCGTACACTAGCAGTCCCAGCATTTCGTGCTAATGACAGAAAATTGCCATGTGGTTACAGTACAGACCTTGCACACAATAAAGAGTCACTGCTAACCATAATACTTTGTGGTGCCAAGTTTGACTTTCATATCATCTGGAAGTGGTTTCTGGCCTAAATTCTCTTTGCCTTGCTTTTCATTTGGCAAAGAAAGGTTCATGTTGAGTTTCATTTGGCAAAGAAAGGTTTCATTTGGCAAAGAAAGGTTTAGTTAGAGTCCAAATTTTGCTAATTTCTCTTTCTCTAATTTCAAAAGGGACCTAAGCAATGGACATACCTCCCATACCTTGCAGGTGCCCTCTACAGTTGTTTGTTTGCACAGACAGTAACAATGGATGCAAGCCCTAATGATTAGCAGAGGGTTTTTAACATGACAAAATTTCTTTATATAACAATTCATAACAATTCTTGCGCTATGTGAAACACTTAATTTTTCTCACAGTAATTCTTAGGCATAGACATGGAAACCATGTTTATATGCACACAGCCTATACTGTTGATGTCTTCTCTGAAGTAAAATTCTTACTGCAGGGGGAATGGCATGTTAAAAACTGCTTACTGCATCAAGGTAAAGGGTGGCTAAGAATTAGAATTTCATTCTATTTGAACATGGAGTCTCAACTGCAGGGAACATCAAGTTACGCTGAAAAAGTTATCAGTTAGAACGTAATTTAGGGGGCAGCATTGAAATTTTGCATTGTTTCATGTCATACTTATAGGTCTAGTTTCAGAAAAGAGATTTTTGGGGTAGATAATGATGGGTCAGTTTGGAGTGCTGCCTACTAAAGAGTCAGGTCATCCCAAGTCATCAAAGTGAATGAAAGCACACACTCTTTATCCTAAATGTTTGTATCATGGAAATTAATAGAAAACAATATCATTACTTTGATATCCAGTTGTCTCATTGGATATTTTAAAAAAGAGACTCATTAGACAAGACACCACAAATCAGATTCTCAATCCAATTTTTGCTTAAACTTCACAGTGGTTGTTTCAAAACATAACTCAGATTGTCAGAGTAATATTTGGTGGTAGAGGTTTAAAGTTAAGGAATCTTCTGTGTTTTCTTGGTATCTTCTTTGCCTTAAAGTTAACTGGTGTATTGTATTGTATTTCTTCATCATAAGCTCTTAATAGGAACTCTGTAAGGCCCTCTGGGTTCCCTTTTCCATTAAATGATGTATAAGAAAGATCCAGAATATCAGGAAGTTCACATCCAGTAAGATTTGGAATAGCATCTTGCTGATGATCAATTAAATGTAGATTTTGGAGACCTGAGAAAATGGGTGGACAAATATCAAAAGTGACACAGTCTACATCATATTCTTGTGGCAGCATTGTCCTGTGTAAAAGAATAATCTGCTCTTTGTACTTTTCAAGGCAACTAATATCAATAGAGAAGCAAGGCAACCCAATTGTGATCTCTAAAAGTTGCTCTTTGGTTGCCTTCAAGGTTTCACACAGCATTTCAAGTCGATTATCCAAGCTGGGCTTTCTGCAAGAAACTCTTGGGAATATTGGATGGAAAATATATCTTAATGCTTGATCTTCCTTGTGGATTCCTCGCAAATAAACCATGCCACTGCTGTCAAACATCTGGTGTTTGCAAAGGACCAAAACTGGAGGCTTCTTTCTCAAAATTGATAGCTTCTCTTTTGCAGTAATTCCCATTGTTGACATAAAGTTGACACGCTGCATCACAAGATCTAGCCTGTAGTAAACAGGATAACTTTTTCCACGTCTGATGTATTTGTATTCCAGTTCACTGTTAACATTTCGCAAAAGCTGAATTTCATGATTAGGCCCATCCTCCTCTTTCAACGAAATTATGCGGGAATTTTCTTTGAGATTAAGCTTCCTTAAAATTGATTCGTAGTCCGCATGTGCGGTACGTGACAGCTTCAGATATTCTTCTTTTGTTACTAACTTCTTTCTCATAAAAAATGCACTTCTTGATTGCATGCATAACGTGTTTCTTGCAGTTAAAAGTCGACGTAAAGCTGTGAACGTAAAAGCCGCCATGCTTTCATGTTCCCCTTGAAACTCACTGATCCGATTCAACCTCAATCCCACCCAAGCTTGTGTGAGAACGAGGTCCAGGAGCCAACAGATTTATTGGAATATTGGACCAAGAACCTGGACCAGGACCTTAAAACAAATGACCTCAGAACCCGAGAAAAATCAATCCTCTGGTTGACCCTCTGCTAAAAGGGCATTTTTGCAGCAAAATATCACGCTTTTCACTTTGTTACTTATACATTGCTAATATCTCTCGCAGTGGAAAGTAAAGTCTGCACGCAGGCTAACCTTTACGGTGCCAGGATAAGAAGCACAGTGGACAACAGAAGAGACAGATGCACACATGAGGCGCGGTTTCATCAAATTTGCTGTGAAATGTTCACTGGACACCAGGGACCTCCCATCAGTTTTAACAGCAGGAATTAGAGGAAAATTCTCAGAACTTCAATGAATGTTTAACACTCAATCAAGTATGATGAATACAAATTCTTAGTTTTTCGCAAAAAAAAACATTGTGAAAGCAGAGTCAGGTGAAAGAAAATATCGAACTTGCAGGATGAAAAATGAAACAAGTTAATTGAAAATGATTTGTCTGGTTTAACGCGTATTAATCCTATGACATCACATGATTATAATGAAAGTCTAAAACTACGAAAATCCAATCAAAGACAATGTCAATCCAATCTTCAAGGTCTTCTACCTACTAACTAAATCCTGATTGCAGTAGAGAAAAACAAAAGAGATTACGTTTTTATTCCTTCAATAAATATATAACAGCATGTTAACCACTGTGACTATTGAACATTAGGCATGGGCGCAAAATGAGTCCAAAAATCTTTATTAATTACACCGCAAGTAGTCGCTAGGGCTAATAGTTTATAACAAAGATGTTTGATCTTGTATCCAGCAGTCAAAAGTTGAATTGTTTGGTTGATGACGATAAACCATAAATTCGTAAACAATGTTGGTTTGAATTTTAGACAGGGGAACAAGCATATCCAGACTGGCATTCTGGTTTTAGAGGTTCAAGTTGGAATATCTTATGAACCTGATGGATATTTGATGTTACACAGCATAGATTTTGGAAACCAGATTATAACATCTGCCTCTTGAAAATAACGTTTCTGCGGTTGAGTGCTTTCATAAAGAAACAAACATTTCAAGATTGCATAGAATAAATTGAAAGAAAGAAATTGGTACGTTTGGTCGGTGAGTACACTCTTTTTTTGGGAGAAGAAGATTGGCTATATCTAGGTACAAAAGTATATTTTGCGCCAAACCTGGATTCTGAAAGTTGTTAAAGAATTTAGGCAATGTAAAACAGTTGCTTTGAGCGTTTTACCTCCAAAGATATCAATCCAAAAATCCACTGCTCGTGATGATGTTGTGAAATGTTGCTCTTTTCTGCAAGTTAAATCCAGTGGATTATGGATCCACCAACAGACATTTCTCTCTAACCAGACTTCCATATGGAAGGTCCCAAACAAGTCCCATGTTAATAAAAAACAGAAACGCTGTTATTACAGTAAGGTATCCTTTTGGATAGATCGTTACTCAACGGTCTCCTAAAAAGAAAGACACTGTTGCTGACTACTTTTAAAAATGACCTGGAACACTGTATCTAAGCTAAGCTTCTGACGTCATTTCTACTGGTTGTTGTTTGCTTAGTCATTGGTTTATCCTTTATGAACATTTTCCGTTGACTGTGACCAATCTCTACACATTCAGAAACCCACTGTCTGCCTTTCAGGAAATGTTTGTTGCTAACCAAGCATCACACTTGCATTCTGCACATAAAATTCATAAACATAAAGACAACTTGGAGCATCATGCATCGAGACACGAAACAACGAAGCCAAACCATCTGGCTAATAGTGCATCAAGACATCAGATGGCAAAAAGAGCTCTGTCGCTTGATTATGCCAGCAATGTGGAACAAAAACCACTCAGAGATCATCAAGATTTTTTCCACAAAACGCCGATGTCAGCTCCCGGGTCACCTGTCCTCACAAGAAAAGCAATGCAATCAAAGACAAATCACCTTACTCCTGTCATATCCCCAAGATCCGTAATCAAAGTGTCTCCAAGACCTTTAAGGAAGTTTCAGCCATCAGACAAGCAAGGAGAGGGAAACCAGGGTAGACGCAATAGACGCACAATCCTCGAGAAAACAAGAAATGTCCGTTCTTTTGGGCACGAAACTGCAAGGAATGATCGGATCACACAAATCAAAGATGAGTTTTCTGACCAGTTTAAATTGAGCGTTGACGGTAATAGCTTCAACTTAAATACACCGTTATCTTCGCAAAAGATGCTAGGCGGATCACAATGTAGCATTTTGCGCAGAGCTGTGGAGAAATCCAACTTTCTGAGTGTTAAGACGCCAATGAGGCTGAAAGCATCCTCCCTCCCAGAATTATCGCCTCCTACTTGTTTAGATCCTAATGGAAGCGTAAGGGCGTCGAAATTTTTATACGAATATTCACCAAAAGACGAAAGCGACAGTTCTAAGAGTCACTGTGAAGCTTTAAATGATATTGAAGATGAAAAAGAGGCTGTACTGCCTAGCAACACCAGCCAGATTGATGTATCCAGTACTGACAACAGCATCAACGATGAAAACATCAACAACAACATTATCAGCAACAAGAGCAACAACAACAACTTAACAGAAACCTTATGCACCTTCCCTTTCAATGATGAAGTCGATATTAGAGAAAACATTTCTACCAATGACAAAATCATACCCTTGCATGCCACCACGATCTTCATGACAGAACGAAACCGCCCAAAAACTAACACAAAGAAGCTTTTCAAGCGAAAATCAGGGAAATCAAAAAAAGGCTTGGATGAACACAACAGCAACACTGAAGAATGTGTTGCACATGGTGAAAGCCTTTGTAAGGCAAAGCCCAATCAACCAGCCAAATTTTACGTGCAATTCAAAAAGGCGAGCTCTGCGGAATACACCGAAATAAGAATATCTGGGCCGAGAATAATCCCTCCTGTTATGAAAGCTACCATGGTTAGGGGTAACACACACGAAATCACTTACTGGCCTAATGCAGTTGGTATTCATATTATTAGCATAATATTCAAACAAAATCATATAAAGTGCAGCCCGTTTGAGGTCGATGTAGGGTTTGAAGAGTCTACAATCTGGCTAAATTCAGTAAAACAAGCTGTGTAAATTGGTGAAAGTTAGAACAAACAAGATACAATTTGTTCTTAAGAGAGAAGAACATAATTTTGATGCTGGAATTCCAAGGTATGCTTGGATAAGAATTCTCAAGGAGGACTTATAACGTTTACTGAAACTTCCACTGAGCAACGTAGACGTTAGTATATCATATATCGTAATTCGTTCCACTTTAGGCATATACCAAATAAGGACTGCTGGCCAGATCAAAATGCATAATAAATCTTTTAGCTATTCTGAAAAAGAATCTGAATCGAACGATAGTTGTGTAGATTTTGTCGAACTTTCGAATGAGCACAATAGTGATAGCAGTTCTAACGTCATTCAGGCCCCGTCTACACGTATCCGGATCTTTTTGAAAACGCATCTTTTTTTATCCGTTTTGGGTTCCCGTCCACACGGAGACGGCGTTTTCAATCCAGAGTGGATCTTTTTGAAAACGTCGTTTTCCTGTTCTCGTGTGGACGGGTGAAAACGGAGCTTTTCGAAAACGCTGACGTCAGGGAATCGATTTACGACGTATCAGAGCATGCGCTCGGTTCTTTGGGGATCACGCGAGGGCATTTTGCTTGTCTGTTTTCTTTCATAGAAGTTCGAATACCGAATATCGTTATGGATTATGGAATTTCGTTATCTTTTATCGAATTGTGAGTGTCACAGCGTTTCTGTGTGGACGGGGATATTTTTGAAAACGCTCCTCGTGTGGACGCGAATCTTTTTGAAAACGGATAAAAACAGATGCGTTTTCAAAAATTTCCGGATACGTGTGGACGGGGCCTCAGTCGAACATTACGTATAAAAATGTATAAAAATATTGCTCGATCCAGACACTGTTCAGTATAGCTAAAGGGTCTATTGTACTGTTGATTTAGCACAGTTTTGGAACATGTCTATTTTCTTGCACCATGTCGCCGACGTCAAAATTATAACGGCGTGTCAAAAAACTTGCACGCAAGTTGAAAGCCTTATCTGATTGAACGGCCTTCATGTTCAATAATTATTTCAAACATTTTCCTGGCTGAATCAGCCACTCTGTTCAGGTTCTACAAGGGATTTTATGAGGACGTCCCTTCCGAAGGTGTATCAATCTACAAAAATCTCGTACACCTTTGGCAAAAATCTTTGGTTTCAAGAAAAATCCTTAAATAGTCCCTAAAAATCTTATGTTGTCAAAACTCTCGTATGACATTTAAAAGTGATACACCCTTTGGTCCCTTCCAGAAACTGTTAAACAGGGAGGAAGCAGCTGCTGATTGGGGACGATTGTTCTTAAAACAATAGAGAACAATACATCTAATCAATGCTAGTGACGTAGCACCATTTTTCTCAAAATTATTGGGGGGGGCATGAGCCCTACCTGCCTCCCGCTTCCTATGGGCCTGCTGTTAAGACGTGCTAAAATTATGACTAAGTTTCCCTGATTATATCCACCTTACAGCAATGACTGCAACACGTTTAAGCACGTGTTAAATATTTCATGTTCCAAAGGATGACAGTTACATCCTCCTAAAGGGCTAACAGGCCTAACACTTGCTAAAGCACGTAAAAGTCATTGCTGTAAAGCAGAAAAATTAGTCGTTGCTTTTGGCCTGTTTGAAGATCTCTTGCGACGGCTTTCTTGAGAAAATCCCTGGTATTTCCAGAACATAGAACCCGATTTCAGTCAAGTGAATTTTTTTTAATTCATTGAAACATGTTCACTGTTGAATAATATTTCTTTTAATATGATTCCCTTGATATCCTAGGAGCATTGGTGGCCTTTCATACGGGGTATGTTGTTTGTTGTTGACTCGCATGGTACAGGGTATGGATACGAATAATGAGAGCATAGCTGAAAATGCGTTGTTTTTTGGCCAATAGGTTGTAACGTCTATCACACGTACAACTAATAAGAAATGCTGTCACAAATGAAATGTGGTGTGAACTATAACAACAGACATGTTCTATAAGATAGGAGACTTTGAGAAAAGGCTCATCATACAAATAATACGTGCAAATGATAGAAAGGACTCAGAGATTCCTTAATATTAAAATCACATAATAATTAATAACGACACATCCATGGTAGATCTAAAATTCCTGCAAACTCCTCATTTGTTATCAATGTATCAGTCAAAATTTGTTCCCATCCGAGTTAATTTTAATTTTGATTTAAAATTATGATTCATTATAATAATTTATTATTATAATTATTTTAATTTTCATCTGAATGTTTCGCGAAGCATTCACATTGACGTATCACACTCATTTCTCTCCGCTGGCGTCATGCTTGATACATCCTTCAAACAGGTTAGAAGCTGTGTCTTGACTTCTTCACTTCTGTCTCTCTCTATGATGTCGCCCACCTTCCTTAACGTCACCTTTGTGTAGGCATCATACAAATTGATGTCAGTTGCAGTCGAAGTTCGCAGGTTGACAACGGTATCCCCGTATTCGTTGATGATGTAGTCCACCCCCTTCAGGATGTGCCCATCTCCTGAATCTGTGAATTTATCAGCAGTGGTTCCAATGAACTGCATCCCCCATGTATGTGTCAAAGTCGTGCTCTTAACTAATTGAATTCGCTCCAGCACCCCATCAAAGCCACAGGGCTCTAAGAAAAGCTCACTGCTTATCATGAGATAATCACTAGAGCCACGCCCAAGATTGATTTCCCTGGGTGAGGTGACGGTGCTTGTAGGGCATTTCAGGGTGGCGAAATCAGAGTTGCTTGTCCCCGTATAAGTCGTACTGCTGAAATCGACATTTAACTGCTTACCATTGAAGAATTTTAAATCCAGCTGGGATTTCGTACGAGGTTGCATCATGCATCCTCCGTTACTGTTCTTCGTTTGAATCTGCACTGGACATTTTGTGTACAATGTAACGGTTGCTAATAAAACCTTGCCACTTTGTCCTCCTCTAGGATGAGAATTTGCTGGTTCTCCACTGCATGTTGTTTGCCTCTTCTCAACTGAGTGATGTTTCTCTGGTTTGACTCCTCTCATCAAACTTCTTATTGACCGTTTTCCAGTATTTGATGTGCGTTTCCCATAGATCTGCACCTTTTCATCCTTGTACAAAATGTCATTGGCCACTGCATCTGTCCTGAAATTTGTCAGCTTCAAGACAGGGGTATGCCCAGTACACCCACTTGCTCCTTTGGTGTCGTCAATTATCTTGAAATGTTGAGTTTGTGATTGGCTGGCGAGTTGTGCAATGTCAATCTCATAGGTAGCCAGTCCTTTAAATTTGATTGCAGTGAAGTCAAAGCCATTGTCCCCTGATCTATTCGCGTACATTTTGATGTAATCATTAAAGGGTGATGCCCCTAGGATCTCAACATGCCTAACGATCCCCACACGATGCCCCACTTGATCAGTAGGCGTCTGCAAGTAACGTAGTATGCCTTGCTTTGCATCAAACTTAATGCCTTTGATTGCGGAATTAGCTGCCATCCCGTCAAAAGACAGGGTGTTGTGTCCTGAAGAGCCTAAATCGGCATCAAGAGCATCTGTTGTTCTGGTAAAAGGGCCTAATCTGCCATCAATATTCAAGGCATCGTTGCCAGATCCCATTCTAACAACAACCTTCTCATTAGTGTCAAGGCTCGGCATATCGCCAATTGCAATCAAGTCATTGTACGCATTGGTGTTTCCGCTTTTCAGCTGCGTGTTTAGATCCAAACCCCTGAGATTGGCAGCGACATTATGCTGTTGCAAGTATGGTCGTTGAACTTTATCAGTATTGACAAAAATCATTGTCCCATCATACGGTGGAGTGACTGTTGTAGTGCTGTGTTTTTGGTATGTTCGTGCATTTTTCGTGAATCCGTACAACCCATAACCAAGATATGTTGTCGATGACGACGTTGAAGCAACTCTTTTGCCATCAACGATATAGGGACACTGGTAAGGTTTCGGGTCAATACCGCCGACATTAGGCACAGGAAGATGCCCAAAGTGAGGCTCACTGCATTGTTGTGTCAGGACATAGTTCATGCGAGGGCGTTTCGCAGCATCAAGACCAAACTTCACCTTAAGTCTTGGAGTGTATGTGAAAAACTTAGGCAGATGGCCTTGATTAACCACATACATATCGCTCCTTTCGACGTCATTAGCTGCAAGAAATTGGTTTGCAGTATATAACTGCAATCTTGAATACCTATCCAGTTCTTTCATCATTGCTTCTTTCGCGTATCGAGCGACTGCTTGGGAGTCAGGCGGGGGCACATAGAAGAGCTCTATGAGAGTGGCTGAGATTGCCAAAAGTGCCGCAGCTATTGCCCCCACTGGTCCTATCACTGCAGCCGCTGCAGCACTTGCTTTTAAAATAACACCAAATGTTACAAGGCCAACCAATCCTGAAACGATGCTCAGCGATGCTGCCGCGATGGACCCATGATTACACGAACTCGTTGTTACGCAATCCCGAATCGCCGTGCCCAACGCCCAACCATTGACCCCGATTGTTAGGAGATCAAAGATAGGGCCTATGACTTTGCCAAGTGTTTGAACCCTCAACCATCGTTTTGCTTTCCTTATGTGCTTGAGCGCGTTATGATTTTGAGGCAGGTTGATCACATCCTGGTTGAATGTTGACAATATTGTGTTCTTTCTAGCATTTAGCATTGTCTTCAATTGCACCGATGTCAAAGTTTCCAATTCATCAGCTGAATTGACAATTGGTGTTCCATAACTCTTCCATGCATTTCTTGTGCTTTCAAATGCTGATTCTGTTGTTATTTCTTCAATCAAGTCTGAAACAATTGGCGCTAGAACACCGCCGCCAATATCGAGAACAGCCAGTGTTACGATTGCTTGGTTTAACCCTTCTCGTACACCTGCATTGTCTTCACCCCTTAATGATCGTGATACCGAGGCAACAATCTTTGATCGCGAGTAGATACCAAGTCCTGCATTCCATTTGGAGAGCTGTCCGCTCACTTTTTCAAGGAGCTGGACATTGGTCAATGCATTGGCTCCAAAACTGAGGCATACCAACAAGAGAGTGAGGCGGATTGCCATCCACATGCTGAGAGCAGCCTGTTCGAAAACAAGAAACCTATAAGATCACTTCTATACTGTATACCGGGTGATCCAGAAAAAAGTTCCCACTTTTGAAAATTCATAACACCAAGACTACTTCACGGATTTGAATCATTCAAATTCTAGTTAAAAGTCGAAAGATCAAAGTATTTTTGTGATTTTTCTTGCTGTCCTACCAGCACTAGATGTATTGGTAAATTCAACTTTATAAAAATTTCATGGTTGCAAAATGACGGAAAAAGGGCCTAAAACATTGATCAAATCGTAAGGACTCTATTCAAATCGAACAATAGGCCATGGGCGGTTCACCTCCTTCAAGAGTCGGAAGACATCGATTTTCAAACAAATACGAAAGATTTTCAATCTCATGGCAATGAATTCCTAGAGGTAATCTCTCACCCGTGAGAAGTTGCATTTCCTTCATTATTCCGTGCGAGAAGTCATTTATCCATTGATCAATGTTTCAGGCCATTTTTCAATCATTTTACAACCATGAAATTTTTGCAAAGTTGAATTAGCTTATATTTGTAGTGCTGGTAGGACAGCGAGAAAAATCACAAAAATACTTTGATCTTTCGGCTTTTGACTAGAATTTAAATGATTCAAATCCGTGAAGTAGTCTTGGTGTTATGAATGTTGAAAAGTGGGAACTTTTTTCTGGCTCACCCAGTATAAAGACTAGACTACAAGATATATTAGATCATAAAAGACTATGATTAGATTGTTGTTTTCATTATTGTTCTTGCGATAACTTGGTCTGTGTCGTGTGTCTAATATAATATCAGGCCAACTTTGATGCAGATATGCCGTAGTATTTATCAATAAGAATCGTTGACATGTAACTTTTGTAATTGTATATTTTAGGCGCAAGTTAGTTGCCTGTTCTTAATGTAGTAGAGTAGTTTGTAAGTATTGTCTTCATTAATTGGTTTCTATAAATTCTTATACCGAATATAAATCGGTTTCGATCCCAAGCAGAGGCACATGTAAATTCTCCAATCGTGAAAGCCGGCTCATGAGAAATATACTTCACTGTGTTAGCTGATTAAGAATCATTCTTCACACAAAACCATTCAATGCATAGCTGGGAGAAATGCTTATAGCCTATAACAAACTGAGTAGCTTCTCGAATATTGGGACAGTTCCCAGGACAATTTTACAGAATTTAGATCGCTTACCTTCACGTACTGAATAACAGCTTTGTTCACAACTTCAAACACAGGATGCGCACTAACGATGACTCAAGCCGAAAAGAAAATATCGCTAGCCTTCTAACCATCAGTCTGCCTGTTTCAAGCAAGCATTATTTATAGGCAGCATAGAGTAAATACTTTGATCGCAAAAACAACGCTGTTCACACAAAAACATTACCTGGAGAGAGCTCACCCATTACCCTCTTCACATTTGTTTTTAAGGGTTGAGAACTAAATGGACAAGTTGCAGCTGCGATCTCGCAAGTAATGTACCTAAATTCAAAAACAACAAACTTTGATCGACAAAGTCCTTTGCACATAGAAAATACTTTCAGGCAAAGAAAAAATCCATAATAACGTACCCTTTCGGAGGTATTTGCTTCATTTTTGTTGATTCAAGCTGAGCTTTCATTCGTTCATTCATTAGAAAATTCATGATTCATTAGAAAGATTGAAATAAAGCAAAACATCCTATATTCTATATACCTGGTGAGTCAAAAAATTTATCCAGTGTTTGAAAAATCATAAATGAAAAACAATGCAGCTAATTTGTAAAATCTCATCTCCATCATCTTGCTGTGGCTTCAACTTAAGTTTCAAAACTTTTCACATGAGCTTTGGCGTATTATTTCCTTCTGAAATTAGGATGTAGCCAAATTCTACTTCTCAATGTGCCAATAAACTATTGAAATGGTTTGCTCACATTCAAGTAGCTTAAGATTTTCTGATACCCAGCATTGATGGGAGAGTGCAATAACATTTCAACAGTTTCGTATCATTAGAGAGCAATACTTGCGCCAAGCAAGGCATATCATTTTGCCAATTCATTCAATCAAAGATGGATCAAATAGATCTTTTACCCGTTTTGAAAAAAACAGAATCGAACGACATTTTGCTACAATTTGAAGAATTTCTAAATGTGCACAATGGTGATAGACGCTCCAACGACAACGCCACTCGATCAAACCTTAACGCTCGATCCAGGCTCTTTTGTAGAATAGCTAAAAGGTCTATTGAGCCACTCATATAACAGTTTTTTTAGGCAAGGCCTACGGACAATATTTTTTGGGAATTCTTCATTTGAGACTAAGATGATGCATTGTAAATTTGTTGATTATTGAATAATTTCTCCTAATTAGCTTAAACAATCATATAGACAACGGAATTGTAATTTTCCAACTCGGTGTTATATATCTTTAAATTTTTCAAAGAGTGGATATATTTGTCTGACTCACCGGACAGTATTCCACAAAACCGACAGTTTTCAGAAGATTTTTTGCAGCTCCAGACACCAAAAACAATATGTTATTATGGACAGTAAATAAATAAGAGAATGTATAATTATGAATAAAATTTAACACCAGCATCCTCATTTGAATCTTCTCCTTGGAGAATTTGTGCTTTCCCTCTTCTTTCTAATGCTTGTAATGCTCTTTTTAATATAAACATATCCAATCCCTTGAATTCTGAAAATATAAAATGATATGTATGTATCATTTGCCACATAAAATATATGATAACATTATGATAACATCAGTCGTAGTTATTAAAACTAAAATTGAAATTTCCCAAGAGTTTGGTCGCATGACCATGACTCGAAATGGGTGAAACAAACCTTAGCCGATTAGGTCAATTAATTCCCCTCCTAGTAAACGTTCTTTTTTTGTAGTAGTTACGTGTGATAAAGTGAAGTTACGTTGATTTTCATTATTACTTTAGTGCAAAGCAATAAGCGGTTACAAACAAAGGAAATTCAATGGCTGACTTGTCAAGTTTTAAATATAAACAAAGAAAATTGCAAAAGGTCTAGATCAAAGTATCTTTGGCATGCTGCAAAAATTTTATGACTATAATTAATCAACCAGGTTGATAGATATATAATGTGTTTACCTTGCGTTCCTGCTTCTTCACCACTTACAAGTTCATATAACGTACAAACAGTATCAGTGAGACCATTATCTTGGACCTAAAAAATGGAAATACGATTAAACATTGAATCCTGAGATCATGAACAGGACTTGACTTGCCACAAGTCCAATTCATCAACTGTAATAAGTCTGCCTGAAAGTGAAAAGACTTGGGCCAGTGAATAGATTCGTTCCTTTGTTGACGAAATAGACTTGGTGCAAGTCCAGAACTAGACTTATGACAATTAGTCCCTTGTATCCCAGCGGTAAACCTTGCTCAAGAGGGACTCATCATGAAACAGTGAAAACTTGGCCCTTTTCTTCAATCGTCAATAGAATTATGATGGAATCACGGTTTCGAACCTCAATCCCATGGGAGTGTTTTCAATTCTTCAATCAAATCAAAACTCTATCACATTTACAGTGACAATAGTAACACATAAATCTAGCAATCTGATTGGTACTATATGAATCGCGAAGTTCAGGCCTAAACATGGCCAGATTTTTCAAAGTTTTTTATGAGTCTTTGTTGACTGAAGTGCCATCATCAAGTCAAAGATCGCAGGGAAACAAGAGACTCATTGTCAAAAGTCTAGCCCAGAACAAGACTGAATCATGAGAAAATGATCTTCTGGTATGGAAGACTTTGAATGCAAGCAAAAGGAACTTGAAACAATTACTTTTGTCTCTTCCAAGAAAGAGTGCGGATTTAGTGTTACTTTTGTACACCAGGAACCTTCAAAAATCAAATTTGAATATTTAATTCTGAAAAGTCTAATAGAAAATCAAAGAAAAAGTTGAAAGGAAAAATCAAAATAGTTTGCCTTACCCAAGTATAAATAATATCGGCCCATTCTTCTGGTGTTCTCCACATTATTACACATCGAGTCTTCGTTTTTACATCTTCCCATTCAAGATGACCTTGGAGAAAACAAACAAAATCTCTTGAAGTACAAGAAGTAACATTTTAACTCAAGGTAACTCTTATTTCTGCTCCAGTGATCAGGAGTTGCCTTTGCAAAACTAATCTCCTAAGAAAACAAAAAATTTCTCCAATACTATTGTCGGTCTGTCAAAATTTTGCTGGTCTGTCAGAAAGCGGTAAAAATGATGTTTTCCTACATAGCCTTGGGAATCGAAAGATGCATAGATTGCAATGTTGCCAATAAGGCTGGCTTCGTAAATCATTCCTTGAGATTTTTTTTGTTGATTTCAGAAAAGTGGATTTATCTCCAATGATATGATGTAGATTTCTTGCTGTAAAGGTAATCACACCTCTTGTCTCAAATTGAATTTAATTGTGAAACTGGTCTATTGTTGAAATCAATCTTCAAATATTACAGAAAACTTTCATGTGATCAGTTTCATGAAAATCAACTGGACATGTCATACCTTTATTGAATCATGAGTTATAAACCCGTTATAAACAGGAAACGCCAGATATCCCTACCATAACGATTGCATTTAATATTATTATAATCATAATTTTATCATGTCATATTTTTCTTTATTTACTTGTTTAACTTGGCTCACAGTATGTCTTGCATTATCTAAGGTTGAAGCAAGTAACAGATATTCAAAATCATATTACAACATCTTTTTGAAATAACAAGTGGCAAAAATGAGGTACAGAGCCATTTCACCCACCTTTCTCCCTGAGTCTCTCCAAAACCAAAACCATGCCCTCTATAGAAAGTTTTCCTGAGAAAAAGTCAAGGAAGATAAGCTGGCCCGATGATGATACAAACTGTTGAAAAAGAATATTCCTTCCAATTGCAAAAATTGGTGCAATTAGGGGCCAATAACATTCAATTTTCATATTTTTTAATGGCATCTGGCCATTAAGATCGGAACCCCCACTCCTCTTCTCCCTTGACAGCCTTTCACCAAAAGTGCCTCTGCAGCAAATACAGTAGATGCCTTGTGGAACTCAGCTGGACTTCAATCAAAGATGTGGCACATAGTAAAATTATTCTATTCTATATTCTGCATAAGTTTTTCAAATTCTTTATCAGGTTTTCAAAAATTCCCTCACGGATATTTCCAAAATCTTTCATTTTCTTGATGGCCTAGTGTGCAATCCCCACTCCCCCCAAAATGGCCAACTTCTATTAAAGATATGAAAATCGAATGTTGATGGCCACTTTAAATGTTTTATCCAACCAGCAGGGAGACAGAACCTCTATTTGCAATGGGCACTGGCTAAGTAAAAGACTTTGTCAGTTTCACAAAGGAAAGCATTGAAATCATTTTAACTCACCTCCTCTCATGTCTCCTGAGAGCAGATGAGTCAAAGAGCTACATTTAATGATACTTGCTGAGCAAAATCAGACTCTCGCCTCACCAAGGCTTCATTACCAGATGACACAATATTGTTGAAAAGGATACTGTTTGTGGTTTTATTGCTAAAGACTGGGCCATTTTGAGCTTCAGCGATGTCTAATCGATAAAGAGAATTAAACTTATAGTATGCCAGAACTAACTCACACCAGTCTTCAATTTGCTTTGCTCTTGTGTCTGAATTTGGTTGCACCCTAAAACAGAATTATTCAACTACTAACATTGATTGAAATCTCATTTATTTTAGATGAAAGAATGATGGATTTCTAAACCATCTTGATGGACAACTCAAAAGCTTTGGTTCTCCAAATGAAAAAATTGGGGAGGGACTCTCCAAGAAATGATATAACAAAAGTGATATCTTTTGCATCTGATTTATATTTTTCCAAATCTTTAGAGAGTGGCAACTCTAGGTAGTGTTGCGATTGGTCTTTTATTGGAAACTTTGTTTTTGGCTTTGCTACACCAAAGGCAAAGCTTTGACCCACACCAATCAATTGTTTGAACACAAAAGACCTATCGTTTTATAATTGTTCTTGATGTTGCTCCATGCCATTTGGTGTAAATGCATGCATGCTTACCAGCACAAGCCTGATGCACTGGCAGAGATGTTTTAACTATAGTTTTTCTTATTGCACAGACACGCATGTGGAGATTTTTCCTTGCGGTGGGGGGGGGGGCAAGAGGTGCACCAAAGATTTCCAAGTATCGATTTTTTATCGCACAATTCAAACTTCAAAAATTTACTATTGCAAAAAGAAGTCCAGGCAGGCGTGGGCGGTCCCTTTTTGAAGAAAGAAAAATGGGCCTATAAAAATTGATTTGCAAATGCATACATACGCGGGGACGGGGAAGTGAACAGGCAATTTAACGGAAGCATTTCCTATTTTGCCAGCTAATCAAGTTTCAAAGCAATCAAGATTTGGCTGGGATATGGATGCGAGAAAAGAAAGTTAATACTTACGTGAAGAAAGGCGGAAAGCTGTGTTGCCACGGCCATTCGAATTGTGCCGACATGATTTTGCCTCGAAGTGAGAAAGTTGCTGACTTACTACAATCATCTCATCATCACGAAATGCGTCGACAAAAACCAGGATCGTCTGTTAGATGATTACGCTAAAGATGGCGGCGAGGAACTTTTTACCAAGATGCACTGCGTTCTTTAATCGAATTCCTATACAATCGTTAAGGATTCGTAATTCGAACGCAATGCATCTTGGTAAAAAGTTCCTCGCCGCCATCTTTAGCGTAATCGTCTACTGACAAAAACTGCGTGATAAAAGCAAGGATTCATTCAATTCAACAAAAATTGAAAATATAGAGACCAAATGATGAATCAAAATGAATGCTTACAAGCAACAACAACAACAACACAGCAACAACGAAATAGCTGTGAGGACAACAAAATGTCTGCACTCAGCTGGCTGTCAGTGGCAGGGTCAATTGTTATTTCTGCTGCAATAATAATGCTTGTGCATTCTGAACAAGAAAAAGACAGGATAAGACTTCACCAAGGTGTGATCAACGACCAAGAAAGACAAGCAAGAAAATTACAGAACAGAAGAGATTTGGAAGAACAAACTAAATTGAGAGAATACCTCGAGAAACGAGATGAAAATGATGATACTTCACAATGAATTAAGTGTGATAGTCAGAACGCAGATTTGACAGGGGTGTGATTAGATGGAGCTAACTTACCTGTTTTGAGGCAAGTTACTTGGATGGCAAGTCACCTGTCTCAACCAATACCAAGCAGGTCACCTGTCAGTTACCGACTGAAATTTGCAGAGAGTCATTCCATTTCCGGCCGAGTTTTATATGAAGTTCGGAGTCAGTTACTTGGCAACTCAAGATCCCAAAAAATAGCCAAGGTTTTGGCATGCCAGATTGAAAATTCTCCCATATATACAGCTTCATAGGGTGACTCAGCTGAGTAAAATTCACCAAATGATTTGTGTGTCACTTTTCAAAACAACAGAAATACTTGAGGAATGTGAAATGATGTAATGCATGACGGTGGCAGACACTGCCAAATATTGCATGTGAAGCTATTGTTTCAGTTAAAAAGCTATTGTTCCAGTTATTGTTTATTTCTATTGTTTTCAAACAAAAGATCTTTGTTCTAGCCAACATGGGGGGTGATTACACCTCCTCCCCCCATGAGTCCACCCCTGATGCATGGGTGATTTTACAGGGTAGCTGACCTCATAGGTAAACAGCCACCTTTTCAACTTGGCGTGTAAGGTAACATGCCTATCCAGGTAATTTGGCTCCATATGAATAGGCTCAAAGTGAAGGTAGTGTGAAGCTCTCTGTCCAGAGAAAAGTTACAACATCAGTACTATCAGCTCATTGTCAACTGGTTGTGCAAATGCATTGTGCCAACAGAAAAGGAATTTAATATCAAATAGGGATGCTGTGCAAAATGGCAAAGAGGAGAGAAGCATGCTGGATGAGAATTGAACAATAAACAGTTGTTTGGCAAATACAATCCTGCCATATCATCTGAAAGCAACACCACTGTACATGATACAGAGACTGATATCTGATTGCTTTCCTTTTATGAGTGTTATAACAAGCTTCTCAGTTTACCTTTGGTGACATCAGGCCCGTCGGAAGCCGGGGGGCTGGGGGGGCTTCAGCCCCCCCAATAATTTGCAGAAGTTTGATAATTTTGTAAGTGAAAAAGGCTGTAAAAGCCAAGGTCCTAAGAATGAAGATTCAAACTCGTATATATTCGAGGAAGCTACAAGAATCTATCCAAAATGCAATATCTTTTGATATCATACAAGTCAAAAATTTCAAAACTTTCATGGAAAGACCCTCATTAGTCGTGATCCTTTGCCTCCGTCAATGGCACATTTTCCAAAAATGGGGCGTTTTCCAACGATCTAAAGGGCGTGGTCATGAAAGATTTTCCCGGGGGCAAGCCGCCGGACCACGACTTTGGCTCGCTTCGCTCGCACATCGCTTATGCCCCCCCAATATCAATTTCGTTCCGACGGGCCTGGACATTATATAATTACTATAGTACACTACCAGCATTGTATATAAATAAACAATGTTTTCTTGTTTTAAAATTATTAATTGTCTTTCTTTCCTTCTCAATTTAATGTATGCTCACATGCCCTGTGTACACCAACAACATAAGCATTCATAAGTATTTTGAAGACTTCTTATATTAACATATAAGGAAAGAATCATTTTAAAACTAAAAGGGTTATATATTAAGTACCAAACCAACCAAACCAAAAGCCCAAACCACGCACGTCAAATTGTCAGACTGATGTAAAAGCAGCCTTTTGATAAAGCAATAACAGCATCTATGAATATGACTTCAGAATCAAGGTTTGCTTCCAAGCTCTTTGTGTATGATGCATCTATTTGCATTTTGAGTGTGTTTTAAGAGATCCTTCCCTTGACAACCACACTCGACCTAAATTAATCTTCCTTTTCCTTTGATGTCCCAACAGAGACTTTCACGCCAGTATTTCTGGAGCTTTTTCGTTTCTTCTTTGATTCTTCATAATGTTCAGTTAAGTTGAAATCTTGAACAATGTGTTCCTTCAAAGGAAAAAATTATGAAATTACGTCTTAATTCTTTTTAAATGAATCTGAACAATTGGAATTCAGCTTGCAGAAGGCAAGCCATCAGAAATATACTTTCTGAAAGGAGGAGAAATCGGAAAGAAGAATGGCGTTATTCACAAAACACAACTTGGGATTATTGTGCGAATACTAACAGGTATTGTGTTGAACAATAGAATATAAAGCCCGAGCTTGCGACGACAACGACAAAACCAGTTAGTATGAGTTTTATTACCTGACAGCTTCTAATCTTGACTCGCATCATTTAATCAAAGACAATTTGTTACAGACATGTCGTTTGAGTTCACTGTAAATCTCACAGGCATAACCTAAAGCAGTTGCTGCGGCGACAAAAACGCGTCCTTGTATCGTATTATACAAGGCTACGAGAAACCCACGGAAAATGTGCGATTAACCAATAGGAGTGACGGGATTCTGTATCGCCTCGTTTTTGAAAAATACCGCAAATCAAACAGTCAGTTTAAATTTACCTTGGTAAATCGGTAATACCATGCCTTGGGATGTTCACTTCCAGATGGTTTTCTAATTTTTTCTTCGCCATTTACAAATAAAATCAACGTTGGTAGCTGTTTACTTCTGACTGATGTATCGATTTTGAACCTAAAAGAATAAATGGTTGAATATCATTCATAAACGATCTATAAATATCGTATGATTGACAATCATACCATATTTATAGTTTGTTTATGGATGATATATTGATGTGGAGTTAATAAATATAAGAATAAGAGGTTGAATATCATTCATAAACAATATTTAAATGTTGCATGATTGATGTTGAATTAATGAATATTCGTCAGTTTGTCCCCTCCAAAACTTTAAATGTAGTGACGCAACATCCCAGGCCTTTTCACGGGAAGCACCTACAGGTGTACATTCGATTCTTTACGTTGCCAAGATGAGGTACAATCTACAGCGAGGAGCTACATATATTTCATATATTTATATATTTTCATATTTGATTCTTTTAAGGAGGGTTGCTCACTGGCAGAAGTCGTTTTTCAAGGGTCCCTCCAGCAGCCATCGGTAATGTCTGCTGCAGTTGAGATCAAATGCTTTAATCTAAATTCAGTTTATACCTTTCAGCAACGACTGGATACCGGCCAACGTCAAGCTTGCCAAATTTTAGATATTCATCACCAAAGCTAAAAGAATAAATAGGACAATTTCATTACACCTTTGCGTTCTCACAAATCTTACGTAACATCTTACTAATACATCTCGAATTTGGGCGTGGGGCAGGTCAATCAAAGAATTCCGTACACTTTCCTAAAATAGTTCTAGCAATCTTCTAAATTTCAAAATCTCACACAATCTTGAAAATCTCATTAAAAATCCCAATAAAATTCCTAAGAATCTTCGAAAGTCCCCCCTCCCAAACACATGACACAATTTATGAAAAAAATCTTTTGGAATCTTTTGAAACTCTTAGAAATCGATTACAAACCATCTTCAAAATCCCGAAATGTCGAACGCAATTTTGGTGGTGATTTCCCCTTGAATCTGGCTGAAAATTCAGTATCTTTCACAAGAAAGTTACGAGAATCAAATCCCATTAGCCGGCTTTGTCATCATCATCATCATCATCATCATCATCATCATCATCATCATCATCATCATCATCATCATCATCATCATCATCATCATCATCATCATCATCATCATCATCATCATCATCATCATCATCATCATCATCATCATCATCATCATCATCATCATCATCATCATCATCATCATCATCAATCTATTAAAAGTAGGCTAAATAAATAATACTTAAAATACCAGCTAATCAACGGCTACCGTAAAACTCGGTCTTCTGTTAGATTATAGGTCTTAAAAACATGGTAAAGGATCTCTCACGCAATCATAACAGTTAATTACCTCATTGAAACGTCAGCGAAAACAGGAGCGAAATGACTGCACGGTGATGACCATGAAGCGAAGAATTCTACAAGGTATACAGTCTTCTTATTTGTTGCCAGCTCTTCCTGAAAATTACAAAATAAACCAATCTTAAGCTGCAAGTCCAAAGAGATGCAAGTTTTTAAAAGGGCAGTAATTGAATCAGTGCTGTCTGGTGAAAAAACTTCGCGGATTACCCATTACACGAGAAAGATCTACTTTCAAATATTTACATGATACTAACTTTTAAATACAAAAACTTTGCAGCTTTTCAACAACAGAGTCTGGATCGAGTGATGCGTTTACAAAATTGTTCGTAGCTTCATGTGAAAATAGTGGGAGAAGCTCTAATGCCATTCAGTTGAACCACTGTATAAAAATGTCGGGAAAATGTATCAACGTACAGCTTGATCCAGATAATCTTGTGTAGAATACATCCATATAACGGACACCTAAAGGACCAATTTTTTCGTCCGTTGTAGAGAGGTGTCCGCTGTATGGAGGTTCCACTGTAGCTCAAAATTGATGTTGTCCTATCAGCTTCAAGACTCCCCTCCCTTTTTCCATCTCTAGTGCTCATTCTGGTCGATAGGGTAGAAGTCGTATGTATCGTTAATTTTACCTTAAAGGTAATGTGCCCATATAAATACAGCCCCTTTGCTATTTTCACGTGCAATTTCATGTGATCACAAATTTTTAACTCTTTCTTGAACATTTCAGTCATCCTGTCTTTCAGAAAAATAATTATAAAAATCATTGTATGCAGATAAAGAAATGAAACAAATACTCAGATCTAAGTTCGGCTTTGTAAAATAGATTTCTGCTACAATTTGTATCGAATAACACGCACTTTTAGCAAAATAACAGGTCAAATCAGGAAACCTTTTTGGGACACCTACTTCAAGCGCCTGGCCACGGAAATATTTCACTTCTTCTGGACCACTGTATCTTGGCTCAGGAACAACAAGGAAAAGTACTGTGGGAAAATGAAAGAAACTGAATAATTGCAATAGTGTGAACCAAAGAAATATCGGGTTAAGTGTTTAATTGAGAAGATTATGAAAGCCGGTAGTTTTCCAACAATATACTTTTTTCCTATTCTACACGAAAGTCCAAATCGAACGATATTTTTCTACATTTTGAAGCAGTACCTATTTTAAGCCGGGATCACATGACCGCAATCTGAAGAAATTAGGGAGCGGAGATTTCTCCCAGAAAGAGGCCCCCCCAGGGGGGGTCTGTGTTCCCTTGTTCCCTAAAAAATTCCAAAAAATCTCCCTTGTTCCCAAAAATGTTTTTTAAATGTTCCCTGAAAAGAAATGTTGAACTGTTCCTCAGTTCCCCAAAAGTAGTCCTTTGATCCCTTGTTCCCTAAAAAATTTAGCTCATGCTCCCTGATTGAAGTCAGCCTTATTTTGGTAGGTACCTATGGACCTGCAGCAAGTCTCTACGACAGTAATCTCCGAAAAGGCTTATCTAGCTAGTCTGTGTCCCAAACCAAAGCCAATCTAGCCCATCACAAAACTTTTTGTAAAGAGCAATCAAAACTCCCTTCATAGAAAGCAACTTAAACTGCTTCAGAGCAATGGCTTCATTGGCGTTGTTTGAAAAGACAGGCCCTTCGGAACAAAACTGATTTTGGGGGCTGCAACGAGGTGCGAGGGAAGCGACGAAAAATGGGGGTCCGGGGGCTTGCCCCCGGGAAAACTTTTCATGACCACGCCCTTTAGATCATTGGAAAACGCACCATTTTTGGAAAATGTACCATTGATGGAGGCAAAGGATCACGATTAATGAGGGACTTCCATGAAAATTTTGAATTTTTTGACTTGCATGAATATCAAAAGATATTGAATTTTGGATAGATTCTGGTAGCTTCCTCGAATAAAAACGAGTTTGAATCTTCATTCATTCTTACGACCTTGGCTTTTACAGCCTTTTTCACTTACAAAATCAACAAACTGTAGCAAATTATTTGGGGAGCTGAAGCCCCCCAGCCACCCCGCTTCCTGACGGGCCTGAAAGGAACATTGAGACTTGCAGCAGGTCCAGTTTAACTGCAATTAAAAGAAGAAAACTCAATCAACTATTGCTGTTTAACAGGACCGTCGGAACAAAATTCATATTGGGGAGGGGCTGGAACGGGGCGCGAGCGATGCCAGTACAGATGAGGGTCTTGGGGCATGCCCCAGGAAAAATTTTTCATGACCATGCCCTTCAGATCTTTGGAAAACACCCCATTTTTGGATAATTTGCCATTGAAAGAAGATACAGATCACAACGGAGTCTTTCCAGGAAATTTTTGAAACTTTTCGATTGTATGACATCAAAAGATATTGCATTTTTGATAGATTTTGGTAGCTTCCTCGAATATATACGAATTCCAACCTTCATTCCCACGAGTTTGGCAGTCACAGCCTTTTTCACAAACAAAATCAACAAACTTCAGCAAATTATTGGGGGCCTGAAGCCTCCCAGCCCCCCTGCTTCCGACGGGCCTATCAAAAGAAAACTCGATCAACTATTGCTTTCACCGTCACATTCAGGGACAGAGCCAGGGGATGGATTTCGGTAGATATGTTTTCAACTCATCCCTGGTCGACATTCATTCACAACCATAATGGTGTAGAAAAGTTGAGCACTTGGGTATGGGTCATTTGGTCAATTCCATCCTGTATATTTGCTAATGAAGGTAAAATTAATCTTGTGGACAAGTAATTCAGAACAAACATAGGCGCAAAGTTGCCCTGAAACCAGTAAGGTAAACCCTCGCTTGATGCAAGCGAAGGGTGGTTTGTAAGACAAGTTATATGCTTATGCTTATAACGAAAGAAGAATGGTAGATCTAAAGTTTCGTCTGGCGGATTTTGTTTCTTTGATTCACCTGCATCCTTAAATAAAATTTGCAGTTATAATCTCCTAACATCAAATGAGAGACAGATTTATCTACAGAAACTATTACATAAATTTTTTTTGGGGGGGGAGGTTGCTGCTAGGTAGCTCCTTTGATTTATGCATGGACAATGAAGAACTGATATGATGGGTATGATGGGGAATGTGGCGCTGTATTTTTAAGTAAGGAGATATTTTTCACTTGAAGTTCTAATATGTTCCCTGCTCCCTAATACAATTCCTTATGTTCCCTTGATCCTCATTAAAAATTCAGGATGTTCCCTTGTTCCCATGAATAAAAATGGCCAGTTCCCTTGTTCCCCATAACCCCTGGGGGGGCCTCAGAAAGGACTGTCGAGACCACACTTTCTAATGATGCAAATAGTTCTTCCAACAACCTTTTTCGTAAATCGTATTTTCGTTTTCAAGGCTTTGCGTTGGTTTCAAGGTCCCTTGAATCCCTATGCAAGTGTTACTAAGAATAAAACCCATGAACTGCTATAAAAGGAAGACCATTCATTCAAAATTTCAAGACCACAATTCCCATTTTCAAGACCACAAAGAGTTGGCAAGACCGAACCAAAATAGGCACTGTTTAGAAGAGTTTTCGAATGTGGACAATAGCGATAGATTCTCTAACACTCAAAAATCAAATGTCTGGTGTCAAAATGTATAGCAATATCACTTTATCCAGACACCTTTGGAGAATAGCTAATATGTCTATTCATGAGATGAGATTCCTTCGAAGTGATTGTGTCGCAAAAAATTCAAGTAAGAAAGATATTTCATTTGGTAAAAAACACGTCCACAATCGACAAAAAAAATTGCAAACATTTCAGCTTAATGTTATCACAATCTAACTTGATAATGTTATCTTTTCTCCCGAAAATTTTATCTAGTCGCAATAACATCAAACACGTTCTTCACTCAGGGCTGCCGAGAGCTTTTGGTGGCACAGGGACGAAACTGCGAAATGAGGCCAGTGAAGCGAGTAGAAATTTTTCGATCACGCCCTTTAGGTTGGCTGAAAACCTATTTCAGAGCATTCCCAAAAGTGAAAATGTTAAAATTTTCAATTGTGAGGCCCCTAAGACCCTGAGGCCCTAAGACCCTGAGGCCCTGAGGTAAGTTACCCCTCCTGCCCCCACTCTCGGCAGCCCCGTCTAAACATGTGACAATTTCCAGCCAAGGTTTTAGTATCGTGCACCTGAATTTTTACAACTCTTATTAAGGGGTCATGGGTCTGTCAGGAAGGATTTTCAGATTTAAAATTTCAATAAATCGCTCGTACGCAGAGGAAGGTACGGCCAAAATCTAAAAGGCTTTTACATGTACAAAAAGTTTGTTACTTCACCGAAATTATAGATATAAATTCCCATAAATTCAAGCTTAGAGACAGACCTAATACACGAAAATATGAACACAAAAAACATAGGAAAATCATACTTAAACAAAATATTGCATATGCTATTCCACACATTATGTTTTTCCTCATAAACATCAGTAAATTAGCACATTTTGCCAGCATAAACACATTTGAGATATATTCTGTCCATTGACCTGAAAAAAAATAATTCATTTTGTCAGTTCCTAAGGCATTGTCACTTCATAATAAAATCCAAGGGATTAAACACCAATAAGAAATTTAATCCACATCGTAAGATGAGTGGCCGAGTGGCTTAAACAGTTTTCGTCGGGTAACTGAAGTTAAACTCGGTCGAGTGAGGTCAAACTCCGGATTTTTTTCTTCTTTTTATATATAATCAATTAAGAGAATAAAACACAAAAAGATACAACTACTGTGCCGATCATGGCGGGAATAGATGCTAGGTCATCGAAGTTCCCACCATGAAGGGCACTTACAACTCAATATTTACAATTTATCACAAAAAAAATAACTACAAAGGAAAATTTAATGTCTGTCTCACATCTGATGCCAGGCAACAATATCAGGGAGTATTCAAAATTGAAAGGACACAGGTGCTAGGTAAAGAGGAGGGGGCCCCACCCCGCCGACGGGTGACGGATGGGTGACCTCGGAGGCCTGACCTCACAACTCAACTCATCATCCTTCGGAACAGACGTTAAACTAGGGGTCCCATGCCTGGATGCGGCATGCACAGTGGGCCTAAAACAAACTGAAGAACAAACAAACAAAAATCGGGACTGGCTTTGCAAAAGAAAATGATCTGCATCAGGGTGCAGCTTTGAATTCAATTATTTGGTCACTCAACTAAGTATTCTTTACTGAGTCTATTCATCCCGATCCTTCTCATAATTTTGAGAATAAAAGTTGCTTAAGGTTGAAAGTAGTATCAACACAATCTACACTAAAAGTAGTCTGGAAGAAGTTGGTCTAGTAAAGTCCCTCCTCTTGTGGCAATCCCCCTTGTGCCTCTGGACTATATGCAGATTTTGGACATGTTGTTGAAAAAAAAGTCTCAGTCGATTGGTGTGAATTTCTCACTTTGTGCCTATTTTGTGGACTGATCACATGAGTTTCAGTTTTCCGCACTGAATAAAAGATATTTATGGCTTCAAACTGAGACTTCAAAACACAGACTAACAGGCCAAAAGCGCCACATTTAGGTAGTGTCCAATCAGATCACTACTTTCTTAATATGGTCAGGCCACGTGCTTATTCCTAGCATCTAATTGGCTGATTAGCTCAAACTTTGGCTTTCGAGGCGAAGCGACGTTCTAAGTACCCTCGGCACCTCGGCACGAAAATCTCTAAAAAAGAGTCTTGGACCCAGGAGACGTTCGAACAAACATTCGATTTTTCATCCCATGTACGAAGAAAACATGTTCGATCTTTCTTCATATTTTTTCGAATGTATTTGGTTGTGAGACCTTATATGAAAGAAAATTAAAACCAGATTTGAGGCATCTAACGAATACCAGGAATCTCGTCGTTAGGCCACACACTTTGCTGGGTTACACTCTCAACGATGCACTTATCCTGTATACTCTTTGCACGAGCATACCATTTCCATGAGAATATTTGCTTTGAAAGTGTCCTCTTAATACCCGGGGGGGGTAACTTCAATAGGCGGGTGACGGGGGTGTGCCATTTGACGTCTGAAATCGCACCCTAAAATTTATCAATTTTCGTGAAAACGATACCCTAAAATTTACTGGCCATTGAAAATGTATACCCTAAAATTGTGACAGCCATCCACAATTTTAACAAAGTAAGTGAAATTTGATCAAAATCAATACCCTAAAGAGTTATTTTTCTAAAATGACACCCCAAAATTTATGACTACTTGTCATTTTACCAAAACTGATAACCCAAAATTTATTTTCTGCTGGAAAAAAGGCACCCCAAAAAATGGCACACCCCGTACCTTCATATATGGTAGTTACCCCCCCCCCCCCGGGTCTTAATATTGCAAGCGAATTGTGTACTCACTGGGCTTCCATTTTCTGTTTTTAATCACAATAAAAAGGCATAGAAACATCAGAATTTCTTGGTCTCTCTAGAAAGTAAGATGAACCTTTAATGAAGGGAGTAAACATGAAATTCTAACACGACAGATAGAGGCAAACTGTCTTAAATTTTGTTTCGAAGTTTAAACCCGGCTCAAAAGCTCTTGGATAACACTGATCCCTTGCGAGCTTAGGTAATAAAGAATCACCATGCGGGCCACGCTAAAATCAAAATTTTGTGTGTCAAATATTCTTCTGCACTACTCCTAAGGCTCACTGTTAACCAAGCATTTCAACTGGTTGATTGGTCGACCGAAATCATATAGTTTAAGTCAAAGAATGCAGGGAAACGAGGGTTTACCATGCTGTATACGCTCCTGATGAATAAGTTGGTAGGTTGGCTAGACCCTAGTGGATGGCGCTCTCACCTTAAGAGAGTAAGGCCAAGAGTTCGAGCTCTTGACGCCCTGGCAATACAACTGCTCTTTCCTCTGAGTAAAGCCATAATCAATGGTAAAGCTTGAAGCCCTAAGGATAACTTGCCTGTACGGGTCGTCTAATCGGAATCGGTAAGGAACTCCTGGTGGACCCTTCAACCAACTAGAAAATACACAAAGAAGGCTTGCAATAACGATACTATACCCAGTCCAGTTCACAATTTTCGTCACTAGCATATAATCTTTCACAAGCCCACTTCACATACTTTGTTGTGATGTAAACAACTGCTGACAGGACATTCAAAATGAAGTACGGTGTCAACAATGTGCTGATTACTTGCGCAGGAGTGGTCATCTTATCTCGAAAAATTTTTTTGTTAACAAATGTAGGAAGAATTCACAACTGCAAAACTCCTGAAATAAAAAAATAGTCATGTAAGATCTTTACGAACATAAAGATTATAGCGGGTGAGTCACAAAAATCTGCTTGTTTAGTGGGCTTTGGAATAACAAGTATGTGTCCGATATTCAAGACTGAAATCTTTCTATCAGTCAAAGGCTAACTTAGTTGAGAAAATTTTGCTAGGTAGAATCATTAAGATCCAAAATTAGAAAAAAGCCTGTGCGGGGTTTATATGGGAATCGAGAATTTCACATCCCATTCTGGTCCATGATTTATTTGGCATTGAAATTCAAATTCAATGCCATGGTCAGTTTCAGAAATGAATGTTAATTTCAAGAGCAAGTAAATCATGGACCAGAAAGGAATGTGGAATCTATTTCCCTATACAGCCCTCTACCGGCAGTTTCCTAATTTCATGGCCTTCAAGATAAGTGATTTTACCAAAAACAAAATTTTCTCATGTAAGTTATCCTTTGACTGACAGATTAGCAATTCAGTTTTGAATATCAGGCGCTTCCTTTTTTATTTCATAACCGGCCAAACGTGTTAACTTTGTTGACTCACCAACTGACGTATTTCGCCAATTGTTTTAATTTTCCAGTGTCATATAACATAATTAGCACACGTGTGCGCAGCTTGAAATTTCTAAATCATTTCGATCTTCTGAGGCAAAAATGATACAGCTATCTCGTAACAGTTCTGAAAATTTCATTACATTGTTACATTGGTATCATTTCCATCCCACTGAAGTCGATTTTCTTTGTGATCTAATATCATTAGAACGTGTGCTCCAATTAGAATTTTCTCAATAAAGAAATTAAAATTTAACAAAAATCGATGATGTGCTTGATCGGTCACGTTTGCCCTGACCACCCAAATCTGTTGGTGCTGCATTGTGCGGCTTTCTAAGACTGCGTTCACACGATGCCGCCACATTTTGAAAACGGTGAAAAATGTGCCGGATAGGCCTCCCATTAACACGAAAACGGCAAATTTTTTGCCTGCAGAATTTTAAAAACAGTAGATTTTGAAAACGGAACTCTAACCGGCACATTTCGGAAACACTCGAAAAAGATAAAAACAGAACATTTGTCAAAATTGATCGATTCTTAGGGTGTAGGTACAAATCTTTGGCATCAAAGTCTTGCAACGAGTTTTTGCCGTCAAAGTTCGTACCGTTTTCAAATTGTTCCGGCATCGTGTGAACGCTACCGTCACATTTCGCTACCGTCGCATTTTTCACCGTTTTCAAAATGTGCCGGAATTGTGTGAACGCAGTCTAAGGCTATGTTCGTCATTAAAAACATAACATAATAAAACATATCGTCGTTACAAATGTTCCTCGATCATACTGTAGACTTTCAGTGAAAACAAATAGCACCAAGAAGTTTTTGCCGAAACTTTTCATGCCTCTAACGAGTCACAAGCCGACGCGTTTTAATACCTAGAAGGTTTAGTTTTAATCAAAAAGCTTTGATAGTTTAATAATTTTTGCATAACATGAAAATGAAATCACACACATTATAACAAAATGAAATTATTTTCAAGAAAATCATTAACACCGCTTTATGATTATCATCAAATTTTCTTCTGTCATCATTGTTTTCTGTAAATTCAATCATTGGTTCAAAACAAAACCCACGTGTTATCTAACCTGCAGCCACTAAAAAATTGGCCCTCAAGCCACTGTTTTACTATTGACTGGCCATACTCTTTAAACTAAAATGAAATACCCTCAGGGGGGAGGCATCTTCCTAAATTAACGGTGGTTGGTGCTACAGGGACATGCCATTGTGTAAAAGTACCTTTTTTAAAAAACTGCGGAATTATGGGCATTGTTTTCAAAAATACTGCAGAATTATGGGTGATGTTCTGACGAAAAATATCCAAAAGTTCAAGAAGTTTTAGAAAAAGCGTTGTAATTAGTAGAACTTTGGCCCAGACTTTCATCAAATTTGCAGAATTAAAACTCTGACATACTTCAGAGTTTGCGGAGTTGTGGGTACCAAATCTTTGGAAAAATAGCATGTCCCCCTAAAATAATGGTTCAAGCAACCCCCTGGGACATACCCGGTACCAAGAACTTGAGATATGTGATAGTTTAGCTTTATCAGAAACGGTATCCAAGGGGGGTGCCATGACTGGATGCGGCATGCACAGTGGGCCTAAATTAGCTTTCAATAGCTCCTAGAAATCCTGACAAGCCCACTCAAAACAAAACAAACAAACATTTGTCAATTTTTAATGGAATATACAAAAAGTATTGTTTCAAAGGCAAATAAATTGGGAAAAATTCACCCTAAATGAGTCTACTCTTTTCTAATGAATCCATGTAGTGATCTATACTTGTGTGTGTGCTGGTTTTCCATCAATTTTGAAAGGAAGGGTGCTACTAGAGTTATTCTGATACATTTTGAGGGTCTCATTGACATACTGTTGTTTCATCAGCTCTGAAAATTAATATTAGCAGTTGAATTTTATGTAAACTTGAGCTTCATTGGTGCAGAAAAGGTGAAGTTAGCCTGTTAAAGTTTTGTGCTCCCAACAATGCCAAGAGCCACAAACAACAATCATTTGCTAAAGGTCCATTCCGATCTATTCAGTGTGGTAGCTATAGAGGGAAAGGCTTCCCTGTTAGCAGAATTTCCCTTCTTAAGCCTAAAGACCCATTCAGGGCAAAAACTGGGGAAAGCTGTTGTTTTGACTCAGGGGCGGATCCAGACCGAAGTTGAAGGGGGGGCAACTTGGAGATGGGGCGCCAAAAACACAGTGAAAAAAGTTAGCGCACCGAAGGGACGCGAAAATTTTTGGGGCTTTATTCAAGAAAATTCTCTGGTTTTTCTACTGAATAACGCCTTACTTTATATGTTTTGCCGCATTCAGAATGAATCACTGAGAAAAGAGTGCATTCGGGCCAGGATAAGGGGCGCTTTTCTTGCCGAAAAAGGGGCACCAAAGCTGAATTTTCATCGTGAAGGGGGAGCAGTTGCCCCCATCTGCCCCCTAAATCCGCCACTGTTTTGACTTCTGCTGGTGTCCCCTGTTGTAAGATGCTGGCATCTGGCATACAGGTAGTAAAACTGTTGGGGATATAAATGTTCAATGTTCAAACCAATCCACAAAAGAAACCAAGCATGTTTGATTTGTGGAAAGAAAATGGGTGGAGAATCCAACCACAATCCAAACAAGAATTAGCAAAGAAACAAAGATATTGATGCGGCTGGTAATAGGTTCCTCGGCTTTTGATCTACTTTGAACATTACCAGCAAAACAAAAGGCTCAGACAAAAGGGGCAGTCCTTGGTATCTTCAACAAAAAAATAAGTTGATAAAGGCATGTTGGGAAGTGGACCGAAAGTGGCTGAAATGAAGGAAGTGGCCGCATCCAAAACCGCAGCCATACCGACTGGCTTCAAGCTTTTGCAACTATGATAATCTAAAGTTTTGGTGGTGCAGGTGCTGGATTACATAACGATAAGCATTTTGTAAATGTTAGTACTCTTTCAAATGGCTTTTCCAAATTGCTTCAAAGAATTTCAGGTCACTTAAATTTCTCTGGCCAAAGGAAGAATGGTTGGTAAGGAAATGAAGTCAACAGCCATAAAGAAGACATTTTTGAGAGGCACATAGTTCTGTTTGTGATTAGACCTATTCTGGGTCACTCAATTAGGGCATGAAAACCCAACTGACCACACAACCGGGTGGTCACAGGAAATTTTTCATTGTTAATATTGTGCAAAAAATCTTTCAAAATACATCTATCGTAAGCAAAAGTAGCGTATCCAGTTGTATCTCTATCAAGTACAATTCATGTTCTATACAACGAAGCTAATTATAAAAGGACTTGATATCCCATATCACCTTTATGCCCAACATGTTTGGAACGTTTTATTCATTAGATAAACTATCGTCAGTAGTTTAACCAAAATAACTTTGCTTGAACCTCCCTCCCCCTCCCCACCCATACATATTGATCATGGTGATTGCTTTGAAAGGTGATGGTAAGTACAGCACAATGAACCCAATAATTTTTCCTATACCTATAGAGAGATGGAGTAAACTTCGATGATATTTATGCGGGAAGTTCAAGCACGAATTTTCCCTGGTCGCAGGAAGAAAAACATTTTTTCATCCCCAGCCCCTGCTCCGTTTATGGTGCTTCATAGAGTACTTTCGCCCTGAATGGGTCTAATATCGTTTTTCGTCAGAATCACATGCTCCTCTTTCGACGTGAAATAAAAGGTTCCAGGACTTGATATTTTTCAAAAACCCAATGAAAATGCTTTGCTGACTCCTTTCTTCATGATATTCTTTGCCTGTGTTTTGTTCAAGGCGATATTTCTAAAAATATGAAGCTTTTCAGGCAGGCTATCTTCCGTGGACTTGTATGATTTGTCAAATCTTCCATTCGCGTTGATATTGGGTTTAATGGATCATCTTGCACTTTTTCCACTTTCGCTCATTTGATATCAATTTAAACCTTTTCACAGTTCATACCAACCTTTTAAGATTAAATTCTAACATTTATCGCAATATCTTGCAAATGTTCTTTGCTGATTTATGGGTACTTTTCAGGAGGCAGATCGATCGGAAAATTCACCCTGAATGGGTCTATTCTTTTCAACTGACTCCAAGTAGTGATTCAAGTTTATTTGTGCCAGTTTTGTGTAAGTTTAGAAAGGGAGGGTGCTACTATGGTCATTTTGATATATTTTTAGGGTTTCATCAACTTTGGTGCCTCATCAACTTTGAGGATTACTGCAAAGGTTGAGTTTTACGTAAATTTGAGCTTCATCGGCACAGGAAAGGCACAATCTGTTTGTCAAAATCTTGTGTTGTCAAGAATGTAAAAAGTTGGATGTCATACACATTTTCTTAAAGTCTATTCATTACAGTAGATGTAGCGAGATTTCTGGCTTCTCTGATAGCAAAGTTTCCTTGCTGAGGCCCTGACAATATTTAGACCCATTCAGGGCGAAAATTGAGGCAAGCTGTTGTTTTGACTGCTGCTGATGGGTAGCCACAGTTTTGGGAGCAAACGTGGGTAAAAATATTTTTGGCTTAGAAATAACGGTTGGCAAGGAAATGAAGTCTACATCCACGAAGAAAACATTTCTGAGAGTCACAGTATTTAATTAAAATGTCAATTCTATTTGTGATTAGACCCATTCAGGGCGAAAGTACTCTAGTTCAGCTGGGCCTATTATGGGCCTACATGATGCCCTACTAATTGTTGCAACAAACACACTCCCCATAATCAGATGTTTTGGTAAACCTGTGAAGGGTTTACGTTGAATAATTGTCATGTAAAAAGACATTATTAATAATAATTATTATTGAACATAACCTTTTCTCACCCACCTTGGGTTCTCTATCTCTTGGGGCTTTTTGCTCATCTGTAGCGCAGCTGCGTAGCTGTGCTCTGCTCTCCTGCGATGCTGCACGGATATCATTGGCTATTACTAAAATAGGGAATCGGGCAATCGGGGAATCAGGGAATCGGGGAATGTGGAAACGGTAAGAGATATCGGTATGCAGTTTGTGGTATGATATCCAACTACCATATGCAAGTCTATTTCCCAAAAATCAAGGGAATCCCCCATGGGATCTAGCCAGAATACTCAGTCAAAAGTGCAGTTTTTCATAGGGCAGAAGATAAAATGATATAAATAGTGAAAGATGATACTAAGAAATAACAATGATAAATCAATAAAATCAAGGGAGGGTAATGCCAACCCCACCCCCCAAGGGCCCAAAGGAAGTTATTGCTGGTGTGGCATAATGTTAGTGCATGACCAACTGTTGAGGTCATGGATATATTGATAGTAGTAAATTGATACAAATAGGGAAGGTTGATACTAAGAAATAACCTCCCCCCCACCCATAAGGGGTCCGTGGTAAATTGTAGCAATCCTTGTGTAATCTTGTTTGTGGTGTGTGCTAAAACCAATAGGTTGTTTATAAGGTAGTCATTATGTCATTGATTTACAAAATACATTATTTTGCAACTGTTGGCCAGTGTCAGTGTGTTGTTGTTTGTTAAGAGATTATAGCAGGTATATAGTTACTTAGGTATTAGTAAAATTAAGATGCAAGTCGTCAGCCGATATCCTGTCACCACAGGGTCCTTGAGGTGCCCCCAGGGGTTCAAACCAAGTCCATGCATCAAGCGCATATCTCGGCCCCCCAGAGTTACCAAAAAGGCCCTCACATTTCGGGGCAATTAAATCGGAATGTTTTTTGTGGTGCAGGTGCCCCAGCAGACCAGCGTCCTGGTCCACCAATGCATCTGTTATTATAATTTTATGGGATAAGTTCAGTTATGTGTTTTACTGTTGGTTGAATTTAGATCTGACTAATATGTCTTTGAAATTTTTGTGTCTCTTCAGAGCAACAAAAGGTTGTTTAGTCCAGATTTGTTTAAGCACTTCATCATTTTCAATAGCTTGCCAGTTATCCTTTAATATTTTACCAATTTCTATTGATGTGTTGTCATACGGAATGACAAATGGGAGGTTTCTTGTTGTCTCATTGACAGGTTTGTGATTGTTAAATAATAGGTCAGATTGTGAATATTGTCTGACTTTGTTGAACTGTGCAGTAATTTCAGAGAGGTTATAACCTCTCCTGAGCAGGTTGTTCCTAAGTATTTCAAGTTTCTCTTCTAGTTGTTCATTGTTAGTAATAATTCTCCTGTATCTCAGGGCTTGGCTGTAAATGATGCCCTTCTTGCAACTTTTGGGATGAAAGGAGCTATTATGCAACAGGGTGCAGATGTCTTGTTTCTTCACAAACAGAGTACTCTCCAGTACCCCCTCCCTGTTGAAGTATATGGTTGTATCCAAAAAATTAATTTCTTGCAAAGAGTGTTCTGCAGTGAACTTAATTGTTGGGTAGCACTGGTTGCAATGATCTAGAAATTTCAGGAGGGACTCTTCCCCATGTGTCCATACCAGAAAAATATCATCAATGAACCTTTTCCAGATTATGGGTGTTTTCTGTTCAGGAGCAGTAGCTAATATTTGGTTTTCACATGTGTACATGAATATGTTGGCAAAGTTAGGTGCAAAGGGGGAACCCATTGCCGTGCCGTGAATTTGTAGGTAATATTTATTGTCAAATTCAAAGTAGTTATGTTTCAGAATGAATGTGAACATTTGTTCTAGATCACGTACTGAGAGGGGCAGTGCCCCCTGGTAAAAGGTTTGCAAAGCTTCCAAGCAATATTGTGTACCCAGGTCCTGTGGGATGTTAGTGTACAAAGATTTGACATCCATTGTCACCAAGATACTGCCTGGTATAATCTGATCTCTCAAAGTAAAGACAGTTTGCAAAAAATGGTTTGTGTCCTTAATAAAAGAGGGTATTTCCTCAACAAAGTCAGACAATATTCACAATCTGACCTATTATTTAACAATCACAAACCTGTCAATGAGACAACAAGAAACCTCCCATTTGTCATTCCGTATGACAACACATCAATAGAAATTGGTAAAATATTAAAGGATAACTGGCAAGCTATTGAAAATGATGAAGTGCTTAAACAAATCTGGACTAAACAACCTTTTGTTGCTCTGAAGAGACACAAAAATTCCAGCCGACCACTAATGTAATTCGAGATGTCTTGTAGAGGATCTACATCAGGTGACGCCATTCATGCTTCATAAATATTTTCTACTTGAATTATTAACATCTTCAGCTCCCCAAGGCCAGTTTTCTCAGTGCAATGATCCAACAACAACAACGACAACAATGCCCAAGACCATTTAAAATGTCATCGGCCATCAGCTACAGATCAATGATCGATGATTGCCGACACCATTTACGAATCAACAACGATGAATTACCAATCACTACCACATCGCGATATGGTGAATGATTTCTTAGATCGTACCGTGAATACAGTCATATCGAGTCGTAAGATGATGATACGATCCATGTAAAATCGTAAAACTTGGCCTAGATCGTATCGTGTTTCACGGCATGATCTACATTTCACGACACGATCTGCATGTCATCCATTTTGTCCACGATGTGACTCCATACACGCAGCTTAGTTGACGGTGTTAATAGCATCTCTCCTGGGCTATGTCGAACAATGTCCAAGCCATTGAAAACGTCTTTGTCCATGGCTATTGAAATCAACACGTTCCTATTGTACATTCATTCAAGCTTGTTGGGGCAATGGCTTCTTCAGTTTCATGGGGGCTACATCGATTCATCCATCGCTTCAACATTGCTTGTACATGAAACCCTGAAGCCTATACTTTGAAGCTTTGAAGAGTATGTATATATAAAATCAATTCTTGTAAATAGGTTTTTCATATTATTGTTTTCATTGTAATTAGGCTTAGGGTACATTTACACGTTTTTTTTAATAAGAAACTGGTTTATAAGAAACTAGTACTAAGATGGCCAAAATTTTAAGAAACTCTAGTACTATGTCTGAGAAGTGCTAAGAAACTTTTCAAAGTTAAAAGCATGAATTTTATAGCAAATGGATCGTTGAACCTTTATCATTGGGCAATATTATCTAACCATTTGTGTTTTCAACATAACAGAACACTGTTTATTCCTAATCGATGTTTTCAATATCAAGAAACATATCTGTAGCAGTGTTAGCGACCACATTGACAATTCATGCATTCAAAAAATAAGAAACAAATTAAGAAACTTTTAGTACTAAAATGGACAAAATTTCATCTTAAATTAAGAAACTTTTAGTACTATGGCCTGATCCTAGTTTCTTATTAACAAAAACGTGTATTGTGGCATTTTTGTAAGTAATAATACTGTAATGTTTTTACCGGACGACCCCTTGATAAATGGCTTTCCCTGTCGCATAACTTTCTTATCAATTTTTTTTATCAATCTAAAATTTAAAAAACAACAATTTAATACAAATACTGTGTGTGACATTTGTAGCGAGGGAAGACACAGGGTCACCGGGTCCTCACTACAAATGCCACTTACAATTTTCTACAAAATATCACCGGTAAATTAAGGTAGGTGGTTGCAGGAAAAAGCTTTCAGAAGTTTTTACAAAATTATCAAAAAAGTTAGAGCTCTCTCCTCCAAACACCTTAATGGTAACAGAAAAAGACAAAAACGAAAACAAAAACTAAGTCGAAACTGAAGTACCTCAAAAATCAATTTTATCAATTTCAATACCCTGTTCCATAACTTTTGTCAGACAAGGACACCTCGTCACATAATTTTTACCAAAGAAGGACATCCTGTTCAAAGGCACATCCCGTCTAGTCAAATATGGGGAGTGCCTCCTTCGGGTGGATAGGAAGATAATTTTAACTGCAATGTGGGCTTGCTATGCAGAAACAGCTCTTACAAACACCATTTCTTGCCTTTTAACGCTCACGTCCACGATACCAAGTATGACTCTGTAGATTCCCTTTGGAACGCAATGCACACGGCTTAGGTTCTTGCCGATAGATGCCAAGAAACGATTGCCATCGTAAAGAAGGTTTGTATCTGCAAAATGCTTTCGATCCCTTTTCAACGAATGAGTTGTACGATTTATTGTGGCCACGCCTTTGCCAAAATTCTTGCATATCATTTCCATATAAACCATGTAATGCTATATATTGATTGCATAGGTTGTTGCTGTTCTTCAGTGGTTTACTTCTTGATGCTGGTGGAGAATGGTGTATTCGACCATTATCCGGTCGCAATATTGTTCCCATCAAACCAAGTGTTTGTTCCCATATCGCAATTTGTTGGTCTCCAAATGGATGACACAGAATTTCACTTGACTTTTGTGACAAAAATTTCTCTATCACATCATTTGAAAACATTGTCATTCCTTCATCAATATAAACTAGGTTTATTCCTTGGCAATGTAGCCACCCGTAATGAACACTTTGCAAAGGAAAGTTCGGCAAATCCCATAAAAGATGATCTAAACATAACATGATATCATCGTCAATTCTCATGAGGTATTTGAAATCATAATTTTCTTTGCCCCACTGCATCAAGTGCAAAACTCTCAAACCAAATTGAATCCCACGACCGACTGGTGAAAAGATGACGTCATCATGTTGCCGTTGTTCAATCAGCAATTTCCTCCTTAATTCATTTTTGCCAACTGATTCCAGCTTATCTGTGAAAAACCAGCAAGAAACCTGCGAAAAAGGAACTGTATATAGTAAGGAATGAGCGGTAAAACAACAAACTGCCAACTCATACACCGGTGTAATATATAAGTGCAGTCTAAATTCCCTTTCAGTAAGAATTCGGAGGAAATTGCTAAGATGGTATTCCTATCGAGCCTAATTGAGGCAAATGATCTGAAATTTCAAAAGTTGCTGCAACATTCTTGGAGGTATAAGCTTCCAAGTCGATAAAACATTTACTCACTCAGCTAAAAAAAATCAATAAATCTGCCATGAAAGTTTGTTATGTCATAGAGCCAGAAAATCAACAAGCAAGGCAAGCATAGGTGCCAAATCTTTAAAAATTTGATGTAAAATTCTATGACATATTTCCCCTATTTCTTTTGAACTGAATGACTTGAAAGAAACTTGAGCCACATCGCCATGCTTCTACCGTTTGACGTGACCTGGCTGTTTTATACCGAACATGCTTTAAGAATCCAGAAAAAATTTGGAAACAACTGACAGCAGTCTAGTTTTATATTATTTATATCAACCAACGCAATTTCTAGCTTTTTGAGGAAACATGGGACAATTTTCAAGAAAACAATCTCGGTGCCTTTTCGGCCATTCATCTTTCAGCTATTCGTCAAGATGAACAGATGATCATATCGAAAGGACTGGGCATGCCGGTTCCCTCAATGATTTAGACACAATAGCCAAGGCCTCTAGGGATGAGGCCCGGGTCATACGTCGCATTTTGGCCGCGCCGAATCGAATAGTTGTATTCGGCGCGACCAAAATGCGACGTTTGACTCAATTGGGTACGGCAGTTGTGATTTGGGTCGACCTAAATAATAAGATTCGACTGGTTCAGTCGCATAATGCGACGCGAGAGCGTCTTGGAGTCAGACGTCGAATTTGACATGTGCCGAATCAAATGCATAAATTACTGAGAATAATAAATGTCTGTGACTGTGTTGAATCAGTTTCATCAAAATAATTTTCTTCCTTACCGGAGCCATTTTGTTCCGGAATTTTATCTTTCGTGCCAAACTTTCTAGAAAGACTTGTTGTTGCTGTGATGCACATTTGTAGGAATAACTTCATATTAAATGCGACCTATTATATTCGACGTCTGACCCAAAGCCGCACCAGAGTCGCTCTCACGTCGAATCCAAATCAATTTAATTCGGCGCGACCAAAATGCGACGTTTGACCCTAGCCTAAGTTACCAATTATTGAGAGTTTACTAGTAAGCCTGGTTTTCATTATTAAATCGTAATTCATCGCCGACCATTGTCTTAGAGCATCGCCCAGGGGGGGGGGACTCCCTATTAGTAAGTGACGGGGGAGGTCAGACATTTTTTGGGTTTGTAAAACGTTGTCTAGAATACCTTTGGGTACGCGATTTGGAGCATAATCGTTATATTTTTGGGATTGCTGATGAGAAAATTGGACAATGTGAGTGCTAGGCTGAGTTTTTCACCAAAATATCGTAGGGCAGTTGCCAAAAATGCTATAAAACCTTTAATTTTCATGTACCACGAAGCTATGAGTATATTTTTGGGGTCTACAAATGTCCTAATTTCAGCATACTTTTGGGCTGAGTATATGTTCGGGGTCTAAAATTTCCTAAATTTAGTATATTTTTGGTTTAGAAAAAATATACTGTGTCTGACCTTCGTCACATACCAAAAGAAGTCCCCCCTGGGGAGCATCGCCGATCATCGCCGATGCTGCAAGACAATGATTACGAATGAGTTACGATTTAATGTTAACCAGGCGCTATGGCACGAGATAGGCGGCAAAACATTGAATTCCAAACAGTCAGTCGTCAATTCCACTTCGTCTTTTTTCGTTTTCCCCAGGTACACTTCTTCTCGATGTTTTTCTCCTTTGATTTATAAGTATTTTGCATCTATCTTGAGAATACCACATGATAATAAATAGCTTGTTTACTCATAGTTTCATGATTTGGTTGATAATTAAGTATCAAAACGCTCTAGAAAACTCTGAACACTGAAAATGATTTGAGTTGTATACTTTTAGGCCTTGCTTAATTAAACCACTGGATATGTTGAATGATGATGAACAAACATAATACAATGATTGTCGTCTTTTTTCTCGTCCTGAGATTCATAACCACGTTGCGCTTTCCTCCTCAATCTGAAATGGTGGAAAAGTAGGGACCAAGTCCCATAAGCTGACTTGAGAAGCTGAAAAGTGAATCGGAGAGGCTGGAAAGCTGATCTGAGAAGCTGAAAAGTGAATCTTCTGGGAAGCACGCGGGGAAGCAGATGTGAAAAGGGAATCAGAGAGGCTGGGAACATCTCCGTCGTAGAAGCAGAAAAGCGAAATTTTGTTTCGCCATAATTTTGCTGCCACGGATATCCTCAAATAAGTTGAAATATGAAAAATGTTGAATTTTCGAGAAGTACTGAAGATTTCTGAAAAGTCTTCTGTCTTCTGAAAAGGTAGAATTGTAGCAAAATAGCAAAGTAGCTCCAGTTTCTTTCAAGTCATTCAGCTAAAAAACAGGCAGGTCATAGACTTTTGCACCGATATTTTTTAGATTTAGAACTTATGTTATACGCAACAGACATTAATCGACTTTCACAAATCGATTTATCAGGAAAAGCAAGGGGCAATTGATAAGACTGGGTATACCTTCGAGTTCTTCTTACAGCCTTCCCACCAAGTTTGTCTTATGGAAAATCGTCGTTGAAAGTTTGATGATGCAGACAAGACAATTATCAACAAATCAACCTTTCTTTTGCTTTTTCTGAAGCCACCTCTTACAGTTGTGTTTTCATCTTTTGGTTTAGGTAAAGGATTGTTACGGTGCGTGAATTTGAGTAAAGATATACGATCGGATTCAAGTAGCAGGAATATCGTTGCTAACGAGTAAACCAACATTAACATCAAAACTATTCGATCTTTTCCCATTGCTGTAGTCATTATTGACAGGCAGTTTTGGAATATCTGAAAAAGAAGGAAGCTGTTATTAGGACGCTTCGCGTTTGAATCAGTGCCGGTCCCCCGAACCGATACTAGCCATGACTGTCCAGGGGGGCGAAAGACCAAAATTAAAATTTTCCGACGATAAAACCATCATCAACAACAGCCACAACAGCAGTTGTCGGAACATAAATTTATGCATTATATGACCGATCTAACTCCACAGTAACTAAAATTTGGCCACATTTTGCAACTCAACCTTGAAATCGACACAGTTAGTGAATATCAATCAAATGCCATGAATTCAATTATTTCTGTTGGAATTTGTTTTAACACTAATAAATTCATGTTTTTATACATTATTTCTCCTCAAAATCCTCCAAAACTAGTAATTTAAATCATAAAAATTCCGACAAGAGAGGAAAATTTTCCGACAAATGGTCTCCTGGGGGGGGGGGCGCTCCACCCCCAGCCCCCATTGGCTTCGGCCTTCTTCTTAAGGCCTCAGAAACATGTTTGTCATCTGAGTATCTGATTCTTTTTTGCTTGGGTAGCTACAAGTACCTGTCTCAACCTTGATTTGAAAGAGTATACCGAGGGGGCCTCTTTTGGCCACATACTGTTCGCATTAACGGTACTGCAAAATCATGTTTAGTGTTTCCTAGCTCTCGTGTGTGGAAATCTGATAGCCTAACGAATAGGTACCGTGGTGCAAGATCGTTTAGAGATTCAAGTTCTTTGCGTTATGGCACAGAAGGTGCATCATAAGAAATTCGAGCAGCCTGTTTTGTAGTTTTTTTTAGATACATCGTAGGATATAGACGACGATCAGAAAAGACATTTTGTGAAGAAAAGACTTTGATATTAAAGAAAAGTTTGACAATCCCCTTGAAAATCCATTACAGAAAAATGTGACAATCCAGTTGCACATCCATAATTAAAGAAAAGTTTGACAGTCCAGTTGAAAATACTTAGTTATGATGCCGTAACTCGGTACGTTTCGACTCTGGCTATAGAGTCATCTTCAGCGAAGAAAAGACGTGCACGAGGGCCTTTTAAACTAAAACGAAACACGGCATGCGGGAGGGAAGAAACACCTAATAAGGTAAAATAAACAACAAAACAAAGAAGAAAAACAAGTACTAAAATGTGAGATGAAAAACAAGACCTAATAAGGCAAAAACAGAAACGGTAAACAGAACAGAAGAGACACAAACTCAGAATAACACCATGGGAATAGATGACGTTTGGGAGTTCAAAGAGGGCGTGTCTCGTTTTATTAAAAGAAGGTCAAAATGACTGTCTGTTTTGCTAATAATTTCAAAGTCATCAAACAGCCCCAAACAGAGCAGCAATAAATAGTTTAGGTGTGGCTCTTTACAATATTTTGAAAGGCCTACCACTGCGCGAGAAACTTCCCTTTTATATTCGGCATACAGGAAAAACCAGACCCTGAGACCCCTATGACCCTGAGTTTTGAAAGGACCCTTAACATAGAGGGTCATCCCCCAAGACGGCCTCAGAGAACATGGCAGTTTTCTTGCGAATATGCCACAGCAGTTTTAAAACAGTTAGGCCTAAGTTTCATTTGATGTTTTTAACATGGTTTCAATTATCATCGAAGTATTTATTGTTGTTTTTTATCTGCTCTTTTTCTATTCAAGGGTAGTAAAAGCCTACCTGATTGATTCCGCTCGGCAGATATTCGTTACTTCGCTTGGCCGAATGGAAAACTGTTTTAGGTAGCTTACGATTCTCCTGTTTTTGTTTCACGAAAGATGCCTCGATGAATGCCAAAGATAATGACTGGATTGAAAATAATGTGCAAGGATTTTTCATAATTGATGGGAAACTGACATGCCTACCGTATTTGTAAGAGCATGAAAAAGGACAGAAACTCAAAAATATTTGCAGCGTTAGCTGCATAATATATCAAAACAATTAGCAAGGTGCGATATCGCTGTCTCTTTCTTTCTTTCTTTCTTTCTTTCATTCTTACTTTCTTTCTTTTCTTTCTACACTTTCTTTCTTTCTTTCTTTCTGTCGTTTTGTGGTCAAATCAATTCAGTGCCAGTCTCGTCTGCAGAGTAAGTTCGTTGCTCTGCCTTTACTGAGGGTGGTAAAAGGGGGGTCAGAATCACGAATCACGGAAGAAAATTTGTGGATTTCACGTTTCACGTTAAAAAATAGAGCATTTTCACGTTTCCCGGACAAAGATGTCATTGTCAGACATAAGGAACAATTCTCTAGGCAGAGGCGTTACGAAAAAGAAAATACTGGTTTAAGTCCAAAGAAAAAAGATACTTTTGATCCTCGGGGAAAATGATACCGATCCCATCAGGTTGTAATTGAACAAAAAGATTTAACACAGAATTTGCAGAAAATATTTCGATGGATTAATTTTGCCTTGTCAATGAAAAAGACCTAAAATTATTCGAGCCTATTTCAATTTTTGGACTGAGGCCAGCGTAAAAGGAATCGAGAAGGTTAAATTAGTCTTGTGCCTCGTCTATTTTTATCGGTCCAATGAGATGTTGTTTTGTTTTGAAGTGGAGGTCCTATCAGATGGCGTATGGTCTATTCGTCTTTAACGCTTTTATCTTTGCAGTGTCGATTTCTTTTAATACTCAATATAGTATGCATCGGCTATGCATTTTTCCACTCTTTTCATTTTTCAGAGCATTATGGGTAAATAATGGTCTGAAAATAGAATGCTCTGAAAAATGACAATAGAATGATGTCCTGTTCCCCAAACTGCATTTGAAGTTCTTTCCTGAAATATCGCATAGTGTAATACCATGCAAGGTTCCCTGGCAGGCAGAACCTTCCCAAAATTGCACTATGTTTCTCAATTGGTTAACTAGGGATTTTTCACATCCATAACAAGGCCTTGATCTACTGCTGGTAAAGGCCGTAAAGAGAAAGCTTAATTCTGTAGCTGCCATAGTTGGGGCCATTGCAGATTCTTCGTCTGTAGCTGAATGTCGTTAACTTCATCAATATCCAGGTCGTCCGCACTAGAATCTGTGCCATATTCAGATTCGTGCTGAAAATATTCTGGAGCATCATTTAGCTCTCTTCCCTCATATGCTTCATCTTCTTCGATGCGGGGCCACTGAAATTTTTCAATGGGAATTTCATTCTGTTCGTACATGTTCAAAGGAAGTTTGCCAGCCTTGAATTTCGTTGTCTCTTGCCTCACGGTCCTCTGTCGGACACATTTTCCATTATCTCTGGCCCATGATCGCATAAACTCTTGGTCTGACTTCGACATTGATGGATGACTTTGTTGCCTCATCTTAGGAAGCTCAGATAAATGCATTTGGGTAGCTGGTACGGGGTAATAAGAATCTCTGTTCGTGTAATAGAAGGCTGACCATATGGTCATTCTCTTCGCAGATTCTAACGCAGTGGCTCCCACCCAAGTCTCGTGCATGTTGCAATTGTAGACAATTAGGATAATTGAAATGCTATACGGCATGAAAGTTTTCAACTTTTATGGTTATGCAAAAGAGAGGATGGACGTACTTGCACTCCGTTGCTTAATGATTCTACTCTCTGAGACCCTGTGCACACCATCACGTAGTAGTTGGAGCGATTTCAATGTTTTGTTAGAAATAGTTCCTTCTCTTCCATTCTTATCCTTTTCAATGCCAGTTAGATTCTTCACTAACATTGACGTGTGCTGAAGAAAGGTGAAGACGTTCTTCACAATATCACCTGCTTCAGAAATGGGTAATCTTTGCTCTGCTTGTGCTTATGATGAATTGAGAATGCTTGGTTAAGCCCACCTAAATATTCCAAAATGCGCATCCCACCTAGAAACTTTGTTATCAGCCTTATTGCACCAATTAGAGGGTCTGCAAAGAGACGTTTTTAATTTGAATTCAAATTAATCATCTTTTGTATCCAAATCATTGTAAATCAGGTTTTTTGCAGTATGTATTGACTTTTAATGTTTTTTGCACACAAATATGAGCTTTTCACGTTTCACGGGAAGATTTTTGCCTTTCACGTTTCACGTAAATAAATAACTGGTGTTTCACGTTTCACGAGAAAAAGAAATTGCCAATCACGTTTCACGAAATACCCTTTACCACCCTCTTTACTCTGGGATCTGCATGGAAATTCCGCGCGGAGTCAACTGTCCGCACGGTTTTGCGCGTAGTAAATGGCTTCGGGGTGTCAAAATCCGATGTAAAACCACATACTTTACCTATTTTGATCATCATTTGCAATTTATTTCCGACATTCGAAGAATAACGACCCATTTCATTTTGGAAGCTGCGATGAGAAAGCTCCTCTGTTTGCAACTTAGGCCCATTTTCGCCCCAAACAAACCGTGCTTTTTCACATTACCACACTTGCTAACCCCAGATTATTGTTCAGATACCTTCAAAAAAGCTTAAATAAGGTCCTTAAAGTGTTTGTTTTGAGCTGCTCGATTTATCCACAGCAGAATTATTTCCAGAGCAACGGCCATTCCATCGATTCGATTATGGCAAACCGTGTTCGGCATCTTGATCAGCGCATGACGTAAGAACACATAATATTTCAAAAGAATCAGCAAGCTGTGAAGTCTCTCCGAGTCTCTCTTTGTGTCGGTTTGTGAAAACATCACAATCCTGCTATTTGATTTGCTCCAAGTAACCTATTTTTATCACAAAATAACAAAAACATCAGAGGCGCTGTTATCAAGAATGAATGAATCATTATCTAGAATGAATGCGTGTTTGTGTGACTTCGTCATGGTCTTAGTGGGCAGGAAGAGTGGCAAAAACAGACTGAACTGGTTGCGTACACATGGGAGGGGGGCAAAGGCATCTTGTAATATCAGCAGAATGAGAAAGGCCTATTTCTGTCATTCCATTTTATATGATGGTGCAGTTTGTTCGCATTTCCCAAAACGCTGCACTCACTAACTAACGTTATTGCTAGTATATGATTATGTAAACAACAAGAAGACAGAAGATATCTAATTATTTGGCAAGACTTCCATTGCCGGGTGATCCAAAGACCCCCTGAGGAGTTGAGGATGCGCGCAGGCTACTTCCCCGCTTTCTTCTTTCTGGATTTTTCAGTTGGGTACAGTTTGCTGATCCCTTTCCCGAGCGCGGGCATTATTGATTAGCGGCTAGCGGCAGCTATAAATAGTAATAAACATAAGATCCTTTTGGATGATTACAAAGTCCGTCCTGCGCTAAGCAAGCATATAAGAGTGTATAAAAATTAATTCGTTCATATCGGTAACTGATCGTTGATGCTGCTTCGCTATGGCTTGAAAGAATGGGTGGATAGGTGAGTCAATGGGCGAAAGATTTTAATTCAGTTCAATACAATTCACTTCAATGCAATTAAGTAGCATGGCAACCAAAACGCATCACCTCTTTCGTATCCAATTTAGAACAATATTGAAGAATGCTGCCACAATGTTGGCAAAGAATGATCATTCAAATAATGGTTTATTTTTAGGTAGGAGGAAAGGATAATGCCTGTCATGCTGATAAGGCATGATTCAATGGGCATGATCTATAAACCAGACCCTTGTCTGCCACGGCTGGGACCCTAGAATCAGAGGATCAGGACCCATGTTGGCCGGACCCTTTGGGGGATTTTGGTCAAAACTAGAGTTTTTGGAAATGCTTGCTAGGTGAATGGTACCTCAATGGAGAGTGGTTGCCAATGTCCATCAAACTTGTGTCCACATGGAGTGGCCCTTTTCCCAAGAAACAATAGATGAAATAAAAAAAATTAATGAAAGAGAAATCTATTCATGTTTTGGCACTTAACGAGACTAAACTGGATGACAATATTGCCAGTGACTTATTGCGAATTGATGGCTACACTCTCTACAGGGAGGATCGAACATGAAACGGGGGAGGGGCGGCAGTCTACATTAGTGACTCTTCAAAGCATTCTCGTAGAAATGATTTTCCCGAGAGGGCTTTAGAGATGATAAGTATTGAGGTTGAACCTAAGGGGGCGCGACCATTTTTGGTAGTAGCTTGGTATCGCCCTCCTGCGGAGCCTGTCGAAACATTTACGAAACTCGAAAAGAATTTGGACTTTTTTGATCGTGAGAACAAAGAAATCCTCATCTTAGGCGACACAAATTGTGACCTTCTGAAGGTGAATTCGCCAGACACATCTACATTGATAGATCATGTTGCAACTAACACGCCTGCAAACATTGTAGATTCAGGAGTCCTAAAAATTTCGCTGAGCGATCATTATCTAGTATATTGTATTCGAAAATTTCGGGGCTTCATACAGCGACAACCCAAACTTATCAGAAGTAGAAGAATGAAAAACTTTGACTATGAAAGTTTTTTATTTGATCTAGGCCAGATTGATGGGGATGGTATTGTACGTAATAGCGATAACGTCCATGATGCCGTTCAACAATGGTCTACAACGCTGTCTCTTGTCATTGAGATGCATGCCCCATTGCAGGATATGAGAGTATCTAACAAATATTCCCCATGGCTTAATAGCGATTTAGAAAGCTTTCTCGTCAGAGGGACAAAATAAAAACTGCTGCCGTTAAACGTAAATCTGCTATACTGATGGATGCTTACAAACAGCTGCGAAATAAGGCTAACATTCTCAACAAAAATCTTAAACGAGAATACTTTTCCAAGAAATTAGCTGCTTGTAAAGGTGACTTGAAGCAGTCATGGAAAACAATAAACCTCCTGTTGAATAAAAGATCTAAAACTACCAATATCGATTGCCTAAAAGTGAATGAACAGGAGATAAATAAAGATCATGATATCGCTAACTCGATGAACAACTATTTCTGCAGTGTGGGGAAGAGTCTCAGTGACAAGATACCTGCCCAGTCTAATCCCCTTCTGTCTCATCAATACGATATAACATATCCCTCGAATGGAAGGGAACCATTCAAATTCGTTGCTATCGACAAGAGGACCATCGAAAAGGCCTTAAATAAGATCAAGACATCACATGGGTCTGGTGTGGAAAACATTGCCAGCTATTTCTTAAAAGTAGCATTTCCCGTTATTTCTGATTCACTCTGTGATATTTTGAACCTTTCCTTATCTTCAGGAATTTTCCCTGACAGCTGGAAAGTTGCTAGAGTGGCTCCCGGCCATATTTAAGGAAGGCCCAACTGATGAAAGATCAAATTACAGGCCAATATCTGTTTTACCAGCTGTTTCCAGATTATTTGAAAAACTGGTGTACGACCAACTATATCGGTACCTAGACGAAAACAAACTCATGCTTGCAACAGTCTGGTTTTCGCTCTTTACACTCTGTTGTCACATGCCTTCTAAAATGCACGAATGACTGGTATGTCAACATTGACAAAGGGAAATATACAGCTATGATATTCATTGACCTTAAGAAGGCCTTTGATACAGTTGATCATGGTATTTTTCTTGATAAGATGAAATTCTATGGTATCTGCGGCTTGGAACATGATTGGTTTCGGTCGTATTTGAATAACAGAAAGCAGTTTTGCAAAGTAAATGGCGTCCCTTGGGTCCCTTCTGACATTAAAGATATTGATGTCGGAGTGCCAAAAGGGTCTTGTTTGGGACCACTTCTTTTTCTGCTTTATATAAATGATCTTCCCTTTGCACTAAAGAAGGCTGAGACCCCCTGAGACAAATATGTATGCTGATGATACCATGATTTCATATTCCTCCAAAACTTTGGATGAATTGCACATGGTGTTAAACGCTGAGCTTGTCAATATTGAGAAATGGCTTCAAGGTAACGAGCTATCCTTGAACGTCGTCAAAACACAGGCTATGATAGTTGAATCAATGCAAAATGTAAATAAAATGGCAGTGCAGCCTACTTTGTTGCCAGTGTTTCACGTAGGTGGTACTGATATTGACTTAGTGAACAAAGTGAAATACCTTGGTGTCCATGTAGACAATAGTCTAACGTGGAAGTGCCAAATTAAGAACATAAAAGGGAAAGTTTCTCGCGCAATAGGCCTTTTAAAATATTGTAAAAACTTTGTATCAATGGAAACCTTGAACGACATTTATCGTAGTATTGTAGAACCACATTTTAACCATTGCTGCTCCGTTTGGGGCTGTAGTGGTATTACGAGAATAGAGTCTCTGCAAAAGCTACAAAACAGGGCTGCTCGTATCGTTACGGGTAGTTCTTATGATGCACCTTCTGAGCCATTACGCAAAGAACTTGGCTGGTTGTCCGTCAAAGAAATGATTGTGAAAGAGACATCTACAATGATGTATAAATCTCTAAACGATCTTGCACCACAGTACCTTAGTGACCTATTCGTTAGACTATAAGATTTCCACACACGAGAGCTAAGAAACACCAAAAATGATCTTGCAGTACCGTTAATGCGAACAGTAAGTGGCCAAAAGACATTCTCTTACCGTGGTACCAAAGTGTGTAACAAGTTTAACAATGATATCAAAGAGGCCCCCTCGGTATACTCTTTTAAATCAAGGTTGAGACAGTTGGGGTACGAAAATCTTTAATTTTGTATATTGCTTATTGTCGCCAGACGTATATATTTTTATCTATTAATTTATTTGTAAATAGTTTATTAGGTACTTTAATTTTAACAGGGCCAAATTGTAAAACAATATACTTATTGAATTTGTACCCTGTATAAAAATTTTTGAAAATAAAAATATATATAAATATAATATATATATTTAAATATATAAATATAACAAAATGATGTCAAGCAATTTGTTCTCTGTTTATTAAGGCAATAATTTCTCAAATTTCTTTCTCCTTCGCATTTGGTGCAAATACTAATTCGCAGCACTCGCTGACTGTTGTTATATCTAGTTCTAATCCTCTATTCAAGTAATGTGTGACGGGCGTTTCGACAAAGGTGCCATAAAGCCATGGCATAAACATAATAAAGCCCGGGGGAGGGGTACTTCAAGAGCTGGTTGTCAAAAAGGGCACAGTTTCTCTAGAGCAGGTTATCATTTCAGCAATACTCGGTTTAATTTTTACATTTTTGGTAATTTGTCCGAATTTGTTCAACTTTCTCATTGACTTTGCAGCAATTTCCTAGGACCAATTAGAAACAGTTCGAACGCATTCGGCTATGTAACCGGATATACTTTGCACAGATTTTTTCTAGGACAGGGTATTGCTTTCAGGGGAAAATTCTGGAGCAGGTTAAAGTATTTTCTTGTGGTGGGCACACCCCCGTAAAAAAGTCAAGTAGCATCATTCCCAATCTTCGCAGCTTTGACAGCTCCTTTCTTCTCAACAAGCGACAGCAAAAGTGCATCGGGGGTTGACTGATGCAGTCCAAAGGTTACTTTTGAGCAATATGTTGCCCTCTGCTACTGTTGTTGTTCACCGTTTGATTGTCTCACCTCCTCCTCTCGTCTGAATGAAAAGTGAAGTGCACCTTAACGCTTCTTCAAAGTGCTAGAGGGCCAACTTTTGGTTGACTTAACAAAGCAGTCCGTGGGGGGGGGGGGACTTTTCTGACAACACCAAATAAGAAAAAAACGAAATTTGACCTGTCTAGGCCAACAAGCAAACAACACGTCGAAAGCACTGGCTTGGATATTACTCTGACTGAAGGTAAATATTCATATCCTAGTAACTGAAATAACCTTCAGAGGAATGTCTTCCAGCCAAAAAATTTTGAGAAAGGGTGTTGTCCATGTTTTCCCAGAGTCTGAAGGGCGTGGTCACCAAAAATTTTCCTGGGGTCTTCGCCCCCTCGTTTGCATCAGTCACTCAAATATCTGGATCCGCCCCTGAAATCGATTATCGTAATTTCAATTTGTATGTTTTCATTGATGCCACGAACATTAGGCCAGCAATGGTAATGTAAACAAAACTTGGCATCAAAGGCCAACTTTAACAAGGACTCACAACTCCAATTTGAAAATTTCCTCCATATGCTGCAATCACCAAATAGCATATACTCAAAGTATCATTTTTTTATGTTAATTCCATGTCTGGATCACAGTGCTTTGGAAAGAGGGGTCTTCGCCATAGCAAGAGCAGAAGGAACTGTTCCAGCTACAGTACAGCAAAGAACAAAGGAAGTGATGCAGCATTATCGTTCAACTTTCAGAAGGACGGTGCGGTTGACGGATGAACTGGGTTGGTACCCTCCGTCTGTCTCTTTTGCTATTTTTTCTTTGGACTCAGAACAACTCTGTTGTAGTTGCTCTGTTGTCTGATTTGCTTGCAAGAGAAGCGTAATTTCCTGGACCGAGCAGGTCAATTTCTCGAAATGTGTAATATTATGATGCCTCAGCTTTTCTCATCGTGTCTTCGTTTTGTGCAGGTGTGGTTTCCAGGTCTTGCTTCTCTTGCTCCACACAGAGAAACCGACAAACTTTCAACAAATTTCCAGTAAAGATCAAGAAATGAAAAGTATACAACCTTCATCCAAGTAGAAAATACAGCAAACAGTCTTCAGAAAATAAACAAACCTCGAGCAGCGATAGCGAAGATAGCGGCCTGCTGCGAAGGATGCGAAAACGGTTTGAGGAAGTGAGGAATTGCCCCCCGGCCCAAACCAACATTGAGCCAAAAGATTTATTTTCGTTCAATGGCTACCCCAATCAAAGAACCCTTGGGGGGGACTCAAAGAGCAATCATAGCCGCAATCATAGCCGCAATCATAGCCGCAATCATAGCCGTCAAATACTTTCTTTTGTCAAAAGGTCCCGTGGGGCTCTAAGCCAAACTCTGATCAGATGGCATTTTCTCCTGAGGCTATTGTCATGGAGCATGCTTAAAATTGACCAATCAGGTGTCGTTGTTTTGTTTACTTCCGCGTCCCGCAGCAAAACTTAGGCCGCTTTTGGCCGTTTTGACCACCATCTTGAAAAAAAAATTGCACGCATTACATATTTATATTTCATGCACTATTTACATAGGCCTTTCCATATCGACTATCCGGTTCTCTGCCGCTGATACGACAAATCCATGTGAGTTACTCTCGCCCCTCCAATGGCCTACGCCTGAACAATTTCGGATCGTTGATCTGTTAAGTCCGTATCCATTTCCGTTATTTGCCTTATATGTCATAATGACCTTGGCCTGTGACCCACGCACGTTCACGTGTGCACCTGCACACATTGTTTCCGAATGAGGCTGACTTGTGGCCTTGCATATATCACATGCTGGCTCCTGCTGAAATGCGGAACACGGAACGAAACACAAAGCAAACCCAACCTGCGCTGTTTTATTGCAAGGTCACGATTGCCCTGTTACCCAATATGGAAACATCGAACTTTCTCGCGTACACGTTTCTTTTATAAGAAACTTGGATCAGGCCATAGTACTAAAAGTTTCTTAATTTAACATGAAATTTGTCCATTTTAGTACTAAAAGTTTCTTATTTTTTGAATGCATGAATTGTCAATGTGGTCGCTAACACTGCTACAGATATGTTTCTTGATGTTTAAAACATCATACAGGAATAAACAGTGTTCTGTTATGTTGAAAACACAAATGGTTAGATAATATTGCCCAATAATAAAGGTTCAACTATCTATTTGCTATAAAATTCATGCTTTTAACTTTGAAAAGTTTCTTAGTACTTCTTAGACATAGTACTAGAGTTTCTTAAAATTTTGGCCACCTTAGCACTAGTTTCTTATAAACCAGATTCTTATACAAAAAAACGTGTAGTGTAAAACCAAATATCATGTTACAAATGTTTAACGTAACCTTAACCCAAACATGTTGTATCCTGCGTTAGAATTTACTTGAGAAATAGAAATTCATTTGAAAACTTGCAACAGCGATCCCCATGACAAACACAATCCAATATACAAGACGTATATATGTACTCTGGCGATTAGCGTCCATCTCGCAACATAGCAGTACAACAGTATACTATATGAACAGCGTGGTTTTTCACTTTTCTACTGTTTGCGGTATTTTGCTATTTTTCGATGCGGTATTGCGGTATTTGGCAACTTTTTCGTGCGGTATTGCGGTATTGGGACCCCAGGGTACCGAAGTACTGTAAAAGGATCGAAGTTAATCAAAGTTGGTATAGATACGTTCCGCAAGCCAGAGAACGGAGGGCAGCGAAGAGACTGGTTTTAATGAGTGTGCTACTCTGAATAAATTACAAGTTACAGGATTACTAATAGAAATAAATATGTTAATCATTAGCTAAATAAGGGCATAACACGTGACAATACATGAGACACCAAGTGCACGTGATACTAGGTACACATGACCTATGGTATACACGTGATGTGTAATTAGATGAGCATATTCCTACTACAGTACCCCCTCCGTAAGAAACACGGATAACTTTTATTACTGTTCCGAATAGAATTCATATTTATAATAAAAGGGGAAATGATATTGTATTGAATTTGAAGAACGATAAAGTAGTGTAAATACAGGAATAACTTTTATAACTTTTATACTTTATTGACTAAGTCGGGGATAACTTTTATTTCATTTTTACGTTCTCTTTTATTGCCTTAGTTATGTATGATATTGTAAATTAGGTTAGGTCAGTAATTCTTTTGTTTTGATACGTATTTTAATCTTTTTAACAGGTCAGGCTGAAAAACATACATAGTTATGAACCTTTTAAACCTGTATAAATATTGTAAAAATGAAAAAAAAAATGAAATGAAAAATGAACACTTATCTCCCCATGCTTCAGGATCCGAGTCACAGAGATTCATTCCCTCTCAAATGCATCAATCTGTTTACGTTCAACTGTTGCTGCTTCCGTGAAGGTTTAATGTATCGTTTCATGCACAAAACGAAGAATAGAAAAGAATGTACTCACCTAGAAGACGTGTGTTTTGCTTCAAATCTTTCGAGCAATGTGTTGATCTTTCTGTCTTGATTTGACAAAAAACATACATAAGGCGAATAAATCATTTGTTTCTTTGCGCATGCCCGTCTTCATTGTTCCGGATTAACAGTAGATCGTAGATCCGTACCGCATTAACACTGAAGTAGTTGTATGCAAACCAGGTTACATTTCAACCAATCACAAACCAGCTTTTATTTCAACCAATCAAATGCACTTGGTTTTGATAGAAAGCCTAGCTAATAAACCTTTTACCTATCAGGGTATATCTGAATTGAACGATTTTTGTGTTGGTTTTGTGGAACTTTCGAATGTGAGGAATAGTGATAGAATTTCTAACGCTACTCAATCGAACTTTGCGAGTAAAAGTTCATAGAAATATCGCTCAATTCAATCCAGACTCTATTTTCGAAAAGCTGAAAGGTCTATTCGATGGTTTAACTTGCTAAATCTGCCAAATTGTAACTATGTGTGTCTCTGTACAATATTATTGTACTGGCGCTGTGTAAACAATTTTGAACTGACACTCAAAACTACCTGCAAGCCCGGCCGGACTGCCGTGGCAGTGGTTGACAGCTGTATTGACATAGGGGCCAAGAGAGTCTGGGTTCGTCTTTAACTCTTTCTATTAGATCACTCACAGAAAGAAAAGGATCATGGGCAAGTATACATAGGGCAAAATTTGATTCTTCGCACGCATGTTTCAACAAAATGTTTCATTCCTTTCTTAACGGTGTACCATGCAGTTCTGACTCTTATTCGCTCAAAATTTTTTCAAAGTTTACAGAAACAACACAGTGCATACTTGGAACATAGGGCTTTGCATTTTCAATTTCCTTTCTTGTACGGACTTTGCTAAATTCATGTGCTTCCTTCACAAACTGTGGCCTTCTTCGTGTTTGTTTGCTACTCAATCACAATGCTCCTGTGCTACAGCCATACAGTTTCCGACAGTTTCGTAAACTCTAGCTACTAGCTACTGGGACTTTTTAGTTTCTTATAGAAATGTGTGAACATTTCTTCGCAAATTTTCATTTTAACTTCTTCGCAAATCTTTCCTTTTCTTACTGGTAGACTCCTGTTCTTCTGTTTCATTGCCAAACCATATAGAAACCTCGTTCCCAGGGTGTTCTTAGGTCATACACTGATCACAAAGCAGAATGAACACCCTGGTACACGTACACTTCGATCAAATGCGCCCAGAATCTGGGTGCATTAGCAGCCATTATGGATTTTATAGTTTGCTAGGCAACGCTAATCGACGTAAAATGGCCGTTGCTCTAGCGCTAATTCTGCAGAAAACAACTTGAAAAACGGTCGTTGGTTGGGCCACCACTGGTTTCTGAAGGACATTAGCGTAAAGATAATCGATAGGCTAACGGGGGGAAATAGGATGCCGAAAGAAAGCTTCTGGCAATATCGGCTGGATTGCTTTGCCCCTAAAGGTTTTAACACTAGGCAGGGTGAAACCCGGGGGGGGGCACTTGGTCCTAATATGTACGGGTGTGTGCCTTTGAGGTGCTGTGATTTTTACCCTGTCTGGGAGCATTTTCCTCAATTTAAATACCCCCGTCTGGGAGCAAAATGGCAAAAAACCACACCCTGTCTGGGAGCAAAGGATCAAGAAAATACACTGTAGTCCTGTCTGGGAGCAAAAATTTGAAAAGAGTATACCCTTTTGGGAGCATTTTGGCAGAAAACGATACCCAGCTCGGGAGCAAGAATGGTGAAAACTATACCCTGTCCAGCGGCACATACCCGGTACCGAAAACATCGAAGTGCCCCCCCCCCCGGGGTGATACATAGATTTCATCGCCGTAATGGGCCCAAGACCAGACTAAAGGCGATTATTGCTTACATTTTGGTTATTTGATTTTTACACGCTGTTTTTTTGGCATTTTCTGTTCTGTCAATCCGCTCTCGAATCTTTCTATTGTTTGTTTTGTTGCCCTGGTTTTCTTGTAACATGCGATCTTTTTCAGCTTCGGCGAGAGAGACAAAGACGCCGACTCCAGCAGTTCTTTGTTCTGCGCTTCTTTTATCTTTTCCGCTGCCACACCGGTTACTGTAATTTTAGTACCTTCGGTCTCACACATTGTAATAGGTAGGATCTGTTGTTTTTATTGTTAGAATGTCTTAGGATCGATATGTGTTGCTCGGTTTGGTTTTGAACAGTTTCTGATGAAGGGTTGCGCCGAAACAATTACACGAAGTTGTATTTTCAGAGTTTATACCGGGTGTCCCAGAAAAAAGTTTCCCTACTTGAGCTATCATTTTAGTAAAAGTGTTTTATTTGATAAAGATTTTAATAGAAATCTGCTGCACAATGCTCAAGTTAGATTTGAGTATTTGTTTCATTTCTGTATCTGCGCGCATTGATTTTCTATGATTATTTTCCTGAAAAACAGAATATTTTAAATGCGCAAAAAAGAGCCAATAACGGTTCATCAATAAAATCGTGAAAACTTAAAATACACGGAAATTCCTTTTTTAACTAAATTCCAACAGTAAGGACCCAAGAAAGAGTAAGGACCCAACAGTAAGGACCCACTGTAAAGGGACCCAAGAAAAATCATGTTTGTCTGCTTTGTCAGTAAAAAAGCACGATTTTGCTTGATGTTCGAAGAAAAAGTTTAGTACACAAGATAAGGTCCTGTGGTCCGCACTTTAGCGTATTGCCGACTTTGAATAATAATTTAAGAAATGACAACAGGTTGTCCATGCGCAATAAGAAACACATAATGTGCTCTCACAGAATATGTATTGTTTTCGTGTCAAATCCACAGTGGTCAAATCTAATGTCAGCGCCATCTTGACTGACTGCGCATGGTGCTTGATTTTTGATTGATTTGATTTTATAATATTTGTACAGGGTAAAACATTCATTACTGTACTGTTTTACAATGTACCCTGTTAAAAAATACTTACAAACGAAAAGAAACTATCTAAATTTACATGTAAATCCAAAATAAAACAGGTATTAACAAAGTATATAAAAATTGCAGGTATGATGTAGATATGATATAAGAGAGAATTAGCTAAATGCATGGTTTGCTATGCTTTTTTTGAAAGTTTTCAAAGTCGGGGACAATTTTGATTCTAGGCTGAGGCGATTCCACATTGTTGCACCTTTATATGAGAAGCATTTTTGGCCATTTGCAGATTTTCGCATGGGAATTTCTAAATCAGATCTAGTATTGCGTAATTCTCTCTTACATGTATCCGAGAGCCTTGAGAACATTTCTGTAAGGTAAGTGGGAGCCAGATCATTGATAGATTTGTATACCATACTCAAAGTCTCCATTTGAATAATTTCACTAACAGTGTGCCATCCAAGTTTCTTGATGATAGGCTTTGCAGAAGCATCATATCTACTGTTAGTAACTATTCTTGCAGCCCGATTTTGAAGTTTTTGTAGTTCGTTTATTGCTGTGGAGCCACAGCTTCCCCATACAGGGCAGCAATATCTGAAATATGGTTCTACAAGACTTTTATACATGCTTTGTATTGTAAGAAGAGGGAGATACCTCTTGGAGTATTTCAACATCCCTATTCCTCTAGAAACTTTTTTCTTGATGGCAGTAATTTGTTCTTTCCAGTTCAAGTATTGATCAACCATAACTCCCAGATATTTTGCCTCCTTTATGATAGAAACAGTTTCGCAGTGCTTTGCTGTATCACAGGGGGCCAAGGGGAAAAGCGAAGCGAGAAGAAGAAAATTCTTTTCTTCGTCAGACGATTTTCTTCTTTTCTTCCTTTTCTTCTTCTCGCTTCGCTTTTCCCCTTGGCCCCCTGTGATACAGCAAAGCACTGCGAAGCACCATGCGCAGTCAGTCAAGATGGCGCTGACATTAGATTTGACACGAAAACAATACATATTCGGTGAGAGCACATTATGTGTTTCTTATTGCGCATGACCCGTTATGTGAAACGTGGAAGTGATGGAATATATCTCCATCGCTTGATTTCCCACCTATTCTGGGACATCTCCAGCATACGATTTTCGAAAAATTCATATTTTTGAGGTCTTTTTATGCGCAAAAAATTGGGAAAAATCATATGGATCCAAGTGAGCCTTCAAGCAAGAGATTGCCGTTTACATCGTTCAAAACGAGGCAGTGATTGTTGTTGTGGAACTGTTAAAACAGGAAAGGTTTCTTGTGGGACACCCGGTACATATATATCTATATCTATATATCCTTAAGCTCAATCATTGAATTGTATTTAGAAAAATATATAGACTCAGAAAATACAACTTTGTAAACGTTTCGGCACAAGCCTTTATCAGTATCTATATATATAAATATGAAATTCAGAAATATTACTGTACGATGAAAGAAGAGGTGCAACAGCATCAGAAGCAGGCATCAATTTTATCTTTTGCGCATTTTTTTTCTATATTTCAGTTTCTTCTGCTAACTAGTTTCGCCCACGAGGGCATCTTCAGAGCAACTGAATAATTTTTGTTCTGAACCCATATTTATAGAGATCTTAGAACGTAATTGTAATGTCCATAAAAGGGTATAATGAGTTCTTGGTCTTCGGAGCTGCTTGGTTCTGAGGTTTGTCTCATTTTGTCATTTTGAAGTTTGTTTCGTTTGACGTCAGATGATTTTCTGGAAAGATGGCCGCTTCTTTGCGTTTATAGACTCAGAAATATATGTGTATAAGCAAATATTTCACCCTGCCATGCCAAACTTGTTATGTGATAGTTATATTCAGGATTCAAACATGAAATGCTAGTAACGAGTAGAGACATTTTCAGCTCTTTATCGTAAAGAAGATATTCCATCACTACGTTTCTTGTCTTTTTCGTTTCCTGTATGAAAAGCTTGGTTTATATATAACCATAAGTGGCGGGGCCAGTGCTGAGAGACAGCTGTACCAGTGCTGAAGCAGTACTACAATGCATGTTTCCATTAAAATTTCTCGTGGCAGAAGCGTCACAAGGGCCGGGAAATTTGAACCAAAGTCAACGTCTACGTCATCGCTACCGAGTGGAAGGGATCAAATCTTTCAAATCTTTAAAAAGGTGGGTGTAAAGTTTTACTTCATTTTTCCATTAATTGGATGACTTGAAAGGATATTTTGGTAATTTGCTGTAAATCTGCCGTGGCAATTTTTTGGTATCTTCGTTATTTTCAAAATGGTGGCATTTTTATCATTCTATAAAAATTCATCGAAAAACTCGAAAAAGTAAAATCATCATAAATCTTGAATTAATTTAGGAAAACTGATACAATCTTCAAGAAAACCATAGTTTTTGAAGATGTACATCATGGTGGCAAGAAGGTACAGCCGCTTCTCAGCACTGGCCCCCGCCAGTTATGTCTAGATCGAAACAAGGTTTAAGTGTTTTGGGGTTGTGAGCGTCCAAGCCTTAAAGTGAATTTGAACCATGTGATTTTACTTTTCTCGCTCTGGATCCTCTTTGCACGTACCTAACTTCCATCGTAAGAAGCATTTAATTTCATCTTTCTCGCCCCGGATACTTTTTGTAAGTGTCTAAGTTCCAATGAGGTTTCGATGAGCATGGCTTTGGTTCATGGTGATACATACCACCAAACAAGTTAATATTCACATTGGGATAATATGGACAAAAATCACCGGTTGATTTCCTGGAATATTTGCGATACATTCCTTTTCCACGTCTCTTCCAAAATTGTAGCATGTCGGTTTTATAAACTCCATGAATTGCAATATAATTATCACATAAATCTCGTTTCTGTTGCATATTATTATCGTACGAGGCTGGAGGATGATGGTGTATTCGACGGTTATCAGGCATGTAATACATAGATGGTGACATTCCCAGAGTCTGTTCCCATACAGCAACTTGCTGATCTCCAAAAGGATGGCACATAATTTGATCCGAGTTTTGTGACAAGAATTTTTCTACGACATCATTTGAGAACATCGACACTCCTTCATCGATGTACACAAGGTTTTGCCCTTGACAATGCAACCAGCCATAATGAACTCTTTGCAAAGGAAAGCTCGGTAGATCCCATAAAAGGTGATCTAAACATAACATAATATCATCATCTATCCGCATAATGTATCTAAAATCATAATTTGCTTTGCCCCATTGTATCAAATGTAAAAATCTGAATCCGAACTGAATTCCGCGACCGACCGGGGAAAATATGATGTCATGGTGTCTATGTTGTTCCAATAAAATCCTCTTTCTCGTTTCCGAATTGTCTATTGATTCAAGTTTGTCCGTAAAAAACCAGCAAGATACCTATGAAAGAAAAAAATATGGATACAAAATATATATTCAGTTCTAGCTTCAACTGATTTATTGGTTTCTAATAGAATAGATATAACATTTTAGCTAAGAAAGAGAATTTAAATGAGCTAAATGAGTTCTATGTATTTAATCGCGTCATCGACTTTTAGACAAAAGACTGAAACAAAAAAAAAAAGCGCTTGCTTATTCTCATCTGATAGATTCAAGAAAGGATTCCCATACTTGGTTTGGTATGCAAGGGAATATTCTCAAATCCCTGATGCTTTGGCAACCTGGGTACAGAAGAACCCAAGCGAAAACAAATATATCATCAAGTGATTCATAGTGTAATTTTTTTTCTGTCTGCTTTCCGCATTTCTACATTACAGTTAATCAAATTTTGCAACAATTTGTTTCCATTCATTTCTGTCTCTTGCTAGATCGTCTATGCTGTAATACGCTGATCATGTAAATACGTAATGCAACACTGCGACAAGAGCCAAGTGTTTTCATGAGCACTTGAAGTATAAAGTAAATTTGACTTCAAGAAAATTTCTTGGTTGCCAAATGCCCGAAAAGGGCCTAAATCACTTGATCAAGTCGTTATGAAACTATTCACACAAAACCATCAAAGGAGATATCATCTGTATATTCATTGCCATGTGATTGAAACATTTTCGCTATTTGTCTGAAAATCTGTTTCCTGTAACCCTTGCCCTGAGAGAGGAAATTCACTTGCATATTGTTATGGGTGAAGGGATTTCTTACGATTCGATCAATCGTTTTCGATCCCTTTTCAGACATTTGCAACCAAGAAATTTCATGCTAATAAAACGCGAGAAAATTCACAGAAAATACGGTAGTCTTCATGCCCTCTTTATGATCTTTTGGTTTCTAAGCGACCTTGTTCCCTTCAGTCCCTAATACAACCTTGTGAATAGTCTCTGCTCAAGGTACGATTTTTTTTATTCTTGAATGTTAAGCAATCTATATCGTACAACTCGCTTACAGAGTTTGTTTCTTCCCAGGGTGTTCCTAAGTCATACGCTGATCACGAAGTAGCTGTACACTTCGATCAAATCAAATGCGTCCAGAAAACGATTTTATCAGCACCCATTATGGATTTTGCAGTTTGCAAGGCAACACTAATTTTCGGACCTGTATTCCAAATTAAAATGCAACAATTGTAATTGTTCTGTTCCTGCTTAGTGACAAAATTACATTGTTGTTATTCTGACGAGATTGGTTTCTAGTAAAATCGATTCACTCACAGTTACTCAGTACTCTTGGGGCTTGGTGCTATCATTTTTTTGAAAATAGAAATATTTTTCTGGTTCACTCGACAAACGCCGAAACTGTTTTCTAACTCACGTACGTATCAAAGCATAGTGCATACCTTTTCATTTGTAATACAGCTTCTCCACCACGTCTGTCTAATAATTTTTCTCCTTTTTTCGTTCGATGGTGCTGTTAATACGATTATTAGCAAATCAACTGTTCTTATTTCTCTTGTTCTCTCGTATTCATCACTAAATAGCATATTTGGATCTGAACGAAATCCATTATCTTTCAGATGTAAAGTTGACTTTTCACGCAACATTGTTGCTTCTGCTCCTGTCGTTGCTTGAGTTATAATTCCACTCACTGTCTTTGTAGGAATATTGTTCGGCTCTTTCGTCACTATTTGAGAAACTTGAGTTAAATTCTCCGTGTTGTAAGTTTTTGTTTTTCTTGATAAAGTTGACGAGGTTGGGTGTACTTCTCGTGTGCGAATGCGATCAGCTGTTTCTGCTCTCGCTGTGATTTCAGAAACTGGAGTTAATTTTTCCGTGTGGTGGGTCCTTGTTTTTCTTATTGAGGTAAATGAAGTTGGATTTACCTTTTGTCTACGATCAGCCGTTTCTTCTCTGGTTGTAATTTCAGAAACCGGAGTTACCTTCTCCGTGTGGTAAGCCCTTGTTTCTTCAACTAAAGTGAGCAAAGTTTGGCTTACTTTTTGTGTACGATCAGCCGTTTTTTTTCTGATTGTAATTTCAGAAACCGGAGTTACCTTTTTCGTGTGGTAAGTCCTTGTTTTTCCAACGAAAGTGAGCGAAGTTGGAATTACCTTTTGTCTAAGATCAGCCGTTTTTTCTGTGGTTGTAATGTCAGAAACCGGAGTAACGTTCTCCGTGTTGTAAGCCCTTGTTTCTCCAACTGAAGTTAGCGAAGTTGGATTCACTTCTTGTCTACGGTCAGTTGTTTTTTCTCTGGTTGTAATTTTAGAAACCGGAGTTACGTTCTCCGTGTGGTAAGCCCTTGTTTCTTCAACTAAAGTTAGCGAAGTTGGGTTTACTTCTTGTGAACGAGCAGCCGTTCCTTCTCCAGCTGTAATTTCAGAAACTGTAGTTCCTTCATCTGATTGATGAGCCCTTGTTCTTCTTATTAAAGTTGGCGAAGTTGAACTCAGTTTTTCTGTATGATCAACCATTTCTTCTCTTGCTGTATTTTTAAAAACTGGAGCAGCTACTTTCTCTGTGTGGTCAGCCGTTGTTCTTCTTATTGGAGTTAGCGAAGTTAGACTTGCTATTTCTTCTGTGCGATAAGCCTCTGTCACTATCCTTCTATTTTGGGAGGGTAGATTACTCCTCTTAGTAAAGTAAATTTTCATTTTTCTGTTTTGAAATTCAACAGCTAGAGCACTTTTCTTTGTGTGGTAAGCTCTTGTTTCTCTTAGTGCGTTAAGAGAAGTTGGTTTCACTTCTTGTGTCCGATAGGCCTCAGGTAGTATCTTTTTATTTTTACCATTATCTTTATCAAAAGAAACAATGTGTGTAATAGCTTCTTGTTCCAGTGGAAAAGTTGGGGCTTCTTGCTTATGGCTTTCTGTTGATTGCTTGTCATGTATAAATGAATTATGGTCATCTGTTGTATATAATCTCGCGGCAAATGTGGCTGGGGGAGCCGTTGTCAGACTATCATGGCTTTTGATGTTTTGAAGGACTTTCTTGAACACATCACTTTCAGTTTTATGAAAAAGGCCCAACGAATTGTCATGATTTTTAACTTTTGATGTAACAAAGTTTTTGTTCATTTGTGTATAGTTTAATGCTTCTAGCCTGGTTTTGATGACATTGTTGCCTGCAAATGTTGTCATTTTAGTCTGCAAAGGTTTGTCACTGCTGTCTGTTGCCTTATCGTTCATACCAGTTCTAGTTCTACCATTTTTAGATGACAAATGCAACAACAATTCTTTTTCGAGTTTTAATTTTCTTCTTTTCTTGTGTTGTATATTATTCACAAAGTTATCATGTTTCTTGGTGGATGTTCTTGGCTTCAGTTTTGGGCTAGCATTTTTTTTGATTGACTGACCAAAAATTAGATGATGCAGATCTATTTCATACCAGTATAATGATAGGATAAGGAGCTGAACAGCAACAGCTAGGATGAAAAAAATTCGTTTTCCCATTGTGATGTCTGCAAATTCAACAGATGTGATTCAGGATCAGGACCTAAAAGATAGAGCTACTATAAGTCATTACACCATTGGAATTGTTGGGAAAATAACTCTTCATTTTCCTAAATTAGGATTGGCAAAAGGTAACCAAATGCATTTTTGTGGCATCAACAGCCTAAGTAGACTATCAAAAATGAGGAGGGCCTGTCCTTGACCCTCACTCTGGTGCCAACTTTGGGCATTTTCACTAATAAATTAAAGATTATACTAAATCTTACCACTACATCCATCCAGGTTTTTTTAAAAGAAACTGCTTATGAGGAAACTAAACTCATCTCTCAGATTGCCAAAAATTAAGATACTCTGGTACTGGGAAAACATGACTTAAGAAACTGTTCAAAGAAGGAAGTCCTTAACATATTTTACTTTATTTTCACTTGTTTGCATTATATCATATTACTTATGATGCTCTTGAGTAGAGTCTAAACATTGTTTTTGTTTTGAAATGTTAATGAGGGAACAGGTAGTGAACATGAAATTTGAACCTTTGGAAAGCTTATATAAGAAACTATGAGTACTCAAAATCTGATAATTTTAACAAACTTGCAGTACTGACAGGCCAAAATTCTTAGTTTCTTACGAAAATACGCATATTATATATTTAAATGCTTGAAGTTTTATTCATATCATTCATGAACAGCAATGCTTGCAAAAAATTTAAGTTTGAGCCCAAAGAATCTCTTTTCTTGCCAAATGTTTATGGTAGAAATCCAAAAATAAAAATAACAAAGTAAGGCTTTAGATTAGAAATCTTCAAAAAGAAGAAATTTTAATAGTGATCACCCAAGTTTGTCATACGAAATCTCTGTTTGCAGTTCCATGTTTCCCATTTGCAGTTTCCACAATACACTGAGGTATGGAAAAATGCAGTTTAAATTAGGCCTAGGACTGGCCTAAGAGTAAACAGATGGCTTCATTCATCTAGGCAGCATTCTTTATCCCTCTGGAATGGTTTCGCTAGGCCCAACAATAGCTGAAAATTAATAACAGACAGGTAGGTTACCAATAGGTTACCTTACGTTTGTTGCTCCCAAAGCATGACAAATATTCCGCCTGATATTTTGCGTCAAGTTAAACTTCAGTATTCTCGTGTTGCAGAGACCACTTCGCCACGGGACTGAAAAGAGAGACCTCGCGCCGAAATTTTGCCTCGAGGATGTCGGATATAACCACATCATTGTCATGCCAAGCACCGCAGTTCGTTGTCAGTTTTGTGTCAACTGTCATTCACGAAACCAAAAGTCTCCCAGGGCTAAACCTGGATGAGGATCAGGATCCACGATAGAGAAAAACATGAGACGTTGCTGAACTTTCACAGCACACTCCTTGTTTTCTTTGTTCAGTTGTGTTTGTTGTTTGTTGTTTTGCACGCATGTTGACTGACATTGTGGGCGCTGCGGAGGAACCATTCCAAGAAAAGGCATACACTGATAACGCGATTTATAGTTTTGCTTTCCACCTTAATCCTGATCATTTTTTCACCAACGTCTCGCTTTCAAGCAATACAAAGTGTCATGTAGTACATCTATGATACAAGGCAATGGCGGCTGACTGCTGCGGAGGGCATAAACGAGAAGAAAGGTTATTTCCTTGACGTAGAAGAAAGGTTGTGAAAGGAATTAGACATTTTCTGTTTAACATATTGAAACTATGGCATCAGACAGTTATTTTCAAAGTAAGAAGAGTGAGGTCAATGAACTGAGGTAAGTAGGGTATCGGCGGCATTTGTCGGACGGCGGCATTTGTCGGACACTTTCGGAATCACTTCCGCTAAACAGATGCAAGCACTCGCAAAATAAACATGAATCGCACTCACCACCTTCATCACGTTATACTCTGACCTTTTTGTACAAATAGAGTTTAAATAACGAGCTTTAGACCGGGCAACATGCCCACAAAGGTCAGAAACGCTTCGTGCGAACCTTCAAAATGGCGACGAACACGCACATGAACAACAACATGCCTCGAAATCGGGATCTGTCGGGAGGTCAGCTTGAGCGCGAAGACTGGATCAATGACTGTTATGCATTGTTGAACTTGTGATAAATTACATAAACTGACAATGAACTCGATCGGAAGTGACAATCGCATTGACAGAGGGGTCTTGAAGGAAGAGGTCTCAAAAAACGTTGGCGGCATTTGCCGGACACCCTTGAAGTTATCCATCGTCATTCTCACAGAGTGCATGGTAATGATGTTCACTGTCTTATTGAATATGTTGAATGAGAATCGATGATACTTAGTTGCCGAATAAAATATGATAATTTACTTTTCATCTCAAATGGTGCATGGTTAATTTATTCATAGCAGGAATTTCTGCCTTGGGCCTAAGGTAAACACGTCTAGCAAAAGGGGAATTTCAAGCGCGGAGAAGAATTACTTTGCAGTTAGAATAACTCAAGATAAACTGAAGATAAACATTTCATTAATTAGAATGGTGGCTGGAAGATTTTGTCTGCATAAAAGGGTCAAATTCATGTTTTAGATACGTGTCCGACAAATGCCGTCACAGGGCGATAAATGACGCCACGATAATCGCGTGTAAAAACTGATGCAGATAACTAATGCGGAGAGAAATTTTAAGGAAAATCAAGTAATATGCCGATGAAAGAGCAAAACCACACCTGAATACCTTAACTTCTATTTCTTCATTTTGGTTTAGGAGTAGTGAATGCGAAAACCTAAACCGTCCGACAAATGCCGCCGATACCCTATGCGCGATGCTTGTATCATCCTCGTATCGACAAAAGTGAAACAAATCTCCATCAAATCAAGTGGCCTACAGCTGGCCATTTATTGGTTGGCCAAATCAGGAACTGCAACATAGGATGGTGAAACGCCTACCTACAGCAGCAACGCATCTTCCAACATATGATATAGATTTTCCTCCATCAATGTAATTTCCCCTGTTTCCCTGAAAAAACCAGATTGGAAAGTTTGCACGTGATACAAATGCAAGGGAGAATCTCCTGCCCCCATATTGTTTCCTTTTGTTTTTCTGACAATTGCTGAGCGAGAACCATTACTAAATTATAATGTGCATCAGAGGCACTGACCATGCAAGGCAAACTTTCTAATCTGGCATAAAAACACAACTGCATGCAAATTTGTTTGAAATAACTCAGCTTAAAGTTTCAGGAAGTGCACTTTTGTTTTGCATAGTTCTTTGTGGTCGGGCTAAAGCTGACAATTTTTGTTTTGATGTAGAGCATTATTGAAGAATGTGGAAGTGCAGAAAGACCAAGTGCGATATCGGCAAGTCGTCCAGAAGGTCATAGCATACATGACACTTGGCATTGATGTTTCATCACTGTATCCAGAAATGGTTATGGTATGCCACTTCTTTATTTCTGTTGAACAGTATAGTCTACCTTTTGCAAATGGAGGATGCCATATTGGAAATTTTTTCAATGTTTGAGGGTTTGCATTTTGAGTGAAGAATTTTGTTCTGCGTACATATTTTAGCATAGCAACAAATTTCATATTTTTGGATAGTTGGTCTTTGTTTTATGATTGGAGATACAAAGATTTTGAATTTGTAAAGCCTTTGAATGTAAATTCAAACCTCAGAAAATCTCTTGTTGACCCCAAAATCTCTGCCAAACTGGAAAGTTTCTTCATTAAATAAAGCAGTTAATGTTTCAAATGTGCCACTGTTGTTTTTGGATGCAAAACTGTCGTCACAGAATGAAGGAGAGAGATGCAGGCAAGGAAGACACAGGATGAATTCTAAAGTGCTTATAGACTTTATTCAAAATTAGTTTCAATTTGAGGCAAATGATACAATCCCAAGATAGCAAGACCATTCCTATTTGATGCAAATGCACAAACAAAACTATTTCATGTGCTGCTGAGAGCAGTGATGGGATTTAGGATTTAGCTCCACATCATCTTGATGTGAATGAAGCATTACAAAAGAACTTATCATTGTAAATGGTGTGTATTATATATCTATGTACACATTTACATAGTGAGCATACCTTGCAAAAACTCCTGAAACCTTCTAGTGAAATCAAGGAAGATTGTTTCCCTAGAGAAAATGGTGCAAGAACAGTGCTTTTGCAGGCTTTCTGTCATTTGCTTGGCCCAAGCCCTTTTCCATGGTAAATTCCCTTTAATGTTTTTTGGGCACAGCCATATCCAGTTGTTCTTTGTGCTGAAGAGTATTTAGATAAAAGCTGTAAGAAGAACAGAAATTGGAATATATACTGTTGTAATCTTCCACTTCCCAGACTGTAAACTTTGGACTGCGCGGGGAATGCGTTCGCCACGCAAAAATTTCTGACTCATTTTCCCTCTGCGCAAAATTCTTTGATAGACCAATTTCTGCGCAGGTTTTCCGACCAGTTTGCTGCGTTACCCGCGCAGTTTTCAAAAAAAGGCTTGCAAATTTTGCTTCTGCCCAGAACGGAGCAGTTTCAATACAATCCTTGTGAGGGGTGAGGGGCTTTGTGGAGTAAGGCTGCAGCTGAGATCTAGGTGCAAATGTGGTATTTAGCGTTAGAATTCGAGCAAAAATTGTTTGCGATAGGATTTTTTCTGCGCAATTTTTCGGAGTTAAAACTAATGTTCTCTGCGCATTGAAAAAACTTTACTGTCTGGTCCACTTCTTCATGCAGGCCAGTGCAACAAACAATCTTGTGCAGAAAAAACTTGTTTATTTGTACATATGCGACCAAGCTGAATCAAACAGAGAATTGGCAGTAATGATGATTTGTAAACTTTTGAAAGATGCCAGTGATGATAATCCAATGATCAGAGGCTTAGCATTGCGTAGTATGTGTGATTTGAGGTGAGTGGAATTCTATTTTTCAACCATAATAGACCACAGAAATGATGGCTGCAAGGGGCATTAGATGCATTGTAATAATGATGAAATATCTTTTCAGTACTCACTTTGTGCATGATAACATGAAAAGAATTTTTTGCATTATGATAAGAATTCTTGGACCATATGAAATGCTGTGAATGTTCCTATGCAAGACTTCTTTGGAAGAAAACCATGTAAATGTGCCTAAGGTTAATACTGTAGAATCACTGCTGATTCAGTCATCGAAAACATGGATCTTGGTCAATGGCCCTTGACACTATTTTTTCTGCAGTCATCTGTGCTTACCAATTTTGACATTTTTTCAAAGATTCCTTAACTATTCTTAGGTGAGAAAATCATTATTTTGCCCAATGTCTTTGCTGTAGTTCCAAAATCATTTAATTTATCAATGGTTGCAAAGAATTTGGAAGACCATTGCTTCAATAAATGATTTTTGATAGTCATTTCCATTTGTCAGTTTTGGAACCTTTCATGATTTTGATGTTTGGACTTCCTTACTGTTTTATTTTCAACAAAACTGAACAACTAACATTTTGGCAAAGATACTGTATCTGAGTTTAACTCAATTTTTTCTTGTTTCTGTGGTATTTTTATTTTTTGGCCAACTTAGAAGTGGTTCCTGTTTGATGTTTAACATATACGTAGAGTGTTTCACCCATCCAATATCAGGATTTAAGTAAAACGGTAATTGCTGGTTAGTGGAATTTCTGAACAGACGGAATTCCAAACTGTCATGAGCCAGAATATTTCTATTTTACCTCAAACCAACATTTGCTTCTATTAGTGATGATTTTCCCCTCAGTTTGGAAAGTCGCAAATTGTTTATTTTCCATGCCATCTTCTTGTTCTAGGTTGCACAATTTGCTGGACTATGTGAAAAAGCCAATTCTTGATGGCCTTCAGGACAAAAGTTCTTATGTGCGAAAAATTGCAGTGCTTGGTTTCCTTAAGATTTTCCACTTTGCTCCAAGTGTGGCAAAAGGTATGCCTGATGCAATTTATCTTCTGTTCACAGCATATTTATAAACATTAGAATTCCAATGTCGTGTTTTATCACAAAATTTTAGCAATAAATAGCAGCATGATGATTATCATTTTTACATAGTGCCAACACAGATCAGAATTGATTGTCGTTATGGTGTTGCATTTATCCTCACACACTCAATCTTGGCAAAGTCTTATTGGCTATGATTTTTTTAATGTTGCTTGATTGATTGAACTATTTCCAAAGCAATAGATTTAAAAGTCTCTTATCCTATCTTTAGAGATTTTCAAGAAGTCATGTAAAAACTTTTTAATGGACAAGATCAAAATGGACAGTTTTAACTATGGATGGATTTTGTAATTGTAAATATTTTCCGCATCTGCATTAAAATTCTTATACATACAGTACATATTTTAATTTTTATTTAGCTCTAATTAAGCCTTTTAACCCTTTTTTTGTACACCAGGCTGAAAACAAGTATCTTACTTAGACCTGTTATGTACATTAAAGATATTATACATACATACATATATCCTATAGGCAGTAGTTCTCCAACATATTGACAACAAATTTTGGAATGCAATTTTCAGATTGTAGGAGGTCTTTAAAGCTGGCTTTTGTATGGTATACAAAGATACTTCGTATCACTTTATATTTTTAGGAGTATATTTTGAAAATCATTGAACTGAAAATATAACCCTGTGCACTGGCGCTTCTTATTTTCTTTGTGCATGAGTTTCTACTTGAAAGTTTCTACCAGACAGTTCTTGTCAATTTTTTAGAAATGAATATTCAAGACAGACTAATGGAAATGATCAACGACAGTGATGGCCAAGTTTGTATCTGTTAATACACCCATCTTGTTTGTATGAATTGAATCAAGTGCACTCTGGTAACATATTCTTGGCAATGGACAGAGCAGAAACTGCGCATGCATGCACCAAAACTGGTAATTTTGAGCCCCTTAGCTCCCTGCAACAGATCCAAAATTAGGCAACACTTGATATTTTCTTTCTAGGGCCTTGAGTTCTTGATTTATCATTTTCAAAGAGCTTATCTGTCCAAACACTTCCTTATCTCAGATTGGTTGATGACGCCATTTTAGGCAGTTTCTGCTCTGTCTTGGCAATGCAATTCCACGTACAGCTGCTCTGCTTTTTTCATATTTAGATGCTTTGGATCCATTTTTCTCGTAGATTTAGAATTTTAAAGTAATTGTTTGAAATTATGCGTTGATGTGTTATGACACCACAAAGAAGTTTGTAGGAACAAGGAACCCATTGAAACAATAGCAGTCTTGTCAACAATTGAATTTTACCGGAAAATAGTACATAGCTGTGATTCACATTAATCAATGCAAAATTTCTTCCTCCGCACCATATCCAGATAGGCTTGAAAATTCTGTATCATCTTCTTCTGGGATAACTCGCTTGTTATTGATGAAACTACTATTACTTCAAAGGCCTCACAAAAAGTCCTTTGTTCAAACTTCAAAGGACAACAAAGTGACTTTAAATTTCAAGAAATGACATCAAAATTCGGAATCTTTCTTATGTTGTTACAGCCAACCAGAGCCAGTTATTCAGTAGGTTTTCTGATTGGTTTACAAATGTTCTGATTTCATTGGCAGGTATTCTCTAACAGTATATTTGCACTTGATGAAATATTAGAACACGAAGGAGGTATTGAATTGACTCAAGGTTTAGTTCAGAAGATCATTGAAAGGTGCAATTTTGAATTTTTTCTCATTGCAGCTTTATCACTTTTTAAAGGCCAGTTTCCAGTCAGTGGAAGCAGACGGAAATTGTTTTGTTTGCAAAAGAAAATGCCGCTTTGTGTAGATAGATATTTAGAATTGAATGATATTTGATTGTGTAGAATTCTGCCATCAATTAAAGCTCCACTGACTGGAAACTTGCTTTAATTTATTGGGCTGGTTGCCCCAAAAAAGTATTGAATGTATTTGGATAGATTTGCTCAAAATTTCCTTGGATAGGTTGCTTGAACACAAATACCTCGCTTGTTGGTATTGGAGCTTTGAGAGCAGAAATATTTATCTTGAAAGTTCCAATTTGCATTTCGATTAAATGCTCTTGTCATAAATGGTTGCCTTTTGCTGGAAAGATTTATTTTGCTGCAAAGCATCAAGCAAATTCGCTGCCTACCGAGCTACGTGGTACACAAGATTCACATTTTACTATGGCATCAATAAATCAACAGATATTCGAACATTTCCACCAGTACATAACTTTTGCAAGTGTTGTTTTCATTTCGAAAAGAACAGTCAAATTTCAACAGAGTATGCTCTCGAAACTATTTACGATCTTGGCTCTAATTTATGTGACGAATTCCTCCGACATTATTTTCTTTAAAAGGGGGTAGCATAGGCATGAGAGGGGTTATATCTTTCTTAAGCTTGAAAAGGTCGTGTATTTTGCTCGACAAGTACAGTAGACAAAAAAATCTACCCTTGTAATTAAGATTTTGTCTCTCAACTTTTATCTTTTATTTTCTAGGTTGCATAATGTTAGTGAATGGGCTCAGTGCTCACTGATGGAAATTTTATCGAGATATAAGCCTGAAAACGATGAAGAGATCATTGCTTTCTTGGTTAGCCTTCTCTGTTTTTCATCGATTTTTCCATTTTCAACTTTAGGAGATAGCCTTGACGACTTGCTTTAATGAGGGATTTTTCAAATTTTTCAAGATCAGAGATCAATGCGCCTCTCAAAAATCATTCAGCTACTGCTTTTTAATTGCTTACTTTGAATTGAAAATCTTAGTCATCCATGGCAGTTATTTGAGACTGTAATGCAACTTAAATCTACAAAATACGCATTCCTCAAACAGGGACGGAGGAAGCATCCCAAACTTCGGGGGCACGACGCTTCGAGGACACATTTTCCTAAAGAAAAAGGAGACGTTTTCTAAAAATAAAAAGTGCACTTCTTTGCTTATTGCAAAATCTTGGGGGCACGTGCCCCCAGTGCCCCCAGTTGCTACGTCTATGTCCTCAAAACCAGAGAGAAGTTACTGTGGATTATTGTAAGAAGGATTTGTTGCCGTTGCACTATGATGCTTGATGACTTTATGATTAATAGGTTGTTTGGTAGGTTGGTTGGCTGCCCCTCCCTCTTAAACTGAATTGTCTCATGTTTTTATTTATCTATTATTTGATACCATTCTAGAATAGTTTGGACGATCGCTTGAAGCATGCAAATAGAGGAGTTGTTATGGCTGCTGCCAAATTGTTTGTAATATTTACGAAGGATTCAGAGTTACTTAGAGACGATGTTTATAAAAGGCTCTTGCGTGAGTTTTTGTTTATTGAAAGTTGTTTTTTATTTGAAACAGAAAATTTGAAACAATTTCATTTTTGATGGAATCGACACGCGTCGCATTTTGTTATGATTGTAAAACAACAGATAGACCGTATCATCTTTTAGACCTGTCCTTTCAGAAAGAATATGCCCGCCTTTGATACCAGCCCTGTAGGTTACGAACCCATGGCCCCTCGATAACCAGTCCAGGGCTATCAAAAACTGACTTATGAGGTCATGGATCTCCACATTTTACCAGTGAATGGTTCATTACCAATGTTTTTACCAATGTCCACCTTTTCAGCAAAGCATGTTTTCAGCAATCTGGCTGTCCAGTTGACGTTAATTTGTACGGAGTTTTTAATTGTCTTGTTATATTGTATTGCTGCCATACGTGATATAAAGTAGTGAATTTTCATTTAAATAAATAAATGAATGAATGTATGTGTGAATGAATGAATGAATTAATTAATGAATTGTGTAGATCGTTTGCAGCGCATCTCCTCAAGCTCAGAACTTTTCAGCCAGCCTGCAGATTTCTTCTAGACTGATTACGATGAGTCCCAGTAACCGCTATTCAAAACGAGACTACGACACTAAACCGAGACCGCTCATGCTTAGACTCATAATATTACAGCAGTTTTTTTGGACTGACTTTGTTTCACTTTTTAACGCCCTTTGGAACGAGGTAGCTGTACACAGCTATGTGCAAAGCAGGCAGACTTTACCTCCCTGGTGCAAAGTAGCGAACAAAATACAACGCCATAAGAATTCGAAGTCGACCAACGGAACTCGAAGTTCAAAACAGAGTTTCAAGGAACCGAAACGCCTGACAGAACAAAGCCTGACAGAACAAAGTGTTACGAAGAAGAGTACCATGAAAGCAGTTGGATCCAGTGTCAAACCTTTTACGTAGGTACTATTTGGTTGCATTCGCTAAGCGTTAACTGAATTTCTGTGAAGTTTTCAAATCAATGTGTTTCATTTTAAAACTACGAATGTATGTGTTAGTGTTTTTTGCCTAGGCCCTTATCGAAACGAGGCAGATATCATCATTTCAAAATAATGGCGTTTGTTTATGAGTCGTAGTTAGGCGCGTCCGGCAGCCTCTCAACAGGGATAACTACGGTCATATATCAGTCCATATTTCTTCTAACGGATATTAGTTTCTTTTCTTTTAGCCCCACTGTTAACTCTTGTGTCAGCTACGTCACCAGAATTAGCATACACTGCGTTGAGTAATTTATCCAGTTTATATGCTGGCAGAAGTCATCTCCTTGCACACAAATACAAAACTTTCTTTCTGAGGTATGTCATCACTGCTTTGTAAAAACTATTTGAAAACATGTTTCAACTGACGGGTGTCTCACTGTTCCGAAGAAGCGTACAAGATTTTTCAAAACAGGAATTTTTTTACGGATATTTCTTAAAGACGAAAAGACTTTTGCCAATGATGTACGAGGTTTTTAGAGTTATATTTTCCTCGGTTTCAATCAGAACGCATTGCCCTGTTCAGTCTCTTTGTTGCCCGTTACTGTTGCCATTTTCATTGGCCTCAGGAGCTTATTTACTTTTCCAGTACAGAATTAATGCAAAGGAATATTGCCATGCAGCTGATTGGCTGCTAAAATGGAATTCTATTTTCGTACATTCAGTAAAGAGATGGGACCAAGTAATAGAGAAATGCGTATTTTTTGGCATAAGTTGTATGGCCTACGAACTTTAAAAAATGATGAATAAGACAACGGCGATCGCAAGAGTTGTATGAAATCTCCATCATTTATACAAACGTATTTTCATGTTATTCATTTCAGAGGAAACGAACCATCTTTCTTGAAAGATCTTAAGCTGAAAGTCTTAACGGAGATTGTAAATCAATCAAACTTTGAAGCAATACTTTCTGAATTGAGGTTTGTTTTTTTTTGTTTGTCAACTTACGTTAATTCGATTTTAACCTAGCTATACATAATTACATATATACTATTTTTGAACTAAAAGACCACCATCCGGAATAAAAACAGAAAATAAAATATAGAAACACAACTGTTTTTTTAAAAACGTTTCGATTGAAAAATCTTTGTCAGTTACATATATACTATTAATATAAATCGAACATACAAATAAGTAAATTATGAAATGAAGGAATTAATAGACAAGTTAATTTTTCAAGACATATGTGGAATAAATTAGCAGGATATCATTGAATTAACAGGTGTTACATTTACAGTTAGGCCCATCACATTGTTTCATTGTTTCATTCTGAGAAACTGTCAGGCTATTGGAACCAAAGGTTTCGCACTCACTCTGAGGAACGAGATTGACAGCACGGTGGATTCATTGTTTCCGTTCAAGCCAAATTTGGTTTTCAGATAATGTGTATCCCTGAGCCCCTAGTAACACAGGCTATTTTAGACGGTCTGAAATTGTATAAAATGGTAAAGGGTATTTCGTGAAACGTGATTTGTCATATTTTTTGACCATAGCTTTTTCTCGTGAAACGTGAAAAGCAAGTTTTCATTTTCGTGTAGCGTCAAAATGCTATATTTCTTTAACGTGAAATAAAAAAATTACAAAAATTTATTTCCGTGATTTGTGATCCTGACACTATCCTTACCACCCTCATTGTAGCGTGCTCACAAAGGACTCTGGGTAACAGTGGCTCTTAAATTTGTGAAAATTGTCATTTTTTAGATATTATGCAAGAGATGTTGACACTGATGTGGCAACTAATGCAATAAAAAGTGTTGGTAAAATAGGAACAAATTATCAATTTGCCACAGTTCAAAGTTTAGAAATTTTGGTTGCTCTTTTGGATTTAGATTTAGATCACATCACAGCACACATTTTCAACTCTATGAAAGGTAAGTGATTTAAGACAAAAATTACACTTTTTAATCATTTGTTTTCAATTTTCACACAAGAGATATTTTCCATAGATAGCTGCACGAAATGGACCGTATAGGCTATATTTAATCAACTTTTTTCAGAATTTTAACCAGCATTGCAGACCAATGTAAACGTTTTGTTGTTTGGCTATATGAAAGGAACAGTAGGCTGATCTCGACAATATAATGGTCACTGCCACTTATTTTTCGTCATCTTTATAAGAGAGTTGGTTACTTATATGAGAGATTTGAAAAAATCAAAGGCAATCTTGTCTGCTGGAGAGAGGTTGTACGGTTTACTCGTTTATTTATTCTTTTACTGATACCTATCATCATTGATTGATTGATAGATAGATAGATAGATAGATAGATTGATTGATTGATTGATTGATTTACTGATTTCATTTTCTTCAGACATATTATCAAAAAGAAGAGTCTATGGCAATGATATAGTTTCTAATATAAGTAGTTATTGGGATAAAGCCACTGATCACCCCTCTGGTAAAGCAGCTCTCATCTGGATCCTTGGAGAATTTGGAGAGGTAATTTTTGATTATTCATACTTAAAGAGCTATTATCACCCCGGATCCTTTGCGCGTAAACTGCATTTTCAAACTGTCAGAAAATCATCTTTGGCCTAAGCGGAAAATATGGATCCACGGTGTACCAGGTGCACCAAATAAACTATGCACTTTTGACAGGACACGATAAATCGTACAGGGTGTCTCAAAAAAATTGTTCGACGTTTGATTAAATACTAAAAAATAACTATACGCTGAATGGACCCTTGGTCAAGTCACCCTTTTCCTGAGATTTTAAATTAATTTTTGACACAAGAATCTTGCAAATCCGCTAAAAATTCATGGGGTAACAAGCTTTTGAAGTTCAAATTTGCCCGAAAGCTGAAACCAGAGGCCTCGAAATGGCATTTTTGGTAAAGGTCCCATAGGCCGTCGTTTCTGTTATTTCTCAATTGTTTCAGGGTGAACCAAATAGGATTCAAACAGGTTTTCGATAACCTAACTGTCAAGCATATGGATGCTTTGAGGAAACAGATTCAGTCTCTCGTCGATTATGTTCTGAACCACTGTTTTTGGACTTACGCAATGTTAAGGAAATTTTGAGAATGATCACAAGAAATAATTTACTTTAGAAGTCGTATTTGGTTTGCTCTGATATCAACGAGAGGTATGACATTGGATAAGCTTCTCTTACCTCCGTCTTCGAGCTTTTTGCAACACAAGTAATCTGGGAGGTCTCTGGTTTCAGCTATCGCATATTTTTGATCTTCGAGAGCTCGTAACTCAGTGAATTTTCAACCGATTTGCACGATTTTAGTCTCTAAAATTATTTCATAATCTTAGAAACAAGGTTATCTTTCCATGAGCCTGTTCATGTTGTCCTTATTTTTCAATATTTAATCAAACGTCGAACAATTTTTTTGAGACACCTTGTATACTGGTCCCATTTTGAAGATTTATGAGTTAATCTTGAGCTAAGATCTTCAATTAGATGCTAGTATTTTTTGTATACCTTTTAGTCTTCTTGTTATGTAGCTATAAGCAAGTTATCGGTCCAGTAAACGATTTATTATGGCCAGTCAAAAGTGTTTATTTTGGCTCACCCGGTAGTGGTTTTATTCGTATTATTCTGCTAAGTCAAATTTGATTTTCAGGCAGTTTGAAATTACGGCATTTTTGCAAAGGAACCCCGAGTGACAATGGTTGTCTAAGGCCGCACCAACGAGAAAATATTGTTGCAGCAACAATTCTTTTCAATGTTGCTCGCAAAGTTGCTCGGACAAGCAAACAGAGAGACGCAAAGCATTTGCTTTGCTGCAAGGGCGCCCAAACTGGAAAAAAATCATAAAGTATGCAAAGATTATGCATCAACTTTAAATGGATAAAAAAACATTCACAAATTCAGAAAATTCAAAAAGTATTTGTTGCTTCCAAGACGAAAATACTGCGTTTGCGAAATTTGTTGTGTCGATGTTAACTAACGATTCTGCAACAATGTGATCTCGTTCGTGCCGACTTTTGCATTCTTCTTGCAGATGTCCTTGCAAATTATCTGTGGTCACCGGGTAAGGGTTCCAGTGACTTCTTTAAATTTATTCTTGTTTTGTAAGTTGGAAGGAAACTGATCATTAAATCATTTCAACACTTTTTAGGGTATCCCAAACAGTCCATATATGTTAGAAAGTATGGTGGAAAATTTGGAACAAGAGCAATGTGCCGGTGTCAAGCTTGAACTGCTAAATGCTGCAATGAAATTATTCTTCCAAAGGCCTCCAGAATTCCAGAATGTTCTTGGAATTATCTTAGAGCACTTGATAGGTATGTACATTTAAGCCCTAAAATTTTTATACCAATGTCAACTCCAGAGTATTTTGAATCGCTTAATTTGCGGACCAACCAACTACCCAAGACATTGGATTGATGGAAATGTATCAGGCTATTTTTTGTGAAACGAGTTTCTTAAAAGCGGGACTTCACTGTATCAGTTTATAGGAATCTAAAAAATGGTTCGTGATATACAGGCTTTCAAAAGTTTGTACCCTTTTTTGACTCAAATGGTAGGATATTCGAATTGCATTTATGGTTGTAAAAGGTGGAAATTTAACAACAATATTATTGAGAGATTTTTTGTAATGTACTGTAAAATTTGAATTTTTTAAACAGAATATTGCTTTGACAGTTCTGCACAAAGTGGAAAATTCTTTAACTTGCAGTTCTCTTGTCGTTTATCACACAGAACATGAAACCAACATGGATGTTCGTGACCGAGCAGTTTTCTATTACAGATGTTTACGGAATGACGTTGAAAAGGTATCCTTCATCTATGTTGTTACAATTAATCAAGCACTCTTTCTGGCGAAATGCAAACATTTTCGAGAATCAGATCTTTGGCCAATTATCATTTTGTTATTTTGTTGTTATTTTGTTGCCTTGAACAGTAACATTAACCGGGCAGAATGCTTTTTTAATTAAAGTGTCACCAGAGACGAAATCCTGGGGGAGGGGGGGGGGGAGAAATTGTCCGAGTGCCAACAGCGAGCCAGATTTTTACGGAACACATCTTTCAGATTGGCTTAAAATGAGACAACGCTCTCTAAAAACATAACAACCAAGTTACGGAAGTGCCGACACTGCACAGCAATTTTCTAAAATTCAAGCGCTCAGTGAATTTTTGGGGGCTCCTGCCCCCTAAGCCCCTCCGCTCGCGCCATCCCTGCTGGCAGATACAACTGAATAGATACCATGGGTGCTTTGTTTTTACCAATTAAACTTCTTTTGTCGACTTGTAGAACTTTGGAAGAAAGCACAACTTTTTTGCTGTGTATTCAGAAATATTCTTATATTGCCTTAGACCCTGGTGTTGTTCACTAAAAGCCGGACTCTCACAGAAGAATCAACTGATACCGTACAGATCAAGCCCAGCTTGCTCTCTGTAAGTGTTTCACGTTTTGTTGCCTACGCGTACTTGCCCTTTCTTTTTCTGATCTGCAGTTTGATAAAGATTATGTTTTTCAAACTTCAAGTCATAAAGCTTGACTTGCTACGAATTCAGGGTTCAAAAAATCATGTAGCGTGGTAGCAGCACTACCAGGAAGAAGGTAGCTGAAATTCTCAAATGTCCAAGAAAGGAAGGAGGGAAAATGGAAAAAGAAACGGAACGGAAGGAAAGGAAAGGAAAGGAAGGGAAAGTAAGAAGGAGAGAAAGAATAACGGATAGAATGGGGTGGCATATCGAGAAAAGCAAAGAAAGCTTATAAGAAGAAACGAAAGTGCTCGGCTTGCTACCAGGAAGGACTTTTTATGAGCCCTGTCAAAATGTTTCCGCTTAGATTTTTAACTCAATTTTTCAGCTGTGAGGTCACTGAAGAATATAAAAATTTCACACTGCGACATTTGGTTTTGAAACTAAGAGATTCTTACTGTTCCAAAAACGCAATCATTTTTGTTTTCCCGTATGCCAGCTGAAAATATGGCCTGATAACCATCCCATTTTCCTGTAGAATAAATGGCTAGTTTTCAGGCTCCTGAAATTAGAAGACAACGTTTTTTGCCACATTTTTCGTCTCAAATGACCCAAAGGATCACTCTAATGTACAACGCATAAACTGTCGCTTCGAGCAGAGTTTTAAATTTTGTTGCAGTTCCGTTCATTCAAGCCTTCATTCATTCATACATTCATACATTCATACATTCATACATTCATACATTAATACATTCATACATTCATTCATTCATTCATTCATTCATTCATTCATTCATTCATTCATTCATTCATTCATTCATTCATTCATTCATTCATTCATCTAAACCTAAATTTCTCTTTTTTAGGAAGCCTTCCTTGATGATTTCAACACCCTGTCTTTGGTTTCTGATTGCCATTAATAATGGTAGTCTTTCAGACTCCAGACTGTACAATTTTTCACACTTGTGAATTGAAATCAAAGTTTTCATTAAAATTCATGGTCAAAATTGACATATATTTGTTATATTTTGTTGTGTAAATAAGATTTGATTAGTGTGTAGATAAGGGTATAAGGAATTTGTATATGGTAAATTGGGACATGGGGGCAAAGTGGATCATTGAAAAATTCATGAATTTCACGAGCAATCTGCTTTGATTGAAGAAAATCTTTGTCTATACAAGCAGACAGTTTTAGACGTCGAAAACCTGTACACTCACAAAAAATTTCAAATAATCCATTTTATCTCACCCTGATTTATTTCGTCCTCTTCAGCCTCATGTCATTGGCTACACAATGCAACTTAGTTAGGATTAAAAGAAAAAGACCCGAGCTTGAAAGACTGCGAATGAAAGTTTAGAGTTCGTTTTTGGTAAAAATATAACATAATTTAACGTAACATAAAGAAAGTTTGTTTTTGGTTTGTTTTCGCATCGCTTCATCGAAAATTAATCCACTTACATTTTCAAAATACAGGACGACTGCTTAAGATTTTGCAATTTGTGATAAAGCGAAAGCAAAACTTAAAACCAGTTTTTGATTGTCATCGAAAATAGCTTCTTGTTTATCGTAATAATCACGGAGAAAATAAATGCAGTTTGAAGAATGTTCGAACGTACACAATTGTGATAGAAGCTCTAACGCCACTCATCGAACGTCTTGTACAAAAATGTCTAAATATAACGCTCGATCAAGACTCTTTTTTAGAATAGCTACAAGGTCTAATCATTGATTAAAGTAGGCAAGAACCCTCTATACTCGTGCACAGAGACTATTAACGGAATTCATTATTAAATATTAAACAGATTTTGTGTGCGATTCCTGTAAACGTTGCGTCGAGGGATTTGTCGTGCACGTAAGTAAATGTAGATTTTGTAATCAGGTTTCCAAAAAGACAAAACAATTTGCCTCTCTGAAGAATAGATTTCACGCCTCTGAGTCCACTCAATCAAATCAAAAACAGAGAATGCAAAGCATTATAGTGGGGCTGCACAGATAGTGCGAAGTCTATTCTTTAGGCAGCCAAATCAAATCGCTTTGTCTCAATGAATTTTTCGTGTCTTTCTTGAATCTTTGCATTGTTGGTAAAATATTCACATTCTATATTTCTTCTATTATTTTTACCTTTTGATATAAAATAGCAGTATGCTTCGCAATAGACGGAATCGGCTAAGGTTTGTTTACACCCATTTCAAGTCATGTGATCAATCTCTTGATAATATATCTTTTGATTTCTCCTACATATTTCGCGCCATGCAAAGTTGTGCCATGTGTACAAAAAGTAGGACAATACTTAAACTTCCCAAGGGTATGGTCGCATGAGTTGAAATGGGTTAAACAAACCTTAGCCGATTCGGTCTATTGATTCCTAACTTATCGAAAATTTTAGGAAAGACGATGCGATTTGAGTGTAATCTATGTGTCATTTACCATATAAGATAGTTACAAGTATCACAATATGGAAATAGATATAATGCAATATGTAAGGTTAAACATTTTAAAGTATTCCAAAGATATAATGCCCAGGATGGCATTTAAAAGTCAAGTTGACCTTTCTTCCATAGTGGTTCCCTTTGAGGTGCCTGTAAAGATAATTTAGAACAGGAGAATAGAGATCTTAGTTGTTACCAAGATGCACTGCGTTCTTTAATCGATTCCTTTTGAATCGTTAAAGATTCTTAATTCGCGCGCATTGCATCATGGTAAAAAGTTTCTCGCCGCCATCTTTAGCGTAATCGTCTGTTTTATCTTTGTAAGCAAGAAGGAGAGCACATGTTTGTCATCTTCCTATTTCTGTTTGTTTGGAGAAAATTTTCTTTGATCCTATGTACAGACTTATCCTTTCGCTATTCTTGTCTTTGGAGAAAGTTAGAGTAGCAAAGAGAGGAGGGCGCTAAGAGTGATCACCACGGCGACTTATTAATATTGCACAATTTCTGGAAAGGGGGTTGGTGAGCAGCAATGATTACGTAAATGATGGAATGGAAGAATTGTTATCAAGCAAGGGTACTGCCCTTATTATTTGCTCCTTTTGTGTTTTTATATTGCTGTGAGCTAATCAGCGTCGAGGTTCGTTAACGCAGGCGCATAAGCGCTTTTGTTTCTGTGTTGCTCGAAATGGAAAAGCCTGTACGGAAATCTAAGTACGCATGCGATTGAGATGCATTTTCGGGGACTCCTGTAGCCTTCCAACTTTGTTGTTCACATTCTCAACTAAATGCCATGAGGAAAACAGATTTGGCTATGAAAACAGTGATGACAGACATGATAACTTGTTGACACAGTAAATATGCGATTCATTATCGAATCAGATCATTACAAAGCTCTCTGGTTCTTTCTCGTCATATATTCAATTGGTGGGTTATCATTTGGTGCTGCAAGTGGTAAGAAATAATTATTTTTCACCGCGTAAGGACTCAAGCAAACGCTTCCCCCTTGCGAAAGTAAGCGGCAATTTTTACTCCCTGCTGCGCACCATCATGGGTGAAAAATGGCCGCCATTTGATATATGTGAGCCACATGTAATTTCTTTAATAAGATTCCTCTGATGTTATTGAAAAACTACGGATTTTGCTTGGAGTTTCAGGCCACATCTTGCGCGATTTCGTGCAATGTGGTTTTGATGACGCTTTACGTTCTTGCTTGGCCGAGGTCCAATGAATGGAAATACCATGCGAGTTATTCACACCTCTACATTGCTATGAGGTGTAAATGGCTCCAGTGGGAACATGATAGGATCCTCTCACAGCGCCCAAATTGTCCAGGAAATGGAACAAGTGCAAGGGTCTGGGACAAAGTGTTACTTCCGTATACATTACACAGCTTGCTTGCTTAGGCCCACCGTGAGGAAGCGAAGCAAAGGCTGTTTGAAATCCGACTTTTTGTTAGGCCTTGTTTATCGACACTAGGCCTCGTTGTGTACATATTTGGCGTATGTCGTTCCCTGGCAAAGAATGGTGTAGAATGGTATGTTTACTTGCTTTCACTAGCTAAGTATTTTCATGTGGCTTTTCAGCTCAGGATTGAAGAAATTTTGACTTGAAGGCAAATGAGCAAACCACAAAAAGAGGCTAATTTCTGTTCAGAACCAGCAGAGGTCATGATTTGAAGCATGTTTTTGCATTCATGTGAATCCTACAGTACACATGATAATTGATCGTTGACAAAACAAAAGATATGAAGCCACAATAATGATTAATTATTTATTAAAACTTAAAGCAAGGCACTATAGTGAAACAGCAAGCAAGGTTATGTATGGACAATTCTCATTGCTTGCATTTTCTTCTGGAACATTGAATCAAATTTTTGTACAGAATAATGTACTGTATCACCAGAGTCCCATTCATTATGTATAGATTAAAATCAAAGGTAAAAGCAGCAGGGAAATTCCATCATGATAGTTATATTGAGGCCTAGAATGGTCAAGGTATGGTGAAAATGAAGTTTATTAGTTTTGAAGAAATCCACTTGGGACCAGGACATTCCTATTTAACATTGTCAGTCATGCTTCTGTGAGAGTAAGTGTGCTACAGAATGTACTTTTCATTTTCAATAGGTTTTATTCTTATCACATTTTGACATCCTCTGCAGTATGACTGGATAGATTTCATTTGATTAAAGGAAATTTCCAACCATCATATTGATTCCAAAGCTCCTATAGGGTGCACACACAGTAGAGTCCCTTTGTCCTCCCGTCCTGAACTATTTCTCAGCATATCCCATGCCCTATAGAGTGAATATACTGAAATTCCAAACCCTTGCTGGTTCCTGCTGCCCTTGCCTAGATTCCATCCCATATCCTGCTAGTCATCACTCATACATTCCTACAAGCACTCATCACATATGGTTGATCCTGCATCCCACCAAACCTTATGTACACCTTATATCAATTCCAGACTCAAATGCTAAACAGTACCAGAGAAACATTTGCTTGGAATGAGATGATGAACTTTTGCTGTGCCAGAATACTGTTTGTCTCATGTTTTGATTGATACAAACAATGGCTATTGATCGGACTGTTGCTAGAAAAATCCATACCTCAGAATGCCTCTTATCTATTGAGAGGGTTCCTCCTTAAAGAAATTCCTTGCATCTCCTTGGTTTTTACAATTATAATATCTTTTTTGCTTTGCGTTTGCTTTAAATTTTCTCTTTTTTACTGCATTTATATATTTACGTAATCTGTTGTTGTTTAAAATGCTGGAATTTTAAAAATGAAGTGAACTGAACAGATGAACTGAAAATGTATGTTATATACTTGCATTTCCAATCTGTTTCAGGTAAATCAGATGCTTGCCCCAGAGAACAATTTGAATGTGTGAAGAGTAAAAGATGCATTTCTCGCAACTGGATTTGTGATGGGGAGCAAGACTGTGAAGATGGCAGTGATGAAGAGAAGTGTAGTAAGTTGAGCATGACATCATGTAGCAGGATCTACATCCATTATTGCTACAATGAAAGAATTGAATTAATCCTTAGTTTTACCACTAAGGAAGCATGGCTTTAAAAACAAAATTTGAAAACAAAGAAGATCATATTTTGAGGAAACTGAAAGATATTCCCAGTAAAGACTGGCCTAGTTGTCATAAAAACACCTTTAAATTCATGAATTTGCGGTGATGAGGAAAACTTTTTCTTGATTCTAAGTATTCCTTTTGAAAGAAAAGATGATTTTGGGAAGTTTTCTTGCATAACTAGAATTTTTTCAAGATGTTGCTTGCAAAGAAGAATCATTTCAAAAAGATATCTGTCTCAGGTAGGGAAAAATTTTTGCGCAAGAGAACTGTTAGAAAACAGGGAAGAACCTTTAATACTTTGAAAATATTTCGTTTTGCACAACTAATCACAGTAAATCAACAGGTAGATCCAAAAGAGTAGAAACAAGAATTAAGACAGAAAAAATATCATTTAGCAAATGTTTCTCCTCACACAGTTATCAAATTCTTTGACATGTAAATAATACTTTTTCAGTTTGCAATAGAACATTCAGGTGGGAAGCGCAGTTTTACGAGAAATCGAAGAATGAGGCAAGCGACGACAATCATTATCAGTTTTTTCATCATTCATCAGTTAGACCAAATTAGTTTGACAAGTCCATGATTATAAGACACATCCAGTCGACAAATCCATGTTATTAAGATAAAAATTAAATTAAAGACAAAATCGGTAGAATGTTTCGAACCATATATACTTGGTTCATCTTCAGCAAATAATTAAGTGTTAAACGGGTTCCCGGGTTCCCTCTCGCGTAGGAAATGTAACTCACGCTTGTTTATTACTTTGAATCACTTGTTTGTCTTAGGGCATAAATTACCGTTTAACACTTAATTATTTGCTGAAGATGAACCAAGTATGGTTTGAAACATTCTACCGATTTTGTCTTTGATTTAATTTTTATCTTAATAACATGGATTTGTCAACTGGATGTGTCTTATAATCATGGACTTGTCAAACTAATTTGGTCTAACTGATGAATGATGAAAAAACTGATAATGATTGTCGTCGCTTGCCTCATTCTTCGATTTCTTTTCAGTTATTGCACTTGCTTGAGATTTCTTCTATTTTAGCCAACAGATCATGTTCATCATCACAATTTCGTTGTCAAAATGAAACAAAGTGTATCCCAGACAGATGGAGATGTGATCGACATGCTGATTGTTCAGATGGCAGTGATGAACTAGATTGTGGTAAAGCTTCCCTTGTCTTTGTTCCATTTACTTAGGATTGTGGATCCACCAGGAGGTGAACTGAACTTCTAAATTTCTCAAATTTATTTGAATGAAATGCACACCATGACAGTTTGTTATTTGTTTGAATCAACTGAGTTCAAATTGATATTGCACTTTTCGTAACATCCCTTCAAAAACAAAACACATTTAGTTGCTGTTTTATGCCTCCATATCCCTAATTTTGTTGTATTCATCAAATTTTATTATTTTATTTGATGATTTGGGTGAAATGGAGGGAGGAGAAGGAGGCATATAAAAAACTGAATGTCTTTCATATTCTGAGAGATGCAGCCTGAGAATAAGCTTTAAAGCAGTTCATTTCAACACTTTGCAGCCATTTTAAGATTGCTTTTTTAGTAGATGCAAAAGTCTTTCAGTGGATTGATCCCAAGCAGATATGATTGCAGCCAAAGTTATATTTAATTGTGTATCTATAGGGTCCGTTGAATGTGAAAAGAGTAGATTCAGATGTAAGAATGGAACAACAACATGCATTCCTTTATGGTGGAGATGTGATGGTGAAGATGATTGTAAAGATGGCTCAGATGAAATGGACTGCAGTATGTTTTTACATTGAGTTATGTATGGAGAGAGCTTTTCTAAAATTTATGGAATAACCCATGCTCAGCAGGGACCACAGAGCAGGTTTGGCTGCTTAGCAAAATTTTCTCAGAATAATTTTTGGAATATACTTTGGGTATCACAGCAATAAGATGAATTTTATGACTAGTGTGATGACCAACAGCTTCATTTTGCTTATTAATTGTTCTTCCACTCCAGTCTACTTTGCCCATTACCTTTTATTCAAAGGAAAATAATGTATTTTATCCATTTTTGAGAGGGCAGGAGTGGTTCTCCTACATCCGGCACCCCCTCTTCTGCATTCCTGATACCCAGTTAGTTAGGTAAGAGAACATTATGAGGGAACTTACATGTTAGTATAATGGGTGTAGCTATGAACAGGCTAGAGAAATGCCCATGCATCCAATGTTCCTTTAACTAGGCAGTGAACTGGGCAGCTGCAATCTGTCATTTCCCAACAGGAACACATCATTTGCCACTTCTGCTTAAATGAATTATGATTTTCTTCAGGGAACCATACTTGTGCTCATGCTTATTTCACATGTGGAACTGGAAAATGCATTTTGAAGAAATGGCGATGTGATGGAGATGATGATTGTGGTGATGAATCTGATGAGACAGGCTGCAGTAAGCATACCTACAGTAATTTATGCAAGATGGCAGTAAAAAGGTTGCCCCCAGGAGGCTGGGAGAGTAATTACAATATTTTTCTGGCCGTTTTCAGGGTATCATTTTCACCCATCTTTTCCAGCGCCAGGTATCAAAAGAAGGTTATTTTGTAGAGCCAGATGTCATGTCAAAAGGGGATATTTTGTTAGATTGGTTGCTTCTTTGTCCAGTAAATTTGTTTCTGCTCACCACTTCTAGAATTGGGTATCATTTTGATGGAAAAATTATGAGGCCATTAATTTTTCATGGGCGCACCCCTGTACGAATTTTGGTCACTTATGTTGAATTTTTGGGACCTATGCAGATCACACGCTTATTGAAAACTACATGTTTTCTGAACCGAACAAACTCTACAGCCAGCCAGCGTGACAAGTCATAAAAAGCATCTACCGAGTCCTTAGCGTCTCTTTTGTGGTTCGTCCTCCTTCGCAGTACTAGAACATAACATCACTCTTTTCTTTAAAAAAAATAAAAAAAAAAAACTGTCCAGTCAGTGTATTAATGACGAGTCTACCGGATCTCCAAAACGTCTTGTTTGTACACGAGCTCTCGTTGATCTTCTCGTGGTTCTATCGTTCACATCATCATTGCGTGGAATGTAATCCTCATCATCATTATCATCTGGACGGCTATTTGCCCTTGGTAATATTTTCTTGAAGAACGAGGAGTTTCTCTTCATATAGTGTCTTCCTCTCTTAGCAACGATTTTCGAACCTTTAACAGTTACTACTATATAAGGATTGGCTTCAAATTTTGTTGAAAATTTGTTCTGCTTATTTTGCTTGCAGATAACGGTATCGCCAACTTTTATTTCACTTTCCTTTACTTTTCGTTTCGCGTCTGCATAATCTTTCGACTTTTTCTTCGACTTCTCATCGTTAGCTCTTGCTTCATCGTGTCTGTCAACTGGGCAACTTTTTGTTGGTAACAGCGGTAGTCTTCCTTTAACTATTCTGTTGAACAATAATTGTGCCGGTGGTACCTTTGTGGTTGCATGTGGCGTTGTACGATAGCTCAGCAAGAAACGATGCAATTCTTGTTTCCACTTACGATTCTCTAAGACAGCAGTGCAAATGGCTTTTCCAAGTGGTTTCATGAATGCCTCTGCGGTGGCGTTTCCTTGTGGCCATAATGGTGCAGATGTATGTTTGATCCCTAATGACTTCATGTATGTTGTGAATTCATCCCCAAAGAACGGTGGTCCATTATCAGATTTGACTCCGTCAGGAATACCGTGTCTCGCGAATATAGCATCAAGTTTAGGAATAGTAGCTTTAGCTGAAGTTGTTGTGACATGTTCAACTTCCGGATATCGTGAATATGTGTCTATAACAACCAAAAGATATTGATCTTGAGGCAATGGACCATAAAAGTCCACTTTTAACTCTTTCCATGGTCCCTCTGGCAGTGGTGTTGGTTGGAGTGGTTCTTGTGGATTTGGTGTTCCTGTTGCTTGACAAGCAATACACGTGTCAATCTCTTCTTTCACTAATTTTTCTATTTCCGGAAACCAGACATACTCGCGCAACAGAGCTTTGGTCTTTGCGAGTCCTTGGTGTCCTACGTGAGCTAGTTTGATAACACGACTCTGGAGTGCTTGAGGTATAATGATTCGTGTGCCTCTAAGAACAATATGATTCTTGTGATCAACTGTAATCTCTTCACTTATAGAACGAAACGGTTTCACGAGATCCGAACTCCATAGGTTAGTTTTTTTAGCTGCACATACTGCACGTAACTGGTTGTCGTTCTTCACAGCTGATCTTATTTCCTCAAGGGTCAAGGCAGGAAATAAAGCTTCTTGTGCAATGAAATTCACGTATTCATCTGCAATGTTAGGACGAGAGTGTTTCATAGGCAAAGGATGGCGTGACATGAAATCTGCTGGATTTTCTGCACCTTTCTTGTAAACTACTGAGAAATCATATTGTTGTAGTCTCAACATCCAACGTTCTATGCGAGCTGGAGGCTTAGAACACGGATTAGCATAGATGACTTCTAGAGGCTTGTGATCCGTATAAAGGATGAAAGGAGCACCATACAAGTAGATGTGAAAATGCTCAATACCCCAAACAATGGCAAGGGCTTCTTTCTCCGTTTGAGAATATCTTGTTTCAACATCTGTCAATGATCTACTTGCATACGCAATAAGCTTTGTTTCTTCGGAATGAGGTGCTCGTTGTGCCAAAATTGCTGATAAACCAACTGGGCTAGCATCTACTAACACAATCGACTCTTTGTTTACATCAAAATAACTGACAACTGGGCTACTTGTCAACACATCTTTTAATTTGTCATACGCCTCCTGGCATGCCTCTGACCATTGAAACGGAGTGTTCTTTTTAGTCAATTCACGCAATGGTGCAGTGATCGTTGCATAATCTGGTATAAATTGCGAGCAGTAGTTGGACATACCGAGGAGACTGCGCACTTCACTTGCGTTTGTCGGTGTTGGTGTGTTTGCGAATGCGTCAATTTTCTTGGGGTCTGGGCGCTTGCCATCTTTCGAAAACTGAAATCCAAAGAAATCGAGGTTTTTCTTTAGAAATTTGCATTTATCCAAGTTGAGCGTGAGATTGTTTTCACTCATCCGCTTAAGACATGCTTCTAGTGCCTGATTATGTTCTTTCATGTCTTTTCCAAAAACTATGACGTCATCTGCGATGTTTCTTACTCCTTGCAGTCCTTGAAGGCTTGTTTGTAACATGTGTTGGAAGGTTTCAGCTGCACTGTTTGTGCCATAATTTAACCTCTTGTAACGAAATAAGCCCATATGTGTCGTAAATGTTGTGATATGACGGCTTTTAGGTGACAGTTTAGTTGATGATATGCCTGTGTGAGATCTAATTTTGAAAATACCGTCGCGCCATTCAAGTCAATTGAAATATCTTTCACAGTAGGTATTGGATGCCTTACCCGTTTAATTGCATTGTTCGCAGCTCTCATATCCACACATAATCGAATTTCTCCATTCTTTTTCGGTACACAAACTATTGGAGACACCCAGTCTGTTTTCTCGTTCTCAGGAACCCTTTCAATAATATCTTGTGCAACCAATTTATCCAATTCGACTTGTACTTGTTTACGTAAATGAAATGGAATTCTTCGTTGTTGCTGGGCAATAGGCTTGACCTCAGAATCAATGACAAGCTCTACTTGCTTCCCTTTCAGTTTTCCAAGATTTTTGAATACAGCAGGAAACTTATTGAGTATGCCTGCAAGTCCTTTGTCCTTAACAGGAGACTCTTCGTTGTCGACTTTATTGATGTGAAAACTGATAAGGCCTAAGTCCTGAGCGGTTGATGAACTAAGAAGACACCCTCCATTGTCTTCAGTGACGTAGAACGTAGCAACTGCAAAACGCTTCTTTGTCTCAATCAGGGCTTCAAATTTCCCTTGCATTTGCACGGGTGTTTTCGAGTTGTAGGCATAAGCTTTGACCTTTGTTTTCTTCAGGTCAACACCATTCATTCTCTTGAAAGTGGCATTGTCAATGATATTGATTGTTGAACCGGTATCTACCAGAACATGACATTTATTCCCTTTTATGGTGACGTAGGCTTCTGGTTGTTTTTGTTTTGTGGAATTTACAGCGTAACAATAATCAGAGTCTGATGAATCGCTGTTCTCTTCTTCCTCCTGATGAATGGGGCGTACGTTTGGTTTGGCTGTGTCTGACGTCTTACTGCTAAAGCAATATTTCGCAAAATGATTGGGTTTTCCACATTTATGGCAAGTTTGGCCTTGTGCAGGGCAAGGTTTGTTTTGGTGTGGGAACTTTCCCCCACAACTTCGGCACGTTTGTTTTCTTGGGCGTGTTTTGTTTCTACCCTCCGGGGTGTTCACAGCGTGCACATTGTCCGCCTTTTTCTCGATCTCCGCAGCTTGATATGTGCTCATCTCAGCACGTCTTCCTTCCAGCAAAAGTTCGTTCAGTGTCAGCTTAGGGTCACGGAGTGCCATTTTACGTAAGCGAGTGGAACTACCCCCAGTAACAATTTGAAGCATGATTTGAAAATCCATCTCGTCGGTTGTAAATTCACAGCTTTGTGCCAAAGAACGCAGGCGTGTGTGAAACTGATCGATGGTTTCGTTTGATTGTTGGGCTGCTTGGCGAAATTTATAAACTTCGTATAACTTGTTCTTTTGGGGTTCGAAGTACTCGGTCAACTTCTCGACAGCTTTCTTATAATCTTTCGCTTCCCCCGTGTTAGGCAACTGTCTAAAAATTTCTCTTACTCGAGGGCCGGCTTGATACAGGAGCAAAGCTCTTTTGCGTGTATCATCCGTGATCGCAGTTGCAACAACAAAGGTCTCAAAATCTTCCAACCATATTCGCCATCTAGGCCCAACCGAAGCTCCGACCCAGGGTGGAATCCATGTATGTTACGCCGGAGATCTCCGGCGTGGACTTGTCCTCTTGGCCGGCGTACTGGCGTGAGTTGAGCTGGTTCTAACGCCTTGGCGTGATAAATTTTCGATGTTTGGCGTGAGTCTTAAAAAACGAAGAGTCTTGGCGTGTTGTTATGTTTCTTTCGTCGGTTTTCTTTCTTATTTTAATATTATTTCGTTATAAACTTCAAAGTCTTGTCTCACTTTTATTTAACCTTGTTTCCATGTGGTCGGCCCGTTCAGAACAACAGCAACAGCGGAATTGATCGTAGGACACGGAAACGGAAGGAAGCTCTTTGTTTAACAACTTTTAGAAATATTTGACTGCTATTGTTCTAGACACAAGTCTAGAATGTCACATGTCTCGTTCTTTGTTGATGCGACAATTTATGTGCACAAACAGATTGCGCACGTGTGAATATCCTTCTGAGAAGAATTGTTTTCTGGTAGAGCAAAGCAAAGCAGTTTGGAGTGTCGAAAGTTGTCGACCGATTAAACGCAGACACGGGACGATGTCCATCTTAGTCTGAAAACAAATAATGATAGTATCATTTGCTTTGTTGAGTAAAGTCGCTGGTAGCTTCTTTATTGTATTTAAAAGATGTTCAACTGTAACATAGACTTTGATTTGATTTGATTTGATTTTAATTTCTTTAGGCACGGTGGCCACGTCAGTCAAAGGACTGATTTACAGTGGGCCGTGCAAATAAATACAAAAATTACAAAGTATACATAACTAAAAAACCCTATTTACATAATCTTTTTATAAACAAATTAAATGATGCTAACTATAACATGAAAGAGAGACTCAGCATTCGGTGTTGGCATTGTTGATACGTTTTTTGAATATTTCATAAGATTTTGATGATTTGACTTCAATCGAAAGATCGTTCCATAATTTAGCACCTTTATATGATAAGCATTTCTGGCCGAAAGCCGATTTGCGACGAGGAACGGTCAAATCTGTTTTAGTGTTTCGAAGTTCTCTCTTGCATGTATCAGACAGTCTGGCAAACATTTCTGTAAGGTAAATGGGAGCTTGGTCGTTTACCGATCTGTACACCATCTTTAAGGTTTCTGATTAGATAAGTTCATTGATGGTGGGCCAGCCAAGTTTTCTGATTATGGGTAGGGCAGAAGCACCATAAGCACTGCTTGTGACGATTCTTGCTGCCCTATTTTGGAGTTTTTGCAGCCTATTGATAGCATTGATGCCGGCAACTCCCCATACCGGGCAGCTGTATCTGAAGTGGTTCCACCAAACTTCTGTACATTTTTTGTACAGTAACAATGGGCAGATACTTTTGGAAAAGCGTAACATCCCTAATCCGCGTGAAACTTTTTTCGTCACTGCTGAAATTTGTTCGTCCCAGCTCAGATGTTTGTCAACAATTACCCCAAAGTATTTGATATTTATCATTTGATTGCGGATGAACTTTATGCATCCCAGTAAGACCCCGATGCAACGCTCATCATTAAATGATTAAACAGGCAGACCTTACAAGAAGATGTTTCTAGTTCACTTTTGATAAGCAAGGATTTAGCAGATAATCATAAGTGCCATATTAGTTATTCTCCAGCCAAAATGCTGCCTTCTCGCACCACAATTTTTGTGATCCCCGTCTAAACGGTGTGATTTCAAAATTTTCTTTGATCCTGCCTTGATGCATGGTGTTCTCGTTAATGCATGTAAATACAAAGATAATGCTGGAAATATAATGAAAAGCATGATACACAAATTTTTTGTAAGAAATTGGTTAAAAGAAGCTCAGCTCTCAGATGGCCGAAAAAGCTAAAAAAACTGCAATACCAAAGATCATTTTAGTCAAAGACATTCCAAGCGTATCTTCATCATATTTTCACCAGTTTAGTTTCCTGTTTTATATTACTTTGAAGGTGGCTTCAAAAAACTATACGATGTTCATGAGGGTACTTGAAAGCATACATGGATATACCGTAAATGCACGAATAAGCGCCATAAGATACCCATAAGAAACTATGGAACCCATAAGAAACTGCTAAGAAACTATAGCTAAGAATCAGTTGCTGCTTTGACTACGTTATCATTCATTTTTTGTTATTGATGATTTCATTGATGTCTTGCAAATGCTACTTTGTCTTTGTTCTTGATAACTTTGGTCCTAATATATAATGGATTGGTAAAGTGTGAGTTGCGAGTTACGAGTTGCGAGTTACAAGTTGCTCCTGTTTTGCGAGTTGCGAGTTGGTAGTGAAATGTGCGAGTTGGTACATTCACAATGCGAGTTGTGAGCTCCTTAAAAAAATTTCAAGTTTCCATCTTTTGTAGCTAAAAAACTGCGATTTTTAGATAGCCTTTATAAAATCAGAGATTTACAGAAGAGTTTCTTAATGTTCATCATATCGAATTTCAGAATTTAGCATTATTCCCAAAGGGCTAACATAGGTTTTTGCTTTCAACCTCAGAGAATTACTGGGAAGAACCAAATCATGATGAGATCATCTAAGCAAATTGTTTTCTTTGATATTATATGAGCTGGTTACATGCTTTATGTCCAAAGCAATCTGCAACACATAACAAGGCTATTGACAAAGTTTCTTAACTTTGAATTGACCTCTAATCTCTTCTTGGAGTTTCTTATTTTTCAGGATTACCAGTATAGTTTCTTATGAAGGCAATTCTTTGACTGAAGTAAATGCAACAAATCACACTGAAACTAATTCGGACATGATGGCAACAATACCTCAAAATTCGGAAAGCAAAGGGGTCATATATAATTAACTGCAATTCTTGAGCTCAAAAATTAGCATGGACTTGCACAAGTCGTCCTGAGCGACAACAAATTCGCCTTCGATTTTCTTTCAAAACAACTCTTAAGCAAGTTCCCAATTAACAGCATTACAGTAATATGTTTGAACAAATGGGGGGGGGGGGAGAAAAAAGGTTGCAAATTGTGAAAGTTTCTTAATGTTTGAAGAATAGGCCTTAGTATTTTATAAGTGGCTTCTTATGAAGAAAGTTACGACGGCCTAAAACTACTTTTTACAGAAGACAACCCACAAAAATGTTGCAAATTGAATTGCAACTTTAGAATACCTTTTTATTTGACGAAAAAGGCCTCCTTTCAAAGGAAAACAGAAAACTCGCAATTTTGGTTTCAATTTGCACTTTTGAGTTTCCAGCTCGCAACTTTCGTACGACTCGCAACTCGCAACTCGCATTATAAGTGCAACTCTCAACTCGCACTTTACCATATCACACATACCAAGATATCATAAAGTTCTTTATGATATCTTGCATATACCTATAACAATGAGACATATTCAGTATCCGAGATTTTCACAAATTGATATGGAAGTGCTCTGTTGATGACTCTCCCAGTGATCAGATGCATCAATAAAACCTTGGCGTACGACTTTTTGCAAATTCAAGATATTTTATATTCTTGGCGTAGAGCCCTCTACCATTGTTCAAATCTCCGGCGTACATGTTACATGGATTCCACCCTGGGCTCCGACGTCTACATCTGGATCGAATTGCGGCATACTCTGCACTAACATAGCCATGATTTATTACAGAATAACTCGTAATCCTCGTCGCCAATGTTGAATTTTTGGGACCTATGCAGATCACACGCTTATTGAAAACTACATGTTTTCTGAACCGAACAAACTCTACAGCCAGCCAGCGTGACAAGTCATAAAAAGCATCTACCGAGTCCTTAGCGTCTCTTTTGTGGTTCGTCCTCCTTCGCAGTATTAGAACATAACAACTTACTCCTTGGGAGTTTGCTCCATTTTTGCGGCTGCAGTGGAGGGTCGGAGGAGGTATAATTTAGATTTACGCTTTTTGATGCAGTTGCATAGGAAAGGCTTCAAGTTAAGGTTTGAGACCTTATTTTAGTGTTTCTGGCAAGTGGTTACTGATTTATGTCGCCAGATACTAAAAGAAGTTGTTGCGTAAAGTTTGAGACTTTGCTTAAGTAATTCTGACAAGCGGTTGCTGCTTTATGGCACGAGAAATTCAAAATAATTGGCTGCTTCAGAGGCAGCCGTTTGTTTGCTCTCCAACCACGTTAAAACCAAGTATATATATATTGAAAGGAAGGCTTTTAGCTTTTTTATTTTTCCTACGTTTAAACAAATAGTATTTTTAGTGATGTTCTTCCTTTATAGTCTCGAAAATTCTGAGTGAAACAAAATGCCGTGAAGGAGAATTCAGATGCAACAATGGGCTGTGTATTCAAAAGAATTTTGTGTGTGATGGTGAAGCTGATTGTTTGGATGGCAGTGATGAAAGTACTTCATGTAGTAAGTAAAGGTCTTATTTTACAAAGACAGCTAGGGCCGAGTAAACAATTTGTTGCTGCAACTTTTTAATCAATGGAAGTTTTGATAGCTTTTTCAACGAAATAATGGCTAGTTGGATTGAATCTAGGATGGACAGGCCATAATACAAATGTCGAACGTTGGATCTGAAGAGTGCTTGTGATGACAAATAAATGAAGCGACTTGTTAGTAGAAGCACTGCAATACAACGGAAAGACGACCGCCAGTATATATAGATTTATAGTCTATACATTTATATTTATTTGGTGTTGCTTTTCTTCGTGTTGCAGTGTCTGTGATAAAAATCTTCGTGTTGTGTGTAGATCAATTGTACAAAGATAAACAAGTAAGTGAAGTAAAATAAAGGCACTTTGATGCAACTTGAAATAAGCACTGTTTCTACCTACATATCATTTCAAGTTAAATCATCGCCATGATTGATTCTAACTCCTGCTTTTATGGCAGTACAAGTTTCAGCGATCGTGCCCTTACGTTTGCAGGAAAATTTGACTTTTAACGAATGAACTTTGTTTCAGAACCAAAGTGTGATGCGATGTTCCACTATCGATGTAAGAATGGGAAATGCATAAATAAACAATGGAGATGTGATGGTGACGATGATTGTGGCGATAAGTCAGATGAAAATGAATGTGGTACGAATTCTCTCCTTTTAGATTTCATTTTAATCCTTTTTCTTGGCCATGATCCTGTTTTGTCCTTCATGGCTTGGTCTAAAACTCTTGGCGTTGTAATTTCGATTTTTTGAAAGTTGCACAAAACACTCCTTGCAAGCTGTCGTGGAATCATGCTGCTTGTTCCACGTTATTGTTGAACTTACCAATACCAATGCTATTTCATTTCATCAAGAACATAAATTATCATAATTCTCTATGGTAATAAATTATCACAACTCTTTATGGTAATTAAACTAAAATGCCAGGATTTAGATATATTGAGCGTATCGGACATTACCCCAGGGCCGCCGAGAGGGGGGAGCAGGAGGGGCAAATTGCCCCAGGGCCTCAGGGTATAAGGGGCCTCATAATTGAAGATTTTTAACATTTTGAGTGCAGGAAATCCTGTGAAATACATTTTAAGCCAATCTAAAGTGCATGATCAAAAATATTTTCTGCTTGTTTCGCTTGCAGGGGGCCTCATTTCACTGTTTTGTCCCTGGGCCTCCAAAAGCTCTCGGCGGCCCTGCATTACCCACCATCAGTAGTGATGAGAAATAGAACAAGGCAGGGCAGTTAAGCGGAAGAGATTGACAAATCGAAAGATAGAAAATAGTAAAACGTTTGATCGAATTTGACGCTGCGTGGAATGGAAGAGTGTAACCGCAAGGAAGATACGCAGGAGGTACAGATGATGCTTAGACGAAAATGCTTGTTAAAATTATCTGCTGTATATTGCGGTCTGGCAAACTACATGAATGAAAACCACTGGGCCTTTCATTGTGCTGATGTTTGTAGCGAGAGGATCTTCGTTCTTTTCATATTACATACGGAACTCGCTGAGCAAATTTATCTTCTTTTATTTCTTTTAAAGATGATCTGAAGTGACAATTTTTCTTGATGCGAATAGATAAGATCATTGACTGATAAAGAATGTCGTTTAAAATATTTTCATACCTAGTTTCATTTTCGAGTTATCCACTATTTTGTACGACTGGCTGATGACATCACGTTGTTTGCAAAACGTAAAGGAAGTTTTCAAGGTCAACTGTGTTTCCCAAGGGACTCGACGCAAAGAACTGCCCGTCAACTGAAGTACGTTTCTAAACATCATATCAATACATGAGAAAGTTTCTTCTACTCAGTTAAGCTCAGGTGAAATGTTTCTTACAACTGTAACCTTTCAAAGATCAGATGCAGCTATCCTAGTAACTTGCAAACAAAATGACGTCATCAGTTTTTATTCAAAATCAGTGGATAACATGAAATTAAAAGAGATATGAAAGAAATTAAAAGAGGATTCCTTATCATTAAACGGTGCCGTTCATTTGCAACATTAAAAAATGTTCGCTTCAAGTCACTTTTTAAAGGCAATTTTTTAAGTATGGATTTTTTGCTGCTTACATTTGTAGAGAGAAACATAACATGTCCTAATGGTCAGTGGATGTGTATTGGCTCTTCAAGATGTATACCAGTCAACAAAATTTGCAATTCGGAAGATGACTGCGGAGACAGATCGGATGAGGGTTCACGTTGTCGTAAGTGTTTTTATATTTTTGACCAAAGAATTTTTTTCGTGGGCTAGACTTATGCCTTTTCATCCCTCGTTTCCCTGTTGCTGATATCACTTGTTCAGCAGGTTTATATTCACCAAATGCTATCAGCAAATCAAAGAACGCAGGGAAACAAGGCATTAGATCTAATCGTGGACATCGGTTTCTGTCTCACTTGTCGTTGTCGTAAACTATGAAACGATTATCAAACTGAAGGATTAACTTCAATTTCAATTTCTATCGGAAACAGAAGCTGTTCCTTTTACAAGTCCTTAGAATTTCTGGGTTACTCCCCTTTTTGTGAAGCAATTCGATTAACCTCGGTTTCTTCCAAAATGCCTTGCACGTGCTGTCTTTGGTTAGGCTTTGTTGTCACCATTTTCATGAACCATGACAATTGCAACAACAAAGGCCCTCGAAGAGACCGCTGGTGCAAGGAATGCTGGATAGAACAGATCCTTTAAAAGCTACCTAGCAGTGGCTCTTTCTAAGCTTCAGGTTTTACAAAGGGCTATTAGGGTATACGTTGTATATATCAATTGACGAAGCGTATCAAGTATTCTAGCCGCTATCAATTTTCAAAAGTGGGACTTTTTGTGTGGCTCATCAGGTATATATCAATATTTATACATCGTATAAATGTTTAAATGAAATTTATGTTGACAGTGGATGTTGATTGCAGAAGAAGTGGATGTGAATATGGATGTAGACCAACTCCCAGAGGAATTCCATTGTGTTATTGTCGAAATGGTTTCAAATTGAATAAAGATGGGAAGACGTGTGAAGGTATGTTGTTGATCAATTTTTTAATATATCATATTAAAGGGAATCGACATGGTTAAAAGCTGGCCCGGGCCAGGTCAAAAATATAATCTATTGTACTCGACAGCTTCGACGCATCCGGTTTCATTGTGTAGCTACAGAAACAATGGATTTGTGGGCGTTTCTCTGGCCTATTTATAGCGACTATGAGATATATGTCTATTCCCTTTAAGAATTTACTACACACAGCATTGATTGCTGTACCTGCAACTTCGCTACTTCCCTACAACGACGATATTCCTTGGAGTAAAACATTGTCGTCATGTAGACTGATTGTTTCGCCGTAGTTATCGCTTGTGAAAGGCTGCCGGACGCTCCTAACTCCCCTAACTCCAGTATGAGCTGCCTCGGTTTGGTGTAGTAGTCTCGTTTTGAATAGCGATTTCTTGGACTCATCGTAATCAGTCCAGTAGTCATGATTTCATCTCATTTTTTCACAGATATCAATGAATGCAGTGGATTTAAATCAAAATGTGATCAGATTTGTGTTAACACACCCGGCAGCTTCAAATGCGACTGTGCTAGAGGATATATTTTTGAGCCACCAAAAAAATGTCGATTTAATAGTGAGCACTTACCTTCTTTTTTTACTGTTACTGTGTTTTCTCAGTTTGTTTCCCTTTGTTATCGTTTATTCTAGGAAATAACCAGGGTCGTTATTTCTTCTTTAAGGGCTGCATTATTTCTCCTGTGAAAAGTTTTATTTGTTTATTTATTTCATTCCTGAACAAATTCTCAATGGACGTAATGGACATTCATTGCGCAATGTCACCACAGTATTTTTTATTTTCAAAACTGATATTTGTTATCGATTTTCAAATTTTGAGGAAGAAAGAAAAAGAAGGAGAGGGGATGAAAGTGTCGAGAATAGGAGAATTACATGCATAGTGTAGAAGGCTGTTGGCCACGAAAATATGGGGCAAACTGGAAGCTCTCTTGGACTGGCTATAAAGATCTCTTCATTTTGCATCATTTTATTTACTTGATCTCGCACTGTAGCTGCAATACCATAAATGTTAAAGGGAGCGAAGTTAAGATTGTAACGAGTCTGAAGCCTCCATTGCCCTGCCCTAGTTTTCTCGGTGATGAAATGTACTTTGTACTTCTATCGAGTCCTTGTTTTACGAATTTTTTTATATTTTCAGCAACAATGGCTCCAGAGCTTCTTTTTGCTGATATCAAATCAATACGCAGATACGAGTTAACAACAGGGATTTATGATGATTTTATGGTCAACCTCACAAGAATTGTTGCCCTTGACTTCGATGTTCGTTCTGGTAAAATATTCTTCACTGATGTCACAGAAAACAAAATTTATTCAACTCACTTTTCGAGCAAACCCAGTGCTTCTTCAGAGGTATTTCTTTTTCATTGTCTCTGCTTATTATTTATTGTCTTTCTCAATGTTTTGTGTTATTGTCTCTGCTTATTGTTTATTGTCTTTCTCAATGTTTTGTGTTATTGTCTCTGCTTATTGTTTATTGTCTTTCTCAATGTTTTGTGTTATTGTCTCTGCTTATTATTTATTGTCTTTCTCAATGTTTTGTGTTATTGTCTCTGCTTATTGTTTATTGTCTTTCTCAATGTTTTGTGTTATTGTCTCTGCTTATTGTTTATTGTATTTCTCAATGTTTTGTGTTATTGTCTCTGCTTATTGTTTATTGTCTTTCTCAATGTTTTGTGTTATTGTCTCTGCTTATTATTTATTGTCTTTCTCAATGTTTTGTGTTATTGTCTCTGCTTATTGTTTATTGTCTCCTGTTGGGGAGACGAGGTATGCTTTGTCCTAGGAAACTTATGTGCCCCCCTCCCGTGCAGTGGGTTAAATCTCATGCACAGTAGCTTTTTCGGGACGAAGCTCTGACAGGCGCATGAGCTTTAACCCATTTTGCTTTGTTTAATTAAGACCGATCACAAGATGTGAAAAGTATACCTAAGGAAGGTGAATTGATTCTTGATCTGCTTGCCAAAAAAATTAACGATCGGACCAGTAATCAAATATCAGTGATTTCTCAAATAAGAGTACTTTTTGAGATATATAGTAGCAGTTTACTTGACGAAAGTGATTTTGCAGCTTTTTACTTGAGATATAAGACTTCTTGGCCACAGGGTTGCTACGTATTTCCGTTCTCCTTGTGGCATCGCTTTTTGTAATCTTTTGTAGTTGTGTAATTATGTAGTTGTGTAATTATGTAGTTGTGTAATTATGTAGTTGTGTAATTATGTAGTTGTGTAATTATGTAGTTGTGTAATTATGTAGTTGTGTAATTATGTAGTTGTGTAATTATGTAGTTGCGTAATTATGTAGTTGTAATTATAGTTGTTTAGCTGTTGTATTTTTATGAGATTATATAAAAAAAAGACTTCTTTTACTCGTTTTGTGTATTTTGTGTATTGTGTCTTATCCAGGTACAAACTGTTGTTTCTACTGGCCTTGCGGTCCCAGATGGCCTTGCCGTTGATTGGATAACAAAGAATATTTACTTTGCTGAAAGTGCTGCTAAAATGGTGGATGTTTGTAGTGGTAATGGCAGTTACCGATCATCCCTCATCTCGACTGGTATTGATAGTCCACGTGGATTGGCAATTGATCCAAGAGATGGGTAGGCCTATTAGAGTTTGTTTGCAGGGCTTTTCTGGGCAGGTTAAAGGTCTCCGAATTTCGGTCGAAATGTTCATTTTGTGCGTTTTTCACAGCCAATATCACACCGAATTGTCATCCGTTTCCAAAAATGTAAGCGTTATTTTGAAGATAAGTCTTTGTGTGTCACAGATGAAGGAACCGAAAATTTATATCTTATGTGACTGCTCGGATACAAGTGAATTTGGAACGATCATTTTTCGGTGGCTTGGGTAATTCACCGAACAAACTGCAGAAAACAGTGTTGATTATACATTTGTTTACATAAGGCAGTTTTAGTAAGAAGACGCGAGTCAAGAAGATGCCAGCATAATTCTTTTGTGCGAGGATGTAAATTACAAGTGAAATCAACTTAAAAACTTTTGTGTGTCTCGAGAGACTTTAGTGTACGTTCTATTCTGAAACTGACAACATTGAAAAGTATACGTTTGAAGGCCGCACTGCAAAAATAGGACGTCGAGAAGGGAAGCAAAATGCAATTTGAGCATATTCACAAACGATGGAAATACGAGAATGCTAACTGCTCTTAGGGAAGGCTGGAGCTTTCTAGGAGGGGAAGGCTGGAAAATTAGAATGCTCTAAAACATAAAAAGTAGCTGCGTTTTCAAAGACATCCGCATCTTGTTGCTAAAAGAGCCTATTATTTTGGCGACGGAGCCCCGTCAAGGTAGTAATCTGAGGAAAGATTACGAACTGTCGGCGTTAACGGCAAGAGGTACACTTTAACAACCAATGCATGTGCTGAAGGGCTGCCTTCTTCAGTTTTATGTTTCTTACTTCAGGTATATCTTCATATCAGACTGGGGAGCTAATGCACACATTGAACGTGCATGGATGGATGGATCTAATCGGGAAACAATCGTTAATGACCAACTTGGTTGGCCTAATGGATTAACAATAGATTACGTAATGAGAGAAGTGTTTTGGGCTGATGCTCGCCTTGATTATATCGGAGCTGTTAATTATGATGGCAGTGGCAGGAGAAAAGTTGTAATCGGTGTTCGACATCCATTTGCGATCACTTTGTATGAAAATTATTTATATTACACCGATTGGAATCATCGGGGTGTTATACGTGCCGATAAATCAGACAAACAAAGCTCAACTAAGATGATCATCAGAGGGAATTTAACACGGCCAATGGATATCCATGTTTATCATATTTCACGTCAACCAGCTACTGTAAATCCTTGTGAAGTAAACAATGGAGGATGTCAGCATCTATGTGTCATTGCTCCTGCGCATCAACCTTCATGTCTCTGTAATTATGGGTATCATTTGTCAGCTGATAATAAGACATGTGACTCTATAGATACTTTTCTCCTTTATGCGAGAAGTGCTGAAGTACGTGGAATTTCCTTGAAAGTATTTGAGAAACATGACACAACTATCCCTATTCTAGGAATGAATAATGTTGTAGGGGTCGATTTCGATGCGAGAGAAGAGAAAGTGTACTTTTCTGATGTGAAATTAGGGAAGATAGGGAGATCACGCAAAGATGGCACAAGCTCCGCAGAATACATTGTAACAGAGAATCTTCAAAATCCAGATGGGATTTCCGTTGATTGGATTGGTCGTAATATATTTTGGACAGATGCAAAGACAAGAGGTAAACCAGAAATTGCTGTTGCGAAATTAAATGGAGATCATAGAAGAACTTTGCTTACAGATGGGTTGCGGAGTCCACGTGCTATAACTGTTCATCCAGTTCAAGGGTGAGTGTCGTCCTGTCATTTTCGCACTTTATTCGGGGCGGGAGGGAGGGGGCGCATGATGGCCTCAGTACCATTTGTGGACCTGCCACGAGTGCTCTGTAATAGCAAACGGGAAATTAAATTCCAGCTTTTTTGATGTTAAAGGGTCTGTTTCATCCAGCATTCCTTGCACGTGTCGATTCTTGGTTGGCCTTTGTTTGTCGCCATTTTCATGGCCCATGAAAATGGCGACAACAAGGGCAAACCAAGGGACGACACGTGCAAGGCATGCTGGATGAAACAGACCCTTTAAACATTCATAATACCCATTTTGGGGGTAAAGAGAAAAACCACAGCATGTTTTGTGACAATTTTTCTTTTGACTTCGCATTACTTTCTTATTGAATTACATTTCAGTTCAAGGAACTCAAGTTGATGCTGCCCACAGTGGTTTTCTTTCTCCCTGCGGCTCTATGCCTACTGTCCCTTGTATCCCTGTGCCTGTAAATCTCGCGACAACAATGACAACCATCATGGGGGCAGGGACATAGATAAGAATTAAGTGCTGAATGAAATGACAACTCACATTAAGTAAAGCTCATGCGCAGGTGTACAGTTCCTCCATCTTTCAATAGACGATTGCGCTGAAGATGGCGACAAGGTACTTTTTATCAAGATGCATTGCGTTCTGTAATCGAATCCTTATAGAATCGTCAAGGATTTGTAATTAAAAAGCAACGCATCTTGGTTAAAAATTCCTTGCCGCCATCTTTAGCGCAATCTTAAGCGCCATCTTTAAAGGCTCTTAGGATTATTGTGATGAAATGCAAGTTATGACGTCATAGGACTTATGATATGGTACATTTTTCTAATGGCATCAGGATGCTGAAAATGCATAACATTGAAAGCTCTTATCAAAAGATATGGTAATTTAAGTTCTGAAAAGTGTCACTTATTGATGTTATCAACCACTAGGCTGAAGTGTCAGCCTCCTTATTAAACTAAAATAGATATAAATTTCCCTGTCTACTTCATCTAGGTTCCTGTTCTACACTGATTGGTCACAACCTGCCAGAATTGGAAAATGTTTCATGGATGGTTCAAATCACACTATTCTCTTGAATGGAAGCAGCATTGGTTGGCCTAATGGTTTAGCAATCGAATATCAAGAGGACTTTCTTTACTGGGCCGATGCGAAAACAGATATGATCGAAAAAATGCGCTTTGATGGATCCCAAAGAACTGTTGTTATCGCTCGTCTTCGACATCCTTTTGGCCTTGATGTCTTCAAAGATCGCATTTTATTCTCTGACTGGCAAGATAAGAGCATTTATAGTATTTCAAGATCAAATGTGTCAAACGTGGAAATCTTACGACGAAACTTGGTTGGATTAATGGAAGTGCAGGTTTACGATAAATCAAAGCAACAAGGTAGGTAGAATGTAGACTTAGGACGTGATTCCTTGTAGACGTTCGATGCGATGTTTTGATGCGGTATTTTGATGTTCACTCGTACCAGCCATAAACATCATTCAATTCAGTGCAGAAAACTGAGACTTATGAAGTAAGTCTAGGTAGCCAATACAGATTGAAGATACAGCGAAACCTCCTTATAACGGACACCTGTTTGACCAATATCATTGCCCGTTGTAGGGAGATGTCCGCTGTATGGAGGTGCCACCTTTTGTCATGTTGTATTTTAGGACAAAATATTTGTCCGTTGTTCGTAGGTGTCCGTTGTATGGAAGTGTCCGTTAATGGAGCTTCCACTGTCCATGTTTTCCGCGAGAACATGGATCAGCCCATAGTTTTTGAATCTATTGATAATTTAACTTGAAATTTCTTGTTTTGTTTCAATAGTTTCTTAATCTATTTCGTATTTTCTGTATTCATAAAAATATTGGTTATTTTTATGCCACAGCCACAGGAAGCCCAGGCAGTTAGGTGACTGAACAATGATAAGTTTACAATCTTAAAATCGTTAATTGCATAATACCTTTGTGTGTTATTTGTTGCACCTCTCCACAGCTGTGTTGTGTTTCATTGACTTCTGCACTGCACTGCATAATTGTTCGAATGCGAGAGTTCGATACAAAATAACTTGCTGGTATTCCAATAGGTAGAAACAAGGAGTGAAACTAATCTTCAAGCCAAATTCAAGAAACTATTTTGTCCTCGCTCGTAATCCGGCATCCATGCTCCAAATTCGCAACGCAAGATATCAAAATATTCCTCAATCATCGAAGAATACTTTCCGATACTTTGTTTCTTCATCTGCAACGTTTGAAATGCAACAATTTGCAACTTTTTGATGCATGTCTCGTCAGATCACGTTTCTCACTATGCTCGGGCCATCGAACGGTCCCAGAGCGATCGATTTTCGAATTTTTTCGTCAGCTAACCTCGCTTAGCTTTACACAGAATGTACACAGGAACCCCCTAGCATGCCATAGAGCGCAGTTTCGGTTTTAATCGATCAACAGATGGACCGGGGGATCCCTGTGTACATTCTGTGCAAGGCAAAGCATAGTTTCTTGAATTTGGCTTGAAGATTAGTTTCACTCCTTGTTTCTACCTATTGGAATACCAGCAAGTTATTTTGTATCGAACTCTCGCATTCGAACAATTATGCAGTGCAATGCAGAAGTCAATGAAACACAACACAGCTGTGGAGAGGTGCAACAAATAACACACAAAGGTATTATACAATTAACGATTTTAAGATTTTAAACTTATCATTGTTCAGTTACCTAACTGCCTGGGCTTCCTGTGCCACAGCTTCTCTGTTTCTTGCCATGTAGAACATTATTTTGATTGAAAGAATATATTGAGCTCAAATGTGGAATTGAAGTGAATGTAACTCAAGGATGAGGGTACAGCGGAATATTTGCAATAATATTCTTGAACTTGATTTTTAAATGGCGTCGTAGCGCTTCTCAGAAAAATTCTACAATTTCTTAAATGTTTGGCCAAGCATCCTGCGAGTTTCTTACAGATCGTTTTGCTTTGAGAACCAGAACCTCTCGAACCAACCATATTTGTACTTTCTGGAAGATAAGTGTGACATTAAGGTAACTATCTTATTCATCAAAGTTATATGTTTTGCATTTCAGCACATTTTGTCAGTGCTTTTGAGGATGAAAAGTTGCAGAAATTTCATCGAGATTTGATCTTTTTCTCTTTTCACAACTTTTAGAAGAGGCCCTTTACTGAAAATCAAAAGAACAATCTGTTAAAATTTTACTTAAGTTTTGTCTTATTCCAGGAAACAACAGCTGTTCATCACACAGTTGTCAACATCTTTGCCTAGCAATACCAAATGGACACAGATGCGCATGCGGAAGTAATTATACACTTGCGGATGACAATGTCACTTGTTCCTGTAAGTGAATGAAAATTATTTTTTATTACTTCGGTCATTGGTGTTTTCAGCCAATGATTTGATGAGATCCCGTGTGTTATAATATACATTGTATTTAGGTAGTTTCATACCTACTGTGAGTTTAAAATAACCATAATAAAAACACACTTACCCTCTCTTTGCTTTTCTCAGAATTTTCGCTGCCCTTCGGCAGCCTCCTCAGTGAGAACTGATTTCGATTTTTGTGTTCTCATAATGTTCGCTTCGCTCAAGTTCGATAGATTCGTCACGTCGATTGTAATCTTCCTTTCGCGCAGTGCGTTCGAATTTCCCCATTCTTCTTTTGCGTTCAGCTCCGGATTCAGTTCCTTAATGAGCACAGCTTCTGTCACCTGTCTTAGCATAGCGTCATTGCCACAAGATGAAACCACTTTCAATTTTGTGCTGGCCAAATCAGATCCGTTTCGGAAAACAGTGTGTGATCAAGATAAATGCAAAGTATGCAAATTAGATTTGAAAGCTAACTGTAAAGGTAGAGGCGTTGTATACCAGATGAAATGCCAAGGATGCATTAGGAAAAGAACAAATGACGGGTTGTACGTTGGTGAAACGGCGAGAAGTGTAGGGGAGAGAATAGGGGAGCACCTAACTAAATGTGAAGTAAATGACAAAAACTCCGTGTTCCATAAACATGTAGAAGAAAAACACGGTGGTGAAAGACAAAACGTAAAATTGAAAGTGGTTTCATCTTGTGGCAATGACGCTATGCTAAGACAGGTGACAGAAGCTGTGCTCATTAAGGAACTGAATCCGGAGCTGAACGCAAAAGAAGAATGGGGAAATTCGAACGCACTGCGCGAAAGGAAGATTACAATCGACGTGACGAATCTATCGAACTTGAGCGAAGCGAACATTCTGAGAACACAAAAATCGAAATCAGTTCTCACTGAGGAGGCTGCCGAGGGGCAGCGAAGATTCTGAGAAAAGCAAAGAGAGTGTAAGTGTGTTTTTATTATGGTTATTTTAAACTCATAGTAGGTATGAAACTACCTAAATAAAATATATTTTTTATTAATTTCGTAAGATCTAACCTCATCTAATCTCTTTCCTGCTAAAGTACGTAATCTCATGTGCAATTTGCAAGAACCATCCAATTTCAACTCAGCTTGAAGATACATTCTCGAGATTAAAACCTACCTTTTTTTACATTGCGTCCCCACCTGGTTCTTCACAACAAAGTGACGGGAAGGAGATTACATAACATGACTAGGGAGGAGAGTACGTGAAATGTTGTGGATGGAGAAATTTAATGGAAACTACCCTTTCTAAACGAATTTTTACCAATTTTAGCCAATTCAACCCATGTTTAAGAAGAATCTGCTGAAAACTACTCTTGGTAGGAGAATTTTGGGCCCCAAAAACCCACCTTTATTGGCGCCATGTACCCGTACCCTCAACATTTTATCCTCCCTTTCCACGAGGAAACAACAAGAGAATAGAAATCTAAACCTAAATTTATGTGTAGTAAGCTGAACCTGAATTGATTAGATGTGAAGAAAAAGTTTAATCTAAAGATTAGATTTTATTCATTTCGTTTCAAAGTAACTGGATCGGAAAAACCAACAAAGAAGAGCTGTGGCCGTGATTCATTTGAATGTGCAAATGGCAGATGCATACGGGGCCGATGGCGCTGTGATGGCGACAAAGATTGTGAAGATGGTAGTGATGAAACTGAGCTCGCATGTAGTAAGTATGCTTCCAATTCATAGACCTTTCAGCTATTCTACAAAAGAATTGAATGATTCTTTGATGAATTTAGGCCTCGTCCACACGTATCCGGATATTTTTGAAAACGCATCTTTTTTCAACCGTATAAAGAAATATCCACGTCCACACGAGGAGAGTTTCCGAAAGTGTCTCCGTCCACACAAAAACGCTTCTACAGTCAAACTTCGCTGTTCAAACTTCGATAAAAGAAAACAGACAATCAAAATGCCCTTGCATGATCTCCAAAGATCCGTGCGCATGCTCTGATACGTCGTAAATCGATGCTGTGACGTCAGCGTTTTCGAAAAGCTCCGTTTTCTTCCGTCCACACGACAACATGAAAACGGCGTTTTCAAGACGATCCACTCTGGAGAGCGTTTTCGAAAAGCTTCATTTTTGGTGACCGAAAACGCCGTCTACGTGCGGACGCTAACCCAAAACGGATAAAAAAGATGCGTCTTCAAAAATATCCGGATACGTGTGGAGGGGGCCTTAGTAGGAGTTTCGAATGTGCACAATAGTAACGGAAGCTCTAATGCAACTCAGTCGAACATCTCGTATGGCTATGTATAAAAATATCGCTCGATTCAGATTCTTTTTATATCATTTCATTTTTGATCCTTTAAAGCATGGTGATCTACTAAGTGCAAATATAACTAAAGGAAGCCTTAGGTCTAGTGCAGTTTGTTAGCTGACGCGAGGTAGCTGCAAAAACCTTTAAAAAGCAATTCTCAGGTAGTCAAATGTGGATTCATGTATCTGTATCTGTATGCTACTTTGCTAATACTCACTAATGAGCAAATATGCTAAGGGTAATTGTTGTTGATTCCTGATTTCCACTGAACGCCTCTATTCATGCGAAGCTGTCTCGAACATAATTACAAAATTTGTAGCAAAATGAAGTTCGGCCACTTGCAAGAAGTTAGATTCACGAACTTAGATTTACAGCTTAATGATGAAACTAGCACATACCGGGGTTAGTTGCAAAAACAGTTTGCTTTATAGGCATCAATGTAGAGACTCTTTGTGGAATAACTAAAAGGTCTAATACTGAAAACCGATCTTTCATCATTTCAGAAACAGTGACATGCGATCCTGGTAGCTTTACTTGTGGAACAAATCGATGTGTGCCATTATCTTGGAGATGTGACGGAGATAGTGACTGTGGTGATGGGAGCGATGAACGGAATTGCACCCATGCTTCTCGTAGTTGCACTGCTTTGCAGTTTCCTTGTGCAAATGGAAAGTGTATTCAGCGACGATGGGCTTGTGATGGAGACAATGATTGTGGAGATTGGAGTGATGAAAATTCTTGTGGTATGATTCTCTAATGACGATTTTTCATGCGTTGAAAGCGGATGCTTCAAAATAAAATTTTGTGATTTTGCTGCTTGCGTGAGCAGCACATAATTCTACCGGGTGTCCTAGAAAAAGTATACAGGTTTCGTTGACTCCAGCGATGGGAATTTAGCTTTAATCAATGGCTAATCACTCTCAAAATGTTCCTTGATAGTTAACTTGAACATAGATATCTCGTCTGTTGATTTTGTTTCTTTGAATTTTGAAATATTAATGTTGAAAACTCAAATTTGTTGTCTCCTCCAAACCAAAGTTTTGGCGTTTTGGCGTTTTGGCCGAAGCAAATCTTTGGATCAATAGCAGTCTTGATAAAATTTGAAAAAATATAGGTCATATCATACTGTGTTTGCTAAAAGTTGCCCATGTGCAATTTTTCAATTTTCTTCAACTTTAGTTTAAATTCGATGTGCTTTAGGAATTTGCTATAGGCCAAATAGCCTAGGCTGTGGTTGGACGTGGAAGCAAATTTGGATTTTCGAGATAAATATTTCTAGCTGTATTACTTCAAAGTTGGTCACACCAGCTACAGAATCTTACTTTGGGCTATCCCAACTCAAATGGAAGAATATTTATCCCTGCTTTTCAAAGTACTCGATGTCTTTTAAGGCTTAGTATCAATTATATTTTCTTCAGCCAAGCGTACGTGTTCTCCTGTGCAGTTTGCATGTGATCAATCTCGTTGTATATCAAAGACATGGCAATGTGATGGCGAACCAGACTGTCCTGGGGGTACAGATGAAGTAGGTTGTGTTGAACCAAATTGCACTGAAAATGGCAAATTTGCATGCAAGAATAAGAAATGTGTTGATTTCAAATATCGTTGTGATGGTGATGATGATTGTGGGGATGGTTCAGATGAAGTCCAGTGTGGTAAGATTTCCTAAGACATACGGTGGATATTCTTGAAACTGTTGAAATTTGGCCAAGCAAAGAATTTAGTGTTAATTTGCTACATTTTGTGAACTGCAATACTCAAAAAAATCTAGTTATCTCAGTGTCACCACAGCTTTGTTATTGGAAAGTCTAATCGTTGTTCAAACTTTAAAAAACATCTTTGAGAAGCAGATGCATAGTTAGACATATTAAAAGCTCAGATAACAACTGGAATCTGGTTTTATCTTTTGCTTTTTATGTGATATCTGATAATCCATCAGAAAGCAATCAGTTTGTGGGAATATTTTATCATCTGTACATCAAGAGTCGTTAGTGCATAAGCAGAGTATTTAAAACCCTGAAAATAGAAAATGCCGAGAAATGTTGGCAAGCAAGGGTTAATCTTTCAGGGTTAAACAAGATTCTGTGCCTGCGAACAAATGGTTGAGAAAATTTGCTTGCAATAAAATCGCTATGAGTACGGTAAAGAGGCCGGTGACTATTGTGTCGTGATATTTTGTTCATGCGGGTGGCGCTTGTGCGCTCACACACGTAGATGAGGCCTGAATGCGGCCAGCTTTAAACTTAGAATGCACACCACTATCGGCTCATTCTGGGTGCTTAGGAAAACTACATTATCCTCCCATTACAGGCTTAGATTAGAACTTTTCACAGGCTAAATAAACGAGTTTATTCTCTAGGATTATGCAGTGATGGAAAGTGCGGCAAATGTCGATATGAAACAGAATTTACATGCGGAAATGGTAGATGTATCAGTAAAGATTATGTTTGTGATTTTTATAATGATTGTGGAGATAATTCTGATGAAACTGGCCCCTGTAAACTTTCTAATTGCACTGGATCGGATCTTTTCAAATGCAACAATGGTTATTGTTTGCCAATGGACTGGAAATGTGATGGAGTCAATGATTGTTCGGATTCATCAGACGAAAAAGACTGCGGTAAGTCGTACACGATTTGTAATAAGTCGTATACACTATTACATAACTGATACGTGATCTCTGGTGTTCGCTGTATGCTATGTCTTCGTTCTTGTCCTTCATGTTCATTCATGTGTGTTCAAGCTCTTTCATCTCCTTGCGCGTTCGCTTGCGTTCTTGCATGTTCATTTATCATCACTTTGATGCTCATTTGCTTTCATAGGTGGTCACTGATGTTCATTGTCGTTCATGTTCAAATGTGTCTATTCAGGCTCTTTCATGTTCTTGCACGGTCGCTTAAGCGTTCTTGCATGTTCATTTATCATCACTGTGATGCTCATTTTCTTTCATAGGTGGTCACTGATGTTCATTGTCTTCCATGTTCAAACGTGTCTATTCAGGCTCGTTCACGTTCTTCCATTTTAACTTGTGTTCTTACGTGGTCATTTTTTCCACAGGTGGCACACCGAAGAAGAAGCTTGACTGCCCACGTGGAAGTAAATGGACATGCGTAAATGAGTCGAAATGTATCGATTTAAAGAAACTTTGTGATGGTAAAAGAGATTGCATTGATGGAGGTGATGAAGGGCCTGGGTGCAAGGATTATCAATGTAGAACAATGAATGGAGGGTGCAGTCATAAATGTTTTGTTGCCCCAGGGGGTATGTTTATTTTATTTTCGTCTGCATGTAGCCTGGTGCTCTTTAGACTTATTCTTTTGTGTCCTGGTGATAAACCTTACCCAGTTGATCGAAGTTACATCGTTCAGGAGGAACTGGACCGTTAATGTTTGTGCAGTATGCTCATTAGATTTTTAGCGTCAAAGGTATAATGGGGGGGGGGGTGTACGACTATCTGGTGTTTCCCGTCAAAAGGGGTTTCTTTCATCAGAACTCGATAGAGAGGATGTCGCGTACAAATATTGATCTCAGAGGGGGGGTCGCTAATTGGATAGGAGGGGCTCATTAAACAGGAGTACCTCATCAGGGAGAATATAGTGTATTTGATTTATTTTGATTTTGATTGTAGGTGTTGCTTGCGGCTGCCCATCGGGAATGACATTAGCAAATGACTCAAAGAGTTGTGTCGATATAAATGAATGCTTGATGCCAGATATTTGCAGCCAAAAATGCGTCAATGTGAAAAGATCATATCGTTGTCACTGTGAAGAAGGATATATTTTGAGAAGAAATAAAAGAAGTTGTTCGGCTGTTGGTGAGTTACCTGTTTTGATTCAATTGTGATTTTTAAGCGTGGTTCACACTAGGTCGTTTGGGCGGTTAATGTCGTGCAGAAATACCAAAATGACAAAGTAATCAAGCTGCGAGTCTTTGTCTTTTGGTCTTTTTGCACTAACTTAACGACCCAAACAACCTAACGTGAACCAGGCTTTACAGAAAACCATTCACTTAAAACACTAGCAGTTGAGTCAGAAAAGGTTTACATATTTGGTGGGCTGTTGTATAAAAGGTTTCATCATTCAAAATGGATGGCCGACATTCAAAAATGAAATGTTGATCTATTAGTGAAGGGCTAATTTAGATGAGAAAATTTTGTTTGGAAAAATCTCTCATCTTTAAGACCCGAAAATTAGAAAGCGCCTGTAAGGGCCATGTATGGGAAGGAGAATTCCATGTTCCATTCTAGTCCATGAATTACTTGGTATTCAAATTCAAGTGCAATACCATTGTCAGTTTCAGAAATAGAAGTTTAATTTCAATAGCAAATAAATCATGGACCAGAATAAGATATGAGTTACTTTACTACGCTACAAGGAAGATACAATGGGGAGCAAAAGACAGTTACTACCCCGTTGTTCGTGATTTCAGGCAAGTTTTGAAGTTTTCTGGAAGGGCTTCCTTGGGAAAATCCCTTATGATCTCAGAACAGAGTGGTCGATTTCAGCCAGGAAACTTCACAATGGATCTGAGCATGTCCATCGTCAACTAATGGGGCTTTCTTGAGAAAGACCCTATAATTTTTGAAGGGAGTGGTCGGTTTCCGCCAGGAAACTTCACAATGGATTTGAATTTGTCCATCATCAAATAATATATTTGCCAGTATCATCGTCTCGATACCCTCGCAGCAGTTGCCTTTCAAACGTAGATTTTTCTCACTCGGTACTGTCAATTTTCCGCCTTTGCAGGTCCTGATCCAATACTGATCTACTCCGACCGACGTGAAATCCGTCGATACGACATGAAAACTGGCGAAGGTGCAAACGTTGTTCCAGATCTAACTATTGCAATTGGGCTGGATTATGACTGGAAAGAGCAAATGGTTTATTGGTCAGATGTAAAGGAAGATAAAATTGAACGGGCCTATCTGAATGGATCGAATCGTCAAGTTGTTATCAGCACAGGATTGATTGCACCAGAAGGTACGCTGCGTCTATTTCGTTTTAAAACAGTCACAGAAAGTTCCTCCTTTAAGAAACGCACTGTTTTACTTCAGCCTGTTTTTCTTCTTTAATTAAGCTATCGTTTTTCTGTTATTCTTTCAAGGTATGAGGGTCATATTGTAAGGTGATTTCTTGAAGATATTTTGAACCTTCCATAGGTGTCGCAATTGATTGGATTGCCCGAAACCTTTACTGGACAGATACTAAGACTGATACAATAGAAGCATCGAAGCTTGACGGTACTCTAAGGGCTGTTATTGTTGGATCAAATCTTGATGCACCAAGAGCCATTTCGCTTGATCCAAAATACGGGTAAGTAGAATCAGTTTAAAGTCTATTGCGCGGAGACTGTAGATTAACAAGGCAGTAATTGAATTCCAAGAACAGTTCAACTGCCGGATGAACCAGAAAAATGTTCCCACTTTTGAATATTTATAGAATCGAGAGTACTTCATAGATGTGAATGATTCAACTTTTAGTTAAAAACTGAAAGATCAAAGTATTTTTGTCATTCTTCTCGCTGTCTGATCATTCTTCAATGCATCCTGATGTAAATACTTCAGTACGTAAAATTTATCATCACTATCAGAGAAAACAGAATTTACTGAAAAAGATATCAGGTGCTTGAGTTGGAGTCTTCCTATTTTTCTTCTTCTGTTTAGTAATTGATTTCTGATTTTTGTTCTCAGGTATGTGTTTTGGACCGATTGGGGTAGAATTCCCCGAATTGAGAGAGCAGATATGGATGGAAAGAACAGGAGGATACTTGCTGATGTCAATTTGATGTGGCCCAATGGACTCACCCTTGACTTCCCAAACAGGTTATCAACTTTGTCTAATAATCTGTACTCCTCTGCCGGTTGATTTAAAAACACGCATGCATGGCGTTTGGGAAAAGAGTATTACTTCCTGAATATCAAAGCAATGTAATTAACAATTGTCTTCTTTCATTGCTGATATGGTTGATTAGATTCAATAATTTCCTTGCTTTTAATTCGTCATTCCTTCTCGTGAATACAGAAGATCTTCTGCAGAAAGCTTCTTTCAAAGTAAACTGCAAAAAAACGAGTGAAAACAACGACCAGCAGTTTTCAGTTTTTAGGTCCTAGCAACAATGACGCTTAAATGTATTTTGTCCTCTTAAGAGAATGGATTCCCCCTGAAAATGTTTTCATACCAGGGAGAAGACCTTTCCATCCTCCCATGAGAATAGCACGTGCTACAGCGTGTTCCAATCATTGCTGTATGGTAGAGATATTAAGGAAATTTTGTCGTAATTTTAGCAGGTTTTGCAAGGCTTCTTGAAGTGACTGTCTCGTGAAAATCCCTTGTAAAATATTAGCGGAGTCATATATTGTAATTAGTTAGGTTTGTGAGCAGGGCACATTATAGAACTGTTTATTCTTTTATAACGGAATCTGTTATCCTGGATAAATGATTAGAAAAGATGAAAATGAGTGAAATTGAGCGTTTCCTTGAGGTATGCAGAATTTGAAACATTTAACACATGTTATAAAATTTTTTTTATAGGCTTGTTTATTTCATGGATGCAAGAACTGACGTCTTGGAAAAAATTACTTATGATGGTGAAGGAAGGACGAAAATTCTGGAAAAGTCGGTTATTATCCATCCGTTCGCTCTGACGGCTTTCGAAGACTTCATTTACTATAGTGACTGGAGCCATCCAGCGGGAATAATTCGAATTAGCAAATTCAACAAAGGAGGAAAATATGTCATCGAACAGAATCTAAACAAACCGATGAATCTGAAAGTAGTTCACCCTGCCCTTCAGAAACTTTCAAATAATTATTGCAATAATCATAATTGTTCTCATCTATGTGTCTTGAAGCCAAATGGTCATTCTTGCTTGTGTCCGATTGGAATGGAAATAAAGAACAATGGAGTTTCTTGCAGTGGTAAGTAAACACAAGACAAGGACGGATGATGTTACTATGACTTCTGCTATGTTTGATTGAGAGCCAAATACAAAGCGTGAGGCGAGTGGCCGAGTGGCTTATACAGTTCTTGTCAGGTGACTGAAGTTAAGCTCGGTCGATTGACGTCAAACTCTGGATTGGTGACCTGAGACTCTGACCTCTGGCCGTCCTTCAGACCTGGGGGAGGTGGGGTACATGACTTATGGATTGACGGGGATCTGCCGCGCGGTTTTCTGAAAGATAACCTCTTCTTATCACCACGGCTTGCCTTTGGACCCACTTTTGTGCTGAGGAAACTGCCCATCTTTAACAATTTTTGGCGAATTTTCTGCCAAACCCAGCTATGTTTAAGGAAAATCTGTGGGGAAAAGGACCCTTGTTTAGAGAATTTTGGGCCCAAAAGCCCACCCATATGGTGGCACATACCCGTACCATCAACATGTTGCGTACCCCCTCCCCCGCGGGCCAGCGGGAAGGACGTTAGAATTAATATGGTGTGTTTAAATTAGCTTTAAGTAGTTGGAAATCCTGACAGCGATCTGAAAGCAAATTACTAAAAAAAGCCATTAGCAATTGCAGACAAAGGGAATTCATTTTCCTGGTCGGTCAAGTCGTAAAGAACGAGAGCGAGCTGCGAAGTTGCTCTGAAACCCAGGTAGCTAGCTCACTTAGGTTGCATCTCAGAAATGGTTTTTAAGAGCAAACATGAGCAAATATCGAAACACGACGGATATACGTAATCATCTACCTCGGGCATTCTATGTATTTGGTTCAAAGGTTGATTTGGAAACGATTAATTCTTACATTTTTTGGTAAATTTAAACATTTCCTGCTCAGCTTCAAAACCAGACAACAGATTGGATGCAACACATCATCTCTTTTTCTTCGATATATGGTCTCTTTAAAACTATGTGTGGCATGCATAACGAACGAGCCAACTACCTGAGTTTCAGATCAACTTGTGTAGCTTGCTGTGCTTCTGTTTATGATTTTGTCAGTATTCGTTTAGCCTTTAGCCACTAACTCTTGGGCCTCAATATTAGAACAAGAGATTTGAATTTTCATTCCAGTTTAACTAGTGTCGCCCACTAGGGCATCTTCAGAGCAACTCTTTAGAGTTGCTTTTCATGCGAAATATATTTTTTCCCTTTGCAGATATTGACACGTTTGTGCTGTATGCCCGGCGAGTAGAAATCAGGGGCATATCATTGAACCCTGATGAAAATGTTGATCAAATCATACCCATAACACAGCTGGTAAATGCAGTAGGAATTGATTTTGATTCCAAAGATGGACATATATATTGGACGGACGTAAATACAGACTCGATTTCAAGAGTATTAAGAAATGGTACGAAAAGAAAAGAAGTCATTTCAGGTTGGTTTTATTATGTCAAGCAAGATTAGCTGTTTGTTAAATGTGTAAAGTGCTTTGAAATCGCAGCAATGATACCATAAGCAATAGGAGACTCAATGTGTAGCAGTTTAAAATTTACATCAGAAGCGAGCCACCTTAACTTATTGTTTTTTGTTGTGTTTTGAACCTATTTTTCCTTGGTATGCAACCGCCTTTCACTGTTTCGTAAATTTGAAATTTTCGGTGGTGTAGTGAGCCTCCTTAAGTGCACATCCACCTTGTTTGGAACGCAGTGCATCTTGATAGAAAGTTACTTGCCGCCATCATTCGCGGAATCGTCCTATCGAAGAATTTGTTATGATTTTGTGACTATTTCTGTAGGTTATAGGCACAATTCAAGACCTTGTAAAATATTGAACTCATGCGCAATTCTGTTTAGGTGTACCATCACCCGATGATCTTACAATTGATTGGATAGCTCGTAATATTTATTGGACTGACACAGGACGAAATCTGATTGAAGTTGCAAGGCTTGATGGGACATATCGCAAAGTCATTGCGTCAAGGTCGCTCGATCAGCCTCGGGGTATTGTCGTTTTCCCGCAAAAGGGGTAAGTACCTCAGATTTATGTCAATTTTTTGTTCCATTTAGAGGTAGAATTGCAGTACTATCAGTGTTTTGGAATGATAGCTCTTGTAATGTTATTGTAATATTTTGTTACCTGACAAGCCTTGCCCTTTTACCAAGGTAGTAGCAGTCACGGTTGTCTATAGTTTCTTAAGCTAGGCCAATTTTTTAAAGCATGTAAATTCCTTTAAGAGTCTCGTTCATTATCTTCTCTAAGTATTTCGTCTTGGAAAGGTCCAGGAAGATTCGGAAGGGAGAACAGATTAGAAGATAGCAAAATGTTGAATAGAACAGTAATTAACCTAAATATTATCCGATGTATATCGAAAATCCAAATTTTCGATTCCCCGATAACCCCAATAATGCTCTACAACTCACATCTCAGGACAAAAAATGAAATAGATGAATAAATAAAACTTCAAGATAAGTTTTTCTCCACCATTTACTCATCCTCACCATCACTTGGATCTGACGTCTAATATGCAGCAGACTTAGTAATGCCAGTGCCATTTCGGCCATTCACCTTTCAACTAATCGTCTAAATGAACCGACCTTTCAAAGATCCCGCTTTTCTCTTAGCAAACAATCTCAAATCATAAAGATCCTTGTTTCAGTTATTAGGTACCGAGATCTGCAATTCTGCTTCTCAGATCAGCAAAAAATTTCCCAAGATGCATTGCTTCTTCGCGCGTAAAATCAGCATGTTGGTCGCATAATTTCTAATAAAATGGCGTATCATCCCATCAAGCTCCCCATCAGTGATCCGTGTAATGTTGTGCAACCTGCAATAGCGCCGCACACTTCTTTCGCTAATTCCACGAACACCAAGATACATGGATCACGGGGGGGGGGTGGTTCTTCCATAGTAAAGGTACCTGGGGATGTGCCGCCCACAAGGGTATACTTTTTAGAACCCCTAGTCTAGCCAAGGGTATACTTTTTTGGCAATTTTAGTCGAGTTTAGTCTAGGCAAGGGTATGCTTTTTGGCAATTTTGGTCTAAGGACTGTAAAAGTTCGGTAATTTCTGTAAAAAACCAAATTTAAAAAAAATTCTGTCCTGAGAATGCGGAAATTCGGCAAGTTTTGTCTAGAAAACGCCCTTTCAGGGCACTTTTAATAAAGAAATTAGTCTAGGCGAGGGTGTAATTTACGGTTCCATTTTGAAACTGCGGGCGGCACACCCGTACCCGAAATTTAGCTGAGAACCCCCCCCCCCCCCTGACATGGATTGAAGCGCGTTTGACTTGTTCCGATGAGAACATCCTCTGTCAACCAAAGACTGCATAGTGTCAGGCTCCACAAGCTCTTTTAGTGCCGCCATTTTCCTCTATTTAGTGCAGGCGTGTCCTCTTTTAAACTTAGGCCTCCGAATATATCCGAATCGTGAAGTCAGTTGTATCACTCATTCCCCACGAAACGCAGAACAGAAGCTATGAATGGGAAAAATGTTTCAAAGCAAAGCAAAGGGCTAAATTTGAAGATGAACTTACATCTGATAGAGACTGAGAAGCTAAAAAGTGAATCTGAGAAGCTGAAAAGTGAATCTGAGAAGTTGAAAAGTGAATCTGAGAAGTTGAAAAGTGAATCTGAGAAGTTGAAAAGTGAATCTGAGAAGCTGAAAAGTGAACCTTAGAAGCTGAAAAATGAATCTGAGAAGCTGAAAAATGAATCTGAGAAGTTAAAAAGTAAATCTGAGAAGTTGAAAAATGAATCTGAGAAGCTGAAAAATGAATCTGAGAAGTTAAAAAGTGAATCTGAGAAGTTGAAAAATGAATCTGAGAAGCTGAAAAATGAATCTGAGAAGTTAAAAAGTGAATCTGAGAAGTTGAAAAGTGAATCTGAGAAGCTGAAAAGTGAATCTGAGAAGTTGAAAAGTGAATCTGAGAAGCTGAAAAGTGAATCTGAGAAGTTGAAAAGTGAATCTGAGAAGCTGAAAAGTGAATCTAAGAAGTTAAAAGTGAATCTGTAAATAGAAAAGAAGCTGAAAAGCGAATCTGGGAGGCTGAAAAGTGAATCTGAGGGGCTGAAAAGTGAATCCGAAAAGCAAAATTCTGTTTGGCCGTAATGGTACTGCCATGCTTAGTATCAAATCGTTCTTAGTGTCAAATCGTTCTTATTATCCGTATGTGTTGTTTAAAGGCAGTCTGTCACGTCTCTGATTGGCCAAGACAAAGTCAGCGCTCAACACAACAGATCTCTTTGTGAATCTGTGTATTTGAAACAAAGGAGGAGGGCTAACCGCCTTAACTTTCTACGGCCGTAAAAAAAATCAGAGAATTAGCAGCCATTGAAATCAGATGGATTGGTAATTTATTGCAAATACCAGCAAACACACCCGCAAGGATTGCACTGGAAGAAGCGGAACCAACCGTAAGGATACCCACTGGTCGACACAAAACCACCCGGTTGAAATGTGCCGAAGAACAATTGGCAAAATTAAACATCACATGAGAGAACGCCAAAGTATTAGCTCTTGATAGAACTTATTGGAAATCATTGAAAAAGAATCGAAGAAAAAGAAAACAAAAAAAACCTTGTATTAGCCATGCCTAGCACTTTATGTAGATTATCATTATTATTACTGTCTTCAATATTTGCCCATGTTATTTAATTCTTATAATCTCTTTGTTATTGACCAGGAAGTTATTCTGGAGTGATTGGGGTTCATCACCGAAAATAGAAATGGCATATTTAGATGGAAGCAATCGCACTACACTTGTTAACACTAGCATTGGTAGCCCAAATGGATTGACACTGGATTACGAAAAAGAAGTCCTCTATTGGTGTGATGCCCGTAAAGACAGAATTGAATCGATTAATCTAAATAATATGACAAGAAGAGTCCTTACAACTCAAGTTATGCATCCATTTGCCATCACACTTTATTCGAATTTTTTGTTTTGGACTGATTGGGGCCAGAGGGCCATCAAAAGAATGGACATTAAAACAAATGAGATCAAAGTTATGAGATCAAGGTTATCAAGTTTGATGGGAATACAGGTTTATGATCAAAGTAGACAGCAAGGTATGTTGTCTTATTTTCATTTCATGGCGAACGTCCTGAGAGGTCTCACTCACTAAAATGCGGGGTAAACTCCCTGAAATTTACGGGACCTATGCTGTGGAATACCCAAAAGTGAATAACCTGAGTTAAAAGTTGAGATCTCATAGATTTATTAATAGCCTATTGTTTTTGATGATCCAGTGCGTGGCGGAAGAAAGCAAAGCTAAAGAAAGCAGTGGGGGAATTAGATGTTTCTTTGTCCTAGTTATTGGCAAGTGCTTTGTATCTCAGACCATTCACTTTAAACGATGATATAATATAGAGTTTTTTGGAGCTTTCAAAAAAGTACGTAAAACGTGGGATGAAACCAGTTGGCTTTGTACAACTTGTAAATATACAATGACTTCCTTTAATTGTAAATTAACAGGTATTATTTTAGCTTTATTCTTTAAACAATGTAAATACCGGCTTTAGATCAGTATATGAATAAACGAATAATCGAATGAATGAAGGAATGAATGAATGAATGAATGAATGAATGAATGAATGAAGGGATGGATGAATGGATGGATGAATGGATGGATGAATGGATGAATGGATGAATGGATGAATGGATGGATGGATGGATGGATGGATGGATTGATGGAGTTTTTTATTCTGTACACAGGGTTTGAGTATACAGTTACATGTCATTACGTATTGTTTCATTATCAGTGACTTAATCTTTTTAATCTCGCTTTTCTTTATCTTCCTATAGGTACAAATTTATGTGCAAAAAATAATGGTGGTTGCAGTCATCTTTGCTTTTATAATGGTACCGGCGTAGTATGTGGTTGTGCGTCCGGTTTTTCGTTAGCTAAAGATGGACGTAATTGCATTGGCACACAGGAATTTATTTTATATACAACTAAAACAGGTATACCTTTATGTGAACCTTAATTGCAATCAGTATTGTTCAATGGATTAGCTAACTGCTGAGTTTGGTAGGAGGTTCCCTGTAGCAGCAGGAGGTTCAAACATGACAGGAACCACATTTTGACAATCTTGTTTGTTTCTAGACCTACAGATTCAGAGAATTCTTTCTACAGACTGACAGAAAAAAGATTCCTTTCTTTCAAGATTTCTCCCTGACTTTGATTTGGTTTGGCTTTTTTCAAGAAACAAACGAGTTACCTTTGGATTAGACTTGCCTTAAGTCTGTTTTCAGAAGCCTGTTTGACCGATTCCTGCTTCACTCCTGGACCTACAAATCCAACATTCCATAATGAAAGGGGAGAGAGAGAGCAAGAAATATTTCTTCCATTACGGAATGTTGGAACTGCAGATCCGGGGACCGTGTGACAGGATTGGTCATACTTACTTCAGGAATGAACTTCGGGTAAGTCTACCTTTGGATAAAAATTCCTCTTTTTTCACAAATGGTTTTAAACATCATAATAGCCTTTCGATTGCAGAAGCTCTCCTGAAATCGCGTTTCTAAAAGAATGTTTATTACCCTATTCACAGCTGCCAGTTATACAAGCTTAGTCAAAACAGGTTATCAAATCCTGCTTTCTAATTGGTCAATCCCGCAAATCGAATTCATACGTTCTTATGTTTTTTTTGTTTGCCATATATATCAAAACATTCGCACTTACATTGTTTTAATTGTCGAAGCTTTCACCTCACTTCTGAGGCCTCATCAGCAACTAAACATCGGTTGTGTTCGAACTTAGTTTTCGTTTGTTGATTGCTGGAAAGCCTCGACAATTAAAACAATGTAAGTGAGAGTGTTTTAAAATATATAGCAAACAAACAAAAGCGTAATTACAGTCTTGGATTCAACACTCGGGATCAAATTAAAGCTTTAGCAGGTTCTGCTGAAAGAAGAAATACGAATTCATGTGATAAGTGGAAATTTAACTTGGTATGAATCTAAGCTGGAGTTTTAAGCGGGTGTAATTGTCTAAAATTTTGAAACATTTAAACTGGTTTTACTGTGTCTCCGTGAGTGTGTCACTGCAGTCTATAAAATCCTGTTTCCTTTCCATTTTAGAAGTAAGAGGAATTCCTTTCGACAAGAATGACGAAGGTCGAGCAATAGTCCCAATAACTGGATTAAAATCATCGTATGCGGCAGACTTCTTTTACAACACCAGTGAAATCTTCTTTGTGGACAGTGCATTGGAAAGATTGTCCAAAATCAAAACTGATGGCACGGGTTATAGGACAATCGTCAATACTGGTCTCGTCGACCCACAAGGTCTAGCAATCGATTGGATTGCACAGAATATATATATTGTTGACAGTAGCAGGGATTTGATAGAGGTAACCAAGTTATTTTGATATTTCTAATTTCTGGAGGAGGGATTTTTTATTTTTCTATTTATTACTATAATATTATTTTTAGATAAATTTCATTTTTGAAGAGACACATTAAAAGTGAGACTGCTTACGTGGGGTAGTGCTCTAAAGAGTCACTTTTACCGGGGGGGGGGGGGTAGCCTGCGTGCAGACTATATCATTGGGTATTGTCTGCACGCAGGCTAGGAGGGAATTTAGCATGTTTTGTTGACGGGTTTTTCTAAAGCTCGCTATCATTTGGAGGGATGCACTGTAGAGCTAAGTGAATGAATTATTTTTTGACACACAATACCAATAGAAATCAAGTACCTACCCCGGCCAATTGTTTGTTAAGTTGATTTGAATTTTCCTCGAGGTTTGCCGATTTGGTGGAACGAATCGTTATGTTATCATTCATGACCATCTAGACAGCCCCAGGGGGATCGCACTTCACCCAGCAAAAGGATACATGTTCTGGACGGATTGGGGACGTGAAGACCCGAAGATTGAGAGAGCGAATCTCGATGGTTCTGATCGCATTGTTCTCGTCAACAAAACAATTCACACAGCTGTTGGCTGGTCTAATGGACTCACTATTGATTTCGATGAAAACGTGATTTATTGGATTGATGCAAAAGCTAATGGCATTTTCAAAATGAATTTCGATGGTGGTAAGCTTTTTAGACTCGCTGCATTCGTCATAATGTCCCTATTTAACTGAACTGGTAAACCGCCGCAATTATCCTTGTGTTGTGTTCCGTCGGTAATCAAAGCAATCCTGATTGGATTGTTTAAGATTTTAACATTGTTTCATTTCAAAGCAGCTGGAGGCGGCTGGTTGAATTTGAATGAAGGTTTCATCGTTTTGATTGCCAAAGGAACGCAAGGTATGACTCGTTCCCATCAGCTTACGAAAGTGCATCTGTCTCGTTCTGACTCAGAATGGCCTAAATTTTTCTGAAACCACCAAACTAAAATGCATAGAGCAGTTCCTGATCAGCTGCACAGCAAGGCTAGCTGTCAGTACTTAGTTTTCCCGTCGAGCCAGAATTCCAAGACCTTCTTCTTTCAAGTTGTGATCTGTTTGTCTGTGCGTCTGTGTGTCTGTTTGTTTGTTTGTAAACGCCTCTAATCTTTCAAATTGGCAGTTTTCTGTCTACTTCTTAAAGGTGAATTCATCTAACGAGGTAAATTCAAGCTGTAATTCTTTGTAAAGATAAAAAAACTTTAAGAACGGCATATAGCTGAGATCGTATAAAACTTAATGTGTCTGGCTTAACCCTTCATCACCAGTCAAATTTTTTTGCCTTGATATTTCAAAATTCTATTGAACGGCATTTAATATCCTCTTTCAGGAAACCTAGTGAAGTTGGACGTTGGCCATCCTCTCGATCATCCTTATGCAATAACGGTGAACAAGGAATTCATTTATTGGACAGATGTTTCTCATCAAAGTATCTTAAGAGCTAAAAAGTCCAACCCAAGTGTTGTTGATGTTATGCGAGAAAAAGTCGGCAGTTTACGAGATATTCACGTGTTTGCAGCTGATCGACAAACAGGTAACTTAGCGATCTTAAACAGTTGAAGGCTTTCGTGTGACAGGGGAGATTCTGGGAATCTCATATGGTTTTGAGCAAGTGATACTATTCCCTGTGGCAGTCACGATCTTCGATATCCGATTGATGTCTTTTGCTGATCGCTGATTTCTTGTCAACACAGATGAGTTCTTTCCTGTGTTGTAACTAGGTTCTTGTAGGCAGTTTTCCCGCACGGTTTTTTCGCACAGTTTTTACCAGGGTTATATCAGTACTCGGAGGGGTAACTACCATACATGCAGGTACGGGATGTACCTTTTTGGGGTGCCTGTTTTCGAGCAGGAAGTAAATTTTGGGGTATAATTTTTGGTAAAATCACAAGTTGTCATAAATTTTGGGGTGTCATTTTAGAAAAATGTAACTCTTTAGAGAAGTGATTTTGATCAGATTTCACTTACTTGGTTAAAATTTTGGATGGCTGTCACAATTTTAGGGTATACATTTTCTATGGCCAGTAAATTTTGGGGTATCGTTCTTGCGAAAATTTATAATTTTAGGGTGCGATTTCAGACGTCAAATGGCACACTCCCGTTACCCGCCTATTGATTGAAGTTACCCCCCCCCCCCCTGGTGTACAGGAGCACTTCGCTTGGCTTTGAGGTATTTACAAAAGAGTACTACATGTTTGGTGATCACATTTTCATACCCTCTAGAGAAATCTAGTACTCTAATTCTCACTACAAATTAAGGTGTGGCAAAATATATACATGAAATAATTAAGATTGACAGAAAGTAAATGCGCATGCTTGAAAGTAAAATTACTAAGTCCCCGTAAAAATACTGAAAGAATAATACCAATTAGCAATGATTAGCATCAAGGTTAGCACGTGATATTAGTAAATGATCATATGATTATAGCGTGATTAGATACCAAGAATGATGGGATGTGCAGTCCTATTTCAGTGTCCGTCCACCTAGATCTGTTAAACATGGGATTGGCATTAGTTAATAGACCTTTTAGGTTTTCACAAAAGAATCTGAATCGAGGAACTTTTTACATATTTTGTAGAATTTTCGAATGGGCACGATAGTGATAGCATCTCCAACGCCATTCGATCCAACCTCATGCATGAAATAAAAAAAATGCCGCTCGATAGCTCTATTCAGGCTCTTTCAAAATATCTAAAAGGTTAATTCAAAATTTTAGACCCTAGCGAGACAAAAAGTTTGATAGTAATGTTTGGGTATGTGATTGATACAGCACATTGAAGCTCTTTTGCCTTGAAATTAGTAACCTTTCTTTCTCTGCTTTATAGGAAATAATAGTTGCTTTAATAATGGTGGTTGCGCACAACTTTGCTTGGCGACATCTGCTAGCACTCACCGGTGAGTTGAAACAAAAGGTTATATTGTTTCGTAATTTTTGTTGATATTTCCTAGGTTTACCTTAAGAACTTTAGTTGAATTGAATAAGATGCTGATTTGTTTGTGTGCTGCTTTGGAGGAGCTTCATCTTCAATGGTCCTTTTAGCTATTCTACGAAAGAGCCTGGATCGAGTGTTATCATAAACCATGACTTATTTCATCGATCGTAGGATGCTGTCGTGTACAGCTTCGTTATCTGTTTCATGGTCTGAGTTTCTAAACAATCATAGAAGTTAAAATGATAGGCCTAATTGCGTCCTGAAGTTAAAATCATAGGCCTAATCGCGTCCTATGGGGCTTACATAGTTTTTCCACTGAAGAAATTTATGCAACTGCTGCTTTTTCTAACTAAAACATAAAGACAGCAGTACTTTTTCTCTGAACTGGGGAAAAATCAAAATTCATACCATTTAGTGGTTGATCCTGTATCTCTAAGTCTGTCCTCTTGCTCCTTAATCATTACGTATACAGCATCTTGCTGCAATGCCAACATCGGATATTCTGTTGCTGTTGCTGTACTGCAAAGACGCAACATTACTGGCTGCTTGTGTATTGTACAGGTTATGTTATTAAGTAACAAGGACTGCAGCTTCTTTTACTTGCCTCTATCTAACAACAGTTTTCTCCTCGCTTGATCTCGGCGAATACTTAAATAATATTTACTGTATAATACATAGTTACTTGATATTATAGACTGTACAATACACAAACAGTCAATAATGTTGCGTGATTGTAGTACGGCAACAGAATATGCGATGTTGGCATTGAGGCAGGTTGCTGTATTTGTAATGATTATGGAGCACGAGGAAAGACACAGAGATAAACAATCAACCATTCCATGATATGAATGTCAATTTTGTTTAAGGATTAGGTACTACTGTCTGCATGTTGCGATTAGAAACAACGGCAGCAGAAATTGCTTCAGTGGAAAAGCTACGTAAGCCCCAAAGTATGCTATTGGGCCTCCTGTGGTTAAAAAAGCGTTATTTTCATTCATACATGTTTTATGCGATGTTCGATTGAGTGGCAGCAGGGTTTCTTTCACAACAGACCTTTTAGCTATTCTGAGAAAGAATCTCAGTCGAATGATACTTCGCTACATTTTGTAGAATTTTCGAATGTGCACAATAGTTATGGAAGCTCTAACGCCACTCGATCGAACGTTGCGTATAAAAATGTATAGAAATAACGCTCGATCCAGGCTCTTTTGCTGAATAGCTAAAAGGCCTATTGTGCACATTCGAAAATTCTTCAAATGTAGCAAAATGTCGTTCGATTCAGAATAGCTAAAAGGTCTAAACTTTAACGACGTAGAGTAGTCATTGATAAAAAATCATTGAAGTTTATATTTTCATGTTGTTTCACAGATGTGTTTGCACCAATGGTGAATTAGATGTGGACGGAAAATCTTGCAGACCAGTGAGCAGTTTCGTCTTCTTTGCAAAGCGAAATGAGATAATTTCTTTACATTTGGATAAAGCGGCAGCTTTGACACCACCATACAAGCCCATTGTTGCTTTTAGTAACGTAATTGGGGTGGACTTTGATTACAAATCAAATCGAATATTCTACTCTGATATTTTCACAAATGAAGTTGGGATGATATTCTTGAATGGTACAGATAAGAAAGTTCTTGTTACAAGTAAGTATTCATTGATCTTCTAAAGTCTTTCTGAAATTTGTTGTCACGTAGGATTTGTGATAACGCATAATAGACCTTTTAGCTATTCTAAGAAAGAGCCTGGATCGAGCGTTATTTTTATACATTTTTATACACAGCGTTCGATCGAGTGGCGTTAAAGCTTCTATCACTATTGTGCACATTCGATAATTCTACAAAATGTAGCAAAATATCGTTCGATTCTGATTCTTTTCAGAATAGCTAAAAGGTCTATTGCTGATGGAAAACATTTCAGTACACACACAACAGAGTATTCCGCAAAAGATGGCGTCGGGGGGCATTTGACCAAGATGCATTGCGTTCTATAATAGAATCAACATCATGGTGAAATACCCTCCGACGGCATCTTTTGCGGAATCGTCTATTGCGCTAAAGATTAAGGGAAGAAACTTTTTACCAAGATCCTTTGCGTTACTAAATCGAATTCCTCTGGAAGCCCTAAAGACAATGTCGTTTGACCGTAAGAATACCCTGGGAACGAAGTTGCCTTAAAGGTTCTTAGTTTGAACGCAATGCATCTTGGTAAGAATTTCACCACCATCTTTAGTGTTGTTGTTGTTGTTGTTGTTGTTGTTGTCTGTTGTTGTTGTTGTTGCTCACAGGCATTTTTCGTGTGACATCTAGTTTGAGACAGACAATATTTTGTTGTTTTAGTTTTATACTGCACTTCAAGAATCTCCTAGAATTTTATTGAACCCTGTTCAAGTAGAGCTGGTTTGCGTGAATTAGGCTATTACTTACAAAATGATTTTGCCTAATATGATTCTTTCCATTGCACAGAGTTACAGACGCCGGATGGTATTGCGTATGATTGGATTGGAGATCGAATATATTGGACAGATGCGCACGAGAACACGATTAGTAGGCTGAGTTTGAAGTCTGGAAATAAAACACGAGAGATCATTGTAGGAGAAGGTTTGGATGAACCGAGGGCAATTACTGTCAGTCCGTGCAATGGGTAAGGCCAAATTTATTTGATGTCATAAGATATGGAATAAAGAGAAGCTTTATCTTTCAATATCCGTTCATTATTGTATATATATATATTGTATATTTCATATAATAATTATATTATTACAGTGGATTGTAATAACAAGACTGAAACTGCGAATATATTTGAGAAGATGAAGCGTCTCGTTATTCTATTTGTTACCAAACTATACTCCTGTTAAGATGCTCAATTTGAAGTTATGATTTTGTTTGGAAGCTACTTGCCAAAACTGAACTGCTAGCGAAAGTAAACGTAACATCGGTCACGCCCTTCAACATTGGAGCAATGACAGCAAATTGAACTATCATCTAAGGAAGAAGAATTGAGGACAAGGACATTAAAGGCACACTGTCTTGATACTTATTGCATAAACAAGACAATCAAGAAAAAAAGAATTAGGCCCGATTCAGTAATTTCGCTTTACAGTGAAATTCACGAAGATGATAATGATCTGATTCCCTTATTCTCGAAACAAAGTATGATCCAAGAGCATAAAGGCTTGGTAATTACTCAAAGGCCGGAGCTTTGTTTTTGATTTCAACATCACAACTAGCCAATCACAGCCACGAAAGTGTGCCTTTAATCTTGTGTGAAATGACTTTATGTAATAGATGCGCTCAGATGGCTATGCAGTTTCTTTGGGAACAGGTGACGCAGTTTTATTCTCGTTAAATTTAAATACTAGGCGAAGTTTGGTTCGTTATTTCAACTCTTTCTCGGGAATCTGTTGTTTCTTCAAGTTGGGTTGCTATGTTACAGCAGATCTTAAAAAAGTTATGATTCTATTGCTCAATGTGGCTGTCATTGTTGTGTCCTTCGTGCCAAGATGATTCTAATTCGACTTAAAATTATGGTCTCTCTCACATCAGATGTCAGGCGAAAATATCTGCTAATAAGGAAAATCAACGAGTTTTTCATGAGTATTTTTACGTTATCGCAAATATCACCTCATATCTGATGAGAGTCTGATTTCTGTTTGATTCATTTTTTATTGTGGTCATTTCTTTTCAGGTTATTTTATTGGAGTGATTGGGGTAAAAGACCTTACATAAAGCGAGCGACATTGGATGGACATAGAGCCATAATGATTGTTGAAAGTGGACTTGGTTGGCCTAATGGTCTCAGTTTAGATTACGCTGAAAGTCGGATTTATTGGGCAGATGCTCGCATTGATAGGTAACATCAAAAAGTTGTTTCCTGTCGTGTTGGCTTTCTCAAATCGACTGCTAATTATATCTTATTGCATCGGTGTGTGACATGCTTTTTTACTTTCTTCGGAAGCAGTAAAGGTTATGAACGATTTTAAATTTCGTACCTCCACTGAACACAAAGTGATCCCGAATGTCTTAAGGAGTTCTTTATCAATTTTTTACAGAAGGTCAAGTCATTTCAAAAGTTTGGAGCTTTCTCAATGTTTCGTTCGACAGACTTTAATGCATGTTTTTTCTGTCTTAGGATTGAATCAGCTAACTTGGATGGAAGCGATCGAAAGGTTATTATAGCTGGAATTCCTCATGTATTTGGTATATCTTTAAACAAAGAATTTATTTACTGGACCGATTGGATCACCAGATCGGTTAAAAAAGCAAATAAATACAATGGTGGTAACCCGGTTACCCTTATTGATGGTTTAAATGCACAGCCAATGGATATAAAGGTCTTCTCGAAAGATCGTCATAACTGTAAGTATTTATCGTATCCTCATTGATCTTTTCTTTGATTATGCTCATGTAAATTTTCAGAGTTTGTGTAAGAGGCCTTTTACAGTGCGAGGCCTTTTACAGTGCTGAGAATAATGTACTGGATTGACGAAAAAGAAATTGAATGTTTAGAAATTAATTTTGCGGAAAATACTTGAGGTATCGGAATAAATCTAAGTTTGGTTGATAGACGAAAAGCTCAAGTATTTTTTGTGACTTCTCTTCTATTTTCTGAGCATTGTAAATACAAGAAAAATCTTAGATCTTGAGGGGAGTGAGGCATGCTTGAGTGGGCAGGTTATGATTTCGGTCGAGGGTTTAAAGCTTCTATACATGCATATTGAACTTACGGAATTCTTCTGAACCAAAATTTATGTGTATTTACAATCCTCAGAAAAACTGAAGATAAGTCATAAGATGGGTATCAACCAAATTTTGATTGTTTTCAATATCTCCACTATTCTTCTCATAACGAATTTTTCAAACATGTGAAGTTTTTTGGTCTAGCCAGTACTGCCTTTTAATATTTCATTATGGTTTGGCACAGTAGTTGCGCCGAGGCAGGCTCAGGGACACATCGGGGACAGTTGCGTTAAATGGAAATATTTTCTGAGTGATGTATCCGACGTCGCCGGTCAGACGGGGACAGTACGGGGACGCATCGAAAGAATTGAGACGAGTTTAAAGGCTAGTTTCCATATGATCTTAACCGTGATGGTTTCCATATGTCGTCGACTGATCGGGGACACGTCGCCGATTTGTCGCAGTAGGTCGCCTCCTGTTACGATCATATTGAAACCAGGCTTTAGAGTTGCCGATATATGACCCCGAAACTGATTTAAAATGATAATTCGAAGTTGGATTTTACGATATGACGTAATTCTGATTCGCAAACTGTTTTTGTAAAGATCAATAGAACTTGTGAGCAGGATACTAGTTGTGCTTTGACGGGACTTTGGTTTAAGACAAGACTGATTATGTTTAAATTGTATCGCGATTGATAGACTGTTGGACGCTCAAACCAGTTTGAGCAATTCTTAGAAAATGTAATTATTGTTGTTGTTTTTGTTGTTGTTGTTCTTGTTGTTGTTGTTGTTGTTGTTGCTGCTATGATAACCAGGACTATGTTGTGAGCCTGGTTTAAAACATGAAAAATATTTGTACTCTCGCAAAATTTCTATCTTCATGGCTCTCATCATTTAGATATTGCTCTTTTTAGGTTCTGCATCGCCATGCTTTGACAACGGAGGTTGTAGTCATAACTGTATAGTAAGAAATGGAAAACGCGTGTGTACATGCCCTGCAGACATGAAGATTATCAATGAAAATAGATGTGTTGCTTTATCAAGTAACTGTACAAAAGATCAATTTACTTGTGATAATGGGGAATGCAAAAGTCTTTCGTTCGTCTGTGATGGGGATCCTGATTGTGCTGATAAATCAGATGAAAATGAAGTTCTTTGCCGTGAGTATTTATTCTGAATTTAGAGTTGTTGCAAAAATTCTGTAGCAATTGCAATAAGGCGCTTGCTGCACCAGGCCATTCTCCGTATAACGAATTCTATAGAACTGTATGTTTACTTGACCTCATGGCGCTTCACTGCTTGTCTTATTAGCCCTCCTGACAAGTGAATTCAACCTGCGCCAAAGTATGTTTTCAATGAAATTGCAAAGGAAAGACATTTCTTTGCATCATTTGAAAATTATGTTGCCCTTCTCCCAACAAAAAACTAACAGATTGCAACCAATCGATTTCGACGGATCGACTTTTTATCTATATCACCCAAATAACTTCAAATAGTAGCACTCTAGGACCTATTAAAGCTATTAGGCGAAGAGAACACTCTAGGATCTGTTGAAGCTATTGGGCGAAGAGAACAAAGTATTCAAAGCCCCGAGATAGCCTACTTATCAGCTAAAATTCATGTTCTTTGTAAATCTACAAACCTGAAATGTGAAAATAGCTTTACGTCTTATTTATAATCGTTATGGCAGATTTCACTTTGAAATGTTAGTCACACGCTGGAGAGAACTTATTTTTGAAAGGTCTTAGTGTTCCTATTTCAGAGTCGTGTTTCTTTGAATGTTCAAACAAATTTTTAGTATTTTACGTACCAAATATAGATTTCTAAATTCCTCAACCTTTTTGGCAGGTAAGCAAACATGTCCTGAAGGTCGTTTTGCGTGTGCAGCAAGTGGGAAATGCATACCAAATCAATGGCGTTGTGATCACGAAGCTGACTGTGATGACAGTAGCGATGAAAAGGGTTGTACACATCCATCTTGTGTCCAAGGTGAATTCAAATGCAATAATGGTCGATGTATCAAAACTAGATATGTTTGTGATGGTGATAATGATTGTCATGATTTCTCCGATGAGAAGTGTGGACCAAGAACATGTCCTCCAAATATGGTAAGGCCATTTATAACCTTTATTGGAAAAATTCTGTAAAAGCTCTTATCAACCCCACTATCTGTTATGCTTCCTCAAATATGCCCTCTCTAAACAACTTTGACAGATAACGTGTTGTCCCATGCTCCCAGCTGTTTATCTTGTTGCTGTTCCAAAAATTGATATACTTACACACCGTAAGTCTTCGAATAAACCCTCACCTTCAAATAAGCCCCCCCCCCCCCCTCGAATATGCTTCCACTCAAAAATCCTTTTTTTTCCAATATAAGCCCAACACTTGAACTGCCCTTATGGCGGGTGGATATTTTTGTATTTGGTAAATCTTGATAAAAATTGTTTGTTATTTTAGTGAATACTTTAGATTCTCATTTTTTACTGACGTTCTTCGTGTTTTTTCAACGTACTCGAGCGTAGATACTGCCTCGAAGACAAAGTATCCCACTGTATCTGATGTTTTAAACATGCTGAACAGCCTCAAGTAAAAGAAGGAAATTAGTCCTTTTGATATTTTGGCTGTTGCTAAATATGCCTCCCCCTCTAATAAGCTGCCCCCTCGAAAAGGCCCCCACCTCGAATATTTTTGGCAAAATAGGCCCCCAGTGCTTATTCGATGGACTTGCCCAAGTCGTCTTTTCTTGTAAGATGGCTCAGGCAAGTCCACTTATTCGAAGACATACGGTGTACGTATTCACTCAACTGTGTCACACTAAGATTTTTTTTGCAATAGTATCTATTTATGCTTCTAGTTAAGATGCAATACGACATCTATCTGTGTCCGCCGATCATGGGTATGTGATGGTGAAGATGATTGTCATGATGGCTCTGATGAGGCTTCATGCACTGCTAGATCATGTCCAGCTGGGAAATTCACATGTAAAAATGGCCGATGTATTCCGGACACTTGGTATTGCGATAGACAAGATGATTGTGATGATGGCAGTGATGAGCCCGTTGGGATTTGTGATGCTGCAAATATGACGTGCCTTCCATCACAGTTTAAATGTGATAATGGTGAGTGTCGACTTATCACACATTCGTAGTCAATCCATTTCAATTCTTAGTCAAGTCAATTCTGTTAAAACATGTAAATATTGATTGCTGTTGCCGTTGTTGTCATCGTCGTCGTTGTTGTTGTTGCGATAATTGGCACTATGTCATGTGTGTATGGTAAGTGGTCATGTTTGCCTTTTTGTATCGTGCTTGTTACTAAACAGTGTACAGTAAGACCGTCAACGCTGGAGCAATTGATAGGCAAGTAAAGGTCTGGCACATTTTGCAGCTCAGTTTTTCTTACAAGTGTCACGACGAACAGTTTCGTTTTATTAACCCTCAGGATGACATGATAGAAAAGACGACGTATCCACGTAATATTAGCAATGACAAATCCAAGTAGAAAAATCGAAAATCCAGTAGTTAAAACATATCCATGTTAGCGACAATCCGTAGTCAAGACATTATTAGATAAGTTAAGACATGATCAAATAATCATAGAACGTTTCGGCACTTAAGCTCGTGCCATCCGCAGCTAATTAATCAAAACACACGTGCTGTTTATATAGCAGTGATTATGAAACTGGTTAAACTGGTAAGTCAATACAACTTCGGAAAAAACAAGTAGGTAATAAACAAGCCAAATGCCCCAGGGATCAGAACAAAACAAGGGGTATTGATGAGTTTTGTGCATTTAGGGACAGTTTTCGATAACAGCTGATTTTTCACTTTTGTCCTTCTTTAGGCAGTTGCGTTTCAAGAAGATTTATTTGTGATGGAGACAAAGATTGCAAGGATGGTACTGATGAAGATGCACACACACACAACTGTTCTAAAAGGTCATGCAGACCAAGTGAATTTAAATGTACAACGTCTAATAAATGCATTCCTTTACGATATAAATGCGACGGTGATAATGATTGTGGTGATGCATCTGATGAGAAACCAAGCGAAGGTTGTCCTCGGAGGGAATGTCTAAATGACGAATTTCGGTAAGTTTCAACTGTATGCTGACATTTTGAGCTCTGGTTCCAAATCTTTCGAAAGGTTATTGTAAATTCTATGATTTGTTTCTTTAAATTGAACAGCTTGAAAAGAAAACTGGAGGTACTTCGCTATAATCCTGCCGTTGGACTTTTCAGAAATCTTGAATATTTTTGAAATTACAGTATATTTCATATTTCAACTCAGTTGAGGATATGACGTCATCAAATTTCTGTTTGGTCTTAAGAAGCTATTTTCGGATGCACAGCAAGCGAGATAACTACCTGGATTTCAGAGAAACTTTTGCGGCTTGGTTTGTTTTGAATTACTGGATGAGAGAATTTCTTTTGTCTGCAAACCACTTTGAATTAAGGTGTCAACAAAAGCAGCTTATGCTGTTGTCTTACAAAATATGTCATTGTTAAATTACAGTAAATTTCATATTCCATGCTAATTGAGGATATGACGTCATCAAATCTCTGAATCGTAAAACCCGCAGAGTGAAAGACTTGTGCTTCATAACATATTGTAGGCATTCACAAACTAGTTTTTTCGTGAAAATTATTCCATGTTGACTTATTAACGCACACTATGTCACGATGATCTTATTTGTTTATCAAACGTTTCATTGACTTCTTAAACAGGAAGGAAATCCCTCACATCCTAAAAATATTCAATAGCTCTGAAAAGTCTTACGGTAGAATCATAGCAAAGAGGCTTACATTTCTTTCAAGACATTGGGTTCAAACTTAAGAGCCCTGGTGCTGTATATCACTGCTCTAACTGAATTGATCCGAAACGTTCTAAGTAATGAAACTAAAATTATATCAATTGGATTTGCCATATGTCTTAATTACACTGGATTTGTCAGATGTCATAATCATACTGTTATATTCTTGGACTGTCATCTTTGAAAATGGACTAACAGAAAGATGTGCTGAAAATACTATGATAAAATGTTTATAATTGGTGGGAAAGATTTCTTGGTATTTATTGCTAGTTTATTGTCTTAGTAGTAGCGTATGACATCTTGAAAGTAGTGTCATTAATATTACGTATGGCAAGCTTTTGATGGAATATATGATGGAAAGATATTGGTGAGCCCCACTTTCGATACTGTTGTTCTGTCTGGAGCTGTGCTGGTTCTACAGAAATCAACCAGCTGCAAAAGCTCCAAAATCGTGCTGCTAGAATCATTACAAACAGCAGTTTTGATACCCCAAGCAGACCACTTATTGTGGAGTTGGGCTGGAGGACCATTGAAGAACTCAGAGGTAATGAGTCTAAAATAATGGTCTTCAAGTCACTCAGTGATTTGGCTCCGCAGTACCTGTGCAACCTCTTCACCAGAAACTCAGCATGCGCCTCCCACAACCTCCGGAACACTGAGACTGATTTAAGGTTGCCAAAGAAAAATTCAGCAAATGGGCAAAAATGCTTCTCTTTCCTGGGAGCTAAACTATGGAATAGCCTTCCTGCTGAGTCTAAGACGGCATCCTCCCTGAATGGTTTTAAGAAATCAATAAAGGGTTAACTTTTTCTTTCCGTTGTAAATACTGTATTATTGTAAATAGGCTTTTAAATTATGGTTTTTTATATTCTAGTTTTATTTCTAATTGTTTATTGTAATTAAGTTTTTATCGGAGGGCCCCTTGAAAAACGGCTTCGGCTGAAGGGCAACCCTCCTTAAAAGATTCAAATATGAAATATATATGAAAAAGCTGATTTAAGTGTGCTTTGCATACTGCATCAAGGCATGGGACCCATATTCTTGGGACCCTTCCGAAGGTTAACTGCTATTTAACAGCCCTCTGCATTCCGTGTTGTAATGAATCTTTCTTCGTTTTCTATAGATGCAAAACTGATTTATGCGTGCGTTCAAACTGGCGTTGCGATGGCGAAGATGACTGTGGCGATAACAGTGATGAAAGGAATTGTACAAATTTCAAATGTTTGGCATCTCGATTCAGATGTTCCAATGGCATTTGTATAGAGGCACACAAAAAATGTGACGGACGTGTTGATTGCTCAGATGGCACAGACGAAGCGAAACAATTGTGTGCCAAACCTACCGAGAAACCGTTCTGTAAGAATGGAATGTTTGATTGTTTAGATAACAGGACATGTATTGAAAACACCAAAAGATGCAATAAAAAGATCGACTGCCCCAATGGTGCGGATGAAAAAGCGTGCAAATGTTCAGACAAAAATCTGAATTCGTGCTCGCAAATATGTGTCGATTTGGCGAAAGGGTATAAATGTAATTGTCGGAAAGGTTATTCGTTGCAAAGTGATGGAAAAACTTGTGTTGATATTAACGAATGCGATGCTTTTGCTTTGAATAATTGTACACAAAAATGCATGAACACGAACGGTGCGTTTAAATGTGAATGTGAAAATGGGTTTACATGGGAGCATAAAACGCAAACTTGTAAGCTTGATGGCAAGTTTGGTCCCAGCAAGTTAATATTCCCAAGCCGGGAAACAATCAGGACAGCATCCCTCGACAATGGCCTTTACGATGTTTTGCAACAAGATGGACGAAATTATGCTGCTGTTGATTATTTGCAGTCAGAGAACACTTACTTTTGGATTGATATTTTGCCAGCTGAAATTCGACATGGAAGTCTTGATGTTCCGGGGATATCAAGACTGTTTTCTAACGAAGATCTCAAAAAACCTGTCAGCCTTGCTGTTGACTGGGTTGGGAAGAACGTCTATGTAATTGATGCAGGTCGAAATAGTTTGTCAGTTATCAGTATGAATAAGAAAGCAAAGAAGTCTTTAGTAGTGTTTCAACAAGACCATCCTATAGCTTTAGCCTTGTACCCACAGCTTGGCATTATATTTTGCACTGTGATAAAGGAGCAACCTAGCATTCTAAAAATCGGAATGAATGGTCTTGGATCAGAAAAGTTAATTACCCATGATATCAAAGAACCAAAGGGGATTGCAGTTGATTTTATATCGAAAAGACTTTATTGGTCAGATTCCCATCTACATCGCTTAGAATCATCAAATATGCAAGGCAAAGAACGAAGAATTTTGATAAACAAACTCAAATCGCCCTTCGGTGTAGCTGTTTTTGGTGATGATGTTTTCTGGTCCGATGTTCAACTTGCTACTATCAGTAAGGCTCATAAGATTTCTGGTACTGCGAGGGAAGTGATAAAGAGGGATATTGATGCTGTTCATACTCTCAAGGTAAGCTTTTGGCACATTCAGCTCTCTTTAAGCGGACATCTCTTTATAGTGGACATGGTGTTGTGGCAGACAACGCTTCTTTCCTGTTTGAATGTTTTCTCTGACTGCTGTTTTCTTCCCACTAATTTTCGCAGTGCTGTCTCCAATGTGTATCTTTGTTACCAATGAAAATAACACCTGCGATATTTGAATTTACTTTTGATGCTGATTATCATCAAGTGAAGAACGGCCAATGTATGCAAGAACATGTTTTCCAGTTTGGTAATTAACTTTTGAAGCTCCGTAGTATCTGAAAGGTGACGCCTTTGTGAGGCTAATTGTTCTTTTTTTACATCTTATAGATAATACATCCATTCGCTCAACCCAAAGTAGTCCATCCTTGCGCTGTCAAAAATGGTGGTTGCTCTCATATCTGTCTCCTGTCCTCCAAGAGACAGGAGAGTGCTTCCTTGGAGGGGAACTTCACATGTGAATGCCCTAAAAACCACCACCTTGGACTCAACAGACAGACTTGTGTGTCCAACTGCACAGGAGGCGAATTTCAATGCAAGAATGGCCGATGTATTCCACGTATTTGGAGATGTGATACGGAAGATGACTGTTATGATAATAGTGATGAAGGTGCAGATTGCCCAAAAAGAAAATGTAGGCCAGGTAAGAATCTTTAAAAAGATATTTGAAAAATTGCTTCCTGATTTTTGTACTCAGATTTTGATAACTTTTCTTCTGATTTTCATCTCGGCACAATTTACGTAAATATAGTTATGTTCCATTTTTTTTTGCAATAACGAGTGGAAAGGAAATAGGGTAATTCAGGGAGAGCAACAAACTGAGATGAATAAATGGGTCTCTTAAAGTTTAGGCTTTACTGCCTAAGATCTGTTTCTTAAAAATCTCATTTTTGAATGTGTGATTTATTTTCACGTGTTTCGTTACATAAATTTTTGTCAAATAGGCAACTCTAACTCGATAACTTCTTCCTGAATCCTCTCTTATATTTCAGAACCAGTTTTGGTATCCTATCGCCCAAAAATAGTCTGAATGCTAACAAAAATACATAAACGTGATCTCGAAGTCTACGAGGGTGCTCAGACAGTGACAGATCACTTGTTGAATCGACTTTGAAGATTGCTGATTTTTTCCAAATCTTAGATTGTATTTGGTGGTTTTGTTGATTCTTCAGCCGCCCCCTTTTTTCGTTTGAAGTAATTTTCTGAAAATCCCTAGGTTTGAAGCTCCCTAAATCAGACATAAAGCACAAAAACCTTTTGTTACTATTTCCTTTCAAGTTCAATGTATAATTTGATTTTGTAATTCATCCCATAGGCCAGTTTCAATGCAAAAATTTCAATTGCACATCACCTCACTGGGTTTGTGATGGTGAAGATGACTGTGGAGACCAGAGTGACGAGCAAAATTGTCAAGCAAGAGCATGTTTCATGTATGTTTCTATTCTAGACTTTGAATTGGACCGAAGGGTCCTTCAGTGTAGAATTATTATATGATCGTAGTGGTAGTCTCGCTTTGAATAGTGATTACTGGGACTCATCGTAATCAGTCCATTTCAATGTTTATTTCAATGTTTTCTATCACTACACACATCAATAGAGGTCACTAGAAACTTCGTTGCAACAGCAAGCTTTTTAATTTATCATTTGGTTCATTAGCGAAGCCGAGCAGACCGCAGCTACTGGTTACTCATTCCAATGTTTTCAAGCATTTGTCATAGGAGAAATGAGCTTTGATAATACCACATGCCATCAGCGGGGGCCTTGAAGTCGCAACCAACCTCACAGAATTTGAGAGCCCTAACCACTATGCTAATACGTTAAATTACTTTCCCACAAATGAAAATATGATGAATTCTACAGCAGAGAGCATGGTGGGGCAAGGGAGTTAAATTTTTAACGTCAGGAAAGGTGGAACTGAAGATGAGCGAGTCACCTGAAATCGTAGGCGGTTCGGGAAAATGCCACGCCCGTTATATAAACTTGAGAACCTTTCAAAAATATCGTAACTAAATGGAAATGTTTTTATCTTTCACAACGTTGGATATGTAGATCTGTAGAACTTCCTTACCTTGTTTCTGTAAACAGGAATATTTTGATTACATTTTCAACAATAAATCAATAATGGTTATCATTTACCGATGATACATCCGATATAACCATAAAAGTACATTTTTACAATTTTCTAAAACCAGATTTCAGTTCCGATGTGATGATCATCGATGCATATTCCGAAGCAAAGTGTGCGACGGTGCATTTGACTGCCAAGATAAATCAGACGAAAAGAACTGCTCTTTTCCAGTCCCTTGTCCATCAGGTTCGTAGCCATTCTATTTTCTTTCAAAGTACAGCTCTATCTTTTTTCATTTATCTATTAAAAACCACATTTGCAATAGACGATTACTCTAAAGATGGCGGCGAGGAACTATTTACCAAGATGCACTGCGTTCTTTAATCGAATTCCTATACAATCATTAAGGATTCGTAATTCGAATGCAATGCATCTTGGTAAAAAGTTCCTCGCCGCCATCTTTAGCGTAATCGTCTATTAAAACTACAAACTACAATTACATTAAACTGTGATTTCATGGCGAGGAAAGACACGAGGTCATCGAATCCTCACCATGAATGCCGCTTAACGTTTCAACTAAAGGTGCAATATTGCCTAGAAGTTTGATTAAGAAATGAAAAAGGGTGCTGCTCTTTACATTTCAACATTAGTTTAACCTGACCGAGGCTTTGATGAATGAAATTGTTGCTACTGATATGATTCTGTTTGCCATTGTACCCAAATTTTGATCACCAAACAAGAGCAAAGCGTGGACAAAGTTCTTTCGGATTTACGTCCGCAACATCGAATCCATTAATATATGAGAGATCTAAGAGATCTTGGCGCAATTTGCTGTATAGAGGGCAGTGCATGAGAAAATGCTTACTGTCCTCTTTACCAGTACCACAGACAAACATTGGACTCAAATAAGTGAAGTTAACAATAGAAGCAAAGCTGCATCTTCATTTTTATCCTGGTAGAAACTTCTTACAACGAAGCGTTTCAAGAGAACGAAAGATAAATATGGGTGTGTTGAGTTGTAATTCCAAACTCATCAAATGTTTATGCCCAATCGGAAGAATTGACTGAGTGGAAATCTGCATTACCAGGTGAGTCAGAGATATATATCTTTGACGCACCTTGGTGCACCCAAATTTTTGTAATGTATGTTTTTTTTGTTATACTAGATTTCCCGTTGTATTAAGAACATGTTGTTCATAGTGGGAACTCGATGACCTTGTGTCCTTTCTCGCTACGAACGACATAATTTTCCTTTGTGTATTCTAGTTTAACGGTTGTTGTTGTTTTTGTATATTTTTGATATTTTAGGATGATAGAAAAAAAATCAAATTCTGAAAACAGTATACTTTGCAGAGACAGGAACAATTTTCCAATCAAACACAAAATGATTAAAAGAGCAAGTTTTGGATTCACCTAGGCGAAAATGAAAATTCGCCAATGAAAACGAAAATCTCTTCGGAGTCTACCAAACCTTCTGCCTTTTGAAGCAGAAGGTACAGAAGCCTTTCGAAACTGCCAAATGTACCTTATTAAGAATTTCCGAGTCTATCAAACACAGATTCCGAGTCTATCAAGTATCCAGGATGGGTGTCAATTAAACACCCCCAAAAACACACCCTGACACATTGGCAGCAGACTTTCAGAGTTTTAGTGATTGATCCAAACGTTGGTTGCCAGGTCTTACCATGCAGCAGTATGCTTGACACATGGATGTTTCACTTTACTTTTCAGGGCGATTTAAATGCAACAACGATCGATGCATTTCTTCAGTTTGGAAATGTGATGGTGATGATGACTGTGGAGATGGTAGTGATGAAAGTCCTTCTCTTTGTTCATCCAGTACTTGTCCAGCCAATTATTTCAAGTGTAATAATTCGAGGTAATTATTCTTTATTTTGCTGCTATGGTGTGAAATTTAATCATAGCCATACGTGGTACTTGTACGTTGTACTGAAGGGAAACTGTATTGTGAAGTTAACTTTAGTCATGAGCAGTAGGAAACTGGTGTGTTTGGCCTAAAAAATGTCGTGGGCCCTGCTAAGATCACCTCACCAAGATGTCATAAGGAATGGCTTTGAATAAATTCACTGAAAGTTAACAATATCGCATATTGTTCCTTTCTTCTCTGTTGTCTTCGGTATGAAATTTGTGACAAGTTACACACCCACCACTTCGATTTGTTTTGCAGCCATGTTGCATTGGTTGATTCTGCAATGCAACATGGCAGCAAACAATCGAAGTGGTTGGCCCAACCCCTTTCATTTACAACTTTGATTATTTTTCTGCAGATGTATAATGAAAAGATATCTTTGTGATGGAGATGATGATTGTCATGATGGATCTGATGAAAGTCCGTCTCATTGTTCATCGCATAGTTGTCGCTCAACCCAATTCCGCTGTAACAATCATCGATGTATTCCTAAGAGATGGAGATGTGACTTTGATAACGATTGTAAAGATAACAGTGATGAATTAGGCTGTCCGAAGAAAACTTGCAATAAAACTAAAGAATTCAGGTATGTACCTTGTTTCTTTTTATCCGTGTTTTCGACGTAAAAGCCATGTCAGTATATATCATTTGATTAAGACTGATGGAATCTGAATCAAATAGTACTTTTATGTACTTTGTAGCATAGGGCTCTAATCTTGCAAATCTTTAAATGGGTGGGTGTAAAATTATATATATTACATTTTCCTAAGAATTGAATGACTTGAAAGGATACCACGTAAACACTAAGTTCCCGTTCTTTGAAGTGATACAAGCGAAGTGATAAAATCATATTTCCTTTTGATTAAATTCCAAGTTGTGCAAACGGACGCTGCATCGATAACAAATGGCACTGTGATCAAGATGATGATTGTGGAGATGGGTCAGATGAAAAAAATTGCAAAAATAAAACTTGCAATGCTGAACAATTCACATGCAGTAGTGGACATTGTATAAATAAACACTGGAAATGTGATGGCGAAATGGATTGTCGAGATGGATCTGATGAAAAAGGTTTGTTATTCTATTTCCATCCAGACCAACTCCAAGGCTTGCAATAAGTTACTCATGAAATAGTTTTGAACACGTTAAAAAAATTGCCTTCACTCTTTGGCACTGAATGCTAGGAACAATATTCCCATCCATATGAGAGAGCTCCTTACCCTTAAGTGGATTTAAAAGGAATAAAGAATTTGAAAATAAAAAATAAAAAATTTCCTATGTAAGATGTTAGGTTTATATACCTATGCTTATTGGGAGAAAGTGGTTCAAGATATCCACAAGATATCCAAAGAGAGAAACTATGCAATCAAGAAACCCAATGTGCCCTCCCGGTTATCACCCTCCCGGTTATCACCATACAGGCTGCATGGCAACTCTTGATTACATATTCCTATGCTTATTGGAAGAAAGTGGTTCAAGATATCCACAAGATATCAAAAGAGAGAAACTATGCAATCAAGAAACCCAATGTGCCCTCCTGGTTATCACCCTCCCGGTTATCACCCTCCCGGTTATCACCCTCCCGGTTATCACCATACAGGCTGCATGGCAACTCTTGATTACATATACCTATGCTTATTGGGAGAAAGTGGTTCAAGATATCCACAAGATATCAAAAGAGAGAAACTATGCAATCAAGAAACCCAATGTGCCCTCCTGGTTATCACCCTCCTGGTTATCACCCTCCCGGTTATCACCCTCCTGGTTATCACCATACAGGCTGCATGGCAACTCTTGATTACATATACCTATGCTTAAGGGATCATTGTTCATAAGAATAAAGGAAGCCAAAATGAAGGCAATATTTACAAATCTTTTACTTCCTAGTATGTGAAAAAGTTCCTGGCATAATGGCAGGGGTAGATAGTTTTCCATTTTGTTGATGAGAAATCGCGTAAAATCTTTTAGCTCTTGAGGACTTAGATGATAGCGAGAATGAATAAGAAGAAAGCTTGAGGTATGACGGAGAATGAACTTGCATGTCTTGAACAAAAGTTTTGGAACACAAATATATTTCCTTTTCTTATTGGCCAAGTATCTCTTACTCAGCATTGTATGATGATTTACAAATTCTATTTAGGTTGCCCATCAAAAGCATCTCGATGCACGGAAGATGAATTCAAATGTAGAAATAACGAATGCATCAAGAAAACTTGGGTTTGTGATGGCGATAATGATTGTAATGATAAGAGTGATGAGATACTTGCTCTTTGTGGTAAGTCTCTGGTAATTGCTGCGATTATCTCACTTCAAATCTGTCAGACTATTGTTGTCGCATGGCAGTAACATAACAATAAGATCAGTTCTGTTTGTTCTTTCATTGTAGTCTGTATCATATACGGTCTCCTGAAGTGAAGTGTTACCCTGCCTTTTGTTTCTGGTTTGGGGGTGAATAAATTGGGCTTAATCGTTTGGGAAATTTAGCTACTTATTCACTTTAAGCATTGCAAAAATCTATTTTACGTAATATGAAGGTGCAATTTCTGTAGATTCAAAATATGAACTAAGGGAAGTCACCCAACATTTTTTTTTTGGTTTTATTTTTGTATCATAATCATTGATATGGACCAATGGTAACTACAATGACAGACTAATCTCTAGTAACTGAACTTTTGATGTGAGCGAGGCTTTGCTTGTTCGTCGGTACTTCCTTCCCCATCACCAACGTTCGTCCGCATTTTTTTGGCTTTAAACTCCATGATGAGACAAGACAGGACCACTACCACCCAACATTAAATAGGGAAGAAGAATAGTGAAAGACAGGCCTGTTCTAAGAGAGAGAGAGCGATTGGCGTGCAAATGTTTTGTGTGCAAATTAGTAACTGTTACAACAAGTCTTGTCTGCAATTGTGACAACACTTATACATCCGTAACAAATTTTTCTAAAGCCAACGATCACTGCAGTGTCAAGAATCAATTCTAAAAGCAAATATGTCTTTTCCATGCAAATTTTGGTATGAGACTCTCGTGTGACTTTTCAGTTGTTATCAAAATCTCTCTCTATCTCTTCTTCAGCAGTGTCCGACACAAAATCTTGTTACGAGATAGTTTCCCAGTAGTACTTTAATCTGCAAAATATATCCCTGTTTTGATCCCCTTTCTGCATTATATTGTGCCCTGCAAGTGACTATTTCACCCAACTTTCTATCGTCTCTTTCAGAAAATGAAGATTGGTGTGATCCAAAGATCCAGTTTCGTTGTTCAAACGGCTTTTGTATTCGTAAATGGAAAAGATGTGATGGAGTGAAACATTGTGTTAACGGATCAGATGAAAATGGATGTAGCACAGCACATTGTAGAACAGATCAATTTAAATGCCAAGATTCGAAATGCATTGATAAGGAATTAATATGCAATGGTTTCTTCGATTGTAAAGGAGGCGAGGATGAGCTTGATTGCACAAGAGGTTTGTATTTTAGTATGTTCCTCGATCCTCAGATGCGCCACAAAGGGTCAGCTTTGAGAATTTTTTGTATTCGTTCAAAATCTTTAGTCTGATGTTTTGTTCATTTTCTCTCGTAGAAGTTTGAGCGATAACAATCCAATTCAATGAGTGATACTAAGAATTTTGAACTGAACCTAGGGCGCATCCTAATACGCATTTTGAAGTCATGACAAATACCTATATCTCCAATACTTTGTTTTTTAATGATTTTCAGGAAAGAACACAACGTGCAGTGTCAACAACGGTGGTTGCCAACACAAATGCGTTCAACTAAAAACTGGAAATATTTGCAGATGCAAAGCTGGACATAAAGTAGCCCGAAATGGCAAAGATTGCATTGATATTAATGAATGTAATGAATTTGGTATTTGCAGTCAAAAATGCTTGAATACGATTGGATCATTCAAATGCTTCTGTAGCAACGGATATGTACGTGAGACTGGGGTTGGCCACAGATGTAAAGCTGAAGGTGAGATTCACTTGATTGTTCATTTACTTGAGGTGCTCATTTTCTTACCAATTGGCTGTCCCAGAAAATGTGGACACATTCGAAACTTATCAAAAATTGATTCCAATATCGGTTTTTGAATTTTATTTTGCGTGAAGGTTGTGGTTTGGAATATATGCGGTTTTCCAAGATATTGTTTCATACCTTTTGAATCAAACTCACAGGCATTTTATTGCGTTTGAAAGCAATGTAGTTTATGGAAAAGTGGGACAAAGGAAATTGATAGCGATAAGTGCGATAGCGATAAGTGCGGAAAATCTAACATTGGCAAGTAATGATCAAGCAATCCAAATTGGCCAACTTCGAGGAAGTAAATTTTTCGTTCTAAACTACATATATTAAATATCACTTTAACTTGATAGGTAACTCTTTATTTCATATTGTAAGCCCTTGTAAGCCTTTCTGGTCCTGTAAGTATACAGTAACTGGAGTAAAATTCGCCTTTTCTTGCAGCACCTCGCGCAGTTACAACTCTTTCAAAAGGTCTATTTTGCTGATTTTCAAACCAGTCTACTCTTTGGAGACACCCAGAACACTGAGTCAAATTGAAAGATCTTGTGGAAAGCTGTAGTCTGTCTCAAATTTGATATCACGTTAGAACTTCCGCGAATAGAAACAACTGAAATATTTTGACCTTGTGATTTTGCATTATCGCAAATCACATTTAAACAGAATCTTGACGTCTAGATAAAACTTCTGTCTGTAACTGTGTCTTTAACTTAGATTCATTCGTAGTCACTTTTATTAAAGTTTTGATCTTCCCACCACCACCGTTGAGAATCCTGTATCTTTTGCCATTTCATTTTAGGTGATCCACCATTAATTATTGTGCCTGTTGAAGGCGAGCTTCGACGATTTTCTTCCGCTCCGACAACAAGAGGGCAATTTTCATACAACAGTTTCATATCTTCAAATTGGAAGATACACAGCTTTGATTTCGACTTGGCCAATGACTACATCTTTATCGGAGATCGTGAAAGTGGCCAAATCATTGGATATCATTTTAATGGTAAAATTTTTTGTGTCAGTCCACAGGGAAACCAGTATTCTCTTTTCTGTTTATTGCTTTTTATCTTTTGGACTCTGCGTAGCTTCTTTGGCACTGCGGTGGTCCTCCTTCGCATTTCACCACGCATGTACAATTCCACCACCGCAGTACCAAAGAAGCTACGCAGCGTCCGCAAGATAAAAAGCAATAAACAGAAAAGAGACTACTGGTTTCTCTTTGATCAATCTCAGTTTCAGCGTCAGTTGCAGTCTTTTTGAGTTTTACTTTTGTTGACGTTGTTGAAATATTTATGTTCTAGGTTTTTTATCCTCATAGCATTTGCAGTAACAATTCCAAAATTACTGGACGATAGCACAGGAGGCATGGAAATACATAACAACCCTGCGGCTTTTACACTTTACATGTAATGCGCTAAACATGAAATTGATGATACAATAGATAACAGATACTTGAGCTAAAATGTACAGGTACTCGAGAATATATATTACTTAGCATGGGAGAAGAACTAATGTAGCTAAGAGTTTTGTTTGTTTATTGAAAACATTCTGAAGCATGAATGTATTCAGTTGTTTCCAATAATATTTTCATATTTGCATCAGAACTTTCATGACGTTACAAGAGAACATACGTTCGCATAAAAGAACATAGGTTTTCTTGGGGCAGTCTTAAAGAAGCTTTTTATTAACTGATTTGCGCATATTAACACTTTTCCTTCCTAAAAATTCTTCAGAATATTGACATTTCGGAGAAAAAGGTTTGAAATTTCGAAGAAAAGGTCTATTTGGTTGCAGAATCGTTTTTACACTCTTTTACATTTAATTTTCATTTCATTTTCATTTATTTCAACAGGGTAAATACATTCAGTAACTATGGATATCTACAGTTTTACAATGTGCCCTGCTTTAAAACCCTAACTTACTTAATTACATGAATAATTATCGGCATTAAAATCCAATATATAAGAAAAAGAAAATTTTCAAAAAGAAAGGGGACTCTGAAGTCAAAGTATGTGGCTGAAGTAGATTTCGATCATCAACCTCTTTGATCTTTCAAAAAAGATTTTAATTTCGTTTTGAAAGCAGCCAGCGAAGGAGCAGTTTTGATTTCAAGGCTTATTTGGTTCCAAACAGTAACTCCTCGATACGAAAAGCTCCGCTGCCCATTTGAGGTTTTACACAAAGGGATCCTGAGGTCAGTGCTGGTATTACATTGAATGACGGTTTGCATAAAACGATATTCAGCTTATTGATATCACATTATTTCTTGAATTTTACATTATTTTGCCTTTTAAGATCGAAGAAGATCCAGCAATCGCATCAGAAGAAGCGGGGTAGTAGATCCTGTCAGGCTTGAAGTGAATATAACAAAAGTCGATCCAGTCGCACTAACAGTTGATTGGGTTGGAAAGAATTTGCTCTGGATTGATATGAATCACGGCAAGCCAAGTATTATGATATCGGATATGAATGGAGGAGCTATTCGTAAACTGACGTCAAAGACGCTGCAAAAACCACAGAGCATTGTTCTTGACGCCATACAAGGGTATGTTTAAAAAGCTTGTTTTCTCATCTCACACCTTGTAAATGAGATGTTTTAAAATATCTTCATCTCCTCATGCTGCTTGAACTAGTATCTTCACGGACAGAAAAAATGCCAAGTGAAAGTATCTTTTAATTCAATGGTCATATTATTCTATGTATGCCTAACCTATTGTTATACTTTTGGCACGAAAAGCATCCACAGCCATCTACCCACCTAACCTACCTCATTTCTTTCCTATTCGGAAAATCACCCGCATCACGTAATTTGCTCATTTTTCGCGCATAGAAAAGCAAAGATTAATGATATTTACTGCACGTTTTTTGCTGAACAGGTTTTTGTATTTTCTATTCCTGCTAGGGACAAAATTTGAGATTTTGTTTGACCTCTGCATAGATTTTCTTGATGGAGAAAGTTGAGGGTTTTTCAACTCAACGTTGGCCAATGTTTTGTCTCTTAAGCGGTTATGTTGGCATTATTGCTGGATAATTTTAGGTAAGAGAAGTTTGCTGCACGTGACCTTTTAGCAATTCTGCACAAGAGTTTGGATCGAACGATATTCGTTTGCATTTTTATGCAAATGGCTCGATTAAGTGGTTTTAGAGCTTCTATCACTATTTTGTACATTTGAAAGTTCTTCAAAATCTATAAGATATCGCTCTATTCAGATTCTTCCGTAGAGTAACTAAAACGTCCATTACGTTGTTTCTTTCTGTGTGACGCTCGACTTTAGCCATTGACCAGCAGGGACACCACAACCTGTGAATACCAGTTAGTGAAAATCGATATTGTATTCCGTTTTCCATTTGTTTCACAGACAAATGTATTGGACTGATTCTGGAAGATTACCGGCCATCTGGACTGCAAAGATAGACGGCAACAGCCCAAAAATCTTTGTTTCAGATCAAATAGAATGGCCAACCGGGCTTGCAGTTGATTTACCCGCAAAAAGGTTGTATTGGGCTGATACAAAACAGCGAACAATAAATGCTATCAATTTCGATGGAACGCAAAGGTCGCTGGTACTAGGAAGAAACAGCGATCCTCAAGTAGATTATCCTTATTTAATTGCAATATTTGAAGATTCGCTGTATGGAATTACTTGGAAATCAAAGATCTTGTTCAAAATAAACAAATTTGGAAAAGGAGGAGTTACAGTCATTGAAAGAGGTCTTCGAATTGCAGATACTGCTACTTTCCGTATTATGCAGCAGCAGTTACAAGTTTTACCTCCAGGTAAGTAATGAATAGATGTCATCTTCAACTGGGGTGAGTGAGTCAATGAATACAGTGCCCGTTTAATAGTCTACTGCTTCGTGGATATCACAGCATTAATTCATTCATTTTCAATTCTTTAATTGCGGTTGCCGTGTCAATGAAGGAGGAATGCTTGTCATGGTTCATGCATACATTGACGTAGGAGCCGGGGGCACTAGGGACACGTGCTCCCCCCATGATTTTCCAATAAACAAAGAAGTGCCCTTTTTATTTGCAGAAAATGCCCCATCTCTCTTAAGAAAAAAAGTGCCCTCAAAGTGTCGTACCCCCAAGTTTGAGATGCTTCCTACGTCCCTGCATGCATAAAATCTTACAAGTCAGTTTCATGTAAAGTAAAGCAATATTCTAATTACAATGGTAAGTAAATAGAATTAACAAAATAGATTACTTTATTAAAGCATCTTTAAGTGTTTTTACAGAAGCTAATAACAGTTACCAATGTGTTCTGTGTATTGGACATGCTCAAGTATGTTTTTAGAATGCATCGAAGTCGGCCACTCCGAAATCATGGGGTTTTCTCTCTGAAGAGCCTCTTCAAGAAGCATTCAGAAATGGCATAAAATCGCCATCAAATTTCTCCAATTTTTATGCTTTCAAAGTTCCTTTAATACATAGCTAAAATGAGTTTTTTTTTCTTCTGGGCAGCTGCTTAACTGCTTAAATTTTTCAGGTTTTAACAATCCATGCCAACCGAATACATGTAAACAAATGTGTGTAGCAGTTGGTCGTCAAAGAAGATGTGTTTGCGATTCTGCCAATATGGATGATTGTCAACAAGGTTAGTTACTTTCTTGTGATTCGGTACCTAGATAGCATTTTAGGATGAGTCAGTCGCTCAACAGGACAACCCAGGACAAAGGCATACCAATCTGTCCCAGGGGACATTAGACCACAACCAAAACCAATGCAATATCAATGATGATAGCGAACAATATCATCGATGTATAAACTAAACGACTTTACAATTCGTAAATTTTTTAAGATTATTTTTATATCTTACGTTTCAGCGGTTAATCGAACTTGTGAACGATCACAGTGCAGCAATCATGGAAGTTGTTCACTTATTAACCACCAAATCAAATGCAGGTAAAACCAAAGTTTTATGTTTTCACATTCAAGAACAGCTTTCATATTTGCATGTCGGCTCGTGAAATAAAAGACATCATAGCAGACTTGGATTAATTTACTCATCAGTAAACCATTAAGATCTTAAGAAGTGGTTTCTCCTAGCCCGCTTCTGCAGGAAATATGTCGATTGCTCCAAACCCTTAGCCAGTCATCTGAAAGGTACCGAACAGTTTCCTTAACAGATATTAGAGAAGTAGAGCCTGAAGGGCACTACGGCTTGCTGACTTTTACTGGGAAAATTCTTGGTCATTGAAAACTGTTTGAAAGTAAATTTACTCACACACAGTAGGATGGAATATAAACGGAGTGGCAAAAGGTCCTAATCTAAGTGAGGAAAGTGCAGCTTGGATCATTAAGTTTGAATTTCGAGAATATCTTTCTTCTGTTAGCTAAATTCTTCCAGCCATATGTCGTATGGCTTGGGACAAAGGCTTAGGGGTCGTGCCAGAAATCTTCCGAAAGAAGGGTATGGAATGTTGGAGAAGGGGGTGCCAAAATAACTGAAAAATACCGCTTTCATACGTCATTTTGCCTCCGAAAATAACCCAACACCCCCTGCGATGGGGTGCGAGAGGGAAAGGGCGGGCTAGATGCTTTCGAAGCTGTAACGCCGCTGGCGATGGAGGGCGGGAGGGAAAGGGCTGGCTAGATGCTTTCGAGGCATCTAGCCCGCAGAAGCTTTAACGCCGCTGGCCCTACCCTGGTGCAAGGACTCTGAGTACATATCTAAGGGTTGATTCCATATATGGTATGAATGAGTGAACTCAAGTCCTTTAGACTTTGTCGTTAGCAAAGTTTATCAACCTTTCTTAGGTGTGACAAAGGCTTTCACGGTGAACGATGTGATTTTCAACAACCAACATGTCACGACTTTTGCCAAAATGAAGGCAAGTGCGCCTTGCAGGATGATGGCAAGCCGAAATGCAGGTAATAAAAATAGTTATTTCAAGTTTTGTACCACGTATTAAACTTGTACTCAAGATTCTTTACTCAAGGATATTCGAAAAAATTGTACACTATCAGCTATATAATTTCCTATCAACAAACAACATCTTGACACCGAGTCAATCAGCTTTTCGTAAACTGCATTCAACGATTACATCCTTAATAAATTGCACTGATAACTGGTACAGAAACATCGACAAAAAGCAATTGAATTTGTCCTTGTTTCTTGATCTGAAGAAAGCCTTCGATACTGTAGATCACCAAATAATGGTTAAGAAATTGAACGCCATTGGTGTTAGAGGTATTGCAGGGGACTGGTTTGCCTCCTACTTGAGTAATAGGAAACAGTACTGCTCTTTAGGGGATCAAAAGTCCAGTGAAAGCTTCGTTACATGTGGCATCCCACAAGGATCTTGTCTGGGCCCGCTCTTATTCATCATCTACTTAAATGATTTTGAAGATTGTCTTGTGCACTCTAAAGCGGGTATGTACGCAGATGATACACACGTGACTCTAACATCAGATAGCTTGGCAGAACTGTTTGAAAGCGCTCGGGAGGAAATGATGAATATTTCGGAATGGATGAGAATTAACAAACTAAGCATTAATCCACAAAAAACCGAATACATGATAATTGGGCACCCACGAAGAACGAATAAGATATTATCCCATGAGCCACTTATGTTGAATGGCGCAGAAATTAAGCATGTCAAGGAGACAAAGTCGTTGGGTATAATTGTTGATGAGGGATTGAATTGGAATGAACAGTACAAGAAAGTTAAAGGGAAAGTCTCTGGTGGGCTATGGTCTCTGAAAAAGTTGATGAAAATTGTTCCACAATCCCAATTAGTTAATATCTACCATGCTCTTGTGGAGAGTCACTTGCGATATGCAAATGTTGTATGGGGGTCTCTCTCCAACACAAAATTAGAAGCCCTTCAACGTCTTCAAAATAGAGCTCATTCCATTATAGAAAGGGCAAAAATCAAAGATCAGTGGTCTGGAGACTGGTTAACTGTAGAACAACTAATAAACTTTGACAGATCGGTTATGACCTATAAGATGATGAATAAGATCTGCCCTGAAAGCCTTTGGGATACATACAAAACAAGAAATATGTACTCAAGTTATAGAACAAGGAACTGCACGGACATTCAACTTCCGAGATACAATCTTGAGTACTCAAAGAAAAGCTTTCACTATTCGGGTCTAAAAGCTTGGAACGAAATCCCCAATACCATCAGGGAACTCTCTACCTTACAACAATTCAAAAAACACCTTAAGATACATTTGAGGAGCTGAATTAAACTTGAACACGACTCCCTGGAAGATCAGCCCCATCCATTGAATTTTTATATATCTATTTTTTATGCTTATGTATTTTAAGGTTTTTGCTGAAGGGATTCCTCGTGTATAAATAATGTATATAATAATAATTTGGTTATCATATTATGACATCATTGTAACCAAGTTTCTTCAAAATGTGGCTTGCGAGTACAGGAGTTGAGTAAAACCATCAAAAAGGATTTGCGAGGCTATTTTCTCAATTACATATATGAGCTCTGGTCAACAAAATTGAAGCATTTGTTTTGAATTTTTCATACATAGATAGAGTCGGCTTAGGATAGTTTACTCGTTTTAGGTCATGTGACCATGCTCTTGGGAATTTCAGTATCTATCCTACTCGTGTATTCTTGGCACAAGTTTTCATGGTGCGAAATATGTTCATAAACTCGAAGGATTTTGTTCAAGAGATTGATTACTTTTCTTGAAGTAGTTGTAAACAAACCTTGGCTGATTGTGTCTACCTAAGACAGAGCATTCCTTTTCTAGTTTTTTCTTGAAGTTTTTGCTCTTATTATTTCCCTGCAGTTGTACTCCTGGGTTCTCTGGCAAACGATGTGAAAATGGGCCAAGCTGTTTTTTAGTGCAATGTCCAAAGACTCAAGTATGCAGCATATTAGAATCAAAGAAAGTTGTTTGCAAGTGAGCGTTGTTTCAATATTTTAAACAAAAATCTGCTTTCAGGCCATATCTCTTCAGCATCTGATTTCTTATGTATCAAATGTTTTTGTTCTTGTCAGAAGTCATGTCAGGTCGCTTTCCAAATGACCATCGTTCTTTCACAATGTTGATTGTCACGTTAATTGTTCTTCTTCTTTGCAGGGCGCAGCCAACAGTTATTCCAACTAAAAAAGTAATTGGAAAAAATGTTGGATCCAAACCACAAAAATCTCGTAAGAAATTACTTTATTGTTTCATTTATGTCCACGCGGATAGAGGAGAATCTACGCACGCATGCGCGAAAACTTGGAACTTTGAGTCCTCCCAGCTCCCTGAAACAGATCCCAAAATTTGGCAACACTTGATATTTTGTTCCTTGGGCCTTAACCTCTTGATTTATCATTTCGAAAAGCCTATCTATCCAACCTCTTCCTTATCTCAGATTGCTCGATAACGTCATTTTACGCAGTTTCTACTCTTTCGTCCAAGTTTATTTTTTGTCTAAAGTTACGGAACAAATACACGTGACACGTGTGTGAAAGAGTTTCAAAAATCTTCGTTTCCCTTCCGTATCTTTTTTATTTTCAATCGACAACTGGAGCTGGCGTTGTTTACACCCAGTTCAGATCACGTGATTGTCCTCTCAAGGAAATTTTATTTTTCTGCAACTTACAGAACTTCGTACAATCATAGTCACGTGACTATGGGACAATGAAAAGTATGATGCGGGGGGTTACTGTGTCAACAAGAGATAAATTTCTGAGTGTATGGTCACCTGATCTGAAGTGAGTGGTATAATCAACCTGAGCTGAATTTGTGCAATCTTAGGCCTGGTTCACACTTTATCGTTTGGGTCGTTAGAGTCGTGCAAAAAGACCCGAGAAGACAAAGGCCCCGTTCACACTGGAACGCAATCGTTCCGTTCCATATCGTTCCGTTCCGAAAAGTGGAACGCTCAGGGGTTGCGTTCACACGGGAACGCTTGAAATAACATCGTTCCGTTCCAAAAAGTGGAACGATAAAATAAGTGATGCGAAAAGTGGAACGATACGCAATCGTTCCGTTCCGTTCCCTGTGAACAGGCAATGAGGTGCAAGACTGGTCCAAAAAATGGAACGATAAGATTTTTGCCCTAAGCGAATGCGTGGATATAGTTTTTTCTGGAAAAAATGGCAAGGACTAAAGAGAAGACTGTGGAACGAAACGATTGTGTTCCCGTGTGAACAGAAACAAAAACCGATACGCAATCGTTCCGTTCCCGTGTGAACAGTCTCTTTTTGCGTTCCAGAAACTGGAACGAAGATGGAACGGAACGATTGCGTTCCCGTGTGAACGGGGCCAAAGACTCAGAGCTTGAGTCCTTTGTTTCTTGGGTCTTTCTGCACGACCTTAACAGTCCAAGCGATCTAATGTGCAACGGGCTTTAAAGGATACTTTTTAGCAATTCGTATCGTATCATTAAAGAAGTATCCTTTTAACTGAATTCTCGTTTTGAATGCAATTGCTACAATATTATATTCATTTGTTTATACAATTATTTCCCTGCAGGTTCTCTGCAAATCATTTTGCCTGTGCTGCTGGTTATTATAGTTCTTGTATTAATCATTTTATTTGTATTACGAAGACGTTACAGGTAAGCCTGTTCAAAGATTTATTTTATAACGCAATATATATAACGCAACAACAAGTCACCCAGCCGTAAATGCCCATTCAATGAGAAATACTTGCCTTTGTTATAAAAACCTGAACCAGTCCGCTACTTTTGATGATGTTAAATTTTTCACAGTTTTTGTCTAGATTCTGTACAACATCGTTTGCGACCCCGATGTTTTAGTCTTGAACGAAGTGAGAAAGGCGTATTCAGGGGGGCCTGTTTATTTGAGGAAAACACCTCACCTGCCAGACCCGGTGCTAACAGGCGATGTAAATTTCAGTTACTGTTAAATGGGATTTTTGCCTCACCTGTCAGCCTTAGACCCGAGAGGCGAGTTGGTCGAAAGCAAACCAAAAATAGATAAACAAACCAATTCAACTCGCCATACCGGTAGTGTTTGCTTTATGTGGACGAATGCCACTTGCGTCAGCCTTATAGTCTTATAGTAGGTGAGGCGACAGGTCCTAAATAAGTCCTTCATCTTTGCGCAAAGAATGAGTTCCTCTTGCTTGTGTTAGAATCTTATAGATGGTTTCGTACCAGCCTGGTATATGTCTATGATAAATTGCACTGATATTTCCTTGACATTTCAAAGTAAAACGAAACAATATTGTGGTGGTCATTTTTCATCTCATTGTGAAAATTAGAAACTTGAAAAATCTCAAATCTCACGGACATTTAAATTGATGTTGGATAGCGTCAATATTCTTTAATTCTTGTTTATTGTCTTTTTCATCTTAGCACAAAATTACGAAAACCAAAAGATCCTTTCCGGATGGATGTAAATAATGCTGCATTTGGTTATTCTGGATTGCAAGAAGATACAGATAATGATGGATTCTTTGAAGAAACCAAGGTAACCACTTATCAGACTTTTAGTTGTTTTGAAGCATTTCACGTATTTTCTGTTAGATTCTTTTTATGAAGAACTCAACTCCCAGATCACAAAACACTTGAAGCTCAAGTACCACAAAATTATTCAAGAAACTTTTCTTTTAGTCAAGGAAATAAAGAGCATTTTTTACGTTTAAAATTCACTTGTTTGTTGTAATATATTACTCAGAAGGTAATGTCTAGATAGTAGCACAGCTCCATGAAGCTTTTCTGTAAAGTGTTTAGCAGGGCATAGTGCACAGCAGCAGCATCCTGTGTCCAATTTTACTCGTTTGACAAATTTTCACTTCCCTTGCAGGATGCGAATAATTTCACAAACCCTCTATTTGATGCAATGAATGGAAAAAGAACTTCTGTTGTTTCATCCTCTGAAGATAGTTATGAACCATATACTGAAATTCGACCTGTCGCTGATTTTAGTGAGAAAGCTAAACTTGTCGATGACAGTGACTGATGAGAGTTTATATCGTTGCTGTATGACGCAGGATTGCGAGGCTCAACCAAGATGGTTGCTCATTATATTTTGCAAAGCACAATCAAGATGATTGCTCAATATATGTGCCCGCACTGACAAAGTAACATCAAGAGAAGAATAATGGATATTTATTAGTGAGTTGTTTCATATTTAATCACGCATGGTTACTTCGAATTTCAGTCGAGAATTTCATCATCTACGGTAAATACACCCGCTGAGCATGGTAACTGTAGAATAGGCCTTTTAGTTATTCTACAAAAGAGCCTGGGTTGAGCGTTATTTATGCATTTTCGTACGCCAAGGTTCGATCGAGCAGTGGCATTAGAGCTTCTATCACTATTGTGCACATTCGATCACTATTATGCATTTTCGATCACTATTGTGCACATTCGAAAATTCGTCAAAGTGTATCAAAATATCATTCGATTCAGATTCTTTTTAGAATAGCTAAAAAGTTTATTTGACTTGACTGAATCGTCTCTTCTTACGTGAAAAAGTATTGTTTTTGCCTATCTAATCGAATTGCAGTGCCTGTCTAATCGAATGCTGCGGAAAGTAGAACATAATACCCAGCGTAAACCGTAGAGACAAGATTGTTCAATCTTGAATTTTGCATGGACCTTTTCATGGATAGCCCTCACTTATCAAGTCCACCTTCTCTGAGTAAGCACGCCCGAAAGAACTGCTCTGCTTTGATAGTTAGGTGTAGATATAGCTTCCAAGGATTCAAAAGTATCATGCAACGTTATCAGATGATAAGGTTTTTGGATTTGGAAATTTTGTAAGATCTTTTGAGATTTGGTACGTACAAATCAACTCTCCAGGCAAGTGCTAATTTGAACAAATGCCCCGAGTAAATGATCTCGGAAAAGTATATGTAAGCAGCTGATCTAAGTGCTATTTTGGAAATGAATACATGGTTCATGGGGGTCATGTTGAAGCAAGCTTTAGAAATGCTTCTTCGCCTCAATAAAAATCTTTTCATGAAAAGGTCGATCTTTAGCCAGTATTTGAATTAGCAAATAGATTTAGAAAGTAGTTGCGATCAATTTTATTTGCGTGAAATAACATGTAAAAATTTTGCATAAAACGATGTAGTGAATGTCGTCGTAATTGCAAACATATCATTAAGTTGTAGTTATTGTTGAGTTGTAATTGTTTACAACTGGAACTTTTTATTATGCCAGCTGAAAGCATCTTTACATTATGCGTCTGATATGAACCTTGTTTTTTATCTCTTATCGTCTTTAAATCAATTGGGCAATTCGAAATAGACCACTTTCACAATGACGTCAATTCTTTTGAAATACTTCCAGGAACATCACTTACCTTGCCTCGATATCATATGGATCTAAATGTCAAAAGCGTGCATTGCTCTCAGCAACGCATGAAATAGTTTTGTCCGTGTATTTTCTTGCTGAACAGGGAACCACATCTCTTACCTCGAATTGAATATACTATCAGATTTCTTCGTAAAATTTCACCTGGATAAAACCGCGGATGACACGTCATTCGATTTTATTTGTCGAGTTCTTTACGCTGCACTGCCAACTGCCAACTGCCATGCATTTTAAATTGTCATGTAACCTCATGTGCAAGTCACAAATTCAATATCCAGTACAATGAATTTTTTTGGATTGTCCAAGGGGCATTTCACTCTCAAAAATCTCGTGAACCTTTGGCAAAATCCTTTTGTGTTTAAGAAGAATCCATCAACAATCCATAAAAATCCTCTTGTTGTCATAAAATTTCGTACGCTTTTTCGAACGAGTAAATGCTCCTCGGTACTAACGTTTGTCGAAGAGCATCTTTCCGAATTATCGAATGGTTCAGAAAGAATAAAATTTGATGTGGATATGAATGAATTTACCATTATTGTTGGACATTCCTTGAGATTCATTATCGACATTGTTATTGACCTTATTTGGTTTCTTAAAAATGTATTTGCATCTCAAGTTAGCGCCTGTATCGATACAAATACATTTAATATTTGTTTAGTAGAAAATATTTTCTTTGTTATGATTGTACTGATGAAAGCCTTGAGATCAATGGCATTTTTGACTTCTTAGTCATTCTCTGCAACTTCTTTAGTCACATGACACGTTCACTAGGAATTTTGAATGTCATGAATTAAACATCAAGTCTTCAGCGGAAATGCTGATTGCCATTTTGGAACGGCCCTAACGGACACCCAACGGACATAGAAGAAGGCTAGATTGAGAGGACATATCCTTTTCGGGAACACTTCAAAACGGAAAGAGCTCTGATGTACAACCATTTTCAAGTTTTCAAGGATAATCCATAAAAATCCTCGTGTTCTGAAAAATCTCGTACGTTTTCCGAATGAGTGAAATGTGAAATCACCCAATGAATTATGGGGTGTAAATTTGCTTTTGCGTTGGGTTTCATGTCATGTGATTGGCCTATTCGATGAAAATGTGTCAATTCATCAGTCAATCAAAATTTAGTACCTTTGTTTTGAGAAAAGATAAAAAGATCCGCCAATAGATCCCCTTTGGAAGGCGAGAGAAAGCAACGTAGTTTTGCTTTTTGACGCAATTTCAATGGCTGTTTTTTCTGTTTCCGGACTATTGTTTCCTTACGTGTGGTCCAAAATTCGTGGAGTGGCCTATTTAATTGAAAGGTGTCAATTTGTCAGCCAATCAACATTTAGTGCCTTCGTTGTGGGAAAGGATCAGAAAAATCAGTTATTTGAAGGTGAGAGAAAAAGCTGTTGATTTGATTTTCACACAATGCCATTGGCCTATTCAACTGTAACGTGTCAATTTGTCAGCCAATCAGAATTTAGTACCTTTGTTTCGAGAAAAGATCAGGAAAATCCGCGAATGGATCTCGTTTGGGAAGGGAAGAAATCGAGGTTGCGAGGCATGCGCAATGGTGTTATATCATTCGCAGTTTACTAGCAGATCAACAGGCAGAAATTTTGATGCTTCGTTTTTCCGTCCGCTGATTAAAATCATTACGAAAGAAGATCAAAACTCAAAAGACAAGCCTTTTAAGGTAAGTTATGATACAGCAGAATGATTGTGTACTATTTGATGATATGTTTACAGGATATAAAATGAGATTGGTCATTGGAATGATGTGTAATTTGGTGATATGAAATGGGCCGTCGTCCAGGGTTGGGTTAGGCCCAGAAACCGAGCCCACAGCAGTCGGTAATAAGTTTTCAGAATGCTGACCTGGCGCGGATTAAATTAAGAACTTTGTTAATCACGTCATCGATAATTATTAGTGATTCGTTATTTCACAATTTTTGATTTTGGTTGATGATGATCTGTCAGTTTCAAGCTGCGCTGCGTTTTTAAACAGTTTAATTGAGGACTGAATGTTTGGATTTGAAATTGAAAGTTTTGTCGACTGGATCAGTTTGACTTTTGTTTAGAAGCGAAGGCATTTGTGTTTGATTTGTTTTCTCCTCATCATTTTCATATTCCTTGGGCTAAAGTCTATGCAGTTTAAGGCCAAAGAGAACAATTTGTTCACTACAAACTTTTAAAATAGAAATTGTGTAAAGTTTAGTTGATCATCAGACATCAGCCACAATAATTTCCTGCACAATGTATTGTGCAATTTCCAATGAAGGATGACCCTCTGCTCTCACAGTAAGTAGATTTCTTTGAGTAAGAATTGAGTATCTACTTGGTCAGTTTCATTGTTTCAAATGTTTTTAATTTTGCAAAGATAAAATTTGAAAATTTTGAAATCCATTTCATTTGTGTAAAGACTGCAGGGTCCAAGTCACCAGTGGGAAAAATCAGTCTTGTTCAAAAACCTTGTTTCAGAAATACAAAATTTTGTCTAGTTGTTGAGTAGCAAAATAAGGCAAACAACAGAAAACAGTGTTACCAAGCTGCTTTTTATGTCAATTGATATAGATTTTTTAGTCAACAGCATGTTATAAACAGGCAAACATTCAAGAAAGATTTTTATTGACAGTCCTATGCTTCTTTTGAATTTTTTCTACAAAAATTTAGACAGTGACAAGAAAAAGCTCCAGGGAATGGATTTTTTCCTGCAGCACAAGGATTTACATACCACCAGACTTCAAATTGCAAATATTTGACAAATTCTTTAATATAGGTGCCTGTCCACAAAATAGAGCCAGTCTTGCCTAAATGCAATATGCTATGTTTGTTCCTTGGGGTACATAAAATGTTTAGGTTACATGCAGGTGCCATCCATATGGATAGGTTTTTTGACCAAAGTTATCTATACAAGGGCCAGATTGGAAAGTTTGAAAACTGCACATGGGGAAATAGTATCACCAAATTGGGGCAGATCACCAAATGTTGCAGACATTGAATGGAGCAGATCATGAGATTTCAAATGCGGCTGATCATTAAATGGTGCAGATAGTAGCAAATTTGAATTGACAATGTGTGTGTCACCATAGCTCAATTTACGTACAATGGCAAGCAAAAATACAATGCCGTTACCAAATTATGGACTACATATATAGTTGAAACTTGCTTATTAAGGAGATTGCATGTATGGCTTTGTGGATAGCATAACATTGATCCGTTGTGCATGTCAAACTTTCCAATCTGGTACAAGGGTCATTTTCAGCGGATTTACCTCAGACTTGGGTCAGTTTTGCTGAAACCAGCCAAAATAAGTTTTAAATGGTAAGTTTTGCAATTAGAAATAGCTTCTGAAAACCCAATTTGGCGAGCCTCCTTCATCCACAAGTTGTATACCCCCTAGAGTTTATCCAGTGTTTCCTTTCATTTGGTGAAAACATTCATCAATTCAGTAAACTGCTTATTTGATAATGTGAATTGTTCTGCATTTGTCTTTTAGATTGCCAGATTTTTGAATCAAAGGACAGTAATATGGCCCAAAGAGGAGGGACTGCTCAACGCCCCAATGGCATCACACAAGGAAAAATCCAGCCCTTTAAGTTGGTATTATTAGGTATGTGGTCCTGTGTTAACAACATTTCCCCACAATCAATTCATATTTCTTTTTGTCCAAAGTTTGATCCCAAATCCAAATGTGATTACATCCAAAAATTGAAACATATAAAAAGATCTGAATCCATATTAAGATTAAAAGATTGTTCATCCAGCAATCCAAAAATTGCACTGACCCCCTCCTCTAGCAAGTCCTAACTATGTAAGGAAAAATAATGAAGTTTGAATTGATTTCATGACTAATATAAAGGAAGAAATTATAAAATTATAATATGACTAGTTCATTATTTCCATCATTATTATCAAAACAGTAAGGCATTGGAAAATGTTAACATTTTATAAATATTTACCATGATTGTTACATTGCATCACCTGCTTTAACATTGTACTTTGATTTTTCAGGTGAATCTGCAGTTGGAAAATCCAGTCTTGTGCTTCGATTTGTCAAGGGACAGTTTCATGAATACCAAGAAAGTACCATTGGAGGTATGTACTAAGTTTAAAGCATAAAATTTTTTCCTGCTTTTTGTTTTTATCAATTTCATCATACCATCCTAGCCAAAACACCAATTATCTGGTATATTGTTTGATGAGACTTGCAATAATGGCAAGATTGCTCATGGAAAACATTTTGGTTGTTTCATTTTGAATACTTTCATGTGGTATCTACAGTAATTTGAGACAGCATTTTATCATATGAGATTCCTCTAATAACCATACGAATTTGATAAAGATCTCCAAAATATAACGAACAGTTATTCAACTATATATTCACATTTGCTTCAGTCGAAAGAAAATAGTTTTTCAGAAGATTTATGAAAAAATCAATAGTAGCTTCAATAGTGAATTGAAAGATGATACCTGAATGTCAAAGCTTAATTTGAGGGAAATGATGCATGTTTTATTCTGTTCTTGCAAGTTTTATAATTATACAATTGCCAACAAAAAACATGGTCACATTGACAGCTAGAGCACATTGTCTCTTTGAAATAGGCCTTTTTCTTGATGATACCATTTTTGTTCTTTCAGCTGCATTTTTAACACAGACAGTTTGCTTTGATGATACAACAGTCAAGTTTGAAATATGGGATACAGCTGGCCAAGAAAATATCCTTTTTGCACCAATTTTTTTGCTTTATCTATTCATTTTGTAAATAGTGCTTATTTTTTATTGTTAATTTTCTGAGTCTGTATCAGAATTTTACCTTCCATGGATATTTGAACCATTTTGCAAATTGTGAAAAAAGCTGTCAAATTTTTGCCAATTTGTTGACTCAGTATCCAATAAAAAAGTCCTTCACCAATTTCCCATAATGTTGCAGCATCATTGGTTGATCAGCAAATAAGATCGTACATTGTCAGTGGTCGACAAGTTCAATGATTCCAATTTCCTGAGCTAGAATTTGCCTTTTTTCTGCTGAAGTCTCCAATGTCTGCGATAGTCACTTAGAAATTTGCCAGAACAATTTTGTAGTTCTCATTTGGTTTTATCTTGAGAACTTTCATCCACTTATCAATTTGAAAGAAGCAATTGATTTTTATGATGATGCCTTAATCACACTGCAAGATACCATAGCCTTGCACCAATGTATTATCGAGGATCACAAGCAGCAATTGTTGTCTATGACATCACAAATACGGTCAGTTTTGCTGATGTTTTGTTGGTTTCTATTATTACGTATTTTGACAAAAAAGAGACCCTGTGTACCAAAATTTTCAGAAAATATATATTGTATTTTTACCAAAAGGTTTGCTGTCTTATTCATAGATCTCACAAAGAAAACTTTGTTTGGAAATCCTTTATTATTTTGGCTATTTAGTAAGTTATATATATAGTTTTGTTTTTAAACCATTTGACCATCTTCCAGAACTTTACAGTTTGGCTGGAAGTCCTGCCTCTTTATAGTTAGATGATCTATTGAGAGATAACAGTAGGTAGCATAGTACCTTACTGAGCCCCATTCATGCTTCTCCCTGTTTATACAAAATAATGTAAGAAAGTATCAATTTTCATCTTTGTCACACTGCTCTGCATTGAATATGGGGATTTTGAAAATTCTATTTGAGAGTAATTCCATTTATCACCTTGAGTTTGCTCTTTATTCTCATATTTTTTAATTTACTTTGATGTACTTTTGCAGGATACATTTGCAAGAGCAAAGAATTGGGTAAAAGAGCTACATAGACAAGCCAGTGCTAATATTGTCATTGCTTTAGCGGGAAATAAAGCAGATCTTAGCAACAAACGCATGATAGAATATGAGGTATGTTAGGCCACAGATGACTTTGCTAGTTTGTCTCAAGTGTCAAATTTCCTTAGCCAGTAGTACATGCTGTACTGTAAATTCTCTTCTTAGCCCCCATCCCTTTTACCCCTCTCTCTAGTAAGCCTCTCCCTTTTTAACAAAAGTTTTGAATAAACTCCTCTCTAGTATGCCCCTCCATCTTTCAGTGGAGGGGGCATAGTAACATATGATAATATAATGCCAGAGGCTACCAAAGATTTTTGACTTGAAAAATTGTATTTTAACTCCACAAAATATGGGCTACCTACAAGAACAAAACAGCAATCAATTGTATCCTTTTTATTGGAGTTGGTGAATAAGCCCCTATCTTTGATGAGCCCCTTCTGGTGTCTCCAACATTAGGTAAGCTCCCTGGGGGGGGCTTTATAGAGCTTTTAGGATCTTATCTTTGCTACCCCTGGGTACTGTCACACTGATCTATCCTGTACATTGCTAAATGGACTTGCATTCTACCTGGGTCGCGTAGAAGGCAAGTACTTTTTTCATAGATTTATCGTACATTGCAACAACTTGTATTTTACGAATAAAATTGAATTGCCTTTTCGGTAAAATTCTTTGCTCCATCCCTTATAGGAAGCTCAAGCATACTCAGAAGAAAATGGTCTCTTATTCATGGAAACCTCAGCTAAGACCGCAATGAATGTCAACGAACTATTCCTCGCCATTGGTATGTTTTCTTTTTCCATACTATCTGACACACTTATATCAGTTTTTGCCATCGTTTTACACATGAAATTTCTATGAAACATTGGTTGGAAAGGGCAGCTTTATTATAAATCGTAACATTAGGACGTCGTGATGTTCGTCGTGGTCCTAATGTTGTGAAATTTCCATGGTTGCCACATAATTAATATCGAACTTTCATATCGCTTGCTTTGATAAACAGTGCACATGATTGGCCTGTTTCATACCCTATTAATGTCGCTGTCGTCACGGAGTCAACTGAACTGACTCTAGATTAGTTTTGCGAATTCTTCCCTTGATTGTGTTGCTCTTTTTGGTTGCTCTAGTGCCCGCCTAATAGTTCTCCTATTTTCAGTCAGACGTCGCTCTAGTATGTTCTAGTTAGCTTTGCGAACAACATATGTGATTGGTTCTTCAATTAGAATCTGTTCTCACAAACCAAATTTAGAGGAAATAAAGCTGTACCTCTGAAATTTGAGAAATGTTCATAGTAACTGCCATGAGTTGAAAATTTGGCTTAGATTTTATTGTAATTGTCTTGTCTGCAGCCAAAAAACTACCTAAGAATCAAGAAACACAAGGAGCAAGTGGCGGAACAGCTTCAAAAGGAGGTGTACAGCTTACGAACAAGGACTCAGAACAACGACAAAGTGGCGGCTGCTGCAAGGGTGGAAACTAAACTGAAAATTTCTTAAATCAATCCGATTAACTCGACCATCTATCAATAAACACGTTCGGATGACAAACAAACAAACAAACAGTTTTTTGGCTATATAAGCAATGATTGCATGCTATCAGGGCAACCAACTCAATAGATGTGTACCTTTAATTTTAAAACGCACATTTAGTTTCTTAACTATCTTTGTAGAAATATTAATTATTATTCATCGTAAAATGTGATATCAGATAGGACAATGAAAGGGCATTACTGGGCATCCGATGTGCTGACATGTGACATGCCCCAAGGCTGCTTTAGGCCCAGGCCTCCTTTGCATTGAAGAATGTTTCCCACATAGAGTTATTGGCGTTGGATCTTGGCAGGGGCTTTTGCATATGTAATTAATTTTCAGAGAAAGGGAAATTTTATTCAAGATCTTCTTCAACGGGAAGGATTTTCGTAAATCAATTATATCATGCCGACAGAAGGTGGTCAAGACCTTAGCCTTCTTTGGTGTCGATGAAGGAGGAAACCTCCCCCCCCCCCTCCAAATACAGTAGGGAAAGAAGAATACCTATTTATCTCAACAGAAGTAGCCAGATGACATATGTACATTTATGTAATCGACCTTGAAATATAATTTGAGTAAAATCAGGACAAGTTTTGATTAAATTGCTTGCTAAAACCGTTATGTGGACTATTTCTTTGTTTATCAAGAATCTGCAACCAAAAATCCTTGTATTGTCTATATTCGAGCGAAGTAACTATCCTGGTAATTAACATTTTATGGCAATTGTGTCTTTGGATTTTTTTGCTGGGGACTGGACTGAATCGCTGCGTTTAACTTGGAGGCTATTTTGTCCTTGTAGCTATACGTAAGAGGGCCTTTTACGTGAGACACAAGATCCGCAAGAGGTAAGGTTTCTCAGATGAGACCTTCCTTGCTTGAATTGTTTTAAACTATGCTAGTTAGTATATGTTTAAACTAGATATGTTACGATACAGACAACTGGTAAATGATCGATTGAGAATACAATTAATTGGCATTAATGTTGCGTTAAGATCGGTATCCTGCCAAATTCTTTTTATCGCTTTACTGAATTTATCGTTGTTTGATAGATTTGAGAATAGCTTTAAAAGGGCAGGATCACGTAATGTAAACAAACTTCTTTGAAAACGACGATTTTGAAGTAGTTTTTATAGGCCATATCACAGTGATTTTCCATTGCTTTTCTCAGAATGAAAGTGTTATTTGAAGATGGACTCTTGTCCTTTGAAGAGAAACAAACGAAACACTCATATGTTGTACGATTGCAGAGATATTAGTGGAGTTTTAGAAGAAGCTTTAGTGTGGATTCATCTTATCCACCAAAATCTGTGCAGAACACAATGGCTACGTGTGGGCAATAATATAGATTCTAGAGATAACAGGTTTGTTTACGGTTATGTGACCCTGCCCCTAAGTCAAGTCAAGTCTCCTTGCTTTTCATCAATTTTTATCAGGTACACCAAGGACCTACCGTCGAAGTTGTATTTTTGCATTGGGCTGATGCTGACGAGTTGTATGACTTTCGAAAACTGTTCATGCCGTGCTGTTTTTTTTTTGCGAAAACCCCATCTTTGCGGACGTGATTTTGTTGTGCTGACTCAAGCAATTAGCTTCACTGAAACTATCTTTATTGTTGTAGGGTATCATGAATGGTAACGGGCGACACAATGTGAATTATCTCCGGTTGACTAAATAGGGTAGACAAAAATTTGATAATGATGCAAATTCTAGACAGGTTCCTATCTCCGTCCTCCATTTCTTTGAGTCCAGTTGTAACATTTATGGAAGAACATTCAGTTCCAACATTAGCTAGACCTTCGACATTTAGCGACCTCAGAAATGTCTACACTGCTGAAGGGAAACACATTGCTGCATTGTATACATTGTGTGCACACTGTTGTAGAGTCAATTCTGTTGTCTACGTCAAGTGTAGCGATGTATTTCTTTGGTGTATTGTCGGTAATAGATAAATAGTGATTGAAATTAATTTACGTTTCTGGCAAATTGCATTTCTTTACGCCTACGTTGATCATAATGTTCGAAAGTGCACCTTCTATACTGCGATTTTGTATGATTTGATGCCTTTAGTTGCATCACTCTTGAATAGATCAGGGCATGCCAACACTTCTTTGGACTTAATAAAACAGTTATCTATCTCGGACTTATATCTCATTATCTCGGAGTTTTACAAACATTGAATTATAGAAGTTGACTATATTTGGAGAATCTTTATGTTCCAAAAACTTCAAGATAGAATGCATTTTGCTGGTTTAATAAACGATGGTCACGGCGACTTGTTACATAAATTTGTAATAGATCCTTAGTTCCCCTATTTCGAACCTTATTTGCTTTGACCTGCGGCAAATGACAAGCAAGTGGCTCCTTCGAGTTATTACCACGTGAAGATTTTGCAAATATTACAGTATAACAGTGTAATTGTTACATATGATTATGCAAGCTTTCCAACCCTGTTGTGTATTTTGATGAGCTGCATGTACAGGAAAACACCATTACTAATGAGAGTGGTTTGAAGCACCTAATATCTTTGGCTCTTGCACTTTTGAGGCAATGTAGGACTGTACTTTAGCTAGTCTGTTGTATGTTAATTGAAAATTTGAGGGTCGTAATTTCAGAATCAAAGCTTCATATGGAGGGATTTTATTTGTGTTCTTCGTGTTGTTGCAGAAACAAAACATTTCATAACATACAGGGTTGTCCTCAAAGCTGTGCATGTTCGTCCCCATCTAGACTACGGAGATGTTATCTACCACACTCCAGCAAAATTATGCGAATTTAGTCACAACGAAATCTTAACAAGTTCTATGGAAAAGTTAGAGTCCGTCCAGTATTCTGCTGCCCTGGCTGTAACAGGAACATGGAGAGGAACTTCGCGAGCGAATCTGTACGCAGAGCTAGGCTGGGAGTCACTGAATTCACGAAGGTGGAGCAGACGTCTCACGCTGCTCTACAAAATTGTGAATAATCTAACACCTTCTTATATGACAGAACCAATCCCCCTTCTTCAGCAGTCGCATTACACTCTTCGCAATCCGGATGTCATAGGGCGAATAAGGGCAAGAACAGAAAAATTCAAGTCTAGTTTCTATCCTAGTTGCCTTACTGAATGGAATGAACTTGACCCAGAGATTAGACTTGCACCGTCTGTCACTGTTTTTAAGAAAAAACTTTTTTCAATTATCCGCCCCCCTGCAAAATCTGTTTTCGGGATTCATGACCCAATGGGATTATCACATCTTACTCAGCTTAGAGTGGGTCTCAGCAAATTGAATTTTCACAAATTCAGGCATAATTTTAAGGACACTATAAACCCAATGTGCCCTACGAACGATGGTGTTGAGGATACGGAGCACTTTTTGTTGCTTTGCCCATCTTTTGTGGTTCAACGACAAAACCTCCTTGCTGAAATTCTTCCACTGTTACGACCATTTGGGTATGCTAATCTTTCAAATGAGGTTCTAGCGCAGCTCTTATTGTATGGTGATGAAAACCTCCCTAATGATGTTAACAGGAATATACTCGAGCTAACGTTAAGATTCATTAAGGAAACCGGTCGTCTAGATTAAGCTCTTTCCAAACTCTGCTACAAACCACGCAGCCACCAAGCACTCTTTCTTTGCAACACCCTTTTTGTTTTGTTTATTTTTTTATTTTATTTTATTTTTTATTTTTTTTTTTTTTGTTATCCATATCTTTCTTAATAATTATGTCTGGTTTTCGTTTAAATGTTTTTCTTTTTAAATTTTTCTTTTTTTTAAGGCCTCGGGGTTGTCATAGTATTTTGCTCCTCTTGGTATCGTCGTCGTAGTATTGTAAAGTAGTTTAAGTAGTGTATTAAGTAATTTGTAACGTAAATTTTTGGATTGAATATATAAATATATAAAAAAAAAAAAAAGCATGACAAGAAATCCACCATGAAATTCAAATTCTGCATGGATTTCTTGCCATGGCTTGCTGCCAGCCCTGTATATTTATTCCATCGTTGACAGTGAATCATTTCATTTCAGCAAAGCTGATTTTCAAGGAGCCTACCTCCAAAAACTTACATAAGTGATCTTTTGAGATTTTGTGTTCCAACATAAACAGCCGTTACTGACTATACATTTGCACCAATCCATCTGCCGCGCAACGCTTAATCCAAAAGAAGTTGGTCGCTCAAATTTTTCTATCTCTTGTTTCTTCTCGTCATCTTGATAGAAATTTGAAAGTAAAGGTACTAGATGCATCGCAGATACCCCTACATTGTGGGGAGCAAAGAATGATTTTAGCAGTTCGTCATCTCAGGGATCTGTTCTCTTAGCCTACGTGCAGACTTTTTTCTCGGCCCTCAGGAAGACTTTCAAAATTTGAAGCAAAATGTGGAACCAGAGAATTTTCCTCCATATCCACAGATTGCATAGTTGATTAATTGATTATTGCAGAGTTGATTGTTGCAACTTTATGTCGTCACCGGGTAGCCTCCCTATCATTCATTGCCTTCATATTAAAACGAGATTGATGCCACCTTCTCGAAAATCAGCACATGAGGAGAAGAATCCTGCAAACGGTTCTAAATGTGAAAAGGTTTTCTTCCCGAAGAACAAAGATGCCACCAAAGAAGAAGGAAGAAGAAAAACCTACCGCGTTACTTGGAAGATTTGGGACTTCGCTGAAATGTGGGATCGTTGGTCTTCCAAATGTCGGGTAAGCATATGATTGAAACACTGAAAAAGGGCCTAAAGCCCACCCAGCCAAAATAGAAACCATCAGGCTATTCCTGTGAGGTTTCTGTTATTGGTTGGTCAAGGGGAAGTAATCAGTGGCTTATGCTGCTTCTAAAGAGTATAGTAGCCATGGTGCTGAACCAAAGAACTTTCCATCACGTTTTTATTTCAGACTGATCACATCTGATCATAGAAGTGCAATTTAATTCTTGCAATGCAATCCATCATCTTGTTTGAGTGGCATTTTACTCTCAAAAAATCTGGTACACCTTTGGTTAAAATCCTTTTGTTTCCATGAAAAATCCCTCAAAAATCCATAAAAATCCTATTATTCTGAAAAATCTTAACCATTTAACAAATGAGTGAGATGCCCCTTGATCTTGTTTCTGTGGAGTGTGGCAGTTCCATGGAGAACAAAAGGCAAACGATTTTTGACCATTTCTTTAGCCTATTTATAGTCTCTATGAGATATAGCTATTTCTATTCCCTTTAAAGTTTCATGCATCTTTTTGAAACTACCCTTTATTTTCAGGATAAATCCTCAGAACTCCCTAAAAATCCTGTTGTTTTCAGAAATCTTGCACTTACTGTTTTTCAAAGAGCTGCATACTCCTCACCTAACATCTCAGTGGATATTATGAGCTATGTGCAATCAACATCTCAATAACACTGCTCATTCTCCTCTGTTTTTCAGGAAATCAACATTTTTCAATGTTCTTACAAAAAGTGCAGCAACTGCTGAAAATTTCCCATTTTGTACCATTGGTATGTATTCTCATCTTCTTAAATAGCATTGAAATATTTTGTACTATAACTGAGATTTTGGTTTTGTAATAAAGATATTTTCACTCAGTTTGTCCCCTGAGATGTTCTAGAGATTGATTGATTGATTGATTGATTGATTGATTGATTGATTGATTGATTGATTGATGGGCTAGGTAACATTTGCTCAGCAATATACACTCTCTTGTTGGAGAGATGAGTTCAGTGCCAGCTTCAGCCAGGCTCATGGGGTCTGGTACCGTACCTTGTCCGCGCAAGCGTAGTAGCGTAGCAGGTTGAGGCTTACAAAATAGTTGTTGTTGTTGCTCTCAGCCTTGAATTTCTTGGAAAGAGCTTGGAGACTTGGAGAGAGGAATTGTCGACATGATAAGACAGCGGTTTTTTGAGAAATTGAAATGGTGGTGTTTACTAATGGCAAGCAAGATGAGAGAGATTATCCCATGGTAAGGATCAAAGGCTACTTTGATTTGATACAAGCAATGATTTTAATCCTAAATTTCAACCAACCGTAAGGTAGGCCTATGCTTCTCTCTCGGGTTTTCACCAAACCAATCACGAAGCTGATCTTCAGTTGTTGCTGTTGCTCGTAGCTACGAAGGAGCATAAAAACTCAAGCTCTGATTGGTCAAAATAAATCGTTAGTTCGCATGCGCACCCAAGGTATGGCTGACGATTGGTTAGCTGGTATTGTTTTGCAACAAAAGGTCTTACAGCTCATCTCTCCAACAATCTCTTGCTTTAAACAGCTCATGGTAATGTGTGCTTGACTGCCATGGCCTCTTGATATGTCTGACAATGAATAGAGCACACTGTGAAAACTTGACTTGTTTTAACTTACTCTCTAGGGAGAGTTCTTGTAACTTCAAACAGGGTTTACTGGGGTAAAATGGATAGTGTTGATTGCTGGAAACCAGAAGACCCAGCATTGATAAATCAATATTCACTGTGTCACGGAGGGTCAGACAGCTCTAGCTAGATGGAAACCTTGAACAAAGATTTTGGCAGAATTTATTCAGATTTTCCACCCTACCCATGTTACCCCAAACCTAAGAATTGTACCTCTATGAATATTTAGGAAAACTGTAGACCAAGTGCGTATTCATAACTTCACTTCTCTTCTTTGTGCATATCAGATCAAGATAAGATATATTAAGGCTTTTGAATAAGTTACTCTGTTAGTTACACTTAATGTAATTATGTATTTCTTTTCTCCACAGATCCCAATGAAAATAAGTATTCTTTTGTTTTCTTTACTTTTCAAAACAATGAACTGTCTTTCATTTGAGTGTTATGCAAACTGTTAAATTGCTTTTCGGCACATTGTTGTTCATTGGTTCTTTTGGATAAGATACATCCACATTTACATGAAGAATAACATTTTTCAACTTTGTATGATGATCTTCTATCCAATTTGCTATTATTGTACTTTAAAGACTGAAGTATTCCATTGCCAGGGCTTTCACGCAAGCACGCGCCCAAACATTCGCTTAGGAGTGATTGATCGCGCGCCCGGTAATACAATATTTCCCTTGAAGAGAGCGATGTCCCATTCGGGAGTTCACACCGGAAAATTTTGTAGACAAAAATGATTTTCGTTTTAAAACATACCTTGTAACTCCCTGATGCTGATTTTATTCGTTGGATGCAGCTGAGTTACTTTGTTCGCTCATTCCACTCAAGTTTAATCAGCCTCATCTTTAGGCCATCTTCTTCCGAGATTCATGCCATCTTAAATGTCAGACTTCTCAAGCAGCTTTTGTTCGCTGATGTGTGTATTGATTTGTGTGTGTCCATGCCTCACTGACTAGGTCTTGGGAAGTATGACACATACCTTTGGTACCATTTGATATTTCTTTCGCGCGCCCCACACAGTTCACGCGAGTTTTTGGTCACGCGCCTTAATTTCTGAACGTGAAAGCCCTGATTGCAATTTTTTGGTTGATCCAGATAGTTGTAGGCAATTCTTTGTCCATTTTGCGCCAAAAGGACATATTGCATTTAGAAATGAACTCAATGTGATGTCATTCCTTGAAACCTTGAGAGATAAATTAGAAATCATTGATAGTGACTTAGTATGTTGCAAAAAGTGATCTTGATATCAATTTCTTTCTGTCTCAAGAGTTCTTCATCATTTTGAACCACTTTATTTTTTCTCTTTTTACGTCGTGTTGCTGTTCCTGATGATAGATATGATTTTCTCTGTCAATACCACAAACCTGCAAGGTATGTTTCAGTTTTGACATTGATTTCTTTCTAGTTTGCTAAAGTTATATACTGAACTTTCTTTGAAAATACTGAATATTGAATTGTTTTTCAAACACCAGCTTTGCAATTTTTGTCAAAGTCTTTGTTGAGCCTTTGGGAATATTTCCCTCAGGTACATATGATCTTTCCCTATCATTTACTGTATATCCTCTTGTTTTCTCTCTAGTAAAGTTCCTGCATTCCTGAATGTTACGGACATTGCTGGTCTGGTCAAGGGTGCATCCAATGGAGAGGTCAGTTAATTTCAGTTTATTTCTACTATCTAGTAATTGATTTCTATGAGAAATTGGATGAAAAATCTACTTTGGGATCAGTTTAACGCTTTTAGGAAATTATTTTATTAATTACTGTGAAGAGAGTAGGTACCAATTTCTTTGAATCAGCTTTAGAGTTGGTTGCTTACTATTCTTGCCTAAAGAAATATAGTGGAATAATTTTATATACATTTGTATACTTAAATTCTGTGTGATATGATTATTCCTTTGACCTCTGTTATTTGCAGGGACTTGGAAATGCTTTTCTGTCAAATATCAAAGCCTGTGATGCTATTTTTCATGTGCTGAGTGAGTACTAGTCATTGATTTATGTATACAGGATATCAGTTTTGAAAAGAACTGTATTTGATCAATATAATAAGATTGCATATTTTTATTGGAAAGATGTCACATGGGATCTAGTTAATACAGCAAATTATGAGATACAGTCTGAGGGGAGAAACAAGTATCTGGATAGTCTAGATCATGGTGTATCTGTTTGAAGTTATAAATCAAAGAACCTAGGAATCTTTAGTTAGTCAATAAAAGATTCTTGTTGTGAACAGATTCATTTCAAATTGATGATGAAGCAGATTTGGCTTTCTTTAAAATGTTCTTGTGTTGTAACCAGGAGCCTTTGAAGATGAAAATGTAACACATGTGGATGGAGAGGTCAATCCAATTCGAGATTGTGAAACAATTATGGATGAGTTAAGATTAAAGGTTTGTTCTGAGCATTATTTTAGTCAGTCTCAAATTAGATGCCACCTGAAAATACCTTATGATGATAATTGAAGGGCTGCATTAAAGACTTTACTGTTGTGCAGAATTTATTATTGTTATCATGACTACACATTGGCAGGCCTAGCATTTACGTTATGGACCAGTATTTCGATTAATTAGAATATTTACTATATCATTGAAAAATTGAAATGTATAGTTTGTTAGAGTTAATCAAAAAGCCGAAATATGCCAATAACTTAAAGGTAATGTGTCCATGTAAGTACAGCAGCTCTGCGGGGGGCATGCCAATTTCTCGTGCAATTTCATGTGATCACTCAAGCAAATACAATTTTGCGACAGCGAGTTTTAATACAAACAGACTCCTCACTTACTTGCGGTTGCTTTTCCAGAACTGAACTACGTCAGGAAGCCTCGTTATGAAATCTGACTTTTAATTTGCATGTGATCAGTTAAGTTCTACCAATCACAGCGCGCTACTGGATGTTTCTTCATCAGCATCTTGTCAGCATATTTTGACAATGTGTATACACATCTGTACTTACATGGACACATTACCTTTAAGTTATTTGTTTCAAATCGAATTTAAAAGTTGTTTTGTGTAATTTGATTATCTCTAGCTGACCTGCAATGCATTTTTGTTTCAGGATGAGGAATACCTTAATGCAAGAATAGTAAGTATCCATTGATTCGAGATTGATTGGCTGATGATTGAGAATCCTTTGGAAAACGTCATCCATTTGTGAACAAATATTTTCAGCAGTCGATCACATACCTAGAAAGAATTCTCTGTTGTCAAGATCAGTATTTGATAACTGTAAAATATTTTTTAGTTATTGCATGTTAGATTTTACCAACAACTTTTTCCAAAGACTGAACAATTAGCAACTGTCTTCAATATCGTTGCGAGTTTAACTGAAATGACTTTTGTAGTAGGTTGTTATTCCTAATTAAAATTTTGTAACGTGAGCGAAAAGAGTTCTTTTGCAAATAATACACTTGGAGTGCAAAATATTAGGACGATGGATTCAAAATGGTGTTGGAAATGTCCTATTACCCATTTGCCTCGTAACAAAACAAAAATTTTCTCTACAACCTAGACTTCAGATCAAACATGTTTGGTAGGAAAAACTTTGAAGTTGTGACCTTACTTTGAAAGCAACAAACTTGATGATGTGTGAGGTCAAAATTTGGATTGGATAATGTTTGAATACAGAAAGTCTTGATTAAATTGCATTCGTTTTTGCAATTGTTATTGGAATCTTTACTTTTGACGGAACTTTTGAAGGAATTGCTACAAATTTGGATAAATCAATTGTGAAACCTAATGTTGCTTTAAGTTGCCACCTCCTTACCAACAATATCCACCATCTTTAGCATAATCATGTATTGACAGATTTTCTTTCTTGTTTGCAGAACGAGTTGGATAAGCGAGTGATACGTGGTGGCGATAAAAAAGGACTGCAGGAGTTGGTAAGTTTTAAAAACGATTCTTTCAATTTATTGCTTTTTAAGGGACAAGTTCAGGTTTGGTACAATTAATGATAAAATACAAGTTTTCTCAAAATGAAAGTGTTATTTTGAAAATGGACTCTTGTACTTCGTAGAGAAACAACGGAAACACTCATATGTTGTACGATTGCAGAGATATTGATGGATTTTTAGAAGTAACTTTTGTTTGGATTCACCCCATTCACCAAAATCTGTAAATAACACAATGGCCATGTGTGGGCAACAATATAGATTCTAGAGATAACAAGTTTGTTTACGGTTTCGCGACCCTGCCCTTTTAAGGGTTCAGAGGATAGTGACGTCATGAAAGCAAAGAATCTGTACTTTCTGACGTCATGGTCAACGAAAACGAGGCCACCCTATTGTTTTCTTGCCTCTTAATCGCAGCTGGCTTCTTTGTCGTGTTTTAATGAAAACGTGGCGACGAAATAAGGTGTAAATTCGCAGAATGTTTGACTAATTTACGGCGGTTTTGAACGTCAATATTTGGAGGGAGGATCATAATTCGCAACAGTATTTGATAAGTTTGTTTTCTAGCATTAATTATACCAACTGCGGACATGTCCTTTAATAAGAATAAAGGTAAGACCAAGATAACAGGTTACACTGGAAAAATGAAGTCAGTTTTGTCTTTTTCGTCTTCATGAATTTAAAAGGAATAGGCATAGCAATATCCATAGCCACTATAAATAGGCTAACGAATACACCGACGCGTCCATTGTTTCTTCAGCTAAACAATGAAACCATACTTATGGACTTATCAAATACAATAGATTTTATTTGATACATTTTCCTGATAATTTGAAATGATTCTGTTTGCACCGAAAAGAGGAGAAATCCTGGTTGTTCGCAAGCTATTGAATATTCATATGTACATAAATAGCTTGGCCTAGACCAGCTTTTGACAATATCGATTTTCTTTTAAAGTTCGAGTGAGTGGCGCATTTTGATGTGACATCTAATTTGAGACTGACTTCAATGTTGATTGGAGGATTGCTTGATTCCTAAAATGGGATATCTATTCAATTAATTTTGATTTTTCTGCTTTGTAGGAATTGCTGAAGTTGTTATCAAAACAATTATCAGAAGAGCACAAACATATTCGCTTCAACCATGGCTGGAATGCAAATGATGTATGAAACAAATCATTCATTTCGAACACTTTTTGGCACTTCTGAGGATGGAATCGCCGGGAATGATCTGATTATGCTTCGGGGATGCCATTTTCATCTTCCCAAAGCAAGGATCTTGGCTTTTTTAGGGTAGCATTTATTCCCGAGAAAATACTATGTAAAACTGGTTGGGTATACCTTGCAGAACTATACTGTTTACCAGTTCCACCAAACCCTTCAGGTCTGGTGACGCCCCTGTCCCAAAAGGATAGCACGTGCTAAAGCATGTATAAGTCACTGACTGCAAGGCAGAAAATTTGGTCTTGATTTTAGGCCTGTTTTGAGGATTTCTTGAAGGGACTTTCTTCAGAAGATCCTTCACAATTTCAGAACGGAGTGGTCAGTCTCAGTTAGGTAAAATGTCAAATTTATTTGAATGTGTCCTTTATCAAATCATGATCAAATGATATAATTTTAGATATTGTTGTTTTGAAATCCAAGGATCGGTGGCTTTTTAAACGGGCATTGTTTATGATTAACGCCAATGTACCACAATCGCAACTAGTATTCTAAACACGATGACAACATATCATCATTTTACTTTGAATCTTTCTTTTATTATTTCTAATTTTCAAGGATGTTTCAAAGTTAATGTTGTAACTTTTCAATATACTCAATTTTTTAGATCGAAACTCTAAACAAACATTTGTTGCTGACCGCGAAACCGATGATCTACCTCATTAATCTATCAGAAAAAGATTACATACGCAAAAAGAATAAATGGTAGGTGGTGATTTTTTTCATTTTGATTGATCTTCTGTTTTCTGAGCTCCCATATTCATTGGGCCAAGTGTGGAATATTTTGTGTAATCAATTTTTGATTATTCAAGTTCACATCGCACATGCTAGGTTAATAGAAAAAGTGTTGCTTTGTTGCTGCTGTCTTTTCATTTATTTCATTTTTACTTGACGTAATTTTTAATTTTAATGACATGACTCTCTATCGAGATTCCTCGCTAATATGCGCATCACTTCTACATGATGGGCTTATTAGATAAGCTGCCTCGCTATTAAACCCTCATCTGCTTATATCAAATGCCAGAAGTTTGTCACAGATTTTCTCATTTATTTAGCGAAACAAGTTTGTATGATAATTTTGTTATGGTCTGGGATAATCGTTGCATCGAATCAGTGTATTTGACTCGTAAAATAGAGTATTGCGCTGAAGATGGCTGCGAAGAATTTTTCACCGAGATGCATCGCGTTCGAATTACAAATCTTAACGATTCTATAGGAATTCGATTGAAGAGCGCAGTGCATCTCGGTAAAAAATTCCTCACCTCCATCTCTAGTTTAATCGTCTATTGCATGTTGATTCTGAAAATGAGGGGCAATAGAACAAAAACCTATCAGTTACCTGCTTGCCATTCGAATTTGTAAATAGGCCTACCTCTCTATTAAGCCCCCGCTTGAATCTCTTAAATCAAAGCCCCCAGGCTCAATAGAGCTGTTATGGCATCTCGTTGTCTCAAGTGTAAATGGAATTCTAATGCTGGGTAACCAGTCTTTTGGGTACATCTTTTCACATTCGAAATTGGTTGCTTTTCCGACTGCAAGCTTTCTTTATTTTCGTACTTTGCAATTTATAGGCTCGCAAAGATAAAAGAATGGGTAGATAAGAACGATCCTGGAGCAGTTATCATTCCCTTCAGTGGTGCTTTCGAACTCAAGGTAAATATTAGTATTTTTCTGTTCCGTTCTGAAAGCTTCGTGAACTTTATAGGTACAAGAATATTAGCAGCTATTCTAAAGGCCTCTTAATAACATTGGACTGTTTAGAACACTTGAAGACACCATCAGAGTGAAGATATCCAGACAAATCATTATCAGATAAGGGAAACACCAGTTTTCGCACAACAGAGATGTTTTCCCGCAGTTTAATTTTGATACAAAAGAGTTTTTAGTTTTTACTTGCTGCCTTGCAAATACAGTCATTTTTATGCGTCTGAGAACTTAAGCATAACATGGGAAGCAAATGGTCCCTTTACGTCGAAAAAATTGCAAAAGTTTCCATGATGGGAGGAAATTTTACTACCCATGTAACGGGAGCTGTGTATACTACATTTGCATGCATCGTTCTTTTTGTTCTTCATTTCCTTAAAATCTTAGTCATCCTGCAACGGGAACGGTGTATACTAAATGTGCATACACCGTCCCCGTTACTGCGAGAGAAGATAATTTCCCTTGACGTCGAAAAAAAGTTTGAAGTGGCAGATTTCCCTTTGAATTTGCAAATTTGCTGTTATTTGCTCGAAATCTTACTGTATCGTTTTGCTGCATTGGCCATACACCACATACAGAATGGAAAGGAAACTGGCTGTTTACAAATAGATACCCTTGATCTGCCAAAAAAACCCGTAGAACCACAATGATATCATATTTTCACATGATATCCACCACTGAATTCGTGAAGAAGTTGTCTACCGGAATGATCGATCAGACCGTTGCTGGTAGAAGAAACGCAATCAAAGCCGTCCGTGCTCATCGCCTATGTTTCTTAATCTTTTCTTATTTTCTTGTTTATTTTACAGATTGCAGATATGGATGTTGATGCTGCAAAACAATACCAGGAAGATCAAAAATGTCAAAGGTCAGCCTCCATTCTTTGTCTGCTGATAAGTTTCTTTGTTAGGCGAGATCCAGAGGCTATGGTACAAGGGGAACCGGGTGCATGTACTCCGAGATTGTGGAATTATAACGAAAAAGTTACCTTCTTGTTTCAAGAAGTGCCTCTTTAGCTTAATGAAGAAGTCCCCATGAAGTGTTGCAACCCCAACCTCCAAGTTTAAGATGCTTTTACGGCCCCAGCGAGATCAAATTATCATCTTACCTGTTAACCAAAACGTTTCCATTTTGAGTTGGTTTTTAATTGTTTTGTAACTTCATTTCTTCGTACTTTCAGCGCTCTTTCGAAGATCATAAAAACTGGATTTCAGAAACTGCAGCTCGAATATTTCTTCACGGCTGGCAAAGATGAAGTTAAGGCCTGGACAATACAGGTTTGTTGTATTCATTTGTTAAAGGAAACATCCATAGTTTCATACGCTAAGGAAACATTTACGAACCCGTTAGACTTATGACGATGAGTCCCTTGTATCCCCGCGGTAATCCTTGCTCAACAGGGACTCATAATGAAACAGTGAAATAGCTTGCCCTGTTTTCTGCAATCATCAGTCGACTTACGATGGAGCCACGGCTTCAAAGTTCAATCCCATGGGAGTGTTTTCAATTCTTCAATCAAATCGGAGGCTCTATCATATTTACACCGTAATAGTACTTGACAAATCTCGCAATCTGATTGGTACTTTTCCAGAGTAATATTATGAGTCTCTGTTGACCGAAGCGCCATCACGTCAAAGAGCAGAGGGAAACAAGATACTCATCGTCATAAATCTACTAACCCATCATTGTTTCTTTAGATAGTCATGAAACGTTACATCTCAAATTTATGACTTGGCCTGTGCCAGCGTTCAACCATGTTGATTTGCTTCATGTTAGCAATGAAGCTCTCTACACTGCTCAGGAATTTATTACATCAGCAGGGTTTTGAATTCTTCACAAATGTAGCCAATTTTCTCATGTGCTCATTCGATAAGCTGAGCATTTTTCTCATAATTATCGTTAATTGAGAAAGAGAATTTTCATATTTTCCACAATGAATATCATATCTTGTATATATAACGGATGTTATGATTTTGGTTCTAGAAAGGTACAAAAGCTCCGCAAGCTGCTGGGAAGATTCATACTGACTTTGAAAAAGGATTTATTATGGCTGAGGTTGGTATTTTTTACTTTTTTCTTGGTTTTCGTTGCGTTGATTCGTTATTCTTTCACCGACCTGAATTAGGTTCTCACAGGTACTATGAGTGAAAACAATTGCTATTGTCTATCTGAAAATAATTTTAACGGCGTAGAATGTAATAGCGAAACATATCGGTCCTTACCCTTTGTTAGAAGTCTCGCAGAAACTGCACGAATTGATTGCAAGGTTACCCAAAATGCTTTGATTTTCTAGAAAAACGCTGTGAGTTGTCTTTAGCAAATACACACAGCGATAAGGATTTATCCGTAATCACCCTGTACCACATCACAACTATTGTTCTTATACAGAGAATGTTAGGGGTATCAGGGTGATGAAGTAGGGAGATTCCTATATTGTTCTTAGGTACGGTCTACGGTGAGGAGTCAAGTGTGCCTACATGTGCATTTTGGGTATCATGTTAAGCCAAATAATATTGGGGTTTTTTGCACAATTTTAATGGAAATATTGAATAAGCCACCTTAGACTCACTTACAGTCAGGTAATCGCCTTAAAATTAGGATCTGCCACATCGCAGTCTGAACGCATTGAAAGTAGTTTTCTATTGGAGATTTACTGTTATTGAAATTTAACGTATATGATATAATATGATATAATTCAAGCTCAAATACTGACTTTTAATTGCTCAAAGTTTTGCCCATATCCTTGGTACTTCAAGCCCAGTCAACCTTTAATGTCAAATGTGTATCATCCTAAATGATATTTCCTCCCTCATAGGTGATGAAGTTTGATGATTTCAAAGAACTTGGCTCTGAAAGTGCAGTAAAGGTGGGCTTTGATTTATTTCACTATCGCGTATCTACAGACGAATATGCTGTTTAAGTGAGCTTTAGCCAAACTGTGTTTAGTAGCATAGCAATTGGACTTCCGTCACACCTCACTCTCTATTAATAGACGAATAAGAGGGAAAAGTAAGGAGAAGCGGGACAGGGGACAGGGATGGGGTCGAGAATTTCCCTTTTCATCTCCTTTTCAATATCCTGTTCTCTTTCCCTATCGTGAAGATCCTAAAACCACGTTTTCTGCTTAATGATACTGTAGGAAATATTGCAAGGAATGGTACCATGTTGCAGTTAGATTTACCTCTGCTGTTTTTTAAGACTGTAGACTTTTTATCAGTGCATTTTCCGTATCAATTTCTGTATTTACTTGTCAAAATCTCAATGCCCAAGGTTTGTGCACGAATTTTTCTGTGACAAAACTTCTGGAATCATCGTATCAGTTGGTGCTGGAGCAGGGCTGTAGGAATCAGCTGCTGATTGGGGGGGGGGGGACAGTATTGTAAACAATAGAGAACAATACATCTACAATCCCGGACAAAACTCAATAAGACAACCTAAAAATTATGGTCTTTTCCCTATATCTCTCAAGGAAATTTATTTTAAATCAAAGTACGCCCACCCCCAACTCAGTGTTGTTTCATTTGGTAGTGTCAAGATACTGAGCACGCTTTTTCTTAGTTTTTCGGTCCATCAAATTGAAATGGGGGGGGGGGGAGGGAGGAAAACTTTCAGTGATTAGAGATTTGAGAGTTTGTCCAATTAATTTTGTCCGGGATTTTAGTTAATGCTTGTGACATATGACCATTGTTTTCAAGTTCATTGGGGGCTGGGCCCCCCTGACCCCGCTTCCTACGGGCCTGGTTGAAGCACTCATCATCAAAATGGTTATTATGGTCATTTGTTTTGTATGTATAGTACAACGGTTGAAAACTAGCGATAGAACTGACAGTTGTATTTAACGAAAGTTTTAACCTATCACAGTTTCAACTGGAATTTTTATCTGGTTATAGATTTAGCAAAGTTTGCTAATTTTTGATGATTCTTTTCATTTTATCTTAGGCAAAGGGATTGTATAAACAACAAGGCAAGAACTACGTCGTGCATGATGGTGACATAATTTTCTTCAAGTTCAACGCAGGAGCAGGATTAACAACGAAAAAGAAATAACAATAATAACTGTGAATTAAAATATTTTTGTAACATTTCGTTCGTTTATGAAATCAAGGTGGTTCAGTATTGGTTTGTTTAAACCTTTTATCCTTTGTCATTTCATTATTTAGTAGGAGAATTTGTTTCTTGCCGAGGACGTTGTTTTTAAATCAGGGGGATTCCTTTTTAAAAGAAATTTATTACCTTGTTGAGTTTTTGAGGTTTAGTGGTTTCCAAAATGTCACGCTTTTGGACATGAAAGTACGCCGTTGCGTTTGATTTCAAGCTGAAGTCGCCAATTCTCAAGCAACAAATATGTGCTTTCCACTTCAGAAAATCTGTTATGGCCTTTAATTAAGACCACAGTGTTTGGGCACGTCAAAAAGTCAGAATTCTCAAAGTCAAAACAAATTTTTGCAAAAAAAGCCTGTGGACTTACTTTTTGCTGAAAAATAGGGATTTTCAAAATTGGACCTATTTTCGGGAGAAAGGCAAAGCCTATAGCCTTACTTTTTGCCGAAAAATATAGATTTTCAAAATTGGACTAATTTTTGCAAAAAAGCAAAGCCTATAGCCTTACTTTTGGCCAAACAATCGATATTTTCAAAATGGGCCTATTTTCGGGAGAAAAGCAAAGCCTATAGCCTTACATTTTGTCGAAAAATAAAGATTTTCAAAATGGGCCTATTTTTGCAAAAAAGTCAAGACTATAGCCTTACTTTTTGCCGAAAAATATAGATTTTCAAAATGGGACTAATTTTTGCAAAAAAGCAAAGCCTATAGCCTTACTTTTGGCCAAAAAATAGAGATTTTCAAAATGGTTCTATTTTTGCAAAAAAGCAAAGCCAATAGCCTTACTCTTTGCCGAAAAATATAGATTTCCAAAATGGGCCTATTTTTGCAAAAAAGCAAAGCCAATAGCCTTACTTTTTGCCGAAAAATATAGATTTTCAAAATGGGCCTATTTTTGCAAAAAAGCAAAGCCTATAGCCTTACTTTTTGCCGAAAAATAGAGATTTTCAGAATGGGCCTATTTTTGGAAAAAAGCAAAGCCTATAGCCTTACTTTTTGCCGAAAAATATAAATTTTCAAAATGGGCCTATTTTTGCAAAAAAGCAAAGCCTATAGCCTTACTTTTGGCCAAACAATCGATATTTTCAAAATGGGCCTATTTTCGGGAGAAAAGCAAAGCCTATAGCCTTACATTTTGTCGAAAAATAAAGATTTTCAAAATGGGCCTATTCTTGCAAAAAAGCAAAGCCTATAGCCTTACTTTTTGCCGAAAAATATAAATTTTCAAAATGGGCCTATTTTTGCAAAAAAGCAAAGCCCATAGCCTTACTCTTTGCCCAAAAATGGTAATTCTCAGAATTGCCATGTTTTTGAAAAATAGCAAAGCCTATAGCATTACTTTTTGCCCAAAAATGGTAATTCTCAGAATTGGCATATTTTAAAAAAAAAGCAAAGCCTATAGCCTTACTAATCCTGAAAAATAGAGACTTTCAAAATGGGCCTATTTTTGCAAAAAAGCAAAGCCTATAGCCTTACTTTTGCCCGAAAAATAGAGATGTTCAAAATGGGCCTATTTTTGCAAAAAAGGCAAGGCCTGTAGCCTTACTTTTCCTGAAAAATAGAGATTTTCAAAATGGGCCTATTTTTGCAAAAAAGCAAAGCCTATAGCCTTACTTTTTGCCGAAAATATAGATTTTCAAAATGGGCCTATTTTTGCAAAAAAGCAAAGCCTATAGCCTTACTTTTTGCCGAAAATATAGATTTTCAAAATGGGCCTAAGATGGGCATTAAAAATCAGTCTGTTTTTGGAAAATAGCACAGGAAATTGTCATTATCAGTACTTATCATGAAGACAAACACAAGAAAGTAAAAAAACATCAATATGTGGTAATTTCTAACGTTTTGATTTTAAGAAATAGTACAAATAGATTTAAAGGATGCATATATCAGTCATATCAGTTTTCATCAATCCATACATTTAGGTCAAACCATAATAGTACGAATGACAACAATTATATACATCGCCTTGCCTTAATACGGCAAATACGGCTGTTAAAAACCCAAGACTTCTTCAGTTTAATTAGAATATATGAATGGCTGGGGGCATGATTGGGTTGGACCACTTTACCCCCTTATCACGACTGTTCAACCTCAAAGACCAACGCAAACCGTCATTTCAAAGGGTTGCGGACGATATAATTCAAAAATAATGAAATGAATCAAAATCCTGCAAAGGCTTCCTGCAATGAATTATCTTGTATTGCTTATCAGTGAGATATAGAAATGGGTAATGTTGGTTTTCGTCAACCTAGGCCACTACTTTTTAGTTCTACTAATTCTCCTCTGCTAAAATCGTACAAGTATTATTGTGATGGAATGATTACATATGAAAAGTGTCTGCAGCCAAGACATTGGCGACCAAGGGGGATGGGGGATATTTCACAACCAACTTCAACGATCAGTTGAAATTTTGAACAAAGTGCGGAAAGTATTAAATCAAAGCTCATCGGTGGAAAAAGCTATTCTTGGCAACCAGTTATTGATTGTGTTACATTCCTTTTATATCTCTTTTTCGAAACAAAGAATAGTACTACGCAAAGATGCTCCCAACGATCAGGTTTTGAAAAAGTATGTCAGAAACTTAGGTATACTTATTGCAAAGGGTCGTCCAGGATCACTAAGGGATATCCTTTCAGTACCAAGGTACGCTTCTTTTCGCATTGAGCAGAAAAAGGACAAAACTAAGCTGGTAAAATCATCTACTAAGTGCTGTTCAACTTCAGATAAATACAATGCTGTTAATTTTTAGTGCATTTCATTTCAATAAAAGTCACCCTCCAATTGACCTTTTAGCTTTCCTAAAAGGAGTCTGGATCGAGCGATATTTCTATCATATATGCAAGGTTCGGCTGAGTGAGGCTGTAACTTCTATCACTATTGTTCACATTCGAAAATTCTACAAATTTTACACAAACATATCCTTCGATCGAGTCTCTATTTAGAATAGCTAATATGTCTGTTGATATTCCAAGGGGATCTTATATGTTGGTGCGTACAGTGCGTACACGTAGGGAAGGCAGTGATTAAATACGTATCTATGCTGCGAAATAAGACAAACCTATCTACATAATACGAATTAAAAAAGGAGCACAATGAAAACAGGGAAAGATGAGAATCTACGTGACGAAAGGTCCATAATTTGAGCCCAGCCTTGTTCCCTGTTGTTTATATTGCGAAGGAGCTTGGCACGTCCTTCATATGACGGAGGAGCTCTTAAGGCCAATCTCCCACTAAAGCGAATCGTAGCAATTTGCTGGTGAGATTGCAGGTGAACAGAAGGAAAAGCGATCTCCATTTATTCGCTCGGCTGCTGGAGAGACAATGAAATTAGATGGGAATTAAAAATTTGAATCAAATTGCATAACTTTCGCTGGCGATCGGTGAAAAATTAAATGAACTTGAACCCCCGGCGAAACTGAGCATAGGTTCAAAATCTTTTAATCGGCGTAAAAAGGTGGGTGTAAAATTGTATGAGCTATTTTTTCTAACTAAATATATTAAAAAATTTTAACTATCGATCCATAATTTCACCGTTGGACTTTTCAGGAATTTGAACATTTCTCAAAATTACAGCGTATTTTACATTTCAGCTCATTTAAGGGTTTGACGTCATCAAATTTCTAAATCATAACAACAAAAATGACAGACTTTCGCTTGATACCATATCGTAGACATCTATAAACTATGGTTTTCTTGGAAATTATTTCATGTCGCGTAAAACTGTGTGATGGTTTTAAGTTTTTTTAAAACCTTTTTCTTGAAATCCTAAAAATGATGAAAAACATTCCAAATATATATTGAAAATACTGAAGATTTAAAGAATATCCCAGGGCAGAATTATTGCAAAATAGCTACTTCAGTTCAGAGAAACCATTCATTGAATTTTACACTGACCCTTTTTAAGATTGAGAACCTATGATGGTGAACCGCGGCGACCGGCCTGCAGATGTGAAACAGTGAATTAAGCATGCTCGAATTTAGCGATCGCTGCAGTTCGCTTAATGGAAATTGGCCTCTAGCCAGAAAATGACGACAGGGAACCAGACTGATTCGAGCCTTGGCTTATGAGACCACCTGATTTATTCAGAAAGGGGTTCTGTTCTGCAAATACGCAAGAAAGTGTTTGTGAAGATTTTGAAGGTGATAAAGTAACACTGTCGACAGTCATCGATTGCACGATTGCAACGTCACAATTAACAACCAGTACACATTAATCAATCCATCCATCAATCAATCAATCAATCTGAACATACCTCAAAAACGTTTCATCGCTTTTCATCAACAAACAAAGTCTTCAACATACAAACATGTCCTTTGCTTTCAGTATGCAACACCATTATCAACATCCAGTCTTTTCTTCCACTGGCAAATGAAAACAGCCTTCAGTTGACTGAGCAATCTCATGTACAGGAATACGGTTTTGCTTGTTCTCTTCCTTTGCCGCAACACTCCTCAGATCCACTTAATATGATGCTCTTCCATGAAAATATGGTTTCTCACATCAGTATATCCAATCAATGAAATGAGAATTTCGATGAGATCAGGATGCATCTTGTCCATTGATCTTGAAAAATGAAAACATGACATAAAATTTTCATGCGATCTATCTAATCCTTTACATGGTCATTTGGTTTTAATAAATCTTTGAGCTTTTTCTGATTTGAGATTTGTTTAGCAAGCAACTGGCTGTCACATGAAAAATTCTGTTTCTGTTAGAGCTGCCAAGAATATATCCGAGCAAAGAAACTTAACCTGTATATTCTGTACATTTTAAATGACAAAAAATTCAAGCTTGAGCAAGTACTTTATAGTTAAAGGACAATGACGAAACGTTACCGCTTTTTAAGCAGAGCTAAGTTAAAATTTTGAGTAGTTGCACTTTTTCTTCGATTCACGGAAGACGGTATCATTACCCCATGGTCAGGGCAGCTCAGGGCAGCAACTCTGTTCTGAAAGCTGATTGGCTGAAAACGTTCGAATGTGACGTAATGATAGGGCATTATTATCCGGTAATTCCCGCTCATTACGTCACAACTCAACTTCGAATTCGAAACACAAATAAGTGCTTCGAACAAGTCGAGCAATAGTTTCGAAAAGTAGCAAGTGACTTCGTCTGCAATACCTTCATGCTAGGCTAACGATAATTATCGCTGTTCTTAACTTACACTTTTTCTTTGTTAAAAACGAAAGGCCTGCACCCTGCCCAAATACACCACTTTAATTAAGCAGCCTCATTTTGGAAATTTGTCAAAATCTCTTCCTATTGTTAATATGAAAATTTCGAGCCCAGATTCGGATTTAGCAACCAAACTTTAGTCTGATTACATGTCCTTAAACTGCTAACTATTGTGATTTTGATTTTATGACGATGTAAAGTTCAGAGATTTATAAGGGATTTGACCGTGAAAAGTTGTTCGGGGTGAAACTTTACACCTCGAGTCATTTTCACGGTCAAATCGCCTTATAGATTTTCAAACTTTACATCGCCATAAAATTAACACCACGACCGATAGCAACATGAAAACTTAAGGGTTACACTAAAGTTTGGGTGCTAAATCCGAATTTGGCGTCTAAAATTTCGTATGAACGAATTTTGAATAATTTCCAAAACGAGGCTGCTCATTAAAGTGGTCAATCGTAGAGTAATAAACTATATAATAACTGTTTCCTTCGGCCAATACCGATAAGATTAACCCTCAGCCTCTGTACAAAACCTCGGAAGCTCGGTTTTGTACTAACAGCTTCAGGTTAATATTTTCTGGTATTGCCCTTGGAAACAGTTAATATAGGCCTACATTAACCTTTTGAGTGAAAAGGGGCATCCAAAATGTACCTTTGAGCTATTCTATGGAGGAGCTTGGATCGAGCGATACTTTCATACATTTTAAAGCGAAAGGTTCGGCTGAGTGGCGTTAGCGCTTTTATCACTACTCTACACATTCGAAAATTCTTTAAATATATGTAAATAACGTTTGATTAAGACTCTTTTTGTAGAACAGCAGAAAGGTCTAAGTGTAGGCAACAGTTACAAACTGAATCGCAGCCACAAGGTGAAGAATATTAATTTATGAATTTGCTGCAAGATTAAAACTATCATATCGAAGAATAAGACTTACAATTAAGGCGTTAATTGTCGCTCCTTGTCATGATCTTATGTAAAATTCACCAAATTTTCTCATGTAGTTTCGGATGTATTCCTTCACCTTTATTTTCACGGAGTCATTACATTCCAGCTCTTCGTCTGATTTCACTCTTGATAGCTCTTTCATCATTAATCCATGAGTTAGCTAGAACGACAGAAGGAAATGGTAAATATCATGTCCTGATGTTGAATTGCACAAAAGCACGAAAAGACTTATCAGCTATTCTGCAAAGAGCCTGGATCGAGCGATGCTTTGTTATCATAAATCTTTACGAGAGAGGTCCACAAATTCCTCGAAATGTGTAAAAATATCCTTCGGTTCAGACTATTTTTCAGAATAGCTAAAAGGTCTATAAACGCTCACTTTTCTACATGGTACCAGTTAAAGGAAGACACTGATTAAAAAGAAACGATTTTTCGCAATCACCCCTTCCTTTCTGAATTCAATAACAAATCTAAAATCGTGACATCACTTTTACAAATAGACTCATCCAGCTTTTGAGAACGTTAAAAAGAAAGCCTTGCCAACGTTTAGGAGCATTATTCACGTAACAAAAATTCAACATTATATCAAAGTAAGATGCCCCACAAGTTTAAGCTTGTAGAGAAATCCTGCTTAGATCATAAAATAAGTTAGCTGGTTGTGAAAACACTGGTGGATCATTTAACATGGAGAACAACGTATGAGTAAAAAATGACTTCTACATACCTTTCTAGCTAAAAATTTGAAATCGTCGATCTTAGCAATTCTTGCTTGCTTGCAATCAACTTTTTGATATGGATTCAGACAATTTACTACAACTCCTGAGAGCTAAAATCAAAGAAGACTGTGATTATCATGTGATTATCATGTGATTATCATGTGATTATTATGTGATTATCATGTGATTAAATGATACTGATGGAGATAGATAAAATCCTATGTCTACGGATAAACTGAATTCGCCACGCTCAAGAGGATCAAACTGAACGTCAAGATATACAAGACAGTCTGTTTGAGCAGCCATCTCGTTAGGCCGACCTTTGTTGTCGCCATTTCCATGGGCCATGACATGGTCATTGTGTGTGTGTAACTTTATTTTGATTCGATTATTTACAATAGCTAACAATATATACATTATTTAAATATATACAAGTTAACTAATCCAAATCGAATTTACAAAGAAATAACAATAAACAAACTAAATATTTCCTAAAATACATATCAACTAAGGTGGTAGGGATTTACAGGCACTACATTTGCATATGGGACCATTCCATTGCTTTATCAAAGTCTTGAAACTTTTTAGATTTTCTGCTGACTTTATTTCGTTTGGTAAGCCGTTCCAAATCTGTGGCCCAATACACGACAGACTATTTGACCCAAATGTTGTTTGGTTGGGCCTAACATGGGCTAAGCTATTTGGATTTCTTAATGAATAATGTGAAGACCGCAATCTGAATATGTTCTGCATGAAAGGTGGGTTTAATTGTTTTACTGTTTTGAAAATTTCAATGCAAAGGATTCTCTGGCGAGCAACAAGCATCGTGCATTTATTTGACTTCAAAAGCAAGTCGTCATACGAAACATAGGTCATAACTTGACTGAATTTGACTGGTCATAACAAAGGCCAGTCAAAAGATGACACTTGCAAGGCATGATGGTAGAAACAGATCTTTTAATAATCCCAGCTCTACAAACAGACACCTCAATACTTCAAAATCGCATACCAACAGTGGAAATCGTAAACACTAAACATCAATAGAATGATGAGGGAAACAATTCACTTCTGTAGTCACAAGGTGAGATAAAGCAGAGGCCCCAAACCCCTTCGTAGGACCTTAAACTTCAGATGTGTAATCAAGAATGATAATACAAAGCTTACCTTCATTTTAAAGTGATCCCTGATCTTTTGTTGTTTTGGCGTAAGTTGTTCTGATGGTCCTACGCTTGCATTGCTGAGTCGTGAGGTGCTGACCGACGGGTCTGAGATTGCAGGTGGCCTCTGGCTGAATCTTGCAGGGGAGATCGGAGAATGTGGGGGTGATGCTGGTGGTGTACGAGGACCAGACTGGGATGCTAACTGCTGGTTTTGCTACAAAATGAAACGAAGCTTGATGAATTGGACTTATCATGTATAAGCAACAGGGATTATATCATAATAAGGGTCAATCAAATAAAAGCTTTTTATCATTGAAATTGTCCAATTTGCGGGCAATGGTGAAAGAAACTTGATTCCAGTCACTAAAACCGTCCAACCAAATCAAAATCCTCCATCCTACATAGCTAACAATTCTATCTAAGTCTTACTTGTACCATTTTTCCTATAGTAAACTAGAGGACTGAGAAAGACTGAGAAAGGACTATTGCTGCTTTCATCAATTTCTGGGAAACCAAGATCTATTCACTATCTTCCTGTCACAAAGGGGACATGCAATGGATATAACGGTCAAAGTTGTGGTTCTATGTGACACAAACATTTCAGCAGTACTCTGAGAATCTGACTTACCACAACAGGCTGTTGAGATACAGCTTCTGGTTCCATTTTCGGCAATTCCCACTGCGTTTCTCTGTAAAATTATAAAACGTGGATATGTGTCACGAGGAAAAAATAGTATTTGCAGAGAGGATTGGCAATAGAGAATAAGACGCAAGCTTGGCAGTGAATCAGTGAATGCTTTATTGAAAACACCGTCGTAAAACATGCGGAATACCCTTGCATCTATGGCCCTGATGGCACTTCAGCCTTGAATTACATTCGCCCTTCATTTTGTAGACATTTTGTAGATCAGAACGCGGCCTTGCGTTAAAACCGTAGGAATTTCAAGGATATAGCAATCTAATGCTTACGCCGCAAAACGATACCCTAAAAAAGTACGGTAGCACATTTCAGACTCCTAAAAATGGAACTTAACCCTACCATAATGGTGCTTCTCCAAATACAGCCAACACTGATACCTCTTTTCAAGTACTGAACCCTAAAGAACTATCAGCGTACCTTGTTAGGACATGATAGTAATAAATTTTTCCTTCCGGATCCGTTGCAGTCTTCCAATTAGGTGGTAATGATCCAATAGGCTTTGCATTCACTGGGCTTTCAGTATTTGATGGAAAACGCCGTGTTTCTTTAACTGGTGTGACGTATGATATTCCACTATCAGCTGCTGTTTCCGGCGTTCTTTGTCCATACTCACTCACTTGATCAACCTGCTGTTTCTGCTGATGCTGCGCAGCAGCGATTTTACTTTGTTGTGCGAGCTCATGAAGATGCTTTATAATCGAAGCTGGTGTCGATTGACTCTGATCACTTTGTTGCGCTGGCATAGTGTTAGCCTCAGGTGTACGCTGCTGCTGACCATAAGGAGGCTGACGTCTGTTGTCGTAATATGGCTGCTGTTGATGCGGTTGTTGTTGTTGTTGCTGTAACACTTGCTGCCCTGGTAACCGCTCATGATGATAGGGATAAGGTGCCATTGGTGCGGGGTTTGTATTTGTTAAATTTGGTACTCCTCCGCGTATTCCGTGTGGACTGATGTTTCGATTCGGAATGTTTGGTGGAACCAAATTCTGGGATGGGTAATTCTGAAAGGAGAAAACACGGGCTTTCCTACAGTGATGAAGAGATTTCCAAGGAATACACCATTTCGAAAATCAAAAATGAAGGCTGGGTAGAGCAGTTTGTTATAGTAAATAGTGGACGCAAATATGGTAAACTGCTACCTCCGAGCTTCAAAAATTGATTAATTTCCCTATGAAAGACCGTTGGCTTCAACAGTCCTGTGGGGGGGGGGGTGGCTTCATCAACCATGGGAGATCAGTTGTTGCCATTTACCAAATTTGCAATTACCATTCAGAAGAATGAATCTTTCTTTCTAGTATCTCTTTTCAATTGTCAAAATGGCCTATTAGAACGACATTCTACGTTGAAATGGCGACTGCCAACTATTAAAGATAAACAATCAACAAATCTTTAAGACGCCCTCCAACATACATTAGTTCACATTATTACCATGTATCATCTAAATTGAACTCGATAATCTGTTTGGCTTTTTATATCAAAAATCAGTTTGGCAAGAGATGAAAAATATCTTATGTACCGTTTTTCCATCGATTCTAGATATGGTATTAATCCTCAGATTTTAGAGGTAACATTTATCCGCAGAATTTACAGACGGTAATCCATAGATTGCATACCTGTTGACTCGTAGCAGACCAAGTTTGGTTCCACACTGGCATGTTCTGGTTCGGTAAACTTTGGCTTGGCATATTCTGGCTGTGTAAACTTTGATTTGGTAAAGCCTGACTTGGTGGTAAACCTTGATTTGAGATATTATGACCAGATGACGGTGGCGAGGTGAACTGTGGAGGAGGAGCACTTGGAGGAATCGGTGAATTCATGTTGGACGGCATTCTGGCTGGACTGAAGCTTTGTTGCGCCTTAAGAAAATGAAAAAAATGAAGGAAAAGTTGTTTACGTAAATGAACGGAACTAGCTGGAGGACGTCTAGCCTGCTGTCCTCAAAAAAGTACTTCGGTTTGAAAAATCATCAAAATTTGATAACATGGCCGATTTTCAAATTTCTTGCTTTATCATGTGCATCAACAACAAAATCATCTTCCTGGACACGGCTGATTTTGTATTTGGTATCAAAATTAGTAAATTTAGCCCCTTTTAAGGCTGTCTGGTTTCGAAGCATACCACAAAAGCACTGGATATCACCAGATTAATTACTTTTTGGACATTAAGCTTCCAGTTTGGTCGTAAAGGTCACACAAAGATGCAAACTACAGCGTGTTGAAGACTTCAAGGATACACGAAAACCCCAAATCTGCATCCCTAAAGCAAGGTTCACAATACTTTGTCGAACTTTGCCTTTACACTCTTTAAGTAACAAAAATAAACATTTTATCGCCGTTGAACATTTTGCTCAAGTGCCCCTTCACGCCATCTCTTCTAGAAGCGCCTATTGGCAAAGTGTATTTTCTTGTTAAAAATGAGCTGAGGTTTTTCCATGAAAATAACTGTATTTTGACAATGGACTAAGAGATTTCTAGGCACCAGGGCCTGATCTAGCGACAAAAATTGGCACCCGATCAATTTACATTGATAAAAATATCCGTATTTATAGCATCTATAGCACTTAGATTGTGTATGTAATATATCAAAAGACGATTTACACCAACGGCTTAAAATGTATGATGTGAAATACAGCTAAAAATAAATTAGAGCTTACAGACAATTTTTCACGCTTTCTGACCATGAACAGACCGTTATTGCTATGCGGAAACAGGGCTGAACCGAACGACATTTTCATACATTTAGCAGAATATTCGAATGTGAACAAAAGAAATAGAAGCTCTAACGCTACTGAATCGATTCTTTCGAAAAACATGCGTACAAATATAGCTCGATCCAGGCTCCTTTCGCAGAACTGCTAAAGGTTTATTGAAGTTGTGAGCTACAACAGATAAGTGTTCGGACTAACCTGTCCGGAATAAGGACTGTATGGTCCTTGACTTTGCCAATCTTGAACTGGTTTTCCAAATCGATTCGGAGACGGTGAATTATGGCGCATGGGGCTGAACCGTTGATCAAAATTTTGCTGATGACCCTCTACAACGTGAATGTTTTGCTGCTGTTGTTGCTGCTGCCTCTCAAGGTGAATATTATCCTGCGGAATGTAATCAGGAGCAAGATTTCGATTCACTCCTTGAGAAACTGCTTGATAATTATAAGGTGAGCCTCCCACTCTACTGTTATCTCCAAAAGGAGTAGGCCGTTGTAAACCATAACTCCCGTCTGCATACCGTGCGCTCTGGCTTTGCTCTGTATCTACAACATTAAAAGACGGCAAATTTCCAGGGGGCTGCTGCCTGTCATTGACATTCGTTTCACCATATAATTGCTGTTGCTGTTGTCCAAACTGGTTGAAATTACCTCTACCGCGCCCCCTGAATTTGCCACGACTCCCTCGATGCCCCCTGAAATTTCCTCCAGCATTAGCGTTGAAATCATCTTGCAGTTGAGGGCTATTTCGCCATGAGAGACTGGAAGATCCTCTTGCAAATCGACCACGGCCTCGCAATGATCTCAGGTCCTCTTCTACATTACGAGGCTCGATGCTCCTTCTCGGTGGAGGCGGTGTCACATGGGGTGAATCAATGCTTTTCTCTGAGATTTGCATGATTCGATGAATCAAATCATCTTTCTCGGGTTCCGCAGCGGATGCTGATGTGTTCTTATCTCCATCGTTTGTGGTTTTGGATGCTTTTGGTGAAGCTGAGGACGAGGAGGGTGAATTTGTGAGGAATGGAATGCTTGGAGTCTCTTGCATCAGAGGACGAAGAGGAGAGTTTGATCTTTGAGAGAATGGAGATCCATATTGACGTTTACTTGGCGAGAATGCTTGAGGTTTATCCCCTTCCAGCTTTCGTTTCCAAGTCCTAGAAAATAGGCATACCAGTTTTATGGTACTTATCCGATAAAATGGCAACAAAGACATCATGGAAAACGAAGAACCTTTTCAGGCTGAATTCACATTTGCAGTGTTTTCACTGTCACCATCCACGGGATATCATCAAAATCTAGATGAACCTCCCAGGTGAGGCAGAAGAAACTTCCCACTTGTGAAAATTTAAAGTAGTAAGAGTAAAAGACGGATTTGAATGCTCAGATTTTAATTAAAAGTGGAAAAGACCAAAATTTTATGATTTTTCAAATGTGGGAACTTTCTTTTGGTCCATCCAGTATATTTCAGAAAATCCTAAATTACATTTTACGATATCAGAACTTAACGGAATTAAGAGCAAACATAAATGCCATTCTTGAAACAAGTGAAACTGGGGTCCCTAGCTGTAACTCCTTGCAAACTCAGAAAACTAGCAAATCTTTGTCTCAGAGTCCATAACAAGTTGAAACCTTTCTCCAGTGATCAATTTCGCTAGCAGAACTTTCCTTATTTCATCAGTTCGCGTAGAATTTACAAAACCAGTTGTTGTAGCCAAAGTAATCCAAATTGTCCCCGGTTTCTTACAAGAATTCTATAACTTTCTCAAATATGACATCAACAAGCAAAAGCTTCGCAAAGGCTTCCTCTGATTCACAGCCGTAGAGACGTGACTTTTCAACGGACTCTTCTTTGTCTGAACACTTCAAGCATTTCTGCAGAAAACATGGTTATCTCAAAGAACAAATTGGCATGAAAGTGAGGTAATAAAAGCAAGTGATATCTCATATAAACAACTGTAAATCTTGCCATTTGCAACAAAATGATAAATACCTTTTCTCATCCACAGGAGATGTGTCTAGACCAAGTCCTAAACCTTGCTTTGGCAGCTCCTGCACATAAGAATTAACAGGTTAAGATTATAGACATTATTCCTCTCCCTGGCGTGCAGCATCTTGAACATATGCCAAGAATCACTAGACCGAATCTTAATATCCAATTTGCTGAGCTAGTTACAATGATGAGACCAGTTATCTTCTGTGAAAACTTGGAAAACATAGCCTAGACAGCCCATTTTTGGTGCAGAGTACCTTGCGAAAAGCAGTTCACAGTATCTATCTTTGCCTAACAAAGTTAACAGTATCTGTCAAATATTTCAAATGTTGTGTCAAGGAGCACCATTTCTTATAACGATTGAAAGGTAACAAAAGGAAAGCACGTAGCAGAGAATTTCCTTTGTGCGTACAAGCAAAGGAGAAATTTCTGGGCTATTGTCAAGGGCCCTTTGAAAACCAGCACTTACAGGCCCTGTGCTGACAAGCACCCTTTGTGTGCCTTCTTTGCTATGTGCAAACGAAACAACTTTCCAATAACTTTCTTTTCTTGACAACTAGTAGATGTCACGTTCGAGATCTATCTGTTACATCGGCCCCTTGAAAGATAAGAGAAATGGAAATCATCAAGTTTCGGACTCTATGGCTTTTTCCGCTAAAGATATATTGTCAATCACAATCCTTCGTGTGTCCAAAGAAAAGCAAGGCAAACAATAAACTTATGACGTTGAGTCCCTTGTATCTCTGCGGCAAACCTTGCAAAACAGGGACTCATAATGAAACAGTGAAAAAGTTGGCCCTATTTTCTACATTCATCCATCGAATCAGGATTGAACGACTGCTGTAGTTCTGTTCAACGGTCACTCCTCGGAAGAAAATGCTATAAAAACCACGTTAAGCAGACGTTTAATCAACGAAACTTTGTATAAATCTGAAGAAGGAAGTTCCTCTACCTGGTGGGTGCAAAATAAGTCTCTCAACGCTACATTTTCCATGTTTTAAAGACCAAAACAAACCAGAGAGAAATCTTCAACTACCTGCCGAAGCAACTTCATTCAAACTCTAGTCAACTGCACAATTCGAATTCAAAATTCGACAACATTGTTCTTTGCCAAATCTCGCAATCTGACTTGTACTTTAGGAATTGCGAAGTTCGGGCCTAAAAAAGGCCAGGTTTTTTCACAGTAATATTATGAGTCTCTCTTGACCGAAGTGCCGCCATCATCAAGTGAAAGACACAAGGAAACAAGAGACTCAACGTCATAAGTCTAAGCCTGAAACGACTTCCATATCATACGAAAGTAGGCTCTGGAACCGCAAAGGATCATGGTTAGCAGTGGCTCTTCGATAATAAACAAAAGGATGAACCACTTACTGGTGTCAGCTGCGTTTTCTTTGGAATTTTGAAGACTTCCTGCATCCAAAGAAAAAACAATTAAACAAACGAAATCTAACAGAGTAAATGATATCATAACAATCTAAATCCAATACATCAGAGATTTCGATGTACCTGCTAAATCTATAGCCCCGCCCACATGTATCCGGATCCTTTTGAAAACGCATCTTTTTCATCCGTTTTGGGTTCGCACGGCGTTATTGGTCACCGAAAACGAAGCTTTTCGAAAACGCTCTCCAGGGTGGATCTTTTTGGACTAGTGGAAATGGAGCTTTTCGAAAGCGCTGACGTCATACCATCGATTTGCTATATATCAGAGCATGCGTTTGGTTCTTTGGGGATCACGCGAGGGCAATTTGTTTATTTGTTTTCTCTTATCGAAGTTCGAGTATCGTTATCGAATATGGAATTTCATAATCGAATATCGAATTTTGAATGTAACAGGTTTTCGTGTGGACGAGGATAATTTCGAAAACGCTCCTCGTGTGGATGCGGATCTTTTTTATACGGATAAAAAAGATGCGTTTTACAAAAATATCCGGATACGTGTGGACGGGGTCTAATACATCTGAGATTTCGATGCAGCTGCCAATCGAATTTTATTAAAGAAGGCTCTTTCGCAGTATGGCAGTTGATTTAGTTCAGAACTAGATCACAGTGGCCATACACATGAAACAATAACCCAGTATACTGTTTTGTATCAACCTCAACCTCTAACATGATCCATAAAACTTGGAAATTAAAAGGGCCTAGGTCATTATCACCGAAACACAAACAACCATATGATCACTGATCAGCAAAGCCAATATCCGAGATGCAAACAAAGCCAATATCTGATATCAAAACGGAGGTGAACTCACCCTCAGCAGTTTCCATCTATCCAACAATTCATTCGCCATACTCCCAACTTCTTCCATTTTCTCTGCATTATCAGACTCTTCATCCCCAGATCCATTTTTTGTTTCGCCTTTCGTTTTTGACTTCTTGCTGCTGCCAGGTTCCTTCTTAGAATCACCACTAGCAGCCTCGTTCTCACTTGAACTGCCATCTTCATCCGACCTCGAGCCTGAGTCTGGAGAGTCGTGAAATGCGGACCATTTTTCAACCAATGGTAAAATCTTGCTGTCTACCAAGAAGTTTTTGTTTGGTATAGGCAGGATCTTCAGAGTGTTAAGAACCTACCGGAAACAAAATAAATCTGGATGTAATGACTGAAATTCAAAAAATATTCGAGAAGTGGCTGGCAAAAACTGTTCATTTCTATAATCATTAACAGGAATAAAGATATGAGAGTAATGATTCAAAAATTGTGTTTTTGTTGCCCGTACAGGGTGTCCAAAAAAGTCGTTCCAGTTTCTGTGGCTGCTGTGAAGGAGCTGTCATTTCTATTGTGCCATCTTTTACACAGTTGCATAAGATGGGCAGTGTAGAGTTCGAGACCTTGTCTGGGGTCTATCTGACAAGTGGTTGCTAATCTATGGCACAGAGAAGGCAAAGAAGTGGTTGCTTCAAAAACAGCACTTATGTTGTTCTCCAATCAATGCAACAAGCAAGTAAATTTTTGAAGAAAGAGCGTAAGGGCTGCATTCAAATATTTCTATATTTTTCTAAAAAGGTTAATGATGTTGCCTTTTAGATAAGAAGAACCATCCAAGTTTTAAAAGATTTTGAGCTTAAGCTGCCTCTGCCATAAATCAGTCAGATCAAACCAAACAAGGTCTCAAACTCTAAGTGATGCACATCCTATGCAATAGACGATTACGCTAAAGATGGCGGCGAGGAACTTTTTACCAAGATGCACTGCGTTCTTTAATCGAACTCCTATAGAATCGTTAAGGATTCCTAATTAGAACGCAATGCATCATGGTAAAAAGTTCCTCGCCGCCATCTTTAGCGTAATCGTCTATTGAACCAAGTACAGGAAAACAGAAAACACAGCTCCTACACTGCAGCAACATTAACGGGGCACAATCTTTTGGGTCATTATGCATATTCTTACAGAACTTCTTTTGCACTCAAATTGAACAATTGCTACTGTATTCAACAAAAATCAAAAGACGTGCAATTCCATAACGATATTGCTTACCTCTGCTCTAAATGACTGACTCTTCTTCGGCGTGTCAACCATCCAACTCCATAATAATGATAATCCTTTATATCTGATGAATGCCTTCAGAGCTTTGAAATCACTTTGATCCTGAAAATCATAAAAATTACTGATAAATTGCAGAAGCCCCATCTAAAGTCTGTTTCAAATTAGATGTCACTTCAGATTTGCGATAACGTAAAATTCTCATCCAGACGCTTCAATTGCTTCTATTTGCGGGCATTTTCACGTGACATATTACTTGTTGCAGAGGAATGTTAGCGACGAAAAGTAACAGACAGCTATTGAAACACACAGGCTTTTCAGAACTGTTTCCCCTTCGGACAACTATGTAGATAGTATTCTATAATCCAATTTCTTAAGAACCTTTAAAATCAAAAAGAGCTTTGACATTATTCCAAAATAGAATTCTATGTCAAATGAATGAATCCAGCTAATGTTTAGTGTAATCTACCAGCAGTAAACTTTCAGTTATTACATGAAGATGTTGTTGTGTAGTGTCGTAATCTTCTGACTTTGCAGCCGCAACACTCTGGCGGACAAGCTTCCAGTCTCACTCCAGCCCCACTATTTGAGCGTCGTGACATGGGGTCACGGACTTGATTAGATATTCTCTACTTCAATGATCCCAGCGCTTGCCACCAAAAAACCTCAACTTAGTTTTTATCTTCATGTGACTATGAAAAGATTGCAAAGAACTAATTATCAGAAATATTTGAGACTCTGATTACTAAAGATCCAGGAAATTCTTTATCGCTGTGGTTTGTTTTCCGGCAAAATGAAATAGAAAAACTAACCCTCAAGATCTTTAAAAGCGTACTGCGATCATCCGAAGTGTCTGCTTTGACCATTAGTCTTGTTAACTCCAATGCTTGTTTTGAGGTTGCAATTTGGTTTTGGTCACCAAGAAGATTGCTAAGTTCATCTTCTAGCTGCAAAAAAAAAAGATATAAACGTCCTAGTCGATGCTAGAGGAACACGGTAAGCACATTAATAAATTGATGGCATATATCCCACTTTGCTTTCAATGACACAGAATGGGACTTGCAAAGCAAGCAATCATAAATACTGGATAAGTTGACGGCGACTTAGCCAGGAGGCTTGAAACAAGAACTGAATTTGAATTTGGTAAACAGGTATTTATTGGCTATAGCATCGGACAGCTTTTCAGATTCTCAACACTTGACAGATTTATCCTCTTTAAATAAATCAAATCCATGAATCAATCAATTTTCGACGATAGCTAACAAAACAAGAAAAATATATTCCAAAGAATCTTACCGAGCAATCTGGGGTGTATGGAACATTCTTCTTTTTGGATTTTTTTCTGGATGACTCGCCATTCGAACCTATTAACAAACAGATGAATAGAAAATTAATAAACCATTGTCAAAGACAAGGGAACGGTAGTACACGAAGAGCAAGTAGCAATCTGAATTTCTTTCTCGCTACCGATCGCTCCTTGAATGAAGGAATTACTTTGTTCAACTAAGACTCAATGAATTATTCAAAAACACAAACCCTGCTTGGGCTTTTGCCTCCAGATGTCTGCTTAACAGCATATTCAAACGAGATATCATTACTAACAATTCTCCTGCTTTAACCTAACGAGTGAATCGGAAGAAATGTTAGGTGTTTCATGTTGCCAATTTTTCTTGATGCAGCTTACTTTGCAAATTCTTCCCTTTAAAGGGCAAGTCCAGGATTGGTCTTATTGATGAAAAAATACAACATCATACTGCTGTGAATGGTGTATCATATTTTTTCCACTATTTTTCCCTTTTCTTTGTGAAATTTCATATTCAAATAAGCGATTTGTGCGAAATGATGTCACGAAAGCGCAAAGAATCTGTCTCTCACTTTCAAGGAGAACGAGGCTGTCCTATTGTTTCTCGCACCTTAATCGTTGCAAGCCTCTTTATCACTCATGCAAGAAAATAAAGACACAGCGACTAGATTTGGCCTACATTATCAGAATGTTTAACGAATTCACAGCCGTTACAAACCTCAAAATGTGGAACAAATGTATAAAAAATCATAGAAACCCCGGGCTTTTCCTTTAACATTCATTGCATAGAAGAAAGGCTAACTTAGATATGAAAATTTGTTTGGTCAAATTGGTCTTCCATAATAGCGGACGATTTAGAAAAGCGGGAAGGTCCTGAAATAGGGCTTCCATTACATTCATATTCATGTACATTGAACTCCTAAGCCATGGCAAACATCCTGCTACTCTACAACTAAATTGAAACAATGCAAAAATTGTGTTCGAGGACAAATGATAATTCAAATAGGATTAAACCATCTAAATTCCAAGAAAGGAAAACGAAGTCAACTGAATTTACCTTTATCAAGGGGCTTCAGTATGACTTGATTTTTAGTGCCAATAACTCCACGACAATTCGCTGCACCACAGAAACACTTCTGCGCTTTCTCTCTAAATTAGAGAAATGTTTCAGCGATATTGAGTCCATAAAATTAGTTGACTAAATGATACTGAAGATGGTGATGATAATGTTGATGATACTTTCGTTTAATGCGAGCAAGTTTCAAACGACACTAGTATTTGCCTATTTCAGAAACTTTGAATATCGCAGTCGCCCAAGGCTGTTAACCAACACCTTGAAATCCAGTATATAACGTTTTTACGCATGGACTGTGAATTTACTTTAGAAATCAATGGAGGATCGGTGACCCAAAAAAACTTCACAGGCTAGATCATTACTACATCCCTGAAATCAAAAACTGTTATCAAATTCTTTGTATCGTGGTTTAAGTGAAAAGCTTAGCTATCTTCAGAGATGATGCCTGGTCATTTCAAGCAATGATTACCATTCAAAAAACCAGATTCAGAGAAAATTTCGAATCACAGACTCTCCATTTTGAGGAAAAATTCGTCATCATTTTCCTGCCAACATTTTGTGAAAACTCAACGTAACGATGGATTTGAAGTCGTCTAGGGAAATTTATTGTTTGCAAAGTGATCGAGCCCTGTTCCTCATCAAATCTCGTGTTTCAAAGCAAATTTGGAATTCAGCTTTACTCACACCTTCCAACATATCGACTGGAAAAGGAGGGAATAGTACATGAAATGCATGAAGTTCCATATTTCTGAAATTGTTTTTTCGGACAGTACGCATATCTTAAACTGATCAAGCAACACCTCAAACGATAGCTTAGCCTTTCAGCTACATGCTGATATATTGTTCGTGTTCATAACATTTGCCTTCAGGAAACTTTGCGATATAGCTCGTGAAGTTTTTTTGGGTCATGGGGTAGGTTTACAATGTTACTACATCGTTCTTTTAGAAAGCGAATCATATCCTCAAGACTGAATGTTCCGTCAAAAATAGAATGGCTCATTTTTTTCCAAGTATCAACTTACATCAAAACATAAAAAACACACATTTCCTTACCCGTATCTTTGATACTGGTAATCAAAACTGAGTTCTTCGCCAGCTTTTATCTCTCTCAGCGAGAAAAATCCAACTCTCAGAAATCCGTTGACAGTCCACTGCAGAAGATTAAACCAACGTCAGTACAACACTCTAAGAAACAATATCTCGTACCATACAGGATCTAATATCTCTATGATACCTATTAGCCAACTTTCGAGGGCTGAAGCAAAAACCAAAACTAACGAGGCCTTTTAAACTGTCTACTGTCTCTGATAAAGTAACCAAATTGAAAGAGTCATCTACGATCGTAATTCTGCCTCTGTCTTGCTGTCTGATTTATGATATTTGCGAAATTTGATCAGCTGTAAACTTGATTCCTGGTTCAAGCAATCCTGTTTAAAGGCTATAACATTATATTCATCGTTAATCACTTAATCGTCACCAAGGAAATATTTTCCATTTCAGTTTAGCAATTTGTGAGCAAGTGAAAATATATTTCATGTCTTAAATTCAACATTTTATCCCTGATACTCTCGTGTCCAAAAATAATCGACCTTGTCCACGACAAGAATTTCTTTTAGATACATCCCAACGGTTGAGCATTCAAAAAGCTTCCTCAGAGGTTCAATGATCCTATTCAATTCTGACATGACATTTCAACACATTTTTCTGGTAAATCTGTTTAATCTGCACACTGAATCGAGGAGCGAGTTTTGTTTCAGTAGAAAATCAACACTGGCAAGCCCTGGAAACCGAATCTATGGAAAGTTCTCCCCTAGCAGGTTTTCGTATAATACTCTGCATGAATTGTACTCCCAGCTCCTGTCTGATCTTAAATATTTCTGTTTGATACAAAACACCTATTGTTGTTTGTTACTAAGAGTCACACTGCAATGGCTTCACACACAAACATAAACACTAACCTTTTGAGTTACACAATTAGGGTCACAGCTATGGTTGATGAACCTTGAAACACTTCCAGCCCTAGTTGCGTCTATCACCTAAAACAGATCATTATTGAAACACCAAACAGTCCCAAAAGCGATGCTTTAAAGGAAGCCATTACAACTTTCTGCAGAATGCGGCTGAAAAGATATATGATAAAGCAAACGGATAGCAACTAAAAACGGTCACAACCAAAGCCTTCTTTTGCCTTTAGAGATAAAATTGATTCTTATCACTTCCTAATGCTCTTAGAGTAAATTAGAATCTATTTGTAACTGATACTTTGCACTGAAAAGAAGATAAAACATTCAAATTCTACGCAATTCGACATTAATCTGTTGTATTTATATTTATTTCATGATGATGTCTAAGCATATGATTTCTAATTAAATAGAAAGTTAAAAAAATCATAAAAATTTCAAATTTGTCCTTTAATGTTGTTTCTTGAAGTGTAAAATATTTTATGATTACGAACAAGTCAGAATATTTCAAATTAAACTGAAAGTTTTGATACATACCTCGTCACCTTTAAGCAACATGAAATAATAATGTTTTCTCTTTTCATCGTCATACACCGAAGTTCTCTTCATAAACTCTGAATAGTTGACTACTTCACCACAATATTCAATCACAAAAACACCTCTAGAATATAACAACAAAAGAAAATGTCACCTAATCTGCAAAACAATGAAAAGAAAAGTAAATGCACCCTCTCTGGTCTACCAAGGCCATGAACTTCACTATACAGTCATATTCTATCAGACAGGATGTTCTTTGCAAAACATAGTAAGCCATTAAGGATACAATGGAGACGTGCTGTCATCCAAGTCTGAAAAGTTATTGTTCTGCTTAGGTCAAGGTTTCCAAATCAATCTGGCTGTTTTAATCACATATGTCGCAAAATAAATCCAAAATCACATCAGATTTCAGGAAAAGAAAGAACACTATAACGACTTTAAGAATTTCTACAATCTGAAATACTGGACCAAACGACATTATCATGCATTTTGCGGAAATCTGACAAACTTTCGACTTTACAAACAATCAATTGATCCAGACTCATTCGCAGAATAGCGATAAAGATCGAGTACGAAAGAAATCAATTAACACGCGGGATTGAACTGCTTTTATATACAGTAGGCACAATTACCCATATGGCTCTATGGCTGTTAGCTAATTTCAGACGATAAAACTGACCAACAATTATGAACAAACGCATTAATATATGTACAAAATATAGCTACTATAAAGACAATATAACGACAAAATAAAAGGTTGAAGTTTCCAACGAAATATTTACCCTTCAATTCTTTCATTTGTTCTCAATCCCCATCCTTTCTTCCCAGCTCTGAATACCTCTAAATCATATTGTAAACCCTATTAAGAGAGATATATCTATTAGAACAATAAGACTGCAAAAGTAGAATGCTGATGACATTCCCCTTTAGTAAGAGGGCCACTCCCTAGATTTGTTAATCTCAATAACTCAGCAATCATCAGTGCAAGAAACGATCAGATACGAAACCAAGCAGACATTCCAAATCATGATCAGTCTTTTCAACTGCCTGCCTGCCCCACTATATTCCTTTCAACCTTGAAAACTATTTTCTTTCTTGCTCTGTTTACAACAATGTTTCAAGTCATCATCGAAAATTCCATAAATGCAACATTCGACAACAAGATTATGAATAAATAAAGCCTAAACCAACTAGCAAGATTTTCACTGTACTCTAGGCAACACATGACAGTTCTCTCATGAATACATTATTCTTAAAACAGTGTTGAAAAAAATAACAGAATAATTTGCTTGAACAAGGGAGAAACTAGCAAAAAGCCTTGGATGAACTTTGCGAAAAACAAATTCATCATATTTTCTTACCCTCTGGAAATTCTTGTTAGTGCAAAACTCTCCACAACCACATTTATTCCCACTGAAAGGAGAAAATTGAGTTCAATCTTATAAGATCAAAGCATATGATACAAGCCACATTTTTTTGTTCTATCATCATATTCTGCATTGATCTATGTCTCCAGCTTACTATATACAAAGATGAACAAGAAGAATTATCTAAATCTATGAGATCCACTGCTCTCTCACCTACAAATTTGTAATGATTTGTGTAAATTTTTGGTTTAAAAATACTTTGCCTTTTGGACAATCATTGCTTCCTTAGCATCAATTTTCATACAATGAGAATTCTTGTGAAAAAGTTTCTGATACAAACAGTACAAAATCTTCTTTTGAAAGGAATATTCTCATGGGATAAGAACTTTTTTTCCAATGAAGAGCATTCTTCATGGACAAGGGGGTTCTCTTTCATGAAATGACTCAATAAAGAATTTTTATCTGGATGTAAAGAAGTCTTCAGTATTACAACTATCATTGTAAGTACTATTATAGAGTAATAGTACAAGAGTTCAAATCAACTCATTCATTTCAATATCAATGTCTTACTGACATTTGTCACAAAGTCTTTAACCATTTGAAGTCTATGTTTCTTATGATGACAAAATATGAAATGATCAAAAGAGAACATACCACTCAATCATAAGCAACCTATTCAAGCAATTGGCCCCACATCCAACAAAACCAGGCTCATCTAAGACAATAAAAATGATGTCTTTACCACACAGGCAAAAACTAGAAATACCATATTTTCATTGAAGAGATAACTTTGTTTTATATGTCAAATATATTTCTGAGTTCATTCATATTTCTACTTTATGGTGAGGCAAACTTGGAGAAATGCAATCTTCCCTTTTCTCTAATTCTCCCTACAGCTCAAAAACTTCTTTACCCTTTGACTAGACCTACTCAGCTGGGCAAAAGTAATTTTCTGCAACGAATATTCAGCCCTAATAACTTATTAAAAAACCCCCCTGCCAGTCTCTCTGTAAGAATATAGTTTAAATTAAAGTTATTTGCCACACATGTTATAAAGAGCTTGCCTGCTGATTTGGATTCACGACAAAATGACTGTCTAGCATTAGTCATATCTAATTCAATTTTTTTAGGCAAACCTCATTGCATAAACTTTGTTTTCAAATACCAAACAGACTTAATAATGTTGTGAGCACAGTCTTGCATAAAAAATTCAGTTTGTTCAATAGTGTTCAAATGGCAAAACCAAAACCACAATTTTTGTCATCTGAAGATACCTTCTGCTAGCATGATTAAGAATTAAATTGCACAGGCAATGACTGAATTAATATTTTACTTCTTTGGAGTGCAAATCTTTAAGTAAAAATATCTGTGGCACAAATGTGCTCAAAATACATTCACTCAATTATATGCCTACATCATGGCAAAGAACAATAGTCTACTTTGATGGAAAGAAACAGTGCAAACAGCAATTGATCAGTTTCTTTTTACTATTTCCAAACTAAGTTTGATGAGAACTGTCTCATTCAGCTACTACCTGACCATCCATCATGGCAGAATGGGGGGCAATGAAAATTTCTTATACAAATGCCCAAGGAATGGGTAAAATTTTTGGCAAATGCCCATGGGTTGGGCACTGAGAACATGCCATATTCTCAGTAGCTGTATAATGTAAAAGCTCCCAGTGATGCCCCAAGTCCAAAGGAAGATTTGCGGTCAAATGGCCATGGACCAAAATATCTTTGAGCATATACCCAGGTCTGTCTCAGGGGAATGGACAGGATAGAAATTCAACATGACACAAAGAAATGACATTTCTGATAAGGAAGACAATTTTTTTCAAGTTGCCTACCAACAATTGCAAGATTTGCTGGTAGCAGTGCTCCCATATTCTAACATTTTGTCAACCTCTGTCTTCAAAATAAGCAGGGAATTTCATGATGAAGCTCTGGGACTTCTTTCTTAAAACTAAATCAATTTCAACCTCAAGAAGAGAACAGCCATTTGCAGATAATTAGCATATTTTGCCCTATCAATAAGGGATTAAATGCAAACAGAACATTTGAAAGAGAGACACACCTGGCTCATAAACACAGTCACATCTGATTCTTCTTATTTCTTTATTCAACCTTGTCTTCTTTCTGAAGTTAAATAATTATTATTATGTCTCAATGTGGCATATGAAACGCTGTTAATTGTGAAACTCCTTGCATAGTATTCATTCATGGCAGAAACTGCAAATTTTGTAGGAAAAGAATGAAATCGTCTTTTTGTCTTCCAAGGAGGCTCATAAACATAAGGGACATCTGACTATAAAAAGTCAAACTTTCAAATATAAAATTTGATTTGGACAAATTACTGTACTGTCTCCTTTCATCAATGGAGACAAGTGGTGGCATCACTGAAGGATGAGTCCTCCCAGTTATTTCCAGGGTCCAATTTTCAATTTGTCCCAATCCACTGAGAAATTGTCAAAAGAGGCCGTTACACCTTGAACTTGAGAACAAATAAGAGACACCCAGGGTAAAATGGTCATGGTTCTGATGACCTTGTGCACATAAACATTGACAAAAAGTCATAAGAATTTATAAGAAACAGCCAAGAATTCTTCATATCTGCTAAGAATTTGTGGGTCATACTAAAGTCTGTCAATCTTTCTAAATGAGGAGCATAAGATTCTTGGACAGAAACATGATACAAAGCCTGTATTTTATAAAGTTCTTGTATGTACTTACTTGTCAACTAAATATGAATTATCTGTTATGATCTTATACGGCATTGGTTCTGGTTCATCCTCTTCTTCAACTGATGATACAAATGATACATTTGCCAAATCCTATGCAATAAATAGAGAATGACTTTCATTTCATAATCCATTTCATAATTTCATAACTGAACTGAAAAAAAATCAACAAATTCAACACCAAATGGATGGGGCAATCAAGAGACGGATTGGCCCCAGGACTAGGTTTACCCTCAAATTGACTGGTAAAACACTGCTGTTAGATTGAAATGCCCTCCTATACACTGCTGTTGAAAACATACTGCAGTTACAAAAAGTCAATTTGCAGTGATTATGCAGATCTTTTGGTGTAAGTTCTGCAGGGCTGCTGCAGCACAGCAATTTTTTAAAGGGTAATTTCTGAAGGTAAATCTTTTTATCTCAGGTATAAAGATTAAGTTTAGAATGCTAGTAGGCCTGCGGGCCTAGAAATATTCCTCGAGGAAAACTAAAACAAATAAAAAATGTATAGTATGTTATATCTTTCCAGGCTCCTAAAGGTCCTGGGTCCCCAGTTAACTACTCTAGTTACCCCCCATTCTTAACAGTCCTGCAAGACAGAGCAGAAACTGTGCACGCATGCACAAAATCTGGTAACTTTGAGCCCCTTTTGCTCCCTGCAACAGATCCCAAAATTAGGAAACACTTGATATTTTCTTCCTTGGGCCTCAAACTCTTGATTTATCATTTCAAAAAGCTTATGTATCCAAACACTTCCTTATCTCAGATTGCTTGATGATGTCATTTTACGCAATTTCTGCTCTGTCGTCCTGCAACTCGATAAATGGTAGATAATTTTTCCTACAGAACAGGTCTTACACACATTACAAGCTTCCTACCTAAGAATTCCTTGTGGAAAAAATTACTCTGTATTTTATATGGCTCATGTTTTCAATTCTTGCCATGTTAATGTACACAAGGCCTGTAATGCATGTCAAAATAAGTGTGCAACATTGACTGAAAGCATGTTGGAGCGTAGCCAACAGGGGTCACAATGGGTCAAGACTCCAAAACTTAATTTTTTGGTAACCACGTCCAAAAATTTACCCACTTTGTATCATTTGCAACAATCATACATGAGAAATAGGAATTTTGTCAACAAAGTCAGGGCTTGCATCCAGTCTGCAAAGTACAGCAGTTTTCTTGATGAAAGCTCACGCATGCAGACCAATGAAGAAGTGGCATACTTGCATGCACGTCCTTTGGTTCTTTTGTTTTAAAAGTAATGAAAAAAAGATCTTGATCAAAATTGGTGTGCACAAAGAATTCTTGCAAAGAATCTTGTGTACACAGTTGCTATGGAGAATGGACTTGCATTCTCCAATAATTTTTCTAGATTCACCCCTTTAAGTATGTGATGGGTGCTAGGAAAATAATTTCAAACAATTACCTCTAATGAGTCAATATCTCCATCTTCGTCTTTAATTTCTTCTTTCCTTTCTTTCTCATTTGCATTTACATTATCCAATTCACTTGAACTTTTAGGTTGTTCAGTTGCCTCAAGTGGTTCATCTCTTGAAGAATCGCTAAAATTGCCACAAAAGGTATATACAGTACTCAGGCTGGCATGAACTCAGGGGAATTTCAGTTTTATTTAGGATATGGATGCTTGGGTTAGGGTACAAAGAATCAATCCTAAATTGCTTTTAGCATAAAATTAGACCCAAGGAAATATTTTTCTTGCCCAAAAAACCCAAAGGCTATTAAGTACGTATATATCTTAAATCTGTGGATAAGCACCCTAACCAATTAGATTTCTCATAATCTAATCAGATATTTAAGTATTTTGGTTTTAGTAATATTACCTGATTTTAATTTTGTTTTTAAATTATGTTTTTTGCCTTTTTTCTTGCTTTTTCCCATCTTAGAGACCCAAAATTAAGTAATCCAGAATTTCAGGAATCGAAGAAAGTAACAGTACTATTTGTCAACCTAACAAATAAGCTTTGCCTAAGTGTTAGACCCAAAAAACCTGAGCAACCCTAACCTTGATATATTAAAGAGCCCCCTGAAGGCATGAGCAAAGAAATCTTGTTGCAAAAACAATGAAAAGCTTTAATTGTTTCCTAAATGCTTTGTTTGCCCTTTAAAGAGTTACGGGGTGAGTGGCCGAGTGGCTTATACAGTCTTCATCAGGTGACTGAAGTTAAGCTTGGACGAGTGAGGTCAGACTCTGGATGGGTGACCTCGGAGGTCTGGCCTCACAACTCACCTCGTCGTCCTTCGGAAGGGAAGAAAACTAGGGGTCCCATGCCTGGATGCGGCATGCACAGTGGGCCTAAATTAGCTTCCAGTAGCTAGAAATCCTGACAAGCCCACTCAAAAGAAATTGAAAACAAACAAAAAACAAAGCTGGATATTTTGAGAGCTTATCAAGACCCACTTGCCATGCTATTTACTAATTAAGGATGCATTTGTATAGTAGATATAAGCTTGAAAAGAAGGATACCAAATCTCAGAACATTTGTTTGATTCCTATTTGCAAAACACCAGTATGGAAAGAAACAAGTGTGCACGGCACATGTGCCGTGCACAGAGCCCTTGGCTTCTATTGTTTTCTATTGTTTCTAGGTGCACAAGTGCAGTGCACAGAAATTTAACTTTCCATACGGGGCAAAACAAAAAACCATTGTTGAATAGCCACAAAAATTTTAAGCAGTGAAGACTGTAAGTTTTACTAAATAATTTATCAGACAATGACAACATTTTGTGTATCCACTTGTTTGCTTTTGGTATTGTTTCAAGGCTACAACACATGAGCCTACTGTTTTCACAAAAAGCTCAAAGTGCTCCTCTTACAGTCTGCGTGATACTGAGACAGATCTTAGGTTACCTTTCAAGAAGACTGCAAATGGCCAAAAATCCTTTTCTTACAGGGGAGCAAAGCTGTGGAATAGCCTCTCAGCTGAGTCTAAGCAGGCAACCTCTCTAAGTTGTTTTAGACAAACAATTTAGAACTTTTTCATTTGTAATTTAGTGTTAATAGGTTTAAGGTTGTAAATAGGATTGTACATACTAGTTTTAATCTTTACTTTGTAATGAGATTTTAATTCTATTTTATGGGCGGGCCCCAATGAAAATCGGCATCTACGTTGAAGGGCTACCCTCCCTATGGTTAAATAAATGAAATGAAAAAAAAATGAAAATGAAATGAAATATGGAAAGATAAACTTTTGGCCTGGGAACTGCTCAATTTTCTACAAAAATTTGGCGCAACTTGAAGAGCTTTTTTGCTCAATATGGCTGAATAGTTGTTAATTTTTTCCAGCATTGGGGGCTGTTGCCCTCCCAGTTTCCAGGCTCCTGTGTGAATGCCATGGTAGGATAGATTTTGAAAACACTGAAAAACAGTAAATAAAAACTATGATCAAATTTTCTCATGACTCTACATGAATGGTCAAAGAGAAAATGTTTTTGTGGTGATTTTGGATTTCAGTAATGGATCACATCAAGTGTTTTGTTGGATGGAATCTAAAAATGACTTTAATGATACAAAGAAACGTATCTCATACCGTATTCTATTTCATACATTCCTCGAATTTAAATTTTCAATGCAGGTACTGTGTTCCTGCGTTAAGGGGGTTGAAAGACAAACAGTAGTGAAGCGGCATAATGAGGTCAAACAAGCATGGAGCTTTGATTGATTTCTAGGTCCCCAAATCACCATGAAAATGTTTTTTGTTTATTCATGTTGAGTCTTTAGAAATGTTGATCAATGTTTTTCTACCATTTTCAGGATTTTAGATATAAAAAATTTTAAAAAACTTCCTCATAGATCAATAAATACAAGATTAAAAAATTTACAAATAATACAATACTATAATCTAATTAAGAATCTTAGTTATAATAGATAACTCATCAATCTTCAAAAAGTCTCAAAAAGTCTCTTAAATCTTCAAAAAGCCTCAAAAAGTCTCTGAAACATAAGTTTTGATCTTATATACTGGAAAGAGGAAGGCAGTTAGTCAAAAAAGGGAACCAATAAACAACAAAGTTTGTTCATTCTCTTCAGTCTTTATTTTCATTTTTCATAGGCAGGAAATTTTTTAACACAAACTCAAATATACTTGTGAGGAGAAGACTAAAAGTGGCCTCTTTTACTTTTATGTCTCTGCTTGAATTGACTTGCTTGGAGTGAAGATATGGCATACAATGCCATCTTCCTTAAAAGAGTCCCAGACAACAGCTTAAAAAAGACATTAAAAACCATCAGTTTGATTGCAACTGTAGATTGTGCAAACGATTTGTTGACAATTTCAGGGTTTTATGATGTAAGTGATATCCTCTTTGTAAGTAGATTTATCATTAATGTGTATTTGAGTTTGGCTGGCATTAAAGGGGCAGGGTCACGCAACCGTAAACAAACCTGTTATCTCTAGAATCTATATTGTTGCCCACACGTGGCCATTGTGTTCTGCACAGATTTTGGTGGATGGGGTCAATCCACACTAAAGTTACTTCTAAAAATCCACCAATATCTCCTATAAAACATGACCTAATTGATTAAAAAATTAGTACCACTCACCAGACATCTTTTAGTGCACTCCAGACATCTTTTTTATCATCAAGTGGAAAATCAGTCTTGTCAAGAGATGATGAAACAATATTCAAATCTTTACTTCCATTTTCATCTTCCCCTTTAACCTCTTTCTTTTTACTTCTAGCATCTCTTTGTTCTTTATCAATGTCCAGAGTTTGTACATGTTCCTCATTTTGTTCAATTGAATCATCAAAAGTTTCAGTTGTCAATTTACTCTCATCAGTGGGTTCAGATTTAATGCATAACTCATCCTCTGTTGCTGCAACTAAAGTATCTACTGGTCTTTCACAAAGTGGAATTATCTCTCCTTTTGGGGGACTGCTATCTAAAATACTACTGTTTAAATCATAAGTTTCAGTGTTCGCTAAATTACTATCAGTGTCTGCTTCCTCTTTGTCTCTAATAAGGGGAAAACAAGGTGACAATGCAGCCATCTCAAAATCGCTAGAAATTCTGCAACTAGGAGTTCTGTAACCAGTATTCTTATCCTCATTTTCATCCAAGCTGTTAGTCTTTATTGCTTCCCTCTCCAAGGTCTCTTCCCTGGAAATTGAGCTAACTTCAGAATCCATGATATCCACATTTGCAGTTATCGTTTGATTTTCTTCTGCAGCAAGTTCCTTTGCTTCACAGTCAATGTTAGCACTTTGTAAAGTATCTGGGATATCTGGAGAATTAATAGGTTGGTGCATTTTTAAATTTCCAACACCTTCAGTGTCATTTTGTAAGCTGTGATGTCTGCTGTCATCATCACTGTCATCATCAAATTTTGGGCTTAGGCAGCCTGTCTCCTCTGAATCAGGCACATTCATGGCTGCAACACAGCATGAGGAAAATCGAGTCTTTTTATTCCAATCAGTAATAAGATTGTTTAATTTTACTCACAACTGCTATTCATGATGCCTCAATTCTTCCAGCCAAGGTATAATTTCTCCGTCTGGTAAGCAAGCACAAAGGGCCTAGTCAAAACAAAAGACAGGAGAACGCCAACTCATACACTATCTAATTAACTTTAAACCGGAGTATTCTGCTCTGAGAACAACAACAGCTCAAACAGAAATTCATGTTGCTTTCAAGCATGCATTTTTTAAATCTTTTTTATTCTTTTTCAAGGTGGATAATTTATAGAATCATGGAACCATCAACAGAGTCTGGTCTTCCAAAGTTTCAGAGTTTGGTCTTCCATTCACTCTCAGTTATTTGTTTTTGGTTGCAACATGCAGAAGCACGACTGTTTTTCATCGAGAAATTGACCATATATTGCCTGGTTTTTATCTTAGAGCTGAAATATATGCCTTAAGGTTATATTTATAAATTCATCATACCACATTATGTCTTTAATTCAGGTCAGCCATCCTTTTCGTGTCACCAGCCAACACACCATCAACTCCTTCTGCATTTGCACACCATCTTGAATGAATAATGCATGCTGGGATAGCTTGTACCAGCTTGTAGCCTGTCGATACAGGGGGGGGGCGAAAGCAGGGGGGCCTGAAGGCCAGAAAGTAATCTTGTCTGAAGGGGTCTCGCCAGATCTTAGTCAGTTGGAAGAATTTTCATTCTGAAGGATGTTTCTTGCCTCACTTTACATCATTTTTGCTAATGAACAAATGAGAAAACTCTGAGAAAACTGGCGACGCCCTTGCTTGTTTTCTCAGTGCTTTGGGGTTGGTTAAGCCAATGGGGGGAGGCCAGGGAGCGGAGCGCCCCATAGAGACCATTTATCGAAAAATTTTGCTTTTTTTTCGGAATTTTTGTGATTTAAATTTCTGGTTTTGGATGAATATGAGGAGAAATAATGCCCAGAAACATGCATTTATTAAAGTAAAAACAAATTCCAACAGAAATTAAATTCATGGCAAATTTTTGATTGGTTTTCACAAATTGTGTTGATTTCAAGGGTGGATTGCGAAATGTGGTCAGATTTTAGTTACTGAGGAGTTATATCGGTCAAATAATGCATAAATTTAACGCATGTTCCTGCAACTGTTGTTGTTGTTGTTGTTGTTGATGGTTTTATCGTCGGAAAATCATGGTTTTCATTCCCCTAGGCAGTCATAGCTGGTATCGGCCCTGGCTGTTGTTTAGGAACCCAGGGTACTCACTATCAGAAATTCAAGGTGAAGAAAAGGCCCCTCATAGATTTGAATTTGTACGAACAATTTTCTACAACACTAAGGGCAATTCTGAAACACAGGTAAAGGTAGTTAAGAAACCGGTGATTGAAATAGGATTGAGAATTTCAACAAAATGGAGGAACTATGTTTTCCACATTAGCCCCCAGATAACAAGTCTGCTGAATCGATTGCCAAAGCTCGTGATGCCTGTATCAGGTCAAATCAAATCGGTAGCTTGTTTCAGGCCTGATCTGAATTTGAGGTCAATTTGATATAAGAAAAAGACTTTCAAACATAAAGGATGCTTTCGATCGTACCAAGTCCTGTAAAGCATTTTGGAAGAGTTCATGATCTTCCTGATGAAGTGAAAGGGAAACGCGAAAGCATCGACACGGCGTAAAGGGATGATGTTTGCATTTCTTCAAAGGAGCATAGGCTGAAGCTTGCTGAATCATTTACACTGTACCCGTACAGCTTTGAGTCCGTAGATCCGTAAAATGTTTTATAAATTTTCATATGCTGAAAAAGTTTGTTCCTGAACAGCTGAGCAGTACAAACGCTCTTGAATCGTGATGACTTTGTAAATGATAAACATCGGTACAGTGTAAACGTGGTCTTTAAAATAACTGCGGGGATGATTCTGATTTTACGGATTTTGGGCAGGATTTGTAGAAACTCCATAATGCCATTTATCGGATTTATATCCGCCATTTACCAGAACAGAACAGACAGCTCTCCCCAGTCTCCTTGATTGACTGTATGGTCCATCTTTTTGTGGGAGGTAATTTCAACAAAAGTGCAATTTGTTGAATGATGGAAAGTCTTGATTTTGAATCCAGTATTGATCAATTGAATAACAAAACACTTTTGCATATCAGCAGGGGAACTATTTTATAAATGACAACCAGTTGGGCATCAAAGATTCATAAGGTTTCATCCCTCTCGTCTTTGTAATGTTTATACCTTTAAACACATGGCAACGACAGCAAATAAAGCAAAGTGGAATATCCTCAAGTCAAATTCATTGCTGGAGAGTTGACAGAAAACGCAGAAGACTGAGCGAATTCATTATAAAGAGAAACAGCAGAAAGACGATTTCTTAAAGAAGAAGATTTTTCACCCAAAACTGGTATGTCTCTATGAATGTTAGCTATTGAAATTTGTGTATTATATTTACATCTACACTTACAAAAATACCTTGCAAAGTGATATGGTATCAACATAAAGGGGTCTAAAACCTAAAAAGAAATAAAAATGAAAGTTAAAAAGTCGCAACAGTCAGATTATCAAATTAGTCTTATGAAAACAAGTTAAAGTATTCACAGTTCTAAAATTGAAACCCCAATCCCTTATAGTTATCGAAAAGAAACTGTCTCTTTATGACTCTGACCTGCACAGAAATGGAACAACTGCTTGACTATTGTGGCTGCATTATCTAGCGCTTTGTAGTAACATGCCTACATAGTATAACTCTACACCCTGTGCAAAGATTTCTGTGTGAAGTGATTTTTGACTCCTTTTCTTTTAAATTAGATTTTGTAAATTTTGTATTAGGTTTTTATATCATGGTTTTTATATTGTAATTTTTCTTTTTATTCGGTAATTTTATTGTATATTGTAAGTAATGTTTTTAAGTAGAGGGCCCCTTGTAAAACAACTCTGTTGAAGGGCAACCCTCCTTAATCAAATCAAAATCAAAAATCAAATCAAAATTTGACAAAATATTCTCAATCATGATTTCAGGTCATTAAAGAATGTCCTTCAAGCCAGAAACTGAGATCAAAGACAAAAGCTCAACGAGAGCGTTATTTTCTGGTCCTGACGGAAATCGCATGTGCAACAAAACGCGTTTAGATCCCACGTACATCGGTATACCTAACAACAACAGAAACGGACCATCGACGAGAAGTGTGAGTCACGTCTTTCATGATGCACCAGTCAATCCGCATCCACAGAACAAAGCATCATGGGTAGGAGCCGTAGGATGGAATGTTGAACATTATAACGATATACGATTACTGCAAAGTGGAAATCAATTTAAGAAAGTCGGGTTTCGTCGAGAAGCTGAAAGAAAAGTTGAAAGCCACCCGAAGCTTATTTAGATAAAATTGTAGCCTGCCTTGATAAAAGCCACCCGAAACCTACTTTGAAAACGATGTCGCCTATTTAGATAAAAACTACTTGAAGCCTTTCAGACCGTTCAGCTATCCTACAAAAGACAATGGATTGAGCGTCAATTTACACATTGCGAGGCTCAATCGAGTGGTATTAGAGCCGAAAATTCTTCAAAATTTTCTGAAGACTGATCAAAACTGTGTTTGCGAATTATTGTCCATTTAGAATGCTACGAAACTTTAGTTCCATAAACATGTGCTTGATTGCCGCCGCTGTATGCATCTGCGGAGGAAAATTATCATTGTTCTACGGAGGAGATAGCTAGACCTCCTCCATGAAAAATATAAATTGTCTTACAAAACACTTTTTAGAATAATTGATGGTTTATTGAACTACACTATTACACATTTGGCCATTTCATCTCCGTCCAAATATAACAACGGGCTCTTGGGACGAGGTTGACATTTGGTAGAGTTTTCGAATGTACACAATAATGATAAAAGCTCCACCGCAACTCAGTCGAGCCGTTTATATAAAAATGTATAAAAATGCCACTCGTCTAACGAACGCTCTTTTGTAAAACAGCTTACAAATATATATATAAGTTCATGATTACATTGGTCAACACTGCAGCATTTCTCCCCTCCCGCATTTGGAATCACAATCCAAATTACTGGTTCGAGATGGTTAGATGTAATGTAATTTGTCAAATAATCTGTTAAATCTATTTTGTAAATCATCTTATTATTCTACGTTCAAAATTGATAACAGTTTATACTGAAATTATGAGAAATGAGATTGAATCAAACCACTTTTAACAATTTTAAGGTGCTAGATTTGTCAGCATTATTATGTTTCTTCATATTAAATCTTGTCTTCTTAAACATTGAAAACAGATGTCTCCCACCTAGATCTACTTATGGCACCTAAAATTATACATGCAGCCCCTGAAACATGAATTCTTAAGGAATTTCGAGATAAATTGAGATGCAAAGGAACCGCGAACATCAAATTTGTGTGTTTGATTCTTGAAACTTCATCCCTGATACGATTAAATGTTTAAAAGAAGAATCCAGAACAGGCAAAGCAGCTCAGATGGATCGACAAATATAGCAAAAGCTGTTGACACCCACTTCAGATCACGTGATTGTCCTCATGAGGAAACTGGCCTTGCAGGCATGTACTTGGACTTGCTACAAGTCTCATCCTCTGATCTCTCGAAACCCTCGCTCGCTTTCTCGAGTTTTTTTCGAGAGATCAGAGGATGAGACTTGTAGCAAGTCCAGCATGTACTGTACATAAAGGGAAAAAAGGAGACACTAAGGCCTGGTTCACACTAGGTGGTTAGGGTCGTTAGGGTCGTGCAAAAAGATCCAGAAGATAAAGACTCACAGTTTGAGTCCTTCGTCTTTTGGGTCTTTCTGAACGACCCGAGCGAAGTAGCTAAGCGCTAAGGGACCTGTCATAAAGTATCTGCTACAGGGGGGCGGAGGATATAGGCCGGGGCCACCAAAAATCTGACAAGCTTGATAATGGGCCACAGAAACTATTTGCAGATTTTTAATGGGCCATGAAATGTTTTGGTGAGTAACCGTACAAAAGCGTTTTGAAATGTTTAAGATACTGTGAACTTAATGCGAGAGAAAATTCGTAAGTCTTCAAAAAAAAAGTAAAATCAGATCAGTTATGCAGTCAGAATCCAGTCACTGGTTCAACTTTCCAGTTTCATTCACTGTTTTCAAAGCATAAGCAGATTTTCCCTTTCTGAAGTCTGTTTTACTTCTTCAAATCCTTGTATCAGCCCATCGACACAAAATAGTTGCAAATTCTTCCTTTTTTTGCTGAATGCTGAAATGAGGTTGGTGAAAACAAACTCAAAGTTTGGAGGCTAATTCCTTGAAGGCTGTTCTTTTAAATTTTATCTATTCTTTGCTTCTTTGCTTCATCAACAAAGCTGAGCAACAATCATAAAGATGAAGAGTGGGCATGTTGCCTAGTATCCATGATAACTCAATTACAGGTAATGACATTGCAATGAATTTCAAGCACTGAACCAAACCACAATTAGCTTTAAGCCCCTTTAAGTTAGTAGGAACAGTTATGCTATGCACAGTAGGTCAGTATAAAATAGCGTTAGGTCTGTGATACGAGAACAATATTAATATCATAATCAAAGTCTGAAGATGAACTGGAGAGAGAAGATGCTCTTCTCTCTCCAGATGCTCTTCTCTATCCATTTGAAATTTCATCTTGTGGTGGTATGGGCAAATTTCAAAACTTCAAATTAAAATGGGCCACGAAAATTATTCTTCTCTTCAGAAGGGGCCACAGATTTTTTTACTCCTTTTCAAAAGGGGCTTTGACAAATATTTTGGCCAAAGTGTAATATCCTCCGCCCCCCTGTAGTAGATACTTTATGACAGGTCCCTAATCGAGTATGCAACCCTTACCCTGCGTACCAGAACCTCTAGTCTGGTACCCAGGGTAGCAACCCCTTGTCATGACGCTCAGGGGTAGGATCCTACTAGATATCGAGCCCTGTCTACCTGCCTGTTCTGACACCACTGTGCTGCAACACATTCAGCACCTTCTTTTAATATGAAACCGCCATGACAGCTCAATTTGATAACGTCTACACGAACATGAAGGAATTCCAGATAAGAGATAAAATTCTTTCGTTACCTTTTCCAAATTCCTATCACAGATCGCGCTACTTTGCTACGTCTGAATTCACCTTGCAGTAAATTATTACAAGTAGATTTGATATTTATTTTCAAAATGGAATGAAGAAGTCATCATAATCATCATCATGATAATGATCATGATCATGATGATCATCATCATCATGATCATCATGATCATCATCATGATCATCATGATCATCATCATGATCATCATCATCATCATCATCATCATAATCATCATCATCATCATCATGATCATCATCATGATCATCATCATCATCATCATCATCATAATCATCATCATCATCATCATCATGATCATCATCATCATCATCATCATCATCATCATCATCATCATCATCATCATCATCATCATCATCATCATCATCATAATCATCATCATCATCATCATCATCATCATCATCATCATCATCATCATCATCGTCATCATTTCCTTACGGTTCCTAGTGACCTTTCTCATGTACCAGTTTTTGCATCTATTCGATTTTTAATACTCTCATTTGTGACATGCGCAGTGTGAGAAATCTGTAACATCTGCCTGTAACACTTGAATTCAAAGCTCTCTATCCATAAAAAGATCGTGTTATTTAAAGATGAATATAGTTCACTTGCTATTAATTCGACCAGGTTTTCGCTGTGCTGTTTCAGTTTTTATCTGCTACAATACAAAGTAGTTGCGGCTAAAGAGGGTTTACACTGCCTCAGAGCAATACTTTTCTAAAGACAGAAGAAGCAAAATTTAAAATTACGAAACAGTGAAAGGTGGCTGTACACAAAGCAAGAATAAGTTAAAAACGCAAAAAGAACAGTAGGTTAAGGTGGCTCGCTACTGATACAAATTTCAAACCGCTACACACTTAGTATCCTATCGCCCATAGTTTAATACCTTGTGAGCTTCTGTGATGCACTGTGACCCTTGTGGGCCAACATAAATCTCTAAAGTCACTCAGTTGAACCTTTTGTGTCAAAATGTAACAAATATCGCTGCGAAAACAGAGGGGTTTCATGACCGTCTCTTGTGGTGATCAAAACCACATTTGTAGCGACAGTAGGACTTTAACAGTTTGAAGGGATTTGATTGACAGGTCGAAAACTAGTGGATCACAAACATTGAAGCATCTTTCTGACGGCTCCGGTAGTTAAGATAAGGATGCTTCAAGCAAGCGTATTGCCCGGGGGGGGGGGTTGACTTTAATAGGCGGGTGACGGGGGTGTGCCACTTGACGTCTGAAATTGCACCCTAAAATTTATAAACTTTCGCGAAAACGAGACCCCAAAATTTACAAGCCATTGAAAACGTATGCCCTAAAATTGTGACAGCCATCCAAGATTTTAAACAAGTAAGTGAAATTTGATCAAAATCAATACCCTAAAGAGCTATTTTTCTAAAATGACACCTCAAAATTTATGACTTCTTGTGATTTTAACAAAAATGACACCCCAAAATTTAATTTCTGCTCGGAAAAAAACACCCCTAAACATGGCACATCCTATACCTGCATATAAGGTAGTTACCCCCTGGGGAGTATTGCGATTCTCTTCTTCTTACACGATACAACAAGAAAATCTGTAATGCTTTTATCTGTAATGCTTTTATCTGTAATGCTTTTATCTGTAATGCTTTTATGATCGTGAACCAGAACCTAGTTCTATGAATTGGTATCACGTTTCGTTTCATTTCTTTCATAAGACACAGCATTTGTATGGTCAGTTCAAACATTCACCGACTTCTGACTCTTCATTGTAAGTATTTACTTAATTGATTGAAGTAACAAATTATCCACAAGAAATCACAATATCCACAAGATCTAAAAATTAAAACGAAATCGTGTAACGGATCTACAGATTTCTAATACCTATTGAAATTAAGATGAAACTATCTATAAGTTTGAAATATACATAAAAAATAGATGAATTTGCCTATAGAACCAATTTAAGTAAATCCATTCAAATCAATTTTTATTCAGTTCAAATGAAAGATTTTAAAGACTTATCATTGTAGTATTTTGAAGATATCTTCTGCAATGAAGCTCTTTTTTGTTCAGCGTAAATTCGGCACTGCTAAGCTGATAATTCATAAGTCTGCTATTTTCATCAAAAAGTACAAATTGCAACTCATTTGTAACGTTGCAACGGGGTTTGATAGGATATAAGTTTGAAAGTTTAAACCCCTGGAATTATTAAATATGCACCTAAAATGCAGCTTATTACAAATATTACATAATGTAATTTATTATAAATATTGCAACTTATTACTAATTATATATTACTAACAAAATGTTAAATATATAACCAGCCGGTTTCGTATTGGACGTCCGGCCAACACACCTTGAAGCCCAGCTGAGAGAACAACAACGACAACAGCCATTCACTGCTCCCGACTTCCCGACTCGGGATCCCCATCACTCATGACACCGCTAACGGGTCAGGCCTTCTATCCTCTATAGCTTATTGTGAAGATTCATGTGTAGTCAAAATGGATAAAGTAAAAACCCGCGTATAAGAACCTACAATTTTGCAAGTCAGCCTGACCAGGTTCTTATATACTTGGCGTTTTTTGTTAAATGAGGCTGTTCAAGTTCTTAAATTGGTTCTTATTTCATTCAGGGCTTGCAAGCATTATTTTGTTCGGATTCAAAGTCTGAGCCTATTGTTCACTGTTATAGTTGACAGCACTTGCGTTCATGACGTCAAAAATTTTATAGAATCGAATGACAAGCTATCAAAACATGTTCAGAGTTCTTTGTAATATACACATATGGTACTATCAGTTGGTACAAGTTCAGTGAAGAAGCAACTTGAGTTTCAAATTAATTTGATGACCTTTACAAATAAGAACCTATTTCAAATTTCTGGCTGAATGGGTTCTTATGTAATGAGGATTTAATTTTAAAATTTCAGCCTGTAGGTTCTTAATCACTAGATTCTTATACGCGGGTATTTACTGTAATTGTTACACTATATAAAGCCTAACATCAAATATGAAACTGGTGTACGAAAGATTAAATGGATGACATTTTTCTGCAACAAGAGGACTATTGTTATTTGCAAACTATTCATCGTTTGTTGTGGAAATTGCTCGTTGAATTTTAGCTAAAGCAAAAGCACTAGTAACAGTGAAGGCAACAACGTATTTTGCCAACTAGCTAATCGCATAAGACCTGCACTTATGAGCTGCGATATAATTAAAAATGCACTGGCAATGAACATGGCGTCAGGTGTGGGATCAGAAGAAGTGCGAGAACAATTTAGCCAATATAGGACTGGTAATTTGTCTGTTTGGACAAATATGAATGAGATCTCTTTGCATTTAAATGTCATCTTACATCAGGAAGCACCGTTACAAGTTTTTTTTATATATTCCATCGGAATGTTTACAAAGCATATCACGGATTTCTCTACCTTCAAACTACTTTACTATACTCCACGGACGATACCAATGAAGAGTAAAAGACTATGTTTACCCGATGGCCATTACAGGAAAAACATCGAACTACATAAAACAACAAATAAATACTATATACACACTTAGAAACTAAAGTAACGAAAACACTTTACACGTTCAAAGCACAAAAACATGAAAACCTCTTAACCTATCTTCCTAATTAATCGCAAGCTCACAGTTAAGGACGTTCTTCAACCTGATAGATGTGAGTTACTTTTCAAATCAAAGTAAATCCCAAGAAAATGGCAATGTATACCAAATCCTTTTGTTGTCAATATTCCAAGGGATTTTTCGCAGTCATGGATACAAGTTTGTGGGCTAAAGCTTTTACACTTACTAACTGGATTTTGTTTCTTTACATTCAAATGAGCGCTTCAAACACATTCAAGTTTTTGTAAGCCTTGCATCTTATCAGTGAGCAGTGAATGTCGCTTGCTCAACTTAAAGTTTTAAGAAGTGAAGACAAGTTTTTTCTCAAAGATCCCCCGTCTTTCTTCAACAGGTGATATATACAGCGAAGGCTTACATTTTAGCATCAAAGAGATTTTCAGTTCTTGGATGTTGCTCTGCGTAGTGAGGCATAATGTTGGGCGAAAAATCCACATTCAAAGCACCTGCATGTCGCAACTTCATCTCTAGAGACTTGCAAAAGTAAATAGTTTCTGATTTTAGAAGGTATTTCCATTTTGAATAATTATTTTTAAGCTCTTAGTCTAAATGTTTAAATATGAATGATGTATTTCAAATTTTACCTTTGAATCGAAATTTTGTGTTTGGTTAAAAACGGCGACGAATCGGCTTCAATAAACTTGCGATGAAAGCTTCTTCAAAACAGTTCTGTTATGTTAATTGCATCTTACAAATCTACAGTGCGAGTATTTGATCACTTTTTTCATAGCACAAAACTTTCAGGTAATAGTACCTTTAAATAAGAGTTTGGAGTTTGCCAGTTTTCCTTTCAATGAAATTAGTGAAGTGGCTGTGTTTCATTCAACATTGACTTTACACGAGAAATTAAAGTCCTTAGATTTGATGAAATACTGTTTTATGTTATTTTGGATTCGAAAGGGGTGACCTTAGCATGTAAAAAAGAGAGAGAGGATAGAAATAGCTTTCACTCTTTGTAAATACAATTACATCTTTGGCAAAGTACTTGAAACTAAGTACATGAAGGAATTAAACAGCATCTTCAAAGTAAGATCGCATAATTTTTTCCTAATTGTGCCTTTCTTAGACCAGACGTTATCACCAAATTTTTAAACATTTTGTTACCTTTCTTAAGCTTTTTTGTCTCAGTACACAAGTTTGCTAGTTTCTAGTTTCTTTGGCAAAATACTTGTAAACTAAGTGCATTAAAAGATGAAACAGTGTCTTCCAAGTAACATGGCAGACATAAGCGTACGAGGCGGCCGGGGGGGGGGGGGTGGTAATTTCTTTTTAGGGATAGTCTGGTACCCAGGGTACGGTAACCCCTACTTTGGAAAAATTTTCGAAAATCAGCCCTCAGTTAGGCAAAACTGTTTGTAAACAACGGGCTTTGTGTCAGGCAGCCCCCCTTAGTATTTATCTTCCTTTGTACTTATGATGGCAGAATTTTTTTCTAATTGTGTCCTCCTGAAACTGGAAGTTAACAGCAAATTCTACAAGCTATCAAAAACAGATACAATTGATCAATACATATTAATGATACATTGGATTTTATGCATCAATTCATTATGACTGTACTTTTCTTTATTTCGATGTTACACGCATATTTTTGTGAATATTGCCTGAAAATAAACGCTAAACAATGCGACACGAAAAAAAAAGCCAGTGGCAACAATGTATACGATTTTGGTAAGGATAATTCAGTACACTGTTGTGTATTTGACATTGTTGTTGTTGTTCATATTTGAGATTGGGCCCAGGCCTCTGTTGTGTGTGAAATAGCCATGACATGTTGGCGAAATAGCCAGACATGTTGTTTCTTACTGTGTTTGAATTCTCAAAGCTACAACATGGTACCAGAAGTGGGGTACCAACAAAGTGTGCAGTGATGAAGCTGCAAAGCACTTGATTTTAGAGACTGGTTTTGACTTGCATTGGAACACAAATAATTGCATTGCAATTGGGCCTAAAAGAAGCAGAGATTCAACTGGGTGGGCCTAAGTCTGTACAGTCACTATGGCATCTGCAATGATGTGGGCAGTGCCAAAGGAACTGGTTTTGGAAGGTAATTTAGCTGCTAATTATAATGTTTTTGAGGAGCATTTCAAGCTCTTGGAACGAACAGAGTTGGCAAACAAAAGTGAGATGGAGAAGGTCTCATATTTTTTATTATGTGCTGGAGAGAGGGCAAGGGAATTATACAGAACTTTTGAATTTGCAAACGCTGAGTTTGTAACAGGTGAAACAGGAGAGGTGTGGAAGAGGACCTTAAAGGAAGTGAAGGATAAGTTCAGGGATCATTGTAATCCAAAGAAAAACTTGACTTATGAAAGATATGTATTTAATTCTAGAAGTCAAAATGAGTCTGAGTCAATTAACTCGTATGTTACAGAGTTAAGAAATCTTGCTGCCAATTGTGAATTTGGGGATTTAAGGGACAGTCTGATTAGAGATCGTGTTGTGCTTGGGATTAGAGATCAGGCTATGAGAGAAAGATTACTTAGGGTAGAAGATTTAACTCTGGAGAAGGCAATCAGTATGATTCGTGCTGCTGAAATTTCCAGACAGCAAACAGCAAATATAAAGACAACTGAGAGTCCAAGTGAGGGATCAATAGAGGAGATAACCAGAAAATACAAAAAACTTCAAACAAAATTTAAGAAGTCACAAAAGCAAACTGAATCATGCAAATGGTGTGGATTGAAGCATGAACCACGAAAATGCCCCGCGTTTGGAAAAGTTTGTTCTAAATGTAATAGACGCAATCATTTTGCAAAGTGCTGCTGGAGAAAGGATGTTCAGGAAGTTCAGGAGTTTGATGATGATTCAGATGTTGGGGAAATTGACACAATCATCATTGATGGAATTGAGAAAACTACAGAAACTGCTAAGATTCAAATTAATGGGCACATTCTGGACATTAAAATTGATTCTGGTGCTGAAGCAAATTTGCTCAGTGAAAAAGATTTTAAAAAAGTTGTGCCTAAATTCCAGCAACAAGCAAAGCTCAGACCACCCAAGGAAAGGCTTACAGCATATGGGGGGCACACTATCCCAGTTCTTGGAAAATGTTTTTTACGCTGTAGAAACATGAAGGGACAAGAAGAGATTCTAGAATATCATGTGGTCAAAGAACACAAATCACTTTTGGGATGTCAAAGTTCAAAAAAGTTAAAGTTCATTACCTTTAATGTGGATAGCGTATGTAAGGGTATAACAGAGGATCCGGATGCACTCATTGGTATGACAAATCAGGAGATTTTGCAAGGATACGAGCCAATTTTTGAAGGAATAGGGTGCATAGCAGAACCTTATCACATCAAAGTCAGAGAGGGAGCAGTGCCTGTGGTGCATGCACCAAGGAAAATCCCTGCTTCATTAAGAGAGAAGGTTCAGGATGAACTATCAAGTATGGAGAGAAAGGGCATCATAAAGAAAGTCGAAGAGCCAACACCATGGGTAAATAGCATGGTGGTTAATGAGAAGAAGTCTGGAAAGCTCAGGATTTGTATTGATCCTCGTGACCTAAACAAAGTGATTAAAAGAGAGCCTTATCAGCTGCCAACTCAACAAGAAATTACAAGCAGACTTGCTGGAGCACGCTATTTCAGCAAGCTTGATGCTACATCAGGATACTGGCAAATTCCATTAGATGAAGAATCCTCATATTTAACAACTTTCAATTCACCAATGGGTAGATATAGATTCCAGGTAGTACCATTTGGAATTGTTTTTGCACAGGAAGTATTTCACAGAACAATTGATGAGAAATTCAGAGATTTGAAGGGAGTTGAAACTGTCATAGATGACTTCCTGATATGGGGAAAAACTCTAGAGGAGCATGACAGAAATTTGAAGAAATGCCTTGATAGAATTAAGGAATTTGGTCTAACTCTGAACAAAGAAAAATGTCAATTTCGGCTCACAGAGATTGAGTATCTAGGAGAAAAGCTTACGCAAAGTGGAGTTTTGCCTGATGAGAAGAAAATCAGCGCTATTATGGACTATCGTACTCCGCAAGACAAGGGTGATGTGCAAAGATTGCTGGGGATGATCAACTATGTTTCAAAGTTCACCAAGAACATGTCTGATATTGCAGCACCATTAAGGGAATTGATAAAGAAAAATGCACATTTTGTATGGGAGGAAAAGCATAGCAATGCTTTTGATGATGTTAAGAAAGCATTGATAAGTCCTAACATTCTTAGGTTTTATGATGTGACCAAAGAGATAACCTTGCAAGTTGATGCAAGTTATGGAGGTCTTGGGGCAACTATCCTACAAGATGAAGGCCCAGTAGCCTATGCAAGCAAAGCTATGACTGCAACTAAGAAAAAATGGGCACAAATTGAAAAGGAGATGCTTGCAATAGTTTTTGGGTGCAGCAGATTTCATCAATATGTGTATGGTAAGAAGATAAGAGTTGAAACAGACCACAAGCCCCTTGAAGTGATACTGAACAAGCCTCTATCACAAGCTCCTTCGCGGCTGCAAAAAATGATGATGCAGCTACAAGCATATGATATTGAGGTAATTTATAAGAAAGGGAAAGAAATGCATGTTGCTGATGCTTTAAGTAGAGCTTATTCAGAGGAGATTGTTGAAGAGCAATTTGACAGAGACATAGAGCAAGAAAAATGCATACATTTGATGTCAAAAAAGGCATATGTCACTGACAGAAGATTGCAAGAAATAGCTAAAGAAAATAAAGTTGACAACTCCATTCAGAAACTTACTGGGCAAATAAAGTTAGGATGGCCAGAGAGAAGGGAGGATGTAGCTCCAGAAATAAGAATTGCTATTATGACTATCGATTTGAATTACTGGAGGAAGATGGGCTTGTTTACAAAGGTCACAGAATTTTGGTTCCTCCAAGTCTTAGGAAAGATATACTGCAAAAGTTACACATTAGTCATCAAGGGATTGTAAAAACAAAACAGATTGCTCGTGACACTGTCTTCTGGCCAGGTCTAGCTCAACAAATTGAATCCATGATACAGAAATGTGATCCATGTCAACAGCTAAAGAACAGCAATCAGAAAGAGCCCCTACAACCACATGAACTGCCAGAGAGACCTTGGCAAAAGGTGGGAACAGATCTTTTTCAGTGGAACAAGAAAGACTATTTAATTGTTGCAGATTACTATAGTCGATATTTTGAAGTATGTGAATTACGCAGTACATCATCACCTGCAGTGATAAACAAAACAAGGTCATTTTTTGCTCGTCATGGTATACCAGAGATTGTTGTGAGTGACAATGGGCCACAATTTATTGCAGAGGATTATAAGAACTTTGCAGCTAGTTATGGGTTTTATCATGACCCCTCAAGCCCCAGATACCCACAAAGCAATGGGTTTATTGAACGTGTTATACAAACCGTGAAAAACACGCTTGAAAAGGCCAAACTTAGCAAGGAGGATCCTTATTTAGCTCTGTTACAATTACGTAATACACCAGTTGATGGTAGAAGTCCTGCACATGTACTCATGGGCAGGACACTAAGAACAAATGTTCCTGTTAAGCAAAATAGTTTGAAGCCAAGGGCTATAGGCCATAAGAAATTCAAACAAATTCGTCAAGGGGTACAAAATAAAATGAAAGAGAGTTTTGATAAAGGTGCAAAGAAATTGCAAAGGTTGCAATCTGGTCAGGCAGTAAGAGTTAAAGTTGAGCCAAGTGGCAGATGGAGAAGAGGGATTGTGCAGAAACCACAGGGTATAAATAGCTATATGATTGAAACAGAGAGGAACATATCGACGAAATAGAAGGCACATACGTAAAACATATGAGGATATTATGCCAGAGCAGAGTGAGCCAAAGAGTAAGTGCTATGAGAATAAAGAATTGAAAGAGAACAATAGTGAGCACTTTAAAGTTGATGAAGAGAACAGTTCAGCAGAAAATGTTGAAAATGGTCCTGTTCAAGATGTTGGAAACCAAGTTCAAGGTGACCAGAGTGCAAGGACATTATATAAGACCAGAAGTGGACGCTCGGTTAAACCAAACCGCAAGTACACTGAAAACTTTGTTTGAACAATAGGGTTGTTGTGTATTTGACATTGTTGTTGTTGTTCATATTTGAGATTGGGCCCAGGCCTCTGTTGTGTGTGTTGAAGTTATCATGGCGAAATAGCCAGACATGTTGTTTCTTACTGTGTTTGAATTCTCAAAGCTACAACATACACGACACAGCACCTTTCTTTAACTACTAAAACATGAAAGGGACATGAATAAAAAAATGAGATTATGCATAGCATAAAGATTTTTGAGATCGCATAGCAAGGCCATAGGAAGCAGGCGCTTAGTGGGGGGGGGGAGGCAATTGTTCTTAAAATAATAGAGAACAATACCTCAAATTAATGTTTGTGACGTAGCATCATTGTTTTAAAATTAATTGGGGGGGGCTTGAGCCCTACCTGCCCCCTCCACTTTCTACAGGCCTGCATAACAGATGGTAAGGTGATTGACAAATGCAGTGCAGCTGAGCTATCTTTCATCTCTGTTTAACTGAATATTTAAGCTAAAAACAGGTACCGCTCTGGGATTTCTTGGTATAAACTATTGGATCGTTTTGAAGTTAAACAGAAACCTTAAAAATCAAATCAAAATATGAGATCAACAGCTAGCGATACACCATTCAGGAAAAGCATGACAGAAGAAGCCTTGCTCATCGGTTTTCAGTCGAAATCGCGTTATCTTCATAAGGAATCCATCAGTGACGGTTCTGAAGGTGGTCCTCATTTTTCCAGTCACATCTCATGGGGAGTCCCTGTCACTTTGCAGATACATATCGGTCGGTGTTGTGCTTGTAGTAGGACTGAAAACTACTCTTTGTATGCTAATTTATGTTAAAGGCACAGGTGCGTGATTGGATAAACAAGACAACCAAGAAGAAATGAATTAGATACAGTTCAGTAATTTCACCGTACAGCGAAATTCACGAGGACGATGATGATCCGATTCCCTTTATTCTCGAAACAAAGTATGATCCAAGAGCATAAAGGCTTGATAATTTCTCGGAGGCCAGAGCTTTGTTTTAAATTTCAACATCACAACTAACCAATCACAACCACGTTCCTAGATCGGATCTTTTATCACAAACCTCGGTCGAATCCCTTACAACGAATTTGCAATTCCAGAAGATAATGAGCTCTAATGATAATGTCACAATAGCCGCCCTAGCATCGTACCTTGTTCAAGCCAACCAGATAAGGGAAATTCTAGCCAAATAACACTAGTGTGGTGGATCTGCACCTGGATGATCACATACCATACCTATGTTTTTACGTTTTTCTCTTTCAATTTATTCATTTTTACCGTTCATGTTCCATATGTTTTCGTTGACTATAATTTAGTTGTTTTTAAAGTTTAGTTTAGTTTTACTCTTATAGCTGCCATACATAATTTTTATGTAGTGCGTTATAGCAATGATGATGATGATGATGATGATGATGATGATGATGATGATGATGATGATGATGATGATGATGATGATGATGATGATGATGATGATGATGATGTATACAGTCATTAATTATACTTATGATAATCAGTCAGTTGTTAGCCTCATCACGAATCACACGGTATATCCTCTTGGTGAGGATCCCTATTGTTTAGCATCATGCATCTGTGCTGACTTGTCATCCAATGTGAAAGAGGGGTGGTACGCTAGCCAGAACATAGACCACGGGGGGGGGGGGTTCTTCCATAGTAAAGGTACCTGGGGATGTGCCGCCCGCAAGGGTATGCTTTTTCAAACCTTCTAGTCTAGCCAAGGGTATACTTATTGCCAATTTCAGTCCATTTAGTCTAGCCAAGGGTATACTTTTTGCCAATTTTCACCCATTTAGTCTGGGCAAGGGTATACATTTTGGCAATTTTGGTCAAATAAATGTCAAACTTCAGTAATTTTTTTCAAATTTTGGTCGTTAGAATGCAAAAATTTGGCAAGTTTTGCCTCGAAAATGCCAATTCATGGCACTTTGATGTAGAAATTAGTCTAGCCAAGGGTATCATTTTCAGAAAAATTGGTCTAGCTAACGGTGCTATTTTGAAACAGTGGGCGGCACACCCCTGCCCGAAATTTAGCCGAGAACCCCCCCCCCCTCGTGACAAAGACAACAAAACATAGACAACAGCCAGAATATCGACAAATATGTATACTTCTCCTTTGTAGACAATCGGAACAGTTTTTTCGCTGCGAATTTTAAGGACGAGCGTCCGAGAAATAGTCTAGTGGAGATCGGTCTTAACACAGTAGAAAATCAGATTTCGTAGGCCAATATCAATTTGCTGGGATTAATGTTTTCTTCCCCCGTTCAGCTTGAAAAGACTCATGTCAGATGACATGCAAAAGCGTCATTATTAATATGCTTACATCTGAAGTCAGATTTGAAGATATTGTCTAGAGATCCTCTTGAGAAACCCAGAAAATTTGTAATCAAGAATATATGAGATTAAAACATTGAAGGGAAATATGGCAACATCCATCCATGAATTCATGTAAGAACGAGATCATCCCTTTATTTTCGGCACAACAAAAAGTATTCTCGATTACTCTACGTGAACGCTTTAATTAATCTCCAGCTACGATTTATTTGAACCTATGAATCTAATTTCTTCGCACAAGAATCCTACTTGAATCACTGGTGAGCAGAATGTCTAATAGAGCACGAGGAAAGCTGTTCGCTGCTACTTAGGATTCGCTGCTTAATCACTCAAAGAGGAGTGTCATCATAAGCTGGAAGCATTTTGAATGTGAGTTAGATTTCCTTAATGAAAGAAAGCCTCTTATTACATTTATTATAATTTCTTACACTAGAAATTTGACATTAAAGTATTGTTTAAACTTGATAATTTGCTACTACTAGCCAGGGATTGCGCAGCCGTTGGGGTAGCAGGAGCTAAAGCCCTCCCCCCACTTTTTTCAAAGACATGGGTCAAAATTTTCGCAAATTGAGAAACTGATGTTTGGTGAGGCTGAAGTCATTTGTTTTGATGTTTTCCTGAAGAAGCTAGTTTTTAAGTGAAAGCTCATAGAAATGTGTACGTAAAACATCCTCAAATGACAGCCCGACTTTGGTCTAAAAACTGAAAGAACTTTATGTGATCTGAAAGTAATACCGTAAAATGGAATTCAATTGTAACTGTTATGATCGGCTTAAAATATACGAGTGAAGTGGCACTTGGATTAGAATCCACTTCTTTTAAATTGATCGGCAATATGAAGGACATTAGTTCTCACGAAAAGACGTTTTCTGACGTTCCAAGAGGGCTTGATCTCAAAACATTTCCCTGGGGCAAGCCCCCGTAACCTAATTTTACTTGCTTCGCTCGATATACTCTGTCCCTCCATTTTTTAATTGCTGCGAGGTCCCTACTACTAGCAGTAAACAGCCTAGCTTCAAAATCTTCGAGGTGTCAGTGTAAACTTATTTGACATATGTTTTTCAGTTGAATGACTTTTGAGAAACTTACCACTTAGCTACAACTCTGCCGTTGGACATTTCAGAAATCTCGAATATATTCAGAATTTGAGAGTTTTCTACTTTTTTGTAAGGAGCTGAAGAAACATTTTGAAAAACACTTGAAACCATCGTAAAGCTTTGAGGAAACTGGGAAAAAATTGCTAGAAAATCATGAATATCTACAAAATGGCATCGAGCAAAAAGTCGTTTACTCTTTCGCTTTACAATTTAGAAATTTGGTGATGTTACATCTTCAAATGAATTAAGATATGAAATGCGCTGTAATTTTGAAAAATATTTAATACTTTAAAGAAGTGCAATGGCAGAATTATAGCAACGTATCCATAGTTCTTCCAAAAGCCATTCAGTTAAACAAATAAATCATAGAAATTGACACCAGCCCTTTGAAGATTCTTAAAGGTATGAACGAGGAGAAAGAAAGATTTTTCGAAGCAGCTTCATGGGTCCGTACCCTTGATATGACCACTTCATAGTAGAGGCGAGCAAAGCGAGCACTTTACTTTCCAGTTCGATAGCAAGGGCAGTCGCCTTGCTATTTTTAGAAGTTATATAAACATGCGAGGATGCTTTTGGTTATCAAATGTCTTGTCAAATTCTTCTTAATTCAAACAATGACTGGAAATTGCAGCTTTAACATGAGCTTTTGTATTAGTACCAAGATGTACATCATCTCCGGATCACTGACTTCTTGCTCATCTGGTAAAGCAAGAGTATTTAACTTGAACAGGAAAGTTCAGATGTTTGCCAAAGAATATTTGTTCGTTTGATCGATGTCTAAGACTTAACCATTGAGCCTCCTTAGCACAGTCATCCTCTAAAGCTGATTGGCCAGACTTAACAATCTCCATTTTTCACGGTTTAATGTCTACTCGTTTAAACTGCGCTTTAAGGCCATTAATCAGGGATTAAGCATTCTTCCAGATAGCAGAGTACGTTTTTGCCTGTGCAACAACAACTTGAGCTGGTACCGAGGGTAAACAACAACAGGCTCATGGCTGTTTCCTTGTACATTAACAGCTAATCTTGTTAAACTGGGAAATCACTCGAGTACCAAACACATCATATATAGACGTAACCAAGCTCTATTCCGAGGCAAACATGCCGTCAATTTCTAAATGTAAAAAGACGTCTCTGCTTAATTGGAGTCCATAGTTAAATAAAAGTTAATTATGAATAAATGAAGAACCTATTAATTTATCATAAATTTCTTAATTATTGAGCAGTTCACTTGATTGCTTCTTTGTTAAATATTCCATTTGTTTATGTTAAGAGAATATTTTATTGTGTTTTCCACAACGTCACAATCAGTTAATCACAATTTCTCGTAAGTAGTAACTGTGTCTTTATACCTTCCGATTGCAAAATCTACTTCAAAACCAGAATAGTCTTAGGTCATATATTCTTATCAAGTGTGCTCCGCAGCATTTATACGTCTGGAATTTGATGTTTTATAAAGGCATCACCTCAGACGGGCAGCTGCTTTGGCAAGCGTTCAGATCCACAAGAGCTGCGTTTCATTGTGTCTTAGAGATAAAAAGGAGTAGTTAGAACTTAACAACGTGCAGCTTCTCTGAGTGAGAGACTAAAAGGAGTGGCTAAGACTATAGAAAGTAAACTACTCTTTCAACCATAAAAAGCTCCAAACTGTAATGAGAATGGGCACTATTAAGAAAGATAAGCACAGTGACGCTAAATTATGCATAGCAGAATATCAAAGTTTGTCTCAGATGAGATTTCACAAGAGATTTGCGACAACACAAAATTACATGTAAAGCACTCTAATTGCTGTTATTTGCAGACCGTTTTACACAATGATAATCATAGACGTAGGAACCGGGAAGCAATGGGGGGAAGTGCCCCCCAAGATTTTGCAATAAACAAAGAAATGCTCTTTTCATTTTAGAAAATGCTCACTTTCTCTTAAGGAAAAAGTGCCCTCGAAGTGTCTTGCCCCCCAAGTTTGAGATGTTTCCAACATCCCTGAGCAGCAATAGCAGCCTTCAGGGGCCCCCGGAACAGTAAAAATAAAATGTCATTACATGTTTTGATTTGTTTAAAATCCATAAGGTGGTTTTTACTTCAGTTGGGCCGAAATTAATGCTATTTGGTAATCCGTTTTGGAAAAAGCCGTTTTCGCTTTGGAAGATTTCGAAATTTAGCTGGAAATAAACCAATAGTTTTGATTGAATCATTGCATTAACCAATATGACAAAATTTGATGAAATTTAAAGTTTTACATTCTTGAATGTCAAGTGTTGAGTTTCTATTGCTTAAAAATCACCATTTTCATCAAGTGAACAAGATTAAACAAAGACCTTGAACAACTTCTTGATTAATTTAGACTCAGTACTTGACATCTGCCCGCAGTACATGCAGCTTGATAAAAGAAACGCTTATGAGAAAACTGTATTTGAATTAGTGTATTAAGTAAGGAATATGCAATGAAAAAAAGATTAATTAATGAACGGATTGGTGTATTAACTGATAAATGGTTTTAAAATGAATGAATCTTGAAGATAATGGTAAAATGTGTTATTGCATGATAGGATAAAGGAATGAAAAGTTAATGAATGAACGAACGAACGAACGAAGGAATGAATGAATGAATGAATGAATGAATAAATGTTTGAATAAATATAAAGCAGACGAATTAATTAATGTGTGTTTATATGATAGGGCTGATGACTAATTCAAAGAGAAAGAAACCTACAATTCAGAAACAAAACGTCAGGAAATTACATTGTTTTTCTTACAACGTGACGTGTTTAAACATGTTTTGTTGTTCTTGGAAGCAAGCTACGTTCAGAGACCTCAGAGAATTCATTTGACATGTTGGAAATCATGTCTTTATATATAAAATGCATCCTCATCATGAGTTAAAAAGGAATTCTTTAAAGGTCTAGTGTAATTCATCACATCAAGCGTTTATTCATCTTTTATTTCAAGAGAAGACGTGAAAATTATTTTCGAAAACCTGAAAGATTTTGTAGAATGAATTTCCTTGATAGCCTAAAACAGTTCATTTACTGCAAGACGTTTTTATTAATTTCTTGAATCAGCAGAGAACACATCCAATAATCTCTTTCTTTCTTTCATCATAAAGCATTTCAATATTTTCAAGATCTCAAGATGTCCATTTTTCGCTAAATGTTTGTATTTGATGAGATATAAACTGGTGTTATTTGCAAATGAAATCTTCCTTCATACATTGAAAGTGAAAATGAGGAAAGATCGATTGTTTGGCGTTAAACGTCCTGCTTTTTGCAGGTATTTCTTCAACGAGAAACACGTGTTCGTGTGAATGAAGATAATGCGGCTCCTCACAAAACCTATCTCACAAAAGTTGAAATCTTTTTCTTTGATAATTTCGGTCAAAAAACATAGAGCAGCTTCTATAATTGCATAGGCTTTTTGTTTTTAAAAACTTATGGAAGAGTTTTCGGTGTCTGAAAGTATTTTTTCAACGGCAGTATTGTTTTTTGCAAAGTGATCGAAAGTGTGTCTCAAATAAGAAGTCACTTGAGATTCGCGGCAACGCAAAATTATTCAGGCAAACCACTTCAGTTGTCTCCATTCGCGGGCATTTTCACGTGACACCTATTTGAGTTAGACTATTACTTATTCATGAATACTCCTGCAAAACAGCGGCGCATTTTAACATGAGCAAAGCCTTCTTGTGTGAACTAGAAATAGAATGTTGACAGAGATCCAACTTTCAGACAACGGGTCTTTTTCACTTGAGAATTCTTCATCTAAAGAGCGTATGCACCGGTATCCGTTTGATAGAAACTATTTTGCTTCCCGTTCGAAACTTTTTTATTGTAGCTGTGACGAACTAGCGCGTCGTCTATGAGCTCAAATCTTCCTCGAATTGTCTTATTGTCTTCCGTGCTTCCTCCCTTCCTTCAGTTTTCCATAATTCAACAATTCCTTCCAAAGCATGAGAAATCTTAACTGAAAATGTAACGGGAACGGCCTCAGCTCAGTCCGAACACCATCGATGGCGGCGGCAAAATACGGAAGGCTTGGGCCGCATAAGAGCATTAATGGAATAGCCACGGAAGGGCGTAGATCTAGAGCCTCGAACCGCAAATAAGTGAATGAGAGTGCAGTTATAGATGCCAGATAAAGTGTTGAAAGAAGCGCTTCAGTTTTGATTGAGGAGGCACAAATAATGTGTCAGATATACAGCTGGAAGTAAAATTTCTACCTGCCAGAAGCTAATTCAGCATTTTATAAATGCAAGCAATAATTGATGGAAAAAGTAATTTAGTCACTTGCGGTTTGTGAGCAAAATCGTTCGCTTAAAAATTAACACCTGATTCAGCGTCGTTTGTTTTAATCGTGTTCAGAAACAGTTCAGAACTGAGCCACAAGTTTAAGAGCAAGACATTTGGAGGGTAAGATAGTTTACTTTCATCTTGTTGTTTCATCTAAGCAGATTTGTTGATAGTTATTCATACACGGTGAATTTTAGTCATGAAATAATTCATACAAGGTGAATTTTAGTCATGAAATATTTCTGACTTATTTATCTCTATTTGTGGAAGTCTGTAAATTGCGCAAGATCCAAATCAACTTTAGGATGTTATGGTGTTATGAGTTTTCTTCTCAATCTGATAAAAGAGAATATCAAAACGAATAAGCTCTCATTCAGTCTTGGAAGAAATTGTTTCCTTTAACGTAGTTTCTGCTTAAACGTGAGTTGTGAATGGAAAATGAATTAAAGAGCATGGATTGTAAGAAAGTTTTTTAAGAGAGTTTTCTTAAAATGATGATCACATTGTAGGAAGCTATTCATTCAGAAGAACTAATACAACTAATACATTAGACACAGAGTTTCGTTTCTTTGACAAACCAAAAATATCCTAAAATGATGAACTCAACCACATCAAAATAAATTGTAGAGGAATTTCCTTATCAATGACTTGGTAGGCTGCTTGATGTGTTTTGAATAACTTTGACCATGGATATAAATAACTTTGAATATCTATTCATTCAGCAACGACCCGCTAGGCTCTATTCAGGGGTCATACGAAACCAAACCAAAGATATTTAAAATGGTGTTGCCAGAAAATCCTGAAAAGGAGAAGAGTTGAATAACGTTGAATATTCATCAGAAACTGAAAAGACTTGTGGTATCTCTTGTTTACTAGAATAGCAGTTTGATGATTCTGAATAATTTAACATGTTTATGTCGTTTATTCCTTTTCGTGTGATTTTGTAAATTTTCTCTGTGTAAATTAGTCTATTCTCTGACGTCATTGCTCGAAAAAGTGCTATCTTTAATGCTTTAATCCAAGTCCCAGACATGGAAAGCGCCTTACCAGCTCATCATACTCTTTCATCTTGAAAATGTAAATAAGTTGCAAGAAAGAGGAAAATCCAATATCGTTTTCTTCATAATACACGTATTTGCTAATTAGCTAAATTCAGGTGTTAAAATTTCGACTCCATAAACAACAAAATGAAATCATGTTTTCAAACAATACAATAATGCTTATTTCAACTGTTATTCTATTCCTGAAGATCTTTGCTGGTTACTACAATTGCGTCATAATGTTCAAAACAGGCTTCACGCTAATACTTGCTAACAAATGTAGAATGGTAGATACGGTAGATGATGATGATGATGATGATGATGATGATGATGATGATGATGATGATGATGATGATGATGATGATGATGATGATGATGATGATGATGATGATGATGATGATGATAATGATGATGATGATGATGATGATGATGATAATGATGATGATGATGATGATGATGATGATGATGATGATGATGATGGTGATGATGATGATGATGATGATGATGATGATGATGATGATGATGATGATGATGATAATGATAATGATGATAATGATGATAATGATGATAATGATGATGATGATAATGATGGCATTGTTGTTGTTGTTGTTGTTGCTCTTGCTGCTGTTACTGTTTTTGATTTGGTGATAACTTTGGGATAACTTTTAAAGACTCAGGCTACACAGAAGAAGAAAAGCGTAAACAGTAGGGAGCTAACACTGAAAAAACATTCCAAACATTTACCAAACACATACCAATATTACACGATGAAATACGTAACAAGGAACAAATGAATATGTGGCACAAAACTGAGATAAACTCTTGTGAAGAAATCTTTTAGAGTGACAAAATCAAACTTAAAGGGGTAGAGTCATGTTATGTAAACAAACTTCTTTCGAAACGATGATTTTTCAGTATTTTTGTTAGTCCATATCACAGAGGTTTTCCACTACTTTTCTCAAAATATAGGTGTTATTTTGAAGATGGACCCTTGAATTTTCTAGCGAAATAAACAAAACGCTCATATGTTGTAGGATTGCAGAGATATTGGTGGATTTTTAGAAGTACCTTTATTGTGGATTCACCCCATCCACCAAAATCTAAGCGGAACACCATGGCCACGTAAATGATAGAGATAACGGGTTTGTTTATGGTTAAGTAGAATGTAAGTGCAGAATAAAGAATTTCATCAAAATAAAACCAAACACACCAAAATACGTGTGACACAAAGATGTGAAAGGAAAGGATAAACACAGCAGAACATATCAAGCAAACCTCATATTGGTAGAACAATCTTCTTGGTAGAATGCATGCACAGAATTTCATTAAAACACATTTCAAACACAGATGAAAAGAAAGACAAAAACGGGTGAACCGGTTCAAGCAAACCTCATTTTAGCAGAATAAGCTTCTTTGTAGAATTTGAGATTTCCATCGTGATCTGAAAGATTATTCCCATGAGATCAAATCTGAGAGGAAGAACAAAAACAGACGCAGAACAAATATGATTGAATCTCTTTATCTTTCTGGATGATCAAGCAGTAATCGTCGCCAGCTTGTTGGACTTTGGAGAGAATTAAACAAGAAGATAATGTCTCATCTGGCCTGAAACAATTTGAAATAGTAATTTGACTAATTCTAAGATGATGTTGAAGCTATAACATAGAGAGCTTATTACGGCTATCGATCTATTTATGAGTTATTTCTAAACCAAGGCTGACCTAAGTATGAATCTGGAATGAAGATTAATTTTGATAGTTGATGGACAGACATGAAGAGCCATGAATAGAACAGACAAAATTCAAATCATAGTAATCTGACTAATTCTAAGATGTTCTTGAAGCTATATCATGAAGCTATCTATAGTTTTAAATATACTTATAAGATGTTTTCTGAAATAAGGTCAACCTAAATACAAAGTTGGAATGAACATTAATAGACGATAGCGCAGTGTATCTTGGTAACAAGAGAGCATTCAGCGAGAGGATGATGTCTTACGAGAACTGAACCAATTTCAAATAGTAATTTGACTGCTTCTAAGATTGTGCTGTTGTCACATCATGGAGCTAACTACAGCTATCCTGTTCTGCCTCTGCCTATTTTACTCTCTTTGGGTAGTCGCAGGCCAATTTTCCATAAATAATCCAAATTTCGACGTTGTTCTTTAAATTTAGTGCCATTTTGCTATGATGTCTCAATGAAGTTTATAGCAATTCTCAGAAATTATAATAGTCCTGCCGACAAGAGGGTTGACCCAAGAAATGTGTTACTTAGCTGGATTTGACATCAATCTATGAACCATTCATTTCTCTGATTTGCTTGCAAAATATCCAAACTCCACGAAAAAGGTGCGTGGAAAAAGTTAAAGGAGGGCTTGCAGTTCCCCATTGTGGCCACAAGTTTAAAACCAAGACTTCAGTTGAAAAGCATTGCTGCTGCAAGGCGAGACAATAACTTGGGCCTGTGTTGTGAGCAAGCATATTTGGTGATGTAGCTTAAACATTTTTTGAATGAAAATTCTTACAGAATGCAGAAGACCTAGCTGTGACAGCAATGTGCCACATTGGACGGATTGTAGGAGTAGAAGCATTTTCTTCAGAATTTCACAAGATCTTAGCCTCTGCTTAGGATCTGTCTGGTTGTGAGTCCCTGTATGAGAGAATATAAATAAATCAAATTGCAAACATTGAATGAACACAAGGATTCACGTAGTCATTCTACGTGCTGCTGAAGTTTCTAGGATCTCTTAGGTTGAAATGAATTAAAAAAGAGACGTTTACTAACATTTCCGTAAACTCCTTTCCTTAAATATGTGCTTAGTTTACCAGGAAGTTGTCAAAAGCAAATATTCAATCTAAAATCCTTTAAGAAATCATTACAGAATAAGAGTTTTACACGAATGTCAAAGTGTACTCATTAATTATGAAATACAGTATTTACATAAGTAATTGAGAATTAACGCAGCTAAATATATGATAAGTCTGTTTATTCACTGAGCATTTTGATAAAACGGAACACCTGTTTCGTCAACAGATCATCAATTCTCTGATCCCATTTTCAGCTGTATGGTGTCCCAAAATTTGGTCAATGAATGCAGAAATAGGCTGAGGTGGATCTTCTAGCAAATACTTTGTAGACATCAAAATTTGATCATGAAACGGCATGAAACAAGCTTTTTTGGCCAATCCACATTAATAGATGGTTTAAGCTAAAGATGGCAGCAAGGATCTTTTTACCAAGATGCATTGCATTCTTCGATCGAATTCCTGTAGAACTATTAAACTATTAAAGATTGGTAATTAGAACGCACTGTACCTTGGTAATAGGTTCCTCGCCACATCACCGTCATCTTTAGCGAAATCATCTATTTCAATGGAAGTCAGGCAAGTAAACGTGATAATGCTGAACTGCAGAAACCCCAGCCGGGAGAGCACCACCGACAACCACTATCGCCGCTACTGCCCCCTAGAGTCCCCATCACTCAATAACACCGCGCCTGTGCTGTCGAAATATTGCGGATTTGAAAAATAGCTTGCTTGGATGGATTCTCGTTCATCCTAAAGTCACCTTACATCCAATGTGAAAAAGACTAGGATTTTCTCGGAAAACAGGAGCATATCCAACTTCCGAGATGCGTAGTCTTGCCTCTCATCCTCCAAAGGTGTAAAATATTTGCAGAAGCTAAACTTATTCCGGTACAAAATCTGTCTTAAAAGCTTAAAAGGGAATCTAAGCATCTACAACGACAATAAACTTTACTACATGCCGCACCATATTTGGGTAACTGACCTACGTCAACAGGAAATACTGATATCTGATCGGCAAGAATTTGACGGCAAGTGGCTTGACCAACTGTAATAAGCTTACATTCTCTTTAAATCAGGCCATATGTTCCAAGCAATGGTTTTGGTTCAGGCAACTGCCAAAGGATCTACTTTCCCGTACGATAATGGTAATACATCTCGTATGATGGACTTGTTCCAAGTCTCGCTCTTGATCAGGAGAGCGAGACTTGTGGAATACGTGTTTCGAAAACGAGACCGGTCAAGATCTTGACCGGCGGCTTTCTTTCATGTTAGCGGAAGAGCCAATCAAACTTGAACAGGTGAACAAGAGCCTCGTTTTCGGAGCGCGTAGTCCACAAGTCTCGCTCTCCTCCCCCTTTCTCTTCCGTTTTCTTCTTCTTCTTCCATCCATTTTGTTTATTGATCAAGAGCCCCGGGGGGTTTACCTTGTAGGAAAACGACGGGGTTGTGCCTGCCAGAACAAAATTTTATGACCCTGTCCTGGAATAAAATGCTGAAAACATAGTACCTGTCCTGGAATAAGTTCCGGGAACTGATGGTTATTGGAATGTGCTTCCCCAATTACTTTATATGAAGCACCTCTTCTTTAATCATTAACGTTATATTCACACCTTTTAACATTTGCAAAACATTCTTGTTTAGCTCTATGAAATGGACAACACTTGGAGCAAGATTGATGAATTGTAACTTAACACAGGCAAAGGTTCCACTGAAATCAATTGAATAGGAGCAAAGTCTCTGAAAACTTTTCAGAGTTTTTTATTGATTTTTACAACAATCTGACCTGTCCCGGAAAAAAGACCCAAAAAATATAACCCTGTCCCAGAATAAAGACGAAAAAGGCATAACCCTGTTCCAGAATTTTCAGCCGAAAATGACACCCTATTGACAGGCACATCCCCGGGTGGTCATTGTATTAAGTAAACCCCCCCCCCCCCCCCGGGTCAAGAGCGAGACTTCTCTTCTTCTTCTTCCTTCCATTTTGTTTATTGATCAAGAGCGAGACTTGGAGCAAGTCCACTCGTATGAACGACCTAGCAAAAATGCGAACTTAAATTGTTGGCATTTACTTAGCATTTTTAAACGCAAACACAGTTGATTGTGGAACAAATAGAGCTAATTGATTATAAAAGGTTCCGCGTAAACATCGCTGACTTTTATTAAAAATCACTTTTGGTTGCAGCTAAGAAAACACCAAATGCTACGATCTCTAGTCTTTAAATAAAGAATCATAATGTCGCGCCATGGAAATTAAGTTATTTTGTAAAGTTGACCTTGCAGTTTTAATCCATAGAGCAAACTCTTACAAAAATTTAAAGGTCATTACGTCAGTCTTTTGTTCATAAAAGTTAATTCCTTCCTCACATAACAGCTCCACAAGATCAAGTGAGGAAGAATCGATCTTTTAGCTCCGGTAGAGGATTTTGGATGCTACGAAAATGTCCTCTGTTTCTATTCTACGGCAACAATGGTGAATTTCGTGAAACAAAGGAAACAATTAACTTCAATACAAAGCGATTTGGCAGCTTTAAGCATACATTTCACACCTTCAGGGCAGCAAATCATAATGTCTTGCTTCAATATCGTCCACAGAGTAAGTTCGTTGCTCTACTTCTACTCTAGGATACAAGAGGCCATTCGGCAATCAGAAGCGCCGGGAAGGGGGGGCCAAGGGGGGGCGGTCGCCCCTCCAATGTTCTCCAGGACCAATTTTCTAATTCTTCTAATTCCGGCGTAAAAATTGTGGGGGGGGGGGGGTAAGGCCGATGATCTTGGCAATTACAATGTGTATGAGTATAGGTTTCTACAATCTTGCCATTTTAATTCCATTCTTCCACGATCTGTACAGCATTTCTCGTGCCGAAGCACTCAGATCCCCGTTCGCTCCACGTTTTGTATATGTCAGCAAGATACCTTCGAACGAAGAAAAAGAATTTTTCAAGAAAGTTTACACGAACGAAGAAAAAGAATTTTGGTAGTTGGGTATAGATAACGAAGTGCATGTTAAGAATCTTTCGGCGAAATGCTGGAAGGTTGCTGAGAGACTTGTGTTAAAGCCATAGCATAAGTTGGCTTTTGAAAACTTTTCAAGACAAACTATTATTAGATTTTCCAAGACTTATCGTTTTTGAGGCCATGGAAATTGTATTGTGAGAACCGTTTTAGGACAAAGTAGATTGTGTTTGCGCAAACATTTTCCTGTGGATGTGATTCATTGAAAATAGTTACAAAATTGTGAAAGTTTCCCTGTTGGTCTTGCTAAAGATGGCATTCAGGATACGCATTCTAAGCCAAAGAATACCACGTTTAAAAATTTTACTGGAGATGCTAATTTAAATGACAGTTGCAAAGTGATCAACAATTCCAATGTAGCACAGGTTAAAATGTGATCGGTAGAAGTGTTCTAAGCCAAAGTAAAGAACGTATCCACAAAAATTTTCCTGGGGGCTTCGCCCCCAGACCCCTTCAACGTCTGCTTGACTTTGAACTTTCCACTTAACCCGATGCCTTCTTTTTCACAAACCATATACACTTCGTATTTCTGAATCTGAGAGTACATGATAACTCTTTTGACCATTCCATTACCGAGTGGCGCATGTTAGATTGGTCGCAGAAATTTTTGGGGATCCAAAAGTTGGACGCTCGGTCCCCGGTTGGACGTCATTTTCTATTTGTGGTACCCTACTCGTGTTGTTTAACAGACTCATTCATCTTAAGGTCAATCCATAAGAGGGGCGTTGGTCGCATTTACAGCCAAAGTAGAGGGCGTGGTCCAAGAGAAAATTTTCTGGGGCTCCGCCCCAGACCCCATTCTTTTTCGCCCCTCCAATAAAAAATCCTGGCGGCGCCACTGTCGGCAATCTGATTGGCTGTTCGCCATTTTACGAGGTAACTCCGTTTTCGCAAGAGCGATTCATCAGTCTAATCTCTTCATCTTTAAAGTCTAATTTTTCGTTGACACAGACCATGAGTGATAGGACACCCAGTGTGTAGCAGTTTAAGTGTGTTACAGTAGCGAGCCACCTTCACTTATTGCTTTTTTTTGTGTCTTGAACTTCTTTTTACTTCGTACACAACCACCTTTCAATGTTTCGTAATTTTGAAATTTTCAGTAGTGAGACACCTTTAGTGAAGATCAGGCAGACTTAGCTATTACAGATGACAAAACAGACTTGGGGCAAGTCTACAATCAATCAATCAATAAATCAAAAGCTTTATTAATGTGTCTAGAATATTTAGCTTGCAAGCTAATTGGGGACACAACGGAAAAGTTCATAAAGTTAAAGTACAGTTAGAATTGCTGAAAAACTTAAAAAACTTACTGAAAAAAAAGCTTACTGAAAATCTAAATCAAAATCTTATGTACACTTAAATTACAGTCGACGGTCCAAAAGAGTTACTATGTCCATTCCTCTAATATTTCTTTTAAAATGGTTCATGCACAGACTCGTAAGGACAAGAATTGATTTTGATATGTTCGTTGTCTAATTCATCAGTGGTCCTGTATAACATATGTTGTTCAAGAATATAGGGCAGGTACATTTATTAAGGAAAGGTCGACGGGTCACTTGGTTTCCATTGCAATGATTTCATACGGGCCAAGCAGATTTTTTCCAAGAATTTTTCTTCTCCACCGGCGATATTATTTTACACTGTCTCTAACAGTGAATCTATTGTCACATATAGGTTAGAAAGGCATTCCTTGAATAAGATGCCTCACATTTGAAAATTCATCAAGAACCAAGAGTGTTTGATTCATTATTTTTGCTTATTAGCCGAGAAAATAAAACGTTTCTGTGATTTTCTTCTTTTTTTATGAGCACTGCACTGGATTGATAAGCAAGTTCGACTTTACAAACATGTTGCAAAATGCATGAAAAGGGGCCTAAAAACAGGAAAAAGAAAAAAGGGACCATTTACTTGGGGGGCCAAAACACTGTAAAAAACTGTAACTGGGGGGTAAGCATGAGGACTGGGGGCTTTTGCCCCCTAGTTTGCATGTTAGAAGAGGCCCTGACTGCAGTTATTGACATATATTCGTGAGTGCACTAGCCTGAGCGTGGACCCATTATTCCAAAAGAAGAAAGGGTCTATGAAACAAAGAGCAAAGCTTGCTACGAGGAGGTTTCTGAATTTCTAGAAACTTAATTTATGCAGCCATTCTTCAGACACGCTTCACAAATAATTTGAAAGGTGGATTAAAATAATTAATTGGGCGGCCGTAGCAAGCCCTTGCCCCTTTGTTTCGCAGACCCTTTTTTCTTTTGGAATAATGGGTCTATGCGAAGGCTATGAGTGCACCTACTGGCCGAAATTCAGACATACCAATAAGAAATAAGGGATCATTTATAATTCCTCCAATTTCTTTGACCTGTATAATCTGCCTTGGCTGTGTTGTTTGTTGTGTGTTTGCGTATTGTATCTTTGTTCTGTGGTTTTGCTCTTTGTTCTTGGTATAGAAAATTCAATTCTTCAAAATTCCGTAACACTAAGTCTACATGATGCGTCTACGGCGCGCCTCCACAGCTCATTTGCTGGCACTAGCATTCTCACTAGCATTATATCAAATTGAACGTTTCTCATTTTGAAACAAATGTCTTACATCTAGCAAAGATTGGTTTCAAATTCCTCGACAGCTTTCAAAACAATGGTAGCTATCGCATACCAGCAGGACCAATAGTCAGAGAGTGCCAAGAGCTGGTCTTACTCAGAAAACTCGTTATCAAAGAGCTTATGATTGTAGTCAACAGCAACGTGTGCAGGCAAGGCCTTCAGGCAAGTATCCTCTGAAGTAGCGCAATAATGAACTAAAAAGTAGTATCAGTTGCGTTGCGTTACAAATTGGTTGTTATATTAATGATAAGCATCTGAGCTGGGATGAGCAAATTTCAGCAATGACGAAAAAAGTTTCACGCGGATTAGGGATGTTACGTTTTTCCAAAAAGTATCTGCCCATTGTTACTTTACAAAAAAAATATAGAAGTCTAGTGGAACCATACTTCAGGGGACTTCAGATACAGCTGCCCGGCATGGGGAGCTGATGGCATCAACGCTATCATATTGGTTGTTATATTGCCTCTATACTACGTCACGTGACTATTTGAATAATGCAGTTTTTGTTGTCTTTGGAAAAAGCAGACCGCAATGCTATCATGACGGCTATCATGATGGCAGTCATACTATGAATCGCTCATTGTTTATCTACAAACCCATAAAATGACATCCATCCAGCTGGAGAGATTGTGCAAGAATACTAATGCTGCGCTAATGCTGCGCTAATGCTCCGCAGCAATAAATATATCTATCTCTACATTTGGCACTAAGGAGGATTTTATGTCGAAACGTTTATCAAAATAGCAATTGTTTTTTAATACATTAATGTCTTTATAACTGAGGATGGTTCTTACTCATCTCTATTAATCTTAGGATATTCGCTGTCATTTTGGCAGTATTGTGTTGTTCCTGATCTTTGTTGCTTTTCAAGCAACTTTCCAAGCAACAACAAATTACCAATTGAATAAGATGAATAATATTGAAGAGGAATCAAATTCAGCTAAGGAGTCTGACAGCCGAATTTAAGATCAGGTGGCCGAGAATTAACTCGTTATTATCCGTTTAAGTTGACAAGACATGGTGCTAATTAAGGTAAGATTGCGCCGAAACATCTTTCATGGCCGAATGTTATGTTGTTACCATATTTAGAACGAATTGCCTCCTGAGGTCTGGTTAACCTTGGAGGTCGATATGAAACTAGAGGTTGGAAACTTAGGGTTGGATTCTGATAAAGATATTACCGTGTTAAGTAATGTACTGATTTAGGAAAGAGATAGAAAGTGACACGAAACTTTAAACATTGTGAAACGATGGAAGTGCAAGTATTTGAATAAATGGCAAAAAAAGAAAGAAACACGGAAGTCAATGATATAACATTTAGGATCGCATCAAATCTTTAGCAGGATCGCATTATATTTGGAGAATGACTTGCTTTGGAGAGAATTGAAGCATCCATCAACACCTATGAGAAGATGATGATGATAATGATGATGATGATGATGATGATGATGATGATGATGATGATGATGATGATGATGATGATGATGATGATGATGATGATGATGATGATGATGATGATGATGATGATGATGATGATGATGATGATAATGATGATGATAATGATGATGATGATGATGATGATAAAGATGATGATGATCATGATGATGTGTGAAAGGGTTTTCGGCAAGGCACTGGATTTCTCGAAGAATTTGAGCAAGAAAGACACACACTTGATGTGGAGAACGGTTCGTTGTATATCCTTCCTCGAAAACAAAACCAAGACAAGCATCACCTACGAAGGCTACTAATGAGGACTGTAAATATACGAATCTCGACAATACAAGTGGCCAATGATATGCAATGGTACAGAACAGTCTTTCGCAAGCACTGCCTACCCTTAAAATCCAATAATAATCGATACGCGAGAGAGATTCTTAGAAACTAGGCCACAAGAGCTTTCACAAGCCTCTTGGGCTAGACGGTTAACTACCCCTATGCTTAGCCTTACATTTCCGTGCTGTTCTCACTAAAACATCTGGAATACCGTTTATATAAAGCTACGAATAAGTAAACAACAGGAAGGCATAAAATGTTTTACGTATAAAGATTGCGTAGTAAGAATGAGAATTTTCCCGACAAAGCTAATACATACGTAATAACGAAGGCAGTTAAAGCTACGAATCATAGAAAGAGAAAGTGATTATTATTGAGAAAAGAAATTAAAGAATGAATGAAGAAAAATATTTAAGCAGAAAATAATAGCGAAAATGTAGCAGTATGACAGATGGTTGATGATGATGATAATGATGATAAAGATGATGATGATCATGATGATGGTTGATGATGATGATGATGATGATGATGATGATGATGATGATGATGATGATGATGATGATGATGATGATGATGATGATGATGATGATGATGACCATGGTGATTATTATGATGATGATGAAGATGGTGGTGGTGGTGGTGGTGATGGTGGTGGTGGTGGTGATGAGGATGTTGATGCTAACGATTGAGAAATAGAAACGAGAAACATCAAATAGTGCAAGCAAGCTAAAGTTTGAGAAAGATTTCTTCGTTGAGACTATTCTCAAATCTAAAATATTGATGAACCGAATTTTCTTTGGCGGCAGAAACAGGGCGGCGTCACGAGGATCATGCTTTAGCTGAAAATCTCAAACTTCGTGGTTTACTGATAAATTGCAGACGATTAAATGATAAATTACAGATGGAATTTCTCAGGGATATCTTCGTTTAAAATCAACAAATGTGCCGAACCTCAATTTTCTCATAACTTCAACTCCAGCTCAAGATTTAGATCACTTTTAGTTTTCAAACCTTGACTGTACAATCAATAGGGAATCTGACAGACATTTGGGGCATTCTGACAGAATTATTTATTTGACTTGAAAAGCCTTTGCTGATTCTAAGAATGGCATCCTTCTTGTTTCTACCATGGGTAGTTAGGTCATGGTTAGTTGATTGCCCAAGTATAGAATCCTGCCTCTGCAGGAGCATAAAAGCACTAGTGCAGCCTCTGAATACCCAAACTTTTTGCAACCTTGAGTCATAAATCTAAGCTAAAGTGTATGCCAAATAGAGTTTCCGAGATCCAAACATTAATTCGAGTACAGTATATTTACCCAACGCTCAGGAATTCGATTCAGGGCCTGTTGCGTCATTTGTTGTTGTTGCACCTTTGTCGTAAATCGATTATAGATAATCTAGTCTGCTATATTCAAACATACAAGTGAATCGGTCAAAATCGATGGAATCAATAACTAAATCAGATCGCACTATTCCCCTCTCTGTTGCAAATCCTACTTTCTGACTGGTAATCCAAATAATCTTGGTGGCTAACTACCCCAGCTTACTGCTAGATTATAAGATTGTGAGATGAATTTTAAATTCTTCATCGTAAATTCTATTTCGTATTACTATTGTTTTTAAACTTGGTTAAAACTAAATCTTGAATATGCTAAGGTCTCACGAGAATGAATTTATTTATCACAGATTGTTGAATTCGTGACCTTAACCACAGATTTATTGCAATCAAAATGGCGGAGTTATCTTTCAGCTACTTCCAACCATCTGTTCCATGCACGTGAAAAACTTAGTCCTACGGGAGGGGCTAAGACTTCTGAAATTTAAAATTCATCTGAATATATAAGATCTCTCAGTTTGGTGTGAAAATCTGGGTTTTCGTCGCTCTGAAAAACACATTTAGATTTACGATGTGAAATAGCATGTTTGATGTTTGCATGAGAACAAACTAGGGAAAATTTCATTGCATAGGTTTATGGACATGTTTGAAAATACAAACAGATGATTTAGATACAATCAACATAACACATAATCGTGAGATTTGATCATATTCAAACACAGGATTCAAATTTGATCTCAAAAAGGTTCCAGTGGTAGGCATGAAATCTTCGATCAATATTTTGTACATTTCTACAAATCGAACAGACTATTTTCCAGAAACTTCCTTAGGACAAATGAGGTGTATGTATATAAAAAATTATTTAACAGTTTTCTATATCTGTTGAAGGGCTAATGGTGATGCTCAGATGTAGCCTCACTCCACAAGGGCCCTCATGTTATGCTCATGTCGTTGAGTTGAATTGTTGTTGCTGTTGTCGCTCCACTGAGGGCCTTATGTCCCTAGAGCTGTAAAAATGGCTCGGGGGGGGTAACTCAGCCTATTATGTGATGGGGACGTGCCATTTTGCCCGAAAAATTGGTACCCATAATTCCGTAAATTCTTGTGGATTTTCGGACCATAATTCCACAAATCGAATAAATATCTGGGCCAAAGTTCCGGAAATTATGAAAAATCCCCTGAAAAGGACACCCATAATTCCGTGAAATGTCAAAAAATTGTGAAAATGATACCCATAATTCCGTAATGGCTTGAAAAAAGTACCCCTAAAAAATGGCACGTCCCCGGACTACGAACAGTACTAAGGTACCCCCCCCCCCCGAGAAAAATGGCAAAAAATATCAATCGGCGACGAGCTTCTGTCACCCCGTCATCTCCTGACCAGAATATAGCTTAGAGGAAGGGGATTTTTGCGATAAAAGAGAGAGTGATCTTATACCAAAAGCACTTTAGACCCAGTAGTCGTAAGAAAAAAGTAGCAGATGATATAGGGCCAATAGCTGAATTCTAAAAAGAATCGGAATCGAACGCTAGCTTGACGCAGTTCGAATGTACACAATAGTTATAGAAGCTCTAATGCCACTTAATCGAATGTTTTGTAGAACAGCTAAAGGGTTTCAGCAAGGAGCTAATCCGGAAATGAGTCATAGTCCTTGTGTTATCAGTTCAGGCAAAATGCGAAACTACGGCATACAATCAGTCTAGCAAAGATATACGACGCATTATCAACCCTTTTTACAGATGTAGAAAACAGTGAAATACAACGCTAGAGCCATTTTCTTTTAAAATGCACTTGATTTTGACATAACTAGAGAACAATGGAAGTGCCGTTTTTCAACCAATCACTCTTTCTCATACCACAAACCAGCAACCCCTTGACCAATTGACTCAAACAAGGTCTCAAACTCTAGGTTGAAGCCTGACCTATGCAAATGTGAAAACTAAGGCAATCAAATATACAGCTCCTCCACAGCAGCTTCACAAACGGGGCAAGCACCCTATAGATAGAAGGACAAAGCTACCAGGGACAAATCTATATGGTTTAAAGGCACACTGTCGTGGAGCTGATTGGGTAAACAAGACAAACCAAGCAGAAAAGAATTAGCCAAGGTCCAGTAATCTCGATGTACAGTGAAATTCACGAAGATGATAATGATCTGATTCCTTTTATTCTTGAAACAAAGTATAATGCAACAGCACAAAGGTTTGGTAATTACGCAAAGGCCAGAGCTTTGTTATTGATTTCAACATCACAACTAGCTTATCACAACCACGGCAATGTGCCTTTAAATCTAACACTTGCGGTAAGGAATTATGATTCCTCTGCCCAATCTAGTTAAACGATTTACCATAATATCAACAGATACATTGTTAGACTATTTAAGAATAAAATGATTGGACGTTTAATTAGAGTAGTTTGGCTTTTAAGAAGTTTAGATTTGATTTTAGTCAATGACAACCTCAAGCGCCAAATCAAACTTGTTTCAGACACAAAAATAAAAATAATAAAGCTTGTTATGATTTGATATCAAAATAACTTGAATGTAAGAGCTACTTGGGAGAATATTTTGTGCATTAAATCTACAAAGAATTGAAGCTTTTACGAGAAAAGGCGGGTTCTAGAACAGTCAAGTTTGTAAAGATGATGTAGATGCATTTGAAACGAACATGATATAGACAATAGCAATAGACAAAAGATAAATACAATAGCATGAGCAAGCCAAGCAGACAATAGACAATAGACGCAAAACAAAGACTATAAAAACTAACTAGATAACGCCAAGAATGAACAAGATAGCAACTGAATGTTCACAGAGATACGAGATTTAGCCCAGCAACGTCTAAGCTATATATTCATGCATAGCAATATTTTATTTCAAATCAAATTTTGACATCCAATCCAGCAATGAATGAATCGAATTCAATGAGATAGTAATTGGAAAATAGCAATCAAAATTTCACAGCAACCTCCAAAGCTTCTGCTTTTCCTTTGAGCATAATGTCATCAGCTTCTTGATAAGATCAAAAAATTGAAAGAAGACAAAGATTAAATTCCTTCCAGCAATAATTAGGTCGTTCTATCATCAAAACTGTAGAGAAAACCCAACTATTTGAATAAAGCTTTGACTACTATTTGCAATAACGAGGTTATTTTGTAAACTTCTACACTTCTCTAAAGAGTGAATTAACTAATGTTCATAACGATCAAATTGTTTTGAGTTTTGAAGCTAAAAGCCTTTTTGAAATAATCCCCTTATTTTCATCAGTAACTTTGAATAAAGTTGATTTTGTTAAGTTATCTTAAAGGAATAGCATTCAAATAGATTAAGAAGGTGCCTTTGAAAAATAATACTAAAAAGACGAAGAATAAGCCAGATTTTGAGTTGTGCATTATGGTGCTGGTTTTGTAATTAATTAGAGATATAAGCAATGATCACTGTGCTGAAAATAACTTCAAACATAAAGGCTTTTTGTATGTCAAATAGTCACACATTGTGTGCACAGAAGCGGCTTTGAAATACTTTTTGAACAACAGCTGCAAGATGGTTAAGTATTTCACGAGTAAACAGTTTTTAAAACGTATTTAAGACTTGATTGCTTGCAAAGATCATTGGCAAGAAGAAGTTTTCTGCAGATAATTGCAAACCTTGAACGTAAGAATTGCATCGAGATGTGATCAAGCAGCTTTAAAGTTTAATTACATTGCACTTTGCCTGAAACGTATTCTGCAGTTGATCATAATCATAAGAAAGATTGGATGCCGAAATGCATTTGTCTGCAATTGGTGCTGTCATGATACTGGACATGATAACAATTTCGGTATGAACGCCTGCAAAATCATGTAGCTGAATCGAAGACTAAAACTATTTTGACTGGATATGCTTTGTTAGAAACGAGCTTTTTTGAGAAGTTACAAAGCTAAGAGATTGTGGAAGTAGAGAGATAAAGGCTTTCTTGTAGCTATCAACTGTTTGTGCTAAAATCAAGAAAGGAATCTTGATAAATTTTGAAGAAAAATAGATTTAGAATTTGTGTATCTCTATTGGTCATTTTTGTGCAGTCACAGCTCAGAGAACGCTGATAAAGAATGACAAAACATCTTTTTAGTGGAACTCTTAAGAGTTTGAGACAAGCTAAGAAGTCATATATCAAATCGTTGTGATAAGAATATAGAACAAGATTGCTTCCGTGGAAATCTAACAGTTAGAATAGACGGAGGTCTAGTAATTTAAGGACTCATCTTAATTGAATCCTATGGAGTAAAGAAAACATGAAAATAGAGTTATAAATGCTCATTATTTTGAGTACTGACTATTTGAATCAAACAAGACCATGTCATGAATTAAAACGTTTTGGTAGATACCGACGGAAGAAGATCTTGAAAAACGGATGTCTGCTGGTTGGATGGAGCTGTTCGACTGTTTTTGGGTACAACAACTGTTTCGAGATTTTTCTAAAAAGTTATGGCAAATACTTGTTACTTCTAGAAGATTTTGAAGAAGAAAACATGATCTTTGTCGAGCGATCAATCTACTGTTTAGAGCTGTTTATGAGGCGATTGGTTGCGTTGATAAGACATCACGGAGCAAAGATGATTTCGAAATAGTATAATAGATATTTTCCACTGGAGATGTTAATTCTTTGAGTAAAATTCTGTTATAAACAATAGATTCCGAAGAAGAACAATAGACTTGGATATTTAGTCTACTTGGTGGAGCTGTTCGACTGTTTTAAGTACTAATGTCTCATGAAGGTCAGACTAATAATAGGCCCAGAAGGAAAAAGATCGAATCGAACTAGATCTAAAGACGTCTAGATCTGTTGACTGTCTACGTACATAAGTGTCTTTAAGAATAGAAGCAAAGTATTTCGAAAGACTTAAAAGGAAGAAGATGGATATTGACCAGAGGAAATTTGCCATTTGGAGATATCAGTTAGTCGAATATTACTACAATGTCAACAATGTTGCAACCAGCTAGTTTATGTGTCTGTGAATAAATTTTGCAGTCAAGGCGCTAATAGGGTTGTTGAACGTGATAATTACGTGAATAGAAGGTCGAATGCAGGACGAAACCGAACCGTGTTTGTGGTTGTATTTAAGCAAACATTCAATCTGCTTACCATTCAACGTCCATAGGTATTCAGCATTGATCAGCCAGACATAACTGGTAAAGATTGAATACTAAATATTTTGTTTTGATTCGCCTTTGGAATAAACAAGGTGAAGGTTGGCATCGAGTTGACGAAGGTTTGGTGAGGCTGATCTTTGAATAAAGCAAAAAAAAGAAGACATTTCAGAGAACAATCCTATTCTTCCATCTGAAAACTATTTGTTATGGTGTCTCTTCTGAGAATAGCAAATTGGAGGTTGGCAAATAAGTTTCTTTCAGCAAAGAATGTACGCTTCACCTGAAAATGCACAACAATAGAAAAGCAACAATTTAAAGAATTGTTAGCAGCTAGCTCCTCATCTACAAAGCATTTCGCATTCGTCTTTCTTTGCAATAAGCAAATTAGGTGTTGGCAACAATTCTTTTAACTTGAAAGAACATACGTTGTTGCTGACATTTTAATAGAAACCTGCATTATGAAAGCAAATGTGCTTCATCTACTCGTTGGTGACCTAGAACTTCTATTTCAAGTAACTTGCGCCAGAATGAAGGAGCAAGTAGCTGTGCACAGTGAAGTGGAGTAAAAGTGGGAACTACTCATTTATCCGACTGGCCAAAAAGCTGTCAAACTTTCATAAAATAGCTTGAGAATATAATTTATGAATGAAATCAGGATGATGGATGGTTTATTTGAATAATCTACAAAATATTAGTTTTGTTTTGCTGGCTTATAAAAAGGTTGTAATTGTCTTTGGGGGATATTCATGGGAACGTTTCTGTCTACCTGCCACCAAGATTGATGTGATTCTCAAGTTCGTTTTGGAAATTCAAGGAGTTTGCTTGCCAGAAAGGATGGTTGATAGATATCATTGCTTGATGTGTTTGTAATGGTTTACTTCGTTGATTCGAATGATTAACTTAACTGATTCCCCATTTACGTCACGAGAGACAATCTGGTTATAAACCACACCTAACAAAATTTGATTTAATTACCAATGGAGTTCTTATAACTACTTGACGTGACCTAATTGCAGTTAAAAAAGCACCAGTTTCAATGAAGAGACAATTTGCATCACTCGACTTAAACAGGAGAAAGATCTTCGTCATCAGTTCTTTATGAGATTCTATCTAGATTTCTACACTCAAGAATAGATTCGTTTGAAGGTTCATCTGTAGTAACTGAAACAAAGATTCTAGAAGAGCTACAATTCAATTTCGAATTGATTTTAGAAGTGTTCACGATGTCTTTAGAGAAGAACTGAATGCCTCTTCTTGATTCTTTCTTATTGCCGAAAATGGACAGTTTTCTCAATATCCAGAAATTACTAACTCCATAGCAGAAATCCTGTGATCTATGACCAATGCAGAGAAGATATTAGGACAAAGTTATATAAAGAACAGAGAAAGTTTTCACAAATTCATGTGAAAAATTGAGCGCATTTACTTTCATGTAAAAACTGAGTGCATTTTCTGTTGCAAATGTGAAAGGCTTGTCATCAGTCGAAGTTTTATAACGTTATAATTAAGACACTTCGATCCATGATTAAAACAAAGATCATTTTACGAAAAAGTTCCATTTTCAAAGAACAAACAGTTCCCGAAGAAAACTTTGAAGAACTGTATAAATCTTCTTGCAATTTTCTCGTTGCAAAGAATCTGCTGTTGCAAATACTGAAGAGTCTACAAGTTCGTAGATAGATACTCCGATCCATGAAAATGCAAAAAATGTTTCAAAGGTTTTCTGGAGCATCAAGAATATAAATGCGATAACATTGACGGGAGAGTTTAATCTGCTTTCAGGAAGGGTAGTTATTTAACCAAACAGAGCGAATTTTCTTGATAAGCTTTCTTACAAGCAGAATACCAAGCAAAGACAAACATCGTTGCAAGAAGCAGCAAGATCTAATCACCTAAGCGATCGAATGATTAGCGATTCCTGATTCAAAAACAAGTGTCATCTTGTGTTATGAGAAGAACTAAAGCGATATTTTGCGGTGGAATAATCCTAGTTTTTAAGACATTAAGTAGAAGAGATATCTACCTTAAAATAACATTGTTGGGCTCATTAGCAGAGATATTGGATCATTCACTTCAGAGTTTAATTTTTAATTACCGATAAAAACAGTTCCAGCAAGGAAGATATCTCAATTCAAAGAGATAAACGTTGATAAAAACTCAACACTGTTAATAATGAATGATAAGAGAGATGATAAAATGAGTGAATTAAAACTCCCACTTTGTTACCATCAATTAATGACCGATTTTATCTTTACTGCCCTACAGGACAAACCTGAAGACCTTGTAGACTATGCTGCTAGCTACTTCGAGCTCTTGAGAGATACTGACGCTGGCGCAAAATATCGAGAAATGAATACTCTAAAGTGTGGAATTTGTGCCGACTCTGATAGTGAAGAGCCTTATGTCCCACCACGACCCACCAAGCCAAGGGGGAGACGACAAGCAGTTGCCGCTGAATCGTATGATCCTACGAAAGAGAACAACGTCGAGGTCGTGTCATACCCCAAGACAGAGAAGCAACTCCTATTCTTGGAGCAAGCGGTAAAAGATATTTTACTGTTCAAGTCAGTCGACTCCAAGCAACTTAAAGTCGTGCTCAGTTCTTTCTTTCATCGAGATGTCAAAGAGAATGAGTTGATTATCAAACAAGGAGATGATGGCGATAATTTTTATGTTGTCGAAACAGGTGATTACGATATATTCATCGAGTTAAACGACGAAAAGAAGAAAGTTGCGACGATCGAAGGAAAGGGAAGTTTCGGTGAGCTTGCTTTGATGTATAATTGCCCAAGAGCAGCTACAATAATCGCAGTATCGACAGGAACACTTTGGTGCCTTGATCAGAAAGTGTTTCGTGCATTAGTCGTAACTGCTGCAGCGAAACAACGACAACGTTTCGAAGAACTGCTTGAAAATGTCCCAATGTTATCTGATCTGACGAGCTACGAGCGAATGAATCTCGCAGATGCGTTAGACGTAAAACAAGTTGCTGATGGAAAGTGTATCATTAGAGAGGGGGACGAAGCTCGTGATATGTATTTCATCATGGAAGGGAAAGCGAAAATCGCTGTTAGGCCCGATAAATCGAAGATAGAAGAACGAACAATTGCATACGCGAAGAGTGGCGAATATTTCGGAGAGCTAGCTTTAGTTTTAAATAAACCACGTGTTGCGTCTGTCTATGCTGAAGGCGATGTCACATTAGCAGTTTTAGATATTGCAGCATTTGAGAGATTGCTTGGTCCTTGTGTCGAAATCATGAAGAGAAATATTGATGTATATCAAAAAGAAAGAAAACGACTTGGTCTCCAAGGAATAAAATGAATTTTGTTGATATACTGCTTGTAAAGGTTATTTGTTCGTCAATAGAAAAACTAATTGATGATGTTCAGTCAATAATAAGCAAAATAACTCATGGAGTGTTAATATATATATAGAGCGACGTGGCAAATCAAAATTCTTATATGCGACGATTTACAAAAGTAAAACTGACAGAGACATGTTGGTGGTAAATGTTCTTAAAAAACCCGTTATCTGATGCTGAAAAAGTTGTTATCTTAGATTTAATTACTAAATTTTAGAAACTTGAGGTATTCAAAACAATCATCGTTATTTAAAAACTCGTTAATATAAGCGCGCCAAGAAAACATAATTAAATATGCCTTTGACAGAATCTTTCTTTTGTTGAGCTGTTTTGGGCTGCTTTTATCTTAACGTTGATAAATAAATGCTTGATAGTCCAGTAGTGGCTTTTTGATAATGACAAGAAAGAGCTAGATGACAGTGAGCTTCTGGAAGTTAAACTCCCGTGCTTTCTTTCGATGTATGGTTTTTGCAAAACTGGTTACTGTTACTGGGGAATCTGCAGGGGGCCAAAATGTAAAAGATAGAGGTCTAATGTAATTGTGTGTCTATTCCAAGTCTGAAAAAATATCTTACTTGCAGTGGCACCTATCCTGTTGTCTTCTCAAGTTAGGTTTTGTGAATCTTTTCAAGCAAATTAGTGAAAGCAGTTTCCACATTTGCTTCATCAATTGTTGATGTTTCCATAAATAGCATATCATTCTTTTTTGCAAACTCTTCAGCATCTTCAACATTAACAGCTCTTGGTAGCTCCAAATCAGTTTTGTTTCCAACTAACATTAGAACTGCTTTAGACTGTGCAAATTCTTGAACCTGTACAAGCATGTTTTGAACATTCTTGTAAGTTTGTGGCTTGGCAATATCATATATGAGTATGACACCAACTGCACCCCTGTAATATGCATGTGTTATTGTTCTGTATCTTTCTTGACCAGCTGTATCCCAAACCTAAGAATATCAGAAAATTTCTGAATATCATGAAAAAGGAACCTCACTGATAATACTCCCAGTAACAACCCCACTAAAATGATGTCCCACCAAGGTAAAAGGATGACATGTAAAGGAAATTTGTTTCCCCACTATGTTTTGAGATTGAAACTATCCATGCCTCTGTTGAGAACACAGGGGACTGCCCTTTTTGGCTGAGAGCCTTTTGTCTCACTGGTAATGTTCAAAGCAGATCAACAGCCAAGGAACCTTGTTACCATGTATGATGTTTGAATTGTGGCTGGATTCTCCATTCCTTCCACAAACCAAATATGCTTATATTTCCACAAACCTACACACAATCACATGCTTCCTTTTGGGGGGATGACTGTTTTTCTTTGAACATTGATGATACATATCCCACGGGAGATGTACTCTCATACTTGACTTGACGGGATGTGCCGCTCAACAGGGTGTCCTTTTCTGATAAAAAATTATGCGACAGGGTATTACAATTGATAAGAAAGTTATGCAACAGGGTATCAATTGGAAGGACGCTTTTTAGAGTTCTCTTGAAACAATGGATTTTGGCAAAATTTTTATGTGACAGGGTATACTTTTGGTCCATTTTTTATCTGACAGGGTACAGGGTGTGGAGAGATTTGCCACACCCCTACCATTTCACTACTGAAGTACCCCCAGAGCATATCCCCAAAAAGCCTTACTCTTTCCCCATTGAAATTTTGTTTCCCCATTCTTGTTGAAAATCATAGTTCCATCAAAGATGATTGCTGAAAGTTTTTCTTTCCCCATCATGATCATAACCGCTAAAGTTCTATTAAGCCCTTGGGGGGCTTATTTGATTTTGGACACTCCAGAGAGTGCTTAATAGAGAGGGGGGCTTATTTACAAAATCAAATGACTTGGATACAAATGATGGCTTTTCAGTTTCTTTACTCCATATTTTGTAGATTCAACATACAATTTTACGAGCCAAATAGCTAAATTTGGCACAGTTTTTATCGCAAATCAGACGAAAAAGAGATGCAAGCGATTGATTGAAGAAAAAGGTGAAAATGTTCCTGAAGCTAAAATTACTTTCAACAATCAGTAAAGATATTGCTGTTCTAGTACCTCGTACACAAAATAATCAGTGAAATTGTCACTACAAAGTCATGGGCATATGAGGCCTCCAGAAAGTGCGACCTTATTTGAAAATATAGAGTAATATCGCCCCTATCAGACCACCATCGATTCCGTGTTGTGTACCAGCCTTGAATAAAATGTTAAAATCAAAAGGGAGCTTGGGCCTAGCTAATCCAAAAAGCGCGCGAAGGTTGTTTGCTGATGTCATCTCTTTGATATTTCTTCATTTTTGCTGCTTTGTTTTGCGTAGAAGACTTGCGCAGAAGACTATTTTTAATCTACATCAACGACCTACCGAATTCATCACAGTTTCTATCTTTTTTCCTTTTTGCTGATGATACCAACATTTATTGTGACTCTGATAACCTTCAACTTCTAACCAAAAAAATCAACAGAGAATTAAAGAAGGTTAAGCTTTGGCTTGATTCAAATAAGCTTGCACTAAACATTGAGAAGACAAACTTTGTACTCTTTCATTCCCCAAGGAGGAAATTGTCAGAATTCACCAACCTCAAAATTGGTAAACAGTTTATTCAAAGAACTAACCCATCATGGTCATAACCGCTAAAGTTCTATTAAGCCCTTGGGGGGCTTATTTGATTTTGGACACTCCAGAGAGTGCTTAATAGAGAGGGATGAACATCTAGTATGTAAAGTTTTTAGGAGTTCTCATGGATGAACATCTGACTTGGAAGTACCATACAACTGAACTTTGTAAAAAACTTTCTAAAACTGTTGGCATTTTCTTCAAAGTGCGGCATTATGCCCCCTTGCCTACTCTTGTCTCTCTCTACAACTCACTTTTCTTGTCCTTCCTCAACTATGGTATTTCAGCCTGGGGAATGACGTATGAATCCTACCTAAACCCACTCTTCATTCTTCAGAAGAAAATTCTTCGCTGCATTAAATTTGAACCCTTCCTTTCTCATAGCACACCAATTTTTCAGTCATTAAAGACTTTAAAAATTGTGGATGTTCTGCACCTTTGTTTATAACTCTATTAATAAGCTATCTCCTTCCTGCTTTCATGATTATTTTCAGCCAAATTCATCTGTTCATAGAATTGGGACTCGCCAGGCTACAAGAGGTGATCTTTTTAAGTCTATTAAAAGTACAACTCTGTATGGTCTGCAAACAATTCAGTACTTTGGCTCAAAACTTTGGAACACTCTTCCACTGTTCATACGTGTTGCTAGCTCTACTGTGGTTTTTCGTTCAAAACTAAAAAGATACTTCCTTGATTCATATTCACAAAATAACTCTTAGTTTAACACACAAGTCCTATCCCGTTGAGGTTCATCTGGTTCTTGGTTATTATCTGTCTTTGTTTTTAAAATAATTTTTGGTTTCTTTGTGTTTTATGGGGGGGGGGGGCTCTCTCTCGATTAGTTTCTTAGAGAGCTCCTCCTTAGTCAGTAAATCTTAAATACAATTGTGTAAAGTAATTTTTCTTCTTTTGTTTTTCAGTAGTGTTAGTTTTAGTTCTTATTGTTGTAATGTATCTTAGTTGTAGAGTTTTGTGTATGAATTGTATTTAGGATTTATTGACAATGAATGAAACTTGAAACTTGAAACTTGCCATAAAGTTTTGAAGTTGACCTACCTGCAACGAAGGTGTAAGTACAATTCACATTCCCTTTGATGTTTCCACACACCATGTCTATTTTGTGTAGTTTCTCGATATCTCTTTCAGTTAACATAGAATAGTCTTCATGAATGTTTCCTCCAACTCTTCTCGTTTCATATCCAAAGAAATTTCGAGAATCGCACACAAATTGCGAGACCTAAGGCTCCTTTTGGAAGGGCACTGCAACTGACATTATGCCGCCCAGGTGTGTCCACCGCGTGAAACCCTTTAGTTTTGTAGACTATTGACACATCGTGTGGTTAGAGTTGACAGAGGTCAAGGATACTAGAGTTAAAAGCGGGGGAGTGAAAGTAATATTTTTTTGAAAACATTTTCAATCAAATTAGCATTGGTCATGTAACTTTCTGGCTTTCTGGGAAAGTAAAAAATACTCTGTAGAACTGTCGACGGCCTTGAGAAGTTTTTGATGTGCTAAATTCATCGTTCTTCTGCGGTGGTCTGATAAGGGCGATACGGCCTAATTTATATGCGTTTCAGACCTGTCCGTATTTGTGTGGTTCCAGCATGACAACAAGGAAACGGATGGAACAAATCTCACTTTGAGGTTTGTAGCAAGAGTTGAGAAGCCTATCAAAGGTGAGTTCCCTTCTAGAACTTCTTTGACCTCTCCGAAAATCTTAGTTTTCTGAAAAGTGGTCTGATAAGGGCGATAGTTCTATATAGTCCATGTGGTCTTGTTTCTCTGACAGTTCTCTTACCTGGGCTTTCACAATTTTGTTGTCAAGCTGTATGCTTCTCGTTCCGGATTCTATCCCGATTGTAGCTTTATAATCCAGCTCTTTTTTGTAAAAATTGACAGCAAGTGAGGTTTCCCAACCCCTGAGTCCCCCAATAAAATAATTTTGTAGAGGTAGTCGTGATGATCTTGCAAGGAGGCCATTTCCACTTCCGTCATGCTTCCAAGAAAATTTATCTTCTGTGCATGCGTAGATTTGAGCACAGGGAAGCAAGAGAAGCAGTGTTTTGCATGCGCACGCAGCCAATATGACGGGAAGGACGAAGGTGACAGAGGAAAAAATGTTTTCCAAATACAACGGAATGCTTACAACATTATGTCGTACAGGACAATTATTCGTAGCTTTCATCTTCAATTTTGTAATAATTTGACTCCTCGAATCGTATTTCATGTAGAAATTTGGAAACCATGGAGAATGAGAGGAACCATACAATCGTCATTTTGACGGCCAAAAACCGTTAAACCATTCCAAACTAGCTAGAAGCCGCTTCCGCAAACGGTCAGCCTCTATGACCCCCACAGCAAGACACAAGGATCAAAACAAAGTAAATAAATAATCAATCAAAACATCCGTGCCCCCGGGGGGGGGGGTACTTCACTATAAATTCATACGGGGGTGTGCGCCGCAAGGATTTCTGTTACGACCCAATCCCAGAAATTTGGTCCGATATTGATACCCAATCCCAGAAAATATGTCAGATATTGATACCCAATCGAAGAAGTAACAAAAGCAATTCGACGTCAAAAGGATAAGGGATAGAGGGCTGGGAACGGTTATTTTGGTTCCAAGTGGCCATTGGAACGAGGTTCTGATCTGAGGACGTTTTTCAACACAAAAATACTTGAAATCAGTTCACCTGAAACTGACCACGTGTTGCTCGAAAATTTATCCAGTTGTACTTTCATTCAACACCCATTACAGAATTTTGAGTAACCCCCAATCCCAGAAAATTCCGAGTGAAAGTATACCCCAATCACAGAAATTTTCCAGTAAAAGGATACCCCAATCCCAGAATTTTCAGGCCAAAAACTACCCAAAACTGGCGCACATCCCCGTCTTACCCAAAGTGAAGTACCCCCCCCCGGGTCCGTGCCCTAAAACCCTTAGTTAGTTAGGAAATACTATTAATATTCACCTTTTCCAGTGGATTTAAAATTAGCTTTCCCTTTTTTGGGTCAAAAAGATGATAACGAGGCAGTCCTCTGCAGCACAGAACCGAGGCGGTACATGCACAGCTCGGAAACATGTTATGACGGTTTGATCTGAAGTTTTAGATGGTTTTACGGTTTTTCTGAAATATTTTGGCGGTTTTACGGTTTCGGTGACCCCTTACGACCCCCACCTAAGTTTTCTGTTCTGTTTCGTCTTCATCTGATGTACAACTGAGCGTGGTTGGGCCCAACTGCTCTCAAATTGTGCGAAGTTAACTCCCTGGTATTTCTGTGCCTTAGTACTCCTTAGTACTCCTTCCTTAGTATTTCTGAGGAAAGACCTCCTTCGTTGAGGTTTGAGTCTGCGCGCAGGCTATTTGGCCTTGGCTCAATCGTAAATCGACAACATATCAATGCATGCTTAGGCATTGAAGTCGGTAATGTTTTTCAAAGTTCAAAAACACTCCCAGTTGGACATTACTGTCCACAACATTCTTTGAAAAGTTCAGAAACATTTCTCGCGTACAACAAACATAAAATGTTTGCCAAACAGTATTTTGCAAAGTACTAAAACTGATAAAATCATTGTGCTTTGCAAGTAGATATCCAATTTTTGCCAAACTATGCTTGTTCGTTCGGGCAGGGCTTTACAGTGTCAAAAATTTTGGCAATTTTATTGAAGCTGCGTAAGATGTTTTCAAATGCACTATGGTAAGACTGCAGTATGTGCTACAATTTTTGGTTGTTGTTGGGCACTTCTATGATCTGATCTTATCCCAAGAAAAATTTGAGAAAGTCTGATTGTTTGGTTCTTCAAAGAAATTTGTTAGTCGTCAAGCTATATCTCTATTATCGCGTATATTATGGTGAAATTCTGTTCCAAGATGTTTAGAAAAATTGAGATATACATAGATAATGATAATGGACGAAGGAATATGTAACATACATACACTGTTTCAAAAAACTGTAAATTACAACGACTATAGACTATACATAAACAAACTATTAATATGCGATAAGCAACAAATACACTTTAATTTCTTTTTATAATACAGTGTTCGTCAGGTTAATTCTAACTGGGTTCCCTATGGAAGCATAAGTTACAATTCTGCTGAGCATTTCATCAATAAACAAAATGTGTCAAAACTACACCAAATTATTAGACACGTTATAAATATTGAACAAAATAAGGAATGAAGCAAAAAAGCAATATACATGAAATGAATTATTTTGACCTCGAGACCTTGAAAAAGAGAAAGGAATCCTCCTCAAAAGAGCCAATAAATGAGAGCTCTAGGAATCATATATACATGGTAACAAGCTAAGTCTGTGGCACCAAGTCAATGGCCTTTAGGAAATGTAGAGGCAGCATCCTCAGTAACAGTCTACCTGACACTACAAAATGATCACCATCTGCTGTAAGCTTCAAAAGATTGATGAAAGAGTTGAAGGGTGATAACTGCAATTGCAAAAAGTGCTCGCAGTAACAATAACTTTGGAAATCCTTCGCAAAAAACTTCCAGTAACTATGAAGACACACATGCTTTGTTTAATGTCATTGTCAATTTTCTCATTTTTTTCTGAAAAGGTGAGAAATAGAATTAGAATAATTGGTATTGTATACAAGCTGTACTAACCATCCCAAGTACAGAAGTTCATAAGAATAATCCTATTGAATCCTATTGATAAGCACAGAACACAGAATGCTGATCAATATCAACCATAGACCAATAATGAGAGCTCCAGGAATTATATACACTTGACAAACGACATTTAGAACTTTTAGTAAAAAGGAAAAGACAACCAATCACTATCAACAGCAATGAGCCTAAGATAGATACCTGAAGGATTCACAATCAAAATGTCAATTTTTGTAGCTCTGCTGACCCTGCAAAAATGGTTACTCAGGGAACTCATTTTAACGTGATGATAATGTACATGACAAACAAAAGGTCGCAGGTACAGAAAATCAGTATCAACAGCAATGAGCTTAAGATGGATACCTGAAGAATTCACTTTCAAAGTGTCAATTATCGCAGCTCTGCTAGCTCTGTTAAAATGATTAGTCTGGGGACCCATTTCAACGTTTCAAAGATAATGAAAATAATGATATGCACATGACAAAGAAAGTTTACAATGCCAAATACAACCGACAGAAAATTACTATTAACAGCAAAAAGCCTAAGATGGATAATTGAAGGATTTACAATAAAAGGTGACTATGATTAAAGACTCAATGATAACAGCTCTATTGCAATGTTGGGAGGATGAAATACCAATGCTATTCCATGATTCTGAAGAAATCTTTTATGTGAGGCCAGATCCATCATACATCATCATTCGGAGAAATTCTGAAAAAGGAAATAAAGAAATATATCAGTAAAAAGAATAAATACTGAATTATTGGAAAGGAAAAGCATACATGAATTCCCTGAAAAGAAATTTTCTTATGAAATAATGAGTGCATATCTAAAAGAGAGAGAATATGCCTCTAGATCCTCTTGATATCTCATTTGATATGAAATGCTTTTCTTTAGTTAGTTAGTTGTGATTACTATGTCTGCCTTCCGTTGATTAGATAGAACAGCTTTCAACCTTTTTCAGTTTTCCAATTTTGTGGTTTCTATTTATCTAAATCCTGTGGTAAAACATCCAGATTTCGTCCATATTTAATTTCGAGTTTGCCATAGTTGTCAAATGATTTTCCCCAAATAAGAAGTAAAAGCCTTCAAAACAAGTTATCTGATAATTTCTGTACAATTTTGTTGCATGCAGAAAAAAAAATCTGCTGGCTTCGAAATGTTTGATGATATAATTAGGCCAATTATTTGAAGCTTCCAATAAATTAAGATATTGCTCAATATTTGCCTTTGCCAAAATGGCTTGCCCTTTGTAGTAATGATAGAAAAATGATTTATGGAAATCCTTTCTTCTTGAATATTAATCATTTTCAAACATGTAGCGATTTTGGTCATTGGAGAGGATGCTTGATGATTTATTATTATTGCTTTTTAGCCTCGTTTTAATATCGATACTTTCCTTGTCAAAATGTCGGTGCTTAAGTACTTAGGCCCATGAAGCTGGATTATGTTTGAAATCTGTATCCATTTCCCTTGGTCCCAATCTGAACGAAATATGATGTCAGGTGTGAGATTCGAACCCACGCCCACAATTGTGCTATTAACCTGTAATAAAGGATGTGCACAAAAACAACCCACTTGGCAAGCCACTGCCCCCCCCCCCAGGATATTAAAGCAATGAAAGTATTTTGTATAAGAAACTAAGGTCTGGGGGTGGTAAACAGTTTATTAAATTTCTGGCCATTTTCCTGCCAAAAGTTCCTACGTGTTCAGGGGGGGTCATGGAAAAAATTTTCGACACAGAGGCCGAAAAAATATGCACGGGGGTAAAATATACCCACCTACCCATTTTTTGCCATTTTTTCCAAAAATGCCACTTTTTCCAGACAAAAATGATGACCCACCCCTATTTTTGGCAAATTTTATATTTGATTTAACTATAGTTATTTTCATTTGAGCTTCAAAAGTAAGTCTCTTTCGTTGTCATCTATTCCATACGGACATATTCATATATGAACAATAACGTTTCTCCACCAGGCGTTTACCTACGATGATAGACGATAGACGACTGATTGTCTTTGCGTATGGCTTAGTTTTCTTGTGACAAATTTTGTCCTGAATTAAAACTAGCACGGTCCAGCTGCATCTTTTGAGTATGATAGCTTGATCGTATTTGTCTTGTTTCCAATTCCACACTGCTGCTTGACAGTTCTAGTTAGCATGGTTCATTAACATGCTGGTCTTTGGGATGACGGTAAAGCAAATGACCTGAGCTATAAGGCCTGTCCTACAAATAACACTTCATTTCGCGATTGTATTATACCAAAATCTATTTTAAATTTGCAATAGCATCTTTTGACACAGGTCATCCACTTTGGGGTTTATAATTAACATGCTAAATTTAAGCTTGATCAAGCTTGTTCGTTCCACCATACAGGTGTTGCATGAGAAGAAATTGAGAATTTAAGTCCTAGGCCTAAAATACTCTAAAACTCATCAGTACCAGCCATACATCCTCACGGCTCAACGCCTGCTGTAACAAGTCTATGTAAACAGTAAGATAATAAAAAAGAGTTTTGTAAAATACAGTTTTGTTAAACAAATACAGTAAGAACCCGCAAAATAGAAACCAGTTTTTTCAAAACAGCCTGTTAAGTTTCTTATTAAACGGGCATTTATCAAGGAAAGAGGCTGAAGGGTTTCTTATGATATGGTTAAGAAACCTTCAATGATTTCAAGTTAAATATCTTTACATAGATACATACTGTATACACACCCACAGATAGAATCATTTGCTATTTGTCTTAAAGCAGGTTGCGTAAAAACACCATTGCATGAATTTATGCATTTGAAGTGACCTAATCATAAATTGTTTAGCCATGATGAAGTTCATTATATATATATTTGGGATCCTCCTATAAGAAACCTTCCTAAAATCAGGCTGAGAAGTTTCTTATATGAGGGCACCATTTCTCAAAAAAAATCAGCCTGGGGTTTCTCATAAAGTGGTTTCTATTTTGCGGGTTCTTACTGTAATTCAGTTTTGTTATTTGAAAAATGTACCAAAAGTAGGATTGCATGTAATTTCTGTTCATTTTGTAAAATGATAGTGTTTTTTGGGCAGCAACCTGAAGAATAAACATGGATATTACAACTTTTCTGAAGTCTAACTACTAAAATAAACAAGGATAAGCCAATATTCATAGTCAGGAAAAAAGTTTCCAAGAAATGGAAGAAAAAATTTTCGCGAAAAATAGACCCACCCACCCCCGGCCTCTGTGTCGAAAATTTTTTCCATGACCCCCCCCCCTGACGTGTTTCTTATATTTTTAATGCCGGACCGGAAGCGTAGAGTTTATGTAATTTTGTTAAGAAGGTTCCTAAATTACTTAATGAGATGCCAAAACAAGTAAATAACATGATTCGCACTCGTAATGATTACAGTGTCAAATATTTTTGAGTGACCTGGGAAACTTAAAATTACTGCAAATTACGAAAGTTTCTTAACTTCTTGAGTCCAGGTAGGGCTGTTTCTTAACTTTCGGAAGACTTAGCCTACTATTTCTTTTATGCTGTTTCTTAAAACATAAAATAAGTGTAATACTGACAAATGCCTTTTCAATGGTGAATTCAACTAGATCTAAAAGTTAACCAGGCTTAAAAGAGTTCCGCTGCCTAATCGTAAACAAATCTGTAAACCCAATTATTGTTTTAAGCACGTGGCCATTGTTTTCTACAGTTGGTTTGGTGGCCTCACCCAAGCCTCAAAAGTAAATGTTAAAGATCCAATCATATCCAAGCAATTGCAAAGATATGAATGTCTGGTTTGTTCCTCTGTGAAGTGCAAAGATTTATCTTCAAAATAATGATTTCATTTTGAAAAGAAAGATGAAAATTCTTCGTGATACTGCCTTTCAAAAAACTGCTAAATCACCTTCTCGACAAAAATTTTAACGAATTTGAAAATGGACCCCCTTTAAACACTATATTACCAATATCGTTGCTCTAATCTCGCTCTCTCTCAAGTGTCAGACCTGGCACAGGCATCGACGATCAATTTCCTCCAGCCTCTCTATTTTCAGTCAATTGGATGAGTTCGTTGTTCGTCATTTGTTGGTTTGCTGCAAAGGTGTTAAGGCTGCCCATTTATGATATTTTTTGTCTGCCTCTGCTTCTTCTCCCTTCAATTTCCCACAAAGTGCAATTTTTTCAATTCCATCCTTTCTACTTTTATGCCCAAAGATTTCATATGCTTTATGTATCAACATTGCTCTAACATTCACAGATCATTAGCAATTCTAATGGGGCTGCTTTTTTATGACTCACCCGCATTCAAATGCATCAACAACGAGAAATACTTACCATTGAAATCAACTTGACCATCTCCATCAACATCAGCTTCTCGAATCATTTCATCAATTTCTGCTTCAGTTAATTCTTCACCCAATTCAACAGCAACTTGTCGTAATTCTGTCATGCTTATGTATCCATTCCCATCCAGATCAAAAAATTCAAATGCTATCCTTACTTCTTCTTCTAATGCTTTCATACTTTGTTGTTTGGCTCCCATCATGTCAAGAAATTCTGTCAGTTCAATCTTACCATCTCCTGCAAAAAACATTTTTTAAATTGCGTTATTTATTCTTAAAAGAATGAATATTAAGTTATTTGTAATCAAACTAAAAAAGGTTGTTTATTGTTATCAGGGGTTGGTGATAATGAAGCATGAATGATTTGACACGATCCAAAACCCATAAATTCTAAAAAAGATTCTTAAATATTTGCTGCTTTGTTGAAAATCTGATTTCTGGCAGGAAATAAAGTACTCGCGTCGCTCTCAGCTAACTTTAGCTCTTAGCCAGCCAAAGTTTCAAACACTTTGAAAATGTGATGTAAATGGATAAGGAAAGTTTTTGGCCTTCTATTTCGTTGAGAAAGAAATATCTTTAAAGCTCAAGTTCTTGTCCAATTCTGTTACTATTCCCATAGAGTAGAACTTAAGATTGTGAGATCTTAATAATTTGACTTTGGTACGTCAGCACTTGAATTTGCTAATGTAGAGATATTTTTATGACCTGTAGAAACCGACATATTGTTCTCTCTCTGTTTACTGTAAAAAGCAACAAATTATCCAACCATATCCAACTTATTTTGATCTCCTAGAGACAGCCACTGCCCTTCATCTCTGTTTCTCTCTCCTGGCACTGAGTAAAATATGTCATTTTCTCCTGTTCTCTCCATTAACCCCTGAAATGTGCCCAGAAAGCATTCACAGCAAAATTTTTATATTTATAAGCATGACATGGCAAGTTTTCTCATCTTTGTAGATGGGGCCGGAAAATTAAAGAAAGCAAATTTACCATTCCTGTCAATGCTTTTGATAAGTTCATCCAGTTCTTCGTCAGAAATTTTATGTCCAAGCGACTTCAAAACAATTCTCATGTCATCGATAGATATGACACCATCTTTGTCGTAATCGAAGAGAGAAAATGCTTTCGTAAAATCTACGAAAGATAAAAGCAAATGGTTGGCTAAGTGTCTCGCGTACATGCGAATCGAAGTCATCAAGAGTAGAAATAAGTATATGTTCAACGAGGAAGCTGATGGATGCATCCCCAAACTTCAAACTCGTGCTTTCTACCCATTTGATCCAGAAGCTGAGCAGTAGGCAATATGACTTTTTATGTATCTTTTCAAGGGCAGCGAGGGTAAATTTTGCAAAAAAGGGTGGTAGCTTCAAGACGATAAACTTCAAGACTTCACACCTTTAACCCAGCCGAGTAAAATGTTCTGTTTTCTCTGTTTATTTTGATTACATTGAGTGCACACAGAGGTGTGAAGTCTGTTCTACAAAAAGAAAATTGCTTCGTCGGGAATGTTTTGTTTTACAAAATTTGCCCTTGCTGTAACGTGAGATATGAAGTTAAATATGCTGGCCTAAAGCTAGCCTGATAACCCCCTGATAACCAGCTCATACGTCTGCACGCAGGCTACCTTTTCACGTGCACAATGAGACCGTTAGTTATACTGGTTTCAGGGAATCTTTTGCTTCTTTGTTGGTTTTGTCAAGGGTGCTAGGACACGGAGGTTTTAATTGATTATTCATTTACCTTGTTTTGATCCCTGTGTCTTGTTTTAATGTCTTGTTTTCTTTTCGGTTTCGTTTCGTCTTGAACTGAGCGTAACTAGGCCCAACCGCTCTCAAGTTGTTCGAATAGAGCTCCCTTGTATTTCTGTGTCTTAGTGCGCCTTCGCACAAGATAGGTTTTCTTGTGCGAAGGCGCACTAAGACACAGAAATAAAAGGGAGCTCTATTCGAACAACTTGAGAGCGGTTGGGCCTAACCCGCTCAGTTGAAGACGAAACGAAACCGAAAAGAAAACAAGACAACAAAACAAGACACAGGGATCAAAAAAAGGTAAATAAATAATCAATTGAAACATCTGTGTCCTAACACCCTTGGTTTTGTTTTCATTCGATGCTCGAGAGAATTGCTTTAGTCTACAATCGCTTATTTCTTTGAATTGACATAATAATCAGACAAAAGAAACCGAAGCTATTGTTATAAATCTCTCTTATGGGATTAAGTGGTAAAATTGCGGAGTAGATGATGGCATAAAATCTTTTTTGCAACATGTTGTCGAATATTATTCATAACATACCGCAGCTGTCATGGTCTACAGTCGTGCTGCAGTGCTTCTTTGCAAGCATTTCAACAGATTCGGCAAACGTCGCCATATACTTTGGTTTTTTATTTGAACTTGCTTTATTGCTCATAGTTTGTCGGATCTTGCAAGATTTTTGGAGAAAATATCTCTACTTGCATTTAGCTGTCATTCCTTCTAGTCTGGAAGTATTGATGTGAAAATGTCAACAATTCTTTGACCAAAATGAGAAAGTTTTCCAAACATACATTGAGCTCCATGACTGTCTTGATGGCTACATAAATAAGCGATCTCCATGCCGGAGCGTATCCAAAACCTTGTTTGACATGTAAATAACTTTATGGTGGTCAAATACATGAAAACGATTTCATTTGCATCGTATCTATAACAAAATGTCGTAACATCGGTTACTTTCTGAAGTTTCCATAACAATGAGTTGCTCGAATTAAAGCCTCTTGGTTAACAGTGATCCTTTTCGTGCTTAGATGATGGCGATATTTTGAACCAGTTGAAACCTTGGTCATGAATCTAAACTGAGTTCGAATCAAGCACCGGATAAGTAGAAAAACAGTCACTATTTGACAAGTCATTTCTCCCTTGATATCAAGATGACAATGTTGGCAAATATATCATTTAATGGTGGACGTGTTGAAATTTATTTTAGAATTTGCCTGACTGATATCGGCCAATCCGTTCTAAAATAATGACTAATTTGCTCCAGAGAACCCCGTCCATGAAATCTTCAAAACAGGCCTAAAACCACGACCAAATTTCCCATTTCTGCCTAACAGAAATGACTTCAATATTTTTTAGCACGTGTTATCCTATTGAGAGAAGCAAATCATCTGATATAATGCTTTTATGCTCCAACGGATAACAGTTTCATTCTTCCAAAGGAACAACACGTGCTAAAGCATTAAAAAGTCATGGCTGTAAGGTAGAAAATTTGATCGTGACTTTGAGCCTGTTTTGAAAGCTTTTGGAGGAGTCTTCTCCCAGGAGGGACATTCTGAACATGAACTTACGGGGAGGTAAGTCCGATATTTCTGGGTCTGAATATTTCCAAAAGTGATATTTTTGGGTCCAAAATAACTGAAATCATAGCCATGATATTTTTTGGGCATCAAACATAGTCGAACTGATATTTCTGTGTCCTGTAGAGGCAATCCTGGCTTCAACTGGCATTTTTTCTTGATTTTTATGTTCATATACAAGTGTCAAAGCATAAAAGTAGGTGATATTTTTGGGTAACAATGAAGCTGAGCTGATATTTCTGGGTTGCCAGAAATTTCTCGGACTGACCCCATCTCCCCCGTATGCATATGTGCTGAGTGCCTCCCTTGGGAGTTTTCTACAGAAAGTCCCTCAGAGTTTCAGAACGAAGTGGCCAACTTTAGTTCGGTCAAGTTTGAAATACATTTGAACACGTCCATAATGTATTGATGACTTGCCAATGTCATTGTCTTGATATACAGAGAGTAGTAACCCTTTAAGCGGCGATTGTTCCTTTACTCACCAAGCAGTGTATTCATAAAGAAAGAAACGAAATTAAGGAACTTAGGGAGCTTACCATGTCTTTGAGATTGTGACAACATCTCAGCCTGTCAAAAAACAAGAACAGATTATTTGCGAATGGTAGGGAAGTTGAATGATGGTCAGTTTGCCAACCTAATTCACACTGTTTAGATAGCGAGTAGATTCACTCTTGCTTACCAATTTTAGTTCAGAGCGAAATTTGCAGTTAGGAAAGTGGGATAGACGATTGAATTCTTATCACCTCATTTGGGCTGCCCTTCTGAACCAAACTGAGTTTCAAAATAGCTGGTTTTGTTCTCCTTTATTGGCTTACTTGGCGATTATGATTTAAAGGTTTCAGTTTAATATAATTCGAATTTGGTTTTTCTGTTGCTCAATTAAATATTCGCAACCTGATTTACATTTTCTATGTGTACAGGTTATCGAAGTTTGGAATTCTTTTCAAAGCTACCCAGTTCCTAGGCAGCTGAAACTGGTCAAGATAAATGAACACGATCTGTATAAACAGCCATTTGATTTGATATATTCAGTCATCTATATTTTGTTATAGTTTATACCAAGAATTAAATGGATAAATCTAAATATCTAGGAATTTGATTTCGTCTATTTTTGTCAGAAGTTGAAGGGGAGATCATTACAAATTTGGCACAATTGTGTGTGTAACTCAAACATCGCTCGTTTCTGGACCGAATAATTAAAATCTATTCTGCAGGGCCAAGGGAAAATTTTGAAAAAGCATACGATTTAGGTTTCCAGAAAGACAAAGCGAAATGTGATGATTTCACACCTTAGAGTGCACTCAAAACTCAATCAAATCAGAGAAGCAGAACATTAAGGTCGGCTGCGTCGAGGTTGTGAAATCTACTCTTAAGGTTGCAGTCAAATCGCTTAGTTTTTGATTGAACTGTATCCTTTGTTCTCAATGATTCATCCTTTCTGGCCGCAGATGTTCAGATATGTATCCCTCTTCTTTCGATAAATACCAGTTTATTCTCATAGTTTCTACTTCTCGTGTACAAAGGCTAAGCTACCTGTCTAAATTTCAGGGCAACATTTGCGTTCTTCTTTGTTTACATCAGTGGTGGCTTTGATCTTGCGGCCAATAATTGCCTTTGTTTGATATTGCTTTGTATTGGCTTGTCAACCAAAAATCTTCCTTTGTTTTCATGTTTTGTAAGGGTGAATTTGTAAAACAAAAAGGATGCAGCTAAGCCCTAAGCCCCACTCTTTGTTTTGCTTTTCCTGGTTATTTTTCTGCGTTTTGTAACGGTGAATTTTGTAAAACAAAAGGATACAGCTAAGCCCTAAATCCCACCATCTAAATCCCACCAGTACTTTATTGATTCATTTATTTTATTTTATCATTTATTTATTTATTCTTTTTTTTCCGTTATACCAGCACCTCTGAGGGGACCATTATGGAAATAAGGTCAGCTTGACCCTTTAATGCTATCCCTGCCACTGTAATTAGGGGTGCTTTTATTGTACGTTTTAACCTTAAAGTATTGTATTGTATCTATTTTTTATATTTATTATAATAGCTTGTATATATTTTTATGTGGCAAATGATACATACGTACATACATACACCATAATTTTTTGCATTTCTTTGTTTTCTTTGATTTGACTAAACTAAGAGGTGTGAAATCTTTTCTTCAGAGAGGCAAATCGCTTTGTCTTTTTTTAAACCTGAATCTTTTGTTTACAAATTTTGCTCTTGCGTACTTCATTCTCAAAAAATTCTCCTTGAGCCTGGTAGCACCGCGAGTTGGTTTCAAATTGATCATGCTCTTGGAGGATGAAAACTTCGTCAAAAGCAAACTTCTGTAAATTTAGTTATACGTTTTGAGTACCTAATGTTTTAATCAGAAGGTTTTAGTATGCTTTAAACGCTCAGTAGCACAAAAAGCGAGTGAGCGAGAATGAAACTTGTAAAACCTGTATCGAAAACTGTATACCAATCTGCAGGTACAAAATTGAATTACAAAGAATAGAATTAATGATATAATCATCTTCATTCTCTATGTTCTTTAGATAATTTTGTGGTAATTATAAAAACATTTCTATGAATTTTCAGGTCTAAACAAAACAACGAAACGAAAGTATTGCTTGGAGACAGTTCAAATCGCGCATGAACTGCACAATAGGAGTTACTTTTAAACACTGCACTTGAGCGGTTGGATTGATCATCTCCCTCAACAACAATCACCCTTCACCAAATTCACCCACATCTTAAAGTTGAACTGTAAATAAAAGAAATTCCCTGAAAATCTTCGAAGAACAGAGAATAAACCACTTTAGAACTGCCATTTCCTTCCAGTCTCCAAATGAACGCTTGCCTTGTTGGAAATCTCCCACAAAAATCTACGGCTAAATTCAACAATGTCTTCTGCGTCTTTAAATTCTTCTCTGAAATCTTCCAGCATACTTCTTCGTTATCCAGACCGTCAGATGCCAATGAAACATGGTTGAAATTCTAAACTACCAAATAAAATTGGTGAACGAAAATTGATCTGGCAAATGATGTTACTCCATAAGATCATAAGATCGGTGATGTTGAAGGATAATCTCACAAGTTAAAGAAGATCAAAGGAGAAGATGATCACCAATTTAGCTTGATAAACTTCGAAGCAAGCCTGTTTGTAAACAAACCCTTTCAAAAATTATAAAAGTAAAACAAGCTAAAATACTTACCATTTTCACTTAGTACTAACGTATCTTTTTGCAGTTTGTCAAATCGACAAGTATTCAAGTTGATAGAAGAAGACAGGATCTCTTTGTGTTGATGTTGCCAGCCAACAGGATAGGTCGATACGATCTGCCTGGCTCAGACACAACTACATATTTAAAGAGATGCCTTGGCTAACGAACAGTCGAAACTGCATCAAATATGTGCACACGTTCGTTGATGTAGATCTATAAGATGTTGATTTTTCTAGGACGCTGACAGATAATGTTGAAAAACTACGTAAAGCTAGTAATATGTATGCAGCACACGATGGATCGCATTGGTCGTTAATTATTTAAAACAGAATCTTACAGCTGTTGTTCGAATTAAAAGAAAGAGAGTCTCCTCATTGCCAAGCAAAACGAATACACAAAAGATATTTGCACTAAAATTCTTTGTCTGCTACTACAAGTAACCGTCAAATAAACAATTCCAGAATATTTGCTTCTCTTACTTTGAGCCTTTCTTCTGTTCATGAGTTTGATTTTGACTGAAATTGGCCAAGCTTTGGCGAATCTTAAACTCGTCTCTTAAGGATTATATCAATCAACATATGATTGGCAAAAAAGCCAGAGAACAGGTCACTTGAAGGATTTGAAAAACAAATATTAACCAGCACATTTTCCACTGAGTGATTCTTTTTTCTATTTAAAAGTAACTATCTAGGCCAAGACAGCTTCTAACCTAATAACAACCAAAATAACAACAAGATCAACTAAATTAAATTAAAATTAATTACAAAGGAAATTTCAATTGTCCTGTCGCGCGTTTATTGCAAGCAGGATTCGCATTTCAGTCTGAAACATTTTTACAAGAAAGTTGCTACTAAATTCAAACAATGTTTGTCCGCTTGACTCAGTAACCAGATAAATTTATTCAACACACTGAGTTGGATTACATTTGGGAACAAATTTACTATTCTGATTTCAAGATATTTCCTATCCTCTTGAAACTGTGGGCACATCAAGACAAAGTGAGCTTCATCACCAAGAACTTGTATTCCAAATGAAAGGCAGTATTTACAGTTGCACTCATTCGTAACTTTGAGAAACATTGTCTCTTTAAATCGTTTATTACCCAGGGGGGGGGACTTCCATTGCTATGTGATGGGGGGTCAGACACAGTCTATTTTTTAAAAAACCCAAAAATATACTAAATTTAGGAAATTTTAGACCCCAAAAATATACTCAGCCCAAAAGTATGCTGAAACTAGGGCATTTGTAGACCCCAAAAATATACTCATAGCTTCAAGGTACATGTAAATTAAAGGTTTTATAGCATTTTCGGCAACTGCCCTGCGATATTTTTGTGAAAAACTCAGCCTAGCAGGGGTTTATTACTGTTTCGAATTTGAAAACCGACTTGCGCATAAGTTCACAGACTTTTTATCCTTCACAAGATGTTCATTGAGACAAGATTAGATGAGAAGTGATTTTCACAGAAGCATCTAACTTTTGACTTGATAGCAGAGGCGTTGTCACTTGGTAGAATATAGCCTGGTTTCCATATAATCGCAAGGAGTCGCAGAGAGTCGCAATGAGTCGCAGTGAGTCGCAAGGAGTTGCAATAATTGTGATTTGGAAAAGTGGTTTCCATATGATCGCAAAGGATCGCAAAGAATCCCAACAAACTTCACTTTCATCAAATTCCATACCAAAATTTTGATCACGGAAATGAGATAATACCCCGAAACAATAGAGTTGTTATCGCAAGGAGTTGCAAAAGTTGTGAACAGTGGTTTCCATTAATCGCAATGGATCGCAACGAGTCGCAGTGAGTCGCAGAGATAGAAAATTTTCTATCTCTGCGACTGCTTGCGACAGTGATCGCAAGGAGTCGCAAGGAGTCGCAAACAAATGTTTAGCCGGTTTCCATATGATCGCAGAGAGTCGCAAGCAAACTTGATCACTTTTATTGCGACTCGCTGCGACTCCTTGCGACTCCTTGCGATTATATGGAAACCAGGCTTATCATATCAAGCTAGCGATTCACTGACCTACGTCAGCAGCCAGCAGCTTCACAAGGAAGCGAAAGGATTTACAGGCAAGTTGATGTGGCTTGGAGACGTTCAGCAATTGCAGTCTTGCAAAGAATTTTTGCATACAGGCATGTCTGATCGACTCAATGGAAATTCTTCCTAATTCAGTATAAACTGCGTCCATACACGTTGTTGATTTTACATCCAGGCATATTTGTCAAAGCCCCAAAGTTCGGAAGCAATTTTTAAAATAGGAACGATTGTTTGATCAACCTAGTAAAAAGACAACCTGGGATGCAAACCATTGAAATCTTTGCATTTTGAAATAAGAGCACAGTACGCCCTAGCAGCCTTTAACTTGATATTTTCGATGTGTTCATTGAAAGAATCGTTAGATTTAATTGTGACACCAAGGTATTTGTAAGAATCACACTCTTGTAGTTCCTGTTCACCTAAAAACCATGTTTTCTGTGACTGAAACTTTCTCTTATTTTTCCTTAAAACCAGGACATTGGTTTTGCTAAAACTGACCTTCATCATGATATTTTCAGTAAAAATTCCAGAAAATGAGGTTTGTTTTGGATGAAGGTCTTCTGGAGTTTCTGCTACAACAAGATGAAATTTGTAAACATTTTCATACCCTTAATCGGCTAGCAAAATGCCAGAAATTTAAGTTAAATATCAATCAATAAAATGAACTTCCAATTAACTCCACTTCAACTAAATTCTTATCTTGCAAAACTTTCGTCGTTTGGCTTGAAAGCCCAAGCGCGTGGGCGAACACGTCTGAAATCATATTCAGGACACTCATCAGTGTGACTTTAGCAAAGAAATGGAAGGAGTTTAGCTAGGACACCATTGGCTACCTTTCACAAATTTAATGAATGATTGCAAAATTTTAAAGTCTTTATGGTCTAAATCAAACATTCTTGATATGATCTCTTGGCAGTAGGATAGAACTCCATGGTTTTTGAAATATTTTTGTCGTAAGATTCTAGTGTGGGAAGCGTGGAACCAAAACAGTGCAAAGACATCTGCAAGCTCGATTTTATCTTGGTATGACGTGTAAAAAAGCTTTCAGGCTTAACAGGGAAGCAACTTAGAATGATCACTTTGGCGACAGAAGCGAGCTTGGAAGGTAATTGCGTTGTGTAATTAGAAAAAGACGCCTTAGAATTTTAAAATCCTGTTTGGAGGTTACGCAAAGACTTGTAAATGATTACATTTTGCAAATGAAATGAAAGTTTGTGTTCTCTCTTTCAGCAAGGTAGGGTCCCAGGGGGGGGGGGGGTACTCTCATACCTGACTTGACAGGATGTGCCGCTCAACAGCGTGTCTTTTGCGGTAAAAACTATGCGACAGGGTGTCCTTTTCTGAAAAAAATTACGCAGCAAGGTATTACAATTGATAAGAAAATGATGTAACAGGGTATTATCATGTGGAGGGATATTTTTTAGAGTTCTTTTGAAACAATGGATAATGTATACTTTTGGCTGAAATATCAATCATAGCTCTTAGAACAAACGAGAATGTTTACACTAAACTGAATTTTCCTAAAACCTGATAACCTATCAAATTTTAAATGCTTCATTGTCATAAATATAGTCACGTGACGATAACAATACCTTATTTGGAGAGTGGTTTTAAAGAAAATAACAAAAACTGTAGTAATTCTCTGGTTTTCAATTCAAATGTTGTGACATTGGTATAAATCGATTGATTTTTGAAATCATGTTGAAACAGCTTTCATTTGATTTATGAATTTTATATATTTGATTACATCAGCAAAATGATTTTTAGGATTTCACCTCTTTTGATGACGTCATACTAATAATGAATAAATGATAAATTTTAAACTTGGACAGTTTCAGCAGCATAGGATTTAGGAGTCACGGAAACAGAAATCAGTTGGGGGGGTATTATCTTCCCCCTGGGCAAAAACATCCAAAATTAGCCTGGGCAAAATCGGGTTAACACAATAAAGTTTTTCAAAGATAAGTGCCTTTGCAAGGAGCCTCTTCCTCGTAAGGAGAATGCGTGTGCTGTCCCCTTATCAGCGCCCATTTTCGTGATTGTAGACCATGAAAATGGCCATAAAAGGATTGCCAAAGAATGTATTCAAAAAGCATGCTGTTTGCAGAGGCCATTTTAACGCTCATGCTGTGTTAAAACCATGTTTAACAAACCTCGTCGAACTGAAAAGAGAGACAAGAAAACTCAACTCTATTTACGAAATTACCATGTTGTAATATTCGTTTTAAGAATTAGTTAAAATTCAGCATCAAATTAATCAAAGCTCCATATCAAATTATTTACAATTATTAAGCGAAAGTGATTCACTCAGTGTCATACAAAACTAAGAAAAGCTCTGTTGAGCCCTGCACCCGTCACTCTCCCTGGTGATTTGCTGGGGGTAGTGGATAGAAAGCCAAGACTGCATTAAAGGAGGGAAATGTTTCCTTTGACCATAACGACGATGCCATTATGAAATCGTGGGTGGTTGGATACCACAGTTAGGCTTCAGCTTGCATGCTTGAAACTAGACCGTTCTGCGGAGGAAATTTTGAAAGATTGAAAGGACGGAAGAGAGCAAAGATGTTTTCTTTCCTTTCATTTCTTTAGCTACATCCTCCCATGAGCGATAGGACACCCAATGTGTAGCAGTTTGAAACTTATATCGGACGCTCTTAATGAATGACATCTGAGGAGTAAATGGGCTAAACAAAGCTTCTGCAAAAGAATGACGAAACATTATCTGTACGCGAATATCGTGAATATCAACAAAAGTGATAAAGCGCCACGACAAGAACTACCTTATCTAGCCGGATTGAGATACTTAATCTACGTAAATTAGCATACGTAAATTTACCCCAACAACTAAAATTTCTGATATACATGGGAGCAAACTGACACGAACATATTTACACACAATATGTTATGCGGACGGACATATCACAAATCTTTGGTGCCGGTGCGACTTTGATCACGTGGGTTGTGCTCCGGATGCCAGGCATAAATATAGAAAAAACAGTTTGATTCTGAGGGACAACCCAAACGAACGTAAAACGGAGATCATAGCTTCAACTAATACCGTCTCTGATCGAATTCAGCAAAAGGTTTTTGAACAGTTCGCAATACATAGCTACCTAAAATCTGTTTAAATATAGATATTTAATGAAAGCTTCAGGATCAGGGACGTAGGAACCATCTCAAACTTGGGGGGTACGACACTTCGACGGCACTCTTCCTTACGAAAAGGGGGTATTTTCTGAAAATAAAAAGGGCACTTTCTTTGTTTATTGCAAAATCTTGGGGGGCACGTGCCCCTAGCGCCCCCCGGTTCCTACGTCTATGTTCAGGATAACGTGAGATCATTCACCCAAAACTCACTTGTTCTCTGTATTCGCGAACTTCCTCAATTCTAATTCATTTAATTCATTTCAGTCGGTACCTTGGTCAATCGAAATAAGATTTCGTGTTGAATTTGTAGGGTTTTAACGCAGTAGATTGCAATATAATGAGAGCTATTTTCACTCAATTACCTAAAAGGACTTCAGCTGATCGCACCAGAACAGTGAGCGCTGAGAAAGTCATCGAATTCGCAGTAAATGATGTCATAAAATCATGCACGGAGATCTGATTCACAGTAAGCATGGCCGATATTGTTCTTAAGTCATTACACGTCACCAACAAACTTCACCACAAGTGACCTTATAACGTTATTGTATCTATGTTTCACTGTGGGTAGGGAACTTATTTTGGGTCTCAAAAATTTCATGAAGAAATTGATTCCTTTGTTTGTGAGCTTCACCTGATTTTCAGAAAACAAAAAGAAACAATGAAATGATGAAAGTGTTTGACAATGCCTTTCTTAAACCGATAGATGAGTCACAAATGCGGTTAGATAAAAAGAAATATACAAAGGAATCAAGCCACAATTTTCAAATACGAAGAAGCGAAACTGTTTGCGAACTATGTTAAATTTTTGAGACAATGAGTTATAACTGTATATTACAAGAATTTACTGATAGGATCCTGTGTTGCAAAAGAAAGCTAGATTTTGCAACAGAATAACATTAATTGCTTTCGTTTGACAACCTTGAAACCGTAATTCAAAGAGTAATTAGCGACTGCAGACAGAAATTCTCCCAATTCAAAACAAACTATCGCCTCGTGCATACGAAAGGTGGTTTTCCAGAGAAATCGGGAATTTTTAACAAAAGATGAAGGATGAATTTGATGATCTGCTTAGCATATTGCTTCTATTTAGGAGCTGCGCGGAAATCGTTTCATTTAAGCATTAAACAAAGTTGCACAGGAGAGGCTTTAAATTTGACTTTGAAACCTTGTTTGAGTCAACGCAACGAGTTGTTGCTGCAGGGTGTAGTGCCGACATCCATAAATTAGTTTATCATGATAATCAAAAATCATATTAGTATCTAATATGCGTATAAATCAGAAAAATCAAGATACTGCAGGAACACGTGTAGATTAGTTATAGTAGCCTAGTTTAGAAGCATGTAGGGCGTCAACCAAATGGTGTTTCAAAAGAAGAACCCAAAACACAACAAAGTGTAAAATAATTGAATAAATGGTTGCTTCCAGCATTGTATTCAATTTTTTCTACTACAAAATAAAGTGTAAAATAATGTTATTTAGAAATAAGACATCATGGCTAATAAATTCTCTCCTAACAGGCTCACTTAAATAAGACGATGAAACGAAACGAACTAGAGAGAATTTCTGTCCATCTCGTAGTCTGTGACGACCATTAGGTGTTACTATAAATATCAATTTGCTTTCATGTATTTCGAAATTCCTCTTCTTATCACCAATGAGAAGATAAAGCTCGAAAGTTGCCTGAACATTTAAACGATCGAATCTGTAAGTAATGAGGAGCCTCAATAGGAAACAGCACCTGCCCTTTTGCTTATTGCGCAATAACGTCATACGAGAAGCCTCCAACCTATCAACCGAACACACAAACAACCTTCAGCAGCAATATCATATTAAGTTATCAAGCAAATTGTTTAACCAGCAGCATGGATGGTTTGGATGGTTCAAAAGTAAAATACGGGGTACTGCCAGATTATGGGGCTGTGCCAGAAAATAGGGTAGAGGGAGGCAGTGCCAGTTCTGGAAAAGTGGGGTTGAATCTGAGTATAGTCTATAGACTATGATCTGAGCAAAGTTGGTTGACAATTGTTTTTATCAAGCAATTTGAGAAAACTACGGCACCGAAAAAGAACTACTCGAGAAAAAGGCGGAAGTGATGTTTTTGGCAGTTTTTGCAGTGCTTGTAGAATTAGCGACAACTATGAAACCCTATTACTAGACTGACTACAACTTCAAATTTGCATGAGCGCAAAAAAGTCAGATTACAAACATTAAACTAACAAAAGGAATCCCGCCGTTAGTCAGCTCTGTTACTGGGTGAAATGGATGACTGACGTGAAATTTCCTGGTAAAGGCGATTCCAGAATGTCATCTGTAAACACAGAAACAATAAACCGTCAACGTTTTGTTGCAAACTTGCCTAGACAGTATTATGAAGAGTAGAATTCACTTCCAATGAAACAGCAGGTCGGAATGAAAAATTGGAAATATTCTCGGAGTAACCTAACCAATTCTTCTGAGATTTCGTACCAAAGTGCTGCCTTTCACATGGCAAACCAGAACTATAAATCTTCACGAGGGAGCTCTATGAAGCTACTTCAAAATGAGCACAATGGTATTGCCTGTTTTATGTCAATATCATTTGCAGATTACACCTTGTAATTATCACTAAACTTACCCTGTCATGTAACGGTTTCACTTTCAGTCATACTTATTTATACAACGTGACAATTCAGAGTATAAACCTGCTTTACAAATGGCTCCGTAATAGCCCTGAAACAAACCCTGCGACAGGGCTTTAAGGGTACTGAAGCTCTTTACATATAAAGCGAGAAAGCCTAAAATACCAATAGGGCGCCTCGAGTGCACACGTCAGTTATATTGTCATTTCTTTCTATTACCAACAATCGCATAGTCAGCTGATACTTTCACCAAAGAACAGCTACGTGGAAGCCGTCTACTTCCATCCCCTGCGTCACATTTAAATAAGAAATGCAGGAATTTAGGACCATGCCAGTTTTAATCTAGAATTTAGACAAGCAAAGCTGATCTAAAACGTCTTAATACATACCAGCTCAATACATGCTTCTACTCGTAAGCGAGCTAATCAAAACGACATCTGTTGTGTAGTTTCTTTCGCTGTGTATTTTCATCAAAATCTGCGTATTTGCGTCAAAACTGTGCATTTTAAGCTAACCTACGTCACCAGGCAGCGTATCTACTCATACAGCAAGCAGAAAAGACGGCAATGTCGAGAATTTATCAGTGCAGCAGCGAAGATAAGTGTTTGATAACACTTATCGCAAAAATCTTTGAATACTGCAGAAATCTTCTCCTGTATCGCGAAATCTTCGAACCTCGCAAAATCTTCAGATATGATAAATTTTTTCTTGCGTCGATTTGAAATCAAGTAAGATCGGCTCCAAAACCAGTCCATTTATCAGGCACCATCAAGAAATAGCGATGCATGGCTTCTGTAAAACGTGTTCTATATACAGCGGGCGAAACAACAGTAGGCATTTTGCCTTGACCTCCTAATATTCCAGTTGATTTGACATAATTTTCCAGTTTTTTGTCCCAAGTATACGTTCGAATGTAATCTGCAAAAGAAAGGCTATTTAACCCTGGATATCTTTAGTCGTCTTTGTCAGTAACAAAGATCCGAAAATTGTACTATGATTCAACACCATTTTAAAGAAACTTCAGCAGACTTTGTAAACAATCTATCTGTTAACTGCGATTGGCAAGCCAATACAAAGCGATCAGTGATCGCAAAAGAGACTTCCACGGCTGATTTTTCAAGCTGCCAATGTAAACAAAGCGATAGCCTGAAACTTTATGGCTACCTACAGTGTTGTACATACAAATCTTGCAAAAACAATTGTAACTGATACCCTCTATCAATATATTTTCATTCCAACAGGAACGGCAAAAGAACGTGTTAACATGGCAGAATAATTCTCGTGGGATGTTTATCTTCTTAGATTATTTTATTTCATGCGTGTCAAATTCAATTCTTGAAAGAAAAAGAAACATGCTTTGCTTTTCCAGTCTTCTTTTCTCTCCAGTTTTATATTTTGGTAAACTGACGTTTCAAACTCTGATGGGTGTCAAAGAAGGCTTAGCTTAGCAAAGCAATTCTCACATTGTGAAGCAGGGAAAGGATTTGAAGGAATTCTGTGTAAAACCCTGACTTACCAATAATTCCAACAACTAATTCAAATTTGACTTCATCGATGCCAACAAGCAGCGAATAATCCATTACACTGTGACTGGACAAGAACTCTGAATCATTGTGTATTGCTTTCGATAGTACAGCTTTTGAATGCGGTCGAATGAACAAGGGTGTTTCACAAATCACTAGAAAAAAATGAAACACGTAATTAGGAGACTACTGCAAAGTCAAATTTGTTGATCAAGGCAAATGGAAAGAGGATAAGAAGACATGAATAGACAGACCGTACCATTCATCACGACGTCCGACACCTCATCCTTTCTCGATCCATAATGTACTCTTTGTAGAATTCATACATAGTCCCCGTTTCCCTTTTTCCAGTAAGATAGAAGGACTCTACATCTGTCTCTCTGTCCTACTTCTAACATGGGATCCTTTGGCGAGACAAGGATGAATATATCATTGTGAAGATCGGTCATAAAATACATTTCATGTCATTGCCAAAATAGCAACATTGCTTCCTCTAATGCTACCTTTGAATATAGATCCTTTGCAAAATGACTTCGTGTTATTCGAGAAAGCAGATAATTCACCTAATAAATATAAACTATGGGCAGTAGCAAAAACATTTTTGAAAGGGTCGAAGCTGAAGGTAAAGAAAAACACAATATTATTAACCTTCAGTGGCTTTGCAGAAAATCTTTTGAAAATGGAAGCTAAAAAACAAACAAAAGACTACATACTTTCAAGCAAATTTTCATCCATTAACACATCTTCTTTCCCAGATGTATGAACATAACGACTTCTTACAGAACCTTTCAAATCAAAGATCTGCAACAAAGACATAAAGAGAGGTTTTCATTAGATAACGAGGCATGTTAGTATACGGAGAAAAAATATCAATCATCCTTAACACATCTTCAAACATTAGCTTTGAATCAAGAAAAGGTAACTTTAGAATAACCAACAAATGTTTTCAATTCTTTCCCAGACTGCTAAATCAGACTAAAAGAAGAAAACTTCTCTACATTATAGATCTTGAAGCTGAGAAAACTTAACTTGACCAACAACAGGTGCTCAGAGGGCGATTGCTCTAAAGATGGCGGCAAGGAAATTTTTAATACGATAGATTGCATTCTACGTAATTACGAATCCTTAACGATTTCATAGGATTTCGATTAAAGAACGCGATGCATCTTAGCAAAACGTTCCCTGCCACCATCACGGGGTGAGTGGCCGAGTGGCTTAAACAGTTTTCGTCAATTAACCTCGTTGTCCCTCGGAAGAGTCGCTAAACTAGGGGTCCCATGCCTGGATGCGGCATGCACAGTGGGCCTAAATTAGCTTTCAGTAGCTAGCAATCCTGACAAGCCCACTCAAAACAAATAGAAAAACAAAAAAAAAAACAAATCATTAGGGCAATCGTCTACTATACAATCTTAATCTAATGTCGATTTGAAATTTGGAACTTTAATCTAACGAGAATCCTACTTTGTTGACTTTGCGATTGAAGAAAAGATTTTCCATGACCAACACGTCTTGCCTCATCGTCGTATTTGTTTGTGAATTCTTGAATCCGATTCGATAAACACCAAGAATCTTAGCAAGGGTTGTAGGACGCTGCAATTTTGGAAGAAAAAGTAGGAGATCAATGAAACATTCGACATTTTATACGAGAAACCTCGTTGTGAAGATTTTTCAAAATTTCTACCACTGTGTGAATTGGACAAAAGTAATGAAACCTTTTTCTTCTGTGCGAAGATTCATTATAGCTTAGGGATTAGGATTTAAATTCATTGCAATTCTAACAACCTGTAAAAAAATAATAATTGTGGAGCGATCGAGAAGTGCCTTTTAGAATTAAAAATGTAGAATCTCTATCAAGTTTCTATTCACCCTATTTTCGTATCTGAGTGCCAAAGACTTCTTGAAAGACTCAAATGCGTGTCGATATTCAATTTCTTGTTACTTTGTTATTGTGAATGGCATCATTTGCGGGAATCGCTAGATTAGTTAAATCTAAGACAGGCAATGTGAGAAACAGCCACGAATGGGAACTGAGCAAAATCAATGGTCTAGATAGTTGATTTGTCAGGTTGGTAGTGCACTGACGTTCACAGTTATTGGTCTTCGATCAAATTCCAGTCAGGTAATTTTAGACATTTACTCTCAACCTTGAACCCAAGGTAACAATGGGCGGCCAGTTTCATATGCGCTGCAGGGAGGCTGAAGACACTGATAGCCTAAGAATCACGGCTGATTTACCTTCTTACCTTGGAATGTTACGTTGACACAAACATTAACATTCTGACTAGAGGCATCAGTGTGGTGAGCAGCATTTTCGATAATTCTTATGTACAACTCCCACTGTATCTATAAATTTAAGAGTTGGGAGACAAACGGTAAAGCAATTAAAATGAGCTTAGTGCGATTCGAACTTACAACCCTCTGAATTGTCGGTCAATATTCCATCATTGTACGTCAGTTTGGTTATCCATCGACGGATTCTTGTCAGAGCCCAAAGAATCGAAATTGCTCATGACGCTAATCTTTATCAGCACAAGCAGGAAGGAATGGCTATCACTATACAACACACTGGCAGTAACTAAATCATAATTATGTATACTCTTCATCACTACATCACTGTAGGACATGAGCAATCAGAGGAGAAGCCTCACCTGCTCCTTCAAAGCCTTGTCCATGTATTGAAAATAATGAGGCGCAAAATCAAGGAAGGACTGTACTTCTGGTCGAGACATCTGTTTCATCACAAAACGATCATCTAAAATAAACAAATAGATAAATATGAAAGTACAGAGAAAATCCATTTTACTGCAAGGAATACACTTTTCGGTGACGCTACAACGGGATAAATCTTCATAGCCTGTGAAAAGGTCTTGTATCTGGGAGCCTGAAGCCTGTCCACAGGATAAAATCTTCAGATAAAACTGAAATCAAAGTATAAATCAGGTGATTCATGTAATTCTGATACTCTGGAATTTAACCATTGAACCATTTTGGAAACTGCAAATTTCTCTGATACGCATGATACAAGGCTAGGAATGCGTTATATTTACAACTACTGAAATCATTTCATTGTCCAATAGACTTATTACAGCTGTCCTACAAGAGTCTAGATCAAGCCCTAACGGGTGAGTCAGTAAAAAGGCCAGCCCGGGGTTTGAAAAAATGCTGCTCCCTGAGTATCAAATCAATGATATCGAAAAAAGGTCTTGTTTACTTGTTTAATATTCTCGATGTATCCAATTAGTTTCAGTAATTCACCCGACTTTAATCGGCCCTTCCTTCTGGTCGAAGTGGGAGATTTTCGGCAGAAAGCCTCTTCCAAAACCTGCAAAATCGAGTGAAAACAACAAGCAAGATATCTCTTTGTTATTCCTCCAAGCAATTATGACACTTGGATGTGTTCATGTATTTTTTCATCTTGTGAAGAATGGAATCCGCCTGAATACATTATTCATACAAGGGAGAAGACCTTTCAATCCCCAAAGAGAAATGCACGTGCTAAAGCGTACTGAAATCATCGCTGTAAGGAAAACATATTATTATCAGGGAAGCTTGCTCGTGATTTGTATCGTATCACTCTCAAAGGGATTTTTTTTTGGAAAACCGATTACAGAATCAGAACGGAGCGACCGACTTCAGCCAGGAAAAATTCTAAATATACTTGAATATGTTAGCTATTCAACCAGATCTTGCAAAATATAATTGCTTATATATTCAGGGTGCGGTGGCTTTTCAAACGCTCATAAGATTGCTCTTTAAACTTGTCTCCAATTATTCGAATAGCAATGATATGATAAAATTGCACACCAAGAGATTTTGAAAATGACGATCCTGATTTGCCTCCTGTTGCTTTCCAAAATACACATCTTGAAAGTGATTGGATGTATCTATAACAAAAGACAAGACATGCTCGTCAGACATTTGCGTTACTGGGTGTACCAATTTTCACTTGTACGCAATGGCATAGCAATGCAACTTTCAAAGTCAGTGACAAAGATGGATCTTTCTAGAAAATTTACCAGCAAATAAACTGAAAAGCGCATGTTACAACTCAACGAAAATGCGTTTTGAAGACTTTCTATAACAATCAAACTCTCTAATACTCTAATAATCAAAATTTGAGACGAATTATGATCGCCACAAAAACATCAACATTAATGGTCCGATGCGAGATCGTAGCTTTGTAAGTTTCAGCTATTCTAAAAAAGAATCCGAATCGAATGATATTTTGATACATTTTGAAGAATTTTCGAATAATCACAAAGGCGATAGAAGCTCTTACGCCACTCAATCGAATGTCTCGTGGAATTATATAAAAAGATCGCTCGCGCCAAGCTCTTTTGTAGAATAGCTGAAAGGTGTATGCACGAACTAGACTGATAGCATATTCTTAGTTATCGCTATTGATGGACTGATGGTCGTTCAAACTACGAATCATGTCCATACGCTTCCAGAAACGGACATGGCCTAAATGATCTGCAGTTTTGTCTCAAAACCACCCACTCTAAAACGCCGAAAATAGCAGTCTTCCTGGAGTGCTACACTGTAAAACAAGCTATCATTACTTAGATGGATGTTTCTTCGAGCTATTTCAGCATAAAACTCCTACCTACAAACGACTCTTTGCTTGTCTGGGGACGGAAAAGATCTCCTAAATTCATTCGGTACTTCGAGATTTTGATCGTTTCGGCCATTCAGTCGAGCGCGCATTTGTTTGGTTATGAAAGGGAAGTTTGAATTTGAAAAAAATCAGCCAATCCGATCACGTTATTCGCCATCTTCCATTCTGATTGGTCGGGGGAACTGATCTGTGCATCGAAAAAAATTTTGCCCGTTTTAAACAGTTGGGAAATAATAAGGCCCTCACTGAAGAGATGACACCAACATAAATTCAATTCAATAAGATGAGCGTAAGTCGAGGGCCCTTAAGGAGCGAGGCTATGCACGAACCATGGATACAGCGGAAACTGAATTTCCAAGCCATTCAAAGCAGATACCAAGGCACTTTAATAAGGAGAGGAAACAATAAAACCTGACTGCTACCTTTCTTCTCCTTCTGGAAATATCAGCTCTCGTAGAAGTCGAAATTGTTCAGCATAATAAACATTGCAATAGAACTTAGCTGAATTGTCTTGAAATTCTACGAGGAAGAATTGAAGTGAAAAAGATTAGCTAAACATACAATTATTATTATTATTATTATTATTGATTTATTTAAAGTAGGCAACATACAAAATAGCTATAAAAACAAGAGCTAACTCAGGCCTACTATCTAAAAAAGTAAAAGTTGTAAAAAAAAAGGCAAAAAAGAAATCAAATAAAGAATAGTTATCTATAAATACATTTTTACAATGTTTTCTATATTTACAATGTTCTTTTCGACGGTATTTACAAAGTAGTAAAATAGATCAGTTCAGGAACCCAACCTGAGCCACGAAAGGTCTACAAAGTCTACAATTGCATTCTACTCCTCTCCAGACTTTGATTCTCCGTTTAAAGCTGGAGAGGGTTTCTGACTGCTTTATGTCATTGGGAAGTGCCTGCCATAATCTACACCCGCGAAAAGATATCGTCTCCAAGCCATTGCACGTAGTGCGCACTTGAGGCAATAGTAGATCATGGCAGCCTCTTAACCCATAAGAACTGCGTTTTTCAACGAAGATCTCCTTCATGAAACTAGGATTAAGCTCCCATTTTGTTTTATAGACCTCAGTCATCAGCAACTGTAAATTTCTTATGTGGATTCGGACTGCATTGTCTCTGAGTAACATTGTATCATAATCTGATGTCATATCTTTGTAGGCTATCCGTAATGCCCGCTCGTGAATACGGTTAATTTTATTGTTCAGTGTTCTATCACAGGACATCCAAACAAGAGGACAGTAGTTGAATTGGGACAAGATAAATGTCTTCATTATTCGTTTTAGTTGATCGGTATCAAGAAAGTAAGAAATTCTTGAGAGTGCATGTAGCTTTTGACCAGCCTTTTTGCACATGGACTTTATTTGCTGTTTAAAGCATAATTTTTTGTCAAGAATCACTCCAAGCAACTTTTCTTCTGTACTTTCTTTTATTGTTATCCTTCCGACATTTACTGACACATCATTACTTTTGTCTCCAAATACCATTAGGTGGCATTTGTCCTCATTCAACTTCATACAATTGTTTGGAAACCATTCTGCAATTTTGAGGGCATCGCTCTCTAATGTTGCGATAACACCTTCAATATTGCTATCGCAAGCGTAGATCGTTGTGTCATCTGCATAGTTACATATTTGAGCATCTTTCACAAACATGAAGAGATCATTGAGGTATATATTAAACAAAAGGGGCCCCAAGACTGAACCTTGTGGTACACCGATCATTGTTTCTCTCCAAGTACTGAAAGACCCATTTATCTTTACCCTCTGCTTTCTCTCACTGAGATAGCTATGAACCAACCGCAATGCATTTGGACTGAAGCCATAAGCACTTAATTTTGCAATCAAAAGCTCGTGATTTAAACAATCAAAAGCCTTTGAAAGATCCATGAGTAGTGCTCCAGCAAAACCCAATACAAGAAATGCCTAATTTTTTTGTCAAGGAAGACAACCAAGGTCTTTCTGAAAGCTAAATAAAAGTGTAAAGAGACGATTGTGTCGATATTAAAATTTAACGAAGAACTTTCACGAAGAATAAAGCAAGCGTTTAAAAGTGAGCAAAAAAGTCATAACACTGTGGGTATTTATACTTATTAATAAATAGCAATCAAAAATATTTTTTTAATACACAGTAATAAAGAAAAAAGGCGTTATTAATGGTGACATAGCTTGACAAAGACTTATAAAGAAATCTGTGTTTCTAATGGTCCTGGCTATTTCTTGTCTAGACCAGCAAATCATATCAAAAGTCATTTAGCTGCAGTTGGAATTCTACCTCCAATCATTCTCTTACAATATTTTTTGATCATTATATACCAGGTGAATCAAAAAATTTTAAGTGCTTGGCGGTCTGTGAAATGAAAATTATGAGGCCGATATTCAAAACTAAAATGTTGATCTATCAGTTAAAGGCTAACTTAGATGAGAAATTTTTGTTTGGTAAAATCACTCATCATTTAGACCCAGAAATTAGGGAACTGCTGGTTAAGGGGCATATTTGGGATAAAGAGTTACACATTTTATTCTGGTCCATGATTTACTTGCTACTGAAATTAAAATCCTATTTCTGAAACTGACAACGTAAATTTCAATACCACATAAATCACGGACAGGAACGGAGCGTGGAATAGACCTTTTAGCAATTCTGAAAAAGAATCTCAATCGAAAGAGGTTCGTTTACAATTTGAAGAATTTTCGAATGTGCAAAATACCGGTAGAAGCCTTAACACCACTCGATCGAACTTCGCGTATAAAAAATGTATAAAAATATCGCTCGATCCAGGCTCTTTTGTAGAATAGCTAAAAGGTCTATTCTCGATTCCCGTACAAACCCCTTACAGGCATTTTTCTTATTTTTCGGTCTTAATGATGGGTGATTTTACCAAACAAAATATTCTCATCTAAGTTAGCTTTTGACTCATAGATTAAGACTGTGTTCACACGATGCCGGCACATTTTGAAAACGGTGAAAAATGTGACGGCTGCAAAATTTGAGCTAGCGTTCACACGATACCGGAACAATTTGAAAACGGTAGGAACTTAGACGGAAAAAACTCGTTGCAACACTTTGATGCCAAAGAAGCTTACCTACACCCTAAGAGTCGGTCAGTCTGGTTCCAAAAGTGTCAAGAAATGCTCCGTTTTCATCATTTTTAAGTTTTTACACGATGTCGTTTCCAAAATGTGTCGGTTAGAGTTCTGTTTTCAAAATCTACCGTTTTCAAAATCTGCCGGCAAAAGTGTGCCGTTTTCGTGTGAACGGGACGCCTATCCGTCGAATTTTTCACCGTTTTCAAAATGTGCCAGCATCGTGTGAACGCAGTCTAATATTTCAGTGTTGAACATTGGTCACAAACTTTTAATACCATAGCCCGCTAAACAAGTAAACTTTATTTTGACACACACGATATTGTACAGATTCTTAGAGTTCAAATAAATTTACTTAGTCATTGTTCAATTGTTTTGATGACTCTATAGCGTGCGATCACTTCATTCACTTCATGTGCCCCGATATGAATAGCAACTTTAAATATATCTTACGCTTAACTGTTCTTGTTCTTCAAAGGAAATCTGAAGCGAAAATTTTTATTGATGCAAAAGGACGGTGCTGTTTCGTTTTCAAGTTATGCAGTGATAACTTTCAGTTAATGACGTCATTTTGTTTATAAATTACCAGGATGATATATTAAAATATAGCTGTATCTGATCCTTGAAAGGTTACAGTTGTAGGAGACATTTAAGTTACGCTGAATAAATGTAATAGAAATTGTCTCAAGGGCTGATATGATGCCTAAAAAGGCATGTCAAGTGAAAAAGTTCTTTGAGTCAATTTCCTTTTCGAAACATAGTCAGCTTCATACGCTTTCTTTACTTTTTGCAAACTACATGACTTCATCAGCCAATCGTACAAAATAGTAGATAACTCAAAAATAAAACAAGGTATCAAAATATTATAAACGACTTTCTTCACCATTCAAAGTGCTATTCATGGGCATCAATAAAAATTTTCCCTTAAGATCACCTTTACTCAGGAAACATGATTTCGAAAGCTCATCAGAGCTCCTTTCATGTGCCGTTTGACTTAGGCTTTTCACTTTTGTATGAAGGTGTTGTGGCGCAGTGGTGTAATCCTCTGACATTGCAGCCAGAATAGTCAGGCGGAGTGGGTTCGAGTCCCGGTAGGGCCCCACCACTTGAGCGTCATTACAAGGGGTCGCGGACTCGATTAGGTCTGCTCTATTTCTGCGATCCCGGCGCTTGGCGCTGAAAAACGCAACTTCACCTTCACCTTCACCTTCACCTTCACTTTATCATTACCTGACGGAAGTTTCAAAAACGAAGCAATACAGAATCCGCCACTCCTATTGGGCAATCGTATATTTCCCGTAGCCTTGTATAATACGATACAAGGCCGCGTTTTTGTGTCACTACAGCAAATGCATTAGTTAGGCCTATGAGATTTACAATTAACTCAAACGACATGACAGTAACAAGATGTGTTTGACTAAATGATGCGAGTCAAAATTAGAAGCTATCAGGTAATAAAGCTCATACTAACCGGTTTTGTGTTGTACAGGAAATATAAATCTCTTGGTCTTAATGCACAGATCTCGCAAGCTCGATCTGTATTTTAAAGACCTTAGGCTTTATATTTTCCTGTACAACATAAAACCGGTTAGTATGCGTATAAAGTTATTCTGTATCAGCATCATTAGCATCATGATATTGGCATATCATGCAGCTTCAAAAGAAAACATAGAACATGCATGCAGTTGAATTGAAATTGAACAAGGAAAAGGTGACGAAATAGAGACGAATAATAGTGTTTGTTCAATTTATTCCATCTGCTTATGCCTCAATATTAGCTAGGTCAAAACGATGGCTGCAGGCTTACTGTCTACCCACATTGACCAAGAGATCGCTAAAAGTAAATTCATCACTCTATAAAAGCTAATTAAATTAATGCAACTGTTACGTCTGTGGCTACCAGTTTCACCAATCCATTGACGACATGAAAAACTAAAAAAAATTTGCCAAACAATCAACTAATCTCACTACTGTTTAGCGGAAACAACCTGATGATCGAAAAGAATAAAAACTATTGCTAAAGATAAACATTTATGGATAATGATATTCTCTGCTTCAAAAATGAGACATAAAAAATATTTCATTACTTACGTAGTTTGATGTTGAAATCAATTTGTGGTTTATTTTCATCTTTTTTCTTTCCAGTTTTCTCTTCTATAATCAAAATCACAATCACAGAAGTTTAATCAAAGAGATTTTGGTTCAAACATCGTGTAAGCGAAAAATAGCTTTCATCGTTTGATAAAATCTGCTATTGTGATAAATCTACCAAGTTTGAAATTTCATCACTCATTTTGAAGTATAAAAGTAACAAAATTCGTCTTACCATGTAAAATTACTGGCGATTTTCCTTTGAAATATTTTCCACATAAAAGTGCAATTGAAGTCTTTACATTTGGTCTAGCCCTATACATCTAGCGATCTATAAAGATGTTGATGTTAACGGTGTATGAAGGACTCTGTTTGGACTCTTCGTTTATAAAACATTAAAGAGACACAAAATTTCAAAATACTGAGTCAAATAGGCTTTGGTCACCATTTCAATATACAACCAGCGTGCAAATCTAGTTTGTTTCCTGTAAAGAAACGAAGAGGGTAAGGTTAACCCCGCGTACAATAACCTACTGGATAAAGAATTTACATCTTTTGAAATTTTAAACCAGACAACCATCTAATACGAACCAATCCACTGTATTGATTGTATAAGAACCCTAGCTGATTTATAAATCATAGGCTCTTATAAGCGGGTCTTTTCTGTATTAAAATGAAACTCTGAGCATGACTTTTCACTACCGTATCTCACCTGTGTGATTCGTCTTGTTATCATCAATAACACTGTCCAGGTCATCTTTATCATCCAATATCCCATCAATAGAGTCTGTCTTTGTGTCATCAAAATCAGCCGTATTTGGACTGTCCAACATGTCATTACTCGATGTGTCATATGATGTCACGGAACGAAGAAGACTTTGGTCAGTAAAGGACATTCGAGTTCGTAATGGCAATGGCTTTTCGAGGACTTGTGTGTCAGTGCTGGGTCCTGGTTCAATTCCTGTCAAATTTATACAAATAATTAGAATGGGGTTCAAATCTTTTAAATCTTCAAAAAAGAAGGTGGGCGTAAAATTCTGCCATTACTCTTTGGATTGAGCGGCATGAAAGGAGCTCAGGGTAAGTTGCCGTAAATAGACCACTTTCATAATGACGTCAGTTCTTTGAAATTCTTCCCGGAACATCACTTGCCTCGATTTAATGTGGATCTAACTCTCCACGGCGTGCATTGCTCTCAGCAATGCATGAAAGGGCCCTTAAAACAGTTAAATTTTCACAATTACATAACTTATGCAATGCAAACTTGCGAAAGAAATCTGTTGATATTAAAAGAAACCGCAAAGAAACTATTCAATACTGTCTATATGGTAGCCTGAGATCTTTTTCTAACATTACCCAGCTAACATTCAAAGCTATGCAAACAAATGCCCCAGGTAAATTTCCACAATCAGAATAACTTATGCAATGCAAACTTTTGGAATAAAACTTTAATATCGAAGGAGACTATTCAGTTCTTTCCACATAGATCCCGTGGCGGTCTCCAAACTACTGATTTCTATTAAACAGAATAGCTAACATAAAGACACTTTTAACCAAGTTCTCTATAATCAAAAGTGATGATTCAAAAGCTCAAACAACAGAATTCAAATAACATGTGAGAAAATACGCAAATCCTATAGCGCAAACCTTTTCCGAGTGTATTTTCTTGAAAACTGATCTCATATTCAAGGAGAGGATTCTTTGAAGACACACCCGCCCATGATCGCGGTCTCTTTGATGTTGAAATCTGTGTCTTTTGTTGCCTGAGAACGACACCATTTGTATTTCTAAAACGATGGAAAAAACATTCTCAGTATGGATGACTGAGGATCACGTAGAGTGTTGACTAGGGTTTCGTCTATTTTGAAGCCGTTAGCTGCTGATTTTGCTAACGATAGAAGTGAATTTTGTATGATCCTATTGTGAATAACGTGAACCCTCTCTCAACGATATTTGTATTCTAAAACGATGGGAAGATATTCTCGGCATGGATGATTGAACATCATGAAAAGCGTTGACTAGTAACCATCTGAAGCCAGCTAGCAGCCCCCTTTTCTAAAGAAAGACGCGAATTTTGCTTCTGTTGCGAACATATTCAACTCCTTGTCTACAATGTTTGGCATTTCAAAAAACAATGGGAAATACATTATGGGCACGGATGATTCAACATCATGTAGAGCGCTGACTAGGGTCTTGTAGCTCTTGCCTTTTTAGAAGCCAACCAGCTGCTCTCTTTTTCCATGGGTGGTTAGACACACAAGTTGTGTTTAAATGCAACTGCTTTGTTCTTTTGAAAAGGAAAAATTATTTTCTACTACGGAGGAGATACTTGCGTCATTCTTTAGCTGGATTCGAAGGATGGAAAAGATTGAAGCCTTTGAACTTTGGGTATGGAGAAGACTCCTACGGGTGCCGTGGGTATCGTGAAGAACGAATGAATGGGTACTAGGCCAAATAAAAACAGAAAGATCATTATTGGACACCATCAGAAAGAGGCAATTAACCTATTATGGCCACATAAATAGAGCAGACAACAATTTAGAAAAACTGATAATGCAAGGAAAGATTGAAGGGAAAAGAGGTAGAGGAAGACCTGTAACAAAGTGGTTTGACAACATTGAGACAATGACAACAAGAAATGTTACGTTAAAAATTTATTTAGGGTTTTTGTATTATTTGGTACAAAGGCTACTTTGGATCCTACCTTTCTTTGTTTGCTTAAGTATTAGAATTGTAAGTGTCATCCACAGTGGGGACCAGATGACCTTGTGTCTAGCCCTGCTTTGGATGGCACAGTAGAATGTAACAAATTTTTGTGTTTTAATCTTCTTGTTATTGATAGAACAAAACAAGAAATGTTTATCAGCTCAATAAAGACACTCAAGATGGAGCTAAATGGAGACGGCAGGTTCATAGCATCACCAGGGGTCGAACGACCTGAAGGACAACAACAACAACAGTGGAGGAGTTAGCATGAAAGATCGGAGGAAGAGAGAAGAGAAACGAATTATCTTGCCAAGTAACTCCGATCCCTCCCCCACAGAAAGATATACAATTTCCTCCGCAGTGGCACATGTACTGAAACATAACCGCAGTGTCTAGCTACCCATGCTTTTTCAAACGAAAGAAGTGAATTTTGTATGGCTCTGTTGTAAACTAAATGAATTCTAGTTGTTGTTATAGTTGTTGTCATCTAATTTGAACTTTCTGTTTACAAGGCATGTTCATAGGAAATAAATATGCATCGATTAAGATGTATAACAGAGAAAATGTACAGTGTGGCCTTCTTACTTAGACTGGTTCTAGCAAAAGAAATTAATTTTGTATGGTTCTGTTGCAAACAAAGTGAACCCTCCTTTGTCAACAATGTTTATGTTTCTAAAACGATGGATGGTAGCAAAGAAAGAAGTGAATTTCAATAAAACGTTCTCTTTGGAAATTCTTTGCAAAATTTGCCAAAAAAATCTTGATTTCACTTCACATCAGAATGCAATGTCTAGATAATACTTTGTTTTCAATGAATTTTTCTAAATGAAATCTTATGCTGCAGAAATTCCTGTTGAGAATACGATGCTTTCCATGGTGCCTAAAGGCCAGTTTAGGATTGCAACAAAATACTGACCATCATCTACTCATCCTGAAAAAGAACAAAACACATTCCTGGAAAGCGGAGATACTTAAGAGGCTATGCTTTTTCAAGACTTGTGTTTTATGCTTGCATCTCTTTTTCTAGTTTTCTTCCGGACAGCCAGATACTAGAAGGTTGGAGATATTATGTGAAAATGTTTGATTGATGTTATTAGTCTGTGATGTTTGAGTGTTCAAAATCGTTTGTAGGATTTCTCGCGTTAAGAAAGAATCAAAAACATGCAAAGAAGTCACCAATGGCCTAAATTACGGGCTGCCAGAGATGTGAAATATATTTTGGCGAATCGGTTACAAAGAAGTAAAGATCTTACATTTCTGGAGAATCAGTCTCTTTCTTCAAAGTAGCTGATGGGGACTTTCTTTGTGCCGTATTCTCCTCCTCAGCAGCAGGTCCAGATAATGCTTTCCAAAGAGTACTGAGTTGATTGTAATAGCCCACTGAGCTAAAAATGAGAAATCATGTTTATATAAAACAAAAACAGGGTGTGTAATTTGGACAGGCATAACAAATACAGCAGCGTCCGGCATATAAAAAGCAACTTCTTCAATTTCATGCCTGACGCTTTCCTTTCAAAATAACATAAACTTCAAGTCGGGCAAAGTTTCTTACTAGTAAAAGTCATGTATCATCGATCCACTAATCAGACATAAGCCCTACGATTGTGATACGAAACATTATTCTGACTTGTATACGTAAATATTCACTTCCAGGAAATATTACATCTATTCCACTAAGGTGCTCTTTTGATCCTGCATAAGAAACAAGTTTTTTTTTCTTTTATATACCGGGTGAGTCAAACAAAGCTTACACGTTTGGCAGGCTATTGAATAAAAAGTGTTGGTCGATATTCAAACATAAATGTTAATCTCTCGGTCAAAGGCTAACTTAGATGAGAAAATTTGTTTGGTAAAGTCACACATCTTTAAAGACTCGAAAATGTCCCTAATGGGTTTGTATGGGAATCCAGAGTTCCACGTTCTATTCTGGTCTGGTCAAATCTACTACGTAAAAGACCTTTAGCTATTCCAAAAAGGGAGTCTGAATTGAACAAGATTTCTACACATTTTGAGGAAGTGTTGAATGTGCACAATAGCGATAGAGCTTCTGACACGAAACATTGAAGTAGAAAAGTATATAGAAATATTAGAATCATTACATACGTGTCAGTATCGCTCATTGAACTGGATGGTAAGTAAAACATTGGGTTAAAGACACTGAATGAAGACAAGGAATCAAGTCGTAAGTCTAAAGAAATATCGCTCGACCTAGATTGTTATAAGATAGCTAGAAGGTCTGCTAAAGATAGTTATCATGTGAATATCATGCGAGCAAAGGTAGCAGGGAAAAGAGGAAGAGGTCGACCCAAAAACATCCTGGACGGATAACATCAAGAGCTGGACTGGTTTGAGCTATAGCGAGGCCGTAGTGATGGCCAAAGACAGAGAAAGATGGAAAATCATATCATCCAACCCTCGGGAAACAGAGGACGGAACCTGAAGAAGAAGAAGGAGAATATCATGGGAAAGCCGACAGTAAGAACTCACCTTAGTGCATAAGCGATAATTGATGATGGTTCTTTTTCATTGATTACAATAGAAACTGAATCACCAGCAGGCAGCAAATAATGTTCATATGGGGGACTGAAAAATAAATGATAAGTTTCATTACTGAAAAATTTCATTCTCCTTTTGTCACGTAGATCAATAGCAAAACTCATCTTTATAGGTATCTGCTCCTTCCTTCTTCTATTCAAGTAAAATTTTACAATAACAAACTACCTAAGACATAAATATGTGAACTTCTTCACCACACTACAAGGATGATTTTATGATCACGGGGTCCAAACGACAATGACTGTCACATGGCCATTAAGATAAGGAACATGAAATTGGATTTAAATTGAATATAACTCAATGTTTTTGCTAAAGATTACGAAATTACATCTTGGAAGTGAACTATTGGGAATACACAAAGCTAACAATTTCAAAGAAAATTTGGCAGAAAAAGAAAAAAGAACTCACAAAGGTTGCGGAACTGGTTGAAAATTTGATCCAGGTAACAAATGTGAAATTATCTTCTTCATTTTCTCCGCACCTCTCTTTTGACCAGCCAAATTTTGTGAAGCTAAAAATAGAAGAAACGTCGTCCGTTGGTAAGTCAAAAATTAAGGAAATAAAGGAAGAGTTTAGTAAACTTTTGGACCTCGTCAAAATTTTGTACCCCCCTAAGACTAGACAATTCAGACAGTACGATTAACGGAATTTACAAACAAAAGTCGACTGATGGGAATTGTAATGGTAGTTACCTTCAAGAGTGCTTGATTTTGTGAACTCTAAATCATCCCTGCTTTCTGAAATAAAAGTTAAAAACAAAGTTCGTAAAATGGGTACAATTATTTTTTGGATTAGACATAACACCTTTCCAATTAACGGCCTCGCTTTTGAAATTTTTGAAAATTTCTTAATACAAAATTTCTGACCAAGGATTTGGATTCAGCACCGCAAGTTTAGTCTAATGGCCGATTTTTATTTTTCCTGGAGTTTGTGGTTTTGATTTTATGGCGAAAATAAATTGAAGGGATTTGACCTTGAAATTCGCTCAGGGTGAAACTTTACACCCTTAGTCATTATTCACGGTCAAATCCTTTATAAATTTTCAAATTCAATATCCTCGTAAAATTGAAATCGCGAACACTACGATTATGAAAATTTGTAGAGAGACTAAAATTTGGGTGATGAACGTGGATCTGAGGTCAGACGTTTCATATGACGCAAGCAGAACAGATTTTGAACAATTCCAAAACGAGGTTGCTTAGTTGAAAATGGCGCAAATAAAACAGATAACACAAAAATAAGAAGAAAAGGGCAAGTAACTCACCAGCAAGACCAAATGCCTTGTACTGCAATGATTTCTGTCTCATATGACCTAAAAATTAAGGTGAAAGAGTTAAAAAGGAAAAGATATTGGTAATTCCTTTTAAGAAATGTGATTCGTTCTTCTGAGTTATAATTGGAAGATCTTGTGGTAGTTAGAAGTGGCCCCCGTCCTGTTGTAAGTCATGCAGCCCCCTTTGCTAGGTAGCAGTAAGTATCATATCATTAATTTAATGTAGCTTCTCCGTATCGATACGGTAACATTCTCTAACGTCAAACGCCAAAAATGGGAACGGAAATAAACAAACCTCTGTTTCGGAGAGTAGCACTTGCAGAAGACACTGATTCCTTTTCACTGTCATCAGCATCTGCATCACTCGTTCCTTTACTCGTATTTTTCACTTTCTCTTGCTTTTTCTCATTATCAAAATCCAAATCAAAGACTTCTGAACTGTCTTTCGACTTTTTCTCACTTCCTGTCTTTGATGAACCGTCCGGTATCCCAAGAGTTTCTTCGAGACTTTCATCATACTGAAATGAGTATACGATGAATGAGTATGCAATGAGAAATACAAGACAACAAAAAACCCTCCATGACATATTCCAAGAGAAAAGAACAAATGATCATTTTAAGCAGTGATAACCATCCGAAAAACCATACTAAAAAAATTTCGAATCCCATCATTTTCCAGTCAACATTTTGTGAAAACTCAACGTAGCGATGGATTTGAAGTCGTCTTGGGAAAATTTTTGTTCGCAACAAGATTAACGCCTGTACCTCATTCAAACTTTATGCTCCAAAGCAAATCTGGCATTCAGCTTTTTTCACATCTTTCAAAATATCGACTAGAAAACAAGGGAATGGTCAGAGAAATGGAATTTCCATATTTTTGAAACTGTGTTTTTGGACAGTAGGCATGTCTCAAGCTGACCAAGCAACATCTCAAAAGACAGCGGAGCCTTTCAGCTACATGCTGATACCTTGCTTGGCTTCAAACCATTTGCCTTCACGAATGAATATATGTGCGATCTAGTTCGTGAAAATTTTTTTTGGGTCACCCGGTACATTGTTTCAAAAATTCATTTATTTTGCACCACTTTTGTCCTCGGTGGAAGCAAATCCATTCCTAGGTCATACGGATGGTTTTAGTGCATAATCAAAGAGACAGAATCCCTAAGCCAAGCCACTTGCAAACAAATAAGACGACAGTAACAGATATACCTGTATTTCTTCTGGATCATCCATTTCCAAATCTTTTCTATCAACTTGGCAGATTTTCTCAGCTATTTTTGTAAGCTCATCTTGACTGCTATGAAAATCAAACGTCTGCCCTTGGGAATAACTCCTTGTCCTCATGTAACTATGATCCTGGTGTGGGGTATGTCTTAGAAGCTCAAACGGACTACCTGGTATGCCACTTTCCTCATGGACTGCACCTTTCTCTAAGCTCAGTCTTTGTGGTGTCAATTTGACAGGAGCTGATTGCAAACGCCTGTGTCCCAGTCCACGTCCTTCAGAAAATGATGTTCGTTTTGGTATTACAATGATATCATCTTTGGTTGTTTTTGCGACGATCTCTTTCCTGTGTTCACTTTCTCCTATCCGGGCATTGTCACTATTACCAACCTCTTCTATTTCATTACCTCTTGATTTCAAAATATCTCTTGGCTTAACGCTAGTTTTTTCGTCTCGCAATCCTTCATTGCCATTTTCAAATAATTGTTTTCTCTGTTTCCCCACATCAACAGTTTCCCCGACAACTTTTGGTCCAAGGGCTTCATTTTCCACGTCAGCTAAATCGCTGTCTTTTCCATGTTTGCCTGGTTCCAAAGCAGGCAGCAGCTTCACATCAGATTCTATATTAAAATCAGGATCGTCTTCCTGTATCCCTAAGGGTGGGTATCGTCTTTTCAGCAAGCCCTTTCTGTCTCTCCTGATTCGAGTATGGCCCAGAGCTGTCAATGAATCTGGCCGATTTACATCAAGTTTTGAAGCAATTAATGCATTTCCTGTAACTTTGGAAGCCATTGTGTCACTTTCTTTCGTCCCATATACATTTGTTTCTTCTCCTTTAGTGTCATCTTCCTTTGTCTCTCTAGGTGTATAATAATTATCCAGTTTCTTTCGTAACATAGTTGGACTCGATTCGCATGAATTATATTCCGAACTTTCGTCTACTTCCTTCCCTAAACTTTTCAGCTTTTTCGTGAACGACACCGGTTCGATTAAATCATCATCACTAAGCTCATTTATCATTTCATAATCAACAGCCGATTCGCCTAAACCAATATCACTATTCGGCACCTCATTATCGTCCGCTTCGGACATGTACGATCGATCTTCGTCCGAAAAATCCAACACGTCTTGCAAAGAGATTAAGTCTGAGGGATCAACCTCGCTTCCATCTTCAACAAACATGCTACTGTGGTGTGATAATGAATCTTCTGATTGGCCTAAATGCATCAATTTTTGAGCGAGATATTTCGGCAAGTCACCTTGCTCCTCCGTATTGATAACAGTGCCTGAGCGACCTCGTGAGTCGACCATCCAGTGTTCTTGGTTGCTATTATGAGAGTATTCGGACTCGTGACTTTCCATACGTAGATACACTGATGCTTTTTGTACTTCTCCTTCTATGTCTGTGAGAGAGCCTCTTTCTACTTGAACTGAGCCTGTGCGTGTCAACATTCCGCTCTTTGGTGCCTAAAAATATAACCAAACAAGATTTAATCAATGACACCGTCAAAAGAAAGTCCGTCTCAAAATAGACGTCAGGGATGGAAAAAATATTTTAGTTTCTGGGACCAAAATAAGTCTTGGAAAAATTTCTGCGTGAATTGCTTAAACAAGTGCCAATTTTGACAGGTCACGATATCTAAGGAATACGACAGAATCGAGGACTGAATATCAGTCTTAATCACAGTCGTCAGTATACTTTAAGGACAAATTTTGTTGATTTTTTGGCTGTCCACTTCAAGACTTGTGAACGATATTTTTTTTTATGAAGTTCCTAGGTCTGGTAACAACCTAATTCAATAACGGCTATCAATTAAGCCTTTACGATTTTGACAAAAAATTGACTTTCCATTTTTTCACTTTTCCATATCTATCCCTTTTTCTTCTCCCCTTTTCATTCTTTCTGGAGACCTGAAAAAATTTCTGGGACCATTGGTGCTGTGGTCCGCTATTTTTTCCACCCCTGATAGACGTGACGCGAAAATTTCCGCGAATAAAAACTTTTAGTGTTTTGGATGAGTTATCTTGCGTTTTCGCAAATCTCACGTCACAGCTAACTTGTGATAGAATTTAGACTCCAAAAACCATCTGCCTTGGGCCATAAATATGTAAATATAGATTATATAATATGTTCTTATCTGAAGAAGGATAAATTTCACAGTCTTAGGCTGTAGGTTCTTTTCACGGCTGCTTTTTGCAGCTCTTTAATGATGGACGGTCTATCTAATCATGCTAATTGGCCAAAATATATTTGAGAAATCTTCTGGTGGCACAGAACTCAACAATGCTTTGTTAAGAGACAAGAAGCCCAGGCAGTTAATTGAGCAATACTAAGTTCACGGTCTTAAAATCGTTAATTGTATAATACCTTTGTGTGTTTATTTGTTGCAGTTCTCCATGGCTGTGTTGTATCTCATTGCTGTACTGCACTGCATAATTGTTCGAATGCGAGAGTTTGATGTGAAATAACTTGCTGGTATTCTAATGTACTAGCAAGATAAAATTAGTATTAGGAAACCTAATACATTATAGTACCAGCAAGTTATTTCATATCGAACTCTCGCATTCGAACAATTATGCAGTGCAGTGCAGTGCAGCAATGAGATACAACACAGCCATAGAGAACTGCAACAAATAAAACACAAAGGTATTATACAATTAACGATTTTAAGACTGTGAACTTAGTATTGTTCAGTTAACTGCCTTGGCTTCCAGTGGTTAAGAAAGCAAAATTTTGGGATAAAAATATAAAATGACAATCTACATGGAAAACTTAGACAGACGACATGATTCCTTGTATTCGTTCATTATTTTCAATCTGATATTTCATTTTCACTCAGAGTGAGTGAAAAGCATCCAATTCAATAGCGATACTACTGAAAGATATGTAATGAGTATATGGAAAACTGCATGTATCTTTCTGATACCGTATATAGAGCTTTTAGGCGATGTGGATGCCATTATGAAATGATTGGATTTGCAAAGCATAACGGTATATAAACAATTCCACAACATAACATCACTATGGCAGAATGCACTGCATATAAGAATCATTCCACAATGGTTTCTGCATTGCTTAAAAGGCTCATTTCAGAGCAAGTAAACAAACAGTAATAGAAAAATTGAAATCACCAATGCAGCACTACTTTTACGGCTTGTGGTTGCTTCAGTGTTACTTCCACTTCCATCAAAAACATCACCTTTCTCTCCACTTGCTTCAACATCATCAGTCACTGGAGATTGTATAACCATGTATGGGCTACCAACTTTTTTTCTCCTTTCATCTCCTTCTTCTTTCCCAGAATTCATACAATTGTCATTCATGTAAACCTTATGAGCATCTTCAAGGTCAATCTTCAATGGTTTGCCGTTGTGATTGGTTTCAACCTCATTTTCAGCTTCTTGTCCAGCCTCGTCTATTTCTTTGTTAAAAACATCATCATCATTGTTCATCATCTGTTTATCAGATGAATCATTCAGTTCACTTTGCTGTCCGTCTTGTTTATCAACCTCTTCTCCATATTTGATCAGGGTCTCATTATCAATCTCAGATGCAATATATTCCCTAGGCGGGTGTGTGCCCAAGTATGTTTGCCTAAGAATCGTCCCGTTGGTGAGAAGAACCTCAGAAATTGGTTCTTGATCTGTACTGGAGGCAGCTTTTGGCGAATGAATATAGGTGTACTTTAAATTTTCTTTCTCTGAAGCATGGGAATCTTCCAACTGGTCAGCTGAGGCAGCTGGATAATACTGTAAAGGTATCAAAATTTTTAAAAAACGACAGTTGTAAACACAGTTTTCTTTAGGAATAAGCCGATCACAAATGTCCTAAGCCAGATTGGTTCGTATTTTGAACAATAACAACAGCTGTGTCCAATGGGCGCGGACGACAAATCAGCAGAACTATTTTACTTGAAGAGTGCAATTACTAACCAAACTTTCTCTGTATCAACAGCACAGATTTTCTGCTGTTTTTTTGTCAACAGATCCCTAAGCACGCAAATACAAAGAAATAACACTTTGGCTTGCCATATACGTTTTCTTAAATAGAAAATAAACCATGCTTTTCTTAAAAATCATTCCCTGCTTCGTCAAAAAGTTTACAAATTCACATGGTTTTTAGGATTCTCCCAAAACTTTTCTTCAATCATCGGGGGGGGGGGGGACTACGGTGATTCTGGGGGTATTGGGATGTCAGGGGGCTCCAAGGTAAGATTATTTAAAAAATGGCTAAAGTTTTCTTCAATCATCGGGGGGAACCACGGTGATTCTGGGGGTATTGGGGATGTCAGGGGGCTCTAAGGTAGAATTATTAAAAGATGGCTAAAGTTTTCTTCAATCATCGGGGGGAACCACGGTGATTCTGGGGGTATTGGGGATGTCAGGGGGCTCTAAGGTAGAATTATTAAAAGATGGCTAAAGTTTCTGAAGCGATTCAGTTCAAAGAAATAGTTCATAAAATTTACATCAAAATTTACATCAAAATTTTGAAAGATTTAGAGCCTATGCAGAGATAGGGATGATCAAATTTACAGCAAGAGTATTATCAAATTTTCAAACAAACCTCTCCCATTTCACTTGGAATATTGGCTGGAATATAATCACTTTTTGGTGAAGAGGATGGTCTGGCTGATTTTTCACGTTTCTTCTCTTGTTGATGAAATTCTTGCAGCCTGAAATAAAAATGAAATAATGTAAATAAATCGTTAAGAGAAAAACAAGAAAATTGATGAAGTCAATTGATATTGGGAGAATATTTTTGAAATATTGTAATTCTGATCAAATGTAACTTTAGAACGTTAAAGGGAATCGACATGGATAAAAGCTGGCCTAGGCCAAGTTAAAAATACAATCTTTTGAATGAATTGGGAATGAATAGGGAATGAATCGGGAATTAATGAATGACTGAATAAATAAATGAATGAATGAAAAGGTCTAAGACAGCAAGAATATTTGCTGTTTCGAATATTTCATCGAAACTTGTGGAAAGTTTCGGTATACTTTTAAATACTCTATGCTGCTTTATAAACTAAAGACGACATGCTCTTGGTTGTTGGTCTAAAATGTGACATAGATGTCGTAGCTGTGAGATCACAAGTTCATTATTGAAAAATTATCCTCAACTGCAGACGACCTTGTAAAACTGTCTCTGAAATCGGCTGTGCAATTGCAGCAACTTCTGAGTCACTCACAAGGAACTTGCAAGGATGCCACACCCTGAAGTTGAAAAAGAATCTCGACTGAGAGATATTTTCTACATTGTGTAGAACCTTCGAGTGTGGACAACTGTGATAGAAGCTCAAACGCCACTCACTCGAGCTTCTCTTAGACATGCATAAACATATCGCTTGATCCAGGCAGGGCTCGTTTGTAGCATAACTAAAAATGTCTATTAAGTTCTTTTAGGAAAATTAACGAAATAGTGCTCTTTGGGATAAAAGGGCTTGAATCTTTGCAAAAATTTCAAGTGAAATGTGTTAAAATGTTTTTGTCCCATTCTTCCAATTGACTTCATCGAGGGGAACTTTATGTAATTTGCGATGTACGAGAAAAGGTATCCGAAGCTTGAACAAACATTAAAAACTCCATAAATGCTAAACTAATAGCGGGAAATGAATATGACCAACACAAGAAATGTTCAGTTTTTGAAGGTCTACAAGATGGCCGCAAGCAAAAGTCTGCAACTTTTATGGTTTATGATTTAGCAATTCGATGACGCCACAACGTCAAAACCAGCGAGAATTTTATAAATGCTGTGATTCTGAAAATAATAATAATGTCAAAAATGGTCTCTCTGGGAATAAGGTAAATCATATGATATTCCCTTTGATCACTTCAATTAAAAGAATGAGGCATTTTGAAAGAATTATTTTCAAATAGTAAAAAGATTCGAGCACTTTATTCTCTTGGAGAAAAGAAAGCTCACCTCAGATTCCATGAGAGAACAATTTCACAAAGCTTTGTTTTGAGGTTGACCAACATATTGCCAATCCCTGTCATCAATGCACTCACTTCAGAAGGCTTCAACTTCAAATTATCAGTGACATCATAAAATTCTGAACTTGAAGAGACAAGTGAATGGCTCTCAACTGCTTCAGCTCTTTGCGAACTCAGCAAACTATCCACTTTCATGCGTAGGCATTGCATGAAGTCACTGAAGTGATACTTCTCCGCCTAGCGAAAGAGAAGTTACGAGTAAAAACTTGGATTAATTTTGCTAAAATCATTGTTCACAGATTTCCTCTAGCTTCAATCGTTCGATCTACCCTCCTAGACAGAGTGAATGTTAATTTATCAGTTCAGGGTCTATTTTTTCCTATTATAATGAAATTATCCATTTTGCCCTAGCCTACCCATCCCTGAAGATCCTAACCAACAAAGTACAACCACAAGAAAAAACAAACCTGAAATTCTGACTGAAATTCTTTGGCCTTTTGTTCTCTGATGATATTCAGCCCTGGATCGACAGTTTTTAGATCGTTGATTCGTTCAGAAATTTGCATCAAGACGTTTTCAGCCCTGCAATAATAAATATAAAGTTAATTTCTCATAAACTATGAAATTGGGTAATTCTTTAGTTTATAATGAATATCGTACAAGCTCTATTTAGCCTCCTCTCTGAAAATCCCCCCTCTATAATAAGCCTCTCTCTTCTTAACCCCGATCATTTAATGAGCTCCTCTCTATTAATCCCGTCTCCAGTCATACCTCTAGCTTTTGGCTAAACAATACATAAATTTCGTTAAATAAAGAATACAGCCTAGAGCTTGAATTTCCATACGTTTCGGGCTCGACCCTTCATCAGTCAATGATGATGATGACCGATGAAGGGTCAAGCCCGAAACGTCTAGAAATTCAACCTCTAGGCTAAATTCTTTATTTAACGAAATTTATGTATTCACTGGTTGTTACAGCCGCACGTACAAACAAACACTTTATATATTTGGCTAAACAAGTTTGCACATTGATTTTGAGATGGTCTGCAATAAAACTATGTCGAAAATCTATGTACTTAATTAGTAAAATCGTCTGTGGATTCCGCAAAATATGGGGTTAAAGAACTAAATAACAAAAATTCAACTTTAAGAATAAGTCCCCTCTCTAATAAGCCCCCCTCTGGAGACTCTCAAATTAAATATGCCCTCAGGGATCTAATTGTTCACAAATTTTTAAAGCTATTATCTGGCTGTTTCTTTCTTACGTTTGGTCTTTCCCACAATCACCCAAAAACTCCATAAAGAAGCTTCCTCCAGGCGCACTAAATCGAACAAATTATTACAAAACGTCTTTGGGTCATTCTACATGATAAACTAACCAGGGAGCGCCTCCCTGATACTTACCTGCAGCAAAACTCCTCCACATCATCAAACCATTCTGTTGGATCTCGCTCCTTCCCAATGACAACCTCTGCACTTGGAATGATCACCTCATACAATTCGATTGGTCGGTATCTACAAGAAATGAAACAAACCTTTTAACTACATTTTAATTTTCTACAAAATGATCTTTCGCGACGATAAGGTACCATCAAAGGAAAGTCAATTTGATTACTTCAAGTCACGAGGTCAAACTAAAGAAACCCTGTCTCTTACTATGATCTGCCTTGTCTTTTTCTACCCCTTTGTGGTGTCTCGTCCTGTCCTGCCTCACCCTGTACTATTCATCTCTTTCCAACTATTCTTGTTCAGTCACATACGGACTGCTCAGAGCAAAACAACTCTCCTTCACAGAGGCTCTTCATTCGCGACAGAGAAGGACAAAAAGGGCGGAGAAAAGGAAATGAAAACATTTCCTCTACTCTCCTGTTCTTTCCTCTTCCCCTCCACTGCCTCCAAATAAAGCCTCTGTGGAATACAGAACTCTAAACTGGAATTCAGCCATTAAGTAAGTGTCACAAGTTAAGAGCAAGGAGGCAATATCAATATGAAGGTATTCGGTCTACAAGAGATCTAAGGATAGCCCACGGTAATCAAGCACAATGCACTTAAAATCATGCAATGTAACATGCTATAAAGCGCAGGATGAAAAATAAACCTGACCTAGTGACTCAAAGTGTACGCTGGGTGCTCGTTGATAGGATTGTGTGAAAGCATGAAGACCCAAGCTGGTGAAGCAACGAGACATCTTTTATATATCATTTTTAATATATCATTCATCAAAACATTGATAAAGTATTGATAAAATATTATTGCTAGGGAAAATGATCATGTCCTGAGCTTAAATTTGCCTAAAAAATATCAACAAGATAAGTTATCTAAATTTGAATCTTATTGTACATAAAAAGCACATCACTTTCTCCAGGGCAGCGTTGTTTTCAAAATCATATTCACGCAACATGATCAAAGAAAGTTCGATGAATATCATAACAGATAACTTTGCGCAATTATCTACAAATACTTTCGACCGTAAACAACAAAGTACACCACCCAGTGTTCTTAATATATGCGCACAAATATAGAATCCATAAGTGTGTTTCAAGATGTAGACAATTCATTTTCAACCAATTCCCATAAACATCCAAAGAAACAAAAACCAAATGAGAGAAACAACTGTTTTGTCCTTTCTTGACTGATGCAATAACCGTGTAGCAAAATGCCGACAAACAGTTTGGTAAAGGAACTTGTAAAATCATCTAGATATGCGTTGTGTCTAGTTTACAATATAATTTTGATTCAGTCTTGACAATTCTGAAAGGAAGAACGAAAGTGCAAAGTTTCCGCGCTGTGGTGGGCATTTCTTCGAGTGCTAAGCTGAACAGACCATTCGTTTGGGCCTGCAACAATGATGCCTGCAATTTTAATGTATGGGCTTAGAAATTCATAAGGCAGCTGCAAAACTAGTGACGTGCATCAAAACCTGATGAGCTGCAATGATTTGCTTCTAATCAACATCGATTGCAAAGAAAAATTGATTATCCATAACTCGCTCAATTCTTGAAGAAAATTTTCGTGAAGCTCGTAAATGATTTTCGCTGATCATAGACATAAAAGCATTTGCAAACATGAGGCCTATAAATCATTGATATCCTTTTCTTTAGTTCCTAAAGCATATAAGGTTATTAGGATCATTCAAGAATTAGCATATCATCGGTGAGTCAGAAATAATGTAGTCACTTTACATTTTATTTTCATTTTCTCCACAAATCGTTTTCGTAAATATTCAAAAGAATTAGTTAACGCTACGGTTATTACTATATGGCGCTCGAAAATATGGCTCCTTAGACTGGCAAGGAGCAATTTGATTGGTTTTTGATCGATCCTCAAAAGCCTTATTTTTGAAGCCGTATTGGACCATCGCAGCATTAGAAATTAACAACAAAAGGCTGCTTGGTTTTGGCTGTGGCATCTAAAATGGACAGCCAACGTTTTAGCTTAATCTTCGAAGACCTTTTTGCTGTGGTTAGTAAAGACGAATAGACGATTACGCTAAAGATGGCGGCGAGGAACTTTTTACCAAGATTCATTGCGTTCTAATTACGAATCCTTAACGATTCTACAGGAATTCGATTAAAGAACGCGATGCATCTCGGTAAAAAGTTCCTTGCCGCCATCTTTAGCGTAATCGTCTATTCCAAATCATAAACGAAAATGCAAGCATATTTGGCATCGAAACGAACAAACACAATGATGAAAAAGAACAAAAAGCACGGTAAAGCAGTACAATAATACAAACAATGTTTTGAAAAATGTTTGTCATATCATAAAGTCTTTATTAAATAATGACGCTCGATCCATACTGGAAAATATTGGGTCTTAGGTTCCTTGTGCGAACTTCAATGCGCTCGGTCCGTACGTCAAACTGTGGTCTAATTATTTTCCAGCATTAACCCCTAATCGTTGAATAACCGCATAATATTTAACACCGGGTGGCAACTCAAATACAAAATTCACACGTTTAAGCCAATTTGATAGCTCAGTATATAATTTCCAATTACAATAGATGTTAATCAGAGACACATCACTGCAGCTCGTCATATTTTGGTCTACGTCACAAATTTACAGCCGTATTCAGACGTCATTCACTCAAAACAGCATCTAAAATTGTTGCCTTATAACTATATGTTAAAAAAGTATGACATTTATGCATCTCAAAAACAGTATCACCTATCACCTGACAAAAACAAGGAACACCAACTGTGTCATACAGGAGTAGCCCCTACTAGAAATTCAATCGATGTATTTTGCATGCATTATGGATAGACAAAGCGCTGAATCCTAGTATTATCGGCTATTATTGTTCCCCGAGTCCAAATTTTCTTTGAAAAGCCTTGAAAAGTACATTAGCAAGAAATGTCATCTTTTCTTTCTAAATTCTGTTGTACTCTGTAGAGTTTAAGGCCGCAATCGTACCACAACCTGACGCAAAACTTCTAGAAAAGGCTAAATCTACCAAGATTTTAGCAATTTTGGATGGTTAAAGCAAAACAATAAAGAACAGATGCATTTTTCATGAGAAAGTAAGAATTTGGGCCAGTACTGAAAGTTTCTTATAACTCCCATGTTTCTTATGTTATATTATCCCAGTACTGGAGTTTCTTAATCTTTTGGCGATCTGAGAGTTGACTTTCTTACAGTTTGTCATAAAAAATACGTGTAACACGACTAAGGACGCAAAAAAACAAATGAAATATTAATCTAGCACCGTTTCATCATTTCTCTTCTGAAAAATGGCCTGTCTTATCTTCCTACCACTTTCTAGGGAGCTCATTTAAGAATAAGAAATAGGACTTGGAAGGCTCAAAGTGCTTTCCCGTGCTAGCTACTTTTGTCTTGCTTTCCGTTGCATTTTTGTCTTTCAGTAGGAAGGCAGATGGTTTGGCAAACTTTAGAGAGAGATCCTTGTTTTGAATAGAAAAATGATTAAAGTAAATCCGAAACCTACTGTTGTAAGATTTTTGTGCTCGACTGTAAAATAGGTCTCCATATCTGTGAGAGCTAATATTGTCAGGATCAAGTAAGTTTAGAATTAGAAATCAAACATACTCTTGATATTATCCTTATCATTACATATGCTTACGATGACCTAATCATGATTTATCATCAAAGAAAGATCTGTATACTTATACAACCGATCACTTTAGCTGAGCCAAAACGCAGGTTGTTCCTCCCTCACAGACAGTGAAATCGGATTTCGTCTTTGGATGCAATCAGCTGGAAAATTATTGGAATGGAAACCACATCCTATCATGTTCAACACAAATCAAAACTCAATCATGAATTTCTTCGTTATCTGTTAATTCATCAAACACTCTGGCGAGCCAATTATAATCAAGGACATGCGTTGAGTTATTGCATCTGAAATTTGATTTTGTTCCACGTTTCTCATGTTCCATGAAATCAATAGTGATTGGAACCATAACTTATCATGCTTAACAAGTTTAAAACTTCAACCATAAATTCCTTCGTTATGTATCATTCCTTACAATTCATCATTCCCAGATCAGACCTTTCCTGGACGTACACGTTTGCCCTATTCTACGTATTCTGCTATTTCCCGGATATGGGTAAGTAGCCTCCTAACCTGACTTGTTCATGCCACCCCTGCATACCCATATTATTCCATTAACTTTGTTGTAACTTTAAAACTTTTAATTGTTTCCTTTTTCTCATAGTTACCAACATCCTAACAAACACTGTACATAATGCCAATAACTTGGTTCTGTACAATATTGATAGATAGATAGATAGATAGATAGATAGATAGATAGATAGGTTCACAGTGCGACCTCACTGGCAAGCCAATCATATTTCTGGCCACACCTTTGAAATAAAGAATCTGAGATCGTATCTCGTTTTCAGTTTCCATCGATGTGAAAATGAATGCAAACCACAGCTGATCATGTTTAATACATTTAATAATTCAATCATAGTTTTCTTCGTTTATCTCTCAATTAATAATCCCTGATAAACTCTCTATGGAAAGCAAAGTACATTTCAAGACATGCCTGTATAGCATCTGAAATCGGATTTCACTTTCAGTTTCCATCAAACTAAATAACAATAACTGAAAGCAAAAACTGCTGTAAAAGCTGTAACAAACCGCCCTTTATTAAGCCATCTCTCTAATAAGCCCCTTCCTTCTAAGCCAAATTTAAACAACCCAACCCTCTCTATCAAGTCCCCTGCTTATATCAAAGATTTCCCACCCATTTACTAAATAAGTTGGCATGTAAATTTTGATGAAGTTTAGGATCAAAAATATGTCGAATTAGTGTATTTGACTCATAAAAAACGTATGTTGACTCCACAAATATGAAATAAATCATCAATGAACCAAAACTTTAGACTTTTGACGATGAGTCCCTAGAATCCCTACGGTAAACCTTGCTCAACAGGGACTCGTAATGAAACAGCAATATAGCTGACCCAATTTTCTGCAATCATCGATGGAATTATAATGAAATCATGGCTTCGAATCTCGAATCATGGTCCCTAATTTCGAAGCCTCAAACCTCAAATCTCTTCCCAGTCGTATCAGTTCTTCAATCCAATCGAAAATTTGCCATTCAATCTGATTGGTGCTCTAGGAAGCTCAGAGTTTGGGCATAAATAGGGTCAGATTTTTAGAGTAATGTTATGAGTCTATGTTGACCGAAGCACCATCATCAGGTCAAAAGAGCACAGGGAACAAGGGATTCCAGGTCATAAGTCTACCAAAGGCTAGCATTTATATCCTTGTCATTTGACTTTGTGAATAAGCCCTCCTCTCTTGCAATCCCCCTTTTCTTTTAAGCCCCCTTCTGCAGTGCATGTGAAATATGTTCGAGCAAGTAGGTCAACATAAGTAAGTAAGTCTGTCAGCTAATTCATAATTGCTGGTGGTTTCACATTGGAAAAATTCTCTGGCGAGCCATTGACACCCTAGGGCAGGCCTTGATTTACAGCATTTAACATTGCATCTCGTTTTGAGTTTACATCAAACCAACAATGATTGAAAAACACAACTAATCGTCTTTAACACACTTCAAAATGCCATCTAGTCATTATCAAGTAAATCCTAATTCCTGGTTTCACATTCAAAAAACTCTCTGGCGATCCAATTACGAATCATATTCGATGATATCCTTCGCAACGAAACATTGCTTATTACAGATGGTTCGTGATGGCTAATATCTCCAGATAGCCATCTGACCAGTTTCTTAATTAACAAAAGAACCATTGAGAATAAAATCTCATTTCGTTTTCATCAATACCTTTGACTTGATTATTGTGTGGTTTATTCTCTCTGTTGGCTCTAATACATCACCTTTCACGTCTTCAAAAATCTTCACAAGATAAAATGAACAGGTGTTTGCAAAGTACTTCACGTTGAAAAATTATTCTGAAAACTTTTTTCACCAGGGCTTGCTGGGTTTGCTAAAAGCCTATCGTATCCAAGCTTTATTGTTATTATCATTATTATCATTATAATAAAAATTATTATTAATTATTATTTATTTATTTCAAATAGTCGTATAAAAATAGCAACATATAAAAGCTAAATCAAGCCTACTACAAAGTAAAATTGTTTTTAAAATGAAAAAGAAATACATAAATATCTAACATAGGGTTTCTCTATACGAGACTTCTTTTCAAGAAATTAGCACTATATGATTGCCAAAAATTCAACAAGCTTCAATATCATATTCTGAATGGTACTTTTTCGTTTTAACATTGTTCTGAAATACTTTTCAAGGCTTACTGGGCTTGCTAAGACTATTTCATATCAAAACATTTCTTTACAAGACACTTGCTTTTAAAACTAGTAATAGGATTGTCGGAGGTCCAAGAAGGTCAAGTATCACATTTAAGAAGCAACAAGAGAATGCAACGGCTACAGCCACTGCCACCATGACACGACATCATTGCATATTTTTTTCTAGAATGATAACCAGATAGTTAAACGTGTCCAGCCACATATGGTGGTCCTTTCTGACAGACATTGTTCTATTTGTCAAGGGACGTATCTATTGTAATTGCTGAGGAATATCATAATTTTTCCTTCCAAAAACAGTACTAAAAAATGTTGTACTCTATATTCAAAACTAAGGGAATTAAGTGCAGGGGCTGATCAGAAATTTCTTCAAAAACCCTTTTGAAACGAAAGTGGTTAAAGGTGCCAGGAAAGAGTTAACAGGTCACAAATCTATGATGCATTTGGTAATGAAAGACTAAATATCGATTCAAAGCGTAAGAAACACAAATCAAAGCTATTTCAAGAAGACTTTAAATCTCACCTGTTACTCTGTGTCATCCTTCTGTCGGCAGTGAAACGACTCTCCGTCACTCTTCTTTGAAACAGATATGAATAAAATCTGAATTCCAACAAACTTCAAGCAATTCACGGTAAGAACAGATGAAATTCACTCATGTTTCATGCAAATAATCATTTGATAAATTCTTAGAGGAGAAGATAAAGAACTCACTTGAAAGAAGCAACCATGTTTGCGAAACTGAAGTATTGATAATGATCTTGGTGTAACGAGTGTCCACACGGCTCCGCGCTAGCTCTTCTTTTGTACTGCCCCCCGTAGAAGCGCAACTCTAAGTACTTTGCGAACGATAATGACCATGATTCAAACGACAGTGGCACGACGGGGGTCACCTAGAATAACAAAAGATTTCGTTATCGTTGACTTCACATCGGATATTTTCTAAATACACGCACATTCGCAGATCTTTTGTGTCAGCGAATCTGGTTCTCAAGATTTCATCAAATTTTTCTAAAAATTGCCAACAATTATCAGAAAGTGATAAATTTGCGTAAAATTTCGCATATCATGACATCAGAAATTTATCACCACAACTAAAAACTTTCATTTTATTTTAATGCCGTTTTCTAACGCTCTATTCTTTGCGTATGAAAAAGACAGTAGATTTGAAAACAAAACTCTAACCGGTACATTTTGAAAACGGTATCACGTGAACACTCAAAAATGATGAAAATGGAAGCTTTTTCGACGCTTTCAAAATGGGGTTGATTGATTCTTTAGGTACAGGCATATTTCTTTAGCATCAAATTATTGGGGAAACTTATCAAATTATTGGGGAAAGATTATCAAATTATTGGGGAAACTGTAATGGGTTTATAACCGTCAAATGTCTTACTGTTTTCAAACTGTTCCGGTATCGTGTGAACGCTAGCTCAAATTTTGTCACATTTTTCACTGTGTTCAAAAAAAGAGCCGGCTTCGTGTGAATGTAGTCTTATACTAGCTGGAACTTTATCATGAAAGAGAAAGACCAATGAGGGTGTTGTGGTGCAGTGATGTCAGCCTCTGACATTGCAACCAGGATTATCAGGCAGACAGGGATCGATCCAAGGTAGACCCCCAGCACTTGAACGTCATGACAAACGGTCGCAGTCTTGATTACGTCTTCTCTGCTTCCGCGATCCCAGTTTTTGGTGCCAAAACCGAAAATTTCACCTTCACCCTCAACATATATTGGTGATTTTGCCAGTGATAAGGCTGTGTTTACTTTGCAAACATTTCATTTTGCTCTATCCAAGAAAAGATATTTGTTAGCTTTCAGATCAGCGGTGCAATGAAACGCAGGCGAAAAGTTCGAGCTTTTCACCCAATTTTGATTTCTCGTATTTGCTCACAGCCATAGTTTCGTCGCAAGTTGAAAGCAAGCGATCCAGCTAAGATATCTGCAATCTATTTCTTTGGAATTAAAAACTGCACAGCAAATTTGAAGTTTGACGATTCTTCTAAAGAAGCAATTAGTATTGAGTGATTTGTTCTTATGCCTGTGGCTACGTTTTAAATTAGCTACTTGAAAGTTCTTTTTTTTTTGTAACAGCCTTAAATAGCGGACTCATCATAATAAACCCATGGACATACAATAAACTTGTAACCTGTGGGGAAAAAGTATCAACTCCTGTAAAAGAACAATAATCAAATTATATGATAAACCTATAAAGAGAAAACTGTTAAACCTGCAAGAAGGTCAAGTAATCATTTACCAAAAACATTTTAATACGAAATTATCACACCAAAGATGCGTTTCGTCGCACACTCTTCAGTTTGGAGGATCACAATTTCGTTGTAAGGCTTAGCTATCCTTTGAGATATTGCATGGTAACTTCAAGCTACTATTACCATATCAAAACCAGATTCAAAGAAAATTTTCAATCCTACATTCCCCACGTAGGATGAAATAATCGCCATCATTCTCCAGTCATTATTTTGTGAAAACTTAACGTGGCGATGGATCTGAAGCGGTCTGGGAAACTTTGCTGGTTGCAAAATGATTGGCCTCTTTGCATCATTCAAATTTCGGCTCCAAATTACATTTAGTATTCGGCTTTTCATATCTTCCAGAACATGGACTGGAAGAGGAGGGAACAGTCCAAGAAATAAATGAATAAGTTTACGAAATCGCAACCAGAATATAAATTTAATTACAAGTAACACGACGAACAGTTTTATTTCTGATTTTCACGATGACATGATAAAAAGAATGAGCAAGTGGTAAAAAATTACTCGATGAATCCAAGTAGTGTAAATATTGACAAATCCATGTTAGTGACAATCCAGTAAATAGTAATTAAGACATTACGATAAAGTGATTAAGACATGATCTAGACGTGAACGGTTAGAAAATAGTTATCAGTATGTTTCAGCACTCAAAGAAATAAATGAATTACCGTATTTTTGGAACTGTATCGTCGGACAGTATGCATAGCTCAATCTGACCATGCAACAATCCAAAAGATATCTGAACCTGCTACAAGCTTATATCTTGCTTGTGTTCATAACATTTGCTTTCGGGAAACTATGTAAGATCTTGCTCGTGAAGTTTATTTAGGTCACCCGTACATTAGTGATAATAATTAATCAGTATATATTTATGCGAATTCTAAGACATCTTTGACTCGATAGAGGATCAATCAAGAAATCCCCCCGGATAAAATCACTGGAGCATCATTTGAGAAATAGCCTACGCCAGCAGTCTATATTGGCGGATGTTTGCAAAAGACTAGAGTATATCGCTCCCTATTTGAATCTAACAAGAATACATCTGCCATGAAAAATAGTAGCAAGTGTCCTATACAAAGAGAGGTATAATCCTACAAATTAGAATTAGCAACTTTAAGACAATTAAACATTAACTCTATGTTTATCTATGTTTCCAACCGTTAAAGTTCGTACAAGCATAAAATATGAATAACATTATGGTGTTGAAAGTCAAATTTTGGATGAATTTAGTATCACGCCCAATTTTGTGATCAAAAATCATTTTACACATTTTAGAAAAGACAAATCAGACACTTTCCTCTCAAGAACATTACTCTATCTGAGCACTGGCTTGCACAAATAAGCACACCGTTCAAATCCTTTTCTGGTTGCTGAAGCACTATAAACGACCGATCTGATATAACGTGACTAGAAAGAAGGGATGGGATCTGATTGCCTGAATACCGTGAAATTGGATGATATTCGTGGGCTTCAGCAGCCAGTAAGGATTTGAACGGTATGCTGTAAAAATATAAAGAAAATCACTAATCTTACGAAGCAAAACAAAAATACATCTGCCGCAAAAACAGCAGCTAATGTGCTATCAAATGAAGAAAATATCAGCAAGCTAGGACCTTTATTCCTATAAAGGTCGGGTTTATGTTCATTTATGTCTCTTGCCGTTGTCGTTTTGTGCAGGCTTATAACGGCAGTTGTCGAAAGACAAATGTGATAAATTTAGTATCACTGCTTATCTTTAGACCAAATAAACATATGCATTTTTAGAAAAGACACATCAGATGCTTTCCTCTCACGAAAATTACAACGCGCCTCAACCTCATGCTCTCAACTTTTGTGATAAGTAACTGGTTATATTAAATCCTTCTCGTATCAAAGCATTAAAAATGTTCCATTTGGTAATAGAACGGATCACTATGCTCCAAAAAAACATCGTTTAATCCACTCTATTTTACTGTTTCTATTAAATATTTTCATGCATTGCAGCCCTGTCGGTCCATATGGATTGCTTTTCATGAGGCCATGTACCGTGCAGTCGAGTGTAATCCTCGCCCGGGACTTCAGTTGACACTACACCCAAGTCATTTTCGAGGGGATGTCAACGAAATTACATCCTGTTGCAGAGAATTTTTACTTCAAAAACCCATCCTTACGAGGGGCACATACGTATCAACAAATAATAGCAAAGATAAACAACTCTATCAGCAGCAGTTACTTAACTTCCTTAACAGCTCAAACATACTAAGATTTGTACGAAACAACTTTCGCCATGAACGCTGAGCCATTTTAAACACCGTTCTAGGAAACTGACAGCTTTGTTCAGCTAACAAAACTGTTAGACATTTGCTTGCTATTGCCGGCGTCTCATGAAATTCTCAGTGCCATCAGCAGGGGCTTTCTGATCAACTATACCGCCGCACCTGTCGTATTTACCCAACATCAATGTGGAGGGCTATTCGGTAACAAGATACGAATTTTCAACGTGGTATGATTGCTTAACGGCGCACAAGGATGGGTCATCAACAGGGCCAGATAATATCACAACGGGATCCGCTAGTTTTATTGGTACCCAAGCACAAAGCGATTAGCCATTATTGACAAAGGGAACTCCAAACTCAGTCGGTCACGTCAAAAAAAAAAACAAAAACAAATCAAGCCACAAAAGTTGCTCTGACATTCATGTAGCTTGCTCGCTTGTTGTGCATTCCAGAAAAGGTTTTTAATAGCAAACATGAGCACATATCGAAAAAGGATGGATTTTTTTTACAAGCATCTGCCATTTGAAATTTCATTTGTTTGGTTCAGAAGCTGAGCAGTATGTGTTTTGATTTAACGTATATTTCCGTTCCTTTTTGATTACAATATTCGTAATGGACGTAGTTAAAACTAGCAGCAGCGTAGGGAGCCATCCAGGAAGCCTTTTCTGCCTTAAAGACACCTGGCATGTGGCTCAGTTGAATGGAAAAGATTTGAATAAAGTTTATGCAATGATTGATGATTCTTTGCCTCTCTGTTGCATCTTGTTAACTGTCATCTTGAATATCGCCTCAACAACAGCTTTTCGTCGGTTTTCCGTACCTATCCGTGCTTTCCTTTGAAACCACTGAATCATAGCATACCACCAACAAAGCAGATGTGCTTTTAAAGAAATCGATGGCTTAATCACAACAACAAAGCGAAACAAACTGACCTGTTTACATTGTTTGCACCAACTCCACGTCAATATTGTTCTGTCGTATCCAGGGATTGGCGATTCTAAATTTCTCATATGGATGTATAATGAGCCATTGCCATGGGCGAAATATCGCACGTGATTTACCATGGGTACATCACAGTTGTGACTGTAGCAAATATACGACGGCCTAAGTAGTAAAGAAAATATTCAACGGATGAATCAAAAAAGAAGAAGCAACACGTCTTCACAGTGTGCCGGTTAGAGTTCCGTTTTCAAAATCTATCGTTTTCAAAATCTGCTGGCAAAAATTGTGGAATTTTCGTGTGAATGGGAGGCCTATCCGTCACATTTTTCGCAGTTTTCAAAATGTGCCGGCATCGTGTGGATGCAGTCTAAATCTAGTATCAATTGCTGTGACGAATCTCAACAATTATTTTATCACATCACCACCATCATGACAGCAGCAAGAAAGGTGATCTCCTAACAACGAAAGTAACCACAATGCAATTCAGCATATTTTTCTCTTAACATTTAGACTATATATAAGAGAATATATATAAATATTTATATACCCACAAGCTCAATCATTCAATTGTATTAGCAACAACATATAAACTCAAAAAAACACAACTTTGTAAACGTTTCGGCACAAGCCTTCATCAGTAATGAACTTTTAGAATTCAAACAGAGCAATACATATCAATCTACAATATCTAAATAATAGAAAAGCAACAGTCTAAATGGGATCCTACTAATCAAAATGAGTATATATAATATATAAAAGAGAATGGACAAACCTGAAGCAGTATCTCTCAAGAAAACCGCCCAGCGTGATGTCATTGCGTCCATAAAACTCCATAAATACTGCCCTAGGAGGCGACAAAAATAGAAGATGTACAGGTGAAACATGACAAGGATGATCGGTAGGATGCTTCAAATAAAGGTCCTCCGATTTGTTGTTTTGAATACCTCGTACACGTCAAACAGCGTCTTACTTTATCTATGGGCACATTAATTTAATAACTGATCATTCAAATATCATAAATTTGTGTTTGATGCCATTAGAATTATGACGGTGAGTCTCTTGTATTCCTTTCGGTAAACCTTGCTCAACAGGGACTCATAATGAAACAGTGAAAAAGCTGACCCTATTTTCTGCATTCGATTGATCGAATCATGAATGAACGACTGCTTGAGCTCCGTTCAACGGTCACTCCTCAGAAAAAGAAATGCGATAAAAATCACGTTAAGCAGACATTTAATCACCGAAACTCGGTTTAAATCTGAAAAAAAAGTTCAAGTTACCTGGTGAGTGTAAAATAGGTCTTAACATCCTTCTATGCTTTCTGATTACTATACAAACTAAACAAACCCTACAGGGACATGACCATAAGGAGCAAAGGGCAATGACAACCCTGTTGCCATTAACATAAAGACATGCAAAATATTACAAATAAATCAAAAACAATAAACTGCTAAACATACGATGAATTACACATAAATACTCGAATCTGTTTCACATTAGATGTCAGGCCAGCATAGGAAAATGATGCTGAACAGCTCCGGACGAGATAACAACAACAACAGCAATTGCTACTGTCACTGATCGTTCTCCAAAGGCCCCACCACTCACCACACTGCGGATTTGCTGTCAGGTCAGGGTTCCTGATTTAGCAGTATCAACGATCTGATTTTCAAACAGCCTGAAATAAATTTTATTTTCAGACAACCTAAAATTGTTGCGTACGCGCAAGGATCCCTGGGTGACAGCGCCAGCCAGATTTTGAATTAAATTGTCATCTAGACTGGCCTGAAATAATTAAAAGTACTTCTTACCATGGACTGATGCATGGCTTGGGTGCATTATGAGACTCGCTTGAATAGCTGCTGAAGAGAACTGCAATTCGTTGGTGATTGTATGGATCGAAACAATCCATCTGTAAATCAAGAGAAATACAGGTACACAAGCTACTCTAATTGCCTTACATCAGAGGAATCTTTAGGCTTCAATTCTTGATATCAAAAAAGCTACGTCCGAAACACTGATATTGATGATTAATATCAACTCTTTTATCTTATAATTGTTTAACAGCCCTCATGAATACTGGTAAGCATGTGTTTATCTGATGCTTATTGCAACACATGACGTCACTATGATATGATGTATTTTAGCCAGATAAATGTCATGTACCCTTTGATCACCATATCGACTGCAATCTGCATCACTCCCGACATATACCCCCTTGCACTATAACAAAAAAGATCTGCCCGCTACACGGTGGACATGATTTATGCCTATCATATCATATGACGTCACTCCGTTTGTCAAAATGGTGTCTTAAGTGGATATTACTTCTTTCCGTGAATAGACCTTTTAGCAGTTCTGAAAAAAATCAGAATCGAACGATACCTTGATACATTTTGTAGCATTTTCGAACTTGCACAAAGGGGATAGAGCCTCTTACGCCATTCAATCGAACTTTGCGTACTAAAATGTTTTAAAAATTGGTCGATTCAGACTCTGTAGTAAACTGATTGCACATTCGTAGTTATCGCTATTGACAGACTGATCGACGCTCAAACTAGATTGAGCAAAGATAAAAAATGTTGTTGATGCTGTTCCTGTTGTTGTTGCAGCATTTGTTGCGATATCTTGGACTATGTCGTGAGTGTAACTCTTTTGTAGAGCAGCTAAAAGATCCATTGAATTACTTGAAAGGGACTTTTGCTACCGGGTGTCCCAGAAAAAGCGCAACAGATTTTATCATGGATAGCGACAAAAATTCACATTGAATCAACCTAAAATAATTTTTAAAATAATTCTTGATAGTCAACTTGAAGATAAATACCTTGTTTGTTGATATTGGTACATTAAGGGTGGGAACATTAATATTGAAAGTCCAATTTTGCCTCCACTTCCAAACCAGAGCTTTCGGATTTTGGCCTAACTGCAAACACGCTTTTTAGGGGAATCTCCTTAGTTATGGGCATAACATAGCAGTTATATGAGCAAGAAGCCATACTTTGAGCAAACATTTCAATAGAAAGTCGAGAGATAAAAAAGCCACCCACGATCAGTGACTATTTTCAAGGATCTTGTACATGGATACTTTTCCCGTGGGTATATTTGATTGTGTTTCGTAATTATACTGAGACAGATTATAAACAATGGATTTCATTCAAACAGTGAAAAAGTTGCCGAACTAACTTATTTTCACTTTCACTCAGGCAAACTAGTTCACCTGTTTAACAGATGCAATTCTAACTTTTTGAGACTTTGTAGGATAAAGAAAGATTTCTCTTGAGGGCAAAATTAATGCATTTGGTTGTGAAGTTAAGGTTTGGATTTCTATTCAAATACTTTCCTCAGGGCAACGCTTTATGCTCGTATTTTGCGGTAATTCCGGAGTTTCCCCGAACGGCGCGTTTGCAGTTTAGGTCAAAACCCACAAGCTCTGGTTTGGAAGTGGAGGCAAAATTTTACTTTCAAAATTAACATTCCTACTGTCAATGCATCAGCATCAACCAAGAAGGTATTCATCTTCAAGTTAACTATCGAGGATTATTTTAACAATCATTCTGAATTAATTGGATCTAAATTCTTGCCGCTAGCTGCGATCAAAACTGCTGCGTTTTTTTTGGGACACCCGGTACTTCCTGATATTCAATGGTTTTTTAAATATCTTGATTCTTTCAAATTTACAGCGATTTATGTTTTTTGTGAAAAATTCAAGTAAAATTTAAAAATCTGAAATCATCGTAGCTTCCAAATCAATAGAAAGAAAATTGGTTTATAAGGTAGACAACAATCCTGCAAGTAGAAATCTGTCACCCCCTTTCTAGTTAACAACTAAGAACTTTGATGATGTCGCAATCCCAAAAAAGTTTAAATATAAATATGTTTACCTGAATTAACTTTGAAATCAATTCGAGAAACTTGAGAGGAAATGATTGAGAACAATGCAGGTGAGCGTTAAAATGAACCAATTGCATTAAGGTTTCAAAACAGAACAACAAATCGTCTATGTATAATTAATCAAGAGAGAAGAACTCTCGAAACTGCTGTGTCTTTTAAGCACAGTTTTTGCCTGAAAGAGAACAGATCCAAAGGCGTCTTAAGGCACTTTGATTAAAAATAACAGAGATACATGTATACAAAGTACAGAATATATGCAGCTGATGTCAAAAACTGCGAGTTATCTTGAGTTACGTCTTCCATTTCGTTGCAAAGCTCAGTTAGTGGTTGCAATTTCTTTGATGTACAGATTGCAGCAACGCTCGATAACTGTCAAACTAATTTCTTCTTTCATTTTATATTCTTTAAACACGGTAACCCCGTCGGCAAAGGCCGCTTTTCAGGGGGCCGTGACAAAAACTTAGTCTAAAATTTACAAGTAAAATATATGAACAAACGAAACTAAAAAATCTAATTACAAAGTTATAGTAAAATTAAAATCAATATTTACATAATTTTCATATCGTGAGTGGCATGACACAATCAGACGGGACCAGAGCAAACCGGACCCCATGCCCACCCTGAAATAAGACACCATTTATAGCACCTCAAGAAAGGCAAAGAATCCGACCGACCCCAGTCCAATCCAACCGCATCCCGCCACCCACGATCAAATTAAAGGCGATGTTTAAAAGCATATAAAGAGGGTGCTTGCTTAACCTCAGGTTCAAGGCTGTTCCACAGATGTACGCCACGATATGAGAATGATTTTTGCCCATTACTGGTTTTATAAAGCGGAATGCGTAAGTCAGTCTCCGAGTTTCTCAACTTGACAGTGCGCCGTGAAGAGTTCTTTGAAAAGATATTTGAGAGATATGTCGGTGCAAGACCATTTAAAGATTTATAAACGATCGTCGCTGTCTCTCGTTTTATGATTTCAGCGATATTTGGCCACTTTAACTGTTGTATAAGGGCATCAGCAGGTGCATCATAGCTACTGTTTGTTACAATTCTGGCAGCCCGATTTTGTAACTTCTGCAGTGTAAGCCTTCTGGATTCCCCACAGCTCCCCCACACAGAGCAACAGTAGCGGAAATGCGGTTCTACGATTCCTCTATATATTTGGCTAAGAGTTTCTTGGGGTAGTATTGTCTTGGCATACTTTAAAAACCCTATGGCACGAGAGACCTTAGCACGCAAGAATCTAGTGTGCTCATCCCAAACAAGATGTTGATCTAGCTGAATTCCCAGATACTTAGTTTTCTCAACAATCTCAATCTGCGAGTCACCTATAGCAAAGGAGGGGGACTGAACATTTCCTTCAGAGATCTTTTTAAGATTAGGTCGATATCCTACAATCATGGCTTGAGTCTTAATAACATTTAAAGACAGTTTATTTCCTTGAAGCCACTGCTTCAGGCAGTTCAGTAATCCATAGTAAAATTCTCTCAATAATGCAACCAATGTAGACCAGCCACAACAAAACGAGAAATTTTGGCTTTGATAGTTATTGTCTACACTGTATTTTCGAAAATACTAAACATTTACAAAGAGTCCAATGGTGCAATTGTAGGAAAGAAGCTGAAAATTCTTTGAAGCAATTTGGTCCAAAGAAATAGGTCATCTGAGAAAAGTTCCGGCGAAAAACAGTAAGCTAGGCAGTCCCCAAGTAAATCAAAACAACAAAAGCGGAGTAAAAGAATTCTGAAAATTTAATGCCGGCCTTTCAGAATTGTTCTATTTCGCTCTTTTTATTCTGATTCATTTAGGACTTTCTAGTTTACTGTTTTTCATCACAATTACCCAAGTAAAAGAAGTTTACGCCGAACTTTTCAACGATTCAGACACCATACAGCCAGACTGACCATGTTAGTAGGCCTAAATTAGCAGGAATCTTACTATCCTAGTTTCAATTTGAAGCCTACTGTAAATAAATAGATAGCTAAATGAAAGAATGAATGAATGAATGAATGAATGAATGAATGAATGAATGAATGAATGAATGAATGAATGAATGAATGAAAGAATGAATGAATGAATGAATGAATGAATGAATGAATGAATGATCTGTAAACATTATTTTCTCAGTGTCCGAATGAAACAAACCTTTTTATCGCGATCCTCTGATGTTCCAACATCATTATCATCTTTCTTTTCGCGAACTTTCACATCAACTTCTATCTTCAAAAGTCCTTTATTCATCCTTTCATTTCTATCTTTTTTCTTTATATTCACTTCTTTCCTTCTTTCCTTGTGAAGTTCTTCAAAATCTCGATACATCTTCAAATCAACAAGCCCCCCTCTTGCTCTGAAATCAGCTAACAGACATTTGGTAACGCCATCTTGTGGACGGGGGACGACATCAGGTCTTGTGAACGGATGAGGTTCATTTATGATCAAGTTCGGATTAAGTTCTTTTTTCTGCGATGATTCAGTGATGCTGATAGCGTCCTGACCCGGCTTATTGTCCACTGCCTGCCCGGATAAAAATCTTGACTCGTACAGCTGGCCCGGAATGAAACGCCTGCAGCTACAGGTCTGTCCGTCTTTTGTCAGCAAATAAGGGAGTGGGTAGACACAAAATGGGGAACTTGATAAGATAACTTTCGAGATGACTTCAGAAAACTTTTTCGATTCTTCAAGAATATCATCATGCTTTTCTTTCGAATATTTGTCGAGCATTTCAGCATCATGAACCTGTGAATCTTCTTTTTTCAAAGTCTCATCTAAATCCACTTCCTCCGATGCATCATCCTCTTCTGCGATTTTGAAAACAGCGCGTCGATTTTTCTCATTTTTAACATTGCTGCATGGCACGAAGTGATCCTTTGTCGGTGGCAATGCGAACTCATCCATCAAGAATTTGTTTTCAAGTTTCAAATGATATGCAACGTAGATTAGATACTTCATGATCGCTTTTACTTTAGCCAATGTTGCTCGATCTGCACCTTGTAACACTAAAGAGCATCCAAGATCCGGAGCACATCCTTCGAAAAACATCAGTGTTTTTGCTCGGCCATCCTAGAAAACAAGTTTGAACCCATACATCAACAAACAAATAAAAAAGAAACAAATATACATACAAACACGCTGTTGCAAAGAAAATAGAAGAATAAGATTGTTTCAAGAAGATCTTAGGTGACACGTAACGGGGAGAGCATTATGCAAAGCCATGGGCAGTTAAGACACTGCAGTTTTGCGCTAGCACCTTCTCCGTAATAAATAATGCTTCCTCCGCATATAACTGCGGCAGCATCTTACCTAGCCTGCGTGCAGCCTCTACTGTTTGCGGAGGAAGACGGAGAGGAGGAGGAAAGAACGGACCTTCTCTCCGTCTTCCTCCGCAGACAGTAGAGGCTGCACGCAGGCTACATCTTACCACTTATGCAAAACGTCAAGGGTAACAAAATTGATTTGAAAGTCAGCAGGCCTTTTTAACAGCCAGAAGACGGTTTCGAAACGGCGTGCAAATCTGATAGGTTTTGAGAAAGAAAAAAAAACATGAACTACGTTGGCACTAGTAGTCTCGAGTTCTGTCATTAATCTCTGCCTTAGCCCACAGCAAGCACATAATGTGGTAGTAAATTCGCCAGCGATAATGTGCTAGTAAACTCGCATAAGCGGCGAGTACGTTTGGTTTATAAAAACATTAGATATAAAATATGCTTTCATGTTTTTCAAAGTAAACGCCAACCAATAATAAGCATAGAAAGCCTTTGGATTGAGCGCACTGACCTATAGACCTAATCCTTCCCAGCAAATTATGTAATATCTTCCAATGGGATCAACACATGTTTACAGCTTAGAAAGCAATAATACCCAACCCCCATCTATCGACGTAACTGATACAATCATGGTACCGCCCGGGGATTACCCAAAAATTGATGATCAGGCCTGCCATAACAGTTGGTAGTTTTAAAAGCTTTCTAGTCTTATGCGGAATGTCGTTGTTCTAGATTAACTTTCGGCCCTTCAAACCACATAAATGAATATTTGTTTCCTTAATGTTTGGCTTTTTCACGAGGTCATCTGCCTTAGAATCTTATGTAATCTGACCAAATGAATGAGGTCACTCTTTGGGTGTATGTGAGTTAACTCAGAGGGGAATGAAGATTCGAGGAGCTTATTTCTTAACTTCGAGAAGCAAAGGATTGGTTTTTTACGTGATTTTTTGTAAAAAGTGAGGTGCGACGAAGATTTGAGATTGATATTTGTCCTGCGATTTGATAGTAAGCTAAAAGAATAAGAAAAACTTGGCTTACCGGAAGGATGTATTTATGAAGTCTGAATTGCTGGCATGAACCCAATCTAGGACGGCTTACTTGTTCCATTGATTGTAACACATCGGCACCAGTGCATCTAGAAATATTTTCCATGACATTCTGCAACAAAATAAACTGAAATCGCATTGACGGTTTGCTTTTTTTAAAGGATAAGTATCGGGTGGTATGATTGTTGATAAAATGACAAGGTTACACTGTTGTGAATAATGTGTGGCACTTTTCTGCAACTATTTTCTCTCTTTCTCCGCGAAATTACGTATTTCAATCTGCGAAAAGCGCGAAGTGATGTCACAAACGCACAAGGTTAAACCAATTACCTGCGTGAGAGAGTTCCTTATAATTTGTAGTTAGAAATTCGAAGGCACCTTGAATTAACTCCTTTTGCCCTTTAGACTGAAAATAAAAGTAAAAAACTGGACAATACCTATGAAAAGTTCACAGTTTGAAGGACAAAATAGAATACAACAAAATTGGTATCGTTGTACCGTAATAAAAAAGTACAATAAAAACTATCAAATCTCACCGATTTGATGTTATGGACGAGAGTGATTCCTGCCTTGAGCAGCATATCTTGAGCAACCCTAGCAACAGTTTTCTCCACGAGCACGATGTTCGGTTTCAACGTGACGACACGTGCAATAAAGTTCTTAAGAAATTCGTATTCTTGTAGAACGACTGGATCAATTGATGTCAATTTATTTTCGACACGCTACAAACAAAGTATAAATCATGATAACTTGATTAAAGTTTCGATAAATTCATATTTCTACTGGCGTACCTTTCAACAGTACATGTAATTTTCTCCCCGAATTACCATAGCTTTTCGTTTTTAGGAGCTACAGGGCCTTAAGGTGGAACACTAAATAAGAGCTACCTTACACAAGAAATTAACTCGTTTCATTTTACTTCATTGTCGACTATTTAGAGATAGTAGATCTGTCTGCCCAGCCCTAATTTACGGCCTAACGGCTGCAAATTTGTAGCATGAAAAAACATTTACCATTCAATTATCATCTCTGCCCTCTCATCATTTTGTAGCTTGAGTAGCAAAGCCTATATAAACAGATGGGGGACGAAAATATTACCGCAGTGTTCTGGCACCCATGGTAATCATTTTGAAAAACTCACAGCTCAAAGAGCAAGATATAAAACGTAAGGTTTAGAAAAGACATAAATTGAGATTGGCAAATCTTTAATCTTGAGCCCAGAAACCAGGATTTTGCACCTTTAAAGGTCAGATAAAGGCAAATGCAATTTTTTTATATTTGTAACTTTAAACTATGGGGAATCCGATGGCAATAATATTTTTTATCTTTGGGATGCAAAAGGAAGGGTTTGGGGATGCAAAAGGAAGGGTTTGGGGGTTTTGAAAAAGGGCACTTCTTCAAAAAACCGCGTAGTGGTAGAGGCCTGGAACTAGCTAAGTCGTGACGTGGAATGAGTAATGAGAAATTCATCACTTGAGAGGCCCAAGGCGCTGAGAGAAAGCAGTAACGACGAAGATCGCACGCGGCGTGTCAACTTGATCCCACTCTGCAATGGAAGCACACAAAAACATCATTTGGAGAATTATTTGATCTGTGATGGGTGCAGCGTTTTGGGATCAAACTACAAAAACATCATTTGGAGGGTTATTTGATCTGTGAATAGCCGAATGAAACCATAGTAATGATCAAACAGTTGACCATTGTGTTAACTGCAAAGGCTACCAGAAGAACACACCTTGATCCCCTCAGGGTTAGATTGTTTTTATCAGGATTCATTCTCCTCGTTGGGCTTACAAGCGCCTGTCGTAGGTACATTTGCATGGCTTCACGAATGATCTTTAAATACAAATTATATTGTACGAGGTAGGAAATACACAGGCCATCTAAGAGTTCGCAAATAGAGTCATCGAAGAAAAGGAAAACTATATTTGCAGAAAGAACGCTCTCTTATCGGTCTATGATAAGAGACTATCACTTGGCCTAGTCATGACATGGCAATTTTCCCGTTATCTGCATCTGCGATTCGGTGAGTATATCTTTCAATTTTAACTACAATTTCATTTTTTTCCTCACGCCGAAGAAGGTGCTCTGGAAGCTAGCTAAGTCACTTGTAGCAGCCAATGTATGTTCAAAGTCGTTAGGATTGAAATATTTAGTGCAGACCCCCGATGTTTTCATTGTTGCAATTCTTGTACGTGTTCTCTCTCCAAGCCAGTCCACAGCTCACTGCTGCAACACGTCTGTCCGTGCCAAAGTACGGAATAATGTGCATATACCTTCTTCTCTGCACAAGCTGACTAGCCACAACCATAAACTACCCACTTTCTCGGCGTTTTGATTTGAGATAGTTAAAATAAGTAGTCGTTTCGAACTTTCCTGACTTGACTGTCAGTGAGTGCAAATAGACTCGTACATTCCCTCACAGCTTTGCATTGACTCAATCGACTCATTCCACGTCACGCCTCTGCTAGTTCCAGGCTCTTTTGCTTGCGCAGTTTTTTTGAAAAATTTGACTGAAAAAAGGAATTCGAGCGGCAATTTCGATAAGTTCCGGAACTCATATCGAAATTTCGTTTGAAATTTTGAAATCTCCAGGCTGTAAATGGTAGAAATCAATAAAAAAGTATTTTGCCTTTATCTGACCTTTAAATCCAGCAACTTGCTTATGTCAAGTCTATTCTATATCATTTGAAAAGCAATTTCCTTCTGATTTCATATCTGAATTCAAGTGAATCGTCCATGATTCGTCATGCACCGAACTGTTGACTTTAATGTAATGCAAGCGAAATTGGAGTCTTCAGTTTTTTGGCCTTTAGTTTTAATAGACGATTATGCTAAAGATGGCGGCGAAGAGCTTTTACCAAGATGCACTGCGTTCTATTTACAAATCTTTACCAATTCTATAGGAACTCGATTAAGGAACGTAGTGCATCTTGGTAAAAAGTTCCTTGCCGCCATCTTTAATGCAATCGTCTATTACAAATGCATTTTCAATGAAATGAATATCTGAAGAAAGAACGCTTTGTCTTCTTTCTCCTGGCCTTACGTTTCTGAATTCAAAATCCTGAAATATTCTACCTGATATTCAATTGCACAACTGAGCATCAATATTCTTGGTTGCGTGAAGTTACAAGTCATCTTTTTATGCACAACATGTTTGGTAAAAACCACCCCACTGATGACTTGGCATTCTGGCTTGTCTCCAACGGGAACTGCCTTAAACCAAACATATTGACGAATATCCATGTCATCATCGCGGCGGACATCAGGAACAACCTGAGAGAACATCGAAAATTTTTAATAAAATATTCAGGGATTTCCCAAATTCGATCTCATTCATAGAACGACATTCTGATACAAAGTTATCACTAAGAATATGCATCATCAACGACCCTGACAACAAAAATATGCATGCCATCCTGTACGCTCGAATTATAGCTATATGCAAATCCTATGCCTGTGAGGAGCTGCTGCTATTAGTAAGGCCTACTGTAATCCAGGCAAGCCAAGCTGGAAATTTGGACAATGTTTCCGTCTATCTGTTGCCATTTGTCCACCTGAAAGGTTCCTGTTGTTGGCTATACTTTCTACTGGGCATAAATTATCACGAAGTATTGAGTAGGCCCTCGAAAGCACATTAAAAATAGCACTGGATAGACAGCTTGCTACACAAATTAAGAACCATGTTGTCAAAGATAGAGTAACAATACCTGTTCACTAATGCGCAACACAGTCGGCATAATAACATCTTTCCATTCTTGTGTAAGACCATCTTGTTCAACTAACTGTTTTAACAGAGCTTGTAAATGGTGTTGAGCAGCGAAGCTGTTAAAGAGTATATGTACTAACAAATAACTGTGTTCAGCAAACGGTAATAGAAACTTGACGTAGCTAGTAATAATGGAATCGTGTAGCATTTCATAACAACCTCTCTTCATTCATTCTTTGTCTTTTTCAATCAATGACTAACAAACAACAAATACCAACAATAAACTGCACAAGCAATCACACATCGCATTCGTAACAGAACAGGGAAGGACACTAACGTCTTTTTGAATTGGCAAAAACGTCCTGTTTTAAGACTCAGTGCGCTTGCAGCAAGGAGCAATGCACTCCAAGAATCTACTACACTTTCCAAAAAACTCTTCAAAAATCGCTAAAAATCCCCGAATTTCGAAAATGTTGAAAATGTCACAAATCTTCAAAAAACTTTTGAAATTCCAAAGAATATCTATAAATCTTCGAAAATTAAAGAAATTTCTGAAGTCTCCGTCAACGAATATCAGATTCTAAAAAAAAATCTTTTGAAAATCTCAAAAATTGCTTAGATCCTCAACATACTAGGAAAATCTTGCAAATCTCAAAAATCTTTGAAAAGCTCTAAAAGATTTGAAAATCACAAAGATCTAAAAAACTAAAACCTCAAAGAGTCTTTGAAATCTTGATAACATCTTTGAAATCCTCAGAAAAACCCTCTAAAGTCTTTGAGAAATTTGAGAGATTTAAGAAAACCCAAAATCTCATACCCTACTCTTGGATTGATTTGGCCATTGGTTTATATTGAATGAATGAAATTAGAGGAAAGTAATAGGACATCGTTGTCCTCATTAGTCATTAAAAAGATAAATTTTATACCTGAGTCTTTCTCGAGCCAACCCTTCTCCATTGTCATCAATCATAGGGTCTCTTGGTTCAATTTGATGCAACGAACGAGGTTTTGGAAATTCGATGCCCCGTAAGATATCATCAACAAAATGCGTGGCACTTGCGACTTTTGGCACTTTCTTCTTGGCTACAAATGGATGTCCCTCTACGCATACATATGTGTCTAATGGTGGCGGTGGAACATGAGTGATGAGAGACAGCTTGTTTGTTTGATCGTAAATTTCTTTTCGAACTTGTTTTTCTGAATCCTGAAGAAAAATATTGGGATAACGGATTACTTGATGAGGTCAACATGACATCAGTTTTTACTTGCTGAAGTTACTCAATCACAACTTTGCTCCAACAAAAACAAAGATCAAATTCAAAACCATAATTTCGACAATTTATTATGTATCGGGTGACCTAAAAAGTGAAAATGTGTTTGTAAATCACCGACATTTGATCATATTGCCAGACTTGAAAATTCTCTGTGCGATGTGTCATGACTTCATAAGAAATATGATTTTCGGCAAAAATGCGATGTTCCCTTGAAGTATTATTGCTCAAAATGATATTGCTCAAAACACGTTTTCTGCCTCTGTCCTTTCAGACAAGAAATGAAGACCTATGAGGCACGGGGGGGGGGGTTCTTCCATAGTAAAGATACCTGGGGATGTGCCGCCCGCAAGGGTATGCTTTTTCAAACCTTCTAGTCTAGCCAAGGGTATACTTTTTGCCAATTTTAGTCCATTTAGTCTGCCAAGGGTATACTTTTTGCCGATTTTCGCCCATTTAGTCTGGGCAAGGGTATACTTTTTGGCAATTTTGGTCAAAGAAATGTCAAACTTCGGTAATTCCTGTAAAGAAACCTAAATTTTTTTCAAATTTTGGTCCTTAGAATGCAAAAATTTGGCAAGTTTTGCCTAGAAAACGCCAACTCGTGGCACTTTTGATGTAGAAATTAGTCTAGCCATGGATATCATTTTCAGAAAAAATGGTCTAGCCAACGGTGCCATTTTGAAACCGTGGGCGGCACACCCCTGCGCGAAATTTAGTCGAGAATCCCCCCCCCCCGTGCTATGAGGTTACTTTGGTCCTTCACACAAATGCACAAAAATATAAATTTCCAAGGTAAGAACCAGAATTAAGTTTCACAGATTTTCCAGAAGGGCTTCACGTAGTAGCAGTGATGTCTAAACATTGCATTAACGTAAAGGGAAAAACGAAACGTGCAGATGTGATGTTTTTCAAATGGAATCGCTCGGCCGCAGACTTTATTTATATCCTTGCATAATTTCGTTTATTAGATTACAAAACAACTAGAGAACATTGACTAGCCCACTTTTTTAAAGATGTTATCACTTCAACTTAAAAGATAAAGGTTTACATCATTCTTAATATTTCAAGAATTGCCTGTCATTGGTGCCGTCACCACGAAAAAAGCCAACTATAAACAGTGAAATCGCTGCTTCCGAAAAGGTCTCTCCGTAAATTTGAGCACTCGATAGGCTCCAAACAGCTGCAGGAAGCCGATTTGTGAGGAAAACATAAGGGAGCGGCAGACAACGCCACAGCAGCTAACTTCAATTCTCTATCACGTAGTGAATGTTCCGAATTTTAAAGAAGGATCATGTCGTGTATAGAACAGCGCTAAAACTATGCTGTGAGTTTCAACGGTGAATTCGTTCAGACAACATCAAAATCCATTAAAATGCACAGTAATTCATAAGCTGCAATTAGATTTGTGACCACCTCAGGTCTTTCCAGGTGAAATCATCCCGAAGTATTGAACAATTTTTCGAAGAAAATTTCCCGCAAAATTTAAAGGTGACTTTGTGCAGCGATGGTAATCCCCTGACATTTCCATACTGATTCTGAATCTGCAGTTGGATTTTACCAAGATCAGGAGGTTCTCTATATCTGGTAAAAATCTAGAGACAACCTACCTGAAAAGAAACGGTTTCTTAAATTTCACAAGATATTGACAAAATCCTATCAAGATCTATTTCTCTTGATCTGACGATTTTCTCTAAACTGGCAAATCTCTCAAAAAATCGTGAGAAAAATCTTTAGCTGCCAACTACTAAATGCATCTTGCTTCCTTCATATGAAGAAATATGTTTGATCAAATATAACAGGATCCCGATTTGACTTTATAGCACAAAGTAACGTGGGACAATGGCAGCTGGAAAGGTCGCATGACGTCGTTGGGCGGCAAGGCACCTGAAATTTGCAGTTCTATGAAAATCTGAAAAGAACATTCACCTGACAGAAAATGTCGATAAAATTGCAACGGATATGCAGCACATTCTCAGGAATGGCTTACTTGGAAATCAAGGATAAAAGGTTCTTGAGAAAGAAAATAAAATTCCTCAATAATTTCTAAAATTAACGATATCTGAACTCGAACGGAAATTCTTCCTGTTGTCAAATATATCTTCTGGTTTTCCATACATTACATTTTTTGGAATGGCGTGGACATACGATTTTTGCGAAGCAAATTTCGTCACAAACTACCCTGGGTAACAGAGACTCAAAATCATTGATGTAGAAAGCGTGGGGCACTGGAGGCATGTGCCCCTAGGATTTTACACATCCTTTTTTGTTTTTAGAAAATTCCCCCGGAAAAAAGTGCCATCGAAATGTCCCCCAAGTTTGAGATGCTTCCTACGTCCCTGCTCAAAATTGAGGAAAGGTCTTTCCTTCTTCATTCTTTCTCTCTCTCACTTTATTTGTTGACTCTTGTACCCAGGGTGGCTATGAAGATGTAAAAACGACGGCCAGTTATTGAATCAGGCAAAATCAACTTTTAATTAAGTTCCATTAAGACTGGTCTGAATATTATTGGTAATGGTTTAACGTTCTGCCTTTCTGATTTAGGGAAATCGATTTCAGACTGATATTGAAAACCCAGAGCTCTTGAAGAATATTTTAGAATATAAATAATCCACAAACTTACATCCTGGAAATAGTCAAGTTTCATTTGCAGTGAAAGTTCACGCGCAACAACCCGTTCTTTGCTTTCACCATTTTCAAATGTTGCTTGATCTAAGTCCAAATGACGACCTAAATCAAAAGAAAAAAGAATGATAATAGCTATGACGAAAGTGACTTGGAATCATACATTAGGAAATAAAAAGATCCAAATTTCAATTTCATAACTGAAATATGTATGGCCACAAGGGGCATTTCACTCCAAAAAATCTCTTACGCCTTTGGCAAAAATCCTTTTTTGCAAGACAATCCATCAAAAATCCATAAAAATCCTTTCGTTCTGAAAAAATCTCGTACGCTTTTTCGAATGAGTGAAATGCCCTCGTATGGCCCAAGGAGCCAGTGTGAAGTTTGTGGAATAAAACAGTTAGATTTTAGAGAAAACAGAGCGATCTGCTTCTCTGAAGAAAAGATTTCACATCTCTAAGTGCACTCGGTCAAGTTAAAATAAACAAGGAGCGCAAAGCATTATGGTGGCTGCACAGAAGGTGGGAAATCTATTCTTGAAGCTGTCAAGCTGCTTTTCATGATCTCACTGGTATCCTTAGTATCCAATAGCTACGCAACTCACCATTGTTAGGGCAATACGGTGCTAACAAAAGGACAGGTGTTAAGGGAATAAACTTCAAACACACTCGTGACAACAAAGTTTCTATCATAAAAAAATAGCTCAAAACTGTTCAAAACTCGAGAATTTCATTCACATCAATAACTTAGTGTATCAAAGAAAAGAAACGCTAATTAAGATAAATCTGAAAATTTCATACAACAACAACAGATATATAGTTCAATAAAGTATGCTGCCATACATATGAAAAGAATCCACAAAGGGCTATCTTGGCCATAAGGCAGATTTACCGTGTTCTAGAAAACGTATATCTTTTCTAAGCAACTAATGGAAAAATAAGAGATGATAAAATGACCGTCCTCGGCTCCTTCACATGACCGTGAATGTGGAGAGGCATTTCACTCCCAAATGATCTCGTACACCTTTGGCAAAAAGCCTTTTGTTTCTAAGAAAAATCCATCAAAAATCCGTATAGATCCTTTTGTTCTGCAAAAGTCTCGCACGCTATTTTCCAATGAGTGAAGTGCCCCTCGGTGAATGTAAGCCTAAAATGGTTAATAACGAGCAAAATATTACGAATATTTCTTACTTGAAGAAAATCGGCGTGCAAGGGATGGCGTTCCAACCATTGATAGGCCTTCTGGGTTCTCAGTCTGCAGAGAAATAAAAAATTTAAAGTCAAAAGGCCTGTTTATGAAAGGAAACATGCCTCTCACCTGTCAGAAACGAGGGCAAAGCGATGGTGTCATTCTTTGATTTTATTGGCTAGTTCGTTATTATTTCAAGGAAGCGAGAATATAATCCAACTCACCTCTCGATCAAAGGTTTGGTAGGTTAGGTGACGTGTGTTTCTGAGGGGCGGATCACTCTGTAAAATTATCAACTATGGTAAAGTCTCATACATCTTTGGCAACAGTACTTTTGTTTTCAAGAAAAATCCGCAAAAAATCTTAACAATCGTATTGTTTTCAAAAGCTTGATGCACGCCTACTGTGTTTCCTCCTGTAATCGTAGAATTTTGGATGATGCTAAACCAGATCTCGGCAATCAAAACGTTCTTTTGGTTGATAATAAACACAAGAGAGGGGAGGAGAGGGGGCGCGGGGGGCAAAAGCCCCTCCTGCGCTTTTCCAAGAGGGGCAAGGGGGCAAGAGTGCCCATTTAATGGAAAAATATATTTCTTTAACAACGTTCAATTCGATATTATAAAAACCATGAATTTAACCCTTAAGTTGAATAATCGGAATAATCATTGCAACTTGCATTGGTCATACCCAAAAATGCAAAAGAGAACATCATTTACAGAGGTTAGAATATTCTTGATAGCATTTTAAGCGAATCTAAAGGGCGTGGCTACAAAAAAATTTCCCGCCAGATCCACCCAATTTTCGGTTCGCTTCCCTCGTCATCGGTCTAGAGTGCCCTTGCGTTCGCCTTCGACCTCCCTGCCCTACCATCGCTTCGGTGTCCCTGACTTTGGTTACTTTTCTATAGTTTCATCATCAAGTTATGCTTTCCGCTTAGGCCAATTTGATTTTCAAACAGTCTACAATTTCAGCGATGATGCAAAGGACCCTGGGTGATGATGCTGCATAGGACCCTGGGTGACGATGGCTCTTCAAATAGGAATTGAAATGACTTACCACAGTGTCTACTGTTTCTGAAGAAATCTGTCGAAACCAAATAGGAAGGGTTTCATCATCATCATCAGCAAGGGAAACGCTTGATTCATGTCCTTCATCCTCACAAGGAGATGATTCTTCAAGATCCCGTGGTGTCGAAAGTTGCGACTCCATTTCCGGAACAGCGAGCTACAGTAACAAAAATAATAACGGGTGAAATTGGTATGACTTTACCTTAGGGACAACACAAAATTTATCATATTACATGGCCGGTGGACAAAAAAAAATCGTTGCAAAAAAATCTGCTCGCCCCGTTTGAAATCATTGCAAAAAATACGACTGCCCAGTCACCTTTTCCCTAAAAAAATGCATCTGCCCCGTATTCATAAACAACAGAAGTTGTATAGTAGCACCGATGAATTTGCCAAAGATCATAAGAAAGGCAGTTCATCTCTATAAGAGTCTTTGTAAATGACTGATGAATCCTGCTTGCAAGAAACTAACAAGGAAATTTGGCGTCATTCATACACATCATTGCATGCACTTCTCAACTCGAATGATTCAAAAATTTTGTCCTCAAGGTGAGCCATTATATATTTAAAAGTTCATCCTACCTTGAGCTCATATGCTTGATAAAATGCGCTGACCCAGTTGTGTAAAAGCTCAAAAAAGTGGTAGCCCCGTTACGTTTTGCACCGGCCATGTTATAAAACAAACTTTGCACTGTCCCTTAGTGTGACCTAGAAAATGGAACAGGAATAGTTTGTTAACCATAGGCGATGATGCACCAATTTCCTGAGAAGGGAAAACGGAAAACAATTATCATCGAACTTCTTTCCCAATAGTTGCTCAGTTCTTTCTCTAATTTGCATCTCCGTTGATCAATTTGAATGGAAAGATCAGTGAACTCGGCATAACTGCTGTTTTCTTTTGTGCGACCCCCTAAGGGATTTCAGGCTGCCAAGACGTATTTTCAGTGGGGTCTTTTCTCTCCCGGTTCTGTCTCCCTAGAGCCCTCGAGTTGCAATTGATAAAGGAGAGTGTTTGAAAATTCGTCAGTGATAGAAAACTACCATAACTCAATCGAAACTCTTAAAAAAAAGATAAAACATCGCTCGATCCAGACTCTTGCAGAATAGCTGAAAAATCTGTCTAATTCGACGCATGAAAATTTGACTCCATATTACCGCACGCCTGAATCAAAATCGTTTACCTTGCCAGGCTGATAAAGCATGTATTCATCTCTGAAAATATCCTCTTCTGTAGCAGGCACTGATTCAATCCAACCAAGGTCTAGAAGGTCTTGACCAATGGCAACACCTTGAGCTCTGGGGAGAAATAAAGCCATTTATAAACACTTAAAAATCAAATTGAAATGCTCTTTAGATCCTTTTGCAGCTGATGAAGAAAAACTCTGATTTATTGGGCTACAGAAAGAACGTAGCTTGAATATCATTAAATTGATGATAAATCTTGGAGTTCATGAATTGCATGTTTTGCAAACTGTTGGTTCAGTCAGACTAAACCTTGGGCAACATATTCCGTCATTTACTTTATGCTGCAGAAAATTTAAAAAACGTGAATTGGATTCAAATCTTTTCAACCCGAGAAGAAATGGTCTAGAAACCTTTTCAAGTTTAGTTCTGTCTATGTCAGTGATGGAGAATGATTAGTCATTCATTCGAGGGGCAAATCACTGATTTTTTTTCGTACACCTCCCTTGAAATCACAAAAAGATCACATACAAAAATCACAAAATCACAATAAAATCACATCAAGAAAGCACTAAAAATCACAAATCGCTGAAAAACACTGAAATATCACACGAAAAAATCACTAAAAATCACAGAAAAAAATCATGTGATTTCAAAATCACAAAAATCACGTACGCTATTTTGAGAAGTGATTTGCCCCTCAGATTCATCCATTCTTTCGTTCATTTGTTACTTCAACTTCAATAGGCTGGGAAGATTTCTGGCTATTTCTAGCTAATTTGGGCCTATTATGCATCAGGCATTGGACTCTACTTTAACGTCCCTTCCAAAGAGATACTTTTGATGAGATATATATAAATGGTTTACCGATTTGCTGCTTTGCCATAGGTCAATAGCCAGTCAACCAACTCATGTCCAACGAAACAGTTGCTGTAAGTTTTCAATCTGAATCTATGACTCTGTAATTCTAATTTTGATCTTGCATCTGTTACTTGTCTCCATAGATCTCGTAAAAAATCCTACAAGAGAATTAAAATCACTGCAGCATTCTGCAAATACAAACTCCTCTATCATAATATAACACACAGTGTACATCTACTGGTTACTTCATCACAAGTACTGGAGAGTAAAATCATAGCCAATACACCATTCAACAGTGCCAGAATGTGCAAGGACAAAAGTGTGAGCATATCTTTTACTAGAGCTAACAATGTTTCAATTGAATTTTTGTCAACAATTCAATTGAAAAAATTGTTTTACTCTTGCCTGTTCTGGTGTAAAATACTGCATGGTGTGTTGACTGTCACAAAGCAAGCATTACATGAAAAGATCAGACAAAAAGTTTGCACAGGACACTGTAGTAGATTCAAATTGGCTCAAAACATATGGCATGCATGATGTTTACCTGTTCATAGATTCAAAATTTGAAGTTACCTGCTTGATATCATTTGCTTCTTTGGGAGTCACTCCAAAAGCATCAAACGGATTCCTAGGTGTTGGAGATCTCATCTCTCTTTCAATGATACCAGGCAAACTATTTGAGCTTCCAACACTGACAATGCCAGGGTCATCTCTCAAATGAAAACTTGTGATACTTGAACGTGAAGATGTTAATGAGTTTACAGCTCCAACACCAAAAGGTTCACTTGCATTCAGATCATCACAGCATATTCTCATGTCTTCTTTCAGGGCTTCAAGACTTTTGTCAATGTCATCTTCAACATAAGCTTTCACAATCTTGTAGCAATAATTGCAAACTCGTATGTTGCCTGCCAAAAATAAAAATGATAGGAAGTGCTGAGTACTGTCATGAGTGACCACAACAACGTGAATTGATAAGCTTCCTTATGCGATGTTAAAAGGACTCAAATCTGTGAAAAAGATGGTGTGAATGGTTTGCATTCTTTAGCAGACTGAATGGCTGTGGACCTTCAAGGATCTTTGATATCTTGCTTCTTTATGTTTCAAATACTGAGGTTGTAACCTTACACTGATAAAAGCAAGAAAGCAACTAATTTCTACTCACTACGATTTTGAAGGATGTCATAATCTGCATGCATCTCTTAAGCATAGTATGCCTTCTATTTGATTATTTAAGTTATTCTAATTCTGCCACAACTTGTCATGAATTTTTACAAATTCAAAGGAATCCTACATTATGAATTCTTAATTTTCATAAAACTTTGTGGATCTTAAGTTACAAAGAACTGTATTTTCCCCATAGAGATCTAGGCCCAAACTAAGGGTGCACATTAAAGGAGTGTTAATGCATCAATGCTTAGAGCAATCATGAGCACCTGGATACAGTATAAGTGATTTGAATGGCCTAAGCCATGGATGGCCTTAAGCTGCTCTCATAGTGAAAGGACATCTCAAGCAGTGGTGCTAATTGTGTTGACTTGGCAAATGGGATTCGGACAATAATTACAAAATAAGGAAATCAAAGAGAAAGACAAGTAAGCTTTCATCGCATCTTAACAGCACAGTGAGTCACCTACAGTAGTACGCAAGTCAAATCGCTTTAGATCAGTTTACACCATTCAAGTCACTTGCAGTGTATCCTGGTGCTCATGGAGTAACCAAAGTTTCATCTACATACCATTAAATCCCATAGTTCTACCAGGAACTTCTTGACTACAACATCTGCTGCAAAATATTTGGCCACAAACTCTGCAATGATGTCTTCTTCTGAAGGTGCTAAATTTGCCTCCACATTCATAACATTCTTTGCAATGTTCATCAGGCATCCAATATTGTTTGAAGTCATGCTTGAAGTCACCTGATGTCTGAAAAATTTCCATCATCAAATTTAGGCAGCATTTACACCAGCTAGAATCATTCCAAGTAAAAGTGCTAGCCATACCCAAATGGGGTGACTTACAAAGTTGATCCCATTTGGAACCATTCCCACAAATGTTTTATTAATGGGTGGATCTGTTCCACAGGGAATGGCTAGGAAACTTCAGAAAAGGGGCATTTTGTATAACCCTCTTATTCTTTCATTTACCTATGAGCTAATTTCTATGTAGATACCAGTTACAAGAATTCTTCACACTAGATAAGAATTCTTCATTTGCATCATTGACTGTGTAAATATTCAAAGAAAATTTGTTGAGAAATTCAACATTTTCTTTTAGAATTTTTAAGAATTCTTGAGCATGCAAACAGTGCTTGTGTATGCAAGGCCTGTGCCGCATTAGTACACAACATACATTGCCTGGGATATGGTACGGGCTTTGTCCGCAGTAGCATGACTAGAATTCTTAAGAATTCTTTTAAATTCTTAATGAATTTTCAAGAATTCTTCATATTATGGCAAGAATTCTGTAGACATATGAACATACTTGGTGCCATTTCTTATCCACAGCAATTGCACTCAACCTTCTCAGTATTGTTTTCACATTACGATATCTTCCTTTCTCTTTCCTTGGTACATTTGGTGAACTGTTTTCTGATTTTGACTGTCCCAAATTTTGTGGGACCAATTGGGAGGTTGTTCCACTTATGGAAACACTGCTTTCAGAAATCTCTGTACTCTTCTCTCCATCTTTGCCTTGTTCAGACTGATTTCTTTGTTTATTTTGCTCATTTGAAGGATCATAATTTTCATTCTCTGGCTCCTCTGGAAGATCTTGGCTTGTAGTGCTTTTCTTTCCTTTCCTCCATGAGAAATCAAATATTTTTGTGAAAGAGAATCCTGATGTGATACTTTTGACTTCAGGTGTAAGAGGGTGGAAAGATGTGTACCCGGAGACAAAATTGTCCGTCATTTCCGATGCACCTTATCTGAAAAGAACAAAAAAACTTTGAAGTATAGCTGAACTCTGCTAACATAACTTAACATAATGATAAACAGCCACAGCATCCAAGTTTAGCAATAACTTTGTTTGGATTTTCATTCATGTCTTGTCATTCCATATCAGAATCCGAATCGAACATAATGTTGTAAGAAATCTCAATGGATTACGGATTCTGTCAAAATGTTAGTGGGTTCTATTGAAAATTTTGTTGGGATTGGGCTACCTATCAATGCCCCTCTTGAACAGATAAAAAAGTTCACTGATAGCAACGAATTGTCTGTGATGCTGTTTCGAATGAAGACCATTTACACTAAGATCTCTCTGGCATCTAGTCATTGCATTTTCTAATAATAAATACACACATTCTAATTTTAGCAAGATACAGGGTATGCATGTGCAAAATTTTCCAGACTGGCTGGGAAGTAGCTACCATGTGCAGATCAGATGACTAGGGTATCGGCGGCATTTGTCGGACGGTTTAGGTTTTCGCATTTACGACTCCGAAACCAAAACGAAGAACGAGAAGTTAAGGTATTCAGGTGTGGTGTTGCTCTTTCATCGGCATATTACCCGATTTTCCTGAAAATATCTCTCCTCGTTAGTTATATGCATCAGTTTTTACCCGCGATTATCGTGGCGTCATTTATCGCCCTGTGACGGCATTTGTCGGACATGTATCTTAAACATGAATTTGACCCTTTTGATGGAGACAAAATCTTCCAGCCACCATCATTATCAATGAAATGTTTATCTTGAGTTATCTTGAGTTATTCTAACTGCAAGGTAATTCTTCTCTGCGCTTGAAATTCCCCTTTGCTAGACGTGTTTACCTTAGGCCCATGGCAGAAATTCCTGCTATGAATAAATTAACCATGCACCGGTTGGAAATGAAAAGTGAATTATCATATTTTATTTGGCAACTAAATATCATCGATTCTCATTCAATAAATTCAATAAGGCAGTGAACATCATTACCATGCATAAAAGTAACTAATTCTGTGAGAATGACGATGGATTATTTCATTGGTGTCCGACAAATGCCGCCAACGTTTTTTGAAACCTCTGCCTTCAAGACCCCTCCGTCAATGCGATTGTCACTTCCGATCGAGTTCATCGTTAGTTTATGTAATTTATTACAAGTTAAACAATGCATAACAATCACTGGTCCAGTCTTCGCGCTCAAGCTGACCTCCCGAGAGATCCCGATTTCGAGGCATGTTGTTGTTCATGTGAGTGTTCGTCGCCATTTTGAAGGTTCGCACGAAGGGTTTCTGGCCTTCGTGGGCATGTTGGCCCGGTCTAAAGTTTGTCATTTAAATTCTATTTGTACAAAACGGTCAGAGTATATCATGATGAGGGTGGTGAGTGCGATTCATGCTTATTTTGCGAGTGCTTGCATCTGTTTAGCGGAAGTGATTCCGAAAGTGTCCGACAAATGCCGCCGTCCGACAAATGCCGCCGATACCCTATGTCGAGATGCAATCCATGTTTTTGTTTATTTCATACACAAGACAAGACATGAATCTTCCCAGTGCGACATTCCCATCTTCCCTTTAGACATACTGACGCTAATCTCCAAAGATTGAGACTAATCTGGTATGCAAAAGCTCTGGATAAAAGTCTGCCTCTAAATGTTAACGTTATCACAGGAGGCCTACCGGTGTTGCGCTATGTTAAAGTTTAGGCCTTAGGGTACCCCAAAGGCCATAATAATTAATCCAAACAAAATCTTTGAAACACTGCATAAATACGTGTCCCAGGCTAAAACCAGCAGTATTCATCCATACTTACACGGCTAAGATTGTTATTAAGTCATGTTTTCATGGAAATGTACTTCCGTTCTGTTTGTCTTGTCCTTCATTTCGTCTGCGAATTGCGTTCCTCTTCTCTTCCTCTTCTCGTGTGTCTCCACTGGTCTTGAACTTTCTCCTAGGCCAAAGTCGACGTGCACTACTTCATGTATGACTATTTAGATGTCCTCTGACCCTTGCCTTTTCAAAACAATGCGTCATCGCCTCCCAAGAGGCATGTGAGGGTTTGGAAAGGCACGAAGCCCGCCGCTTTTTGATTTGCAGACCTCCCGACGAGGTCCTTTTGGTGGAAACACAGGATAAAAAATTGCGCAATGATGTACTCCGGCTTTGCAGCTAGAACCTAGAACAGTCAGGCAAACAGGGTTCGATACCAGACCAGAAAGAGCCCCACCATTTGAGCGTCACACTTCTGTCATTCCGTACCCTGGGTACCAGAGCCTCAAAATAATAAAAGTAGAAAGAAAAATCCATTTTCTTTCTTCTTTTATTTTTTTGAGGCTCTGGTACCCAATGCCATTTCCACGGAATTTTTACGGGCCTTCTATAGAAGAAGTAATATTTCGAGAGGGAGAGGTATTAAACTACCTTGAAAGGGGTGAGCCAGCTTAGACTGATTACTTTCGTCCAAGTTTTTGTTATTTGCTGTTATAGTCACTCCACTAGCGGAATGGGATTTGTAGGAGTATCGTTGGGGAAATGGAGCGAAAACAAGGACTTATGTAATAAGTCTAGAGCCAGCTTGGGGACAGAACAATGAAAACATTTTGCAAATGAGTTACAAATACAAATAATAGAAAATGTTATGACTGGATAAATAATATATATTCGACCTAACGCATCATTTCATAACGAATCTATTATGGTACAGTTAAAAATACTAAATATTGATAATTTGTACAAGACAAGGTACATTTACGCAACTAACCATCGAATTTTGAGGCACTCTTGCAATGAATCGGTAATGCATTATACCAAGTGAGTCAGAAAATATATTCACTATTTGAAAAAGCGTAAGGGAAAAGATCTGCAACCAATTTGTAAAATATCCATTTTAATCATCTAACTCAGGCTTCAACTCAATTTCTGAGAGTTTTTTTGGGTGCATTATTTCCTTCTAAAATTAGGCAGTAGCCAAACGTAAACATGATATTTTTTTAGACGGCCATAGCCAACTAAAATAGCCTGTTCACTGTCGTGTTCATTTTCATCTTTTGATACCCAGCATTAATGGCAATGCATAAGTAATGTCAGACCTGCAGGAAACAATATTTTACAATCTTTATCGTTGAAAAGTTGATCAAATTGAACCAATGACTAATGGTTCCATGAAAATCCGACTGAGCTAGTTTTTGGAAGGTCTTCATCTGAGATCAAGATTATGCGTTACGAAGTATGAGCTTTCAATCAGCCAACAGAGTTGACATTTCTCAAGTCGGTATAATAGCTTTTGTAACTCTAATTTTTCAAAGAATAAATGCATTTTCCTGACTTACCAAGTACATTGTTTAATATTCGAGAAAGGACTTCCAACTTTGCCAAAGGCAACCAATCTTGCCGCTGTAGACCCTACTTTTTTTATTTCTTTTCTGCTGATTCTAAACACTTTATAGTTGGTCAGCTACCTTTAGCAGTCTGCAATGCTTGCTGCATTTTCTTGATATTAGCACTCAAATCTGCCATATTCAATCTAAATTCTCCACTATCGCAAAATAGGGTTGAATATTGATCATCAAAAGTCTGACTTTGAGTTGTGTTATAAACAAATTCGTCAACCTTCGAAATTGAACTGCTACTGCTCGTTGTTGATTCAGAGATGATACTACAGGATTGCAAATCACTCTCTTTATCAGAGAACAAATCATGGTTATTCTTTTCATAAAGTCCAGGTTGGATTTCAGATTCTTTACCATATATTTCCAGTCCATTTGCGTAACTTTGCTGCCGTAAAAAGTTTTGTGATGGTTCATAAGGGTAATTCCTTGGCATTTCTCTACAGGTCCTAGAAATTGGTTGTCCAACATTGTTGAGAGCTGCCGTGTTTGCAGCATTCCGGCCTGCATTGTCTCTGACAGGAATTTGGTCACCGAGCAGTTGCTGTCCAAGGATGTTATTGAAGCTTCTTTCCTTTTGCCTTGAATCTTGAATCTTCACATCTTGCAACAGTTTTGAAACTGACTCACGAAGGCCTCTGTAGAATATAAACGTGATTGTCGGTTGTAAGTAAGCCAAAAAAGAATCAGGCATATTTACATAGTGAAGAAAAGGAACACCACAAATCGACAAAAACAATGGCGAATATGTAACATAAATAATGAAGACATAACATTGCCAATATTTCTTCCTGCCATGCAGGACTTCTTTAGTGCTGGTACGTGGGTATTACATTTACAGAGACTCCTTAAATGTGCCAACTTAGACAATAAAATTTAGTTGGCTGAAATCAGTCATATCTATTTTGATTTACAAATGATTTTATGTGTCCTCTCATATCTGTCTTGAAGGATTTTGCGAAAGAACAATCTCATAAAATCACTCATCACTATTGAATCATACGAGCGATTAACAAACTAAACTTTGCTGTATGCCTTCATATGTTACTTACACAAAGGTGAGAAGTTATAAGGGATCGTATGTATAGGTAACAAACTACAAGCTTCGAAATGTTTTAGCTTTCTTTCTTAACTTCATTTAGGGAAACAGCGAAAAAACGCGCAGTTTTTCCACCGCTGCTTGGCGTGGTGCGGTTTAGATGAGGTTTGAACATTAAGGGTTAATCAATATAAGTTGATAAGCTTTTTCATACCTGTTCAGGTCTTTAACCCTTACGATTTCACCTTCGGATTGAGAAATTGAAAGGCGTAAAATCTTGTTTTCTTTTTCCTGAGCTTGCAGTGCCAAAGAAAGAGACTCCAACTTCTTCTTTAACCCTTCATTTTCTACAAGAAAGTGGCGAAAGAATGATTAAAAAGACTTCAGTTCATATACTGAAGCATACCTGAGACAAATCGATAGGCGACAAGGAAGCATATTCTTCTACGATATCAAACTCTTCAGTCATACAATTTAGAGAAATTATAACTTCCGTTATATCTTATGACCTGTATAATTTACAAAATTTTTCGAGAAACATCATCTTTACTAGTGAATTTGAAGGAATATTTGGCCCTGATGCAAAGCTGCTAAGTAACAAAAGCTATTGGCGCAATTAATACGGCGAAAGAAAGAACCATTCTATTACCTGAATAGATGGATGATTTCTCTTTTTGCCACGTCTGCTTATATCTGACACTTTCAGCATCCTGTAATTTGGAAGAAATAAAATTCTATCGATATGACTACATCATAAGCAAATCGACTAATCTATCCAGTGGTGGAAAAAATATTTACGTTCTTGCGTAGTGACCTTGAACAAAAATTCTTCCCTCTGGTATTTGATAAATTTTTTCAAATGCTATATTTCAAAGCAACATTGCACAACACATATGAGCAATAAAAGAACACAACCAAAGATTTCCTTTTTCCTTCTGTTCTGTCCTTCCTTCTTTTCTGTTCTCCTCTTTACATGTTCAATCTTAACGTCCCTTTCAATCCTATTTTCTTTTCTCTTGCCATCTTTCGTTATCCCCTTTCTATTATTTTTCCTTCATTTATTCAGCTTCTTCTTTTTCTTCCCCTTTCTGCCTTATAGACAAATGTGCTTCCTGCGAAGCCGCTTTTTCACCTCTGAATTACTCAATCAATAAATCAAAGAATCAACAAATCAATAACTAAGTTTTCCAATTACAAACCTTTTCTGATATTTTTGCAACAAGTCTCATATTCTCAGCCTTCATACCCGCGACCATCTACGAAGAGAAATCAGATCAAAACATCAAATCGATAGGAATTTCTCAACAAATTTTCTTTGAATATTTACACAGTCAATGATGCAAATGAAGAATTCTTATCTAGTGTGAAGAATTCTTGTAACTGGTATCTACATAGAAATTAGCTCATAGGTAAATGAAAGAATAAGAGGGTTATACAAAATGCCCCTTTTCTGAAGTTTCCTAGCCATTCCCTGTGGAACACTACCTTAGTTATTTTATGTTGCTTCTCTTTCTAATAAGAACTCAGAATTGAAAATGTAGTGCCATTAGAATGCAATATGTTGATCCAAGTTACAGATAAGATAAGATATCACGTTTACCTTACTGACGTCGGCAATTTTATTCTTCAGTATATTTCTCTCTTCCTCATCATGTATCATTTGCCTTCTCAACTTATCCAATTGAATTTCATCTGAAAAGAAAATAAATTTTTGATGAACAGATAGATAAATAACTGATAAATGAATGAATGAAGACAAGAAAAGTTTGATGAACATCTTATCTCAATTCAAACTTTCTTATACGCTAAACACCGTCATATCTTCACTCTAGAGACTTGTAAACATCACTGATTATTGCACCAATCGCACTAATACCATGATTTACACTCCTTCGCATTTTGTTATTTTGTTCAATATAACAAAATTACGGAGCGCATACTGTATTATTTGCGGCTATTTTCATGTGACAATGACTCTAGACTTTTTACCTATGGAGGTTTTCTTGGCTTTGGCCAGGGAATCTTGCAGATCTTTGACATTGACTTCAAAATCTCTGATCTTCTGGTTTGAAATTCGTAATTGTCTGAAAGCAAATTATCACAACAGTTATCTAACATAAACTCCAACACAGAGAGTGCTTTAAAGTCTGCTTCAAATTAGATGTCGCGTTGTAATATCGGCGGATGAACCTAATTAGAAAGATTTGCATGAGTAACTTTTGCGTTATGCCAAGGGACATCTAATTTGAGACGCATGGGTGGTTAGACAACGAAGTTGTGCTTCATGGTCAATATGTCCTTTTGCATAGGATGAAATTATTTGGTACCACGGAGGAGCTAGCGTAAGAGATGGAGGAAGAAGGAAAAATCGATTCTTTCTTCTTTCCTTTTCCAAAACTTCAAGGCTCCTCCACAGAAACATACAAATTTTCCTCCGCAGAAGCATATACACTGAAACATAACTCCAGTGTCCAGCTACCTACGATAGGACAGTGAAAATATGAGTAGTAATCTATTTGGAATTATTACAACGATCTAAATAGATTTTTGATGAAAATCAAACCATTTTGTTCTAGCTAGAAACTTGTAAATGGATTCTAGGGTCTTGCACCTTCTCCTAACCATTTTCAAAATTTTTCTCAAAATTTTCGTCCAAATTGTTCTCGCTTGTTTTAAACAGCCACTTGCCTGATTGGATTAAACAAGGTCTCAAAATGTAAGTTAAGCTGCTTGTGTACCTCTTCCCAATACTATGGTATCTGTTCTTCGATTGTCAAACACCTAAAAGAGGCTCCAAGAACCCTATCAAGCTAGTCAAATGAATTTTACAAACATTGATTACCTGCGAAGATCACTGCTTTCCAACCTAAGTGGTTGAACTGCAAGATTAATCTCAGTTTGCAAATCTGGATTCAGATTACTAATCATAAATGGAAGCAAACCAATCATATGATCAATCTCTGAAAGCAATCTGTGTTCTTCGCTGTTTGCTGCAGATAAAAGGATAGAAAACATAAAGATTGCACGAAGATGCAAAAATACTAGTGTATTTTTTCACTGTACATGGTGATTTAGCCAACAAATCTGGGACATGGGGCAAAGACCTCCCAGCAGGCACTGGGTTTTCGAAAATCACAACATAACAAAATCCATCTCTCCCTAAAACTAGAGGCTAGCATTCTATCATGGTGATCGATGTCTTTCTGCCTTACTACTGTGAATGATTGATACTTGTTTCTTACACCTTCTTAACATGTGGCTGCTTAAGAACGTTATATTTCCAGTTTTCACTGAAATATCATCAAATATCAAGTCAAATTTCGTTGGTGATCATTGATAGCATGGAACAACTCAGATTTCCTAAGAATGTCAAACTGCAGCCTCTGCAACGAAGCGATATGGTGAACTAGATTTGAGCTGAATTGATAGGGATGGAATCAACTGAAAAGATCTATAGTCTGTCTCAAAGTAGATGTTCTGTGGAAAATTGAAAATGCCCGCGTAAAGCAATAATTAAAGTCTTTTGCACAAGCGTTATTCCAAATCCCATGTAACATCCAATTTGAAACAGACTTTGATTTTTGGGACAAAACAAGCAACTGCTATAATAAAGATAACCGTAACAAATCTGAAATAAAGAAGAAATCAAACTCACTTTTCTCGCCAAGAAGATTCATCAGCTCCTTGAACAAATAACTCAAAGCGGTGACTTGCGTTGCTGCATAACCAGGTTGTACCCCTCTAAGATGCGCCTTTGGATCTCTAACTTTTGGCTGTTTTCCATCATCAAATTTCATTTTTGCTAATTGACTAATAACATCCATAACCCGCTTATTCTCTGTATCTGTCGGGCTCTCTTGGTAGCCTTGTAATTGTCCTTTGTCTTCAGCCATTTGTGTTTTGTCTGCAGTCTTTTGTCTTTTGTTTTCAGTCCTTTGTGTGTTGTGTTCGGTCTTTTGTGTTTTGTCTCTGGTCTTTTGTGCTTTGTCTTCGCTCTTTTGTGGTTTGCTTGATCTTACTCTTCTCATTCGTTCTTGTCCATTTTTCTTGTCTTTCGCATCTAAAACGCTGCTTACCTTCTTCGTTTCTGTTTCTTCACTCTCTGCAATGCTTCTGTTATTTTCATTTTCTACAAAATAGTCTATCTCACAAGCGTTAACTTGCTGCACTTTCGTACCAGGCTCCTTTTCCGAATTAACAGCTGATTCATCGCCTGAAATATTCTCTCCTGATGCAACACTGCGGCTATCTATGTGCGCAGTACCATTCAACTCCTGTCCTTCGTCATCTAGAGTAACCTTGCTTCCATCATCAATAAAAAGTATAGGATTTTCAAATCTCTCTTCCGATCGCCCTAAAACTTCATCGGACACCTTATCTACCCTTGCATCACCATCCACATTTTCTCCATAATAAGAACGCATTTCTTTCAAACTTGAATTTTCAGTTACCTCATCTACGCCCCTTGCTTCTTGATTTTCAGAATGGTACGACCATAGACTATGATATAACTCATTTTCGCTTCTGTCTAGAGAATCTGCAGTAAAATCAGGCCCTAAATTAACCCTTTCCGTCAGTGTAAGATTGGTTTGTTCATCCAATTGCGATGAAGAAGCTGTGGAGCTAACGTTTCCTTTCAAAAAATCTGAAAGATACGAATTTGTCATACCTGAGTTGTCAATTTCCTGATAATTGAGAGATTCTGACGGCCAAGCAACCACTTTTGGAGGTGTCCTAACGTGTTCAACATGTGGTGTAGCAAGATCTTTAACATTGTTGGTTCGCACGGAACCTAAAGAATCAGAAGCCTGTCTGTAAATGCCTTCAGACTCTGGCAAACGACTTGACGCATTCTCATTATATGAATTTTCATGACCCTTCCTACTTGGTGTGAATGTACTCGGGAACGACAATTTTTCGGAAATTCCATGTATAGTTTTCTCAAGTTCTTTGAATATCTGACTTGATGTCATATTACTTGAGGTTGCAGAGGAAGGGGAAAAAGGTTTTGACAAAGCAGATGTCATGCCTGGTGAGTCAGCAGCAAATAATGGATCATTCAATTCATAATCAGTAGACAATGCTCCCAGTTTCTGATTTAGTGGAATATTACTCGCAGGCATCGATAAATGTTGTCTCATAAGTTGGGAACACTGGTCCTGCAACGGAAACAATAAGGAAGTTGCTCATGTGTCAGATTTCTCAGATCAGAAAATAGACAGATTACAGAGCTCTCAGTGGGCTACAAATAGCCAGAACCTCTTATAGAACTTCTGTTTTTTAAATTTTTGGACAATTTGCAGAAGGTAATTCATCACATTGCGAACCATAAGAGGGTCATCATTATCTAACAGCTATCTCTTTGAATGAGATCACTGTGGAATTAAACTTCAACAATGCTCTTTGTTTGCAAAAGCAACTATACAAACTTGCAATGACAGAGCAGAAACTGCTTAAAATGACATCATTGAGCAATCTGAGCTGCTGCAGAATTTTGGGATCTGTTGTAGGGAGCTAGGGGGCTCAAAGTTGCAAGTTTTTGCACATTTGTGTGAGTTTCTGCTCTGTCACTTGCAATCTCTTTACAAATTAGGGAAAAGAAATTCAAAGCGCTAAACATCATACCTGTAAGCGACTCTTTTCTGCTTCTAAAGCTGATATGCGCTCATTCAATTCACATTCTTTTGTTTTCTTTGACTTAATCCTCCCTGACATGGTTGGGGTTGATGTAACCATTCTACCACCAGCTTTTGACTTTGAAGGACCTAAAGAATGAAACATAAGGTCATAAAAGAATAAATATAATATAATAAATAAATATATCAAGAAAATAAATATACCAGAAAATAAATATACCAAGAAACAACCATGATAGCAGGCTTTGCATCAGATCTTGATTGAAGATATTTGCAGTGAAGAGTAATATAAAATGACTGAAGGTAGGAACACTGGAAAGGAATTCAAAGCAAAGCCAGCCATTTTGTAGATCAAATATTGATTAGATGTGTAACACATTTGCTGATATTTTCCCTTGACATGTGAGGTTTCTTCAAAGTTAAACCAACGGAATCAAGAGCTAAACTTAATGGGAAAGTCTTGCCTGAGTTGTGAGGATGACCAATTTCATTTGCATTTGGCAAGACAATCTTGACAACTTTTTTCTTTTCACTCTTTACACCTTGGCTCAGTTTTGATTTTAGCACTGGTGCCTTTTTCTGTCCTACAACTTCTGCTGAAAAATACAACAACAAAATCTAATATTAGGATTTTGATCAAAGTTCTAAGATATTTGTTCTGTGGGTTATTTTAATTGTACAAATAGCATGCATAGTGAGAGTAGAAATCTAAATTATTCTTACCACTTTGATCTTCCATAATGTTCCTAAACAAGGAGGCGCACCTGTCCAGCTTTTTATTGGCTGCATAAACCTTAAATGCAATGTGAAAATGGCTGAAGGTTTGCAATAATTGAGTAGCATTCTTTCTTGAAGGTTTATCATCCAAATGCAATGAGCCGGCTTGCACTTGTAATGAAAACAGTATGAATGTAATGACAATAATTTGGAAAGCTTGGAAAGAAGGGAAATTTACCTGGTCTGCATCTGAATCAGAAGAATGGTAAAAACTGACTTCTGGCTTAGGATCTGCTTTATCATCATCACACTGTTGCAGCCTGTTAAAGACAATAAAATAAGATAAAAAAGATACACTTTTCAACAACTCATCCTACATTATCATGATAATTGTCATCTAAATTTCATCTTTAATATTGTATTAAACATTTGAATGTTTGTGTGCCAAAATGGGAATACTTTTGTGCATAAAATATGGATGATATCAATTTTGCACCAATGTCTTGCCAGCATTTATCATCATTTTGATATTTTTGAATTGCAAACTTCGAACAAATAAAGAAATAACAAACCTTATTCTCGCCCTGTCTTCATTAACTGCCAGTCCTCTTGCAACCAAAGATTGTGCTGATGGCTGTACAAAGAAATTAACATTTTCAATTATAACGAAGAAGACTCTGTTTTATTCCTATCTTGGTGCAATTTTAAGTTGCATTGGACAGTTTGTTGACTAATTCTATGCCAAATCAAATTCTTTTGTACTAAATGCTTGAAGTTGGGGAATGGGGAATAACAAAAGAATGATTGAATGAACGTAGATCCAGCAAATTATATCTCAGAGATTCACCTAAAGTCCTGTCGAATCCTGTACTAGCATTTATTTTTGGCATATATTCCTGGTGGCTTGAATTTTGTTTTGAACTTATGAAATTGCATCGTATCGTCTTGTGATGATGTCCTGAACTGGATTTTGCATCATCAAATCATCATGGAAAATTTGACTTAGGCCTACATATTTTTTCATTTCAGCACAAACAACAATACCTCTGCTCTGCTGATGTGATGATTTGAAAGCAGGAAGAGTAAAGCATGCATTACCTTTGATGGAAGCACACGGAGAGGCTTGCTTTGTTTTTTCTTCACAATTTTATGATTCATCTTCAAGCATCGTTTGATGTCGACTGTTCAGATCCGATTTCAAATTGCCGCCATTGAAAACGAATACAACAACAGCAACAAATAAACTCATTTTCATAACGCGGCTCTGACACGTCCGCTAAGAAACACAGGGAAACGAGGATGTAAAACATTTCCTTTCAAAAAGTGGCCTAAAAAATTGAAGAGGAAAGAAATTCGACTGGAGAAGAACAAGCAAAAATGGACAGCATACTTCAGGTAATAGTTTCTTAAACAATACCTAAATACAGCATAGGAATAGTGGTATTTGTCTTTCGGTATTTGACCATCGACTTGCATGATAGTAATTAGAAAATTCACAAAAATAGCAACGAAAAATTTGTTTTTCATTTCCATCCAAAATTTTTCAAGAAACAAAACTTTGTTGGACCAATTTTCAGATCACCCCCCTCCCCAGAGATGCTGGGTCTCAAAGTCCATTGACAAAGAATCTGTCCATTTTAGGAAGACTTCTTTCAAAGCAAACTAGACTTCTCTCCTTTGAAAGAATTCTTAAGACTTTTTAAATGATTTACTGTTGGTGTGAAACATTGTCAGTCTCCATATCTTTCTCTTCCAACAGGAAGCTTCATTATACACAATCAAAGGAGTTGCTATTCTGGACAATGATGGTGAAAGAATATTGTCAAAGTACTTTGATGATACATTTCCAACAATAAAAGAACAAAGAGAATTTGAAAAAAATCTTTACAATAAAACTTCAAGGCAAAATGCTGAAATAATCATGCTTGATGGTCTAACAATTGTTTACAGAAGCAATGTAGATTTATATTTTTATGTGATGGGATCTTCTTATGAAAATGAGGTGAGTTGAAAATTGTGTTTGTTGCAAATTGTTTCAGATAAGACCACAATTGATTTGTGTTTCTTCTCCTGTGTATCTTATCTGATCTTTTGCCATTTACAATCATCTAAATGTATATCATTGATTTTGTTCCACGGTGCAGTTTTCAAGCTCAGTTTTTAATATACATTCACAGTCAGTTTCATCATGTGTGTTGTGATGATGGTAAAGAAAAGGTATTTGCCAGAAAGTTCTGAAATTCAGTGTTTATTTCACCATATCAGATGTATTCCGTTCAATGTTCTACAATGTCTTGTTTTGCCTTATAGCTAATTCTTGCAAGTGTTCTAAATGCTCTATATGATGCAGTCAGTCAAATGTTGAAGAAAAATGTTGAGAAAAGGTTCCTTATGGACCATCTAGATGCAGTCCTTTTGGCATTAGATGAGCTAGTAGATGGAGGGTAAGTGTATATACTTTTGCATTAAGTCATTTTGCCCAAATATATGCTTCAACAGATATCATTTTCTTCAGTTTAAAATTTAAAAAAATTTTACTTCTTTTTGAAACCTTTGAAAAATAACATTTTCAAAATATTGTGTTTGGAACATATCAAATTGCTTTGCATTGCTTCTCTACGTTTTGTACTGATTGCTCATAACACAGTGAAGTAAGTTGCAGAAAATGGATCACTCTTGTAAATAATCATGAAAAAGCAATATGTTCCTCTTAACTTTTAAAACCGTTCATATTGTATGATTTACTATCAATATACCCAAGTTGCAAAGACGTTTGACTTTATTGACTTCCACCTAAAGAATTACTAGTTTTCGAAATCTTAGCAGCAATGATCTATGGTTTTGCTGACAAATGGTTTCATGCATAAGAAATCTCAACAAAAGTATACTTGTTCTTTCAGTGTAATACTGGAAGCTGACTCAAATAATATTGTTCAAAGAGTGGCCATGAAGGTATTGTATTTTGTATTTTTTCTTATTTTGTATAGTATCATAGTCTGTTCTCCCAAATAAACATTCCAAGTAAATTTATCTTCCGTATTTTTTGAATACTTCTTTGCCTCTGCTGATCAAAACCATGTCTCTTTGTTCTTTTTTAAAATATACTACTTTAGTATGATCTTTATTTGATCTTGAAAATAATATTCTATCATTTATCTCTGTGAACAATTTTATGAAAAATTTGTATCGATGTGATTCTTTTATTTTCTCCAGATGGAAGTAGAGGTGCCACTATCTGAACAAACTGTTGCACAAGTAAGTAGCAAAGTTTTCTGATTTCCAATGTCCGCTAACTAATTCATCATCTTTCATTGATCATTTCTTTGATTTTCATTAGCTCTCAGATCCTTAATTTGATTTTTCTTCTTATTTATCAGGTGATACAAACAGCCAAAGATCAACTAAAATGGTCATTATTGAAATGAAGAACTTTGGTGTTAAAGACATCCTTATAAATAAATTTCATATTTGACATTAGAGTTGGGGCTACTATTTACAATACATGTCTGTAGAATTACAGTACATTCTAGTGAAAGAACTGGAAAACCATCCACAGTTTCAAGATGCATGCCCCAGTTAGCTTATGTCTTGAAATGTACCACCTTCTATCTGAAGATCATAGTGCAAAGCATTCAATATAGAAGGTTCATGATCCTTCATGTTTCCAATGATTTGACAAAAACTGACTTTATCTAAAAGTTTTGACTTTACCTAAAAGTAAGGTATTTTACTCCCCAACAGGAAGACTTGTCTCTTTCATTAGTTGCAATAGTTCTTTACTCTACTGAAGAAACTTAAGTGTAGAAATGAGTTTGTCATTGTTCAACTAATATCTTGACATATGTTTATGGGTATGTGTAAGGATACATCAAAGCTAATATAGATTCACTCAAAGTAGTTTTGAGTTGTGACTCAAAACTAAAATTGTGACTAAATTGTGACTCAAAGTATCAGAGCCACACAGCCATGCAAAATCTTACAAGAACAGCTTAGAACATCATATCCATTACAAGTGTCAATTGTATCAAATTTTACTTGAATTGAAAACTTTAGATAAAAATATATCACATTTCTTTTTTCTTTGTCTTTACTTTACTGCCTGATTTTCATGTCCTGATAACAGTATACATTCAAACAGTGGTATCATCTTGATGTAAATTGTCATGTCTCATGACTTTTATGACATCCAGCTTGATAACTAAATCTTGCCCTTGAAATCTTGGTCATTAAATTGTTTACTGTCATCTTAAAACATGATTTGAAAAGTAACTGCCCTGAAATAGCAGAAAAAGTGCAAGGAAATACCAAATTAAACTTTTTAAAATAACTTGAATGATCTCAAATCCACTCTATGTACAATAACAAAATGTTATCAACTTTGCAGTATTGTAGCTACTAGCAGATGTAGATACAGCCCTTGCAAATTATTTACTTTGCAAGAAAACCTATCACAGATTCTCAGGTTATCCGCAAGTCTAGTTTCCTTTGATGAATGTAAATCTTGGAGCTCTTCAAAAGAACCTGAAAGAACTTTGCCCAAATCAGTCTAGTGATGAAGTCAAGGCTTATCAACCATAAATGTTGTATCAGGGTTTAGTTGACTGTTCAAAGTAAATCCAAAAGTATGCTTCATGCACTGTGAAACAAATTATATCAACCATTATCTGAAATCACAGAGCTACTAAGAATAGGTCAAAAATGATAAAAAACATGTTCAAAAACTCCATGAAAAAAGTAGTGTTTTGAAGGAATCTCAAATATTTGAAAGAAAAAATACTTTACAAGACATATTTTGAAGATAAATATCTATCTTCAGGAATGTTTTTATCTTTGTTGGATGTTGTGAAACTTTGCTATTCCTCTAATCAGGCTATACAGTTCATGAAAAACTCGGGGTAAAGTTAAGGAAGCAATAAAGAAAGTATTAGTTTATGTTGTGTCTAGCAAGAGTCATTTTGATGTTACATACTCCACTGTTGACTGGAATAACGATGCTGAAGTTCCATCTTCTTGAAGCACACTGGGGAACATAAAGAGTGAGGTTGTATCCTGTTCTTGTTCTGTCCAAGTTCATTTGCTAGTGATGGCTTGGAAACTAGCCCTAGGAAGAAATGTAAATGCAAATGTGATATTTTGTGAAGTTGACGTTTCTCCCAATCTAGAGTATACATATTGTTTCATAGGGAACTCTTCATGAAAAATTCGACTCACAAACAACAGCTAATAAATGAGTTACAAAACTCAAGCACTTCTGGGGAAAAATTTGATAACCAGTTGTTTATCTTAGTTGGGAAATGCTTGAAGTACCATTTTCATTTAATCATCAAAATGAACATTCCTTTTGTTTAGACAACATCTTATATTCATAATGTAAAAATTTACTGATTTAAAACAACATTGTCTCTGCAAACAACTTGCAGAACAAGATTCTTAAGTGACGATAAAACGGCACTTACTCATCAATGTAGAAAAATATGTAAGCACAATGCTTTCGTCCATATCGCACTTCATATTCATTTACCTATAAAAAAAGATTCATTAATCATTAAGCAAGAAAAAGAGGAGGATGGTTTATCATAGAAGTAACAAAATTAAGATTGACAAGAGAAAGTAGCACTTTTCAGGCGACATTACAAATTTTCCCAGGACATATTTCATCCTAATGTAAAGCGTTCTTAGTATAAAGAGGCTTAGTATAACGATTTCCAAAATCTATTGTACAGTGTAGATTTTCTTTTCGAATATATTTATATTTTTGAATATAAATTTAGCCTCATGCTCTGTAATTTGGTATTTCTGATGAAGCATAGCCTGCTTCAAAACGTCAAACAAATGGATTTGTCAGATATTTGGAATCGTCACCTTACACCAACATGGACTTGTCGAACAACTATTGAAACACGGAATGATAACACAATATTTTGAAAAAAAATGAAAACGTTTATTGTTGCACTCTTCGTCTTCCGATTTATCATCAAATTACGCTTTCCTCATTCCTGGCAATAGCTATCGACTGTTTTCTGTCGTAGAATGCAGTCAAGCAAGAGCAAATTTGTAAAATAAAGCATTGAGGTTTCTGAAAAGAAAAAACGATTTGCTTTTCTGCAAAATAGATTTCATACCTCTGGATGAATTCAATCAAATAAAACTATACATCGAAAGCAAAACATTATGGTCAGTTGCGTTGACAGTGTCAAATCAATTCTTGCGGCTGTCAAATAGCTTGGTCTTTGATAGAACTGCGGCCCTTATACAATTTGAAGATTATTACCATGGGTAAAAGATTATGAAACTACGTAAACCATTACAATCACAGAATTAATATTTCAAAAGTTTCCACTTACCTTTTTTCTATTCATATAAAACATACTTAACTACCCTAATTACTGTACTACACTACGGGGATGACACCATGAGGAACGAAAGACAATGACTACCCCATAGCCAATACATAAAGATGTACAACATTAAACAAAGATAGAAAGAAATATAACTAAACTAGGTAAACTAATTACGAATACAAAGTAAACTAACAAAAACTTACCTTTTTGACAGAAGTATCATTATAACTCTTCCATTGTTTTTCTTTACAATCAAAGACATCAGATATATAATGGCCTGTTGATGAGCTATCCCCAATATGACTTACAATGCCCAGTAATCGATATTTTCTTGGGGTAACACTGGAATTCTGCGTCGCCTGACGATAAGAGATTTATCATGTGAAAATGCAAGTTTTCTTACGATGTATCATGCAAGAAGAGAAATATTTTTTGACTGGATATCTGAAAAGGTAGATCATCCCGCAAGTGGAATAAGTTGGCTGTTATCTCAATGCATTATGGGATTATACTGGGCTTGTTTACACGCCAAAGCATTAGCTTTGACAACTTTGGATTTTGAAACCCCAATGCGCTCCCCATATGTATCATGACCAGTTCTTTCAAATCGACTGCGGGATGGTCTATTGTCACAACCAACTTTGTAAAGCATAAAGTGCAAAGTGAGCAAAAATAAGGCCCCGTTCACACTACTCCGTTTTTGTTAGTATCCGTTTTTGTTGCATCGAAGCTACCGTTCACACTGCTCCGTTTTCGTACAAAAACGGAGTAGTGTGAACGGGGCCTAAGAAAGATGGGGATTAGACAATTTACCTCAGCACTAAAAAAAGAATTAATTTCGTTATTCTCACCTTCCGCCTCTTATTATTTGAATTTTCTTTTACGTTGTTGTGATTCGAATGTCGTGGTTTGGTTGTTGATCTTTCATTATATTCTAAAACAGAATAACAAGCTCTAGTGTTAAAGTCTCCATCTGGACGGTAATAAAAGAAAAATATAAAAATCGTAGAGTCGTTCCAAGAAATGTCCAGTATACATTACAATCGAAAACTTTTGGACGGTAAAGTTTCGGAAAAACAACTTCGGGCAGAAACATTCAGATGCTTTTTCAGGGATTTCGGACATAAAACTTTCGGACCAACATGAATTCAAAAAACACGCATGATACCAAAATATATGTTAAAAATAATTGTGATTCTATCAAAACTATCAACTTACAGTAGGTACATTGTGATCATCACGTCTACAAGGACATTTGAATGTAATTTAGGTTAGATTGAAAACTGGTAAAACCAGCTGTAAACCAACTTAAAAGGTGCAGCCATATGTGAACTATTTTCAAAAAACTCTTCAAGGAACCAAACTTTTAGATTAAAAAATTCAAAAAACCTAAATACAACTGGCAAAACATTAATTAATAATTAACATTTTATGTTACATTTACTTGTGCTTTTCTATTTCCATTGAATTTAAAACTATCGGATGAAAAAATCAGACATCACTAGATTTCGGACAAATAAACTTTCGGACACAATTTTGATTAAAATTTCATTAAAATATTACAGTTTTCGATTTTAATGTAAGTGATGGCACAGAAGTTGTTACTTCGCTAATTTTGTCTTCGAATACAATTTCATGTCAAATATCTTTTTTTAAAACTTACAAGACTTAAAAAAAGAACGTTTCACCCACAAACATGATATCTTACCTTTTAAACTAATTTCTATAGCCCTCTTTAGTTCATCATCTTCATTTTCTAAGGCATCCAGCCCCTATGGAAAGAAATTTCCAAGTTACCAAAAGCATTTTAATTCGAATGCATAAAAGTAAACATTGATATAGACAAATGGCATAATATGTCTGAAAAATGATTCAGCACACAAAATAAATACGTGAAGATGAATTTAAAAACATGCAGAAAGAAAGTCATAAAGAAGTAGACAACAATAGGAAAACTACAAATTCATAAATAAATGGTTGTACTGATTTGAAGATCCGTTGATGAAAGGTGAGGATATTTGAGAAAATAGCAAATAAGAAACAAAGAAATAGTAAAAAGATGTTGAACTCAGCCTAAAATTAGATGTAACGTGAAAATGCTCGCGAATAAAACCAATCAAAGAGTTCTGGATGAACAATTCTGCATTTTCGCAAATCTCAAGTGACACCTTTTTTGACCTTAGAAGTTTGACAGTTACACACAAACATTGATTAATAAAATAACTTCTGATGCAGCCAAAGCGAAACGTCAAGCAAATAATTAATATTTTCAAAACTATTTATCGAAAACATATGCAGTTATGCGAGAAAAGCTCATGGTTTTATTTAAAAGAGAGGATATCTAAACATATCAACACAAAATTTTAACATTGAATAAAAACATACTTCCATCAAAAATGCATCGTCTTCCTTTTCATTCTTTCTCACATCAGCTGACAACCATTCCGAAATTTCTGATTTCTCCAGTTCCTCGCATTTCTCTAAATCAATTATATTGTCCTTTTCTCTCACTCCAGTAAATGTCTGTTCATTTTTCTTGCTACCATCACTTCGACTTACTACACCAGTATAACTCTCTCCTTGCATTTTTTCAGCATCACACAGTGGATCCATAGCAAGTAATTCCGCAGGTAGTTCATCATCAGGAATGATAATATTTTCCTCATCTGATCTATCTGTTTTCATGCTTTCTTTTAATGCCCATTCCAACTGCTCTTCTTCCGTTGCTGTGTCGAGATTTACTGATGTTTCAAGTGATAATTTTTTTGCTTGTTCCAGATCATTTTCAAAAGTAAGACTTGTGACGTTATCTTTCTCAGGATCTGATACTCTGTTCAAAAATAAAACATCAAATATCACACTGTTATATATTACTTGAACATATTCAAACCATGCGGAGAAGGGGGCAATGCTCCCCCGATGGAGAAATTTACGACAACAATTGCTCAACTTCCATTTTAGGGTGTTGATTTCGAAAATTGGTGGTTTGAGAATTGAGGCAAGTTGCGGGACCTTCAGCATCCTTTTCACTTTTCTCGGGATCTGATAAGCTGTTCAGAAAGAAAATATCAAATATCAAACACTTTACCACTGACACATAAGTCTTTTGCGATAAGGTGTGAACAATTTCTGACGAAACATATTTCAATAAACGATTTTCAGTTTTTTCAGCCTTTCAGGTGAATGCCGCACATTAACACCAGTTTTCAATTTGTCCAACCCCCAAAAAACTATGTAGCTCCTAAATATAAACCGATTGGAAATACAGTGGATGGCATTTAGAGAGCACACGTTCATGCAAATGTCATTCCATTCCAATACACAGGGCCCTTAAATTAAAACCCAAAGAGGGCTAATGCTCAAGAAAAGACAATGTTCACTTACTTTGGTACCTCAGGAAGCGACAATTTTTTCCTTGCCTTGTGACCTATCTGAAAGTCATCTAAGTCCTCAGGGGATTCATTTGAGATTGGCCGTTTCATTCCACTAAAAAGTGAAAGAGATTGATGAACTGAAAGCACCAACTAAATAATGTAGAACAGATCGAAAGTGTTGTGGCGCAGTGGTGTAATTCTCATACTTTGAAGTCAGAACAGTCAGGAGGAGTGGGTTCGATTCCGGGTAGGACCCCACCACTTGACCGCCATGACAAGGGGTCGCGCACTCGATTACCGCTTAGCTACTTCTGCGATCCCAGCACTTGGCGCTAAAAACCGCAACTTCACCTTCAGAGAGACAATAATAAACTCATGATCTTCAAAAAAATTAGAAGACGTTGGCAATAAAAGGGGTACAGGCCGTGATATCAGGGCAGCACCGCAATGCAATATGAGCAGCTGAAACATGAATCTCCCAGTGCTCCAATTGTTGTAATGAGCAGTCCAGCTACTATTGTTGGAAGACTGTGTCGAATAAATATAGCCCAATGTGACTAAAGATTTAATAAAAATACCTTTTTGGTGTCTTTTCGAATTGAGGGGCTTTCGCGGTTTCATCTGTACAAAGGACACCTGAAAACAGAAGACAACGAACTGTACTTATAACATGTAACCTTACAATAAACATCGTTCAGTTCTCCTATTCATTTGTTTGAAGGAAAGTCAGCGTGAAGAAGACTACTACAGCTAAAAGGTATATTGAATTGAATGCTTTTCAAATTCATACCTAGATCAAGTTCTATTGGAACATCAACGGTATCAAGCTTCTTTTTGTACTTTGTATAATCAGAATCCAATTCGTATCGCTTCAGATGTAGAATTACCACCCTGTTCAAAAGAAATATAAATACAAAATAATTTAAATTACAGAAGAATCATAAAAATTATCTAACTGCGAACTTTATAACTTGGAAATAAATTACTCTGAACCATTTGTGCTAAGACTGAATAAAACAAAATTTGCATGAATAATAAATCTAACCTAGTTTCTGTTGAATTTTTTCTCAAAAGTGTGCAGCATCCAAAAAGTGTTTTTTTTTCAAATACTGGTTTCTTATGTCATCAGCAGTAACCACAGAGAACAACTACCACAAATAAAGCTCACTTTAAATTTGTATTTCTTAAATCTTATAGAACACCAGTAAAACTATGGACAATAAAAATTTAATGAGTTTTGGTTAGAAATGCAGCAAAGTGTTAAAACAGTAATTACCTCGGTAATCTGCTAATGTGATGAGCTAAGGTCGCATTTTCACAATCGCATTTTTCGCATTTGTAGCCAATACTTTCTTCCTATGAAAAAATGACATAATGTTATTGTTAACCAAATCTCTACGGTTTAGCGTCATAACTGCTACATAACTGCACATCCTGGGCATTTGCAGATTGAGGAGAATTTGCTAGTACTAAGATTCGGAGTCTATGAATCGACATGTAACGAAAAGTATTTTTGAATCAATAAGAACAAGCAAAGAATCATGAATATAAAAGAATCAGAAAGGTACCTCAAAATAATCATGTAGCAGATCTTGTAAATCTTTATCTTCTGGATCGGTGTTTTCATCACTACAGAGAAAAACTGAATTATTTAAACTTGATTTGAAGGCAGAATAAGTCACTGGGAAACCAATGTCCTTTTCAGTTAAAAGCACAGTCAGCTAGATAGAAAGTGAAACTTGTAGAAAAACTACCCGGCAGCGATCAAATATTGAGAAAGATCAAAGGTACACTATGGCATAAAAGAAGATTCACATACATTTCTGGTATATCCAAGGAAAAGTCGTGGAATACTTCTTCTCTGGTAATTTGACTTCCACATCTGAAAGGATAAACAGTATATTCAAAATTCAGTGAATGAGGCGGGCGACGACAATCATTTTAAACTTCCATCTTATTGAAATTCCATGTTATAAAAAATATTATCAAATGACAATTCCAGAAGACACAAACAGTTAAAAATTGATAAATTAACTTGACGTTGTTCTCGAACATTTCGAATTAAACTTGCTTCATCTTCAGCGAATTTGAATGATGGATGACATCTGGCAAATTTATACTGAGGAACAAACAAATAAACAGAGGTAAAAACATGAGTTACACTTTCCACGCGAAAGGGGACCTACCGTAAAAGCTCTATTAAGCCCCCGGGGGGCTTATTTAATTTTGGACCTTCCAGAGGGGGGGCTTAATAGAGAGGGGGGCTTATTAGAGAGGGGGGGCTTATTCACAAAATCAAGTGACAAGGATATATTTGGTAGCTTTTCAGTTCTTTTATCCCATAGTTTGCGGAATCAAGGCACAATTTTACGGCTGAAATACGTAAATTCGACACAGTCTTTATTCCAAAGCGTGCCAAAATTAACATGGAATGTAGTGTAGCTAAATGAATGGAAAATATTTGGTAAATTCTAGAATTTTGTATAAGGGGGGGGCTTAAAAGAGAGGGGGGGCTTATTTCAAATTTTGACTCACAGGGGAGGGGCTTATTAGAGAGGGGGGCTTAATAGAGAGGGGGGGCTTAATAGAGCTTTTACGGTAGGCCCAAGTCTCGAGAGGGTAAATTGGGAACAAAATCAAAGGAGAACCAAGGGAAACCACAACTGCTGGGAATTAAGTTCAGGTCGACCCCGTAAGATCAAGAGGCTTCATCTATATAATAATTGTCATTACCAACCAATGTGAGCCACTGAGTTCTACTTAATGCAGATTTTAGCCATTTGTTACTTAAAAGTTTCGCGAAATCCCAAAATCATAAAAAATGAACTGTATACTGAATGATCTGTTCACGTGTTTTGTCGAAAAATTCAGCGTCACATTACTTAAAATCTGTTGGAGACATCTTCACCGAAGATAAATTTTGACGCTCAATGAGTGGAGCAGCCCTGTTTGGAGCTTCAAACCTTGCAGCACTAATTCTGAATTTCGCCAAGATAGAGCTGTTTAAGGCGATTTATTTTGTACGTCACCGACCATTCCATAAAGGGCTAAATGTGTGGTATACATTTCTGACAACACTTCAAATTGAAAGATGTTGCAATGAGCGAGATTATGATGTTAAGCTCAAAATCGCTGCATGATAAAATATTCTCTGATCGAAAAATAAATACCTCATCTAATTCATAAATTAGCAACATCAGAAAATGACTTACTCGGTACATTTGATACAATGTGATACTTGACACTCAAAATTTTTCGACACAGGGCAAGCTGCTTCAATTGCCTTTCGCTCTTGACTTTCAGATTCGTCTGCTTCTTCAGTTTCCGATGATGATGGAAGTAATTTCAAATTATCTTCTTTCAGCTGATCTAAACATTGACCCAAGAATTCATGTGCATCCTTGAAAAATAACAAAACAATAACAACAACAACAAGAACAACAACAACAACTTCAACGTTTGTATATTAATTGATTAATATAGAGCACAAATCACCGTGTTATCTTGAAAACAATTAGAAAGTTTTTGCTTATTTCCTACGCATATGGTCTGCAGGGGTAAAATGGGTAGTCAGTTAATCAGGTAAACCCTCGATGGCAAATGCAATCAACATGAAGAGTCAAAGAAACCTGGAGAAATTATATATATATATATATGTAAAGATATTGTCACGTCCAGGAAGACTTTTTAGCATCTTATAAAATAAGAATAGCTTACCTATATATCATCATCAACAACAGTTACTCACTATTACAGGAATGTATATAACAAAACAAAACTAAAGTAACCTAAACTAATCTAAACTAAACAAAACAAAAAGTACCTTAACCAAAACTAAACTTAATAAGATGTAATGATTTCACTTACATGTTGCATGTAGCCAGAGAACCTTGCAGCTTGATTAGAAATTGCTCTTTTGATATTCTTTAAAATCATTCTTTGTTTTTCTTGATTTTCATTGAATTTCTTTGCAGTTGACAGGTTGTACAGGTACCTACAAGGTGCAATTTTCAGTTACCGTGAAAAGCTATAATTTTTTGGGACATGATTTGTATCAAACAATACACTGAAAGCAACTACAGTACTTTCCTAACTTCTTTTCTTTCACTCCTTGTTATACCAGCACCTCTAAGGGGACCATTATGGAAATAAGGTCAGCTTGACTCTTTAATCCTATCCCAGCCATTGTAATTGGCGGTGTTTTCCTCTTACGTTTTTAGCCTTAATGTTTATATATTGCATTATAATTATCTTTATATGTATTATAATAACTTGTAAACTTTTATTGTGTGGCAAAAAGATATCCACATACAAACAATATAACAATAGCACTATGTACAATAGGGTCACACATATTCAATATTAATGAGATAATCTTTGTAACTGAGATTTATAATATCTCAAAGTCATTACACCAGGAAAAGGGGTCATGGAAACACACGAGCCATATATGTGTAGCATTACAGCTTATCATAATACATAATTTACTCACTTGTACAGTGACATTCTAGAGACTTTGTCTATCAGCATTGAATTATCGAGATCATATGAAAATGTTGGTATTCCTAGCAGGCACTGCAGTATGGCATTCATGTAACATGTATTACCCAGATTGGCAAACCTAAAATCATTGAGAAAATTAGGCGGGAATGAGAATCTATGTTAAAGATACTGTTCTTTTATTGTGAATTTCATGAGAGACCAACAGGACTTCTGTGATGCTTCTGGGTTTATCTATTGATCATCCATGGCATAAAACTTCTTGGTGAAGAAACTGGATGACAGCGACAGAGCAAAAACTGCGCACGTATGAGCAAAAACTTTTAACTTTAAGCCCCCCTCCTAGATTCCTACAACAGGTCTCAAATTTAGATAACATTTGATATTTTGTTCCTTGAGCCTTTAACTCTTGATTCATCGTTTTAAAAATCTTGTGTATCCAAACATTTCTTCATCTCAGATTGCTTGATGACGTCATTTTACGCAGTTTCTGCTCTGTCAGCGACAATTTTCAGGCATCAAAACAATGTAGACGAAAATAATCTCTTTTAGCCTATAATTACAAAAAGGGTGAAATTCGTGCAAAAACGAAACAAAAATATCTAGCACATAGCCTCTTTTCTTTTCTTCACCATTTGCTCTTCCGCTATAAATGTGATCACTAACTTGCATTTAATGGCAATGCTCATTTCAGCAACAATATAACATTGATCGAAAAAGCACAAAATTTAAAAGCATCTACAAACAACAAAAATTGAGAAAATACAATATTGGCAAAAACATTTGGGACAAATCATGACATTGCACTACGGTCTTTAATTAAGTGCTCCCACCGCCCCCTCGCTTTACTGCTGCATGAATCAAACGCCATTCGACCTTAGCAACATAAAATTAGGGGGAAATGGGGGGAGGTCAGAGAACCTAAACAAAAAACCTTTGTTTCGATATTTTAGAAAAAGTCAAGACAACACACTGAAATTTGCCTCTGTGCAAGCAGTTTTGCCAGGATTGTGGTAAAAGACTTTAGGCATTGAAACCCTAGAAATACATACCCAGTCAATGCAAGTTGAGCACTTGGTGATTTGTTGTATATCTTATCTTGGTCTCGTCTTTTGAAAGCGAATAGATCTAGTTGTCTTCTAGAAGCCGGTTTACTTAACCCAAGACTTCGTCTACTGCAAAAGAAGTTGTTAATAATTATCAGGATCATAAGTTAAGACAGCAATATGTGTAAAAGATCTTGCTTATCCATTCATGAGATGAGCTATTGCAAGGAAATGGACATTAGCGTTTGATTCAACCTCTCCAAAGGGTAATAAGGGGCAAAATGGCTTCTCATATCTAGGACCAAAAAGGAACCGACGAAAATCTGCAAACAACATCAAAATTTGCAAAAAAAATAAAAGTTTTGAATATAAGTTAAAAATGAATTCTTCAAAAATCTCCCACGTCGAATCTTTCAGAGTCACAATAAACCTTTTATCGACACTGCCATTTTAATAAAATCATTAGAGGGACCATTATGGAAGCAAGGTTGCCTTTCTAAAGCTAGCCGTCATTCTTAATAATAAGGTGCTTATAGTTAGATCGTTAGCTTTTGACTGTAAATATTTGTATACTTGTGATAAGTTCTTAATCGAATACTGTAAATTACTTTGATGGCAATATCATGCATACGTTCTGTAAACTGCAGCTGGTTGTTTCTTTGATAACGCAAATATTGAAGATCTGAGGCATTCAGAAAGTCGGTTGTGAACTTCATATACACCCCCCAGTAATGACCCAGCTGAAACGATGCCCCGCCAAGGTACAACGATAAACCGCTAAGGAAATTCGTTTCCCCTCTAAATTTGAGTTTCAGTATTTTCCCCGCCTTGTTGCTGTTGTTTCCTCATTGACATTTTACCCCATCAAAGATTATACAAGTTCATCACAGATAATTGGCAAAAATTTCTTTCCCCATCATGATATTTGTAATCCCCACTGAAAATGTACAATTTCATAATTTCCACTCAGTCGCCGTTATACTTTAAATGTCAGGCGAGGTCGTTACTGGGGGTGTTCATATACAGCGAAACAGCCGATACAGCAAGGAAACTGAACGGGCAGAACAAACAGAACATCCTTCCTACCTAACAGTAAATGACAAGTATTCAGTTCTTTCTTAACTCACCCTGTATTTGTTTGTAAGCCGGTCGAAGTTTGATGAGCTATACTGCTTGATGTGCTGTAAAATCCAGCAGGTTTTCGTGACAAAGATAGAGGCGGAGATTTCACTATGTAAAAAGACAAAATATCTTACATTTCAAGATGAAAGCGGAGAATCGGCCACAAACATGAAATCTTATCTGAAAATTCAATGACAATGCACAACAGTTTCTGGTTCTTTTGCTGAATAGCGAAATTTACCTCGATAACGGGCTATGATCGAAACGTCATGCTTATTTCAATTCGCATCGAAGTGCTTATTTACTTACTTATACTATTGATACTACTTTGTTTACTTGTTTATCTTTGCCTTTAAACTGTGTTGCTTTCTTGGCGTCAAATCCTTCTTAAAACCAATCCTTCAAAGAATATTGAGGCATACAGCAGATGTCTATGTTACAACCTACAATACATCCCTTGAACGCATTAACAGGACAAGAATTCTTCACGTTGATAAGAACTATTGAGCAATACGAAAACTGTAAATTTTCTTAAACAAGAATTCTTAAGTGATTAAAAACGTTCTCAAAAAATAAGTACAAGACCTGTTCTACGACAGTTTCAATTCCACTAATTCCGCAATAGATCAACAGCCATTTTAGTTAATAAACAGCAAGCTGGCACCTAGCCAAACATTGCAACATAAATAATGAATCTAAGGAAACAATAAAGAAGCCATACCAAGAGTCGGCTTTGGAGTTGATTCATAGTTTGATCCTTGCATTGGCTTCAGGCGAAGTGGAGACTGAGTGGATGTTCGTTTGGAGTCAGAGGGTCTTTTGCTCCTACAAATGTAACAGACAGTTTTCAACGTGGAATGAAACACACTGTTGTTACACACACTGATCATTGAGAAGAGCAACACCAAAATATCTTAACTACCAAAAGCTATGAACTTAAAAGAACAACAAAATCACGTAACTAATAAATAAGAATTCAAGACAAATAAGGCATTTGAAAATATTTGCAATAATTCAGGGTGTAAAGTAAAGAGGGAAAAAGTTTAAATTTCAGCTATAAGAATTCATACAACTTTCATGTAATTTGTCACTGAAACTTGCAATATAAGATAAACTAGCATAAAAATACGAAACAGCAAGGAAGCATACATTCTTTCGCGAAATCGCCAATTTCGTCTCAAAATACAGCATACAATTACCAAATAAATCTTACTCTATACCATGCTCAATTTTATACCAACTTAACAACAATACAAAATTTACCAATGTTAGTAAAGTCCACCAGTTTCAATACACCATTCCTCACCAGAACAAAGATGTTTCACAAAACAACTTGCAACATTGCATCCTCAAAATCCTCTTTCTTTTATTGCTACCTAGCATCCTAAGACAACTTTTAGGACAGTGAGAAGCTAAGTTGTATCTGGCCCTTCCTCTCAACGTGACCACATCTTGTGGTTCCTTTATTCCTTTTGCCTGGAATTACAGAGAGATGGTGACTCTCCTCAGTCTCCATAGCAAATTCAACAAGGTGGTGACTCTAACCATCAACCCACAAAATTTTTCAACCACAGCAATCTCCTATTTTGATAAATATTACTTACACAGTGGATGTGCCCCGTGATGAAAGTGGAATCATATTCTCTTCATCACTTTCTAAAATAGAAGTACAAAATATTATTTCAATTTTTTCAACCAAGACTACTTTTCAACTTAAGGCATGCTTTCCTGTGCTAACAGTATTTTCTGTTTCCTAGCAGGCTTGCCACATAGATCTGTCTAAAGATAACTAATTCCTCTAGTCACAAATATTACAAACAATTCAACAAAACTTTTATACATCCAAGATTTTAATGAAAATCACGAAGAAATATAAAGACCAACATTAAGAAAAATTACTACCATCACTCCATTCAATGACATCATTTAAGGCTTGTTGAGTATCAATCAATCTTCTTTTTGATTTTGGACTTTTATTTCTGGAAATAGAAAATATGAAGATGAACATTTGACATAATGAAACCTAAGAAGCTACACAAATTACAGCTGTTTACATCAAGTAAATGACAAACTTCAACCCAACAGGGCTACCAAAACAGCTGTATCAAGAAAAACCACCATGAAATATACACTGTGTGTTGAATTTGTTCCAAGAAGATGCTTGCATCAAAATGTATGAAACATTTGAAGGAAGTTACAAAGCAAAGCAATGAGCAGCAAAGACAAAAAGTTGTTGGATTAAATATCTATGAATAAAAATAAGTGAGCTGATGCTTTGGCATTCAACACTTAATCAGAGCTAAACTGCATAAGAATAGAAACAGCTTTTCTCATTTGCAGTAAACAGATATTTGTAGTGAATCATAAAGAACACATTTTTTGACAGGTTTTGAACTATCTATTGACCAACGTGGGGGAATACCTTGGGAGACTTGCACATGTAGGTGATACAGATCTCCTATCATACATGAGTCTTGGGCTGTGATTTCTTTCTTCTCCAGGTGGTCGTGCTATGGCCAAGAACAGAAACTTTGCTAATTAAAAAATGAATGATATTTCTAATAAATTGTCATTAAGGAACATAGTCCATATTCTAGCAATGAACACAATGAGTAGAGTTCTCACTCTTGTGTTAAATTTGCCAATGTTATCCAATGTATTATCTTTGGTTATTCCGTTGTTACAATATGTACATGATTTGTGCACATTAAGAGTTCTCACAAAAAAAACCTAAGAATCTGCATGAGTTCATGACATTCTGATGAGAATCCTTTTGTCATATGAAAAGAACTGTAAATTTCTTCAAACAAGAATTCTCAAGAAACTAAAATTCATTAGAATTCTTACATATTAAAGTCATATTAATATGCGCAAGGCTTGTATATGTGCAAATGAAAAAAGCAGGGAAGCATCAAGCAAAATTTACCATCAAAAAATTTTTAATGAAAGGAAAAAATATCCAAGTATATATATGTTAGACTTACCCCATGCAGAAGACAAGCTTGGAGATGTGACAAAATTATTCTTCTCTTTTTCTCTAAAAAGAAAATCACTCTTTTTCTTTCAAATCAAATAGTTTAACTAGTTCAAAACAGTGTTTAGTTCATGATGATTTGTTGGCTGCAAGAAACTTAAGTCCACCAAACACTCCATAGTTTTCTGACTCACCAGGTATTTTCAAGGATCTTCCAGAAAGGAAATTAGAAGCTTTCAACCTGAGATATCAAAAGTATCATAGGTATATATAAGAAATATTTTAGGCTAAGTTGTAAAAAATTGGTTTCCTAATTCCAAGGCCTTAATAATGATTAATGAAAATGAATACTCACAAGACTGGCTTCAATCTTTTTGATTCGGTGATTTCAAAGCTTGACTCCACCTCAGGCCATTCTGATTTAAAAGTAAAGTAGACATTGTTTGAATGTTTTCATAATTCAAAACTGACTATCACCAAGATGAACGGAAGCAATCCTGACATATGTTCTGAAATGTTTATCACAAAAATGCCCCCCCCCTCGGAAGTTTTCAGTCTACAAGATGATGAATATATTTCAAACAAAACACACTGCATGTAATTGTTATCACAATGAAAAATAAATAAAAAGCATTCACCCTGACTTGCTGGAGAATCCCACATCTTTGCCTTTAGATGACTGCCATGCCTCCTATGAAAATATCAAGAAACAATCTATAAGCCAATTTGTTAATCTTAATATATATTTCTTAAAAAATATATACCCAACTATGCAAGCAATAAAGACAAACAATTATGATGTAGAAGCTACTACATACCTGTTAAATATAGGACTCTTTGAAGGAGTTTCTTGTGAAGCAACAGTTCTTCCAAGCTTTGAAGAAACTGATGCCTTATTTTCACCTTTTGTTTGCAAGTTCCTTTTTCGCAAGTTCTGAAGAGTAAAAAAGCATCTTTATAAACATGTTGCAGATTTGTGATCAGATTTGGCACATTTTGGTAAGAATTCTTGACAAATTTGTGAAAATTGCTCAAAAGGTGAGAAAGCAGGGGACATGCACCCACAACCTTCTACATACAAAGTGAGTGCAGCTGTTTGGACCTCGTAGAAAGTTTCAGGATTTGTCTTCCAAACCAATGTCTGTCCCTACAAGTAAGCCAAAACTTGACAAATGATCAACAAGCTAAAAGCAAGTAACCATTATTCTGTACAGCACATGTCTGTTATGTTGTATGTACATTTGAAAATAAAAAAGTCTCAAAGAATTCTTCGGTAAAAATTTGTGAAGAATCCATAAAAATCCTCCAGCAGTATTTAAGAATTCACATTAATCACATGAGGTATGAAAGATTGAGGACTGTACTGTAAGCAATGATAAATTAATTCTGAATTGCAAACCTCTTTACTTTCATCAACAAAATCATATATGTCATCTTCTGGGTCCAGCAAACCTGAAATGAAACATTTTAAAAATGAGAAATGAAAACTGTGACTTTCTGTGATTCCTTGACAAAATCATTACCAAGTTGAATACATAAAAACTTCAAAGGTTTCATTCTAAAAATAACGATATCAGGAGAATGACAGTGAATTCTGCCAAATGACATAAATTGACAGACAATGTATATTAATGGCTTGCAAAATCATATCACAAAAAAGTTTGATCAGTTATTGAAAATTCAAATTCATTGGTTAGAGAAAATCCTGATTAAAACAAAATTTCATACACATATCGGTGATTCATTGTGAAATATTTTGCTCCAAAATTAAAGTTTCTTTGGCCTTTCCTTGAAAGGGCATATTATCTGATTCAATTGAATCCAAGTTTGGGCAGTAAATTTCACATTATTTGAGTCATAAGGTTGTTGATGTGATGTTCTTGCTGTTGTTTCTTGCCCCTCATGTTTCTTGGTGTCATCAATAACTTGGAGGCAGTGTCTCTTTTTTACAATGACAGTTGTCTGCATTCTCATCATCAAAAAAATTTTTAATCAGACTGCACTCCCCATCTGGCATGTCAATTCCTTGCTGTTCTTTGAATTTTTCATAATCAGCTTTATCTTCTTCTTCACTCGGAATGTAAGTCAAAACACAATACTTACCTTTCAAAGGTATTCCAAGCTTGATATTGTTTAGGTATTTTTCAAACTGATTAACATCCTGCAACAGACACTCTCTAGCTGATATTTGGATGTGATCACATAAGGCAATGGTCAGCTGATCCCTCTTTGCTCGGACTGAATCAATGTTACTGCTTAGCTGTGAAAGGAAAAGAAGTCCGTCATTATGAAATGATTCAACACAGCCGTTTAAAGGCCTCTGTCCGCAAATTTTTGTTCAAACAGTGATTTTGCAGTTTTTTGAAAAGTGATATCATACCAAGATTTTCATCTTTCTTTCAAAATTAAAGCATCATTGGCATGGAGCCACCAAAAACTGTGGAAAACAATTGGCTAACTTTCAAAAGTGTGCGAGGAAGACTCTTTATCGAAACAAGAAACACAAGCATGGATTTGCCTTCATGATTGATTAGCAATTTGTAAAATTAAGCTAAGGTTTAATGAAAACGTTAGGAAGAAATTCATTTTACTACAGAAAATATGCTTAAAGATTTGAAATGTGTGCAGAATTTTCTCCACTTGGGAAAAAGGTAAACAATCTAGACAAAGGCTGGACTTGAACATATTTTCTTCATTCTTTCCTTTACAGGCCCTTACAGGCTCTGAGAACATAAACCAATCTTTCCCTTACTTTCCCTTACAGGCCTTGTGCACATAATAAACATGGTTTTCAACTCAACCTATGTATCTATTCTTGTCTAGAAAAATCAACAGTCTATCATATACCCCTACAGAATTCCTATCATAATGACAGAACTTTTGTCACCATTGATAACATGTTAATTTGTGCAAGCCTTGTACTTTATAAATTCCACACCATTCCCCTTTCCAAAAATTAGTGCACAGAGAACCAAACAAAAAGGTTTTTCATTTCCACAGCTAAGTTTCCAGTCTTGTCGCTAGGAAGCTTTCCAAGCCCCTACTCTCTTAGTTTGCTTCTGCTGTGAATTTCGTGACGGTCCTTTACCTTATACTTTTTGAATGCTTTTCCTGGTCTTTCAACACCAATGGTGAACTTGCCCAAGTCCTCATAAATACCAACTGCACCTTTTTCGAAGCTGCTGCCTTGGATATTGAAACCAGTAAACCTTACTTGGCCTTTTATTTCGATTACAAGTTGCCCTGATTTCTGGGTCTTCAAACTTAGGCCCTTTTTCTGCGGCCGCGCCATCTTTAACTTGACCAGTTCTGCAGAGCAGTCTTCACTTTCAGAAGGATATCAGAAGCTTGCACGGGCTTCCAACAGCTTCCAGATATCTTACTTATTTCACTGCAAAACTAACAAGATTCTGTGCAAAAAGAACTGCATCTGTCATCAACTTGCATCTGATCCTCACTTCTTGCTTCGCTGTGTGTTTGAAAACATGCACAGTCAAAAAAGCCAAAATGGCGGGAATCACCACATATACTAAAATGCGGACCAATACACAGAGTGGGAATCTAGTAGATAGGGAGCCCTGTACAAACATGGAGCTACCACCCAACTCTTGGGTAATGAGTCTGAGTTCAGGTAAAGAGAAAAGACACCCTCTTCTAACGGGCTCTATATATCCTGCTCCAGAGAGCTCCATAATGAACTACAAAGAAATTCATGGCCCAGGTCAGGTCAGAATAGCCCAGACACCCAGTGCAGACAGTACGAATAGCATTTTTCGACGAGACCTTGAATGTGTATGACTAGCAAATATGCACTTTATCGGCCGTATAACTGCCATAAGTTCCAACCTGCTAAGGTATAAACCCTTTTGCTTTTCCCAATAAGCAGCTAATTCTCGAAACCAGAACAAATTTCTAACTTTCACCTTTTCAAAAAGCTAAAAATCACTTCCATTGTCATTAATATGCTGAAAATTCAAGTTATAATCAATATACAACGTCTACTAACATAATGATACAAAAAGAAGCTTTTAAGTCCCGTCCATCGTGATCAACATGAACCATTTCGGATGCAAAATTGTTCCATTCAACTGATAACATCAGTGATAGTTTAATATCACCTCCATTGTCAGTAATATACTAACAATTCAGGTGCTATTGAATATACACTATCTACTAAGCTAATTGTGGCAAAAATAGGTTTAGAATCCCTTCTACTTCATCAAGGCGAACAATTTCAGATGCAAAAAGAATCCATTGAAATGATAACTTCTGTAAAATTTCAGTATCACCTCCATTGTCAAAAATATACTGACAATTCAGGTGCTATTGAATATACACCTTCTTCGAACTTTATGGTGGCAATAAGAAAATTACAATCAATTCTACGTCAACAAGGTGAACAATTTCACATGCAAAAACGATCCATTCAACGGATAACTTCTGTGATAATTCATTATCACTTACATTGTCAGTAAGATGTTAACAATTCAGGTGATATTGAATATACACCATCTACTATTTCAATTGTGGCAAAAAGAGGTTTAAAATCCCTTTTACTTCATCAAGGTGAACGATTTCAGATGCAAAGACGATCCTTTGAACTGATAACTTTTGTCAAATTTCATTATCGCCTCCATTGTCAGTAATATACTGACAATTCAGGTGTTATTGAATATACACCATCTACTAAGATAATTGTGGCGAAAAGAGGTTTAGAATCCCTTCTACTTCATCAAGGGGAACAATTTCATATGCAAAAAGAATCCATTGAAATGATAACTTCTGTAAATTTCATTATCACCTCCATTGTCAGTAATATACTGACAATTCAAGTGATATTGAATATACACCATCTACTAAGTTAATTGTGGCAAAAAGAGGTTTAAAATCCCTTCTACTTCATCAAGGCGAGCAATTTCAGATGTAAAAACGATCCATTGAACTGATAACTTCTGTCAAATTTCATTATCACCTCCATTGTCAGTAATATACTGACAATTCAGGTGCTATTGAATATGCATCATCTACTAAGTTAGTTGTAGCAAAAAGAGGTTTAAAATCCCTTCTACTTCATCAAGGCAAACAATTTCAGATGCAAAAATGATTCATTGGACTAATAACTTCTGTCAAATTTCATTATCACCTCCATTGTCAGTAATATACTGACAATTCAAGTGATATTGAATATGCACCATCTACTAAGTTAATTGTGGCAAAAAGAGGTTTAAAATCCCTTCTACTTCATCAAGGCGAGCAATTTCAGATGTAAAAACGATCCATTGAACTGATAACTTCTGTCAAATTTCATTATCACCTCCATTGTCAGTAATATACTGACAATTCAGGTGCTATTGAATATGCATCATCTACTAAGTAAATTGTTTCGAAAAGAGGTTTAAAATCCCTTCTACTTCATCAAGGCGAGCAATTTCAGATGTAAAAACGATCCATTGAACTGATAACTTCTGTCAAATTTCATTATCACCTCCATTGTCAGTAATATACTGACAATTCAAGTGATATTGAATATGCACCATCTACTAAGTTAATTGTGGCAAAAAGAGGTTTAAAATCCCTTCTACTTCATCAAGGCGAACAATTTCAAATGCAAAAATGATCCATTGGACTAATAACTTCTGTCAAATTTCATTATCACCTCCATTGTCAGTAATATACTGACAATTCAAGTGATATTGAATATACACCATCTACTAAGTTAATTGTGGCAAACGAGGTTTAAAATCCCTTTTACTTCATCAAGGTGAACGATTTCAGATGCAAAAACGATCCATTGAACTGATAACTTCTGTCAAATTTCATTATCACCTCCATTGTGAGTAATATACTGACAATTCAGGTGTTATTGAATATACACCATCTACTAAGATAATTGTGGCGAAAAGAGGTTTAGAATCCCTTCTACTTCATCAAGGGGAACAATTTCATATGCAAAAAGAATCCTTTGAAATGAAAACTTCTGTAAAATTTCATTATCACCTCAATTGTCAGTAATATACTGACAATTCCGGTGCTATTGAAAATACACTATCTAATAAGTTGATTGTGGCAAACGAGGTTTAAAATCCCTTTTACTTCATCAAGGTGAACGATTTCAGATGCAAAAACGATCCATTGAACTGATAACTTCTGTCAAATTTCATTATCACCTCCATTGTCAGTAATATACTGACAATTCAAGTGATATTGAATATGCACCATCTACTAAGTTAATTGTGGCAAAAAGAGGTTTAAAATCCCTTCTACTTCATCAAGGCGAGCAATTTCAGATGTAAAAACGATCCATTGAACTGATAACTTCTGTCAAATTTCATTATCACCTCCATTGTCAGTAATATACTGACAATTCAGGTGATATTGAATATACACCATCTGATAAGTTGATTGTGGCAAAAAGAGGTTTAGAATCCCTTCTACTTCATCAAGGCGAACAATTTCAGATGCAAAAAGAATCCATTGAAATGATAACTTCTGTAAAATTTCATTATCACCTCCATTGTCAGTAATATACTGACAATTCAGGTGCTATTGAATATACACTATCTAATAAGTTGATTGTGGCAAAAAGAGGTTTAAAATCCCTTTTACTTCATCAAGGCGAACAATTTCAGATGCAAAAACGATCCATTGAACTGATAACTTCTGTCAAATTTCATTATCACCTCCATTGTCAGTAATATAGTGACAATTCAGGTGATATTGAATACACACCATCTGACAAGTTGATTGTGGCAAAAAGAGGTTTAGAATCCCTTCTACTTTATCAAGGCGAACAATTTCAGATGCAAAAAGAATCCATTGAAATGATCACTTCTGTAAAATTTAATTATCACCTCAATTGTCAGTAATATACTGACAATTCCGGTGCTATTGAAAATACACTATCTAATAAGTTGATTGTGGCAAACGAGGTTTAAAATCCCTTTTACTTCATCAAGGTGAACGATTTCAGATGCAAAAACGATCCATTGAACTGATAACTTCTGTCAAATTTCATTATCACCTCCATTGTCAGTAATATACTGACAATTCAGGTGCTATTGAATATACACTATCTAATAAGTTGATTGTGGCAAAAAGAGGTTTAAAATCCCTTTTACTTCATCAAGGCGAACAATTTCAGATGCAAAAACGATCCATTGAACTGATAACTTCTGTAAAATTTCATTATCACCTCAATTGTCAGTAATATACTGACAATTCCGGTTCTATTGAAAATACACTATCTAATAAGTTGATTGTGGCAAACGAGGTTTAAAATCCCTTTTACTTCATCAAGGTGAACGATTTCAGATGCAAAGACGATCCTTTGAACTGATAACTTTTGTCAAATTTCATTATCGCCTCCATTGTCAGTAATATACTGACAATTCAGGTGATATTGAATATACACCATCTGATAAGTTGATTGTGGCAAAAAGAGGTTTAGAATCCCTTCTACTTCATCAAGGCGAACAATTTCAGATGCAAAAAGAATCCATTGAAATGATAACTTCTGTAAATTTCATTATCACCTCCTTTGTCAGTAAGATGCTAACAATTCAGGTGATATTGAATATACACAATCTACTAAGTTAGTTGTAGCAAAAAGAGGTTTAAAATCCCTTCTACTTCATCAAGGCAAACAATTTCAGATGCAAAAATGATTCATTGGACTAATAACTTCTGTCAAATTTCATTATCACCTCCATTGTCAGTAATATACTGACAATTCAAGTGATATTGAATATACACCATCTACTAAGTTAATTGTGGCAAAAAGAGGTTTAAAATCCCTTCTACTTCATCAAGGCGAGCAATTTCAGATGTAAAAACGATCCATTGAACTGATAACTTCTGTCAAATTTCATTATCACCTCCATTGTCAGTAATATACTGACAATTCAGGTGCTATTGAATATGCATCATCTACTAAGTAAATTGTTTCGAAAAGAGGTTTAAAATCCCTTCTACTAGATCAAGGCGAACAATTTCAAATGCAAAAATGATCCATTGGACTAATAACTTCTGTCAAATTTCATTATCACCTCCATTGTCAGTAATATACTGACAATTCAAGTGATATTGAATATACACCATCTACTAAGTTAATTGTGGCAAAAAGAGGTTTAAAATCCCTTCTACTTCATCAAGGCGAGCAATTTCAGATGTAAAAACGATCCATTGAACTGATAACTTCTGTCAAATTTCATTATCACCTCCATTGTCAGTAATATACTGACAATTCAGGTGCTATTGAATATACACCATCTGATAAGTTGATTGTGGCAAAAAGAGGTTTAGAATCCCTTCTACTTCATCAAGGGGAACAATTTCATATGCAAAAAGAATCGTTTGAAATGAAGACTTCTGTAAAATTTCATTATCACCTCCATTGTCAGTAATATACTGACAATTCCGGTGCTATTGAAAATACACTATCTAATAAGTTGATTGTGGCAAACGAGGTTTAAAATCCCTTTTACTTCATCAAGGTGAACGATTTCAGATGCAAAGACGATCCTTTGAACTGATAACTTCTGTCAAATTTCATTATCACCTCCATTGTCAGTAATATACTGACAATTCAGGTGATATTGAATATACACCATCTGATAAGTTGATTGTGGCAAAAAGAGGTTTAGAATCCCTTCTACTTCATCAAGGCGAACAATTTCAGATGCAAAAAGAATCCATTGAAATGATAACTTCTGTAAAATTTCATTAGCACCTAAATTGTCAGTAATATACTGACAATTCAGGTGCTATTGAATATACACTATCTAATAAGTTGATTGTGGCAAAAAGATGTTTAAAATCCCTTTTACTTCATCAAGGCGAACAATTTCAGATGCAAAAACGATCCATTGAACTGATAACTTCTGTCAAATTTCATTATCACCTCCATTGTCAGTAATATACTGACAATTCATGTGATATTGAATATACACCATCTACTATTTCAATTGTGGCAAAAAGAGGTTTAAAATCCCTTTTACTTCATCAAGGTGAACGATTTCAGATGCAAAGACGATCCTTTGAACTGATAACTTTTGTCAAATTTCATTATCGCCTCCATTGTCAGTAATATACTGACAATTCAGGTGATATTGAATATACACCATCTGATAAGTTGATTGTGGCAAAAAGAGGTTTAGAATCCCTTCTACTTCATCAAGGCGAACAATTTCAGATGCAAAAAGAATCCATTGAAATGATAACTTCTGTAAATTTCATTATCACTTCCTTTGTCAGTAAGATGCTAACAATTCAGGTGATATTGAATATACACAATCTACTAAGTTAGTTGTAGCAAAAAGAGGTTTAAAATCCCTTCTACTTCATCAAGGCGAGCAATTTCAGATGTAAAAACGATTCATTGGACTAATAACTTCTGTCAAATTTCATTATCACCTCCATTGTCAGTAATATACTGACAATTCAAGTGATATTGAATATACACCATCTACTATTTCAATTGTGGCAAAAAGAGGTTTAAAATCCCTTCTACTTCATCAAGGGGAACAATTTCATATGCAAAAAGAATCGTTTGAAATGAAAACTTCTGTAAAATTTCATTATCACCTCCATTGTCAGTAATATACTGACAATTCCGGTGCTATTGAAAATACACTATCTAATAAGTTGATTGTGGCAAACGAGGTTTAAAATCCCTTTTACTTCATCAAGGTGAACGATTTCAGATGCAAAGACGATCCTTTGAACTGATAACTTCTGTCAAATTTCATTATCACCTCCATTGTCAGTAATATACTGACAATTCAGGTGATATTGAATATACACCATCTGATAAGTTGATTGTGGCAAAAAGAGGTTTAGAATCCCTTCTACTTCATCAAGGCAAACAATTTCAGATGCAAAAATGATTCATTGGACTAATAACTTCTGTCAAATTTCATTATCACCTCCATTGTCAGTAATATACTGACAATTCAAGTGATATTGAATATACACCATCTACTAAGTTAATTGTGGCAAAAAGAGGTTTAAAATCCCTTCTACTTCATCAAGGCGAGCAATTTCAGATGTAAAAACGATCCGTTGAACTGATAACTTCTGTCAAATTTCATTATCACCTCCATTGTCAGTAATATACTGACAATTCAGGTGCTATTGAATATGCATCATCTACTAAGTAAATTGTTTCGAAAAGAGGTTTAAAATCCCTTCTACTAGATCAAGGCGAACAATTTCAAATGCAAAAATGATCCATTGGACTAATAACTTCTGTCAAATTTCATTATCACCTCCATTGTCAGTAATATACTGACAATTCAAGTGATATTGAATATACACCATCTACTAAGTTAATTGTGGCAAACGAGGTTTAAAATCCCTTTTACTTCATCAAGGTGAACGATTTCAGATGCAAAAACGATCCATTGAACTGATAACTTCTGTCAAATTTCATTATCACCTCCATTGTGAGTAATATACTGACAATTCAGGTGTTATTGAATATACACCATCTACTAAGATAATTGTGGCGAAAAGAGGTTTAGAATCCCTTCTACTTCATCAAGGGGAACAATTTCATATGCAAAAAGAATCGTTTGAAATGAAAACTTCTGTAAAATTTCATTATCACCTCCATTGTCAGTAATATACTGACAATTCCGGTGCTATTGAAAATACACTATCTAATAAGTTGATTGTGGCAAACGAGGTTTAAAATCCCTTTTACTTCATCAAGGTGAACGATTTCAGATGCAAAGACGATCCTTTGAACTGATAACTTCTGTCAAATTTCATTATCACCTCCATTGTCAGTAATATAATGACAATTCAGGTGATATTGAATATACACCATCTGATAAGTTGATTGTGGCAAAAAGAGGTTTAGAATCCCTTCTACTTCATCAAGGCGAACAATTTCAGATGCAAAAAGAATCCATTGAAATGATAACTTCTGTAAAATTTCATTATCACCTCCATTGTCAGTAATATACTGACATTTCAGGTGCTATTGAATATACACTATCTAATAAGTTGATTGTGGCAAAAAGAGGTTTAAAATCCCTTTTACTTCATCAAGGCGAACAATTTCAGATGCAAAAACGATCCATTGAACTGATAACTTCTGTCAAATTTCATTATCACTTCCATTGTCAGTAATATACTGACAATTCATGTGATATTGAATATACACCATCTACTATTTCAATTGTGGCAAAAAGAGGTTTAAAATCCCTTTTACTTCATCAAGGCGAACAATTTTAAATGCAAAAACGATCCATTGAACTGATAACTTCTGTCAAATTTCATTATCACCTCCATTGTCAGTAATATACTGACAATTCAGGTGCTATTGAATATACACCATCTACTAAGATAATTGTGGCGAAAGGAGGTTTAGAATCCCTTCTACTTCATCAAGGGGAACAGTTTCATATACAAAAAGAATCCTTTGAAATGAAAACTTCTGTAAAATTTCATTATCACCTCCATTGTCAGTAATATACTGACAATTCCGGTGCTATTGAAAATACATTATCTAATAAGTTGATTGTGGCAAACAAGGTTTAAAATCCCTTTTACTTCATCAAGGTGAACGATTTCAGATGCAAAGACGATCCTTTGAACTGATAACTTCTGTCAAATTTCATTATCACCTCCATTGTCAGAAATATACTGACAATACAGGTGATATTGAATATACACCATCTGATAAGTTGATTGTGGCAAAAAGAGGTTTAGAATCCCTTCTACTTCATCAAGGCGAACAATTTCAGATGCAAAAAGAATCCATTTAAATGATAACTTCTGTAAAATTTCATTATCACCTCCATTGTCAGTAATATACTGACAATTCAGGTGATATTGAATATACACTATCTAATAAGTTGATTGTGCCAAAAAGAGGTTAAAAATCCCTTTTACTTTGTCAAGGCGAACAATTTCAGATGCAAAAAGAATCCATTGAAACGATAACTTCTGTAAAATTTCATTATCACCTCCATTGTCAGTAATATACTGACAATTCAGGTGCTATTGAATATACACTATCTAATAAGTTGATTGTGGCAAAAAGAGGTTTAAAGTCCCTTCTACTTCATCAAGGCGAACAATTTCAGATGCAAAAACGATCCATTGAACTGATAACTTCTGTAAAATTTCATTATCACCTCAATTGTCAGTAATATACTGACAATTCCGGTGCTATTGAAAATACACTATCTAATAAGTTGATTGTGGCAAACGAGGTTTAAAATCCCTTTTACTTCATCAAGGTGAACGATTTCAGATGCAAAGACGATCCTTTGAACTGATAACTTTTGTCAAATTTCATTATCGCCTCCATTGTCAGTAATATACTGACAATTCAGGTGATATTGAATATACACCATCTGATAAGTTGATTGTGGCAAAAAGAGGTTTAGAATCCCTTCTACTTCATCAAGGCGAACAATTTCAGATGCAAAAAGAATCCATTGAAATGATAACTTCTGTAAATTTCATTATCACTTCCTTTGTCAGTAAGATGCTAACAATTCAGGTGATATTGAATATACACAATCTACTAAGTTAGTTGTAGCAAAAAGAGGTTTAAAATCCCTTCTACTTCATCAAGGCAAACAATTTCAGATGCAAAAATGATTCATTGGACTAATAACTTCTGTCAAATTTCATTATCAACTCCATTGTCAGTAATATACTGACAATTCAAGTGATATTGAATATACACCATCTAATAAGTTGATTGTGGCAAAAAGATGTTTAAAATCCCTTTTACTTCATCAAGGCGAACAATTTCAGATGCAAAAACGATCCATTGAACTGATAACTTCTGTCAAATTTCATTATCACCTCCATTGTCAGTAATATACTGACAATTCATGTGATATTGAATATACACCATCTACTATTTCAATTGTGGCAAAAAGAGGTTTAAAATCCCTTTTACTTCATCAAGGTGAACGATTTCAGATGCAAAGACGATCCTTTGAACTGATAACTTTTGTCAAATTTCATTATCGCCTCCATTATCAGTAATATACTGACAATTCAGGTGATATTGAATATACACCATCTGATAAGTTGATTGTGGCAAAAAGAGGTTTAGAATCCCTTCTACTTCATCAAGGCGAACAATTTCAGATGCAAAAAGAATCCATTGAAATGATAACTTCTGTAAATTTCATTATCACCTCCTTTGTCAGTAAGATGCTAACAATTCAGGTGATATTGAATATACACAATCTACTAAGTTAGTTGTAGCAAAAAGAGGTTTAAAATCCCTTCTACTTCATCAAGGCAAACAATTTCAGATGCAAAAATGATTCATTGGACTAATAACTTCTGTCAAATTTCATTATCACCTCCATTGTCAGTAATATACTGACAATTCAAGTGATATTGAATATACACTATCTAATAAGTTGATTGTGGCAAACGAGGTTTAAAATCCCTTTTACTTCATCAAGGTGAACGATTTCAGATGCAAAGACGATCCTTTGAACTGATAACTTCTGTCAAATTTCATTATCACCTCCATTGTCAGTAATATACTGACAATTCAGGTGATATTGAATATACACCATCTGATAAGTTGATTGTGGCAAAAAGAGGTTTAGAATCCCTTCTACTTCATCAAGGCAAACAATTTCAGATGCAAAAATGATTCATTGGACTAATAACTTCTGTCAAATTTCATTATCACCTCCATTGTCAGTAATATACTGACAATTCAAGTGATATTGAATATACACCATCTACTAAGTTAATTGTGGCAAAAAGAGGTTTAAAATCCCTTCTACTTCATCAAGGCGAGCAATTTCAGATGTAAAAACGATCCGTTGAACTGATAACTTCTGTCAAATTTCATTATCACCTCCATTGTCAGTAATATACTGACAATTCAGGTGCTATTGAATATGCATCATCTACTAAGTAAATTGTTTCGAAAAGAGGTTTAAAATCCCTTCTACTAGATCAAGGCGAACAATTTCAGATGCAAAAACGATCCATTGAACTGATAACTTCTGTCAAATTTCATTATCACTTCCATTGTCAGTAATATACTGACAATTCATGTGATATTGAATATACACCATCTACTATTTCAATTGTGGCAAAAAGAGGTTTAAAATCCCTTTTACTTCATCAAGGCGAACAATTTTAAATGCAAAAACGATCCATTGAACTGATAACTTCTGTCAAATTTCATTATCACCTCCATTGTCAGTAATATACTGACAATTCAGGTGCTATTGAATATACACCATCTACTAAGATAATTGTGGCGAAAGGAGGTTTAGAATCCCTTCTACTTCATCAAGGGGAACAGTTTCATATACAAAAAGAATCCTTTGAAATGAAAACTTCTGTAAAATTTCATTATCACCTCCATTGTCAGTAATATACTGACAATTCCGGTGCTATTGAAAATACATTATCTAATAAGTTGATTGTGGCAAACAAGGTTTAAAATCCCTTTTACTTCATCAAGGTGAACGATTTCAGATGCAAAGACGATCCTTTGAACTGATAACTTCTGTCAAATTTCATTATCACCTCCATTGTCAGAAATATACTGACAATACAGGTGATATTGAATATACACCATCTGATAAGTTGATTGTGGCAAAAAGAGGTTTAGAATCCCTTCTACTTCATCAAGGCGAACAATTTCAGATGCAAAAAGAATCCATTTAAATGATAACTTCTGTAAAATTTCATTATCACCTCCATTGTCAGTAATATACTGACAATTCAGGTGATATTGAATATACACTATCTAATAAGTTGATTGTGCCAAAAAGAGGTTAAAAATCCCTTTTACTTTGTCAAGGCGAACAATTTCAGATGCAAAAAGAATCCATTGAAACGATAACTTCTGTAAAATTTCATTATCACCTCCATTGTCAGTAATATACTGACAATTCAGGTGCTATTGAATATACACTATCTAATAAGTTGATTGTGGCAAAAAGAGGTTTAAAGTCCCTTCTACTTCATCTAGGCGAACGATTTAAGATGCAAAAACGATCCATTGAACTGATAACTTCTGTCAAATTTCATTATCACCTCCATTGTCAGTAATATACTGACAATTCAGGTGCTATTGAATATACACTATCTAATAAGTTGATTGTGGCAAAAAGAGGTTTAAAATCCCTTTTACTTCATCAAGGCGAACAATTTCAGATGCAAAAACGATCCATTGAACTGATAACTTCTGTAAAATTTCATTATCACCTCAATTGTCAGTAATATTCTGACAATTCCGGTGCTATTGAAAATACACTATCTAATAAGTTGATTGTGGCAAACGAGGTTTAAAATCCCTTTTACTTCATCAAGGTGAACGATTTCAGATGCAAAGACGATCCTTTGAACTGATAACTTTTGTCAAATTTCATTATCGCCTCCATTGTCAGTAATATACTGACAATTCAGGTGATATTGAATATACACCATCTGATAAGTTGATTGTGGCAAAAAGAGGTTTAGAATCCCTTCTACTTCATCAAGGCGAACAATTTCAGATGCAAAAAGAATCCATTGAAATGATAACTTCTGTAAATTTCATTATCACTTCCTTTGTCAGTAAGATGCTAACAATTCAGGTGATATTGAATATACACAATCTACTAAGTTAGTTGTAGCAAAAAGAGGTTTAAAATCCCTTCTACTTCATCAAGGCAAACAATTTCAGATGCAAAAATGATTCATTGGACTAATAACTTCTGTCAAATTTCATTATCACCTCCATTGTCAGTAATATACTGACAATTCAAGTGATATTGAATATACACCATCTAATAAGTTGATTGTGGCAAAAAGATGTTTAAAATCCCTTTTACTTCATCAAGGCGAACAATTTCAGATGCAAAAACGATCCATTGAACTGATAACTTCTGTCAAATTTCATTATCACCTCCATTGTCAGTAATATACTGACAATTCATGTGATATTGAATATACACCATCTACTATTTCAATTGTGGCAAAAAGAGGTTTAAAATCCCTTTTACTTCATCAAGGTGAACGATTTCAGATGCAAAGACGATCCTTTGAACTGATAACTTTTGTCAAATTTCATTATCGCCTCCATTATCAGTAATATACTGACAATTCAGGTGATATTGAATATACACCATCTACTAAGATAATTGTGGCGAAAGGAGGTTTAGAATCCCTTCTACTTCATCAAGGGGAACAGTTTCATATACAAAAAGAATCCTTTGAAATGAAAACTTCTGTAAAATTTCATTATCACCTCCATTGTCAGTAATATACTGACAATTCCGGTGCTATTGAAAATACATTATCTAATAAGTTGATTGTGGCAAACAAGGTTTAAAATCCCTTTTACTTCATCAAGGTGAACGATTTCAGATGCAAAGACGATCCTTTGAACTGATAACTTCTGTCAAATTTCATTATCACCTCCATTGTCAGAAATATACTGACAATACAGGTGATATTGAATATACACCATCTGATAAGTTGATTGTGGCAAAAAGAGGTTTAGAATCCCTTCTACTTCATCAAGGCGAACAATTTCAGATGCAAAAAGAATCCATTTAAATGATAACTTCTGTAAAATTTCATTATCACCTCCATTGTCAGTAATATACTGACAATTCAGGTGATATTGAATATACACTATCTAATAAGTTGATTGTGCCAAAAAGAGGTTAAAAATCCCTTTTACTTTGTCAAGGCGAACAATTTCAGATGCAAAAAGAATCCATTGAAACGATAACTTCTGTAAAATTTCATTATCACCTCCATTGTCAGTAATATACTGACAATTCAGGTGCTATTGAATATACACTATCTAATAAGTTGATTGTGGCAAAAAGAGGTTTAAAGTCCCTTCTACTTCATCTAGGCGAACGATTTAAGATGCAAAAACGATCCATTGAACTGATAACTTCTGTCAAATTTCATTATCACCTCCATTGTCAGTAATATACTGACAATTCAGGTGCTATTGAATATACACTATCTAATAAGTTGATTGTGGCAAAAAGAGGTTTAAAATCCCTTTTACTTCATCAAGGCGAACAATTTCAGATGCAAAAACGATCCATTGAACTGATAACTTCTGTAAAATTTCATTATCACCTCAATTGTCAGTAATATTCTGACAATTCCGGTGCTATTGAAAATACACTATCTAATAAGTTGATTGTGGCAAACGAGGTTTAAAATCCCTTTTACTTCATCAAGGTGAACGATTTCAGATGCAAAGACGATCCTTTGAACTGATAACTTTTGTCAAATTTCATTATCGCCTCCATTGTCAGTAATATACTGACAATTCAGGTGATATTGAATATACACCATCTGATAAGTTGATTGTGGCAAAAAGAGGTTTAGAATCCCTTCTACTTCATCAAGGCGAACAATTTCAGATGCAAAAAGAATCCATTGAAATGATAACTTCTGTAAATTTCATTATCACTTCCTTTGTCAGTAAGATGCTAACAATTCAGGTGATATTGAATATACACAATCTACTAAGTTAGTTGTAGCAAAAAGAGGTTTAAAATCCCTTCTACTTCATCAAGGCAAACAATTTCAGATGCAAAAATGATTCATTGGACTAATAACTTCTGTCAAATTTCATTATCACCTCCATTGTCAGTAATATACTGACAATTCAAGTGATATTGAATATACACCATCTAATAAGTTGATTGTGGCAAAAAGATGTTTAAAATCCCTTTTACTTCATCAAGGCGAACAATTTCAGATGCAAAAACGATCCATTGAACTGATAACTTCTGTCAAATTTCATTATCACCTCCATTGTCAGTAATATACTGACAATTCATGTGATATTGAATATACACCATCTACTATTTCAATTGTGGCAAAAAGAGGTTTAAAATCCCTTTTACTTCATCAAGGTGAACGATTTCAGATGCAAAGACGATCCTTTGAACTGATAACTTTTGTCAAATTTCATTATCGCCTCCATTATCAGTAATATACTGACAATTCAGGTGATATTGAATATACACCATCTGATAAGTTGATTGTGGCAAAAAGAGGTTTAGAATCCCTTCTACTTCATCAAGGCGAACAATTTCAGATGCAAAAAGAATCCATTGAAATGATAACTTCTGTAAATTTCATTATCACCTCCTTTGTCAGTAAGATGCTAACAATTCAGGTGATATTGAATATACACAATCTACTAAGTTAGTTGTAGCAAAAAGAGGTTTAAAATCCCTTCTACTTCATCAAGGCAAACAATTTCAGATGCAAAAATGATTCATTGGACTAATAACTTCTGTCAAATTTCATTATCACCTCCATTGTCAGTAATATACTGACAATTCAAGTGATATTGAATATACACCATCTACTAAGTTAATTGTGGCAAAAAGAGGTTTAAAATCCCTTCTACTTCATCAAGGCGAGCAATTTCAGATGTAAAAACGATCCATTGAACTGATAACTTCTGTCAAATTTCATTATCACCTCCATTGTCAGTAATATACTGACAATTCAGGTGCTATTGAATATACACCATCTGATAAGTTGATTGTGGCAAAAAGAGGTTTAGAATCCCTTCTACTTCATCACGGGGAACAATTTCATATGCAAAAAGAATCGTTTGAAATGAAAACTTCTGTAAAATTTCATTATCACCTCCATTGTCAGTAATATACTGACAATTCCGGTGCTATTGAAAATACACTATCTAATAAGTTGATTGTGGCAAACGAGGTTTAAAATCCCTTTTACTTCATCAAGGTGAACGATTTCAGATGCAAAGACGATCCTTTGAACTGATAACTTCTGTCAAATTTCATTATCACCTCCATTGTCAGTAATATACTGACAATTCAGGTGATATTGAATATACACCATCTGATAAGTTGATTGTGGCAAAAAGAGGTTTAGAATCCCTTCTACTTCATCAAGGCGAACAATTTCAGATGCAAAAAGAATCCATTGAAATGATAACTTCTGTAAAATTTCATTAGCACCTAAATTGTCAGTAATATACTGACAATTCAGGTGCTATTGAATATACACTATCTAATAAGTTGATTGTGGCAAAAAGATGTTTAAAATCCCTTTTACTTCATCAAGGCGAACAATTTCAGATGCAAAAACGATCCATTGAACTGATAACTTCTGTCAAATTTCATTATCACCTCCATTGTCAGTAATATACTGACAATTCATGTGATATTGAATATACACCATCTACTATTTCAATTGTGGCAAAAAGAGGTTTAAAATCCCTTTTACTTCATCAAGGTGAACGATTTCAGATGCAAAGACGATCCTTTGAACTGATAACTTTTGTCAAATTTCATTATCGCCTCCATTGTCAGTAATATACTGACAATTCAGGTGATATTGAATATACACCATCTGATAAGTTGATTGTGGCAAAAAGAGGTTTAGAATCCCTTCTACTTCATCAAGGCGAACAATTTCAGATGCAAAAAGAATCCATTGAAATGATAACTTCTGTAAATTTCATTATCACCTCCTTTGTCAGTAAGATGCTAACAATTCAGGTGATATTGAATATACACAATCTACTAAGTTAGTTGTAGCAAAAAGAGGTTTAAAATCCCTTCTACTTCATCAAGGCAAACAATTTCAGATGCAAAAATGATTCATTGGACTAATAACTTCTGTCAAATTTCATTATCACCTCCATTGTCAGTAATATACTGACAATTCAAGTGATATTGAATATACACCATCTACTAAGTTAATTGTGGCAAAAAGAGGTTTAAAATCCCTTCTACTTCATCAAGGCGAGCAATTTCAGATGTAAAAACGATCCATTGAACTGATAACTTCTGTCAAATTTCATTATCACCTCCATTGTCAGTAATATACTGACAATTCAGGTGCTATTGAATATGCATCATCTACTAAGTAAATTGTTTCGAAAAGAGGTTTAAAATCCCTTCTACTAGATCAAGGCGAACAATTTCAAATGCAAAAATGATCCATTGGACTAATAACTTCTGTCAAATTTCATTATCACCTCCATTGTCAGTAATATACTGACAATTCAAGTGATATTGAATATACACCATCTACTAAGTTAATTGTGGCAAACGAGGTTTAAAATCCCTTTTACTTCATCAAGGTGAACGATTTCAGATGCAAAAACGATCCATTGAACTGATAACTTCTGTCAAATTTCATTATCACCTCCATTGTGAGTAATATACTGACAATTCAGGTGTTTTTGAATATACACAATCTACTAAGATAATTGTGGCGAAAAGAGGTTTAGAATCCCTTCTACTTCATCAAGGGGAACAATTTCATATGCAAAAAGAATCGTTTGAAATGAAAACTTCTGTAAAATTTCATTATCACCTCCATTGTCAGTAATATACTGACAATTCCGGTGCTATTGAAAATACACTATCTAATAAGTTGATTGTGGCAAACGAGGTTTAAAATCCCTTTTACTTCATCAAGGTGAACGATTTCAGATGCAAAGACGATCCTTTGAACTGATAACTTCTGTCAAATTTCATTATCACCTCCATTGTCAGTAATATAATGACAATTCAGGTGATATTGAATATACACCATCTGATAAGTTGATTGTGGCAAAAAGAGGTTTAGAATCCCTTCTACTTCATCAAGGCGAACAATTTCAGATGCAAAAAGAATCCATTGAAATGATAACTTCTGTAAAATTTCATTATCACCTCCATTGTCAGTAATATACTGACAATTCAGGTGCTATTGAATATACACTATCTAATAAGTTGATTGTGGCAAAAAGAGGTTTAAAATCCCTTTTACTTCATCAAGGCGAACAATTTCAGATGCAAAAACGATCCATTGAACTGATAACTTCTGTCAAATTTCATTATCACTTCCATTGTCAGTAATATACTGACAATTCATGTGATATTGAATATACACCATCTACTATTTCAATTGTGGCAAAAAGAGGTTTAAAATCCCTTTTACTTCATCAAGGCGAACAATTTTAAATGCAAAAACGATCCATTGAACTGATAACTTCTGTCAAATTTCATTATCACCTCCATTGTCAGTAATATACTGACAATTCAGGTGCTATTGAATATACACCATCTACTAAGATAATTGTGGCGAAAGGAGGTTTAGAATCCCTTCTACTTCATCAAGGGGAACAGTTTCATATACAAAAAGAATCCTTTGAAATGAAAACTTCTGTAAAATTTCATTATCACCTCCATTGTCAGTAATATACTGACAATTCCGGTGCTATTGAAAATACATTATCTAATAAGTTGATTGTGGCAAACGAGGTTTAAAATCCCTTTTACTTCATCAAGGTGAACGATTTCAGATGCAAAGACGATCCTTTGAACTGATAACTTCTGTCAAATTTCATTATCACCTCCATTGTCAGAAATATACTGACAATACAGGTGATATTGAATATACACCATCTGATAAGTTGATTGTGGCAAAAAGAGGTTTAGAATCCCTTCTACTTCATCAAGGCGAACAATTTCAGATGCAAAAAGAATCCATTTAAATGATAACTTCTGTAAAATTTCATTATCACCTCCATTGTCAGTAATATACTGACAATTCAGGTGATATTGAATATACACTATCTAATAAGTTGATTGTGCCAAAAAGAGGTTAAAAATCCCTTTTACTTTGTCAAGGCGAACAATTTCAGATGCAAAAAGAATCCATTGAAATGATAACTTCTGTAAAATTTCATTATCACCTCCATTGTCAGTAATATACTGACAATTCAGGTGCTATTGAATATACACTATCTAATAAGTTGATTGTGGCAAAAAGAGGTTTAAAGTCCCTTCTACTTCATCTAGGCGAACGATTTAAGATGCAAAAACGATCCATTGAACTGATAACTTCTGTCAAATTTCATTATCACCTCCATTGTCAGTAATATACTGACAATTCAGGTGCTATTGAATATACACTATCTAATAAGTTGATTGTGGCAAAAAGAGGTTTAAAATCCCTTTTACTTCATCAAGGCGAACAATTTCAGATGCAAAAACGATCCATTGAACTGATAACTTCTGTCAAATTTCATTATCACCTCAATTGTCAGTAATATACTGACAATTCCGGTGCTATTGAAAATACACTATCTAATAAGTTGATTGTGGCAAACGAGGTTTAAAATCCCTTTTACTTCATCAAGGTGAACGATTTCAGATGCAAAGACGATCCTTTGAACTGATAACTTTTGTCAAATTTCATTATCGCCTCCATTGTCAGTAATATACTGACAATTCAGGTGATATTGAATATACACCATCTGATAAGTTGATTGTGGCAAAAAGAGGTTTAGAATCCCTTCTACTTCATCAAGGCGAACAATTTCAGATGCAAAAAGAATCCATTGAAATGATAACTTCTGTAAATTTCATTATCACTTCCTTTGTCAGTAAGATGCTAACAATTCAGGTGATATTGAATATACACAATCTACTAAGTTAGTTGTAGCAAAAAGAGGTTTAAAATCCCTTCTACTTCATCAAGGCAAACAATTTCAGATGCAAAAATGATTCATTGGACTAATAACTTCTGTCAAATTTCATTATCACCTCCATTGTCAGTAATATACTGACAATTCAAGTGATATTGAATATACACCATCTACTAAGTTAATTGTGGCAAAAAGAGGTTTAAAATCCCTTCTACTTCATCAAGGCGAGCAATTTCAGATGTAAAAACGATCCATTGAACTGATAACTTCTGTCAAATTTCATTATCACCTCCATTGTCAGTAATATACTGACAATTCAGGTGCTATTGAATATGCATCATCTACTAAGTAAATTGTTTCGAAAAGAGGTTTAAAATCCCTTCTACTAGATCAAGGCGAACAATTTCAAATGCAAAAATGATCCATTGGACTAATAACTTCTGTCAAATTTCATTATCACCTCCATTGTCAGTAATATACTGACAATTCAAGTGATATTGAATATACACCATCAACTAAGTTAATTGTGGCAAACGAGGTTTAAAATCCCTTTTACTTCATCAAGGTGAACGATTTCAGATGCAAAAACGATCCATTGAACTGATAACTTCTGTCAAATTTCATTATCACCTCCATTGTGAGTAATATACTGACAATTCAGGTGTTATTGAATATACACCATCTACTAAGATAATTGTGGCGAAAAGAGGTTTAGAATCCCTTCTACTTCATCAAGGGGAACAATTTCATATGCAAAAAGAATCGTTTGAAATGAAAACTTCTGTAAAATTTCATTATCACCTCCATTGTCAGTAATATACTGACAATTCCGGTGCTATTGAAAATACACTATCTAATAAGTTGATTGTGGCAAACGAGGTTTAAAATCCCTTTTACTTCATCAAGGTGAACGATTTCAGATGCAAAGACGATCCTTTGAACTGATAACTTCTGTCAAATTTCATTATCACCTCCATTGTCAGTAATATACTGACAATTCAGGTGATATTGAATATACACCATCTGATAAGTTGATTGTGGCAAAAAGAGGTTTAGAATCCCTTCTACTTCATCAAGGCGAACAATTTCAGATGCAAAAAGAATCCATTGAAATGATAACTTCTGTAAAATTTCATTAGCACCTAAATTGTCAGTAATATACTGACAATTCAGGTGCTATTGAATATACACTATCTAATAAGTTGATTGTGGCAAAAAGATGTTTAAAATCCCTTTTACTTCATCAAGGCGAACAATTTCAGATGCAAAAACGATCCATTGAACTGATAACTTCTGTCAAATTTCATTATCACCTCCATTGTCAGTAATATACTGACAATTCATGTGATATTGAATATACACCATCTACTATTTCAATTGTGGCAAAAAGAGGTTTAAAATCCCTTTTACTTCATCAAGGTGAACGATTTCAGATGCAAAGACGATCCTTTGAACTGATAACTTTTGTCAAATTTCATTATCGCCTCCATTGTCAGTAATATACTGACAATTCAGGTGATATTGAATATACACCATCTGATAAGTTGATTGTGGCAAAAAGAGGTTTAGAATCCCTTCTACTTCATCAAGGCGAACAATTTCAGATGCAAAAAGAATCCATTGAAATGATAACTTCTGTAAATTTCATTATCACTTCCTTTGTCAGTAAGATGCTAACAATTCAGGTGATATTGAATATACACAATCTACTAAGTTAGTTGTAGCAAAAAGAGGTTTAAAATCCCTTCTACTTCATCAAGGCGAGCAATTTCAGATGTAAAAACGATTCATTGGACTAATAACTTCTGTCAAATTTCATTATCACCTCCATTGTCAGTAATATACTGACAATTCAAGTGATATTGAATATACACCATCTACTATTTCAATTGTGGCAAAAAGAGGTTTAAAATCCCTTCTACTTCATCAAGGGGAACAATTTCATATGCAAAAAGAATCGTTTGAAATGAAAACTTCTGTAAAATTTCATTATCACCTCCATTGTCAGTAATATACTGACAATTCCGGTGCTATTGAAAATACACTATCTAATAAGTTGATTGTGGCAAACGAGGTTTAAAATCCCTTTTACTTCATCAAGGTGAACGATTTCAGATGCAAAGACGATCCTTTGAACTGATAACTTCTGTCAAATTTCATTATCACCTCCATTGTCAGTAATATACTGACAATTCAGGTGATATTGAATATACACCATCTGATAAGTTGATTGTGGCAAAAAGAGGTTTAGAATCCCTTCTACTTCATCAAGGCAAACAATTTCAGATGCAAAAATGATTCATTGGACTAATAACTTCTGTCAAATTTCATTATCACCTCCATTGTCAGTAATATACTGACAATTCAAGTGATATTGAATATACACCATCTACTAAGTTAATTGTGGCAAAAAGAGGTTTAAAATCCCTTCTACTTCATCAAGGCGAGCAATTTCAGATGTAAAAACGATCCGTTGAACTGATAACTTCTGTCAAATTTCATTATCACCTCCGTTGTCAGTAATATACTGACAATTCAGGTGCTATTGAATATGCATCATCTACTAAGTAAATTGTTTCGAAAAGAGGTTTAAAATCCCTTCTACTAGATCAAGGCGAACAATTTCAAATGCAAAAATGATCCATTGGACTAATAACTTCTGTCAAATTTCATTATCACCTCCATTGTCAGTAATATACTGACAATTCAAGTGATATTGAATATACACCATCTACTAAGTTAATTGTGGCAAACGAGGTTTAAAATCCCTTTTACTTCATCAAGGTGAACGATTTCAGATGCAAAAACGATCCATTGAACTGATAACTTCTGTCAAATTTCATTATCACCTCCATTGTGAGTAATATACTGACAATTCAGGTGTTATTGAATATACACCATCTACTAAGATAATTGTGGCGAAAAGAGGTTTAGAATCCCTTCTACTTCATCAAGGGGAACAATTTCATATGCAAAAAGAATCGTTTGAAATGAAAACTTCTGTAAAATTTCATTATCACCTCCATTGTCAGTAATATACTGACAATTCCGGTGCTATTGAAAATACACTATCTAATAAGTTGATTGTGGCAAACGAGGTTTAAAATCCCTTTTACTTCATCAAGGTGAACGATTTCAGATGCAAAGACGATCCTTTGAACTGATAACTTCTGTCAAATTTCATTATCACCTCCATTGTCAGTAATATAATGACAATTCAGGTGATATTGAATATACACCATCTGATAAGTTGATTGTGGCAAAAAGAGGTTTAGAATCCCTTCTACTTCATCAAGGCGAACAATTTCAGATGCAAAAAGAATCCATTGAAATGATAACTTCTGTAAAATTTCATTATCACCTCCATTGTCAGTAATATACTGACATTTCAGGTGCTATTGAATATACACTATCTAATAAGTTGATTGTGGCAAAAAGAGGTTTAAAATCCCTTTTACTTCATCAAGGCGAACAATTTCAGATGCAAAAACGATCCATTGAAATGATAACTTCTGTCAAATTTCATTATCACTTCCATTGTCAGTAATATACTGACAATTCATGTGATATTGAATATACACCATCTACTATTTCAATTGTGGCAAAAAGAGGTTTAAAATCCCTTTTACTTCATCAAGGCGAACAATTTTAAATGCAAAAACGATCCATTGAACTGATAACTTCTGTCAAATTTCATTATCACCTCCATTGTCAGTAATATACTGACAATTCAGGTGCTATTGAATATACACCATCTACTAAGATAATTGTGGCGAAAGGAGGTTTAGAATCCCTTCTACTTCATCAAGGGGAACAGTTTCATATACAAAAAGAATCCTTTGAAATGAAAACTTCTGTAAAATTTCATTATCACCTCCATTGTCAGTAATATACTGACAATTCCGGTGCTATTGAAAATACATTATCTAATAAGTTGATTGTGGCAAACGAGGTTTAAAATCCCTTTTACTTCATCAAGGTGAACGATTTCAGATGCAAAGACGATCCTTTGAACTGATAACTTCTGTCAAATTTCATTATCACCTCCATTGTCAGAAATATACTGACAATACAGGTGATATTGAATATACACCATCTGATAAGTTGATTGTGGCAAAAAGAGGTTTAGAATCCCTTCTACTTCATCAAGGCGAACAATTTCAGATGCAAAAAGAATCCATTTAAATGATAACTTCTGTAAAATTTCATTATCACCTCCATTGTCAGTAATATACTGACAATTCAGGTGATATTGAATATACACTATCTAATAAGTTGATTGTGCCAAAAAGAGGTTAAAAATCCCTTTTACTTTGTCAAGGCGAACAATTTCAGATGCAAAAAGAATCCATTGAAATGATAACTTCTGTAAAATTTCATTATCACCTCCATTGTCAGTAATATACTGACAATTCAGGTGCTATTGAATATACACTATCTAATAAGTTGATTGTGGCAAAAAGAGGTTTAAAGTCCCTTCTACTTCATCTAGGCGAACGATTTAAGATGCAAAAACGATCCATTGAACTGATAACTTCTGTCAAATTTCATTATCACCTCCATTGTCAGTAATATACTGACAATTCAGGTGCTATTGAATATACACTATCTAATAAGTTGATTGTGGCAAAAAGAGGTTTAAAATCCCTTTTACTTCATCAAGGCGAACAATTTCAGATGCAAAAACGATCCATTGAACTGATAACTTCTGTAAAATTTCATTATCACCTCAATTGTCAGTAATATACTGACAATTCCGGTGCTATTGAAAATACACTATCTAATAAGTTGATTGTGGCAAACGAGGTTTAAAATCCCTTTTACTTCATCAAGGTGAACGATCTCAGATGCAAAGACGATCCTTTGAACTGATAACTTTTGTCAAATTTCATTATCGCCTCCATTGTCAGTAATATACTGACAATTCAGGTGATATTGAATATACACCATCTGATAAGTTGATTGTGGCAAAAAGAGGTTTAGAATCCCTTCTACTTCATCAAGGCGAACAATTTCAGATGCAAAAAGAATCCATTGAAATGATAACTTCTGTAAATTTCATTATCACTTCCTTTGTCAGTAAGATGCTAACAATTCAGGTGATATTGAATATACACAATCTACTAAGTTAGTTGTAGCAAAAAGAGGTTTAAAATCCCTTCTACTTCATCAAGGCAAACAATTTCAGATGCAAAAATGATTCATTGGACTAATAACTTCTGTCAAATTTCATTATCACCTCCATTGTCAGTAATATACTGACAATTCAAGTGATATTGAATATACACCATCTACTAAGTTAATTGTGGCAAAAAGAGGTTTAAAATCCCTTCTACTTCATCAAGGCGAGCAATTTCAGATGTAAAAACGATCCATTGAACTGATAACTTCTGTCAAATTTCATTATCACCTCCATTGTCAGTAATATACTGACAATTCAGGTGCTATTGAATATGCATCATCTACTAAGTAAATTGTTTCGAAAAGAGGTTTAAAATCCCTTCTACTAGATCAAGGCGAACAATTTCAAATGCAAAAATGATCCATTGGACTAATAACTTCTGTCAAATTTCATTATCACCTCCATTGTCAGTAATATACTGACAATTCAAGTGATATTGAATATACACCATCTACTAAGTTAATTGTGGCAAACGAGGTTTAAAATCCCTTTTACTTCATCAAGGTGAACGATTTCAGATGCAAAAACGATCCATTGAACTGATAACTTCTGTCAAATTTCATTATCACCTCCATTGTGAGTAATATACTGACAATTCAGGTGTTATTGAATATACACCATCTACTAAGATAATTGTGGCGAAAAGAGGTTTAGAATCCCTTCTACTTCATCAAGGGGAACAATTTCATATGCAAAAAGAATCGTTTGAAATGAAAACTTCTGTAAAATTTCATTATCACCTCCATTGTCAGTAATATACTGACAATTCCGGTGCTATTGAAAATACACTATCTAATAAGTTGATTGTGGCAAACGAGGTTTAAAATCCCTTTTACTTCATCAAGGTGAACGATTTCAGATGCAAAGACGATCCTTTGAACTGATAACTTCTGTCAAATTTCATTATCACCTCCATTGTCAGTAATATACTGACAATTCAGGTGATATTGAATATACACCATCTGATAAGTTGATTGTGGCAAAAAGAGGTTTAGAATCCCTTCTACTTCATCAAGGCGAACAATTTCAGATGCAAAAAGAATCCATTGAAATGATAACTTCTGTAAAATTTCATTAGCACCTAAATTGTCAGTAATATACTGACAATTCAGGTGCTATTGAATATACACTATCTAATAAGTTGATTGTGGCAAAAAGATGTTTAAAATCCCTTTTACTTCATCAAGGCGAACAATTTCAGATGCAAAAACGATCCATTGAACTGATAACTTCTGTCAAATTTCATTATCACCTCCATTGTCAGTAATATACTGACAATTCATGTGATATTGAATATACACCATCTACTATTTCAATTGTGGCAAAAAGAGGTTTAAAATCCCTTTTACTTCATCAAGGTGAACGATTTCAGATGCAAAGACGATCCTTTGAACTGATAACTTTTGTCAAATTTCATTATCGCCTCCATTGTCAGTAATATACTGACAATTCAGGTGATATTGAATATACACCATCTGATAAGTTGATTGTGGCAAAAAGAGGTTTAGAATCCCTTCTACTTCATCAAGGGGAACAATTTCAGATGCAAAAAGAATCCATTGAAATGATAACTTCTGTAAATTTCATTATCACTTCCTTTGTCAGTAAGATGCTAACAATTCAGGTGATATTGAATATACACAATCTACTAAGTTAGTTGTAGCAAAAAGAGGTTTAAAATCCCTTCTACTTCATCAAGGCGAGCAATTTCAGATGTAAAAACGATTCATTGGACTAATAACTTCTGTCAAATTTCATTATCACCTCCATTGTCAGTAATATACTGACAATTCAAGTGATATTGAATATACACCATCTACTATTTCAATTGTGGCAAAAAGAGGTTTAAAATCCCTTCTACTTCATCAAGGGGAACAATTTCATATGCAAAAAGAATCGTTTGAAATGAAAACTTCTGTAAAATTTCATTATCACCTCCATTGTCAGTAATATACTGACAATTCCGGTGCTATTGAAAATACACTATCTAATAAGTTGATTGTGGCAAACGAGGTTTAAAATCCCTTTTACTTCATCAAGGTGAACGATTTCAGATGCAAAGACGATCCTTTGAACTGATAACTTCTGTCAAATTTCATTATCACCTCCATTGTCAGTAATATACTGACAATTCAGGTGATATTGAATATACACCATCTGATAAGTTGATTGTGGCAAAAAGAGGTTTAGAATCCCTTCTACTTCATCAAGGCAAACAATTTCAGATGCAAAAATGATTCATTGGACTAATAACTTCTGTCAAATTTCATTATCACCTCCATTGTCAGTAATATACTGACAATTCAAGTGATATTGAATATACACCATCTACTAAGTTAATTGTGGCAAAAAGAGGTTTAAAATCCCTTCTACTTCATCAAGGCGAGCAATTTCAGATGTAAAAACGATCCGTTGAACTGATAACTTCTGTCAAATTTCATTATCACCTCCATTGTCAGTAATATACTGACAATTCAGGTGCTATTGAATATGCATCATCTACTAAGTAAATTGTTTCGAAAAGAGGTTTAAAATCCCTTCTACTAGATCAAGGCGAACAATTTCAAATGCAAAAATGATCCATTGGACTAATAACTTCTGTCAAATTTCATTATCACCTCCATTGTCAGTAATATACTGACAATTCAAGTGATATTGAATATACACCATCTACTAAGTTAATTGTGGCAAACGAGGTTTAAAATCTCTTTTACTTCATCAAGGTGAACGATTTCAGATGCAAAAACGATCCATTGAACTGATAACTTCTGTCAAATTTCATTATCACCTCCATTGTGAGTAATATACTGACAATTCAGGTGTTATTGAATATACACCATCTACTAAGATAATTGTGGCGAAAAGAGGTTTAGAATCCCTTCTACTTCATCAAGGGGAACAATTTCATATGCAAAAAGAATCGTTTGAAATGAAAACTTCTGTAAAATTTCATTATCACCTCCATTGTCAGTAATATACTGACAATTCCGGTGCTATTGAAAATACACTATCTAATAAGTTGATTGTGGCAAACGAGGTTTAAAATCCCTTTTACTTCATCAAGGTGAACGATTTCAGATGCAAAGACGATCCTTTGAACTGATAACTTCTGTCAAATTTCATTATCACCTCCATTGTCAGTAATATACTGACAATTCAGGTGATATTGAATATACACCATCTGATAAGTTGATTGTGGCAAAAAGAGGTTTAGAATCCCTTCTACTTCATCAAGGCGAACAATTTCAGATGCAAAAAGAATCCATTGAAATGATAACTTCTGTAAAATTTCATTAGCACCTAAATTGTCAGTAATATACTGACAATTCAGGTGCTATTGAATATACACTATCTAATAAGTCGATTGTGGCAAAAAGAGGTTTAAAATCCCTTTTACTTCATCAAGGCGAACAATTTCAGATGCAAAAACGATCCATTGAACTGATAACTTCTGTCAAATTTCATTATCACCTCCATTGTCAGTAATATACTGACAATTCATGTGATATTGAATATACACCATCTACTATTTCAATTGTGGCAAAAAGAGGTTTAAAATCCCTTTTACTTCATCAAGGCGAACAATTTTAAATGCAAAAACGATCCATTGAACTGATAACTTCTGTCAAATTTCATTATCACCTCCATTGTCAGTAATATACTGACAATTCAGGTGCTATTGAATATACACCATCTACTAAGATAATTGTGGCGAAAAGAGGTTTAGAATCCCTTCTACTTCATCAAGGGGAACAGTTTCATATACAAAAAGAATCCTTTGAAATGAAAACTTCTGTAAAATTTCATTATCACCTCCATTGTCAGTAATATACTGACAATTCCGGTGCTATTGAAAATACATTATCTAATAAGTTGATTGTGGCAAACGAGGTTTAAAATCCCTTTTACTTCATCAAGGTGAACGATTTCAGATGCAAAGACGATCCTTTGAACTGATAACTTCTGTCAAATTTCATTATCACCTCTATTGTCAGAAATATACTGACAATACAGGTGATATTGAATATACACCATCTGATAAGTTGATTGTGGCAAAAAGAGGTTTAGAATCCCTTCTACTTCATCAAGGCGAAAAATTTCAGATGCAAAAAGAATCCATTGAACTGATAACTTCTGTCAAATTTCATTATCACCTCCATTGTCAGTAATATACTGACAATTCAGGTGCAATTGAATATACACTATCTAATAAGTTGATTGTGGCAAACGAGGTTTAAAGTCCCTTCTACTTCATCAAGGCGAACGATTTCAGATGTAAAAACGATCCATTGAACTGATAACTTCTGTGAAATTTCATTATCACCTCAATTTTCAGTAATATACTGACAATTCAGGTGTTATTGAATATACACCATCTACTAAGATAATTGTGGCGAAAAGAGGTTTAGAATCCCTTCTACTTCATCAAGGGGAACAATTTCATATGCAAAAAGAATCCTTTGAAATGAAAACTTCTGTAAAATTTCATTATCACCTCCATTGTCAGTAATATACTGACAATTCCGGTGCTATTGAAAATACACTATCCAATACGTTGATTGTGGCAAACGAGGTTTAAAATCCCTTTTACTTCATCAAGGTGAACGATTTCAGATGCAAAGACGATCCTTTGAACTGATAACTTCTGTCAAATTTCATTATCACTTCCATTGTCAGTAATATACTGACAATTCAGGTGCAATTGAATATACACTATCTAATAAGTTGATTGTGGCAAACGAGGTTTAAAGTCCCTTCTACTTCATTAAGGCGAACGATTTCAGATGTAAAAACGATCCATTGGACTGATAACTTCTGTCAAATTTCATTATCACCTCAATTGTCAGTAATATACTGACAATTCAGGTGCTATTGAATATACACCATCTACTAAGATAATTGTGGCGAAAAGAGGTTTAGAATCCCTTCTACTTCATCAAGGGGAACAATTTCATATGCAAAAAGAATCCTTTGAAATGAAAACTTCTGTAAAATTTCATTATCACCTCCATTGTCAGTAATATACTGACAATTCCGGTGCTATTGAATATACACCATCTAATAAGTTGATTGTGGCAAAAAGAGGTTTAAAATCCCTTTTACTTCATCAAGGCGAACGATTTCAGATGCAAGAAGAATCCATTGAAATGATAAATTTTGTAAAATTTCATTATCACTTCCATTGTCAGTAATATACTGACAATTCAGGTGATATTGAATATACACTATCTAATAAGTTGATTGTGCCAAAAAGAGGTTAAAAATCCCTTTTACTTCGTCAAGGCGAACAATTTCAGATGCAAAAAGAATCCATTGAAATGATAACTTCTGTAAAATTTCATTATCAAATCCATTGTCAGTTATATACTGACAATTCAGGTGCTATTGAATATACACCATCTACTAAGATAATTGTGGCGAAAAGAGGTTTAAAATCCCTTTTACTTCATCAAGGCGAACGATTTCAGATGCAAAAAGAATCCATTGAAATGATAAATTGTGTAAAATTTCATTATCACCTCTATTGTCAGTAATATACTGACAATTCAGGTGCTATTGAATATACACCATCTAATAAGTTGATTGTGGCAAAAAGAGGTTTAAAATCCCTTTTACTTCATCAAGGTGAACGATTTCAGATGCAAAGACGATCCTTTGAACTGATAACTTCTGTCAAATTTCATTATCACCTCCATTGTCAGTAATATACTGACAATTCAGGTGCTATTGAATATACACCATCTACTAAGATAATGGCAAAGTGGCAAAAAGAGGTTTAAAATCCCTTGTACTTCATCAAGGGGAACAATTTCATATGCAAAAAGAATCGTTTGAAATGATAACTTCTTTAAAATTTCATTATCATCTCCATTGTCAGTAATATACTGACAATTCAGGTGATATTGAATATACACTATCTCATAAGTTGATTGTGCCAAAAAGAGGATAAAAATTCCTTTTACTTTGTCAAGGCGAACAATTTCAGATGCAAAAAGAATCCATTGAAGTGATAACTTCTGTAAAATTTCATTATCACCTCCATTGTCAGTAATATACTGGCAATTCAGGTGCTATTGAATATACACCATCTAATAAGTTGATTGTGGCAAAAAGAGGTTTAAAATCCCTTTTACTTCATCAAGGTGAACGATTTCAGATGCAAAGACGATCCTTTGAACTGATAACTTCTGTCAAATTTCATTATCACCTCCATTGTCAGTAATATACTGACAATTCAGGTGCTATTGAATATACACCATCTAATAAGTTGATTGTGGCAAACGAGGTTTAAAGTCCCTTCTACTTCATCAAGGCGAACGATTTCAGATGTAAAAACGATCCATTGGACTGATAACTTCTGTCAAATTTCATTATCACCTCAATTGTCAGTAATATACTGACAATTCAGGTGCTATTGAATATACACCATCTACTAAGATAATTGTGGCGAAAAGAGGTTTAGAATCCCTTCTACTTCATCAAGGGGAACAATTTCATATGCAAAAAGAATCCTTTGAAATGAAAACTTCTGTAAAATTTCATTATCACCTCCATTGTCAGTAATATACTGACAATTCCGGTGCTATTGAATATACACCATCTAATAAGTTGATTGTGGCAAAAAGAGGTTTAAAATCCCTTTTACTTCATCAAGGCGAACGATTTCAGATGCAAGAAGAATCCATTGAAATGATAAATTTTGTAAAATTTCATTATCACTTCCATTGTCAGTAATATACTGACAATTCAGGTGATATTGAATATACACTATCTAATAAGTTGATTGTGCCAAAAAGAGGTTAAAAATCCCTTTTACTTCGTCAAGGCGAACAATTTCAGATGCAAAAAGAATCCATTGAAATGATAACTTCTGTAAAATTTCATTATCAAATCCATTGTCAGTTATATACTGACAATTCAGGTGCTATTGAATATACACCATCTACTAAGATAATTGTGGCGAAAAGAGGTTTAAAATCCCTTTTACTTCATCAAGGCGAACGATTTCAGATGCAAAAAGAATCCATTGAAATGATAAATTGTGTAAAATTTCATTATCACCTCTATTGTCAGTAATATACTGACAATTCAGGTGCTATTGAATATACACCATCTAATAAGTTGATTGTGGCAAAAAGAGGTTTAAAATCCCTTTTACTTCATCAAGGTGAACGATTTCAGATGCAAAGACGATCCTTTGAACTGATAACTTCTGTCAAATTTCATTATCACCTCCATTGTCAGTAATATACTGACAATTCAGGTGCTATTGAATATACACCATCTACTAAGATAATGGCAAAGTGGCAAAAAGAGGTTTAAAATCCCTTGTACTTCATCAAGGGGAACAATTTCATATGCAAAAAGAATCGTTTGAAATGATAACTTCTTTAAAATTTCATTATCATCTCCATTGTCAGTAATATACTGACAATTCAGGTGATATTGAATATACACTATCTCATAAGTTGATTGTGCCAAAAAGAGGATAAAAATTCCTTTTACTTTGTCAAGGCGAACAATTTCAGATGCAAAAAGAATCCATTGAAGTGATAACTTCTGTAAAATTTCATTATCACCTCCATTGTCAGTAATATACTGGCAATTCAGGTGCTATTGAATATACACCATCTAATAAGTTGATTGTGGCAAAAAGAGGTTTAAAATCCCTTTTACTTCATCAAGGTGAACGATTTCAGATGCAAAGACGATCCTTTGAACTGATAACTTCTGTCAAATTTCATTATCACCTCCATTGTCAGTAATATACTGACAATTCAGGTGCTATTGAATATACACCATCTGCTAAGATATTGGCAATGTGGCAAAAAGAGGTTTAAAATCCCTTGTACTTCATCAAGGGGAACAATTTCATATGCAAAAAGAATCGTTTGAAATGATAAATTCTTTAAAATTTCATTATCACCTCCATTGTCAGTAATATACTGACAATTCAGGTGATATTGAATATACACTATCTAATAAGTTGATTGTGCCAAAAAGAGGATAAAAATCATTTTACTTTGTCAAGGCGAACAATTTCAGATGCAAAAAGAATCCATTGAAATGATAACTTCTGTAAAATTTCATTATCACCTCCATTGTCAGTAATATACTGACAATTCAGGTGCTATTGAATATACACTATCTAATAAGTTGATTGTGGCAAAAAGAGGTTTAAAATCCCTTTTACTTCATCAAGGCGAACAATTTCAGATGCAAAAACGATCCATTGAACTGATAACTTCTGTAAAATTTCATTATCACCTCCATTGTCAGTTATTTACTGACAATTCAGGTGATATTGAATATACACCATCTACTAAGCTAATTGTGGCAAAAAGAGGTTTAGAATCCCTTCTACTTCATCAAGGCGAACAATTTTAGATGCAAAAAGAATCCATTGAAATGATAACTTCTGTAAAATTTCATTATCACCTCCATTGTCAGTAATATACTGACAATTCAGGTGATATTGAATATACACCATCTACTAAGCTAATTGTGGCAAAAAGAGGTTTAAAATCCCTCCTACTTCATCAAGGCGAACAATTTTAGATGCAAAAACGATCCATTGAAATGATAACTTCTGTCAAATTTCATTATTACCTCCATTGTCAGTAGTATACTGACAATTCAGGTGCGATTGAATATACACCATGTACTAAGTTAATTGTGGCAAAAAGAGGTTTAAAATCCCTTTTACTTCATCAAGGCGAACAATTTCAGATGCAAAAACGATCCATTGAACTGATAACTTCTGTCAAATTTCATTATCACCTCCATTGTCAGTAATATACTGACAATTCAGGTGCTATTGAATATACACTATCTAATAGGTTGATTGTGGCAAAAAGAGGTTTAAAGTCCCTTTTATTTCATCAAGGCGAACGATTTCAGATGCAAAAACGATCCATTGAACTGATAAATTCTGTCAAATTTCATTATCACTCCCATTGTCATTAATATACTGACAATTCAAGTGATATTGAATAAACACCATCTACTAAGTTAATTGTGGCAAAAAGAGGTTTAAATCCCTTCTTCTTCATCAAGGTGAACGATTTCAGATGCAAAAACGATCCATTGAACTGATAACTTCTGTCAAATTTCATTATCACCTCCATCGTCAGTACAACGCTGACAATTTAGGTTCTATTGAATGAATATACGCCGTTTACTTACTCTATGGTGGCAAGAAGAGGTTTAAAATGCCCTCCACCCTTATCAAGATGAACTAATTCAGATCTAAGAATACACATATTTTTCATTGAACTGATAGCATGAGGTGAACTTTACAGCAGCTTTAATTGGTTGATCCATTTGTCTTTTGACCTTTTAAGATCCCCTTCAAGGTAATGCTTTTGGGACTGCTTTGCAATATGTATAGTGCTTTGGTATTTTATGAGGTCAAGTCATTTATGTGTTATGAGTGGTTTAAGGTTCGAGTGTTTCTCTGAAAGTTGAAAATTTGTGTAAATTGATCTTGGAGCATTTTAGCTCATTCGAAGAGAAGAATTTCCAATAGTTTAGTAAGTACGAGTTTGGTACCAAGTTCGTTCATGTAGATGCAGCTGCTTGTTTGACTGGATATTTCCAGGACTCCCAAATGACATAGCGACGTTCTGAGAAAGTCTCATGATTTCAGCAAAACGAGATTGATTTTTCGAATCCATATGAAAAATTGATCTAAAACAGAGGAGATAAGGCTACAGAGGAGAGTTACAACCTTACAAAAAGTGGCTAGATGATTCTTTGCAGTTGTGTATTTTCAGACATAGATCTTAGCACTTGTTAGCAACAGTAAACTTTTAATGGAAAGTGAGAGAAAGAATTGAAAAATGTAGAATAAAGTTTGAAGGAGCAGAAAGACAGTTGCAAGTGTTAAGTGAGAATGAGCATTGGAAAACAATTTTTGTAGCGTGTGCAGAAACAATTTTTGTAGCATTTGCAACTTGATGCTTAACTTTAATAATTAGAAAGCTTTTTTCAAATTTTCATTGCCCCACAAAACGCAACTGACTTTTTGTGGTTTCTTAAAGTCATGGGAGAAGTCTTCATGGCCCATCCAAATACCACCACCCTCATTTGGTAAATACAGTCGATCGCGCCAGTGAGGAATCTTTTACCATTTTACCAAGATCTTTTATCGAATTCCTATAGAATCGTTGGGGATTAGTAATTAGAATGCAATGCATTTTGGTCAGTGTTTTGTTTCAACTTGGCAAAAAATGTTCATTCGAAAAATCTGAAAATCAGTTTTTTTGTTCTAAAAAGATCAATTTTGACTTTAACGGACAATATCTCTGGACAAAGACAGGTTTTGTGGCACTTTAGAATATTACGTCATTGGGAGGAGCATATTTGGATTCTATATTCCAAAACACCTTAGTTTACAAAATTTCGATTTTGGACCCTCTCAAAATTGTTTTGATAATTTTTTATCTTTGAAATACTATCTAAGATACCTGAAGTTTCAAAATCTGGTCCGAGGAGCACCAAAGGATGAACGATTCCATGGGAAATCACAATGAAAGACAAAGAAATTTTAGTCAGTCGGTTATCATTAGAATATAACCTTGGATTATCTAAAAAGATAAAGTATTGTTGTAATACCGTGAAAAATCCAAACAGCATGTATTGAAAGCTATTGGAGCATGTAAGGATGCAAATTCCATAAAATGAAAGCTCATTTCTGCAGAAGTTTCGTTGATTTTTATCATAAGTAGTTAAAGAACTTTTTTAGACAACTATGTTGCAAATATAAGATGATCAAAATGCTTGTAAACTGAACTTAAATGACTTTAGGCTTAAGAATACGTTTGCGAGCGATTTTTGATTAAAGATTCCACGATTCAATTTTATCTTTTGCCATTAATTGGATTTCAAATTCGATGAAAAAGACAACAATTTCTAACTTTGAGAATTCATTGATTTCAACGGAATATTTCCTTCTTTTGAGCTCCTTTTTTAAACAAAATTTTGATTTTACGAGCAATTTATAGCCTTCTACATTAGTTTAGTAATGTCAAATGATTAAAGCCCAAGCCTTGTATGACTTGAAATTCCTAATTTAATGTTTAAGCCTGGTTTCCATATGATCGTAACAGTCGGCGACGCTTCGGCAACGTGTCCCCGATCAGTCGGCGACATATGGAAACAATCACTGTTATGATCATATGGAAACCACGCTTTAAACTCATCTCAACTCTTTCGATGCGTCCCCGTACCGTCCCCGTCTGATCGGCGACGTCGGCGACGTCGTTTAGGAAATGTTCCCATTTAACGCAACCGTCCCCGATGTGTCCCCGAGCCTGCCTCGGCGGCGAGTCGCCGACTGTTACGATCATATGGAAACCAGGCTTAAAGCTTTAAAAGGAAAACAGGAATAACGCATCCTCTAAGGCTCCAGAAGAGCTGATTCTTTTGGCAATTTGTTCCCAATTCATGTTATTATTGTTTTGAATTCTTTCAACGGCTCATTTTGGTATTCAAACGATAGAATACGATTTTAGATGAAAACGGCAAAACATACGATCGTTTCTTATGTGTTATTTTTGATTGGAATTACGGCATCCTTGATGGCTCTAAAGGGAATAAATCAATATTTTTCTGCTCTGATACGTCTTACTAACAGGGACCGCGGAGCCGGGGGGGCTGGGGGGCTTTAGCCCCCCAATAATTTTCAAGAGATAGTTTTTAGCTTTTCCACAATTTTTTTTATGATTAAATATCGCCATTTGCTTTGTTACGTTGATAACGCTCTTATATGCGAGTGTCTGTATACCCCACAGTACCGTTTTTCATGCATTTATCAGAAATCAAGCTAAGCAGAATGTTTTAAAAGGTTTTGTCTCAAATAAAATGCGTCCAATAGCATTATGCCGAGATATAACAGTTTCATAAGTAAAATGCTTTCATGATATGCGGCCATTCTTAAAGCGAATTTCAGTTCTTGAAAGATTGATGATGAGGGGACTTCTCCAAACCTGTAGATCGCAGAATGTCAACCCAGCAACGAGCAACGAGTGCGACGATAAATTTTTTTAGCAAGACGTCTATCAACTCAGCTTCGCTCTCTGGAATGTCCAAACAAGTATGATTTAGCAATTCTTAAAGGCTCTGTTTCATCCAGCATGCCTTGCACGTGTCGTCTCTTGGTTTGCCTTTGTTGTCGCCATTTTCATGGGCCATGAAAATGGCGACAAACAAAGGGAAACCAAGAGTCGACACGCGCAAGGAATGCTGGATGAAACAGAGCCTCATGAAGAGCACAGAAAATATAAACACTATCGATGGGCATACTGAGTGCGATGGCTTCTGCGGCGGACGTGTCTGTGGGGGTCTCTGGTATCGACAGTGAAAACAACGAAAAAGAGAGTGGATTTTCAACCAAAGATGTTCAGATCTCTTCTATGAGCAAACCGGAAATCGAGCAGCTTATCTTCGCTGAAATTAGGAAGCTGAAAGGCAGCAAGAAAAGACCTGACAGAAACATTGTATGCTCTGGCATTGAGAAACGTCATGGCCTAGCGCAATCTGCCACGCGATGTCAACTGGACAAAATGATTTGCCAAGGTAAAATTGAGAGACTCGTTGTTGAATCACTAAATATTCCTAAGCCACTAGCGATAAACAAGCTGCTAATTCCACAGAATACCATGAAATACCACATGATATACCCAAGCTTGAATCAACTCAAAACTCTAAAAATTATACCGAAACAACCCCCTCTGGTGAACCCGTAGAAGGTGTCGATAAAGTCTGTGACACCTTGCACCTAAATAGTCTTCTGACTGCTGTCAGTGACCTGGCACGGGGTATGCAGAAAACAAACGACCTTTTGCAATCTGAGAGGGAGATGACAGCCAAAATTATGAAGGAAAATTTTGAGCTTCAGAGCAAAATTCGTAGCCTGGAGGTTCATCATGCTCAGCAACAAGTTGGCCTACGCCCCAAGAGACACGAAGTGTTTTCAATACACTCTATTGATGATAACAAAAGCCGTCTATGCTCCACAAAAGACTGTATTGTGATCGAAGATATCAAAGACAATGCAGTTGTTACTGAAGTGTTACAGAAGCGAAGTCAAAATCAAAATAAGGCAAACAAACACAACGACGCAAATACAAATAATGGAGCAAGACCTAAACAGCAGCCATCGAAAACCGTTGAAAACACAAACCAAAAGAAGGAAAAGAACAACAAGCAAGCAGCTCAGTCGAAGCGAGGAAGCAAGAACAAGGAAACCAAAACCAACAGCCAAAATGAGGTCGCTGCTGAATCAACATCCAGCACTTCCAGTATTGCCTTTTCGACCTCCAACACAGCCGCTTCTACCTCTAAAAAAGATAACTTCGCAAATGAAAGCAAAGATCCTGATATTTGGACGAAAAACACTGTCCTTGTTATCGGAGACAGCATGATTTCCAATATCAACGAAAAAACACTGAGCAGGAAATATCATATGAAAGTGCGAAGTTTCCCCGGTGCAAATACCCGTGATCTTCAAGACTACGTTAAACCGCTCATAAGAAAAAGGCCCGACAAAATCATTATCGTGATCGGCACTAATGACATCGAACGGAAGACTGTTAATGAAATCTTACGAAACATCAAATTAGTAATGGATATGATTCTGGAAAGACTACCAGATTGCCACATTGTCATCTCAGAAATAATTCGACGTGCCGACACCAGATTGAGCGATGGTGATCTGCAGAAACTAAATGGTAAGATCAGTAAATTTAACCAAGACCTAAAGAAAATGAATGTCGACATCCTTCGGCAGCAAAATATCATTAAAGAACATTTAGGTAGATACGGACTTCATTTAAATTTTAGCGGTAACAAGCAGCTTGCATTGAATATTATTGAGAAACTTAGATCTTTTAAGGATTGACCTAAACAAAATGATGTCAAACGGGATTCTTCGTCAATTAATGAAATAAAACAGGTAGATAATGATCCTACTGCGTCTAGTAACATTCCTGTTGGAGTACAACGCCTCGGTCATCGCAAAGGAATGGTGATTGCTTCTTTAAATGTCAATAGTTTATTATTACATCTAGATGAGGTAAAACTTTTACTTCATGAGAAGGGAATCCACATCTTAGCAGTAAATGAAACTAAGGTTGACAGTAAAATCACTGATGATCTGCTTGAGATTGAGGGCTTCACTCTGTACAGGGAGGATAGAAGTAGGAATGGGGGTGGAGTTGCTGTGTATGTGCGTAATTCTATAAGACATAATAGACGAATGGATCTACCTGATAAGACTCTAGAATTGGTTTGCATAGAAATTGAGCCTGTACGAGCTAGGCCATTTCTTATTTTTGCATGGTATCGACCTCCATCTGCCCCCGTCGAGTTATTCATAAAACTTGAAGGTAATTTAGAGTTCTTCGATCGCGAAAATAAAGAAATGATTATCTTAGGCGATACTAACTGTGACTTTTTGCCACAGGAGCATAACAATTCCATCAATAGCATTGCACACTTAACTGAGATCTATGATCTGTTTGGCCTAAAACAAATGATTGACGAGCCTACAAGAGTGACGCTAACTACATCAACCCTTATTGACCACATTGCTACGAGTAAGCCTGAAAATGTGGTTGCATCTGGCGTCCTAAAGATTACTTTCAGCGATCACTACCTTGTGTATGTAACTAGGAAATTTATGGGCTCTATAAAACAACAGCGTAAAACAATATCCACCAGAAAAATGAAAAATTTCAACAGTGAAAATTTCTTGTCAGACTTGGAGCAGATTAATTGGGACAGTATCGTCAGTTCAAGCAAAAGTATCAATGAGGCAGTTAATAAATGGTCGTATCTCCTTTCATTAGTTATTGAAAAGCACGCCCCACTAACCGAGTTTAAAGTCTCTGACAAGTTTTCGCCATGGTTGAATAAGGAATTTAAAGATCTAGCTCGTACAAGGGATAAACTTAAGGTTGCTGCCATAAAGAAAAATTCTTCAGTTTTAATGGCCACATACCGTCAGGTTCGCAACCGAGTCAACAATCTTAACAAGCGTCTAAAACGGGAATATTTTTCCGAAAAAATCGCTTTTGATAAAGGTAATCTTAAAGCGACTTGGAAAACTCTCAATCTTTTATCAAATAAAAGATCAAAAACAACTAATGTAGAATCCCTAACTGTAGAAGGAGAAGTTATTAATGAGAATGCTGAAATTGCTAGCTCAATGAATGAATTTTTCTGTACTGTTGGCAGAAACCTTAGTGTTAAGATCCCACAGCATCCCAATCCACTGTTATCTGAAGAGTATAAAATAAATGAGTCCGACGAACAACCTGCAGAATTTACATTTCATGCTGTAGATACAGTTACGATTCATCGAGCTTTGTGTAAAATGAAAAAATCTTTTGGATTTGGATCTGACGGCATTGCCAGTAACTTCCTTAAAATTGCATATCCGGTTATTTCTAACTCCATCTGCGATATTTTTAACTTCTCCATATTTTCAGGGTCTTTCCCTGATAGTTGGAAAATAGCCCGTGTCGCTCCAATATTCAAAGGAGGCCAACGTGATGACCGATCAAATTACAGACCGATTTCTGTTTTACCAGTCGTCTCAAGACTCTTCGAAAAACTTATATACGATCAATTATACCACTATCTAGATAAGAATAGATATCTTGTGTCACACCAGTCAGGATTCCGCTCTCTGCATTCAGTAGTGACATGTTTGCTAAAAGCAACTAATGACTGGTATCTTGATATAGACAGAGGCAAGTATACTGCAATGATATTCATAGATCTTAAAAAAGCATTTGACACGGTTGATCATCAAATACTCCTCGATAAGATGCAATTTTATGGAATTACTGGACTTGCACATAAATGGTTCAGTTCTTATCTTGATCATCGGAGGCAGTATTGTAAAGTGAATGGCACAGCCTCCTCCATTGAAAACATCGATGTTGGGGTGCCGCAGGGGTCATGCCTAGGACCCCTTCTTTTTCTACTATACATCAATGACTTGCCATTTGCACTAAAGAAGGCCAAGGCAACTATGTATGCAGATGACACTGCTATTTCATATTCTTCCGACAGAAGAGAAGAACTGGACCTAGTTATCAACGCGGAGCTCTCGTATATTGAAAAATGGCTACAAGGCAACAAGTTGTCCCTTAATATTGTAAAAACTCAGGCTATGGTAATTGGTTCGAGGCCAAAGCTTAGCAAATTGAAAAGCGATCTTGGTACACTTCCTTCTTTTGAAATAGGAGGACTCGATATTGACCTCGTAAACAAAACAAAGTACCTTGGAGTTATGATTGATAATTGCCTTAGTTGGGATAGTCAGATTAGGGCTGTTAACCAAAAGGTCTCCAGGGCTATAGGCCTCTTAAAGTATGCGCGAAATTTCGTTGAAACTGACACTATGGCCAATTTATATAGAAGCATCATAGAGCCCCATTTGAGCTACTGCTGCTCTGTCTGGGGATCTTGTGGTACTACAAAGCTAAATGTGCTTCAAAAATTACAGAATAAAGTCGCCAGAATAGTAACACGTAGCCCCTTCGATGCATCAGCAGCTCCCTTGCTAAAGAGACTTGGTTGGCCATCAGTGCAAGATCTGATCGATAAAGAAACATCTTCTATGGTTTACAAATCTCTTAATTCTCTTGCACCTCAGTATCTCAGCGATCTTTTCGTAAGATTGTCTGAGCTACATCCAAGAGAATTGAGAAACTCTGGAACTGATCTTGCAATCCCTCTTTTGAGAACCGCGAATGGCCAAAAATCCTTTTCATATCGCGGAGCAAGTCTCTGGAATAGCCTTGATCTGGATAAAAAAGAGGCTCCTTCAATCAATGCCTTTAGATCCAAATTCAAGACAAAATGAACTGTACATAAGAACTATACCACATCGCTGTATGAAAATATGTAAATTCTAATACGAATCTTTTGTTTAGTTTCCTTGGTTTTTATTGTAAACTTTTTATAGATTTGTTAATTTTGTAAGTAGTTTTTTTTTTTTGCAGGGCCAATTGTAAAGCAGTATATATACTGAATTGTACCCTGGGTAAAGAAGTTTAAAATAAAATGAAATGAAAATGGGCATAACGGAATAACCAGACCCAGGACCAATAGGACCGGACCCTAACGGACCAGACCGCTATGACTGCCAATTCCTTCCCCTCGTGAGTTTGTAATGACGGTACAGAACTTTCATTTCGAAAATGAAGACAATGCCAATGCAATCATCACTGAAAAGAAATAACTAAACTCTGGATACCACATTAACAGCAAGAATGCACAATCTGCTACATTGATCTGATCATCTAATCAACAGAAAAACTTCCAGTTGAAAGGAACGAAGACCCACGAAGATCGACGCATGATAAGCTCTAGCAAGGCCCTGTAACTCACTTCAATTTCCCAAGGACAAGATTCTCATTGACATTCAGAACAAGATTTAGATAACATACAATGCCAAAATCTAATACAAAACAAAATTACCACAACCACCTGTCTTAGCTTTCTTCATTTTAGGATGATACATTGTTAAACCTCAGGGGGCTTTCTACGAACCAAGAAATAGGCTCTAGTGTGTGAAAAAGCAAGTAGCCCATTATCAACGTACCCAACCAGTCATCTGGAAACATGGAAATGAACGGGTATTCTGCCGGGGTCCGATCCGTCAGGGTCTGGTCCTACTGGTCCTGGGTCTGGTTTTTCCGTTATGCCCTATCGATGTTCCAACTAATTTTTATCAAAAGATCCAACAATGACATAAAATGTTTTCGAAAACTTGAAAATCATTGGATTTTTCTGTTCTACAAAATTAAAAACTGAAACAGTGTTTACGTTATTAGGTTCTCTATGTATAAAATGTTTGCTTCTGAAAGTAGAGAGACAGTGTTTCAATATCATTATTTTTTGGAGATAATAATTCCACGAGATTGTGAAAGCTTTTTTAACTTTATTCCTTTCACTCTAGGCTGAGTCTTTTCGCTATGGAAAATAGAATGTAATACAGTCCATCCCTTTAAATAATGCTTTCTAATTTGATTTAGTGATTGGATGTGCTGATGATAACTGTCTTTTCCAAGGCGAGTTTGCCTATAGAAAAGGGCGTTGGTTGCATTTATAACCAAAGTAGAGGGCGTGGTCATAGAAAATTTTTCTGGAATGTCCAAACAAGTATCATTTAGCAATTCTTAATACTCACATGAAGGATACAGAAAATATAAACACTATCGATGTTCCAACTAATTTTTATCAAAAGACCCAACAATGACATACAAAATTTTCGAAAACTTGAAAATCATTGGATTTTTCTGTTCTACAAAATTAAAACTGAAACAGTGTTTACGTTATTAGGTTCTCTATGTATAAAATGTTTGCTTCTGAAAGTAGAGAGACAGTGTTTCAATATCATTATTTTTTGGAGATAATAATTCCACGAGATTGTGAAAGCTTTTTTAACTTTATTCCTTTCATTCTAGGCTGAGTCTTTTCGCTATGGAAAATAGAATGTAATGCAGTCCATCCCTTTAAATGATGCTTTCTAATTTGATTTAGTGATTGGATGTGCTGATGATAACTGTCTTTTCCAAGGCGAGTTTGCCTGTAGAAAAGGGCGTCGGTTGCATTTATAGCCAAAGTAGAGGGCGTGGTCATAGAAAATTTTTCAGGTTCTCGCTTACTTTTTAGCCCCCCCAATCCAAAATGTGCTCCGCGGTCCTTGCTTACTAAAACAAAATTTGCCACTCTTGTGACTTCCAATACAGATGAATCTCATGAGCTGGGTGCTTTTGGTACAGTTAAATATGATGCGTTAAGTGGAATGAGTCTTCCTTGTGTGCTCCAATCCAAAATTTTTTGCGTCAAAATGTGGGCAACTACTTCCGACACAAGCGTTCAAAATTTCATGAAAAGAGCACCACATGATGAAAAGTTATATCATATGGAATATTTCAATCATACCACAAGTGGAATATTTCCATCCTTTGGGGCTCCTAACTTCAAACCTACATAACTTACGATCAGAAACTGCTTTTGGAATCGGGAAAAAGAGCATGGAATATTTAATCTTTCGTTAATATGGTGGAACTTGGGTTTTATATGGCAAGTACTTGGTTTGCCACTCAAATTGCGTCTAAAAATTTGTTCAATAAAAGGACACTTTTGCCAAGTTGAAAAAACACTTACTTTGGTAAAAAATTCCTTTCCGCCATCTATCTTTGGCGCAATCGTCTGCAATCGCTCCCTAAACTTGGGGCCTTGGAACTTGGCACTTGAGTGGCACTTTTCATTAGCTTCTGATGCACTTCCTCAAGAATAAAACGCACTTCTCTGTTATGACTGCTGGATCTTTGCCCCATTATCCCTTTCCTTGGCCCCTTCTTCCTTATTCCTAGATTCGGGTGTATGAGTTATGACCAACAGGTGTGAAATTGCGCAGGCGGAAGGTGATTTCCGGAACACTAATCAATCACAGGGAATCGACAGAGATGAAAGGTGGCTAGAACCCAGACCTTTCAATGAAATGGGAGTAAACACTTGAAGTCATGGTGTGGATGCAAAGGCGCAGTTAAAAAATAATTCATTTCTATTTAATAATGTCATAAAACTGTTGCCTGTTTATCAATCATCCTGATGTTAGGAACATGGCAGAGCCCAAGTTTTCATCTCTACCTGAAGAGATTTTGGTCAAGCTGAGAGAGCTAGAAATCGAGTTGGATGAAGGTATGTGTTGTATTCCCTTCCCTCCCTTTCGGCACATCTTCGCAATTGTAAGCCTAACTATCGAGTTGTAGAATACCATGCTCGGTATGGATGTTCATTGCCGCATGATTATATACCCTCTCGTATTTGAAGCTTAGAAGAGAGATGGGAGTTTTGGATTGGTGGCTAATGATCTCTCTCTCTATCTTTGAAATATTCATGACTAGCTAAGAAATTTAGGCCTAATCTTGTCATCTTGTTAAGCCAAAGGGAGGGGATACTTTGGACAGGGCATGCAGCCGTAAGTGCATGAGTCCGTGTTGGTCGCTTCCAAATTTAATCCCATGAAGATAAGACCGGGCAGTGAATTTCTCTCAAAATATTGTTATTACCAAGAAGAACAGAACTGGATAACGATTCTGCTTGCAACAAAATATGCAGAGAAAGAAGCAATTATCCTACTAGGAATTTTTCGTACGTGAAAAGGCCTGGCCTGCAAAGAAGAATTTATTCAGTTATGATGCAAGTTTGAAATATTCATGAATAATCACAATATCTTACATTTATCAAACGCAAAATTTCATTTGCTGAGGGCCCTTCAGACTCCAGCAGGCGGAATTCAGCCTCGACCTTACCTGTCCCACCTGGGTTGGAAAACATGCGTGATTTGGCCTACGCATAGTTGCCAGTGATAATAATTTTTAGGAAGCGAGCTGCAAGCAGACTTTTAAGAAGCTGCAAGAGATGCAATTAACAATAGGTTGTTTGTTTTCTCATACCAGAACCTTTAATTTTAGCTGCAAACAGCTAGTTTGACACAATTTCATAGTTGCGAGTGAATGCAAGTTTACCAACCTAGTGACCCACTTTAGCATTGTCACAGGCTCAATAAGGTTGTCTCTGCTTCTGCAATCCCAGCCAGAAACTGCAGCTTCATCTTCACCAGCTTCACACAAAATTTCTCCCATGAATAAAGTCACTTCCTAATCCTTTCTACTTGACACAGCTGCAGCATCTAGATCATACTTCTAGATCACAGTGTACACTGAAAATCATTGGTGCACACAATAGTTTTGCAAGCTGATCTAAATGTTTCATAAACATAACAACAAGAAGGAAACAAACATTGTCCAAATTGTTAAATTAATAACACAATCCATTGTCAACAAGGCAAATATTTTATGGCAATTTTATATCTGCAGACAGGTGGAAAAATACAGTCTGTTTAAGCCTTGTAGGAAATAAAATGCATTTAGATTGCTTCAGGTTGATGATGTTCAAAACAACAGTGATTCATCTTCAGACTTCATTGATCAACTTATACAGAATCATATTTTGTTAAACACATATATTGCAATCTGGGAAGGGACCATTCATTGATGTCAGCCACAAAAATTTGGTGATTTTCAAATGCAGCTGCCCTGTCCCCCTGTCCATAAATAGACAATGGATCTATTTTTATTACAATAGATCATTGGATTCTTCCCCCTTGTGTGGATGTCACAAATGTATGTTTGTTCCAGGAACTATTTTAGCAGATTAACCTCATGCAGCATGAAAAGCAACCTTGTCATGTTAAACAAAAAATTGGCTTGGGCTATCCCAGACATGTCTTTTGATGCTTTCCTCAACACTACAATTTGACCACTGATAGAATTTTAATGCCACAAAATATGCAACTTCTGTATTCTTGAGACAACAGTCACAAGGGAACAACTTCCTTTATCAAATTCCTTACATTTTCTAAGTATGTGACAGTTTTATCCTAGGCGTTATGCAGTTTCAAGTGCTAATATGTGTGTTGATATTTGTTTCGCAAAGAAGAACCTTACATCTGAACTACTTCATGCAAAATCTTTGGCCTTTGGAAGTTTCTATGAAGTATCTTGTACATCTAAAACTACATTTTCAACATCATCATTCTTTCATCTAAATTAGGATTTTGTTTTTGTCATTTATAGATCCCTAGCAAGCCATGATTTCACCTGTGACAATAAGTAGCTGTCTTGGACAAAGCTCAGTATGATGTTAGCTGCTATTGAATATTTACTTAGTGGTTACTTTGACCCAGAGCTGATTTACCAGCTGTAGACAAGCTCTGTTGTCATGGAGCTTTTTCTTAAAACTGTGATATCTGAGTGGCAGAGTTTAGTAACATCAACATTTTGTGTTTTAGTCTTCTGTGGGCATAGCAAACATTGTTCTGCATTGAAGGATGTTGCCCGGGTCCCGCTTTCCAGTTTCACTTTTCATCTGCAATAGAAAAGTGTGACATGAACAGTTATTGATACTTTTACACTTTAATACACATCATCGTAATGTTGGACCGTTTTCTAAATTCTTTGTCAACCAATTTAACTGTCTGCTTGACTGTCTGCCATAATTCTGTATGTTCTATTTAAGTGAAGACTAAAAAATTAAATTTCTTTGTTAGGTAACTTACAGTACAGGCCTTGTGCTTATGGACAAGATTTCTTCATCATGTGATAAGGATCTTTAATTGGTATTAAAGACTGTAAAATTTTTGAAACAAGAATTCTCAAGAAATTACAGACATTTCTTCAAAAATTTTCTTAAGAATTGTTAGCCGTGAGCCATGAATGTGTGCAAGGCCTGTGCTGTTGTAGCATTTTGTCACAGCATTGTATTTTATTTTAGTCACTTCATGATGAATTTTTCATATGTTCAGGTGACATCACAAGAAAAGGTTTTGAAAAGAAGAAGGCAAGGCTTCTGGCACCTTTCCAAAATGGTAATTGTGTTCAATACCCTTTATGAAATAACTGAGTACAGTATCTGACTTTGTACTGAGATTGATATGAGACAAAAGTGCTAAAAACTGTAAACTGTGCAGAAGTACTTTTTGCCAGGATGTGTTGTGTTCCAATTAACAGCTTTTTTAGGAGTTGATTGAAGAATCAATGCTTTTGACCGTAAAAGTTGTGTGATGCCATCCTCAGCATTGTAGTCTGTTGGGTGACAACATAATACAACACTTGTGTTTTCTAGGTAGTTTCAAAATTCTGATGTATTTTTAGTGTCAATGAATTTCTTATTTCAAATTGTAGCTACTACCAACAATGCTCAAGGCTCACCATCTTCAAGATCTAGCCAAGAACAAGAAAAGGCTATGGGTAAGCATTTTTGCTTGTAGGAGCATGTCAAAAGTAGTCTTGTGATGGATGCTGTGAGCTTTTTTACTTTGTGTTGAAACCGTGTCATCTTATTGTTTCATGAAGACTTCTGTGTGGTATTTCTTCTCATCCAAACATGATGAAAAAGTTAATTATTCATGTCTAAATTACATACCGAGATTCTTTTTCCAAGTGTGTCAAGAACATGAAGTCAAAACCAACTAGAGAAATTTATTAGTATTCAACTTACATTCATTTGCTCGTGTCATCAATTATTCTGTCATCCAATTTGTTTGAGGCTGAGAGCCAAGGTAGTAGTTTCTTTGATGAAGAATGAGTCTTTGGTAATCAAAGGAATTCTAAGCCACCTTGTTTTCTGTCCAATTTGTCAGCTTAAAAAATCATTCTGGCTTTCTCTGGTTATGCAGCTATTTATATGTTTATACTGTAAATTTGCTGGATTCTGTTGCCACAAGCAAACTATATTTATAATCAGCCTCCAAATGCAGTAAATTCTATTCCAGTTTGTGGTCTTGGTTAATTTTTTAGTTTGGTTACTATCACTCAGCACCAACTAGCGGTAATTTTATTTGCCTGAAGGCCAAATTGTCATTGTTCCAGAATGTCTGAGACCTGAATTATGTTAAGGGAAAAGATATTTCAAGAACAATAAGAAGACACAGTTGCTTGCACACACCAACTGATCTTTCTGGAATCCCCTTATATCTTTATCTGTCTTTACACCCAAGGGCATGGGCTTGGAATGTCTTTGTGTGGCTGACAGTTTTAGACCAGTGGAGTGAATACTGTTTAAGTTTTAAGCATGTAAACTATATGATTATCTCTGTGTTACTCTATCTATGAGATGAATCACTTTATTTTCATACTTGTGGGATTATAAATTGTGAAAATCAACCATGACACCTAACAGAGGAGCTTTAAAGGTAAGTCTGCAAGTGGAGATCAATGATCAGTGGTATAAATTGTTTAAGTAGAATTTTACTGAGTTGATAAATATTTAGGCCCAATTGAGCTCTGAACTGCATCATTATAATCTAGGGCAGGGAATAGGAAAGTTTCAAGTTGAATCTGTCAAGAACTTATTTGATAATTATGCGCAAAATCTTCCTTAAAAATCTCTTCGAGCAATCTTATAGAAGGAAATGAATTGATGTTTTGGTCTCGAGAATTTGCGGGAACAAATTTTCATTGTATGTCCATTGTATGCTAGCAATGACAGCAAAAGTAAGCTTTTAGATAAGGTTTTAAAATTTTGAGGTACAGTATACAAAAGATTTAGTTACAGATCTGGCAAAGTTTCGTATATTTCGTTGTGTTGTGTTTGTTTTGCAGGTCTTGAAGCTCCTTGCTCCGATCCCTTCCTCCAGTCGTCTTAAAGTTTGGAACCTTTCATGTTGCTCACATTGTAGGTTTCAGTTTTGATGGAGGAGGAGAAAGCGTTTCTTGATTACTCATTTGATCTTTTGGAAGGTGTATTTGGAGTTTTTATCGACATTGGCTGATTGAGCACAAAAGCAAAACTTCCTCCATGTGTGTGTGTTTTGTTAACGACCTCGAACAGTCATGCAATCGTCTGTATGATTGTGATGTAAATTCGTACATACGTAATATGGATTACCTCATGATTCATTGAAATCGTAAATCGGATAAAGCGCTAATGAATAGGAGACTGCAGCCTCCTTGCCAAGGATGTATGTGTCATACCTGGCAGGTTGAATGGGTGTTTCGCTCTACCCTTTCATTCTTATTCCTGTCGTAAGCTCTCTTTTCAGTCACTGAGCCTCATTGCTGTACAAACATCTTACTTGTACCATGAATGGTGGAAACTTGAAAGGAAACAACATTTAGCTTATCGTTATTTCTTTGTTTTTAGTCAACTTTTTCTTTTTGGGGGTCTCATGTTCGCCAGTTTTTTTCTAAAGCCGGTTTTCATCTGTAGGGTAAAATTCCAGCGCTTGTTGAAAAATTACTTCTTGGAGTTTATACTTCCGCAGCAACAAAATATTGTTTTTAATTATTATCAAAAATGCTAAAAATGCTCCACCTATGGCATGTTAGTTAATGGAGAGAACTAACGTAGAGGCGAAAAAGTATACAACAAGGAATAACAACTGCAGTGAATAGATTTTAGATCAAAGGAATCGAGATGTGGTGAGCAAACATAAGAATGGAACAAAAGAATGTCATTTTCCACTCGTATTTTTATTATTTTCATCCATCGTGCTCATCAAATACAATACAGTAAAAACCCGCGTATAAGAACCTACAATTTTGCAAGTCAGCCTGATTAGGTTCTTATGTATTGAGTATTTAGTAGGAAATAAGGCTGTTCAGGTTCTTAAATTGGTTCTTATTTCATTCATGGCTTCCAGGTATTTCTTTTGTTCATATTGAAACTTCAAGCCCATTACTTACTGTCAGTTGAGAGACACCTGAGTTCACAAGGCCTTATTCAAAATATCAGTTAATGGAAGAATCAGAAACATTACAGAATACAATGAAAAGCTTTCAAAGCATCTTTAGAGCTCTTTGTAACTTGCACATGTGGCAGAATCAGTACGTATAGGCTCAATGACAAAGCAACTAGAGTTTGATTTAGTTTGATGATCTCCATAAATAAGAACCTATTTCAAATTTCAGGCTGAATGGGTTCTTATACATTGGGGGTCTAATTTCAGAATTTTCAGCCTGTAGGTTCTTAATCACTAGGTTCTTATACGCGGGTTTTTACTGTAGGCTACAGTCAGATTGCCTGGTCCTCCACGCTAAACTGCTTTCAAGTCCATTGATTCACTTTAGCCATCGTGAGGCCAATGACATTTACTAAATGCTTTTGAACAATAAAAGCAGGTTGGTTTATCCATTGACAGTAAGATGTCATTGTCTAAGGATCATTGTTTTGTTTGGCGGCCACAGAGCATGAGTGAGAGTCTTTTTGCTGGCTGGCTGCTTGGGATCTTATTTCAGGAATAACGAAGATATGTTAATATTAGAGATTGGATTTGATATATTGAAAGTGTTTTGTTAATCTGTATCAAGGTGGTTGTTAGTTGATACCGGAATTTTTGGAATGCCTGCGTACAGAACTGACAGAAGTAAGTGCTATGACTATGCATAATTGTGTACTATTTCTTTTATTATTTCCTTATATGATAACAATATTCTACCTTAACATATAAAGTGAACCTGGTAGATAGTCCTATAAAGTGTTATTTGCTTTGTACCTTGCAAAGAGTCAAGCTTTCTTCGTTCCGTGTTCAACGAGTTCTTCTTTAGTCCTAAAACTTTCGCGATAAGACCAGACAAATGTATGAATGTTGGACGCTGTAAAGTTCTGGTGGTCGCTTTCATACTCTGAATGTTTGATCAGTTTCTTTGTGTGTTTGGACGTGATAGACCAGAAAACTACGTCAAGAAAGCGCAAAGGTATCATTTGCTGTCGTAAATTGTTTAGCATTTGTTATCTGTGTGTGATGGCCCGTGTCGATTCTTGGTTTAGTAAGGTTGACTTGTCTAGTGGCAGTTAAAACTAATTTTTACTCCACTATTGCAATTTGTTTGGCAAAGAACGCTTAACAGACACTTTTTCGCGTAATCTTGACAGATGTTTTTCGAGTCGTCTTATACTGAAGTTTGAACTGTATTTTGGGATATTTTGGCAGTTTGAAGCAGTGTTTTCTCTGTCGTTGCGATTTTTTTAGAAGACTTTTGTGCTGAAGTGAAGCTTTTACAGATTTTCTTCTTGTTGTATTGTCGGCTTTGTATGATTTCCTCTCTTTTGTAAATTGTCATATTGCCCAAATTATTCTTTCTTCAGTGAATTGTGAGATTGCCCTTGAAATGGGCCTATAAGATGCGTTACTTCCTGAACATAGATCAGGAATCTGAAAGGCGATAACTTTCGATTTCATTTCTTTTCTACAAAGATAAAGCCCCTATAAACGATCCTGCTTTTCAAGTAATCACGAGCTATTTGAACAAAATTCTGTTCATTATATTTTTTATTGTCACAGTTCTGTTTATTTTTAGGTCAGTCAGTCTTGCCTTCTGGATTGCTGTCCAAGTATTCAGATCTCCGCACATTGTACCACCAGGCCTTGTTGGATGTAGTACTACATATGTAAAATTATGTGACGGAATATAAAGCAAACAGTGAATTTTACTGCAAAGGCCTCACTACTCTCTATTACGTTCTGTTTGTTTCTAATGTTTCTCCAAGGCAAAGCGGCGTTTTAATGGACGAGCTAATCGCCCTGTATTAAATAACAGGACAAACCAGAGGCTATACATTTCCTGTAGGAAACTTAGTCACTCGTCGATAAAAGCATCTTTCTGAAATATATCGATGATTCGAGTACATTGGCTTTCTGGTTCATGTTTTTATCTCGGAGGAGATGAAATTCCACTATCTATTGCAGACAGGTTTATGTCGGCTTTGACTGTGCTCCCTTGAGAGTTAATTTGTGGCTTGGCGTTGTCTGGCTTGCGATTAAATTTATTTTTGTGTCAATCTGATCGTAGTGTATAACCCCTGTTGAGGTAGCCTACGTTGAAGCAGTTTAGCAGAGGTTTGGACTTGATAATGCTACTTGGCTATCTCAGCATTTTATGAATATTTTACACACTTGTTCAGCAAGTAAAGATTTTGTTACTCAACCTCATTGTCACATGGAGTAACGCAAAGGAACAGATCACTTCAGAGATAAAATTTGGAATAATTCTAATAGAAATAGAGAAGGAGAATGTGAGGATATTTTCTTTGACTAAATTAGACCTTGAGTCATAGTGCCTCAAAACATTGGTTTGGACAAGGAAAAATATGTGGTCTACCCATTCATGTGAAGGGATACTTTTGCTTCTCTGTGTGGTGTTAATGGTATATATGATATCGAAATAAACAGGAGATATCTTGTCTCTATTATTTTGGCTTGGAGCTGCAGTGTCACACAATTACAAGGAAGTCAAATCCCCATTTCGGACTGAACACTGCCTAGATCAGTACTTGGTGCCTGCTATCCGACTTTTTATATGCAATGATATGTCAGTAGTCTGTCTGTTAGTGTTGCCATATGTGAAGGATTGACGTGGAAGAAGGATACATTGGACTCCAAATTGGGATTGGACTAAAATGTCTTTGACTTGTTATACCGTATGATGATATGTTTAAAAGAGGAGGAAATAAGGGTGTCCAGCAGCCCTTGATAGTTTTTGGACACCTTTACATCAAGATATGGACACCTTGACTAAAACTGATATCGTGTTTTGGGACACCTTGCCTTGACATTAGCATTAGGATATGTGGAAAGAATTATAATAGAACGATGTACGTTGTTGGACTAAATTAGCTTAAAGTTTTAATAGGACATAATTTTACAATCAATGTGCGGTCTGCATATTTATAGAATCGGATACCTTAGGGTTAAGCAGCCTGTACATTGCTAACCGCATATTTTTTAACCAGCCAGAAAGTGTGGCAGCTCATTCAAAAGAAAATGACCATATCTAATCTTTTCTTATTTTAGTCGTCAACAAAAGGGTATAGAGGTAAAAAAGAAAGGGCATCTTTTTCATCCATCATTTATTCAATCATGATTTAAAGCCGACTTGTTGAGAAAATCCTATTGTTCATTTATTTCGTTTATGTGAAATGTTATTATTTCATTATCTCATCTTTGTTTCTTATTCTTTATATCACTTTCTTTAAGCTTGTTGTTACAGTCAGGCTTTGTAAGCTTTTGTTTCTTTGAGATAAAGAGTTGTTCTTTAATTCTTGAACGAAAGTGATCTGTTTTGCAGAAGATGATCATTTTGTTGATTATCGATACACTCCCTTCTCCAGTTTAGACTTTTGAATTACAGTAAGCAACAATGTTGCCAATGGATCTTTCGCACTGCTTTCAGTCGATGCAGTGTAGATAAGGTTATAGAGACATGCTAACCTTTTTGCGAGTTCTATTCTATGGACTTTCATCTGGATACCTTTTTGTCGCTATAAACTTTACGATCAGACGCCTGGCCTTGATCAAGGATCTTTGTCACGATCCATCGAGATTTTAGCCTCCTAAATCTTAAACTTTGACTTTGGCTTCCCATTGAACGCCTACTTTTGAATCTCTACCGCAGTGAACCTGTATCCACGATGAATTGATTTCCACGTGGTTAGCGGAATTTAGGACGAATCTATAACCAAAATATGAGCTGACCTTTAACCAAAGGATGGCCTAATATGTACATACAGTATTCATTTTTGTACTTGTGCGACGTTTAAGGGGATGTGTGCAACTAGTATGCTTTGTGAATATATCTCCGTGGTCCCTTTGTTGTTATCATTTTCACCAACACAGAAATGACACAAGGAATATTTGCTGGTTGCAAAGGCCCCTTTAAACTCACTTGCTTTGTGTTACCTGCTTATTACATTGACGTACATTGCTTCCTTGAAATCACTTACAGCTGAGCATTGGTTGATTTATTAACAGAGTGACGTTATCCAACAACGTGCATCATCTGTTGTAAATAGAACGATTTTGTCAGTATTCCATTGTCCTGCTCATGTTATAATTAGAATCATGTCTCGAATGCTCGATCATAGAGATTAGTATTAAATTTGTTTATTTTCAGGCCTACGTAAGGAGGCGATTGAAATGGCGTTGGCAAAGAAGCAGTCAGATTCGGAATCAGTAGGTCTTCCTGCTCCTACGAAGAGGCAATCATTTGTTACCAAGCGACGAACCGAGACAGCCGAGAACAGACCGAGTTCGAGTTATATTGCTCCAACGCGATTCACAGGTTGATGACTTTTTCAAATTCAGTTTCAATTCTGAAATCTGAGAATTCAGTTCGTAAAAATATTTAACAGGGTTTTCAGCTCTTTTTGTAACATTTTGTAAAGAGATTGTTAAAAAAACACCCGTTGTTTCGAAAACTGCCTGGTGCTGACTGGCTGAACTCCGAAGGATCCATTTGCTTAGTTAATCCGTTGCATGGCTAAGAAGTTATGAGGATTTTACGGATAACCTGATATTTGCTCGATACCTCAATCACGATGATTTGCCAAAATATTTCAAACTTGTAGAGTCTGTTTTCCAATAACTGCTTCTCACTCTTTTGGTGTTATATTTGCATGCAGGGCCATCAACTTATGGTTAAAGGGATTACTTTCTTGGTGTTTCATATAATATTTCCGCTGATGTATTGGCTAATAAAAGTGGCCAACAAAATCCTCTTTGCGGAACAGCATGAACCTTGAAGCAAGAATCTTTTCCTAAAAGTTGCTCTGATAGATAATATTTGTTCGATTAAATCATGTATGTTTCTGCTAACATTCTCACCTTTTTACTAGCTGTTAAGGCCTTTAGGATTGGTGAATAAGGCCCTTTATTCGTGTCAGCGTGGCTATCAGGGAAACGTTTTGTCCAGAAAGCAGTTATAAAATATCTTTGTTTATGTTTTCCAGATACACCAACTGGTACTCCGGTAGGGTCAGAAGAGGACCTTGCACCAAGATACACTCCACCAGCCAGCAAAAAATCGACACGACAGGACCTACAGGTTCACGGCGAAGAAATGTCTCGTGTGCAAGAAAGGAGGGACAGAAAAGAATCCGATTTATCAAGGAAGGGAAGTAACGAATTTGGAAATCGAGGCCCTCTTCCTGATGTAACGATCCCTCAAGGTGAATCTTCAAATTTTGGAATGAGTACAAGAAGAAGTGTTCATATGTCTTCTGTTAGAGTAAAAGCAAGTGAAGGTTCGGTCATGTTTTAATCCTTAGTCATATCATGACGTCTATGCACCTTCCATTCATAAAAGATTATTGATGTACGGTTGCCCGTCAGAAGTTTGTACACTGGTGTTTTCAGATTGAAAAGATTTGAATAGTGACAGTGAACATTAGGAATCTCACTTGATCTTTGTTGCAAAAAAGTATCGAGGAGAAACACGAAATGAAGACTGCATTTAGTTGAAATTCACCAATTTAAAAGGTTCTTTATTTCTTGATTTTGAGATGTAAATGGGACTGTAAACAAGTTTTGACAAAAAGAAGAAGTTATTTATTATTTACCCTGCTTTACTCCTTTTTTCATTGACTATCTAGAAACTTTAGTAGACTTTGTGACAAAACAGTTTACCAAATGGTACTGGTTTCTACCATGAATTCATGGATCACATTAGTTTCTTACGAAGTGTAGACTTCTTGAACGGAGTATAGTTAACATCTATCTTCAATAACATTCTTATGATAGTTACAAGACAATGACTTTGAATTTCGTATTTTTTTATTTTCTGCCTTATGCCAAAGTTTTCTTTATTGAGTTTTCAAGTTATTGTTTCTGGTTTCATCCACTTGTAAGATTCTTGGTTAGTCTCAGGATAAATTTTTTTGGGAGGAAATGTTTCATCGTTGTATGTCTCTTGAGGTTAGCAAGGGCAACTGTTGGAATTCGTGCTTATTCTGTCAAAAGGTCTCTAATTCCTATTGAGATCGCGGCTGACACAGTGGTAATGAAGCTTGCGAATAGTTTGTCAGAATCTTCATTGCTTTCCTATAAGTTGCTAACTGCTTTTTTTTTACTCAATTTCCTTTCAATGGACAATTCCATCTCAGGGTATTTCTCACATATTTGCCAACCTCCCTCTCAAAAATTATTGTTCTTAACATTGCATCTTTATTATCTCAGCAAAAATGAGATAATTGAACGACTTTATCGAAGTTTATTGTTAAAGCTTTTAGCTAATATCAATTCAATTTTTGTTTGTTTTTCTAGTCGTCAATGGTAGTGGAAGAGTCTCTGCCAAAATTCAACAACTTTTAAACACATTAAAGGTTGGTGTCATTTTGAATATTTCTTAGTTCACCTTATGTTTCAGACTAGATCTTGATTATACGTGGCAAAAATCTGCCTTAATGCTCAGGACTTGTGTATCGTAGTAGACTTTGTAAGTAACAAGTGGGTAACGAGTGTATGTGCCAAGATTTGCAACCAAAGCAGCTCTAAGAATGCCTGGGAGAGGCAGAATGTGAAAAGGCATTCTGTTTGTAATGGAAACACCGTAGTATTTTATGGGACAAATATTTTTTCTGTCCTAAATTCCATATTCAACAACTTTCTTTGAATTCATAGGCCCAATTCGGTTCAGGTTTGCTGACACCCGTTTTAAGTCAGGTGATTGATCTCCTCGATCCACTTGATAAAACATCACCCGATTTTCATGCCTTAAAAAGCATAAAGTAAAGATACAAGAACTTTCTAAGTGTATAATTACATGAATTGAAGTGGGGTGCATTTTCGAATCATAAGTCTTAACCTATACTTTTCACTTTTAGCGCCCAAAGAAGAAGCCTTTAGAGCAATATTTTATCGATGAAAATGACCAGATTGAAGGTTAGCAGCGATCATTGTTATATCTTTGCTTCATTATGTAGATTTTAATCATCTCAATGAATTTTGACTTTTGCCTGCTACAATATTTCATTGTTTTATATTTATGTCAACTAAAAATGATGTTAATCTCTACTTCCTTTTGAGAAGTCAGCAAACCCGACCCAAACGCCCCGAAGCCAGAAGGAACATCAAGTAAACCTGCTGTAGGAGAAGGATTTTCGGTAAGTTTCTTTTTTCAGAAGGATTTGAAAAATGAGAATTGTTTAGTCGCAGAATGAAAGTGAAGTGTGTGGTTTAGTGCCAAATGCATGCTATCCATCCTTGGAAATGATTCGTGTAAATCTTTTGTGTGAAGCCGTCTGCAAGGACTGCTAAGCACACAGGTGATTGCTCCAACCCTCTAGTCTACGAAATGTAAGTGGTAGAACTTCTTTGAAAATTGATTTGATCAGTTTTTGTACTCTATACTTTTAAAACACACGAAATTCTCAGTGTCACAGATACCTCCAATTATGGAAATTCTCGTTTGTAAAGGCATGTCCTTTATCTTTTCTTTTCATGTGTCAAGAACATAGAATACAATAGGCTACATTTCAATCGCACCAGTCCCTCTAGCTAAGCAATTTTTAAGCCCATTGATTCACTTTAAAAGGGACTAAATTTTAGCGTGGCCCATACATTTACGCATCCTCCAAATCAAGACAAGTTTTATTCGTGAATTTGTGCTTTTATTATCTCTTATACTTAGGCATTGATTAGAAATGGCGACAATTAACAATTCTCTTTGCATAATCAACTGAAACCTGAATCATTTATTCGATGTTGTTTGTTTTTCTAGCTACCTGACAACGTTCCCCATGCATTTACGGAAGCAATTCGAAAGTATGGTTCATCTCATAAAGCACCTGCGATGTCTGTTATTGATGCTAATGGAAAGATACTGTACACACTCCTGTATGGTAAGTTTCTTTATTTGTATTTTCACCTTTGTTTTCATAACGTTAATGCAGAAAGGCGAGGCCAGTTAATAAATGCTGCCAATAGTTTGGTATAATTAAGAAACTATGAATTATTTTGAAACGGAAACGAGCGCAAAATATTTCGTTGTTATTTTTCCTGATGAATATATTCATTGCAAATATTTAGTGTTCTTGGTTGTTCAGTTTCTTCATTTCATTTCATCAATTTTTCAAAATATTGTTCAAAATATTGTTGACTAATAGAGCAAGTTGTTAAATATTGCAAGAAACATGATGTAGAAACACTATATTGGTATCATCTGCGTATTCGAGGACCTTTTGAAAGTATTGCCCATTTATATTTTTCATTTGAAACCATTTTCTTGCCTTATTTGGTAGTTGGTCTCAACAAGTGCCTGAAAACGCAAAAATTGGGTAAATGTGTTATGAATTGCAATTTCAAATTCCGTACCACAAAGAATATCATCTATTTTTAAATGAACAGAAACACAGTTTCAAAGCACTTCTCAAGCCTTTTATATTGTTGCCAACGGAGTATGATATAAATAGATTTTTCCTTCCTGCTTCTGTTTCTCCCTCCATTGAAGCATCTCTTCTCCTTAGCTCTGAGATTATCATTGAAGTAGCCTTTCTCCTGTTGTTTCTCCCTTCCCGTTAAAGATATGATTCAGAGCATCTCTTTAGCCCCAAGGCTAGTGCTTTCTATTCTCTTTCGTAGCGAAACTGATGAGTCGTAGTCAGAAAGTAGCTTTTGCTCTGCTCAATAAAGTTGGAACTCCGAGAGAAGGAAATGTTGTCTGTCAAGGTGACAGGGTCAGTATTCATGGTTTTTTACTACGACCTTCATGCAATCATATTGTTATGGCAAGGAATAAGAAACTAAGCCTCATGGAGCCCTCTTTAATGGCAGCAAAAACCAGACAAAATGCATCTTCTGCGAGTGAGACATGGTGAAACGCGGTATCTGAATAAAATTGAATTGAAAATTGAATTGAATGCGGAGGAACAGTGAGGAATGAACGATGCGCGTTTTGCAGTTGCTGCGTTTTGCCCTGTCTCATTCGCAGAAGGTGCATTTCGTCTGGTCTTTGCTACTTTTAAGGGGGCTCCCTATGACTAAGCCACATAGGTATGTTCCTCAACATCACACCCAGATGCAATTTTTACCATATTGTCTTGATGAAATGCTTGGGGTACTCATTCAAAGAGGCAAATTTTGTCAGGGTTACTCAATCTGATTAAAGCGTTAAAAAATCTGATAAAGGTTCCTTAAAATCAAGGAGCTATTATAACGTTATAAAATCCCAAAACATTCAATGCAGTTTGAAAATAATTTGGCCTCCGTGTGTTGGTTCAAAGAGTATGCTCTCTCTATTCTACGTTTGTAGGTGGCGTTGATGTACAGTTACGATGATCCAGTTGGTTTCATATCCGCGTTTTATGGTTGTCTGATCGCTGGTGTTGTTCCTGTACCAATCGACCCTCCTGTAAAGAAAGAGGTTTGCATTTTCTTGATTCATTTTGTCAGAGCTCTCTCATTCGTTTGTGCATTACTTGCCTTATAACAGAAAACAACCCAAATTCTTTAAAAGCACACAGTCACAATGGTAACTTCCACCTAAGTTGATTTGGCTGGATTTTTAATGATTTTTTACGGATTTTTCTTGAAAGCAAAAGGATTTTTCCCAAAGGTGTACGGGATTTTGCAGAGTGATACGCCTCTGTTTTCTATTTTTATTATCTGTTCAGAATCTTCCATTGATGCTCAATTAGGCCTTTTCACTGGAGCGTTAGATTGTCGTTCCAGTCTTTGAAGTCATTTTAAACATGGTTTTCTAAATTCGTTATAATGTGCTAAACATGTGGGACTTTATGCTGTTGGGCGTGGTTTTAACTTCATTTGAACCTGCCAGGAATCATTATCCTTGATAACGTGGTCACTAATCTGCTTCATACGCCAGGAAACCTGACCAGTTGATATTCATCTGTAACTCTTTATTGGTCAATAAAAGATAGGAATTAGCTCGAAACCAGTGTTTTTGGAAATAAAGCTGAAATGATGTAGAACAAAACAGATTTTAATTTCCCTCGATGGAAGTACCAGAGTAGAAGTGTCACGTTAAATGTCTTCTGTATCTGTATTTGATTGAAGGCTATATCATCCGTAATACTATCTTTGATCCGTAGATATTGAAACAAGTTCTTAACATTTTAACTAAAAGACAGGGAATGGTTTGAATGCTTTCAGAAGTTTTTGTTCGAAGGGCTCGTAGGGGTAATTAATAAGCCTGAACAGGCCAACCCGTGCCCTCTTGGTTGAGGCGTCCATTGATGGCAATGAACCTTTTAAAATGATAAGGTGAGGAAGGGAATTAGCAAGATTTTATGTTCCTCTTTTGAAGGATTCTGGACTCCAGCATGTCGGATTCTTTCTCGGTAGCTGCAATATTTCATGGGTTCTGACGTCAGAAAGTTGTCTTCGAAATCTTCCTAGAGATGACTTAGGCCATCCGATTCAGTTTAAAGGTTTGTTCTTCATTTATTGTCTGTTGACTTTTGTAATGGCGATGAGACATTTTTTCAGAAAATGACAACTTTACAGGTGAAGTTGACAAGCATCTGCATCTACAGAATTCAGAAGATGTTTTTAGAATTCAGAAGATGTTTTTAGAATTCAGAAGATGTTTTTGCATTAGACAGTAGTGTATAGTCTGCCTTTCCACCTTAGCTTGTCTGTTGTCGTAAGTTACGTTTTTCCTTTCATAGTTTCACCACAGTTTCACAGGGAGCTTATTTCTTAGGTGCGTTAATAACATTTTCCTCCTGTTCTTAAGGCTGGCCAAGGTTACAATTCTTCGTCACAGAAAATCTTGGTAGGCCGCCCAGAGATTGGCACGTTCCACTGTTAGGGAAGGAAAGAAAAGTTCCAGCATACATCGAGGTAAACTTGACTTTAACTTCAGATTTCTATCGTTGTTTTATTAAAAGACACTTTGATGTGTAAGATCGTCTTTGTCTAGTGCCCATTGCGTTGTGATCCTCCTGTAATGCTTTGCTATTGTTGTTAGTATTGCGAAGACAAAGATGGTAGTGCATTGGGCGTTGTCATTTCAAGAGAAACAATGATTACACATACACAGATGCTGGTTCAAGCTTGCCGCTACAATGAAGGTAATTGCCACATCCTCTCGCTAGCTTTACAGTGTTCACTTGATTTGTGATTTCAGGTAAATTACTGTACGTTTCGAAGACGTTTTTGGAAAACTGGATTGACAAGTCGTTGTGTATGTGCTCAATCATACTCAGGGGGCTTGACGTTGATGTTTAGGTTTGCACGAACTTTGGTTTTGTTTGCCTGTTGCTTATGCTTAAATCATATTTTCTTTTCAGGTGATACAATCGTTAGTGCTCTTGACTACAAGCGAAGTGTAGGACTTTGGCATTCAGTGTGTGCGGTAAGCTTACAAGAATTCTTAAAATCATGTCTTTCTCAGAAACAACCCATCCACCGATGAGATATATGGATGTCATGTAGATGTTCTTGTCGTGTTTTGGAATATAAAACTCATTCACCATTATCCTTTGTCGTAGGTTGCTGTTTCATCATTTGTAGTTTCTTTTGCACCAGGTTGCGCATGCTTGCTTTGACCTAATAACAAAGCAGTTCATACCACATTTAACGTACAATGTTGTCAAATAATTTATTTTCGTAGAGTGTCCTATTTGGAATGCATGTTATCTATGTTCCTCCATCGGTGACTTCACAAAACCCAGCGATGTGGATGTTAATGGCGAGCAAATACAAAGGTAAATGTTTTGTTTTGTTTCATTTTGATTATTCGATTATCCGTTTCAAAGATAATCAACACTTGAGTCTTAAATTCTTTAGATATAATTGAGGAACAAACCTAGTACCAGGTCTTCTAAGAAATCATATGCTAATTTGAAAACCTATCACCACGAGTTCTGACCAGGTCGTGTTAAACTGATTCTTCTGTTAATCGTGAACAGCTAAACTAAATTTTGATAAGTTTCTTGCCATGAGTGGGGTAGATTAGGAGCAGATGAAAAATGTATTCATAATCCCACACCAAAGCTTTTTAGTATGGGTGCCTGAAGATGGCATGAAACGCTTGTGTGAAACAGGCCCTTAGTTTTAGCTTCAAGATACTATAAACTGCTACTTTTTTCTTCTTGGAACTGGTTCTTGAAATGCATGCTGTGAATAGTTAAATATGTCAAGCAGCCTATCTTTAGTAAAGCAACAGCTCATTTTGTACCTTGTACTTTTCCGCAGCAACTTCGTGCCTCGTATCTTCAAAGGAACTTCATTGGAGTTTACATGCAACTAGAGATCATCGAGATGTGAATTTCACAGCTTTGCGAATGCTGTTGCTGGCGGACAGAGCAAATCCTTGTAAGCTTCAGGCAACGCTACCTTTAACTCAACCAGGAAGAGCAAATTTGTCTTTAAATTTCTCGATATTTGTTGAGAATTCATTGCGTCAGATTCTTCAGCGAAGGATAGACCTTTTAGCTGGATCGGGCTAAATTATTTTATATTTTATACACAAGGTTCGATCGAGAGGCATTAGAGCTCCTATCGCTATTGTGCACATTCGAAAATTCTTCAAAATGTATGAAAACATCGTTCGATTTAGATTCTTTTTTAGAATAGCTAGAAGGTCGTTACTAGTTTAAGTAGAGCAAGCTTTATTGGTACCCTGACTGAAAGTTTGAAGAATAATTACCCAAATCATTGCGGACGAATTCTGTAACTGTTTTAAAATTTTTTGCGCAAGACATTTTTTAAGCAGTAGTGTAGCACCTATTTGCACATCTTGACTATTATGCCACGTGCAACGCGAACTAGTGCCAATGCTTGTTTACTGATTTAAAGTTTTTTGGCACAGTTTCCTTTCTACAAGATTTTCGTTGCTCTACCTCAGTCATTGTATAATTTTTTTTCTTAAGGGTCATTATCTGCATGCGATGCATTCTTCAACACATTCGAACAACGAGGCTTACGAGCAGAAGTTCTCTGCCCCTGTGCATATTCACCCGAAACACTTACAATTGCAATTCGAAGGCCAGGACGTGCAGACACAGGTTCAAGTGGACGGGGGATTCTATCTCTTACTGGATTGAGTCATGGTGTTGTTCGTGTTGATAAAGAAGGATCTCTCACTGCATTGATATTACAAGACTGTGGACTTGTTGTTCCAGGAGGTAACGTGTTTATGAATATTTTCAACGATGCAGCAAAATGTGGTTTTAAGTTCTTTTCTCGTCACCAAAAGTTGTTGATGTTCACCTTTATTATTTAGATGATTTCAATCAAAGGCTCAAAGTTGGAATGATTCTTCAAGTGATTCTTTTATCCCTAAACATTTAACGTTCCGGGTCAACTGCATAGATATTAGTGATCCTATGTAATCTTTCATGCTGTAGATTACTTCTCAATGCCCCTTTGTATTGCAAGAGCTCATTTGATTCATTCTGTTTGATGCTGTTTAAAAGATTCAAACGCTGCCAGTTGTCTCCAGTTAATTCCGCAACAGATAAGCCTTCAGTGTGATTAACTCCTGGCAATTCTGATAATTTTAAGAAAATATCTTCTTTGCTCTCGATGCGAATTCAAAGAACAGGGGTAGAAATGTTAGAATCTATCATGTTCTTTTAGAACCAAGTTAGCTTTGCTATTTCCTGATGTTGATAACATGTTACTTTGCAGCCAAAGTTGCAGTTCTCAAATTAGATGGCAATAATGACTTGTGTAAAGTTGACGAAGTTGGGGAATTATGCATATCAAGTAAAACTGTTGGGAATGGATTCTGGGGACTAGTGGGCAAGACAAAGCAGGTTTTCAATGTGAGTTTCTATTATTGTATTATCGCAATAATAATAATGTGTCCCTGCTTTGTGTTTCTTCTACCACTGTTTCCATGGGCATTGCTCTCAGCAATTTTGTAGCATTATGCCTGAGCCTATGAGGGTAAGTCGCTCAACTAGGTTATCTGCTGCCAATCGTACATACTCTGTTTCTCTCCCGACCTCTCGCACTGTATCACATTATTGTGTCCTTTGGAAGAACCTACCTGACTCTGTCGTCCCCAACTTAAGACTGACAGGATTTCAAACTCTCAGTAAACTCACTTGCAGTTACCTCTTTTTTCTGCTAACCCCGTCCCTTCTGCCAGCCCCCCAGGGTACTCGTATAATGAATGTTTCCCTCTCTCTTAGAGACAAAACCCTAAAGGCTGATTTTCACTCTGTAGAATTTTCCGACTGGACAAGGAATCCTTTGTTTATGTGTGAAAATACTGCTTTGAATTTAAATAGAATGCCACGCGTTACTAACATTTTATTGAGTCAAATTCAGTCTGCTCGGAAAATTCTACTGAATCGAAGTCAGCCTTAAAAGTAAATGATAACCGTTTCAACAAGTAATTGTTTTGCCTTTGTTATTCACTTTAGAGGCAGAATATTCAATGACATTTTTTATTTCTACTTCTATTTTTCAGTTACATCCGAATCTGGGCGATGGAGAAGTATCATCAGAACCATATGTTCAGACTGGTCTGTTAGGATTTCTAGGCCCGGTGAATAGTGACTTTTAGTATATACCTTTGTTTAAATCTCTGTTTTACTCACCGTTGTAAACTGTTTGTTAGTTACGACTTCATATCTTTTCAGACCTTTTTAGCGCAACTCTTTGGACCAAGAATGAACCCATTCCCTTTCAATGTAATTGCTAAATGGTATAGAGGGAAAGTAACCTCGCAGGCAAGGCTAGAGGTCATAATGAACTGGGAATTTTGAAAAATGTTTAACCTTTTAGGTGAGCGAACGACTTTATTCTCCGAACGATGTAAATTGTTCTGTGACATGATGCCTCATTTGTTTAAATAAGCACAGACGCAAAATAGCCCTTTTTTCTATTCTATAAAAATTCGGAATCAAAAGATATTTTTATATACCGGGTGTCTCAAAAAAAAGTACCCCCTTTTGACTGGAAATAGGAACAAAGCGATAAGATATCATTACTCTCCGAGTAGTTAGCTAGATTTATCAATCTTCAACTCAGATTCACATACCTTGCATTTAAGAATCGTCCACCAAACACCAGAGATACAAGGGTCCAAAGACAAAATTTATAGTGCATCCAAAACCAGAGGTTTTGTAAAAGGGCCTAGCCATGATTTGTATTATGGATCTTTCCACAGCACCTGTAAACTTTAACCTTCAGTTTTTCGCTTTTGAAAAGAATAAAAAAGACTCGTGGAAATCGTCCTGATTAAACAAATATAACAAAAATATGCGTGGTAAGAATGATGAAGTCGTGCAACATCTCCCAAATGAGCATGCATGTGTTCCTTTTCTTCTTCTTTGACACTTGGAGTGGAATGCAATGCACGGATTGATTCCTCAAAGGAATAACTATTTGTAGAACAATTGAAGTATTTCAAGGTATAATTCTTTTCAATGGAGAAAGCTAAAGGTCAAAGTCGAAATTCCTGTGCAACATGCCTGTGATAGCAAATCATGGCTAGGCCCTTTTACAAAACCTCTGGTTTCGGGTGCACTGTAAATTTTGACTTTGCAAGCTTGTATCTCCAGTGTTTGGTGGCCAATCTTTAAATGCAAGGTATGTGGATCTAAGCTGAAGATTGATAAATTTAGCTGTCCACTCGGAGAGTAATGATATCTTATCGTTTCGTTCCTATTTCCAGTTAAAAGGGGGTACATTTTTTTGAGACACCCGGTATATTTTGCAGAAACTTTTCGAATCTTTTTCTAATGCTCATAACAGTGATGGCAGCTATAATTCCACTCAACCAAACCTTTCATGTTCAGATGTTTGGAGATAACGGTCGATCCAGACTCATTGTAGAATAGCTTAAAGCTCCATTGCAGAAATGCAGAAGTTTGAATCTCCACAACCCTGGAATCTTGGGGTAAGTTTAAAAGTAAATCTGTCATTCGTTGCAGGGAGGATTGGTCTTCGTTTCTGGCACTGTAGAAGGCCTAATGACTGTCAAAGGAAGAAAACACAACGCTGAGGATATTAAATCAACTGTTTTAGCTGTAGATCCAATTAAATTTGTTCATAAAGGAAGGTAATAATCATGAAATATTTTATATGTCCTTGTCAATCAACCTGAATGTTCGTAAATATTTCTAGATTTTCAAGAAACTGTGAAATTTTGTTAATTTGATTTATTAACTTTTATTTTTGAATATAGAACAGTAAGATAGTGAAGCTTTTCTTGTATTTTAGGATAGCAGTATTTTCATCTGTTATTCTGAAAGAGGAACGGATCATTGTTGTCGCTGAACAAAAATCAACTTGCACAGAAGAAGAGGTACTGTAATTCTATCTTTTTTGCCCAGATTCTTCCTCGTTGCTGTAATCTACCATTTTTGATCATGTTCGTGTTCCAGTTTTGTGGCCACTGTTCCTTTATTAACCCTTTAGATAAAATTACTGACATGCACTTGTTTTTGTTCTTAAATGCAATATGAATCATGTTTAAAGTAGTCTTGAATGCAGCTTTATCCTTACAAGAATTTGCTGTTTTTGATTGTGTACCTTCTTTGTTAAAAAGGTCAAGAGTTCTGGAAATTATTGCATGTCTGTACTCTACCCTTAATTTTCTCGTAATTTCTTTGACAGAGCTTCCAGTGGATGAGTCACGTGCTTCCAGCTGTAGATGGCATTCATGCTGTGAGTTTTTCTATTATTTTTGTTCTTTTTATTGCGTTTATTTCTTTGATCCAGCCAAGGATTTCACCAGAGAAATAAGAAAGATTTTTCTTTCTGGAAGCGTGAGACGTTTCAAGGGTGATGAGTAGAGGCATTTTTGTAATTATGTATCCAGTTTTAATCAATCACATTGTCTTTCTTCTACAATGCTAAGATTTTGCAAGAGTTTTCCCATTTTAGCGTTCTAAACAGTAACCTATGTTTTGGTAGGTTGGAATTTACTGTTTATGTCTCGTTGCTCCAGATGGACTTCCAAGGGTAAGTCATAATTTATTGTCTCTTGTACCATTTGTCTTGGGTGTTTAGTATATGATAAGATGTTTCTAATTATAATCTTTCAAACGATTCTTATTGCAATTTTCTGCCGCTTTTAGACAAAATAAGTTTTTCCAATTCTTCATTGAAAAAGTGTATGATTTTTCGTCCAGGTGACTTCATCTTTGAACATAACGGTGACCATCTTCAGTTTTTCACATTGTATCGTTTTCTTTTTCAGTATAGCAACGGTGCAATTAGCGTTCATGAAACAAAACAGAAATTCCTAGAAGGCTCATTACATCCTGTAAATGTATTGATGTGTCCTCATACAACTGTCACAAATTTACCGAAGCCACGACAAAAATTTTCTGGTGAGCATCATACGGAGTTATTTTGTAAGTTTGGCATTTGGTGTTCATCATTGCAGTGATAGACACATTCCCCGTTGGCGGTTCGTATTAGAATTAGTTATTGTTATCTTCTATTTCACCCCCCCCCTCCAAATCCGACCATTGTTTTGACCCAATGGACTCATTAATTTGTTGTGACGCAGTGGCGTCATCCGCTGACTTTGCAGCCAAGAACAGTTAAGTAGACAGGGCTCGATCGTAGGTAGAGCCCCATTACTTCAGCGTTATGACAAGTGGTCGTGGACTCGACAAGGTCTTCTTTACTCCGGCAATCCCACTGCTTGCCGCTAAAGCCGTAACTTCACCCCTACCTTCACCCCTACCTTCACCCCTACCTTCACCCCTACCTTCACCCCTACCTTCACCTCTACCTTCACCTCTACCTTCACCCCTACCTTCACCTCTACCTTCACCTGCTTCACCTGTTGAAACATTATCTAGTAATTTAAAAGTGTGATGACTCGTCATCTCGAATTCTTCAATCTTTTGTTGCAGAACCTGGACCAGCACAGGCAATGGTTGGCAATTTAGTAAAGGGAACACGAATAGCTTATGCAATTGGAAGAGAAATAGGGGAAAAAGATGAATCAGATTTAGCTAAAAAAGTAAGTCAAATCAAGTAACATTAGGTAACTTTGGTTAACTAACAGTAGTTTGTCCTGTTTTCCTTTTCAAAGATTTTTCGTTTGAAAAATACTCATTATGTACCGTTTTTGGAAGAGAAATTTCCTAAAGTTCCTAAAAAATTTCCATAACGACATTTTAGGAGATGAAATCTTGCCATATTCATTAAGAGCCTGAATGTCTTTTCATAGTTTTCAAACAAAATTTCTTCGAAGACCCACTGCTGTTTGGAATAAGTATGCCATGTGTTATTAGCAGTTGAACTTTTAAAGATATCAAATCTCTATGCTAATGTTATAGTTACTATTTTCTCACTTCTTTTTCAGTACCAATTCTTATCCGAAATATTGAAATGGAGGGCACAAACATCACCAGATCACAATATTTTCACACTTTTAAATGCAAAGGTGAGTTCAAATTAGTAGAGTTTTTGTGTTATTCTCTTCACGTATTAATGTAACTTGTTCTTTATCATGTGAATTGCAGCCAAGGGCCAAGGACAGTTTTGTAATGTGAAGTGTGACGTCAAAACATTGTGCAAAGCAAGCAAGCTCAACATCTTGGAAGAGTATTTCATCCAGTTGTTTCCATCTATTAAATGACACCATTTTCAAATGTCATTTAAAGCTCCAGGCTGTAGAATCTTTAGACTTCCTACAATGTTAGATTTTGCCAAGAAATTGATTTATTATCATATTCGCGAACCAGCTAAATTACTTTATTTTTCTAAATAATACTCCTCTCATTTAGGCCCACGTTGCGGGAAACTTAACCTGTAGCCAGTTACACAAAAGAGCAGAGAGATTTGCATATTTGTGCATTGAACAAGCAAAATTAAAATCTGGCGATCATGTGGCATTGTTATATCCGCCAGGTAAGAGTGACGAGAATGCTTTGAGCTCCGAAATTTCTGGAAGTATAACCAGATGTAGTAAGATAAGATTGATATAGTAGGCTGAGTAGGCTGCGAGTTTGTCGCTGTACATAACGAGATAGGAAAAATTGTTATTTACTTGATGTCGAAGAAATTCTATTTGTTCCTTAGGGGAGAGAATTATCTTTATTTGTAGATCCCAAACTAATCTTTGAAATTGAATTTCTAATTTCAAGCCAAAGATTGCTTTGTCTTTAAAATCAAACCTCTCAAGGGAATGCAGTTTTGCGTAAAGTTTGCTTTCTTTACAGTTTATTCTGTAAGGAAAGTTTCATGTTATTAGATAATAATTGAACTGTTTTTTGTCGGTAGGACTGGATTTAATCACAGCAGTTTTTGGATGCTTGTATGTCGGTAAGTACTTTCTGATTTAGAATGATATTATTCGTTTTTCACTTTTCGATTTTCCTTTCTTGCTTAGAGCCATGAAGTTGTAGGTAAATTGATTTTTTCTAAGGCTCAGAACTTTTTAGTTAGATTTATGTGCGAGTTTGTTCTGAATATAGGTTGATGGTTCCATTAATTCTTCATAACTGCTTCATAGGTTTGGTTCCAGTACCTGTGCGACCACCAAATTTCCAAAACGTGAGAACAACTTTGCCAACTGTCAAAATGATCGTTGAAGTTAGCAAAGCCATGGCAATAATGACAACAGTACCACTTATCAAATTACTGCGCTCAAAAGAGGCTCAAACTGTAGTCGAGGCAAGACAATGGCCGCCAGTCATACCAACGGAAGATCTACCAAAAAAGAAGTTATCTCCATCATATCGACCGGCAAATCCGGAAATGGTTGCTTATCTCGATTTTAGTGTGTCAACAACGGGCATGCTTGCAGGTGTAAAGGTAATGTATCATGATTTCTTTCTTTGTGTTTAATGTACCAACTTCTCAAAAAGTTGATACAGTAAACACAAGTGTATATGAACCTACAGTTTTAAAAGTCAATCAGGGTTCTTATACAATAAATACAATGGAATATGGATTGATTCTTACAAAATGAGGGTCTAATTTGACTATTTCAGTCTGTAGGCTCTTCTTCCACAGGTTCTTATACGTGATCTGTACGTTTTACTTATTAAGTAACTACTTTTGCGCCTTGAATTGCATGATTTTCATCTTCTTGTATCATGGAAGAGTTTTTGCCATCCCCACTTCTTTTGATCTCATTTGCTTGCATTTTACCTCATTGACAACTAAAAGTTTAACATTCTCGATTCACTCGTTATGAAACATCATTTGTATCAGTTAATTTATAAGTTGTCCGAATATTTTGGAAATTGTGACAGTGGCCAAAATTAATTTGGTATGCCAAAAGATCTTGTCAGTGGGATCTTGTCATTGTGTATTAGTTCTTAATCACCAAATCTTTCCTTTTAAAATGACCTTAGCATAACAGTTCAGCATCAAGTTTATGCTCATGAAACCTTGATTGTATTTTGATCAATTTTTTATCTTCCAGGTTTCACATGGTGCCGTGACATCACTGTGTAGAGCACAGAAATTAGCATGCGAACTATACCCTTCCAGAGAACTAGCAATTTGTCTTGATCCATATTGTGGCTTTGGATTTACACTCTGGTGTCTTAGCAGGTATGTCTTTTTTAAATCTTACTCTAATAATAACCAGTAATCAGGATTGGTTCCGATGAACTAACCTACCATCTTCTCAAATTGATTTTTAATGTTGATGTTGATATATATCTGTTTGCCTCTAAGAGTGTATAAGTTATGATAGGTCATGCTATAGTGTGTCACTTACTGAGGTATCTGATTCCGCTACATTTATTTCAGCATATATTCTGGTCATCATACAATTTTGGTTCCTCCAGTCGAGTTGGAATCATGTCCAAGTTTATGGTTACAAGCTATCAGTCAATATCGAGGTAAATGATGCCGTTAAATGTTACGTTACTTCGGTCTTTTTGTTACTCAGATAGGACATCTATCAGACATCTTCATATCGAACGAGACTTCTTTTTCCAGATTCCTTTCCTACCTGCATCCGAAGGTAGTTTAAGGACATTGAGAAGCTAAGCTTATTGAAGCAGTGTCCAGGTCCTTTCTCTAGACGTGATCACACCTCATAGTTCCTTTGCCTTGAATTAAAGAGAGTTGGATTCTCCTCACTCCACCTAGTTAGTTCGACAGGGTAGGGACTGGAACCATCATTGGCCTTCAAGTACGGTACCACTGAGCCATTTCTTCCAATTTGAAACTGATATTAGAGTTTAGAAAATTGTATCTATTTGCCTGTTTGTTATTTACATATCGTTTTCTATTCTACATTTGCAGTTCGAGACACATTTTGTTCGTATCCCGTCATGGAATTATGCACAAAACACTTGGCAGCCCACATACCTGCAATGAAGGTATCATTTATCAAATATACCAAAATATGTTTTTGTAAAATCGAATAAAATTGAAATTTTCTGTGCTACAGTCCAGTGAAAGTAGGACGTTTTTAAAATCATTACAACGATGCGGAATTGTTTTTTTTTTTCATAGTTGTGTCTTGATATTTTATATCATGAGAAAATGTGGATTAAAACATGGCATCATTCTTCTAGATGAAAGGAATCAATTTATCATTTCTACGGACCTGCATCGCTGTTGCTGAAGAGAGGCCACGTATTGCATTAACACAGACATTCAGTGCTTTGTTCTATGCCCTTGGTTTATCCCATAATGCAGTTAGCACTTCATTTGGTTCCAGAGTGAACATATCGATCTGTATGCAGGTATAAAATTGTTTTTGTTCATCTTGAGTTCAAAAATAAACTATATCGTCACTTCAAATTTAAGTGTTCGTAATCAGGTAAAGTGATTTATAGTTCTGTTGTCTGTGGTGCTGAAGTCTTGATGTTCAGAAGGTTCGTTTGGTGATAGAAAATTATCTCAGAGAATTCAGTAAAGTCGTTAGTTCTGGTAATATTTTAAGTCTTTGACTGGGGTAAGAAAGGAAAAAAGTTACAAAACTTTCAGTCATGGCTTCCTCAAAGGGAAAGAGAGCCAGCAATTTGATACATGTAATCATTATTTCAGAGTCAAATGTTGTCAAAATCAAAACATGTGATCTACCCACGCTCACCTTTTTCATAGCTTACCTTAGTAAACGAAAATAAACCTTGTGCGTTATTAAGGACGCCAAATTAAGCCGTGTGTTAATTAAGTCCGACTGCTTTTAAATTGTGCAAAAATTGTATAAAATCAAGCCGCACCTATTTGAAAGATATGAGAAAAGCATGAGAGGGTAAATTCCATTTATTAATGGAATGTTTTTACACTCATAAAAATACCCATGAATAGTAGTAACAAGAATAATGCTATCAAATGATTAAAGTTCAGCTGACGAAGGTTCCTCGGCACGTGCCTTTTCGGTACTCTGCGTTATTGCAAGCCGTGTTAAAAATCAAGCCGTATTTAATTAAAGCTATTCCTTTGTTGTGCGGCTTAATTATGCACACGGTTTATTTTCATGTAATCAGGTATTTTTGTTCGATGTTGTCTTGCAGGAAGCGTCTCATCCTGAGTCATCAAGTGTTTACATCGACACTAGATCGCTACGACATGACAGGTATTCATGTTATATATACTTACTCTTACATTTTTCCGCATCAGCTAAACGTTGATTAAAAACAAAGTTATCCGTGGCAGCACAGCACAGGGACTAGTTTCTTTGTAGCCAATTTTTATTTCAAGAAACGTTCTTTGTCATTTATTGTTGATAATCTATCCCATAACTCGTTTTTTTATATATTACTATTATCACAGTTATTCCTTGTTCCTTTCAGAATTATTCAAGTTGAAAAAGGAAGCCCACATAGCATGTGCTTGGTCGAATCAGGAAGAGTACGGATAATACATTTTCGAATGTTTTAGAATGTTTTATTTTTATCTTAATAAAGATATTTGGCATGCAACGTATTACGAGTGACTTTACTTTCCGAATAGTTGGTTTATCTAATCATATATGGTCTTTATTTGGCTTGTTGATTTCTTATCCCCTGATATTATCCATGTGAATGCCAAAGTACAGAAGGGCCTAGACAGCTTGAACATTGTGTAACTCATGATGATTTATGTGTCGAATAGCTTCTCAGACTTACCGTAAAAGCTCTATTAAGCCCTCACGGGGGGCTTGTTTAATTTCGGATATTCCAGTTAGGAGCTTAAAAGAGAGGGGGCTTGTTAGAGAGGGGGCTTATTCACAAAATCATATGACAAACATATTTGTTGTAATTTTTCAATCCTTTTATCCCATATGTTGCAAATTCAACATACTGTTTTACAAGTCAAGGACTTAAATTCGAGGAAAGTTTAGCCCATACCATGTGAAAAGCAACATGCAGACTTGCTTAGCTTAATAAAATGAAAAATCTTTGGTAAGCTCTGGAATTAGATATCTTGGGGGGGGGCTTAATAGAGAGGGGGTTAATTTCAAAGTTTGGCTCAGAGAGGAAGGGCTTATTAGGGAGGGGGCTTAATGGAGAGGAGGGCCAAGCAGAGCCTTTTCGATAATCTTGAAAGATCAAGTGACTTCCTTATTATAACGTTGTTGTTACTTGTTTGATAGATTCTTCCTGGCGTAAAAGTTGCGATTGCTAACCCAGAAACTAGAGGGCAGTGTGGAGATTCATCGTTGGGAGAGGTGTGTAATAATCCACTCATTGCTACCTTTAAGATGAGAATTGACTGTGATAATTGTTTATTTTCATTTTTCGCGAAAATTCAAACTTTGAAAGACACAGAGATAACTAATTGGTTTCTTTTTTCTTTCGATCATTCTTTTACCACTTTAAGAATTGCTATTGCAGACCGATAATCTGTGAATACGAAGCAGATGAAGGAAATCTTACTTGAAAATACCGAACAAATCACTGAAATATATTCCAGTTATTTAGCCAGTCCGAAAACTGTTTTGAAGACAATAGCATGGATACTGTCCCTGCTTTTACTATTTGGGCCAGAATATTTTAGTTTTGACCAAGGCATTTTCCTTTGGTTTCCTTGTTAATATTTGAAACTTTTGTTGTAGATATTCGTTTCATCGTCGCACAATGGAAGTGGATTTTTCAACGTGAATGATGATGATCGGTTAACACAGGAACATTTTAATGTTCATTTAGCAACCGGAGACATAGGGACACCATATGCAAGAACCGGATATCTTGGTTTCATCAAACGAACTGACCTAACACAGACCGATGGCGGTAAGATCACACTGTAATCATTGATTTGAACTTCCTCATGAAGTTTGATTATTATTCTTCATGTTATTTATGCTTTTAGGAAGGAAATAAGAAACAAACTTTGATAGGGCATTTGCCTGTGATTAGATCGAAGCTTTTTTTCGATTGCTTATTTTAGACGAAAACCGCACAACTGCACATGTTGTTCGCGGAACATTTGTAAAAGCTAAGTTACCTCCTTGCTTAAATTTCTACAATCATCAGATTGTGTTGCCAATGTACTGTCTTTCAGAGGAGGTTCTGTTGAAGTTGTATCATTTTTGCTTCCTGGTACAGCCCCCAAATCAATGTTTGTACCAGTTAACCAGTTTTAAATGATTTATGATTCCTGATTAATCTCTGTAATCGTAGATTTCGGATTAATCGATTATTTCTGCTTCCAATCATAGCTCCACATGATGCTTTATTCATTGTTGGTTCTCTCGATGAAGCATTACTGATTAAGGGATTGCGATATCACCCAATCGACATTGAAGCAAGTGTCATCAGATGTCATAAAGGAATTTGTGAATGGTTTGTACTTTTCCACCCTCGGTTTTCAATATTTGTAGATTAGTATTTACAGTTACATTCCTCAACTTTTTGGACTTTTTAAAGGTCATTTACGTTCTTAAAGCACGACTTCACGGAGGATCAGCCTATTCAAGGTCAAAGGATCAAATTCCATTTACTCGAAATAGATACAATTAGATATATATTCCTTCAGATAATCGTTAGATGTACGTTTTCGGTGTCTTGAATTGGCCAGAAAAACAACACACTCTGTCTATGTATTTGCTGCAGACTTTGGTTACAGACTTAGGAAGATCACGTCTTCTCACAGATTACCGTATGTTCTTTTCAGCCTAGTAATGAATTCAAAGGAATTTATTTGGTATGATTTAGTTACTATATTATAAAAACGGTACAAGATTGCGAATAAACACAGTTCATACAAGGTAGATGCCCTTGATCGCTCCTTTCATATCTGATTTCTGTGTGTATATTTCTTCCAGCGCTGTCTTCACTTGGACAAACCTCCTGGTTGTCGTAGTAGAACTAGATGCAGATGAAAAAGAAGCTCTTGATGTTGTTCCCTTGGTTACGAATGTGGTACTCGAAGATCATCAAGTCATAGTTGGTGTCGTTGTTGTTGTTGATCCCGCTGTCATTCCCTTGAACAGTCGAGGCGAGAAGCAAAGAATGCACCTACGAGACAGCTTCTTAGCCGATAATCTGGACCCAATTTATGTCGCATACAACATGTAGTTGACTGGTTTGTTTCCCACAATGTCACATGTTCCTCAAAACATGTACCAAGCTTTGTACCAAGTTCTGTGCCAAATTCTGTACCAAGTTCCTGTACCAAGTGCAATATTCTTGATGCAGTTGTCTCCCAGTATGCTGGTTATAAACTCTCTCCATTGTACATTCAATCAAAAGCAGTTTGCAATATTTTGTTCACACGAAAGTCTACCAACATTGATGTCAGTTTCTTACACGAACTATGTGTTGAAAAAGGTACCCTTGCCAGATGCTCTGCTATGTAACCAGTGTGGTTTCGAGAAGACCCGCAAAGTGTGTTCTTGAATGGTTCACAATTTTGTCATTTCCTACAAAAAGATGCTTGCAAGTAGCTGTGAAACTCGTAGCAACATTCTTAGTGTGAAATTAAATGTAATTTATTTTTCTAGTGTTAAAACGCATGATTTGATCAATCAATACCTAGCGTAACAGTAAATGAAATTAATGATTTGAGAGCAAACTAAGGCAAGGTTCTTATTGCTTAATTACTAACATTCGACGACATGGTATTTGCAATGACTAAAGAGGGCTTGAATTGAAAATCAACATGACAGACTTTGATCAGCTATTGAAAAGCAAAAATTTTCAAGGTGTACCGTTTTGTAAGTGGTTCAGTTGTCTATGTTTATTGTCAGAAATCATGGGCAGAAATGCCCCGAAATTTCCTAGGGGTATAATTGGTTTGTTAATCCAAGAGGTTTGAATCATAACTTCATAAATTTTCTTACTATGAAAAAGATGTTCATCTTCAAGGAATCTTTCCATACATTCTTTGGAACTAAAGGTATGTCCTCGCTTTTAGCAAGTTTGGTACTTCTCGAAATAGACTCCAGTTTGTAAAAAGACTTTTTCATACCATTTTGCCTCATGAAATTGGCAGGTTTTCAGGCCTATTTCCTGAGGACGCGGTCAAACTTGGCTTCTTGCCATTACCATTCACTGCAATGAAATTCATCTTCGGCAAGATTTCCTATTGACCCCTTTTTTCACCCAAAAGATTTCACCCCATTTCGTTCTTCTTCGTAGTCACTCTGAAGTTATGTGCCTTCAAGAATACGCACAGTACATCGAAGTAAAGTAAGGCAATATTTCCTTGGTTGATTAAAGTTTTGTAACGTTGACAACTGAAGTGTATTGATATTTGATTCTTAGGCTAAGATAGCGGTTTCCGATGTTTGCAAAATAGCAAAAAAAGTGACAGAACATTGACTTTTGTCTTGCACGTACACGCTTGCTGCAGTTGTTCGTGCATGCATGCGTTCATACGTGCTTTCGTGTATTCGTGCGTGCATGCGTGCGTTTGTAATTTATATAAAGTCGTTTTATTTCGTTTTACATATCGCCATTAATTGTTATTGCAGTTAATTTCAATTTTGAGAAATTCGTAAATTTTCGCATCGCATTTTCATTATTGTGTGCAAAGATGTAATATTTGTAAAGAGCTGAACCGAAGTTATGGCATTTGAAAATAGAATATTCTTTTCGTATTCTGTTATTCTAATAACTCTAAGTGAAATCTTAACAGTTTCGCAGTGTCGACTCGGGAAGAGGACGAGAATCTCCCATCCGCAAACCTAACCAAATAATTGACATGAAACTGCATGATCGTTCCTAAAGGACGCCTGTTTGGGACATCCAAAAAGTACGTATGAAATTGCCTTTGCATGAAGTAAGCAGTTAGGAAGCTGAACAGATACTTCATCTTGCAAAATGTAAACTCCATGTTATCACTGCTGTTACCATCGTCCAATGTGGAGCTGTGAGGAACGAGTTGCAAGCTGCGTGCAAAGCATGCTGGTCAACAGTGGTTCTTTAAATCAAGGGTTTTTTCAACCACCTTTCAAGTATGCTGTTACATTTACTGTAAACTTTAAGCCCTTCAAGGCCCCCATTCAATTGCGGAATTGATTAGGTCCGACTGGGTTGTTCTTTACCCGTCCACAGCCGTTGTTGCACCTCTATTTGCCATTTAACAAGAACTGAAATCCCGCAAGGAACATTTTGCTTAACTAGTAACTTTTCTTTTTCTCTGAAAATTATGAATATTTCAAGACATGTTTGAAAAGAGGCGTTTTTGAAAGCCACTAATAAAGGGTGTTTCAGTTAACCTAATCCTTATCGCGAAATACGCAACATATTAAGTCATCAGACAGCAACGGCAGCTGCCTAGACCCACATGTCTCTCCCATATTTGAATTCATTTCAAATTATTATACCAATTTCACCCGCTACATCCTCTGAATGGCGCCGACAACCGAATACATTATCAGGTGAAATTCAGAGATAGTTACTAGGTTCTTGACTTTCTGCACTATCCTTTGATCTGTTCCAGTGAGCGGACAGAAATATTGTATTTTAGTTGAATGTCAATGTCGAGCAAGCTAATACTTACATTGACATCCGAACAGCAAGGGAAAATTTTGTAGAAAAAAGAGGTAAGGTATTTGGAAAGAGACCAGGCAATCTACCATTCTGAAGAATAGATTTCACACATATGAGCGCGTTCATTTAAATCAAAATGACACTTAAGCCTTGTTTTCATTGAATCGTATTTCATCGCCAATCTTTGCCTTAGAGCATCGCCGATCATTGCATCGCCGATCATCGCATCGCCAACCATTGCATCGCCGATACTGTGTTTATTTTGATTTGATTAATTGCACTAAGAATTATGAAATCTTTCCTTCAGAAAGGTGGATTGCTTTGTTTTTTCAAGATCCTTAACTTTTGGTTAGCAAAATTCACCCTTGCTCTGCAATGAAGTTCTGTTTCATGAAAACTTTTAGCATGCTTTTAGTATTCGCAAGGTGTGGCGAATTGCATTATTTTGTTGCCCTTCCAAAACGGACATCAAACGTACAAGATCTTTCACCTGGCATTAAGAATTTACATAAATTAATGCTTGAATTCATTTTTGAAGCGATGAGTAAATACGGTGCTTAATTTTTTATCATTTCATGCAGTGTACTGCATAGTTACCTTAATACCATCGACTGAAAATGTTTGCTTTTGGTTGTTATCTCCGCAGTTTTGCCTCAATTTTGTTAATCGGATTATGTCATGGTTGAAGAGTAAGAAATGGTTTTGCCACATATTAATAAAGCATCGTGGAGACGGAGCTTGTTACTTCTCCAAAAATGGCTGATAATGACATCAAGGAACTCGAACTTGAAGAACTTTATTCGCAAGCGAAGGATCGCTTTGTTGGAATCCCAACTGGTGAAGATGCGTAAGTGCTTTCTCGTTTGCTGCTTGATGCATACAGTCAACAAGTTGTACAATTCTCCTTTGAAGATGGGCCGGTTGTATTTCAGTTTTATGTAACGATTCTTAAAGTCAACAGACAACATTCAACTGCTTTGCAGATGATCCTTATTTTCAATGCAATATCGTCTTTTGCGTTATTTTCTTTGAATCTATGAGGCCGTTGAACTGGAAGAATTTGTTTCGGTTTATGGTCTGCTTTGGTGCAAACAGTAAGCTAGAGAAAAGGGATGGAGTAAAAATGGTCAGAGAAAAGCATCATTCTGTAATACTGTCATGGAAAGCTTTCATTGAAAATCTTCGTCCGTTTAAGTTGCTTGAACTATGTCCTACTCAGGGGCGCACATTAGGGGGTGTGGGGGGGTGAGACACCCCCCCAATATTTTCAGAGTCGGTCCAAAATTAAACGAAAAGTCGGTCCACGATAAAGCTTGGATAGTGTGAATCCAAGTTGGTCCGACTTCTGAATGTTTATGGCAAAGGTCGGTCCATGACGACAGTTAGCAATTTCACAAGAAATACTTGATACAGTGGTCCGGAGAGTCGTTCTAAGCCAAAGAGGCGGACGGAATTTAAAAAAATTTTCCCAGCCATGCTATTTTCCCAGCTGTTGCAAATAGTCAAAGTTTCCAGTCTAGTACTGGGGTGTCGGTAATGGCTGAGAGGGGAGCAGTATGCAATTTGCCCCTGGGGCGTCAGGGTCTAGGGGGCCTCGTATTTGAAGACTTGTTATCATTTTGACTGCAGGAAATGCTCTATAAATGCATTTTAGGCCATTTTAAGCTAATCTAAGTAGCATGATGGCAAAAATTTTCAGCTCGCTTCGCTCGCAGGGGGCCTCATGTTTGGCAGGTTTGTTCCTGGGCCTCCAAAACTTCTCGGCGGCCCTTGTGTCGGTGGGAGCATAGGAAATCGGGCACTTCTAAATGAATCTCAAAAATAAAAGGAAAAATCGGTTATAAATGTTATCCATCAAACGTTGTATCTGTTTCAACTAAACGCTAGCATTGTAGAAATTAAAGTCACGAGAGAATGCTTTCTTAAAGGAAAAAAACATGCTAAAACCAGCGCTTTAGCTGTGCTTTGCAGCGAAGAAGTCGTTTTATTGAAGATCACACCGTTATTTGAAACTCCAAATCCATGACCAAATGATGCGAAAATCTCAACCAAACAAGTTTCATGTGTGACATAAGATTGTGCTTAAGACAAAAAATTTTAGTGAAATCTCCAAAACATATAACAAGAACTGCTATGCGGCACAAAATAGTCAGTTAAGTGAAGCAAAAGGGTTTGTAGACGGAACACATTACAGATTGCAAGTATACATGCCGTCCGAAAACCACCGTCTGGCCAGACAGGAAAAATGTCCACTGCAAAAGCAAAGCAGGCAAAGTCGAATAAAAAAGCTTTGAGAAAATATGTAAGAGGCTCCTCTTTCACCCTGAAAGCGATCTTAGCTTTGTTTGCGATTAACATTTTTTGCGAAAAAATCTGCTTATCTGAGCCAAAGAGAGTGGTGTCTACTTGAAATGTATCCGGAAGATGCCAATTTATGGAAAAGAACCTGTTACAAAACGGCAAAAATTCTCTGCAAGAACCGGCAAACATCTGATCACTAGAGGTGTTCTAAGCCAAAGTAGAGGGCGTGTCCTAAAAAAATTTCCTGAGAGCTTTGCCCCCAGACCCCCTTCTTTTAGCACCGTCGTTAATCTCGACTGCTTGTAGCTATCAAAGTTCCCAATGATAACGAACAGCCCATATACGTTCAGTCGGTCCAGAAAAATTTAGTCGGTCCAAAGCATGCTGACACCCCCCCCCCAAATAAAATTTGAATGTGCGCCCCTGGTCCTACTGGACGTTGTAAACGTTGAGTTACAGTCCATATGATTCACTGTCTGTTTTCCTCACTTTACCTTCGGCCATCTTCAGCCAAACATTATTTATGCCTGCATGCAGATCCTGAAATTTTTTAGTAGATTTAAAGCTTTACAATGGCAAGCTTTCATGCTATGAAAATGAGACCGTCCGACTCGACTTGGTTAAAAATTTTGTAACATTGATACCTATGTACTCTTCTAAACTCAGTGGAAATTCATGAATTATCTAGCAAGCTTGTAAAGCTTGTTTTTACAATGAAATCTAGCATGCAATCTCAGCAGTGATTTGAAGTGTTGTGGTGAGAATTTCAATATCTGACCGTTACGAAAACAGTTACAATAGCAAATACGATACAGAGAGCAGCTTCCTGCTTGCCATAAAATTTCCCCCATTTTCTTTCAGTGTACTAACTCCAACTGAAGAGGTTATCCAAAGAATTCAATCAAATCCATCAGTTCAAGGGTTCCTCATCGTTGATTCGAAAGGAATTATCAAACGAACATCAGTTGATTTAGCCCGAGCAATTGATTACAAAGTTGCCACGAAGAAACTCGTTGCAGCTGCGAGATATGCCGTGAAGAACTTAGATCCGCGTGATGAACTCAAATTCCTGCGTGTCAGAACGAAGAACACGGAGATATTGTTGGGGCCTGAGAATGGCGACACGCTTGTCGTTATTCAAAGTTTGGCTCAAGTTTTTGGAAAAGAATTAAAAGAGGATGGTTTTAAGAAAGATTGAAGGATTGTACTGATTTGAATATTAATTTCTTCATTAATTTGGCCTCTGTTGCTTTAGCTTGCGAAGAAATAGCGTTTCTTGTTGATGCGTCTCCATGAAGCCTTTTTTTCTAAACTTTTTTCAGAAGAACTTCTGCGTGTAAAGAAGCAATGTTTTCAAGGTCTGAAGTACCTCTTTAGACTCTTTACTCTTTTTGCTTTTGTCTACTGAATATCTATGCCAAACTGCTCTCACAACTGCCTGTTTAAGCCCACCTTGCCATGTCAGCAGTTGAAAGCGCATGTGTTCAACTGAGCATGAAAAAACGTCTGCTTTCCGCAGCGCTTCAGTCACTTGCTGCCGTAATGAGCAATGATTTGTCAATGCTTTTCTCAATAAATTTCTTCATTCTGTCTTCTCCAAAATCTCCATCATGAGCATACAGGCAAGATTACAGAGGCAAGATCGTGACAAGCTGTGCAATAGGTAAATGTTAAATTTCATCACTATTTCTTGCAATGGAGCTTTTTGAGCTACAAATCTCATAGAAATGTGTGAATACAGGACAGCCAATCAAGAAGATGCCATTTCAAGACAACCCGCGCACCAGTCGAAGAGCGCTCTCTCCTTCAGCTTTGCAAGCCTGCGCTGGTCACCCTGTGGTAACAAAATGAGAGTGATAAATCGTATTGCTGAACAGGTGTCTTGCCTGTTTATCATCAACAACGAGCACTGGCAAACTTGCTTACTTGTGAAAATTTGAACATTTTCATGATGGGAAAATCGAACAGTAAAACGAAGGTGAAGATGCCAGTTGCTAATTTGGTGTCTTGTTTTACTTTACCCGAAGTAGAAACCATTTCTAAACGGACAAACAGCAATGGAATTTGTTTCGAAAGTTTTTCTGTGGATGAAAGGAAAGTTATTGGCGTTAATGCTGTGGCCTTGTCGAAGAATTCAGAAAATGCTGAAGTGAAAGTAAGATACACCCTGAATTCCTGGGTTACTTACGAAGATTTATTTTGCGAACATTTCAAAGATGAGAACCGAGGAGATCAAGAAGTACAGAAGTTCAAATTTGCCATCAATGTCCCTCCTGGTATGACTTTGGAATTTGCAATTTGCTGTCGCAACACAGGAACTGGTGCAGAAGTCTGGGACAACAACAATGGAAAAAATTACAAATTTACGGACGTCATTTCATCTTAAGTTCGGTTAAATACGTTCTAGACAGAAGAAGCTGGATTTACCTGTAACGCTGCATTTTCACAAAGAAAACTGAGAAGTTTAGGCCGTAATTCCAATATCAATCGTTGTCTGATTTTTGGGACGCTATGGTTGTGTTGGCCTGCTTTTCGTTCAGAGACGTCAAAGACAGTTGATGCGTTGTTATTTATAGCCGTTTTGGATCATTTTTGCTGAGTAATCCGCTTACTGCTGTTTGTAAACAAGGAATAAACAAAATTGTTAGTCCAAAAACATTCCCGGTCTACGAGCATCGCCGCCTCACGTTTTTGACCCTTTGGAGGTCAACAGGTCAGGTCATTTGTAGCAGTAGCACAGGTTATGGGATATAGGCCAAAATACATCGTATATGCAGCTATGCTTGATTCGACTATACTTCTGGTTGTTAGCATTTACAGCTTCAGCAAATACTTTAATAGCAAAATTTGTGTATTTTAGACGTCTAGAAAAGTGGTGTTGAAAAATCAAAGCAGGGGAGAGTGATATCCTTTTGACTTTATGCCAAAATCATTTGAATACAAGCTCTGAAATCACAATTTTGACCAAAAAGGTTCCCAATTTATATGGTAAAAATAGTCAAAAATATAAATATCATCAAAGAATGCAAATTTAAAATCATCAGAAACAAAAATATAAAGATCATCAAAAAAAATTACCCCAATAATTACTGAAAGTTCTTCAAACAAATTATGGCTAGATATTAATTACAAGCATTTTTGAAAGCAAAATGTACAACAAAGTCATGATTCTGAATTATCCATTGATTTCGTAATTCTTTCCGCTATTATTGTCCCAATCCTCTTGGCCTTCATGACACCAAAAGACAACAAATATCAAATTTTTGCCCTTTGGAATGTTGACACTTGCATTGCAAACATCATACCCTAAGCCAAGCTTCCCATGTTTCGCCTCATAGATTTTAGAGCCCTTGAGATCAGTGAAAGTTTCCCAATTATCTAGGGTATATCTGACTCCTGGCAGCTCATGACTGGCTGCATTGGTCGCCATGCATATCAATGCCTCTCCATCGTTAAAACAAGCATTTTTCAAAGATAAAAATTTCTTCTTGATATGATCTGCAAAAAGACCATCGATAGGTATCAAAAAGCGTGGAACCAAGGTCCCAAATTCTCCAATTTCCATGCAGTTCTCCATGACATAATTGGAATCATTATTATTATCCCAGCATATGAAATCGCCCTTTAAACATTCAATAGCAAATTCAAGTGAAGACCCAAATGGCACAGATATTGAGAATGAGAACTTTTTATAGATTTGATCAGTATCTGTTGTTGAAGGGACAGCTTCCTCTTCCGCAAATGATTTCCAAGAATCAGTTGTATACCTTATCAAAACTTTCAAGGATTCATCTCCCATTACAGCAACAGCAACACATCCACTGACCTCTCTCCTCGAGATTGAGATATTCTCAAGAAGAACTTTCTGGGTGAATAATTGGTCGATGAAGAGAGCTTTTTCAACATCAATAACACACTTGGCTTGCGTTGTCGAATATTCCTCTTCAAGCGTCTCTTCTTTGTCACATGGCTGCAAGGGTTTCGTTGCTTCACTGGTTCGCAAATTGTTCTCGTCTTGAGAAGGAACATTCTTGTTTGTGGTTGTTTCGGTCGCATGCTGCTCAACTGCCCTAGCAGACACGCTGTCCATTTCATTATCGACTAGTCTCTCCTTGTTTTCATTTCCTTTTCCATCCTCTGTTGCATTTGCGACATTTGCAGTCTCAAAATTAGGGGCGAAGTCAGACTCAAATGGGCTGGCTGGTGGACTGGCTGCAGATGAATTCACCGGTTCATTCTTGTTGTCAAAAATGTTTCCATTTGGCAAAATCGTTTCTTTTTTGTCATCTGAAGAATTTTTCATGGGTTCATCAGTTATTATTGCCTTAGTTTCGTCTCCATTGGTCTTGGAAGTTTGTGCTGACCCTTTATTTTCTAAAATTGATTCGTCAAAGACAACCCAGCTTTTCAACAGATCTGCACCCTCTTGTTCATTTTCTTTTCGTTGCTTATCTGTTCCCCCTTCACCAGGACCTTTGATCGCTGCCTTTTGTTCTTCTTCTGCATTCTTGCATAGGCCATTCTTTACAATTCCATGTTCGTTTTCATTTTCAACTTCTTTTCCCTCGACGTGTCCTCCCTCACGCTCAGTATTTATTTGCTTCTCTCCTGCAGTTTGTTTTGCCACTTCTTTCTCAGTAACTTTGTTGGCATTGGTCTTCGTCAAATTTTCCTCATTTGTTGTTGTCACTTTTCCTCTTTCGTTGTTTACCTTCTGCCTTTCTCCTTCCTCCTTTGTTGGTGTTTTTGGAGTCACTCCTTTCCCTGAACCCTTCCTTGCAAATCGCCTCTGTCCAACGCAATTTCCCATGGTCGTTGAACAATTTTCCAAATAATACCAGCAATGTTTTCACAATAAGCAATGCGCAATATTCCAGCAAAAGTTGGTCTAAAATTGCAAATAACCTGTCGTCGTAAATTCTCGTAATGCCTTTTGAAATGTACCCAGGGCTGTTGTTAGGCAGAAGAAAACTGTGACCAGAATTCCGTCCGTAAGGGTCCTTCCGAATTAATTCTGCTGCGACAATTTTGTTGTCTGGAACTGAAAAGCAAATATCAATAATTTGCAACCGTTCTGAACAACACGTAGGCCTTGAAGTAGTGCTGTCCTGAAAACCTGGTCTAAATTGTTAAGCTATTTACGATCAAGCAATGGGATTTGAATACGCCTTGAGAAATCAGTCGTCCATCCGGCTATTCAACAGTGAGGGTCCAAACAAATATGAACAATTGGATTATAAATGGAGTTGTTTATTGGTAAATGAACAATCGTTGTTTGCTGTATTTGCATGCAGACCATGGCAGCATCTGTACTGTGCAAGCGACAGGTTACCGTTTAGGCCTGTGCATTGATTGCAAAATTCTTGATTAAAGTTGCACGTACTTTTCTTTTGATGTATTTCTTATTTTGCTCTAGAGTTCAGTTTTGAGCTATCAGTGCACTTATCCTGGTCTGCCAATTCTTTCCACAGGTCCCTTCTCAGAATCTAATTCCGCAAATCTCTCATGGAACGGGGAACGGGGAGCCTGGAATTGGAAACTGGAACTTGGCAACGGATTTTGTGAAGTAGAGCCAGCACGAAAACTGAAAATTGGGGGAAACTGAAAACTGGGCCGAGTAACGGAACCTTTTTTGGCGCACACCAAGTCGTCAGATAAGATTTGCCACCAGCGTCATGTACGAAAATCTTTGGAATGCAAATTGCCGCATTGCGTTGCATGCTATTGTTACTCTAAAGACCCAATTTGACAATCAGCAACTGGAGCAGGGCATATTCCGGGGGGGGGGGGGGTACAGTGCCATCGTTACACAGCTTGTCCCAAAAATATAGTTCAACGTTTGATTAGATGTTCAAAGAATAACCAAAACTATATGGGCTCCGTGATAACATACCCCTGTCCCGAAGATCTTAATTTAATTTTAGATATCATAATCTTGCAAATCCGTTGAGCATTCACGGAGGTACAAGTCTCGTAAGTTCAAGTTCATCCAAAGGCTTTTCAATGATAGTTACAGTAACTCTAGCATGGAGTTGTCAGTTGCCGTGGTTTATTTCTCGTTTATTGCAAACCAAACGAAGTTTTCAGATCAAATCCAAAGAATCTGGGAATGGTTCTCGTGCCTTCTGAAGCAAAATTTACAATTTTAGATTACATTCAAAGAATTTGAAGTCCTATTTGGTGAACACTGATATTCACCAGAGTTATGATATTGGGCAACCTTCTTTCATCCGTATTTAGGCGCTTGTATGCATAAAAATTCATTCTCTCTGGTTTCAGCTTTCACACAAACGTGGTAAAAAAAGGCTTGTAACTCCGTGAAAATTCAGCCGATTTGCAAAATTCTGGTGTCTAAAATTTAGTGAAGATCTTAGGGAACAGGTAACATCACCATGGAGCCTGTTCATTTTATCCATATTTTTCAATATCAAATCAATTTGAGCACCCTGTTTTTGGAGACAACACAAAGAACAAACTAGGCCAAGAGCAAAGAAACAAAATGGCGGCAATATTCACGAAGTCCATTCATAATCTTTAATTATTGATCTATCCAGCAGTTTCATTCTATCTGGCGCAAAATCAACGAATAAATAAAATTATTTACATCTACTGGAAATAAAAAACTGCTTTCAAGCAATCTACAATGTATGATTTACAAAAAGGCAACGATAAACGAAATTTGCAATTCACGATAGACGATACGATACACGTAAACATTACACGTATTTTTAATCAGAAACTGATTTATAAGAAACTAGTACTAAGATGGCCAAAATTTTAAGAAACTCTAGTACTATGTCTGAGAAGTACTAAGAAACTTTTAAAAGTTAAAAGCATGAATATTATAGCAAATATATCGTTGAACCCTTATTCTTGAGTAACAGTAACTAACCATTTGTATTTTCAACATAATAAAACACTGTTTATTCCTAAATGATGTTTTAAATGTCAAGAAACATATCTGCAGCAGTGCTAGCGACCACGTTGATAATTCTGCATTCAAAAAATAAGAAACCAATTAAGAAATTTGTGGTACTAAAATAGACAAAATTTCATGTTAAATTAAGAAACTTTTAGTACTATGGCCTGATCCTAGTTTCCCTAAAAAAACGCGTACTACAAAATGAACGATAAACAAGAAACTGGAGCGCTTATAAAATCAAGATTGAAGGCCAAAAATTGAAGTAGTCACTTCACAAACTACGCTATTCAACAACGAAACAAAATACGCGAGTTAATGCAACTTGATCGAAAGAAAACAGACATGTCCCAAGTCACTTCAGTATTGAAGCAATCCAGAGTTTGTTTGATCAAGGTGATCAACTATATACTGAATCAAAGTTTCTACAATTTCAATAAAATTTCTACACTACAACCACCTACAATCCATACTGGAGAAAGATCACTGCAACCAAGGGTTTTATTGCTATTTGAAGGGGCGTACGAGATCGTTTGAAACATGAGGATTTTTACAGGGATTTGTTATTAATTTTCTAACAGTATACGAAATTTTTATGGAGTGATATTCCACCGACTTTCAATCATCGATTATGAATACCCTCTCTAAAGATTCATCACTGTATTTCAAGGTGGGGCTGGTACCCTCAATACACGAGACCGTTATAGGACCTACTGTTTTGGGGGCTAGGGGAAGGTCTCTTTTGTTTTCTGCAGAATCTCTGAAATCCTCTAGAAATCCTTTTGTTGTGCTGGAAATTTCAGATGCATTTTGAGTGATATGCCCCTCGATTTATGTATTGGGAGTAGAGACGAAAAAGAAGACTGCGTGCGTGCAAGGGGCTATATGGAAAAGCTAAAGCCGTGAATCTGCAAGATTTTGAACTTAAAAGGATCACATTGTATAATATTCACTCTCATGAAATTGTGAGCCTTTTGCAAAGTGAATTCTATCAGTGATTATCGTCTTTTTACGTATGTCATCATGAGTTCTTTTCACGTCTAAGTTAACTGAAAGCTGGCTCAGCCACTTCCATATCCAGCGATTTGCGCAGATAGACTCATTTTCCATATTTAGCTTAGCTTAACACGCGAGAAGATAGGCAATGAATTACGGTAAAGTGGAAACTGAAAACAACAATCACAAAACTTGACAGAACAGGACATATAAAACTCTTCAATTTGCCATAATATTTCCCTTTTAATATTAATCTTTACAGTACAAGATATTGCATCATTGATCTTGCAACTAGCTTTTCAAGGCCAGTTGTCAAATAATGTAGCAATGTACTGAATTTGTACTCTGGGTAAAGAATTGTAAAATCAAACTTTGCAAAAGGAACACTCTGCCATCCAAAAGACTTAATGATATTTAAACCGGTGGATGCCATGTTTCTGCGACACCTTTTACGCCTAGAGAGAGTAAGACCTGCAGTTTTGACATGTTTAGTCCCTTGTCAAAGTGAGAGATTTTTCACTTCTTGGCCATATACATATTTTGTAATCTTCGTATTTTTGCATTTCACTTTGACATGCAGCTTATGATTGCATACAGCATACTCAGTCAGCTGACAGATTAACATTACAAATTTTGCAATTACAACCAAGTGTCAGTAAGGATCAAAGTAACATGTAAATTTCCCGCGCTTTTTCGGATTGGCGGGAATTTTCCAGCGGTCTTTGATCGAAAAGCAAAAACTGAAAAATAAGAGATGCTGACGATGAAAATCTGCGGAAATCGTAAACAAACTTTTATTAATATCAAGTGAGCTGTGGCAACATCAAATGATTTAAATGGCTTTTCCTGTTCTTTTGTAATTGCTTGTAATTAAACTTTCAAAAACAACTGCTCTGTGCCATGTGAGTCCGAAAATTAATCTAATGAGATCCTAGTGTCTCCGTTTGGGGCTAAATTTGACATCCAATGTGCAGCGAATGCCAGCACAGCGTTAGGATGTGAAGAGCATCAAATCTGGACAAAACTTGTTCTCTTCCGGCGTGCAAGCCCCAATTAAATTCTGGTTAAAGTGAAGAACTTTGAACCACATAATTTCTGCCTTTATTATTATCCCAAAACTCCATGCCATCAGCCTGATATCTCAAAGCAAAAATGAGCTCTCTGACTCGTTTAGGAACGTGTACCTTCATCTCAAATCTATCGCTATGTCCATCTAATGAGTGCGAAATATGAGTGCCATGTGTTTCCGCGAATGACTCCCAGTTATCGAAAGTAAACCTCACGGAAACTGCTTTTATGAAAGAGTGATTTTTTACTTTGCAAACAAGAGTTAGCCATCGACCATGAAATGTTGCATGTTCTAAACAAATACTGTTTCTCTCCACCATTTCTTCCAAGACCTCAGATTTTGGAAGTTCGAAACACAGTTTCAAAGAAAAGCATGGTAAAACCAGCTGATCTTGAGTACTATGGTGTGCAGCCCCACAAAACCTTCCTGGGGCTGAACAACTTCTTGGCCTCACAGTTCCTTGTCTGCAAGAAGACCATTCTGAAAGGTCATCAGCGAATTTTTTAACTTCGACCAAATCAAGGCCATTTGAATCAGCAAAGGTGACTTTTTTGGGGCTCAGGGGTGTGATCTTAATTTGCTCGCATCGGTCTGCGTTTGAGGTCTCTTCCGTCCCATTTACAGACTTGCATCTCCGTACAAGTATACTTGTTTTCTTTTCTTTGAATATCTCGTAATCATTAAAACTTTCAGTCTTTTCCATTTGAAAACAATAAATAGATTTCGTTTCCAGCTTCTCAGTTGTGGCTAGAACTTTCATGTCTTCTGTCTGCTACTTGCAGGTCCAATAACTTTAGCATCTCAATTCTGCTCTTCTCTCCTTATCCGTAATCACTGCTCAACCTCTCAGTCGAGTTCCACATTGTTTTGACCTTGTCTGTTCTGTTCCTTGAGAGCTGCAGGTATATCTTGGAAACGTATCATGAATAACTGCACGTCTGTTGATCACTTGATTCACTTCGCATCATGCGATTGGCTACTTATTTCAGCTCTGTGACGTAGCAAATGAATATTTGACACTCATTGGTCAGTATTTACCGGACATGATCACAGGATGCCCAACGAGAATTTTCTCGAAAATTCACAACTTGAATAAACTTGGTTGGTCAAACTGTGTCCGCTACAGACAGGTGATGTGACGTCATCCTTCTTTGGACTGTTACGGGACCGTTGAAGATGATCGATCAGCTTTTATGCAGCAGAGGTACCAAATACTTATTGGCTGATACATCAGACACTAATCCACAAATTGGGGTTAAGCATATTGTGCATAAAACACAACTAAACATAGCTCGTTCCCATTTCCCCCTTCACCAACATTCGTGATAACTTTCACAAGGTTTTCAACACGTTTGGTTGAAACAGTTTATTTCAAGACTTTGCAACGACTATTTTCCTTAGAAGGAGAATTTGACAGCTTATTACCCTGGGTACCAAAGCCTAGGAAGTGTGGGGGGAATGAAAATAAAATAAAAGATAGACTCAAAAAATCTGATTCGATCTTGTTATTAAGACACGCTATAACTTCAGACTGAAGATCAAATTTGGCCCAAACGGAGACTTTGGAGCCAGAGCTGAACGAACAGAACAGTTAAAAATACGATAAAACTTGTCTGTTTGTTCAACTACAACAGTGTGGATGCATGGTTCCTCGCTTGGCCAAATTTGATTTGCAGACTGTATGAAATGCCCGCAAAGGCTCTTGGGTGACAATGCCTCTTTAATGCATTCGTCGACAGCTCTTCACAGCTTGCATCGTTTTCATTTCTATTTCAGTTCCATTTTTATTGGCACCATAGAACCATAGATACTTTGGTTGCACGAGACTTCTGTTGATGACTGACGAAATTTTTAATGTGCCCTGCCATCATGTTGCAAAATTGCTCAGTTTGCTTTTTGCAAAATACTGCTATGTACGTCAGGATGTAAACAAACAAATTGTTTTGACATCCTGATTTCAATAAAAGTCGTCCAGACATCATTAAGATAAGAATGTTGCGAGATAAAGACATGACCACAGGATGACCATAATGATACCTTCATTTTCCCGCCATTTTCTGTGCTGCTGTACAAATTCAGCTTTTTTCAGTTCTATAAAAAGCAATCTTGTAACCAGTTCAAAATTTGAATTTCATTTCAATAAAGTTGTTATTGAGAAATGTTGACACCATTTGAATGTCATTTGCTAGTAGTAATTACAACTACAAATAGCAAGGAATGCCCTTGATGTGAATCAAGAAACTTGGGAGCGTGCATATTTGCACAAGCAATCGTAGCTCCCTTCCAGCCGCAGTCACAAATCTTGTTATAAAGACATAAATTCCTCCCCAGCGACTGCGCTCAATTATTGTTCCAAAACTTGCTTGGAGTATTCGCTTTGTTAAAAACAATCCAAAAGTGAAGTTGATTATATAATCACAGATACTGGTCTTTCGAGATCTTGCTTTACTATGAAAAGCACAAGAGCTTTGTCCAAGTATGGGAGTTTTCGCTGTTAAGCAAAAAAAGCCTGGAACGAGTTGAGAGTTCCTCGTAAATGGCTTATTTGCGATGACAAACAATCAAGATACTAGCCTGCGAATTGTAGAACATTTCGAATAACGTGCGAATATTTCCTGGGTAGCTAAAAAGTATCTTTACGGCAAACGTGACATAGACAATTTCAAAACCTTTTTCTGAACTCAAACTTGATTGTAGCCTTCCCTGTTTAGACTTGATTTATCCATTTATTTTTTACATAATGCCAATCTGTGCAGAAACAAACGAAGAATCGATTTTGTAACAGAAAACTTCCCAAGGCAATCCCAAGAAGGCGTGTGAAAGAATAAGTGCGCTTGGCCATAAAATAGTAATAATAATCATCACCATATTGTTTTTCAATAAATCTACATAATAAGAAACAACTAAATTAAAATTGATACTAACAACCTTGATGTTTCAACAACGTACAAAAATCAATTTATGGTCTTTAGGTTAGTTTTCATATCAAACGGGCGTCCTAAGAAATATGCCCAAGTTTCGTCGTGTAGTGCTCCATGGCAACAATTTTATATTACCAGACTAAAGTTTCAGAAACGAAGCAATAGAGAATCCGCCACTCCTATTGGTTTATCACACCTTTCCCGCGGGTTTCTGGTAGCCTGGTAAAATACGATAAAATGGCTAGAAGGTCTGTCATCTCCACAATTTCAATAAGTTTTGATAACGCCTTGATTCATAATTTTGGTCTAAATCGCTGACGTGTGTGAGCTCCGATAGAAAAGTTTTAAAACTGCAACCCCCAAATGCTTTGCTTTCGATATAGAATACACAAAATTAGAATGAAAACATCCTGCAATCGGCGTGGCGTATGTTAATATGCAAGAGATCTTTTAAAAGTCCTCTTTGATGACGAGGTGAATTTTACCTGGATCAGGCCATGATCCACTGCGCTTCTACGCAGCACGGACAGAACAAACTTAAAGGGAATAGAAATGGCTCTTTCGGCAAGCTTCTATGAATAAGCTGAGGAAACCCCCATAAACCCATTGTTTCCTTCACAAATTTAACTTTACAAAAATATCATAGTAGCAAAATGACTTCAAAATGGCCTAAAACATTGATCAAATTAAAACGACCAATAAAGAAAATCAAATTGTTCATGGGTGAGATATATCCACTGGACATTTATTGCCATGGGATTGAAAATTGTTAGTATTTGTTTGACAATTGATGTGGTATAACCCTTGAGAGAGGTGAAACGTTCATTGCCTATTGTTCTGTGTAAGGAGAGTCCTTACAATTTGATCAATGTTTTGGATCATTTTTCAGTCACTTTGCAGCCATCAAATTTTTGTAAAGTTAAATTGGGCAATTCTTCCAGGGCTGGTACGACAGCGAGCAAAATCATAAAAAATACTTCAATTTTTCGGGTTTCAATTAGAATTTGAATCATTCAAATCTGTGAAGTGTTCTTGATGCCAGGAATTTTCAAAAGTGGGAACTCCCTTCTGGCTCACCCAGTAGATCATATTTGTAACCTACTATTAACTATGTCGATTCCATTTAACGACAGTTGACGGTGAAAGGAATGCCACCATCTTTCGCAGAACTGTCCTAGAAGAACTGTCCATTCCAAAGAACCAAATCTGAAACTCTTTCTTGCTTGCCTGTTTACAGATGACAAGCCCACAGACTAGGCCGTTTCAAAAAAATCGCATTATTCTGATTTTATAACTGAAAGAGTACGTGACTTTTGGCAAATAGCAACGTTCCAAAATCTACGCCATACGACGAGAGGTTGAAATATAAACCATTCGCAGGTTGTTCCCGTTTTCGTTCCATAAGAACAAATCAAACGAAGGGCCATCTTTCTTGGAACATCCCAAATTATTAGATAACTAATCAGTTAAATATTCACATCATGCAGAGACATTTCTGTACTGTTACCAAGTTCATGAATCCAAGCATCATATAGTGCTTCACTCAAACAATCTTTCGCTTTGGTCATATATATAATTATCTAAGTGTGACGTCATCCAAAGATTACAGTTATATCTTTGTTAACAAAATTAATCACTCCTATAGTGTAGATCTCCACAAACAAACAGAAACAAGTAAATTGATTACCTTAATCCCTTGTATCCCTGTGATCAACATTACTTAACAAAGGCCCATAATAAACCAATGAAAAAGATGGCCCCGCTTAGGCCTATCTTTAGAAATCAGCTCGCAGAAACGAAGTACAGCAAATATCTTTTTTGGCACATAGTTATTGACAAAAACTTAGCGTAAGTACGTTCAGCAAGGTTTACACTACATCATACGCCGCGGATAAGCTTAAAATCTACACAATCTGTTCACAGGCTGACTTCACATTGTCGATTGAGGCTTAAATCACAGTAGAATTCGTCTATTTTTTCGCGAGATGATTGTCACTGCAAGTTCTTGTAGTGTGGGCCTAATTAGGATCAAGTTTTTTTGTGTATTATATTGAATCTCTGTTGGTCCAAGCAATATCATTCCAGTCAAAGAGCACAGGGAAACAATCTACCCAGGTAACGAGTCTAAGAAACATGTAGCCTGACAAGATACTCCGTAATGGTTAACAAATATACATACACATTAGAATCTACCAATAAATCTTATGGCACTTGCTTACTTTAATAAACGCGGCTGCAAAACCACGTCTTTGGTGAGCACGTTCCTCTTTGTTAAGAAAGAGGAAAACATAGTTATGAAAACATAGCATTTAGGTAGCTTCATACTTGCGATGAGTTTCAAAAATCGTTGGTCAGTGGTGCAATTTTAAGCTTTGGAAACAGTTTTGTATGCAAAGTTGCAATATGTAACGTGTGGGAGGTGATAATCGAGAAAATCTGAGAGATCAAAAAGTCAACGAAATGCGGCAAAACGTGATAAAACGATTTCTCTTTTCTTAAATAACATTACCAAAATCGTTTTGTTTCAAGATATTGAGGAAATAGACGTTAGGCCAGATGTTTTTCCAGATGTCAAAACTGCATGGATTTCTCATCCGCCTTTGAAACTCAATTCTTTGATTCCTAAAAAAATACATAGCATCAGGCTGCCCATAACTTGTGCTGTGTCACTTAGTATTACCTACAGGTGCAAAACACCAAGCTGCCAATTTGTTAACTCTTGCCTCGCTAAAGATCAAATCTTAAAGCTGAAAGATAAAATCTTATCAAGTATCATTTTAGGCCCAGTTCTTATTTGAATGTACCTTAACATGAGCTTTGTTTGTAGTCCCTCACAAGATCAGCTAACGCAGACGTTGGGGCAGCTTGTCGTAAAAATGGATGCTGCAGCAATTCAAAAGCTGTTGATCGTCGCAAAGGTTCTTTCACCTCACAACACTCGATGAATGACTGCAATTTTGAAGATACCTGAAAAGTAAATAAACACGTTTTAGGTCTTGTTAACATGAAATCTGGCAGATTAAGGTGTGTCATTCGACATACCATGGACTAATGCAGCTTTGATGTGACTCGGTAATTCTCATGTAACGAATGACCCAACAAAAGTGAAACTCGAAAGAAAGAAATTTTGCAAGATCGGCAACGTAAGGAGACTTTGGCTAGATTTCAAAATGATAAACTATTTATTGGGTCATACAGCTGACAGGCATGGGTCTTGGCAAATGTGGCCTTTTTCGCACACGAGATCATAAGGAATAAGAAATCTTCACGATCAGGAAACAACCCCAAAGTGATTTGCTCTCCCCCAAAATTAAAGATTCCGATAAAAAGAAAAGGCCAAAAACACTTTAAACTTCCCTCAAAACCATTCTGTTCTATACGAATTTAATTCAAAAGGAAATCAGGGATAACACTTTGATCCAATGATAACAATATCATTTGAGGAATTTGCGCAAATGAAAGGACCTCTACCTGCCCAGACTCAACCAACCCCTGCCGAATACAGTGCCAAACCTAAGGGATACATAACTTCATTTATCGCAATAATATTGATTTATCGCTACTCATTTCGGACTTATACTTGTTAAAGGGTTTTGCATTATTACCGTTGTTGTTGTTGTCGTTGTTTGACAGGCGAAATATTACCATGTCGAGGGCCAGGCGTATATTTTATCAATGTGTTTTCTTTGTTCACATTGAAGTACATTTAACTAGAGTTCATAACAATTTAGAATTTAAATGGCAATTTAATGGCAGAAACTTTAAAGGGCCTATTTCTGCCAGCATGCATTGCGAGTGCCATCCATTTGTTCTTGCCATGGCAACAACAAAGAGATGATACGTGCAAAAGCATGCTGGTTGAAGTAGGCCCTTAAATCTTAATGACAGTGAACTTTATTGTCTTCTTGGGTTCCCTTGGCAAACCATTGGCATCTACCAAAGTTCATCAATAATTGTAGTATGCAAGAGATAGGAATCTGCCTAGAATCTATGATGGGTCACTAGACCGAGGAAATCAATCCTGAAATATTCCAGATTTGAACTCAAAAAAGGTTACAGATTAATTCAAAAGCTGAGGCACAGCTAGGAAAGATGCATACTGTCTCGAAAGAGAAGTCAGGAAATCTCCTCACAACGTTTAATACAGACAGACTTTCAACTTTTTAAAGAACAAAGACAAAAAAAACTCATGAAGAATTTATGCTGAAACTTACTTATGTCAGATAAAATAATTTTAAGCTGTGGTTCATGAATTATTCAAAAACGTGATTTTGTTATGTTTTCTACAGAGACAATACAACAGAGCCAACGCCGAACAGTTCTGTGTGACAGAAACTGAACTTTAATTTAAGGTCAGCAATTAACACGATTTGACAGTGCACATCCACATCCGCATCAATTTTCTGTTGTCTATTTCAAGATAGCCAAAATTATACTGTGCTAACCCAGAGCAAATCATAGTTCAAGTCTTCTGTCCAATACGGGTTGAACAATTTGGCTTAGAAATTACTTGGTTTTAAAAAGAAAGATTACATTTCAAGCACGAAAAGTACGTCAGGATCCTTTGTAGTTTGCAGGCTTGTTTTTACCAACCATCTGAAGTTTATGTGAAGTTTTCTGAAGTCTGACTACTGATGAAGGGTCAAGCCCGAAACGTATAGAAATTCAAGCTCTAGGCAATATTCTTTATTCAAACGAAATTTATGTATTTACTGGTTATTATAGCCGCACGTACAAACAAACACTTTACATCTGAAGTTAGTTAGTATTTTAGGAAAACGGATAAACTAAGCTTTCGAAACAGTGCCTAGGTCCCTCCTCTTGATGGGACCGCACCTCATGATCCATTACAGCCGAGACTTGCTGGCTCTCCTCTCCCGTTAAAGCAGGTTCCCCAGGGCATTGACCTGCGTGCAGACTCAAATGGTTTCTATTCAGAGAGGTGGAGACACTTCGCTTCTCTTCAAGGAATCAGTAAAGTCTGCACGCAGGGTAAGGGGCAGGGACTCGGACTACCCTACAGATAAGTAACCAAGCACGCTACCATGCAGCAATGTTTTCCTCAGGGTAGGGATGGAAATTCTTTGCAAAATCAGTGGCTTTTTGCTCTAATAACTTAATGCACCCTGTTGTTGATCTGACGTAAAACATACCCAGCTTTATGGTACAAATATGTACAATTCTCGTGTGGATTGCGTAAATGAGGTTAGGCACATTTCGTCACTAGGCCGATGCTTTTTGTGAAGTATACATTTCAACGAATAAAATGTCTTTACTTCATAATATGTAGGCAACAGTAATGATACAAACATCCCAAGCATCTGAAAAACAGCTTTGACATTGTTTATGGTTGTGTTTGTCGATTGTGTATAGCACAGCCTTCATGACAAGAGGTTTGGGGCGATAGAGCCTACTGATTTCTAGCTCTTGCGACAAATTCAAGATGGTTACCCAAGGTAAATCTTAACGGTCAACACCAGAACCACTTGGCTAAAGAAATTCGTAACCTGACGACATCAACCAACCAATGATATTAGGAAAGGGCTTAAAGGGTCTGTTTCATCCAGCATGCCTTGCACGTGTCGTCTCTTGATGTGCCTTTGTTGTCGCCATTTTCATGGGCCATGAAAATGGCGACAAACATAGGCTAACCAAGAGACGACACTGCAAAGAATGCTGGATGAAACAACTAACAGAACCATTAACGGCTGTTAATCTTTTTACCCCTCTTATTGCCATGTGGGCACTAGTCCATGCAAGTAAACTGAACAACTACAGATTGATGTAGATACCATATCGCGAAAAATCGGTATTACGAATCAAACAAAGCCATGTTGCTCAAATGCTAAAAAGTTCTGAACAGAGGACACTGACGAGCAGACTAAACGTTCAAGAGACAGCAAAAATGCTTATTGCTTCTACAAACTGCTAAGAGTAGTATTTCTGGTCTGGAACATAAAATCTCTTATGTGGTGGTGAATCAGGATCAAAAGTCTATATCCTTTGCAGATGAATATGAGAACCGAATTTTCATAAAGGTTAAGTAAATAATTTAATACTGTGACCGTTATATCTCAACATGAGGGCCTTATGAGTGACCATACTTACAGGATGTGGTAGACACATATTAATTCATAAAATCTGCTTGTGGCTCAAATGCTGTATAAAATTACTTTCCTAGATCTTCCATAGGTTTATCAGGCCTTTGCGAGAACCACCTTACAAACTTCATTCATCGGCTGCAATAATGAAATTTTGGAATCATTTGTAATAGAGCAAAAAAAGAGAGATTCAAAGGCACACTGTCCAGGATGTGATTGCCTAGCTTTTACGATGAACTCACGAACAAAAGATCTGACTTTTAGATAATTATCAAGCATTGCTGCCCTGGATTATGGTTTCCTTCATGGAAAAGGGAGTCAGGTCATTTTCTATCTCTGTGAATTCTGGTGTAAATCGACATTACTAGAGCTTAATTAGAGTTCTATTCTTTTTGACTGCCTCAGCCAAGTGCAATGATGGTGTGCCTTCAGTTTAATGTGCTCAGCAAATAATAGGTATTTACAACTGTGATTTCACATATGGTAATTACCCCCTTCTTCAGGGATGTAGGAAGCATCTCAAACTTGAGGGGTGCAACACTTTGAGAGCACTTTTTTCTTTAAGAAAAAGGGGCCATTTCTTAAAAATAAAAGGGTACTTCTGTGTTTATGGCAAAATCTTGGGGGGGGGGCATCAATACGTCTATGCCCTTCTTCTGCCATGGGAAGAAACTTTCTGAAATTTCCTTTTTTGCTACTACTTACAAACCAGGCTATTGATCAATTTGCCATAAAAAAGGCTTGCAAGATCTGAGGAAAAGACAGTCTATTTGAAAAAGTGAATAGTGAAAATTAACTTACTTTTGTATTTTTCAATCTTGGTGGTTCCAAGTCCCGCAATTTTTTCATTGCCGTGAGGGGTGCTTCATTGAAAAATGGAGGTTCACCATCAACCATTTCCATAATCATAATTCCAAATGACCATATGTCTACCTGTCAATCAGATAGATGTGGTGCAATTAGAAAAACCACAAATTCTTGAAAGTCAAATGTGCCAAAAATTTCCTAAATTAAGCTTCAAATTTCTCTATTTGTTTCAGACATTGTCACCAGCATTTCACTGGGAGCTATTTCACTGGGGGTAGGGGGTACCAGATAACTCCAAATAATTTTCACCTTTCCATCAAATTTTGGAAAATATGGAGGGAAGACAGATACCATGAAGTTACAAACCTCAGTTCCATATGGTGCTCTTGAAATTATTTCTGGTGCCATCCAATATGGAGTGCCAACAAGTGACTTTCGCTTGGGAATTTCCTCCATGATTTGAGCACAGAAACCAAAATCTGATATTTTGACCTAAGGAAGAAAAGTTCATTCATTTTAAGGTTTAACACAAAAAGTCTCTGGAACACAGTGATACTTTGCAAGACATTACATTGGTTTAGTGAGGATTGGAGACTTAGTGATAACTTTTTGATGAATTTCCAGATAAGGGAACATACCTGACCATTATGCGAGAGTAGAATACTGTCACTTTTAACATCTCTGTGAATTACTCCTTGTGAATGCAAATAGGCCAATGCTTTCAGGCAGCTTTTGCAAATGTATGCTATCAGGTCCTCAGATAAACTACAAAAAAAAGTTTAAAAGAATCCTTCTAGAGCAGATTAAATCAAAAAGGGGGCCACAAACAGGATTAATGGGCCCTGTGTCAGAATGATACATGAGCCCACTGCAAACAAGCACCCAAGGGCATGCTCCCCAGGAAACTTTTAAAATCAAGGTTGCTGGAATCACTTTGGTAGCTATTTGCATCTTTAAAATCAATTATCATATCACCAAACTAGCCACTCATTATGAACAAGAATCATGAAATGATAACAATTGATACATGGCCACCCTGAGCAAGACAAAAATTTCTCACATTTGAGGCTTCTTTTCCAGGCATTTTGTAACCAAAAATTTAGAATCAAATTTACCTTTGTTTTCAGTGCTCATACGAAAGTTGGAAATCTCAATGAAATGGTTTCATCTTCTGGCTGTTAACAAGAATTTGATTCAAACATAATTTTTAAATACTCTTGGCACTACACATTTTTGAATGTGGGAACTTTTCCCTAGCTCACTTTGATTTAGTTGGTGTAATAAACTGTTACTGTTTACAACAAAACGTAATAGAACCATCATTGTTTCTGCATCCTTTTGATGTTTAACATATTATGACAAACTAGGAAATTATGGAGGGGCCCTTTTTGGCCATTAGCCTCTCCCTAGAGATCCAAATTTTGAGCCATAGTTTTGAAAACTGAGCTTTTGTTTTGTGGCAATGGGCCCCAGGTTTTTAACCTCCCTTGACCCCTCCTCCTCAGCCCTGAAATCAAATTTAAACTAAACTTTATAACATTAACGCTGTTGAAAAACTAATGTGCAGTTACTGTAGCTTTCAAATGCATCACCTTTATAAATTATGGGTTCACTGACAACTACAAGGAACTTTGTAGATAATTATTTCAGAATTAAATACAGACATGGAATATGATTGTTATTAGTAGCATAAAGAAAACATGACATACTTTGTGTAAGTGACAATGTCTGTCAAAGCTCCACCATCAAGAAACTCCATTACCACCCAAAGTTCATCCCCAACCAGATAAGATTCATACATGTCAACAATGTTGGAATGTTTGTAGTTCTTCATGATGACAACCTGAAAGAAAACAAGCAACATCTGTAAACAAAACTTTGGCATCGCATCATACAAGCTAATGCTTGTTGTATACTTTGCAAGTTGCCTATGATGCGATCCAGAAGGAGGAGACGGATAAACAGCAGACTTTGTTGGAACTTCTCAGATACTGTATATACTTTACTTTTTGGACAGACAACTGAAGTAAAATAAACTATATTCATGACGCCCAGAAAGCTTTGGTATTTTGTCCCCAAAAATTGTTCAGAATTCAGAATTAGTGAGCTTTTGAATGCACTATTCTGTTATATAGGATCTACAAATTCATTACATTTTTTTCACTAGCATGATCTGTTAAAAAAGTCACAACCTATATATAGCAGATGATAAGACTCTTTCACAGAACCTAATCTCCAGGGACTCAATGTTTGACTTCCCCTTGGCGAAACTAATCTCTTGACTGCTCACTTCAAATAGAACAAATGCTGATAACAGTCAGTGATTAAAACTTTCAAAAGATGTTTTAAAGTCTTAACAATCAATATTCAAAAGTAATAGCAACTTTTCTCAATAAGATAAGTCAAAACCCATGTGCATGTCCTCTCAAGCATGGTAACAAATGAATTTCAATTTCACAGATATAACTGTAACAAAAGGCATATGGTTTTTAATCCTATTCATTCCATTTAAAGGCAGCCAAGCCTAAGCCAAAATTTAACAGTATGATAATTTCAAAACATTTTTGGAGGACCTAGCCATGCTGATTTGAATTCAGTAAGCAACCTTTTACGACTCCTCTGAAAGGAATGGCTAAAGATAGTGGCAAAAAGGATCCCAAAAACTCCTTGATTGAAAGGATTTCAAAAAAGGACTTCAAAAACTTAGAAACGTTTCAAAAGAGATTTTGCAGTATGACATTTGGAAAAGGTCATGTCTGCATGAACTGATACATATATCCAGTATCTTGTGTCCTCGAATTCTCTTGGCCTAGCGGCCAAAAGCCCTCTATAAAAAGTCTTGCTACACAAAGGCTTTAGCAGCAATGGCATATACAACTGCATTCTGCAGGCCTCCAGATAGATCAAGCTGGAAAAAAACAAATCAAATAGCAGGTCTTGAAACAGGTGCTTTATAATACATTATTTAGATGTACTGTTTGCTTTTGGTGTCAATATGGTCTGGTTAGAAAGAACCCTAACAACCTGAAGGAGCAATAGAAACCTGCTGACAGAGGTTTTCATTCACATAAATTTCCTGCAGAACAAAGAAGACTGGGACTTTGATTCAAGAAAAATTTCACACAGTTTTCCTTGCAGTTCCTTACCTGCAAGAGTCCATTGATTTATTTTACCATTGGTAGGGATATAAGTTCATTTTTAAAATTCCTGAAATTTTGAGGTCTGGCCTGAACAAATGACAAATTTCCTTAACCTGATTTATGAATTTTTTAGGTGTTTCACAGATACTCTGAAAATACCTTTCTCCTTCTGACTCATAATTTCACCCATTTCCAAACATTGAAATAAATTGTGGTGAAGCAGATTTGAACTGATCCTAATCCAGTTTACAAAAAATCTGGTGATAAGAACATGGCAAAAGTCCATGAGCCATTCAAATTTTTCTTACAACCCAAAGATAAATTGGTTCAAGGAAAGGTGAGCCATTTTGTGCTGAGCAATGGCACTTAGTATCAGGATCGAAAACTCCATAAACTGTACGTAAAATTCAACATTGGAGTCATATATAAATTTCTTAATTTCCGGTGTCTATGATTTCAAACATTGATGTTGTTTTTTGTTGCATTGCCCTGTTTCTGCTTTCAAAATTAAATTCAACATGATATGGTTTACCAAAACCTGAGGCTTACCATCAAAGGTTTCTGAGGAAAACCTTTGAAATCCAATGCCTTTCAAATTGAAGCCTTAGGTTGCATGTAACCTGGGAGTAGGAGATCCCTGAAGGATTCAAAACGGTGACATTGATTTTTCAAGGCTCTGTGATGGGTTTATGATCCATTACTTTGCCACATTAACACAAGAACTTGGCTATAATATTTGGGGGGGAGGACAACCGGTCATCACAAATTGAACTCACTTCATTAAAAAGCAATTCCCTTCTTTGCTGCTTTTTAAGATTCATCTTTTTCACAGCCAGAGCTTTGCCAGTTCTTTTGTCTCTTGCGATGCAAACAGTTCCAGAGGATCCCTCCCCAATTTTCACGAACTGCTCTAAATGTTGGCGTGGATCATTTTGAGAAACTACAAGTTGCAGTGATTGCCTGAATTCATCGTGTGTTATTGACAAATTTTCCATGGAGGACATGCTGCTTGGTTTCAAATGAGATTCGGAGGATTTCATCAACATTTCTGAGTTTGCATTTCGGTCCTCTGAATGATACGATGAAGTACTGCTGGACACACTTGTTGGCGACGTTTGCCCGTTTCCATGACCATGATGATTGGCGTACATCTGATTTAGAACTTCCTGTCGATGGGCAGAGTGGATATTTTTAGGCAAACTTCTGGACGCATAATGAGAACGATCTTGGCTGGGCAAGGGTGCAAGCTGAGAGGTTTGTTGCACTCGTGGATCGATCACTCCGCCATTTCGTGCTTCAGCTTTATCTCTCGGCGTCCGCGTGTCTCTCAAAGAGTTTGATCGCGCGACATTGACTTTTCTTGATGTTGACTGAGCGGCATTTAGTCCATTTTGATTTTGAAGCAAGATTTTCTCAATGATCGGGCTGATTTCTGTAACGACGCTTGGATCAATAATTGGCTTAGGCCTTTCGAACTCTTTCGCTAAGAATTTCTTCCACTGTTGAGGTACACCGACATAAGATCCTTCGCGATGATCGTAAGTCATATGAAATCGATGTTCAAAAGTGCTGGGAAGGCTGATATCCTTCTTGCGAATCTTTTTACGCCGGACACTTTCTTTCTTCTTCGGCATGGTGATCGGTGCGAATTCTTTGACAGTTAAAAGCAATATTAATATAAGTACAACGTAGTAGGTGCGATATGATGCTGCGATCGTCTCGATCGATCATAAACAAATAATGCTTCCTGATTTCCGCTTCATCCTGTCTTCATCCTCGCCATCCCTTCTCTTCGCAACATCAACTTTGTTATTGACCAACCTTGATTTCTATTGCGCAAGCGCACAATACACAATTACTTTCCTTTCTCCTCCGCAACTCCCGAAGTTTGGTGCTTGTCAACTTTCGAAAAAGGAAAGCACAACACGTTCATAGACGTAGGAACCGGGGGGCACTGGGAGCACGTGCCACCAAGATATTGCGAGAAGTGCCCTTTTTATTTGAAAAATGCCCCTTTTTTCTCAAGCAAAAAGTGCTCTCGATGCGTTGTGCCCCCCAAGTTTGAGGTGCTTCCTACGTCCCTGCACACGTTCATCAGATCAAACGTATTTTTGCATGAACATTATAAAGGCTTGAAGGGAATCCTCATTATCATCACTAAACAGTGTCTATGGCTAGCGAAGCCGAAAAACCAGGTTTATCTGCAGAAAAGGTTTATCTTAGTTTGTCTCCACAAAAAGTGACATTTTCCCGACCCCCCCCGTCACATACCAATCAAAGTCCCTCCCCCCTGGGGAAATCTTATAGAGAAACTGAGTTTCTCTGTCAGATAGACTTGGTTTTCTGCAGAAAAAGCCGGTTTTTTAGAAAGATTAAGTCTTGGTTTTTCTGCTGAAATGTCGCTATTTCAGAAAAACCGAGCTGCTGAAATGTCAATGTTTCAGAAAACCGAGTTGTTTTAGGAAACCCAATTTTGTGCAAAAAAACTCGATTTCTGTGAGGAAAATCGGGTTTATTTGGGTTTATTTCATTTTGGTGACTTTTGCTTTCCAGAAGTGTCCCAGCACAGAAGCGTTAGGCCTGGGGGTACATGATTTATGGATTGACGGGGGTCTGTCGACCGGTTTTCAGAAAGGTACCCACTTCTGATTACCAAAACTTGTCTTCGGACCCACTCCCACGATGAATTTCGACGAAAAACTACCTGAAACTACGAAAAACAACTTTTGGCGAATTTTTGGCCTAACCCACCCGTAGTTAAGGAAGGTCTGCGGGAAAAAAGGACCCTTGTTTAGCGAATTTTGGGCACAAAAACCCACCCCCATACTCGTGAGGTCAGCATGATATGTGCCCGCAGTCACTGCCGTGGGAGCTGGGCAGGCGGGACTGGTCGGGACTGGGCGGGACTGGGCGGGACTTGGGACTTTACACCATATTGTTATGACCTCTTTTCCATGACAACCTCAAACAAAAAAGTAAATGCCAAAATTGTTTGTTTGCAGGCAGTTACAATCTTACAATTCCAATTTGGGAAGAGAAGAAACGAAGACGAAGCTGAGTTGAGTTTCCATGGTTAAAAATTGTTATCTAAAGAATGAAATAATAACATTTGCCCAGCTGGACTTCCAACATAAAACGTGGCAAGATTAAATTCCGTATTTGCGTTCGTCTGCTTGCAGAGACGTTTGTTTGAGACGTGTTTGGGTTTGGCCTAAACTTGGCTACACACGCAAATGAAACATTCCTCCGAACATTCTTGTCACGACTTCCTGAAAGATAGCCTCATGCAGACCACAAATTTCCTTAATCAAAGAAATTGAGAGAACAGAAGACCACAAACAACAAAAAATCAGATGAAGGAATATCAGCCAGCTTCTTATCTGTTTCTTACCAGCAACTTATCACAAAGGACTCAGATAGGGACAAGATAGGGACTCGTATCAGTTAGATGTTTTTGGCAGGATATATTGCAAAACAATAGCTGAAAATGTGGAATTAGGCACAGAATAATGGAATAAATGATAAACAAAGATAAATAAAGATAGAATAACGTTTTCAAGAAGTAAGAACGTATTTAGATTTTTTAAGATAAAAATTGAAAGTGGAGGATAAAAACAGATATTTTGAAGAGCAATAATGGTGTCTACTAATTGGCAACCAAATGTTGAAGCAAAGCCATTCATTCCAAGCTCAGCAGCATACGTTCTACGACTACCCTGTTGTATACGTCCTATGAAAATTAGAAGGCGAGGAATCTTAGGAAGATGTTTACAAGTGACACTTGTTAGTGTCCTCATAATAACAGTTGTATTCAATGTAATATTCATAATTGATAACTCAAAGAGACTAAGGACTCAAAAACCAAGTGGATATCATGTTGAAGACACCGATGATGAAATTGGCAATACAAATATAATGTTAGAACAAACTGAAGACAAAAAAGAAGGTATTCTTCATAGCTGATACCCTTAAGCCATGCAAGCCGATAACCCAGTGCAGAAATTTTATTGGCATGCAAGGATTTTTTTTAGAAAGGCACAGCAAATGAAAATAAAAGGCACATCCTTGAGACTCATCTTTTTGATTATGAAATCATAGGGCAGACTTAGTCCACTGATGTGCCCACTTCTTCCTCCTGTGTACTTTGTGAAGAATTATTGGAAAATATGATGGTGTCCAGAACTTGGTAGATCACTAATCAGAAGATCAAACAACATCAATTTTTCAGTGTAGAAACTTTAGTGACCTCGCTATTCTCTAATACAAACCAGTGCTGTATTTCTCTGCGATCTGATGATCCCTGATAATTTGCTATATTTTGTTACTCAACTTTTGCAAACACATTTTGCTTACCAAATATATAGCATCTTGTTTGCGTTTCAAATATTTTCAGAAATCAATCAAATAACTTGTAGTGCTGTTGTTTTCTTCCAGAAAATGAAGCCAAATCAATCAAAATAGAAGCCAGATCATCCAAAGAACTGGTTTACGTGGCAACAGATGGTATTAGAATTTATGAAAATGCAGTGGAAGGAGCAAGCTCCCGTGGTATGCATATAATTGTGTTGAATCAACAAACTGGTCAAGTTATGTCAACAAGGATATTTGACACTTATGCTGAAATGCTTGATGGTGAAATGCTTCTGTTTCTGAAGATGCTGCAAGAAGGAAGAATTGTCATTTTTCTTGTTAAAGTAAGTTTGGGCCATCCTACTACAAAATTTGATGCAAGTGGTCAATGGTGCTTGTCTCCTGAGTTGTGCAGGCTACTTTACATTTTTCAATGATTGAGTTTAAAAAAAATGAATGCTCAAGACAATGAATTTTGATGAATCAAAGATCTTCATTGGATTTGGAAATTTTGAAGTCTTACTATCATAGCTTTGTGAGGAAACATTGATAAGGAGGAGGTATATATCTGTTTTTAAAAAGAAATTTGCATTTTTGTGGTAAAGTGGAGAAGGCAGTATGTTTGTCTGCAGTACAGCTCATGAAGTTTTTTTGGTCACCTGGTATTTGCAATAGAGCTGTGATTTGAAGAGAGTTTGCGACTTTCTTTTCTTTGTGACAAAACATAACGATACTGAAACATCACTGTATTTAAACATGATCTATTCCTATTAGTTCCTATAATTTTTAGGTCGGATTTCTCCATATCATCTTGCAACTTTTTTTCATGTACTTTCTTCATTTGAAAACCTAACTTGGGCTAGTCTATGACTTGTGCCAAAGAATTCTTTCTGTCCTTGTTTCAGGATGAAGGTAGCATGCACTTCAAAAAGGCTGGAAGGAACGCTATAAAAGCTTTTGGTAGTAAATTTGTTGATCAAGTGAGATGGAGAGATACATGGGTGTATATTTCAAAGAAACCAAACACTTGGCTTGCAGAGAATATACAAAAGAATGTTGCTGTTGATAAGTGGGCCCCACCAGCCATTGTTCAAGTCTCATTAACATTGACTGAAAAAGAGGAATCTTGTGATTATGGTGAAGGTAAAGTTGCTGAACGCAGGAAAGCATTTTGTGAAAAGTTTGAAGGATATGGAAGTGTTTGTACTTGTAAGTATTTTGAATCTTGTAATTAAGTTGAGATTTGATTTGATTAAAAGAATTGCCATTCACTTTAAGGAAGGAATTCTAGCTAAAATGTCAAATTTTGCAAAGATAAGTCATACTGTATTAGAGATATGCTTATTTATTGCTGAGTTTCTACGGTAGTATTTTTAAAAAGGATTAATGATTTTGAAACAATGGTACCTAAAGTTTCTGTTTCAAAGCAGTAATGGTAAGTAGGACCATCCTCAGGTAGGGAAAGAAAAAAGATTTCTTTGAGATGTAAAATACATTTGTTCATTATTTTAGTTCATTTGAAGATACCGTAGTCATTCATTTGTTATTATTGGGCAATTCCACGCTTAAACATCAAAAAGTTAGTTTTTTTTAATCTTTCAATTGAGATCTATTTTGAGAAACTTTTCTTCAATTAGGCCTATATTTTACAAAAATATATATTTCAGTAATGTTTTGGTATTTTTTCCATATTTTTTTGCATTTTTTGGATACACCATGTAGCATTGATTTGCTAACAATGAATTGCTCCAATTTTTTGATAAATGTTTTAGATTTCCCTGACAGTTTGTAGCATCCATTCTGCAGCAACAAATAAGTGAAAACTTTCTTCCAACATTACCACAATCTACTTTCTTTATAATAAAAGCAGTTATGCATTTTTATCCTTTGCAATGCTCAGGTGTTAATTATGTAATGTCCGTTACAAAACTTTGAAGTTTTCTATGTATCTTAAAGAAAATTTAAGTTGATGGTTCCATGGTTAATACCATCTTACTATGCAGTCATTCCAATGTAATAACATAAGAGTTTTGGAGTTTTACCTAAATTTCATTGTTTTCTGGTGTAACGGACATTACGTAACGGACATTACATCAAAGAGAAACAAATTTTTGTTCACAGCACCTTTGCATTTTGACACAGTTTTTACGTTTTGAAATAAAAAATATTCCAATAGTTGTTTTTAATAGATTTGGATGACTTTTTAATGTCTGATACTATGTATTTTAAACACAAACGTGGTACTTGTAATTATCACCAATAAATTTGTTGCAAATCATTTATCACACCAATCATGATCCTAATGCCTCATTTCCAAATGTTGGCCTCTCTTTCAACATGGGTGCCATGGCAACTATTGATTCTCCAGCTGAAATATTATTTGAAGATGTCTTTGTTGACATATCAAATTAGATTCAATCATGGTACAACCAAAATCACCCAAGACAAGAATGAGGGAGTACAGAGCAAGGCTTAAAGAAAACAAGGAAAAGAACTTAGCCTATTTAGAAAAGGACAAAGAAAGGAAGAAGATTGTTAGAGCAAAGGAGAAGGAAGTTGGTCTAGGCATACATGTCATTAATCACAGACGTCTATTAAACAGAAAAAGAGTTGCTAATTGTCGTTCAAAAAGATTAGCTTTAGCATTAACAGCTCCTGCAGTAGATGAGCCAGTCTTCAAGACAAACCAAAGTTTTGGGAGAGCTGTTTCTAAAGCTTCAAGGTATTTGCCATCAAGCCCAAGAAAAAAGAAACTTGTAGTTGAAAAACTTGCTGAGAAAATTGGCCTTGTGCAATCAAGTATTGAGCCAAAAACTTCCATTAGCCAAGAAACAAAGGAACTTGTTCATAATTATTATTGCAGAAATGACATCTCTAGACAAGCTCCAGGCAAGAAGGACTACATTACTATTTGGAAAGAAGGCGGAAAAGTGAGAATGCAAAAACGACATCTCTACTACACAGTGAATGAGACATATTCTCTTTTCAAGCAAGACAACCCTGATTTGAAAATCGGAAAGTCCAAGTTTGCAGAATTGAAACCACAGCATGTGCTTCATAGAAGTGATACTCCTAAAGATGCTTGCCTCTGTTTATACCACGAGAATGTCATCCTTATTTGTGAGGCCCTCCACAAGGCAATTCCAGAGTTTCCTGTATATTCAAGCGAGTTTGTATCAAACTTTGTTTGTTCTCCAACTTCAGAAACATGCATGCTTGGGCACTGTGAAGCTTGTAAGGAGAAAGGAGACATGTGGCTTGAAACATTTGAAGAAGGATCATCCAACCAAGAAGTCACCTGGTATGAGTGGGCAAGGGAGACCAATGAAGTAGCACCATCAAAGCAAAAGGCTGGGGATGATTTAACTGTAAGATTCAAGAGAATGGAAAAGAGATGTCAAGTTGCTACAGCTGGCGAGGCTTTGGCATCCCTGTCACAGAAGATCCCTGCCTTCCTGACTCATGTTTTCATCAAAAGAGAACAGAGCAACCATTTCCAATACAAGCTATGCAGCATTCCACCAAGAAGTGCTCTTGTACAGGTAGATTTCAGTGAAAACTACAATATTCAGCAACAAGGAGAAGTCCAGTCTGCACACTGGAATCAGCAGCAGTTGAGCCTGTTCACAATATGTGTTTGGCTGCACCAGAGTCAAAGAAGCATTGTTTATGTGAGTGATCACTTGGAGCATGATAAGACCACAGTACTTGTACTGATGAACAAGCTGTTTGTTGAACTCACTAAGAGCAATGGTGTTAAGAAAATTGATGTTTTTTCTGATGGACCATTTTCTCAATTTAAGAATCAATACGTGTTCAATGCCCTTCCATATCTTGTTGGTTATCACTGTTTGGATCGCCTCAACTGGCACTTCTTTGCTACATCACATGGGAAAGGTGCAGTTGATGGCATTGGTGGGAGTGTCAAGAGAGATGTATGGATGGCAACAGTGAGCAGGCAACATGTTGTGACCAACTTGGAAGATTTCTGCAGAGTAGCTAGAAGCAAACAACATAAAGTTGAAGCAGTTGCCATCACATCAGCAGATATCCAAGCATCAGCCAAGCAAATGAAGTTACAAGAAATCTTCACTCATTCTACACCAGTTGCCGGAATAAAAAAGAAACACTTCGTTTCAGTGGAAGGAAGTGGCATTAGATGCAAAGATTATTCTAACCAACTGGATGCAGATGAGGCTTTTCCTTTGATGAGCAGCAGTTGGCTATCCAATAGTGCCAATGATTCAGAGCTGAATGATTGGTATGACAAAGAATGTCAGAAGTTAGCACCACAGCAAGTGAGCGAGGGAGATTACGTTATTTGCAAATATGAGGGAGAGCTGTTTCCAGGTATTGTGACTGTTGCAATTCCAGATGTTAATGGAGCTACAGTCAAAGCAATGCAAAAGTGTGCTGGTGGGTGGAAGTGGCCAGAGAAGGATGATGAAATTGATTATCTGGAAAAAGACATCATTCAGAAGATAGACTTTCCAGTGCCAGTGAACAACCGCGGAACCTACAGGGTTAAGGAATTGGAAAAACAGTGGGGACATTAGCTAATATAGTAGTTGAACTGCAATACTAGAACCATCATGATTTATTTGTGTTAATCTAAAGAGTTTCATGGAACAGGGTTGAATTGGTTCATCAAGAGTTTATCAAGTAATTTCGAACTATACACATAATATGTTTCATGTAAAAGGTTATAACTAGTGTTACTATTTAAATTTTCAAATAAAGTTGTTGAAAAAAGCAAAATTCTAGAATACTGTACTTAAACCAGACCTCCCAATTTAGAACAGTTGTTTCAAAGCTACAAATGACTGCTGGTGAATCTAAAATTACTTCAGAACAATTTAGCCACATTCTTGGACACTGACAAAATTGTAATGTCCGTTACAAACAAGTGTCATGTCTATTACACAGAGTTTTTGCATTTCTCTTCCAGAGAGGAATGAATTAGAAACCAACAAATATGGATTTGTACATCTATATGCAAATGAAATAAAAATCCAGTACAAACAGTTTGCAGTAGATGAAACTTCAGCAAATATGTAAGTTGTAAAAAACTGACTGAAATAAATCACTGAAAAAATTAAGTTAAGTTGAAAATACTTCTGTCATAGACTTTCCAGCACACAAAAGGTGTATCAAAGACACAAGTAGCTGTGATGCTGGTAAACTTTGGAGTATTTTAGAACAGCTTGTCCACTTTCTTTGACACTGACAAATATTGTAATGTCCGTTACAATCCAATTGTAATGTCCGTTACACAAAGTTATCATTTTTGCACCAAAATGGAATGACACAGTCACCAACAGGTATTGATTTGTGCAAACTACATGCATATAAAATCAAAATCCAATCAGAACATTTTATTGTGAATGAAAGTTCAGAAGAAAATTTAGTTTGAAAAAGTGTACCAAAACCAAGTGACAAACTGTTGTAATGTCCGTTACAGTAAAAAGATGCTAGATAAGTCAAAAAGCAAACCAAAAATAATTCATAAAACAGGATAAAGAGGATGGTAATTAATGTTGGATTCAAAAACTTAATATCTGTTTGGAAAATACAATGCTAATAACTTGATATTTAGACATGAACTTTAGAATTGTTATTGACCTGTAATGTCCGTTACATGGAATTGCCCTATTCTAAAACTGAAAGCTGGGCAATATTTATTACAGTTTCTGAAATAAAAACATTGTAATTTGTTTGAAGGTTTTGATTGGAAAGTTCAGCTTTATCGTAAATGCCAGTGTAAGGACTATGACAAGCATCATTTTGAAAGTCCAAAGTGAAAAACAAGAGGTGAATCTGAGGTGTGATTCAACGTTTCCAGTTGTTAAAAGACAATCCATTCCATATTTAATAAATTCGGTTAAATAATTATTGAATCATAAGGACTAGGCCATGATTATTTACATGAGTATGGTTTGACCCAGCATGTCTCATTTTCACATATGTTGATAAAAGATTTTTACCCGTGTAAATTTATATCAAAATTATTCAAGTTTATGCGTAAATTATGTCATTGATCATACGGTTTGTTGAATAAGGAAATACCATATCTGATAGCTCATTCATGACGTACATCAATACTTCTTTTTGAGATATCCCGTCAAAATCTACCATATGGGTTCCTCTTAATTTGCTCCTTTGTAATCCAGTCATCAATTTCTGTTACCCTTTAGGTAAAGATCCTGCGCCAATCGATCTTAAAGGTGACCCATTACCCAACAACCGTGTCGCAAATCTACCCATAGCTGTCATTGCTTCAAACAGACCTCAATACTTATATCGAATGTTACGAGGGTTATTAAGTGTGCCAGGATCGAATCCTGCAATGGTGACTGTGTATATTGATGGTTTTTTTGAAGAGCCTGCTGCCGTCAGTCGATTGTTTAATGTGAAACCAATTCATCACACACCTGTTTGCAGCAAGAATTGCCGAATTGGACAGGTATATATACTTACGGGAATCTTATGAGACACATATATGTAGGAATCTGTTTCCAAGAAATTTTTTAAGGTTTCGATAATCCTGGTACAACGTTTGTTTGAGAAGCTCTAAGAGAAGACTTTTAAGAGTACTGTTCAAATTGTTGCTTTTTTGGTAATATTCAAGACAGCTATGTATTTTGAGTGGAAAACTGTTCGCTTGCCAAATGTAGTTTTATGCCTCACAAAATCTATTTTTCTTAGCCAAAAAGCGGAAAACTAATTAACAAACTTTCACACTGAAACATGTTAATTTTCGTTAAAAGTTAGAAAATCTTTAATCGCCAAAGGCTGGCTCAAGTTGCTAAGTAACGGCAGTTAACTTGTGAATTTCTTTGTGGATTTATCGGCTGATCTTTCATAGGTTAACTTCTTAGAGAGCAAACAAGAATGTTATTTGCTACAAAAGAAATAGATGCTAGTGTGCATACATTTTCTTTAACTCAACCAAAATTGATTTCCTAAGTTTTTTTGCTGCTTTGAAACCTTAGCCTATGATGGACAATTTGCGTATCATTTACCTCAGTTAAATAAGTGATACATGTGATAAGTCTCCCGAGGACGTTTCTCATAACTGGCATTTCTCATCTTCAGCATTACAAGAAAGCGTTGACTGGAACATTTGATGCATTCCCAAATGCAAAAGCCATGATCATTTTAGAAGAGGACCTGGATGTATCGAAAGATATATTTCATTACTTTAGTCAAACGATGCCTCTTCTGGAGTCAGATCCCAGTCTCTATTGCATATCTGCTTGGAATGACCAGGTAAGCTTTTTATCTGTTGATAATGTTATTGAGAAAAACAATGATTTCGATGTGGTAAATCAGAATTAGGCTGTGGATATGGTAACTTTCAAGGGTTACAAAGATTTGGCCTATTTCAATGTTAGAATTATTTGCTTTTCATCGATATTCGCAAAGTTAAACTTTATTCTCTTTAGACTTTCATCATGAAACCGTTACAACGTCGACTATTACCTATAATTGTAACTATGATATTACCATTAAGCAAAAAGGATATCAGAAATCTTAGTCTTTTATTTCATACCCTTTTTCATTCTATATTTATTTTTATATTATCTAAAATACTGCAGCGTCGTCAGCTAAGTCTTCTGTGATGGCAGTCCATTTTAAAAGCCATATTTTCCATATGAGAAAAACTGAATAATAGCCCTTTTAGCACCCAGAATACAACGGATAGACCCGTTATTTTAAACGATGAAAGAGTCTTCGAAACAAAGAGCAAGGGCTTGCTAAGCCCGCCCCATTTACTGTTCTAATCTTCTCTTCAAATAATTTGGAAGTCACGTCTAAACAAAGGCTGCATGAATTATGTTTCCAGAAATCTGGAAACCGTGTAACAAGCTTTTGCTCTTTGTTTTGAAGACCCTTTCCTCTTTTAGAATATTGGGTCTACGCGCATGCCACTAGAATACTGGAACTGAGCTTTGCAACTGTAACTGTGAGAGAGATGGAAAACTTGACAATTACTTTTGATATGGAGAATGCTTGATGGGTTATTCTATTGTGAAGATGTGACCCACTTGTCAGAGGAGCTGTTCCCTTGGTCTCTCCTGACTAACTTATACACTGTGTTTCTCACGAATGAGGACTTGTTGTCATGCCAACCTTCATTTATGACGTAGATGCTTTTCTGTGGATACTGAAAGTTTAATACTGAACTTTGATACTATCATTTTCGACAGGGATATGAGCATTCATCCCACGACCCTGCTCAGCTTTACAGAGTTGAAACAATGCCTGGATTAGGATGGTAAGTACTGATTGATATAATGTCTAACGAATTATAAATTCACATTTGTTGAAATACATTTGTTGAAAAAAGACACGATCAATCACATCAAAATTTTACAGAAATGATTCAATTTTGACAAAACTAGACACACAGTTTTTTCCCAATGTTACCAACAATTATTTTTCGTCATATTTTCAAGTCCCATCTTCAATTTTTAGTTTATTTGATTTCATGCTTTATTTATTTGTTTGCAAGGGGATTGCCCTTCATCACAGCTGATATTCAAGCCTTCATTTTAATGTTTTTATTGAAATTACTGGGTAACGCAATTAAAAGCAATTCTTGTTTGAATGGCTACTACTCTCTGGATATCAAGGCAATCATATTGGCAAATTCATCATTTAACAATACTCATGTTCCATTATTTTTATAATTTTTTCTGGCTTAAATCGGTCACTCCGTTCAGATTTTACAGGGGATTTCTCGAGAATGCCCCTTCGAGAAACCTTACAAAGTGTGCTAAAAATGTCTCTCTGTAGATCTTACCCCTGGGTACCAGAGCCTTGATAAATAGATAGGGGATGAAGATTAAAGACGGGAGAAAGGAAGAGGCTCTGGATCCATCAATCAGTGACCTTTTTTTCATGTAAGCAATCTGCGATTGAAGGTGATTTGAAATTACGTGTGATCACTGATCATAATTTCTTCTTTCTTCTTCTTTCCCTTTCCCTCCTCTCCTCCCTCCCTTTCCTTTATTAGGAGGCTCTGGCACCCAGGGTATATAGATGTAATCTTACCCATTGATTTTGCTCATTACTTATTTGCAGGATTTTAAAGCGTAGTCTTTACAAAGATGAACTGGAGGCGAAATGGCCAGGGCCAACAGATTATTGGGATTGGGATATGTGGATGAGAATGGATTCAAATAAAAAAGGACGTGAATGCATTATTCCTGATATATCAAGAACTTATCATTTTGGAGCTAAAGGATTAAACATGAACACTGCTTTTCAAGATATCTATTTCTCAAAACATGCATTGAATAGAGTGACAGGAGTTGATTTTGATATTTCGAAAATGAGAAAGGCTGATTATGAAAAAGAAATGCATCGGATTATCAAGTAAGTTGATTACAGCGTCAGCTGCATTTTATTTCAAGGGAGTCAGGAAGCAGTGATATCTCTCTTTCTGTCCTTCTTTCAGTCTGTTTGTTGAAACATCGCAGTCCTGAAATTTGCTTTGCTCTATATAACATAATCATGTCACACAATAGCGAAAGCGTCAGAGGCGGTGTCATCAAAGCCGTCTTAATTCTCTCTTATTCCATGGAATGAATGCGTGTTTGGCTGACTTCATGATGCAATGCCAACAGAACTGAACTGACTGCAAGAATGAGGGGTTGCAAGGCAGGGGGAAGGTGTCTTGTAATGTCAACAGAATGAGAAAAGCTTATTACTTATATTCCATTCCATATGATGGTGCAGTTTGTTCCATTTCCCAAAACGCTGCACTCACTAACTAAAGTTATTGCTAGTTTATTTCTTCTTGCCTTTTTTGTATTGTGGGTGAAAGATATTAAAAACCGTACCTGATGAATCAAAAGGAGTTTCACCTGTGCGATGACTTACAAATATAGAAACCTGTAATCTCGTGATATGTAGCTGAAAGGATGACGTAAGTATTTTTTTTCTACAACAACAAAACCTGAAGCTAAATAAAAATGAAATTCTATTTACACACATGTATCCTTTCGATGGTTTTGCTCGACTCTTTGCTGTCAATGAATAGTTTCATCCTAATTTTAGTCGCAATCGCAATAAAATGATTCAGAATCCTTTAGTTAAACAACATCAACTATGTATATATCTTGTTGTTTAGCAAAATAACATCGCTTCTTCGCATTGCTGTGCAATTAGAGAATGTTTAGGAACGGTTTTTTTCTCGAATCGAAGTCCCCTTTATTTCGTTGATCACACTTGGTCCTTTATGAAAGGATTTCATTCTTGACTATGTGCTTGTCCGGCAAGAATAGCTGTTTTGATTGTCAACGGTTTATTTTTCTACTTTGATTGAGTGCCCCATTGCAAAAATGCTCTATTATTCGCTTGTAAATTAGACAGAGACTGAATAAGAAATGCGTGAGTTCACTAACTGAATTTTTCTGTTTTTTAGAAATGCTGAGTTATTAGATCACACCAAAAACCAATGTACACATGAAAAAGAATTCATCCCAGACACCAAAGGTAAAACATACGTCGCATACATCAGAATGGAAAAAGTGACATCATGGGATACATGGCTTGGTTTAGCACGCTGTTTTAAACTTTGGGATTTGGACGTTCGTGGATATCATAAAGGAATGTGGAGGTTTTGGTATAAAGAAAATCACATTATTCTTGTTGGAACACCATTTTCACCTTACTCAATTTACAAACCTAATTCTGTTACGCCAATTTATATCCCCAAGAAGAAAAAAGAAGAAGAATAAGACATTAGTTCTTTATCTAACTTCCCAGGAAGTTTAATATCTCAAATGATGCCGTATAGCAGACTGATGCCTTTTCGTCACTTGTTTCCCTGCGTTCCTTGGTCAAGAGGGACTGATAACATTACTCTTAAATAGTGGGCCCACTTTAGGCCCGCGTAGGGTGGTTCCATATTCACCAATCAAATCGCTAGAATTCAGTTTTTAACCAATCAGGGGCCGCTATTCAGAATGTTGTTGTTGTTGCTCTTAAAGAACGGTTGAAGCAGCCTGGAGTTCTCGCAGCTTCGATGGATCTATTTTGGTTCTACAGAGGAAGATTACTGCCTGAAACGTATGCATTTTGCGCTTTGTAGGTCAACACAACATCATTCTTTGTATTAAAACTTCGCTTTTCAATGTTCGAGCTCTTTAAACCAGATTTTGAAGCGATTTTGTTGGGTGTACTAGAACTCCCACCTTTTTAGGCCATTTTGAAAAAGTGGGCCCATTATACAAGCGTAATATTATGAGTCCCAATTGACCAAGTGATATCGGCAAGTCAAAGAACGCAGGGAAACAAGGGACGAAAAGGCATAAGTCTAGCCGTATAGTGCGTCACAGAGCATTATTGGAAGTCTGAAAAATTATAGGATTCCATTGGAAAAGCTGTCTAAGATTTCTTTCTGTGTTTACCGGCAATGCAGATCGTTTTGGAGAAAAAGCTTATTTTATTTTATTTTATTTTATAAAATAATGAAATTGTTTTGTCGGTTTGTTGGATCTTTTTAAAGCTACAGGATTGTGAAATAAGACAAATAATTTTGTGGTAGTTTTTCGTAACTGAAAAAATAGAAAGTATTACTGTGAGCCATGTAACCTTTTAGAATCATAATATGCAAATTGCTACTCGGAAGCAGGAATTAAAAACTCATTTATACCATGTACCAGAATCAGCTATATCACAAATGTAATTTCCCTCGTTTGAGCAAGGTAATTTTTATTGCATACAAAATGTGATCTTTGTCATAAAGGAGCAAAAAAATTTTAGAGATTGGTAATGAAATCAAACTTTTGATGTTATGTCAAACTTGTAACGTCTTTGGAATAGCCGGTGTGATTTGGGATACCATTCTTGTTCCGTTTAATTCATACCCCTTACCTTTTTGATATCAGTTTATGTTGTTGGAAGATGAACATATTTAGTTTATTTATCTTGCTTATTGTAGGGAGTTTGAACAATTTTTATAATGTAATAGTCGCATATAGAAAAGTCTAGCAAAATTTCATAGTTGATCTTTGCCAAATGATTGAATGAAACGCTAATATTTTAACTCTTCAAAGCTATGCAACAGAAATTTGGATGTAAGAAAAGAAGAACAAAATATTTACATTGGGGTTTTTCTGACTTGTTGCTTCATCGGATTGTGACAAAGGTAAACCTCTGCAAATCAGATTCTGATGCAAGCCACACTCTGATGAAGACAAGGGACAGAGAAGTCAGAAAGTGTATCCTGCGTGCAGCCTCAACACTCCTCCGCAAAAAGAAAGTCCTCAATATGCAAAATATCTTGTCGTTTTTGCATCCGAATTTCTTTTTTGAGGTTTCGTTCGTACAACTTTCTACCATTATTTCATTTCTTAAATTGCAGTTCTGATAATCTGTTTTCCTCTTCAAAATAATCATAACTTTAATAACTTTTTAAAAACAACATGACAACACTTGAAAGATGGAATTTTCTAGCATGTAATTGTTTATTCTTGTCTTGTGTACTGCGTGAGTAAATGAGATTTGAAATGTTTGGCAGGCCGTGGCCTCCGTCACAGATCATACGAATGGTCTTTGATGCAGGCTAAGCGGGCTGTGGAATAAAAGATACTTGGCTGATATTCAAATTGAATGTTAATCGATCAGTCAAAGGATGATAACTTAGATATGAAAATTTTGTTTCGTGGTAAAAGCACTCATCATTTAGATTGGGTTCACACGATGCCGGCACATTTTGAAAATTGTGAAAAATTTGATGGTTGCAAAATTTGAGCTATCATTCACAAGATACCGAAACAATTTGAAAATGGTAGGAAATCTGACGGTAAAAAACTCGTTGCAAGACTTTGATGCCAAAGAAATGTACCTACGCTCTAAGAATTGATTAGTCTCGTTCCAAAAGCATTGAAAAATGTTCTTTTTGATCATTTTTGAGTGCTCACCCGATGCCGTTTCCAAAATGTGCCGGTTAGAGTTCCGTTTTCAAAATCTACTATTTCGCAATCTGCCGGCAGAAAATATGCCGTTTTCGTGTGAACGGGAGGCCCATCCGTCTTACACCCAGAAATTATAAAAATGCTGGTAAGGAAGTTGTATGGAAATGAGAACTCTACGTTTGAATAATACAGGGATTTATTCTCGGACAGGGACATTATTATATTGATGCAGTCATACCAGAAGTGGTACAAACCTACCGTACCGTCCCCGTTTCACGGCGAGCTGAGCTGAAAACAACTAAGTGCAACTCAGTCAAACCATGCTCAGTAACAGTAAAATAGTTTAATTCTCAACTATTTGAAATGTTGATAGGCCTGCTTTAATTGAGGTCGACAATTGATTGGATCAGTAACCAAGTCTACGAAAGGAGGCAGATTAAACCAAACATGTGCTCAAGGACGTTTATTTAAGTAAATGAAGACAAACGAGATCCTTAGATCATATTTATTTTCAGACAGATTGTAGATCATGTCTTCAAAAATGCTGAAGATTATTTTCAGGTGTGATGCAAGTATTTATCTTATTTGCAGCTGTTCTCTATTTTGAAATCAAAGGAAGCGTTCCTTTCTTTATTTTCTTCATTCACTGTTTTAAATACCTGTTAGATGTTACATGTGGGGTGAACTGGAAGAACGAATGATTTGAACATTCAATTTCACCGCTTTTTCATCACACGTACATATTGTAAGTTATAGAATCTGGCATCAGTTGCAGCAGCGACAACACTAACTTAATCTGCATTGTCAAGTATGTAAATTTCGTTATTTTTGTTTTTGTTTCTCAATTTATTTTGAGTGAACTTCTCAGGATTTCTAGCTACTGGAAGCTAATTTAGGCCCACTGTACATTCCGCATCCAGGCAAGGGAACCCTAGTTTAACATCCCTTCCAAAGGTCGACGAGGTGAGTTGTGAGGTCAGGCCTCCGAGGTCACCAATCCAGAGTTTGATCTCACTCGACCGAGCTTAACTTCAGTTACCTGACGAAAACTGTTTAAGCCACTCGACCAGTCACTCTTTCGTTGTTTAAATCGTTCGTTTTCTATTTAAGTTACTCGTTTGTGTAACTTTTAACCCTGGGTATCAGACCAGACTTTCCAAAAGAAATCTCTTTTAGAGAGATTCTGGTACCCAGGGTAATAACAGTTTTATATGCTAAGAAAAATTGACTCTTAATCTATTACTTTTAGACACGATTTACAGGATTGAGAGCTGCTTTGTAGAACAGTTCATACTGTTAAATGAATTGTTTCTTGTGCTCGAAACCATAGACGTAAGAACGGGGGGGGGGGAATTTGGGACACGTGCCCCAAAGATTTTGCTGTAAACAAAGAAGTGCCTTTTTATTCTTAGAAAATACCCCTATTTCCTTAGGGAGAAAGTGCCCTCGAGGGGTCGTGCCCCTAAAGTTTGAAATGCTTCCTACGTCCCTGCTCTAAACCATAGTTGACTATGTCTAAACCATGTGAGACATGTGTGTTCACAAGTATTTCGAAAAGTTTAAAACAAGATGTGTACTCAGTGCAATACTTTGTATATTATTGTTTTGTTCTTAAAAAAGTAGTCTGTAGTTTAGTTGACCATGTATCATTCGATATTGTGTCTAATGTTAAAAAAGAATCGCTCTGCTAAGTGTAGTAAATATTGTAAAATGGGTTTCAATTTTTGATTGTTGTAGGTTACAGTTTGCGCATTGTGATTGGCCTGTGTTAGTGTCAAGGTGTGATAGCAAATTGATATTTGATTCCTTTGCTGTTGGACATCTACGCATGTAGTTCCCAGGTCTCTTTGTGGCCAAAGCATTTGGAGAGACACATCGAAACTTGAACCTTTTAGACTTTAAGCGTCTCAATCTTAAATTTTTTGATAAGCAAACATCGGTTTTAAGACATTATCATCAATCTTACAATCCTGAATTCTTCTAGGCCATTTTGTTATAAATTTGCAGTATAACCCAATCTTGACAGCTGAGCTTGGTCATGTCAACCTAAGAAACCAGTTAACTGTACAACCTCACTTATTCTCAGCGATTTATAAGTTTATTTATTGCCATGTTCTTATTGTTGACAGATGCTCCGCGAGGTATTTATTCAGGAATCTATCGCCTCTCCATGCTGAAGGTTGGCGGTTTACACTGAAGATACGGACAACGAAATTGTGCTGCAAAAACAAATTGTATTTTGCTACCAGACAGTAATGGAATCGGAAAAAGAATTACTCCACAAGGAACAGTATCGGAGAGTGAGGTAATAAAATGCTTTATGTTTCGATCTTTTCGCTTGATTTTAGTAGTTATGCGGCAACATGACAGGTAGATCCAGAGATGATTTCACAGTAGGCCACAGTGGCAGGCCCGCATCCCGAACGAAAGTTGTATACTCAGGTCGCGGTAGTACTCGCTCCTTTGGTCTCGGCGACAAGATCCATCCATAAAGAATTTGTTGTGATTTTTCAAGGAAAATACGGGAATTTGAAATTGCTTTCAGTCGATACACCATTGTCTCAAGCTTGTGCCGAATGGTGCCGAAGCCTTTCACCCCCTTTCGTCAGATGCGAAGAGAAGATGCTTCTCTGGTACATACTTTCCCTCACCGCATTCGTTTTTGCCCTGGGCTGAAAGAATGAACTTAGTCGTTGGGACATTCGCTTGGCTTTTTTGCAAGAACCAAGAAGCAAAATGAAACCTGAAAATAAAATCATACAGCGTCCGGGCGGTGATTCTCTCCAGAAACCGAAATACTGGAAAGTTGGAGGACTTTTGGCTGATTTTGTCGTCAGTCATCACTTTGCCATATATGGTCTGAAGTCTGTCACTTTTTGACCCTTGACGCCTGTTGGAATAGTGGGAACGCATTGTCTCAAGGTAAATAAACCAAACCGTTGCTTTTCGAATTTATTGAGTTGAGTGAATCCAAAAATGAACATTCTGGTACTCAGTGGTACGTCATCGTCCAATATAAACATTGCTGAATGACATCTTTCAGCTCAAGATAGAACAAAGAGTGTGCTGAATCAACGATATTCATTGATAGTATCTCATATGTGGCTGCTTTTGCCGCCATGCATATTTGGTCATTCTGTGCAATTCAATCATCTAGTAATTCAATTGATCAATTTAGGAGAAAAAATACAACGAACTTGACAATGATGTAGGAAGTAAACGTTAAAGGCAAAATGGAGAACGGCGGAAACTGGAGAAAATTATCGGGGACATAGAGGCATGTTTATTAGACTGGGGCCCATCTCTAACTACCCTGGGTACCAGAGCCTCAAAAAAAATAAATAAAAGAAGAAAGGAAAATGAGGAAAATTTTCTTTCTTTTATGTTTTTAGGCTCTGGCACCCAGGGTAGTCCCTAACATCCCAATGTCATTCCCCCTTTATTCCTTAATGCCCCATTTCGGAATAGGTTACCTGGTTGAGCTAAGGGGCAAATCATTCCTACATAACATGGAAACTTTCTTTGAGCGAAACATTTCAAGGTATATTTCCTCGATAAACAAACAGGATTTTGGTAAAAAGCGGACGGTATCTGTGGCCCTCGATTCTTGCAAGTCCAGACATTTGGCACGAAATGGGACACTACGGTGGTTGAAATACTAGCAGGGGCGGACTGGCAGTAGAATTGGGGCCCGGGCGATTCGGCAACGAGGGGGCCCGCAACTACGCGAGCGAAAAGTTTGCAGGGCACTCCCTTGGGAAATCTTTTGTGAACACACCCCCTGAATTGGCCTCAAATGATTGGACTGGACTAACTTCTAACAATTTGAATGGTTCTCTATACGAGTTGCATTCTGCTTTGAAACTAAGTGCGAGCGCAGCGAACAAAGCTGGGGGTCCGGGGGCTCACCCCCGGGAAAAATTCTCATTGACACACCCTTTAGATTGTTAGAAAACGCCCCATTTTGGAGAATTTACCATTAAAGAAGCAGAGCATCACGACTGATGGGGGTCCTTCCGGGAAATTTAAGAAAATGACTGCAATTTCACGAGTAGATACATTATTTTTGAACTGCACAATATACAAAGGAATAGTTTGATAGATTCTGGCAACCTCCTGGAATAGAAATAACTTTAAATATTCATCTCTATGAGCTTGGCTTTCACAGCCTCTTTTACTTAAAAATGAACGAATTTCAGCAAAGTATTACGGGCTGAAGCGCCTCGGCCGACCGTTTCCAGCAGGCCTGTTGCAAGAATGCAATTTCTTATAGCATAAGTTGAATACGAAACCAGAAATCTCAGGGCCACCGTGACCTTCAGGGCCACGCCCGCTTCGCTCTTCTTGGTGAAGGTCTGATTCATTGCCGAGAAATGCTTTCATTTGTCCTTCCTCAAACTTCAAGATCCAACTACTTCCGAAAGGGAATCCGTTTGACGAAAGACCTCACTGGGAAAATTCTTGAAAGCAGAGCATCAAAATCGTCTACAAAAGGTCTTTTTGTCAAGTCAATTATTGTACATGTTTTTGTATCATTGTTCTCGTATAATTTTCATTTCATGCCTTAAAAGTATCATTAGATCACATTTCAGAATCCTTAAATGTTGAATACTTCTATCAAGGGCGTACGCAGCACTGGAAGGTGGAGGGGGTCTGGGGCGTAGCCCCAGGAAAATTCTTAGCAACCACGCCCTTTAGACTGTCGGAAAATGAAGGAAACGCCCTTTTTAGCTATGCTTTGTATTGAAACATGGCGACTTTGTCAGATTTGCAATGAGAGTTCATACCCATCATAGAAAGTTACTCTAGGAAAGTCAAGAGGAATAATTATTCAATAACGTCCAGACTAGTATATCAAAACACGCATTGCAAAGTTGCTTTACTGCAAAATGATTTGGAGCTGGTCCTTCGAGCTAGATAGGTGTTTCTTTTCGCTCCTTTATAATTGTTTAGTCGGCCGGTGGCATCTTTTATGCAAGAAGCTTTGGCAAATTTCAACAGTAGCAGCAAACTAGGATCCCTATAGCTAGTGGCATGGTGGACAGGCTGAGATAACTTGGGATATTGAAATGATTAAGTGGGTCTGGGGGCCTAACCCCCAGGAAAATTTTTGAGGATATGTATTCTACGATTCTACTTTGGCTGAGAATGCCTCTTCCAGCCGCGTTCAAGCATTCGTTAAAAACCCAAAACCTTTCTATGAAACTTTGACGAGCCCCAACATAAATTTTATTGCATTTTTGTGCTAATCTCGAGGACCATCTTTATTGAAAAGTGGGGGGTCCGGACCCCCATTCCCACCTTGGGTTCGCCACTGCTTTTATCTTTTTTCTAAAACCTTATTCATATTTTAAATACCCCTAACATGGTCTCCTAGGTCACTGTAACCGAGTGTAGATATAAGCAAAAATTGTTTGAAATTAACAGACTGGCAAGGGCATGAGGTAAAGTGAGAAGGGGCCCCTGCATAAAAGACGCATTCCTCGATCAGGTCTTTATTGGGCCCCTTTGGCAAAAGCTGCTCCAGTTTCAAGTTCTACATTTGCAGATTCATCAGTTCACCTATCAGTCGAAAACGAGACTATGCCAATTGGAATTTTGCAGTACCCTTATCTTACGAACTGGGGCCCACTTGCAATCTTTTGACATTTTCAACTGTTTGACAAACAAAGATAACTGTTGAAAGAATTATTACAGGGCCCTTCAACCAATTTTTCGTTGATTGAAACTGGTTGTTTTGTCACTGTCAGAAAGTTCATCCAAAATTAACCATTTGAAGTATTTTTCTTCCAGCACAGAAGGGGCCCATTGGGACCTTTGCTGAGTGGGGCCCTTCGGGCCCCAGCCCAGTAGCCCGACTGGCCAGTCCGCCCCTGAATACTAGGGCGATGCCAAATTTCTCTCAGATTTCGTTTCGTGCAAAACACAGAATTTATAACCTGGACGGCCTAAACCAAAACAATGCATGTGATATAAGCAGGGGTCATTTGACATTGTTGATGCTTGGTTCTTAAACAGTTGTAATGCACAAAAGACGTCAATATGTGGGCGTCATAACAATACCAATCTCAATCTCATATTTGTGAATGAAATTTAGAAGCATTGCGATAATGTACAGCAGGTCCGGCTCAGTGCCCGGAATGACATCATAGCTAAAAACAAACCCCCATAATGCAACAGGGTGTTGAGATCATAGAGTTATGGTTGAGATAGAGATGTATTACCTTTTTTGGGGCACCGGAAACCAAAGCAAAAGGGATCTAAAATTGACTTATTGCAGCTCGTTATGCAATCAAAATATCCGTTTTTGCACGTGGCACATGTGGAATTTATGAGCTGATTATTTTGTGTTCAACTTGACTTGAAATGCTTTTCAAGGCTCAGAACGTGCTCAGCTACGCATGAGATAGGTTGTAAGCAGAACAAAAACAAAATAACGGGATATAAGAGATTTAAAAATTTTAATTTATTCAAAGATCGGGTCCAACCTTGACTCAGCAGACAATTTGAAAGTTTGGTAGCTATTTTCCCATCATTCAAGCGCCAAACCAACTGCGGAAATCAACATATTTCGAATTGAGAAATCTAACAAGAAATCAAATATTTCAAAAGAGAGTAGAAGGAGAAAAGAAGATCTCAATTCCTCCCACTGCATGTTCAGAGTTACCACAGCATTTTGGAGAAGGAAGCCGATATTGTTGCTCTGGTGGAGAAGCAAGCAAATTATTTGAAATCAGCAGCAAGATGTCCCCGCCAGATGGGATTGACATTGAGAAAGCTGAAAACCACGAACAAGAGGAAAACCATGAACATGACGAAAACGACCACAAAAAATATGATGAAGAGAGCTTCGAAGAGCATACTGAGAGTTCAGCAAAAAGTCTTGAGCAACGGGAAAGCAGCGAGAAAGAGAAGGATGATGCAGAGAACTGGGAAGTGAAGATCGTCCCAAGGAGCTCAAGTGATGGGCCTAAGCTGGACAATGGTCGTAAGACGACATCCAGCCACAGGTATGATAAAGATAAAGGATGATTCGAAGGTTCATTAATGATTCAATATCATCTGGATTTTGTTGATGAAATGTGTGAATGTTTTGATGTTGATAACATAAGTCCACATTTGATTGTTACATTGGTGTGAAAGGGTTAAAAAATGGCTGCAAGAGTTATTCTGGTTTCCATGGGCGAATTTGTGAAGCCCAAGAAGGGCTATTTTTTGGAATTTCGCGCTCTTTCGCCTGGCGTCCTTTCCGTTTCATGTTGATCAATGATATATGGTTTTATGAAGGACCACGATTTATTGGCAGGGCATAAGGGGGCAAAGATGGTTTACTAATCTATAAATTCCTTTACTAATCACATGATGGCTTTGTGTTTCAAGAGGCTCTCAAAAAATACAAATTAATTCATGGACTTAGAGAGTAAAAATAAACTTAACGATGGATGATTTAATGTAAAGCCTATACAGATAATGATACTGTGTTTACTCAGATGAACATTCCAGCCATTCATCCTTGATTAAAGGAATTGAAGATGTTGTGGCCCTGCAATGTAATCCCTTGAATTTGCTTTGCAGCCAGAACAAGTAGAACCTTTGCCACTCAAGTCACAGGGCATCTCTTCTTCTGCGATCCCCCTAGTGCTGTTGATAGAAAATACAGACTCATCTTCCATGAAAAGATCACATGAAAGTAGAGAAACCTATCATTGATTCTTTTGAGATTTTCAAAAACGTTGATGGGTTAATTTGATCACAGTTGTGAATGTCAGCAAGAAAGCTTTTTTGTCTATTGAAGAAGTTCAGTGCTTATGTTTGAGGCATAATGGTTGAATTTGTTGACAGTCAAAAAATCATCAGGCAGTGGTGTAGGTTCTGCAGAAGATTCTAGAAGTCTTGAAGATTGACGGAGAAGCTTATAATGACCTTTGTTCACCATTTACGTGAATCCACAACTTCAAGGAAATCAGCATAGTTAAAAGCTGGCCATGGTTAAAAATATAATCTATTGAAGTTGATAACTTTGACACTTGCAGCTTCATTGTGTAGCCAAAGAAACAATAGATGCATAGGCGTTTTCTATATAGCCTATTTATAGTGACTATGAGATATAACTATGTCGATTCCATTTAATGGGTTAATTTTTTCATTAGTGTTGAGTCAAATGGCAGTAAGGAAAAAGATGCAAGCAAAGAAAAAGATGGAAGTGAAAGTGGTTCAAGCAGTGACAAAGACAAGAAAGAAAAGGAAGAAGCCAAACTTGTGTCACAGGGAGAATTGGTATGAAAGATTAACACAATTTTATTCAAATTCAAGGTTTCATCACGTTTCTACATGCTATCCTTTCCATTTGACTGTTTTTCTACATTGAGTCATTCCTTTACAGAAATATACAAGTTTGTTTTACTTTACATTGTTCATTATCAGCTAGAAATGTTTTGTAAACACAGTATCCTTTATAGATAGCAGAAAATTTTGGTACAAACTTGAAATACACTAAACCAACAGGCAAACATTTTCACTTAAGTGCATGCAGATCATAAGCGTACGAGGCGGGGGGCCGGGGGGTGGTAGCCCCCCCAACTTTGAAGAAATTGTCGAAAATCAGCACCATTCGGGCAAATTTTTGCCCTTAGACGGGCAAAAATGTTGGCAAACAATGGGCTTCGTGTCGGACAGCCCCCCTAGATTTTGTCTTCCCGTACGCTTATGATGCAGATTCTGATTCTGCAGCAGTAAAAGAAACCTGAGTGCTAAAATGATCCCAATAGTAGGTCAGTTGATCATGATTTCATGTTTTCAAAAATTCATCAGAATTGCCAGAAATGGTATAAAGCTGTTGAAAAGCCTAAGCTTAAGTTTTGTGCACCAGACATTTGTGCCTATGAAGAATGAAAACTAAAGAAACTAAGTGCTCTTTGCACTGGACATGTCTGGCGCACAAGCCTTTCTTTCCATAGCCATGAAGAAGACCTCATCGAGGAATCTCAGTGATTTACTTTCCTGGCATTTTGGAGGCTTTACCATCAAAGGCATTAAGTTTCCACTCAATGTTACCTTCTGATTTAAATTTCTTTGTGCTACAGTATTTTATTTTCATGGGCAACTCAGTATGTTTGGTTGGCTTTTGAGCTGAAGGATGTTTTGCTTTCAGGCTTCTGTAAAATCCCAAGAACTTTGTTCTTCTTCACTGCCCTTTATATTGAAAATCAGATGACCCCCACAACTGCTGTTCATTCAGTTCTTTATCTGATCTCAACAAACAGGGTGTGACAACAATAGAGCTTGCAGCTAACCACAAAGAGTTGTGCAACAAGGCTAAATTGAATGGTGCTCTTCATTCAAGAAATTTATGCAGTGATGATATTAAGTGATGTATTGTCCGCTGACCTAATCCAGTTTGACTTGAAATTATTTCTCCATCCCAAATGAATTTCCTTCCAAATCAATTTTATGGGGCCCTATTTATGTCTGGGGATATGTTCAGACATGCCCCAGGTAGAAATTCTCAGGAATGAATCTGCAAATATTGTAAATTTCAAAATTGTTAACATTTTACCTCCCCCTCTGAATGGATATGGTATGGGCCAGGTCGAAAACTCGGAGATCTCGGAGATGTCGGAGATCTCGGAGAATTATCTCCGAGTTATTCATCTCCGAGTTTTCGTGTTGGCCCTATATGCATAACTCGAAAACTCGGAGATGTTTGGAAATCTTTTCGAAACTTCTCTAAATTGTCTCTTTCACAATGTTTAAGCCTTTATTCACTAACAGCATGTAAAAGGATTAGTTTCGTGGTGTAAAAACGGCATCTCCGAGTTTTTCATCTCCGAGTTTTCGTGTTGGCCCTATATGAATAACTCGAAAACTCGGAGATGTTTGGAAATCTTTTCGAAACTTTTCTAAATTGTCTCTTTCACAATGTTTAAGCCTTCATTCACTAACAGCATGTAAAAGGATTAGTTTCGTGTTGTAAAACCGGTATCTCCGAGTTTTTCATCTCCGAGTTTTCGTGTTGGCCCTATATGCATAACTCGAAAACTCGGAGATGTTTGGAAATCTTTTCGAAACTTTTCTAAATTGTCTCTTTCACACTGTTTAAGCCTTTATTCACTAACAGCATGTAAAAGGATTAGTTTCGTGGTGTAAAACCGGCATCTCCGAGTTTTTCATCTCCGAGTTTTCGTGTTGGCCCTATATGCATAACTCGAAAACTCGGAGATGTTTGGAAATCTTTTCCGAAACTTCTCTAAATTGTCTCTTTCACACTGTTTAAGCCTTTATTCACTAACAGCATGTAAAAGGATTAATTTCGTGGTTTAAAACCGGCATCTCCGAGTTTTTCATCTCCGAGTTTTCGTGTTGGCCCTATATGCATAACTCGAAAACTCGGAGATGTTTGGAAATCTTTTCGAAGCCTCTCTAAATTGTCTCTTTCACACTTTTTAAGCATTTGTTTCACTAAGTTTGACAGTCAGAGATTCGAGTAAAATGGAGCACATGCAGATATTGGAGATAGGATGACATATACAAAGAAGCAGCATTACGAGATTGAATTGTAACAACAATATAACAACTAGATCTACTGCAACGTTTATAATCTTCATATACCGTAATGAGGGCAGCAGAAAGCAATAATTAAAAGACACATGTGTCAAGCATAAATTTGATTGATACTATGCCAAACTGAGGTAAACAAAATTATGCCAGAAAGAGGCTTTGTTTTTTCTGTTTAATTTTAAGAGCACAATAGAGCGAGTATCTTATTTGTTTCAAGTTCACCAATGATTATTGCTTTCTGCTGCCCTCATTACGGTATATGAAGATTATAAACGTTGCAGTAGATCTAGTTGTTATATTGTTGTTACAATTCAATCTCGTAATGCTGCTTCTTTGTATATGTCATCCTATCTCCAATATCTGCATGTGCTCCATTTTACTCGAATCTCTGACTGTCAAACTTAGTGAAACAAATGCTTAAACAGTGTGAAAGAGACAATTTAGAGACGTTTCGAAAAGATTTCCAAACATCTCCGAGTTTTCGAGTTATGCATATAGGGCCAACACGAAAATTCGGAGATGAAAAACTCGGAGATGCCGGTTTTACGCCACGAAACTAATCCTTTTACATGCTGTTAGTGAAACAAATGCTTAAACAGTGTGAAAGAGACAATTTAGAGAAGTTTCGAAAAGATTTCCAAACATCTCCGAGTTTTCGAGTTATGCATATAGGACCAACACGAAAACTCGGAGATGAAAAACTCGGAGATGCCGTTTTTACACCACGAAACTAATCCTTTTACATGCTGTTAGTGAATAAAGGCTTAAACATTGTGAAAGAGACAATTTAGAGAAGTTTCGAAAAGATTTCCAAACATCTCCGAGTTTTCGAGTTATGCATATAGGGCCAACACGAAAACTCGGAGATGAATAACTCGGAGATAATTCTCCGAGATCTCCGACATCTCCGAGATCTCCGAGTTTTCGACCTGGCCATATGGTATGCCTTGCCCACATTATATATTTGAGAAATGCATTAGGATGAAAGACAGGAAGCAATGTACTATATGTTTTCAAGTACAGGTGATGTTAGGAGAAAATTTTGGCGTAATCTTAATTTTTACTTAAATTGCCAAGTTTCTGCCCTTTACAATGATGCATGGACAGAATGATTGGACATGGGAAATTTCCCATCTTCCCGGTGGGCTAGCCCATTAGACTTTTGGTAATTCATCTTTGTGACATTTCATTTTTTATAGTTCCAGTTTGCTGACAAATGGGATGTTATATGTATGGTACTTGGAACAATATTTGCAATGGCTAATGGTGTTGCACAACCATGTTCTTTCTTGGTATTTGGTGAACTGATTGGAAAATTTATTCAGTTTGCAAATGAAGCAGCCAAAGTTGCTATTGCTCAGAAAAAAAATACAGGGATTACTACAGCCACACCTGTTCCCAGCAATCCTATCAATATTGAGAATGAAATGGCAACATTTGCAGCTTATTATGCGTATATTGGATTGGGAACAATTGTTTGTGCTTATGTTCAAACAGCTTTCTGGTCATTGGCTGCAGTGAGACAATGTCATCGTATTAGAACAAGATGTTTTCAATCAATCATGAGACAAGAGATTGGATGGTTTGATACAACGGACAGCGGGGAACTTAGTACCAGACTTACAGAGTATGTATTATGCTGTTGTTGTTGTTGTTGTTGTTGTTGTTGTTGTTGTTGTTGTTGTTGTTTTCATCTTGTTTCAATAAATGTAGCTTCTAATTACAAACGAAAAGAACCTAATCGAATTGCAGAAATGTGATTATTGTAGAATGGAAGATTTCTTTGCTGTTTTCTAAAATTTTCATCATTTCTTTCGAAAAAGTTCCATTTTTCCTCTGTGATGGTGGCAGTCAGAAGAAACTGGAAGTGTGAAGGAGCAAGTGTGGAGGGTAGTCAAAAAGCACATTATTGCAAGGGAAAAAGGAAATTTTAGAATGAAATGAAGTCAATTTTAGAAGGCAGCAGCAATGAAATCTTAGCAGTGGATTCCATTTGGAGCTTGCCTAACTTAGTTGTATTCCTTGCTGCCTTTTGTCAACATTCTTTTATTTTCACAAAACATGCCTTCGTTTTTGAGGAACATTTCCCCTTGGATAATTAAATTTTGATTGCACTTGTGCTGTTTTATAGCAGTTTATACAAAGGTTCCCTTCCACAACAATAGGATATTTATGCATGCTTGTTCATTGCTCAAAATTTTAAGGGAGGCAATGAAGGAAAATGTCCTTAATAGTGACCAAAGTCTCTGTAATTTTCACATTTTCATTTCATTGGTAAGTGTTGTGGGTTACTGCCCCTACTCCCCAGATGCTGTGTACAGCCTTGATGTTATTAAATACTGTACAGGGTGTCCCAAAAAACATGTGCGTCGTTCGAACGGCTACTGCGAAGGAGCCATAAATCAAATTTTCCTGTTTTACCAATTTATGAATAGAAGAGACTTCCACTTAAAGTTTGGCACTGAGTTTGACTAAATCTGACAAGTAGTTGCTGATTTATGGTGCAAGAAAGTCAAATTTACTGGTTACCTCAAAACCAGAGGATTTGGTGTTCTCCATTAATGTTAAAAACAAAGAAATTAAGCGAAAAAATGAGCCTAGCCTAGTTTTCTAACTTTTTATAAGTGAATCAGGTCGTCATAGATTAGATTTTGTGAAAACTAATTACAAAATCATATCTAGGGCTGCTAAAAATGGTTATTTGCAGGAACAGTGCTGCAGGCCATGGAACGCATCCATCAGTAACTTTTGCTTCTCCAAAGTCACAAAATCGATTTAAACCAACAATATTGCTTTCCAATGACGTCCTTGCAAATATTCTTGAGCCTTTTGGTCATTTATTACTCTCAAGAGTGTTTCCTGGTAAAAAGGCAAAGATGAGGTCCATTTATTGCTAAAATTCAAGTTATAAGGTTCAGTACTGAGCCAAAATCCTCTGGTTTTGAGGCAACCATTAATTTTGATGTTTTTATTCCATAAATCAGCAACTACTTGTCAGATTTACTCAAACTCGGTGCCAAACTCTAAGTTTAAGTCTCTTCCGTTCAAATATCTGGAAGACAGGAAAATTGCATTAATGGCTCCTTCACAGTAGCCACTCAAACAGCGCACATGTTTTTTGGGACACCCTGTATGTTAATGTCTTGTAAAGCTTTGAACCCATCAGAAGCTTTCTGCACTACAACTGTTATTCTTTTTAGTGATGTGACAAAGATCCAGAATGGGATTGGTGACAAAGTAGGCATGGTTATTCAATCTAGTACCATGTTTCTTACTGGTTTTCTCATCGGATTTTCATATAGCTGGAAATTGACTCTTGTTATTCTGTCTATCACTCCTGCTTTGATTTTCACTGGAGCCATCACAGGAAAGGTATGTCCCAAGCTTTCTATATGCTTTTTCTTTCAAAGAGGTATGCTGTAGAAGCCTTGAATGGAAAAAATGTAGTAAGACAAATGATTTATGGTACAGAATCTAAATATAGCGTTAGATAATGGATTCATCATAATATACCTACAATTGCAACCTTGGATACTGCAGTCTATTAAGTCCAGTAAGGGTAATTAATAACCAAATTAAACTGCGGCTGTAGAGAAAACTGTTAAATTCTGCAAGAGACACAATGGATTAACCTGAAACCCTGAATGGAAAGAAAATTAGTTATATAACAGCTGCAATAAACAGCAAAGTTGAATAACCAAAAACACATTTTCTCATACACTTGTCAGTTTTGTTTGTGTGAAAAACAACTTAATGATACAAACGAGCTGTTGAGTTAATGACTTAAGCAAGCCGAGGAACTTAATGGCAAATAATTCCATTCAACATTGTCCCATCAAAACAATTCTTATCTTATCGGCAGGTTATTGGCAACCTCACAAGCAGGGAACAGTCTGCTTATGCAAAAGCAGGCAGCATTGCAGAGGAAGTCTTCAGTTCTATAAGAACTGTTGTTGCTTTTGGAGGAGAAAATAGAGAGTATGAGAGGTAAGAAATTCTACTGCTCACATTTATTAATGAGAGGAATGAAATTCTAATACTCACATTTATTTATTTATTGCAAACCCTTTGTGAATAACTCAACTAACAATACAGCATGAATTTGATAACTACAGAAATCTGCTAGTATATTCTTGGGTCAGTTCCATAGTTTCTTTTGAGAAAATTTGTAGATTAAGAAAAAATATTGACATCATTTGAAGTTGCTAATTGTGTGTCTATGAAAGATCTGTATATATAAGTGATTAGTCAGTTTAAATTTAAGGAGTGATTCATTGATACTTTAAAGTAATTTACAAACATGTTTTATTGATATGGTAGTATCAGGTAGTATTTATGTTGTTGCATTTCATTGTCATATAGATATATGGCAGTTTTTAAAAATATATGCAGGATCTTTTGCTGGCAACAACACTAAGAGTGTTCAGATGTTGCTGCCCTTTTCAAAGATGTTGTTTCGTCATGCTTCAGTTATAAAGCCCATGCTTAGGCAAGCTTTCCTATCTAACTCATTAGACGCCAACCTAACTCATTTTAATCTCAATTTTTCAGTAAAATTTAGCGTCCATCCTACGTAATCACTTAGCGGATACATCCAAAACACAGCAATTGCCGACATCCAATGTGAACCCAACTTTAGTATTTATCAGTCGAAAGTGTTTGTACTACTTTTTGTATCTATATTTGAATGTATATTTAGACTTAGTTTTAATTACCTGTCTCTATGTTATGGCCATGGGGTAGTCATGGTCTTCTGCTCCTCATGGCATCGTTCTTGTAGTGTAGTACAGTAGTTTGTAAGTGCTGTTTTAGGTAATATCGTTATTGTAAATTTTTATATTGGATAGAAAAAAAAAAGTTTGTTACTACAAATGCAGTGTGTTTTTCAGGCTCTTTGTTGAAATAACTTTCAACTTGTCTTCTGCTTCATTTTTACTACATAAAACTGTTTATTTTCTTTAGGTATTCATCCAGCTTGGACCAATCAAAGATAGCTGGTGTCAAAAAGGGCACATCAACAGGAGTTGCTTTTGGTCTCTTTCATGTTGTCATTTTCAGTTGCTATGCCTTAGCTTTCTGGTGAGATGATATTTCCTGCAACTTGATTGATCAAAAACGTTTATCATGGCATTAAAAGGTCAATACAACATTGTTTCCATAATGGTCCCCACAGAGGTAAAGTCTGCATGCTGGTTAGTGTTCGCTGACTATATCATCATCAATTTTCCACAAAATCACAGTTAGTACTGTGGATGTCTTATGGCTGGAAGATGTTCTTTCTTGAAACAATATAGAAGAGCCTTGAATAAGACTAGTACACAGTGCAGGCCTTGTGCATGTTAACGTGACAAGGCTTATTTCCATTGTGATAAGAATTTGGGAGCCATAAATGAAAGATGGTAAATTTTGCTGAACAAGAATTCCTAAGCATGAAGACCATCTTAATTAGCACAAGTCTAATACTGTATTGTATAGTTTTTAATGATAATGTGAAATCCGGCTGTTATTCAGTCGTTTGTTCATTGATTTCTGGTTGATTTTTTTTCTATATTATTAAAGGTATGGCTCAACATTGATCGCTGACAAACAGCTAGATGGTGGTAAAGTTTTAGTGGTATGTTTCTGTTTGTTTTGAATCAATCTTGATGTATAATTTTGCACTGAATGTAAGTCTTTTCTGAATGACATATGCTTGTCCCAGTTATTTTTGGTTGGTTGCTGGCTGTTTTCTGTTAGGGGAAGCCTCTGTGATAAAGATAGACTTTCCTATGAAGTCATCCATCCTTGACATCTAGAAGAAATTACTTGCAAACTTCCACCATTAACGGGGCTGTACACAATTTAAAAAAGTACAAGGTGTGTGGCATAGAATTTCTTTTGCAGTAGGCTACGTGTATTCAGGCTGAACACGTCTGAAACTTAGGACTGGGAATGCAATCTGTATCTCCAGACTCATTAATGGATGAAAACTGATTACACTTGCCAATAGTGTAGTGTTCAAACCCACAGAAAATATATCTACCTATCTGCAGTGTATTTGCTGCTGTTTGCATGTATTAAGAGAGCCATTGATTTCTTTTCTAACTTCAAGTTAAGCACCCCCTTTATGCATGATGTATATGCAAGTGGTATTTCTTTCATTAGGTCTTCTTCTGTGTGATGGTTGGTGCTGCTCAAATAGGACATGCAGGCCCAAATATGGAAGCAATGGCTAAAGCACGTGGAGCTGCCTATTATGTTTATTTAATCATCAAAAAGGTAAGAGAACAAACAGTTTTGAATAGTCAGTTCTATGATTTAGATAATTTTAGAAGTTTTATTCCCAGACGTAAAGGTTAATGTTGTTTTCAAATTTTCGTTATTTTGAAATGTTAGAGCTTCTGGTTTTTCTCTCAAGGCTATCTACGAAGCAATAAGTTGTGTTGTGAAGTTACCCAATCTGATTCTTCTCTAGATTCCTATGTATATTATTATCTGTCATACTTCCCTTTCCTCTTTCGCACAAAGAAAAGGCAAAAGTTCTGATAGTAAGGGAGTCATGAGCCAAGTTTATGGTCTCTAAAACATGGGTTTCGTGAGGCAAACAAGAAGGAGAATTGTGCTAAGAATGGATGGAATTAGAATAGAGGCATAGAAGTAAAACTTTAACTCAATGACTTGCCTCTTTCAGGAATCTGCAATTGATCCACTGTCGGATGAAGGAAAGAAACCAGATCGAATGATCGGAGATGTTGACTTTATGAAAGTTCATTTCAATTATCCATCAAGACCAGACATCAAGGTTCGTAATAATTCATTCGTTCTTTTGCCATTTATTTAATTTTTAACATAACGTGTCATTAAAACATGAAGAATGGCTTGGAAAGAAGAAACCCTGCTATTTTAGACAAGCAGAGTTGGAAGAACTGCGACAATGAGAAGAAGCATTCTCGGATCTTGAAGACATTGATTTCACATGATGAAAATTTATATATTGAAACTTTTCGTCAAAGAAGACTCTCTTCATACCAAATATTACCTCATATGTAGAAAATGTATCTGTTCCGATCTTTAGTAGAAATGAAAGTGAAATATGCTCATGACAAAAGAAGACACGAGTCTCGTAGATTTTGTTCATAACTTTCAATATTTCTTGTAAATAAAGAAACCAGTATTACTAATGGCCGATCCATTATAAAAACAAGGCGTAATTCGGGAATCTTTAGCGTTTTGCTATCAGCATTTGTAAGGTTTCTGAAGTATAGCTCTTTGGGGGCTTGTTTCACATACAGTATGTATTTATATCCTGTGTCTTCTCTTTCATAGATCTTGAATGGCCTAAGTCTTGGTATAAAGAGTGGACAGACAGTTGCATTGGTTGGAGAATCTGGTTGTGGCAAAAGTACGGTTGTAAAACTTGTACAAAGATTCTATGATGCTGCTCAGGGCTCGGTAAGAAAATCGTTTTGAATTAACAAAGGCTGTGTCAGCACACTGTATGCCCAGACCTTTAAACGATTAAAAAATCAATTCAAAAACGATTCTGTAATTTTTCTCTCATTGATAATGCTCTGAACTCCTTGAAACAGCAAACCGTTTTGTTCTATGAAGTTTGATCGCTTTTCTGTGATTTTACAAAGTTGCGAAAATCTTCAATAATGAATCCAATAATTGATCAAGTTGTCTACGTAAAATATAACTCATTTCAATCAAAGAAATCGAAAATATTAAACTCGGCCAAAAGTTTCAAACTATGGTTTATCTGAAAGAAAAGGACTCCTTCTCTTAACAGGAATTTAGAATAAGCTCTGATTCCATCAACTTCTTTTTTTTCTAGATAACTATCGATGGAAATGACCTTACAGAGCTAAACGTTGGCTGGCTACGTGAGCACATTGGTGTTGTGAGCCAAGAACCTGTTTTATTTGAAGGATCAATCGTGGAAAATATTAAAATGGGCCGAGATGACGCAACACAAGAGGAAATAGAAGAGGCTGCACAAAATGCAAATGCTCATAAATTCATTTGTGATTTACCAAAGGTTTGTAATCTCTATTATTACCGTAAAAGCTCTATTTAGCCCCCCTCAATTTAGCCCCCCTCAATTTAGCCTCTTCTATAATAAGCCCCTCCCTTCTGAGCAGAAATTTCAAATAAACCTGCCACTTATATTAAGTTCCAGAAGGTGCCAAAGATTTTCAATTTTATTCAGCTAAGTCAGTTAGCATGTTAATTTTGATATGGTTTGCCCCTCTCTCTCTAATTGGCCCCCTCTCTCTTAAACCCCTCTGAAGAGCTTTCATGATATGTAGATTTTATTGTTACATAGAAGACACTTGCAGGTACTTGGTATGAGGCTCAGTTGTTGGATGAAGGAGACTTTCATTGATCAAGAATTGTGTTGATGGATGATGTCTGATCGTTTCTTATCTTTGTTCCGTCTTCTTCACGGGGGGAAAATACTTACCACGGCAACATACTGCTTGCCCCAGCAATTAATTTTGAGTGATTTAGTTAAATTCACTGTTTCATGTCAAATGCATATCAAATTATAAAGTAATCAGTGCACTTCCTTCTTGTCCTAGGGATTTCCATACTTGGGAATGTGAATTGGAAGGGCTTGATCTATGACCATTTTAAATAAACAACTTTTATTTTCAGAAATATGACACATACGTAGGAGAAGGAGGTGCTCAACTTAGTGGAGGACAAAAACAAAGAATCGCAATTGCCCGTGCGTTGATCAAGGACCCAAAAATACTGTTATTGGATGAAGCAACTTCGGCATTGGATACAGAAAGTGAAGGAATCGTACAGTCTGCCCTCGACAGGGTATGTAGTAATTTGCTTGTTAATGTGTGGATGGAGGCTATTAATGTTGACAAAGAAAAATGTCGTTCAAGAATCATATTGAGATTGGGTTTAAATTGGCTTTGTTATGTTTGAGGCTTCAACTTTATTTTCAATATTTTGTTACAATTTAATGTGCAAAGTTTCCTTCTGAAATCAGAAATTAGCAAAAAGTCCTACATCCCCTTAAAACAGTCTGTGTTGTTCCCCAAACAGCAAAAACTGGGCTATTCAATATCGTGTAGGTCATTGATAAAGCACAAGCACAATTACGATTCAACTGTTCCGTATCATCAGAAAATAATACATAGACTAAGAAAACAATGTTTTTCATTTTGATGGTCGAAAAGAGGATCGAATGAGCCACATATGTAGATTTTGCCACCAAAGCCCATGGAATATAATTTTCAGGCATCATTTATTCTAGATCAAGACAGTAAATCGAGAATTATGAATGAATTCTCGACATTGAGTTAAAACCTCTTTCAACTAACAGAGTTGTTATTCTTGAAATCGGCTTCATAGTTTTGTGGTACGATATTTCAAACAATGCTGTTTATATTTTCCAACTTACCTGGTAGATGCTCAGTTTTTCTTGACAAGTGAATCCAAGATTATTTCATTAAATTTTTGCTCGCTTGCTAAACCATTTAAGGGGATGCTCATCAGTTTCAGGAATTGTCAATCCGAAAATGAGCTTCATTGTTATTGATCATGATAGACACATTTGATACTGTTTGCTCAGAAATGATGGTTATCCCATGCGAATTTATGCTCAAACTTTGCTGTTTTCTTTAGGCTAGTCAAGGACGAACAACAATTATCATCGCCCATCGACTATCAACTGTCAGAAACGCAGATATGATTGCTGCAGTACAAGATGGTGTCATCGCTGAAATTGGAACTCATGATGACTTAATGGAAAAGAAAGGCGTATATTATCAGTTGGTTATGCTACAGACACTTGCAGAACAAGTTGAGGAAGAGGAAAAGGATAATTTGTCATTACTTAGCCAGGAAGATAGAGGTAAAAAGTTATTTCATCTTGTCATCATATTGGTCCTATATTCTTCTCTGTTTGGAGATATCTTCGAGCATACGATAAACCTTTAAGCTCTTCTAGAAGAACATCTTAATCGAACGATGTTATTTATACGTTTGGAGGAATTTTGAATGTGCATAAAAGCGATAATAGCTCTACTCAATCGTATTTCTCGTATGAAAATGTAAAAATATATTGCTCGATAAAGCTACTGTCAAAGTAGGTCTAGAACCTTGCTGTTAGCCGTCGTATAGTCCCTTCGCTTGCTTAGTGTATATCTAAATGGGATATTTTCCTTCAGAGATCATAGCTTCTTTGACCCCAGAACAGTGTTCGTTACCATGGTTCTACAAGTTTTTCGTTATTCAAAATCAACTAAACAATTTTAATGCACAGGAAGTAAAATCGATATATCTCATCTGTAATGCTGACTAACGAAGTATCTTTTTCATCAACAGAACATAAACTAGCTATGAAATTCATGAGACAAGTGTCAAATGTTTCGAAAGGAAGTGAGGACAGTTTGAAGGATGCAAAAGCTTTGGAAAGAGTTCTCAGCAGACGATTATCACACGGAAAGAAAGACAAAGAGAAGGATAAAAAGAAAGTTAAATCACCAAAAAAGGTAATTACTTCAAGGTTTTGTTGAACGTTATTGGCAGCGATTTGTGGTTTGCTTCAGTGACAGATTTTACAGCAAAGCTGCACTCTTACCAGGCTGCTTTTTTAATAGTGGTGATTGGGTGACGGGCCTGTTGTTAATTTGGTTATGGATGGATTGCCGTTTAGCGTTGTGGAAACTGACGTTGTAAAATTTCTTTATTCAGGGAGAGAAAGAAGAAGAAATTCCAGAAGAAGAAGTTGAGATGCCATCAATCAAACGTTTAATTGGATTAAACATAACAGAATGGCCGTATTTGGTGATTGGAAGTATCTTTGCTGCTGTTGTTGGTGCTTTCCCAGTTGTTTTTGCTTTCATCCTCAGTGAAATTCTCAGGGTAAGAACTGCCCAATTGTTTTGCATAAAACTTTTATAGCTACTTAACAAGTAAGCTTTGGCACAGGTGGCGGAGAAATTTTCAGTAATAGTTTTGAATCTGATAAAATTTATTCTTACTTGCCAGTTGATTAAGTGATATCTCTCTTTTTTCTTCTGTCTTTCAGTTAAACTGCCATTTGCATTTCGTTTGTTTTTGTTTTCAATTTGTTTTGATTAGGCTTGTCAGGATTTCTAGCTACTGAAAGCTAATTTAGGCCCACCTTGCATGCCGCATCCAGGCATGGGACCCCTAGTTTAACGTCCCTTCTGAAGGACGACGAGGTGAGTTGCGAGGACAAGCCTCCGTGGTTACCCATCCGGAGTCTGACCTCACTCGACCAAGCTTAACTTTCGTTTAGGTCGACGATTTGAATTCAGTTTGTTTTTGAGAAGCCATTGTGTGCTGAAGCTTGTTCATAAAACTTCGTTTTTCACAGGTTTTTGCAGAGACTGATATGACCAAACTAAAGGATGATGCAGAATTTTGGTCTTTGATGTTTATGGTTATGGGTTTTGCAAATGGTGTTTCTTTACTCACATCTGTAAGTAACTTAAATTGTTCTGAAAAGAATTAACTTAGGATTGTGCATATTCGTCATACTGATCAAAGCTCTCCTGTAGAGCAAGTAGACTGATTCCATATTCGAAGTTATCACAGTTGGTTGGCTGATGGAGTCTCAAACTACGACTCATGGACTTTAACGCTGAAAATTGGGCGAAGCCCCCCCCCCCCCGTCTCGATTTCATGACCAGATATGGAAACAATAGCAATGCTTTGCGAAAAGCTGAGTGCTCCAGGTAAGGCGGATTTGCCTAAGTTGCCGGCTCGAGCTTCCGATGCCAAAATACCTCAAAATTCTAGTTTTCAGTGATGCTAGCCATGAGCAAAAGCTGCAATTATCCAGATGAATGTTTTCTCATCACAAGAATAAACAATCCTTTCACTGTGAACAAGGAGTTCCTCTTCTTTATCTTCAATTAGCCTCCATGAGTTCTGCCGCAGGAGTAAAAATTTTCAACTGTCCGAAGGTTGCTTGTATCGCTTCTGAGACTACACCGTATCTTCGTTTCAGAGTGTACTGATCAAACTGTTCAGTTCCGTCTCAATTCTTTCATATAATAATCCATAAGTCCCGGTTTGAGCAAAAATTAAAATGTTGTTGTTGTTGTCATCGTTGTTGTTACTGTTGTTGTTGTTCTTGTTGTTGTCGTGAGTCGAAAGAGCAAGGATAGATTTTGTGAAGCAAAGAATACAGTGTGGTTAAAGGCAAAGCAAAATGTATTCTTCCGAAAAGCAAATCGCATTGCTGTTTTTGAAAACTGAATTTTGTTTTCACAGAATTGCCTTTGTTCCTCTGTAGTTAGAAGGATTGATGTTTTTGTGGATATTTTTCTGTCGGTAATTGAATCATTAGGGCAAACTTTACCAGGAGAGAGGGGAGAAGAAGTCACTGTGAAAGTTGAATTATTTTCTCTGAGGCTGAATTCTTGTTTTAGCGTTATTAACCAAAAGAATATATTGCATGAGTTACAGCGGAGATCATTGAGAATGCAATGTATTTTTTTCCTGCCCTTAGGCCTTCTGTTTTGCAAAAGCTGGTGAAATTCTTACCATGAGGCTACGTCAACTTGTCTTTAAAGCACTCTTACGTCAGGTGAGCCGAATTTTGAGTATTTCATAGCTCAGTGTATTTTTATCTCGTTTTTCTGAATAAGGTTTGATTGATTGATTGATTGATTGATTGATTGATTGATTGATTGATTGATTGATTGCTTCTCTTAAGTCCATAAATATATGTGAATTTCTGATTGCTTAGATTTCCCTGATACATGTGTAAGTGTCAGTTTATTAGGTAATCTTACTTGCAGAAGCTTGAAAAAATTAGCATCCTCATAAATGAACACAATCGATTATAAGAACATAGACAAACTTGAAATTATAGTCGTCATTACCTTGAATTTATCACATGCCTGTCTCCTTTTGTTCAGGAAATAGCATATTTTGATGAACCTGTCCATTCCACTGGTGCATTAACAGCACGACTAGCTACAGATGCCACAGGAGTACAAGGGGTTTGTACATTTATCTGTTATTATCATGCCAGGAAATTTGCCATTTTCCCTTTTTTGTGTACATTTTTTATACCAATAATGTTCTTTGAAGTGATTTTTCGGAAATTAAAGCTGTTCTGCCAAATTGATGTCAAGAATTTCAATCGAACTGCTACGAACTTCTTTAATATTTAGACCTGACCGTTGTTGGAGATTTTATTGATTATCAAATTTCTTGTTCTATATACGCAGTACGCTCATAGTTTCTTTTGATATATTCTCATACCATCTTGGTCTGCTAAACAAAATTTTCATATTTAATTCAAGCCCTGATCAAATTTATTTGAAAATCTTCACTTGAGCAAATGGAAAATGAAGCTAAAGTTACCGATTTTGAAGTGGCAGCTTTAGCTCGGCATTCTCTTTTTATTGTTATCTAATTTGACTGATGGTACTTCTTTAACATTGGTCTTTTCAAAAACACTTACCATTTCCTTCTAGGCTACGAGTTTGCGTCTTTCAACAATGGTACAAACGGGTGTCATGGGAATTACTGCGTTGGTCATTGCTTTTGTCTATCAATGGAAATTAACCTTGCTTATCATAGCTTTTGTTCCATTTTTGATGGCTGGTGGTGCTATGCATATGAAAATGATGACAAGTTTTGCCTCTGAAGAAAACGAAAGGCTTGTAGACGCTGGGGCAGTGAGTATTCTTACGAATTCACATCAAATTTTAACTCATTGCTTTAAAGGGGCAGGGTCATGTAATGTAAACAAACTTCTTTCGAAACAACGATTTTGCAGTATTCTTGATAGGCCATATCACAGTGATTTTCCACTATTTTTCTCAAAATGAGAGTGTTATTTTGAAGATGGACTTTTGTACTTCGTAGAGAAACAGCTAAACACTCTTATGTTGCATATACGATTGCAGAGATATTTGGATTCACCCCATCCAACAAAATTTGTACAGAACACAATGGCCACGTTTGGGCAACAATATAGCTTCTAGAAATAACAGGTTTGGTTACGGTTACGTGACCCTGTCCCTTTAAAAAGAATTTTTGTACTCTCTACTGACAATACGAAAGCTTTAGGTTCCTATCTGCTAAAATATTTATGCTTTCTCTGTCAAATGACTTCTTCTGGAAAGAAAGTAACAGAAATGAATCTCGGGAACAGAATATGACAATTAACTTAAAGCACCATTTTGTGTTTACTGACCATTCATAGAAGGTTCTTTTCAATTTGTAGGTTGCCACAGAATCAATTATAAATATTCGAACAGTAGTTTCACTGGGAAAAGAGCATTTCTTCTGGGAGAAGTACATGTCACTGTTACGTGGGCCTTACTTGTAAGAACTCTTGTGATTTTAACTCACTTGATTCTTGATTATCTTTTTTTATTCAAGTTTCATCCTTCGTGATTATTATGTGATGATTGGCTGCCTAATTTTTAAAAACCATGCCTTTAGTGCAGAACGGCTTTTTGGGTGGAGGAACCACCGCTTATCATAAAAGCTTCAATCTTTCAGCTTCCCTGTATAGACAGAAAGTTAGAATTATTTGGGTGAGATGTTGGATACTGTTAGGTGGTGGTCTTTAGCTTCGGACAGTAGGCTCTCTTGGCCTAAAGCTGAGACCTTTTAGCTTTGTTGAAAGAGAATCTTGATTGAACGTTGCTTTTATGGATTTTGAAGAATTTTTTAACATGCATAGTAGTGATGAAAGTTCTGATTCCACTCAGTTGAACTTGCCGTATAAAAATTCACAAAGACGTCGCTCGATCCAGGTTCTTTTGCAGAATAGCTAAGCGGTTTATTCGGTTCATGAAATACAACCTACAGTGTTACAAGCAGGCAAACATACAACACATTTAAAAAATGTATTTTTGCGATTTATAGTATTTCGTATTGAGATACTTCCGAAGTTTGTTCATCGACGAGTAACTCTACTCGTTTCCGTTGAGCATTTATTTTTATCAACAATTACACTGAGATTTGCACTGTGAATCATACCACGGTTTTTGTTGCAAATCTTTAAGAAGATAATGTAAAAGATATTGCAAATCAAAGTTACATGTTACTAGGTAAAAACAGGTTGTTCATTGTATTTTTCAGAAAGTCAAGATGGCGCTGTCACGCATATGGCCTAAGTTTTGGTTTCTCAATGGGCATTATGTTTTTCTGCAATGCTGCAGCATTCAGATTTGGTGGATATTTAGTTCAAAAAGGCGAAGTCCAGTTCCACGACATGTTCAAGTGAGTAGATTACTTTATTGATTTAAACGTTTGATTCATTGTACAGTAAATTTAGAATAGTTCCTCTCATCTTTTTCATTTACTGTGGAGTGCATCGATGTATCGACAATGCATCATGATCTTTGAAAACAGAAGGACTTTGGAAATCTTTTCTGCAGGAATCTGTTTAGCTGACTCGTGATGTTTGATTATGCATCTGATTGGCCTTTTGAACTTTTTAAAAATGAAACTGATCAAGGGAAATGCATTATGTTGCATTGGGCCCCTCTAGAATCGAAATGATACTTTATTTTTAGCACATTGGTCACATGATACATGGTGGGCGATTGGCTTATAGGGCTGGGCCACTTTCTAAAGTGCCCACGACCCACCATTATTGTAGGCTTATTTGATTCATTTATTGATTTATGGATTTATTGATTTATGGATATTTTGATTTATGGATTTATTGATTTATGGATTTTTTGATTTATTGATTTATTGATTTATTGATTGATACCATCATCGCTAATCGCCAAGTATTTTTGTTTCAGGGTTATTCTGGCATTAACATTTGGAGCAATGATAGCAGGTCAGATAGCCTCGTTTGCACCTGATTATGTCAAAGCAAAAACTTCGGCTGCTAGGATCTTCAAGTTGTTAGATAGAGTGCCTGCCATTGATGCTCACAGTAACGAGGGGAAAGTACCGGTAATATTACTTGATACCTTCATTGTTTAATGTTTCTTATATGTCATTTGTCTTTACGTTAATAAAGGGCGATATGAAATGAACAGTCCCATAAGTGATGTGAATCAAAACTAGCCGAGAAGGTTAGAATGTCAGGGAATGCTGAATAGCAGGGAAAAGTATAATGTGAATGATTTTCTTCACAAGGGCGAGTATGTGTTTAACTCATACATTTCATATTTCATACAGCCCTTGGTTTCATAAAACACTTCCACAATAAGAAATGTCACATTGGTACACAAATGAAGATTAGCATATTGAGCTCAAGCTGAAACTTTCCTAAATATTCTAAGTTACTTGAAGACCCTTTGATCTGTGCCTGTGTTATAAGATTATGCGTACCAGGCAGCGAGAACAGTTAATAGACCAAGTGCCTACTTTTTTATAACAGATTTTTACATTTTTAACCAATGAATCTGGTTGTTTTGACAGGATTCGTTAGATGGAACTATAACATTTGAAGATGTTCATTTTAACTACCCAACAAGACCTGACGTGGAAGTACTGCGTGGATTGGACGTCACTGTGAGGCCTGGGCAGACACTCGCACTTGTTGGGTCAAGTGGATGTGGAAAAAGCACATGTGTTTCATTGATTGAAAGATTTTATGACGTGGCTAATGGATGTGTTGTAAGTATTTTTCGATCATCCAGTTTCCGTTTTCGTCTATGTTTGTAAGGTTTGGATAAAGCAGTGTTTCTACCCCATAATGAGTCCCTTGTTCCCAGACTGTTTCCACTAGTTTCCACTGACGTTCCCGTGTTCCCTGCTTAAAAATTCTGGCTATCCTCTATTCCCAAAGACCTCTGAGAGGCACAATGCAGAAAATTCTTTCTCCAGATAGGACGTTCTGCAAGGAAACCTTCATCATTTTTTGATAGAAAATGGATCTGTTAGGGTGGTGTCACTTCTTGATCTTTACAAAGCTTCTGCTCGGTCATTGACCGTGTGGTCGTAATGTTATCCTGACTCTGCTGAGAAAGTCTTATTAAAAGTGATTTCTGAGATGATTTTTTTATTTTCTATCTTCAGAAACTGGATGGATTTGATTTGCGACAACTGAATCTTCAATGGTTGCGATCACACATCGCCATTGTGTCGCAAGAACCAGTTTTATTTGATTGCAGTATCAAAGATAACATTATTTATGGCATTCCTGATGATGAACGGGACGAAGTCACGATGGAGCAAGTTGAAGAAGCTGCCAAATCTGCTAATATTCATCACTTTATTTCATCGTTACCTCAGGTGGGTACCTCTCATGTCCAAAATCATTATTTGAAAAACGAGTTGAACGACCTGACTGCTTGCTAGACTTATGACGTGGAGTCCCTTGTCTCCCTGTGCTCCTTTGACTTGATGATGGCGCTTCTGTCAACAGAGACTCGTAACATTACTTCGAAAGACTTGACCCTATTTAGGCCCAAACTCTGAGCTTCCTAGAGTACCAATCAGATTGGGAGATTTATGAATTACTTTGGGTTAGGGCAAATGTGATAGAATTTTTTATTCGATTTATGAACTGATAACATCCCCACGGGATTCAAGATTCGAAGCCGTGATTCCATCATAATTCGATTGATGAAGGCAAAAAACAGGGTCAGCTTTTTCGCTGTTTCATCATGAGTGCCTGTTGGGCAAGGTTTACCGCAGGGATACAAGGGACTCAATGTCATAAGTCTAACTGCTTGCTGTCATCACAACTCTAGGGACTTTTGCTCTGGTAACTTCCCTTTTACCCATCTCTTTTAGTTTTGGAATGCATTAAAGTCCAAAAGTTTCGGGTGGGGATGTTTTCCGACAACATTGTTTCAAAAGCTGTCTCTGATTTACACGTCTTTTTGTCAAAAATAGCAGGTATGTGCAAAGCATAAACATCGTAGAAATGTTTATTTTTTCGTAAAAATTTGTTGAAAAGTCAAAATGATTTCTAAGCAGATTTTCTTTCACTTTTTAGGGATATGAGACATTGGCAGGTGACAAAGGAACATTAATTTCAGGAGGACAAAAACAAAGAATAGCAATTGCCCGTGCTTTGATAAGAAATCCAAGAATTATTTTGCTTGATGAGGCAACTTCTGCTTTGGATTCGGAAAGTGAAAAGGTTGGTCTATTTGTTTCGTTCTCTCAGTTTTTGCATGGTGTACATATTTGGTGTACTTATTTATTTGTTTGTCAAGTCATAGTCTGTTTAAATCAGATGTCAGGTGCGATTTGCGATAACGCAAAATTTCTCATGCAAAATATCCAAATTGTTTTATTGGCACATACCGTAAAAACTCTATCAAGCCCCCGAGGGGCGTGTTTAATTTCGGAGACATAGATTGTGTTTAGTAAAGAGGTGGTGGTGTCACTTCTTGATCTTTACAAAGCTTCTGCTCCGTCATTGATCGTATGGCCGTAATGTTATCCTGACTCTGCTGAGAAAGTGATTTCTGAGATGATTTTTTTTCTATCTGCAGAAACTGGATGGATTTGATTTGATTTTGCTTTTTCACAAAATCATGTGACAAGGATATCAAAAATAGCTTTTTTTGTTTTTTTACCTCATTTTTTGTGCAACCAATTTGCAATTTTACGATTCGAATACACAAATTTGACTTAGTTTTCATCCCAAACCATATCAGAATTAATATGCAACCTTTTTTCTAAATAGATAGAAAATCTTGGGTAATCATTGGCATTTGATTTAAGCGGGGGAAGGGGGTTAATGAAGAAGGGGATTTACGTACAATTTTTGCATAGGAAGAGGGTCCTAATAGAGAGAGGAGCTAAATAGAGCTTTTTGCTACTTTTGCTAATATGAGACAAGCTTTGATACAATTCTGCGCTCCTCCAGGTTGTCCAAGATGCCCTTGACATTGCAATGGAAGGAAGAACATCAATTGTCATTGCTCATCGATTGTCTACAATACAAAATGCTGATATGATAGCTGTTGTACAAGGTGGCAAAATCATAGAAATTGGAACTCATAATGAATTACTGGCAATGGACGGAGCATACTGTGTTCTTAATGCAGCTCAACTTTAACCTGCAGCAAAGGTATTTACCATGTTTAAGTGTAGAACGGTGAGGTAATGCAACTCTTTTTATGGTATCTTTCATCATGTTCTGATACCCGGTCGGTAGGCTTATGAGTCTCTTGTATCCCTGCCATATTTTGGTACCCGATATGTCCCTTGTATCCCTGCGGTAAACCTTGCTCAACAGGGACTTATACTGAAACTGAAAAAGCTGACCCTATTTTCTAAGTCATAAGTTTACCCGGCTGGTTACAACCAATATATAGACATTTTTAATTACACTTTTTTTATGCTGTTTATTTGCCATTTTAAATGATGTTCATGAAATTTATATGCCAAATATTGCCAAACTCCGATCCCGTTTTAAGTTGTAACTTTTAACGTTTGCAATTTTGGGGAAATTTTGCAAGGCTATCCCATGTACATTCCTTACTCGATTCCGCTTAATTAAAATGAAGTAGATTTGACAGATTTTTAAGCCAAGAGCTTTTGGAATAATGTGTTAACAGGGTCTATACATCAGACAACGTCTCCTACTGGTAATGTCAAATGTAATACATACATTGGTACGTTGTATATTTCCTTTATGGCAACACTCAGACTCTCAAAAGACCCATAGCTAAGCATGATGCTTTGCAACCCTAAATTTGACTTTTGTCTGATATAAACCTTCTGACCTAGGTTCTGTTTCTTTTTTTTTCGGTTTGCAAAGGATTATGGTGAACGATGGGTCGTTAAGTAACGTAGAAGTAGATATGAGCACTATTAGTCAAACCTTGTCAATGAAACATTTGTACACTGGGGAGGAGGTTTCTTGTACCAACGTTTGTATCCTCGCTTGTAGACAAGGCTTTCTGGACGTAGAAGGACAATTTGTTTGAAATCATGAGCTTGTTAGTGGTGCACTTTCCTGACCGGAGCATCGTTATTTACGCTTGACTTAGTTAATATTCAACTACTTAGAAGATAGCATTCGAATTCAACGTAAGACAAATCGAAAATTTGATGCAAAGGCCTACTAAATTTTGATTGTTTGCGTCGGAAAATGTCATTATCACAGAAGAACTTGTTCTTGATTCTTTTTTGCCGCTGGGCTTTATCAGTGTCGAAATATGAAATTTTTACAAGTCCACGGTTTGGAGATATTTTAGGCAAAATGCATGGTTTTTTGTTGATTACCCAAGCGACGGCCGTGGCAGTTAACAAGATTTCTAGAAGTTTTTGATTCTACAACTCCACTAAGTTAGTCATTTCCACTCTAGCTTTAGGAACTGGTTTTATTGTCGGTTTTTGGAGGTGCTTCCCATGTTCTTTTTCCAAGGTTCTGACAAATGCAACGTATTTCACTTATAAAGATTTGAGCAATTTAGTGCACCTTTCATCTCATATATTCTTAGTTTAGTCAATTTGGTAAAGTTTTTAGAATTTAGAATCATACGTTTCTAGCTGTCAGCCATAGTTACTCCTTAAGTATATTGTTTAATCAACCAATTGCTTAAAAGAGGGTGCCTGATGTTTCTTAATGATCAAATGCTGAAACAATGTTACTGTTCCTTTTGCATTGTAAATTGTTGCAAAGTTGTTGCTTATATTGATCAATTGTATTCAGCTGTTTTATAGGGGCTACACAAGCTGAACTTCCAGAAAGCCATGACTTTCTTTCCATAATGCAGGTAATTAGCACCAGATAGATTGCAAGCGAAGATATTTTCAACAGGTTTGATCTGCATAGAGTAAACCAGTGCAATCATGTTTTTTGTACCATTAACGATTATGAAGATACAGCTGCATTCTGAGCGGCAAGTTTTTCTGATGTGTTTAGCCTAAACACACGAAAGCCCACTACATACCGATAGTAGCCCCTCAGTAAAAATAATTGATTTATAAGAGGCCATGCTAAAACTAACAATAACAAATAATTTACAACAAATACAAAATTTGCTATAAAACCTAAACTGATTACAACTTGTCATAAATAAGCAAATCAAAGCGAAAAGAATTTTTATGTTTATGTTTACCTTCATTGTAAAAGATCTTAAGGTTGAAGAATTTCTGACTTCAGTGCCAAGTCTCTTCCATAGTTTGGCACCTCAATTGCTAGAACGTGTATTATCAACACAACTGCTGAAAAACGGAGAAGGATTGCCATATAGGAAGGTAGACCATTGAGAATCATCATTTACCTTGGAAATTAAGTATTTAAGATTCGTCGTAGATGTTATTAAATTATTGCAGTAAAATGAGAAACGCAGTATCGACTATTTGAAAATGACTGTGCAATGTTTCGTTATGATGTTAGTTATGTTATTGTGACAAGTATGTAACCAATGATTTTTAGTGAAGAGTTAATGTTGGATGACCTTCTCGATACAGCTGTGGTGGTGTGGCCAAGTGGTTTGAGGCACCATGTTTCGAAACTTGTTTGGTGTACTACCTGTGTTGGCTCGAATCGCTTCTTCGAAACAACATTGCACAAGCCATCAGCCAAAGGCATCGGTGAAGATCTGGCCCCAACCCCCAAGGGAAAGCAGCTCTTTTATGTTTTTAAAGTACGTATATGTACAACTGTAATCTGCTGATTGATGTGTTCATTGTTAATCATTATGTTATTCTAACTTGTAGTATTAAATATACTTTTGTACAGTATTACCATTTATCATAGCTATTAACATACGATGCATTTATGTGTTTTCATTCCCATGTTCCAGTTGTTCACATAGTAGGGGAATAGAAAATTTTTGCAATTAAAATCGGAGACTGGGGATAGCGAGTTGTTTTGGTAAATGGCAGATGCAGTTCTGGTAAATAGTTGCTGCGGGGCTGGTCTGTTGAAGTGAATAATGTAAACATTGAGCATGAAATATATACCACTGTAAATGGAGCTGACTTTAGCCACGCTTTTCTGTTTTGTATTTTTGTTGTATTGTACAGCTAACATGCAGACACAAAGATAGTTCTCAAGTCGTATAGCTCTCAAGTTACAAGTAATTTTGTGAAAAGATTTCATCTAAATGTCATTTGCAAACCGTTTCTGGGAGATTTTCAAAATTTAGCTCCTGGAAACCTTCTGGTCTGACGCAAGATTGATTTTCGTATTAATTCTCCGGCAATCTTACGGTGGATTGAATTGAATGAATTGAATTTAGGCCCATATTAGGTGGTTTTCACTTATGACGTTAAAAATTGTGAATGCAATGTTCTAAAACAGCCCGGCCATAAAATTATTGTTTCGACTTAGAGAAGTTACGCTAAGATGTCACCAGGACGATTTTTGCTGTTCCTGTTTATGTTCATTATTGGGAAATCATTTGCAGATCTCGGTAAGTCAGTCGATGATTTTCAATTTTCCTCACTTCAGTTTTGCGGAAACTGTAAGGAAATTTTTAGCGTTTGAAGAGCGACTTTTGATGAAAGCAGTTTTAACAGGTAAAGCCCGAAGGGATTGCAGCCGAGGGAAAACAATTTAAAATATTTTGATAATCTTTCACCAAATCTTCCTTGCAAATTGTTCAATAGAGCCAACAGATGCGGATGGAAACTGTAAAAATCTTACTCTTCGTCTAACTTAATGTTCACACAAGAAAATAAACATCCTTGGTAGTTCACTTCGCCCTGGTCAAAGCAAAGTCTCGACTGAACGGTGAAACTATCATGTTAGCTAACTCAATTTTCTTCTCGAAGAAGTAAACTGAAGAAACTATTGAAATTAATTTCAGTTTCAGGCTATTAAAACTAGTCTGAATAGAGACTCGTTTCGGCCGGCAGTCGAAGCCCTTGGAGCACTCATATTACTTTTTAAAACTAGAAGTAACTAAAAGTTATCAACTGCGCGCACTCTAAGATATTTCTGAACTCAAATAAAGCCACACTAAATTCGTAAATGACTTTTTTGCTGTTCCCTTGAACTGGATTTAATTGTTCCATTATTCCCTATTCCATGTTTTATGACTAGAAGGAGGGTGATGAAAGCAGGGTCAACAGATTATTGTGCTGAGTTAATCCCATTGACGAGCATTTATTTGCTCGATTTGCTGCGTCGTCGCCAATCAATGCATGTAATCAGGAAAGTTGTAGGTATGCGAACGTTTTGAACAGCGGCAATGAAGCAATAGACAAAACAAATATGCGTGGCCAGCAAACGAAAATTCACTACTTCGCAATTAGTAAGCACGCTCCTTCGTCGCGCGCAACAAGATTGATTGGCATTCCTTGCGTTCCTTTGGCAATCAAAATAATCAAGGCTTCATTCAAAGTCAGCCAGCTGGATCTAAATGTTATGAACCAATACTAATATCTTCTACAAAACATCGCAATTGTTCTGACTGCCGAAGGAACGCACCACTGATCTTTGTGGCCTTAAACACAGGAAAACGTGACACATGACAAGAAGATTTACGGAAATTTCATGGAATAAGCGTTTGCCATTTCGGCCAAAAGTGCGAAAGACGGGAAAATTTCTTGCTGCATAAGGCTCTTCCCTAAATGCAATGGCATTCTGTTCCAGGAATCGACATAGAGCTGCAGTCTTACGCATGTGATGATCGCGAAACCAAGTACCAACGATTGGTGCTAGCGTCTCGCGGAATTGGCTGGTGTTCAAGACCTGAGATGAGAAGTTGGATAAAAATTGGCGGGAAAGACGCAATTCAAGCGAAACGAGGTTGGAATATCGTTGTAATTAATCACGTGACAGGGACAATTGAAGCATCAAGGAATTTTGATACTTGTCGCATAAGAGCGGCCAATCATCATATGAATGTGTGGATCAGAGGAATACGAAACAAAAGAATTATTGTTGGAGTTGTGCATGATGATTTTGGAATGAAGTTTGATCACAGGGGAAGTGAAGCATTGGTAAGTAGTTTTTCATTTTATCCACCTCGAGCTCTAATGATAATGAGCTCTAATGATAATGAGCTCTAATGATAATGAGCTCTAATGATAATGAGCTCTAATGATAATGTCACAATAGCCGCCCTAAGCATCGTACCTTGTTCAAGCCAACCAGATAAGGGAAATTCTAGCCAAATAACAGTAGTGTGGTGGATCTGCACCTGGATGATCACATACCTATGTTTTTACGTTTTTCTCTTTCAATTTATTCATTTTTACCGTTCATGTTCCATATGTTTTAGTTGACTTTAGTTTAGTTGTTTTTAAAGTTTAGTTTAGTTTTACTCTTATAGCTGCCATACGTAATGTTTATGTAGTGAGTTACAGCAATGATGATGATGATGATGATGATGATGATGATGATGATGATGATGATGATGATGATGATGATGATGATGATGATGATGATGATGATGATGATGATGATGATGATGATGATGATGACAACGAAGGAAACAACATGGAACGACGGAGGAGCAGCCTTTTTGGCGGGGGGAAATCTGACATGTCTGTTGTTGTTGCTGTTGGCCTAAGGAAAAGACGTCTGTTTAAGCCCTTTGGCACACACAACAAAGTTTCCAACCAGGTACAGATGTTCAAGATATCAGTGACGGGTTTCAAAACGATTAACTTTTTGGGTGAAAAGGCCTGCATACTGCAAGGTATTCTGGGCGCATCTTTTATATCAAAGGTATCCCAGAGAATTCCAGATGGCATGACAGGGCATTACAACCAGAGTCTCCGTGTCATGCTATGACTTTTTCAAGCAGTATCTCTGTCTCAATGCTAGTGGCATTACAAGTAAGCTCCTTATAATACAAAATTGTGATACTTGTAATAATGCTAGGGGGGCAAAACTGCAAAACAAGGCCCCCTTTCAAACAACAAGTAGAACATTTTCTTGATAATGCCCTTTATTAGATTGGCTTAAAATGTATGTCAGGGCATTTCCTGCTGTCAAAATGTTTAAAATCTTCAAGTATGAAGCCCCTTAGACCCTAAGGCCCCAGGGGCAAATTGCTGCTTCTCCTGCCCCCTCTCAGTGTCCCTGTTCTTCTTATCTTAAGTATGACATTCTTCCAGTTTATTTTCATCGGCAAGCCAAAGTTATTTTCGATATTCCGGTTTTTTCACAGAACTCCATTGCTGGAAGAGGTTTCAGGCCATTGTTCAGAGTTGCAATTGCATTCATTGGCTACAAAGATTCTGTTGCCCCTCCCGATGGTCTGGTTGAAAAAGTTATACTGGGACATAGAAGAGGCCCTGCTCAATTCAGGGTTACAATTGGAAAGATTAAATATGGAAATGGTATCTCAAACTACTTTTTATCCAATTTGTATTGGTTGAGTCAAAGAAGGCCCAGCAATTGAAGGCTGTTCCCTGAGTATATCAGTAATAATATTTTGCATGACCTCATTGAATAACTAAAATGCTCAATTATTTCTAGAATTTTTTCTGACTGAAATCGATCACTCCTTTCAAATTCTGTAAATGATTTTCTAAAAACGATTCCCTTTGAGAAACCTTAAAAACATGCTAAAATTACAAGCAAGGATCCTTAATGTGTTAACCTCACAGGGATGATTTTCAGCATATTTTAGCATGAGCGAGAGAGCGCGTGGCCGAGTGGTTAAGGCGTCTGACTCGTAAGCCAAAGGTCGGCTGTTGGTTCAAATCCCGCGCTGGACAGTTTGGTCGCTGTCCGTAACTCTAGCCCGGGTCGACCAGTGCCATGTGAGGGAAATCTGGTAGCTGCGGCGGGTAGCTGTGGCGGACTGATGGTAAAACATCCGTGGCCCCTGTTGGAAATAAGTCTCTCAGACTTTCACAGGCTAGCCACGTTAAATATTAATACCTACCTACCTACCTACCTGCTTTCCTTTTGACGGGGTACAAAGTCTTCCCCCTTATGCTTATCCAGGGACTTATCCAGGGAGATTCTGTTCTCCCACGAGGACAAAATGCATGAACACATCCAAGGGTCATTGTTGCAAGGAAGGAGAACAAAAGGAAATCTTGCCTGGTCTTTTCACTCGTTTTTGCAGGTTTTCAAAGAGGCTTTCTGCAGAAAGTCTCCAATCTCAACACAAAGGAAAGTTTGGTTAAAGTGGAAATGAATCGAAATTTTTTCTTGCTCATTTCGACCAAATCAGCATCGTAGATTTCATTTTTCTTGGTTTCATTTTCAATTTCCTTCTAGTTTTCTCGAAAATTAGAATTGAAAACGGCATTTTCATTCAAATTGTGGCGCCACATGAACGCGGTCAGGACGCTTGGTACCAGACCTCTCTGACGTCAAGTGTTTTACAGCGAGATGAATGAAGGAAGCATATGACTTGTTACTATGTATTGAGACCAGGGGTGCACAACTCAGAGCACAGAAACTCAAGGAAATAAACAGGTTTGATGAAGCATTCTGGCCATTTCTATGATTCTGACGTACAATTCTGCAATTCTCAAATGCTGCTATTCTGATATTTCATTGAGAGGAATTTATTCACTGAAGCTCTCAATGTCGTGTAGTCATGATTTTTTGCAAGCAATTTTCTTTCCAAAGAACACATAATAAGGATTAAGCAAGGTTTGTTGTTTGTTTATCAAATCTGTCAGGCACTATTAAACGTGTTGAATCCTCCAATTAGTGATGGTGCAATACTGTATAATCAAGCACAGCATTATCGACAAAATTAGAAAGTTTTGGGATGTCAAGAAGAAATGCGAAGGGCGAAGGTGCTGTGTTTGTTTGTGACTTGCATTTGCAGGGTAATTTAGGCCAACCAGCAGTTAGAAGACTGTGAACGCAACTTGTATCAACTTGTATGGAGACACAGAATGAATTTTGGTTTAGCTCTCGGCAGCAACTGACCTTGCCTGTGCTCGTGCTCTCGGCATTTCGATGCAAGTGCTTACTCGATACATTTTGGTCGATATCGACACCAGTAACACAAAGCTTTCCTTGTTCGTGACATGATGCACTGAATCGTTGATTTCCCAAACAAACCAGAAGAGAAAACACCTCGGAGCGAGATAAAGGTACGGTTATAGTATGTACATCTAAATGTAATTGTTTGATCAGCCCATCACAATACTAAAATTCTCTTCATTTTGCATGAAAAATTGTCATTACTTTGTACAAAATGCTTCTCTTGATTTGTTGAAGTTTATGATATGGGTTCATGTGCTATGAGGTTGATGAGTTTTCTGAAACATTTTGAAAAGGTTCCAGTGACAGATGAATTTACTATACAACATTCGCTGATTAATGACAGACGAGTTTATTCTATAAATCTTGCAATAGAGTATCGAAATTGCGACGGTTGTGTCATGTATCAGCTTCGTTTTCGAGCCGATCCTCTCGATCCCTCATTCTCCTTTCACCACCACCATTCGATTATCAGACTCCAGGGGAAGACGCAAGTGGCTTGTGCTGTCAGGGTAAATACAGCTCATCTTCCTTACCAGATGATGATTGTGCCCTCACCGAGGTATTGCCGCTGTTGTTAGAGCAGTCAGACATGTTTGCACTGGTTATTTGCTTCGTTCGTGCTTCGATTTTGGTGAACTGCCTACTAATCTTGCTTCGATTCAATCTGATTGTTTACAATACGTAAAACACTTGACGTCACAAGATCTCAAAACCGCCACTCTCGCCCCAGACCACCGCGCCGCTTCGTAACAACTTTCATGCCCCCCAAAAGGGTGTTTCTTCCCAAAATTTTATATTTCTGATTGTATATTCGGAACCAGGGCATTTTTCTGCCGCGGATTAATGCAAAACTCATTTCGCTTCATTTTCACTTTAAATTACTGGACCTAATTGGACATATCAGGAATGAAACAAGACAGTTTTCAATATCATTACGTTGATATACAGGTGGCAGAATTTTTTCAAATGCCATGTATTTTTATTGACTCACCTGATAGAACTTGAAAATCTTCTTGTAGAACTAGCCTTGTTAAAGGATGGGTCAATTCCCAAGCTTAGGATCCAATCCAGTTGCAATGCAGCTCATTGAAGGTGATCTGAAACAAAAGTTTTTTTGGCAAATGAATAGCTTTCTTGTATGATGAAAAATCTTTTCAGAGCTATCCACTGATTTTACATATTAGCTGATGACATCAATTTGTTTGCAAATTACTTAAAGATGATATATTGAAATATAGCTGTATCTTACCTCCATCATTGGCTAGGGTGTTGCTTTCATGTGGCTTTTGATTGTCTCTTGTCTTCCTGGTGTGAAATCAGCTTATTTGTCACATTGAATCGTTCTTGCCACAAATCAAGATGGATGAGTGTGCAACAAAACATAGTTTTGGATCCTCCACTGGAATTTTTATATTGAGTCCATTATTAAAACTATTTTTAGATGCATTTTTATTGATTGCAGAGTTGCAATTCACCCTTCAATCAACTGGATATCTTGACAGAAGGGGCCTTACTTTAAACCAAATGAAGTCATACATAAAATATGGCAAAGAGAAGATATGGCCTATTCTTGGTTTCAATTTCATGGTTATTGATCACAGCAATGGTGATGTTTATTCAAAAAGAAGCTTCAACACACAAGATTTCTCTGTTGCATCTGTTCGAATGATAAAATATTTGAGTGAATTGCCAAGAAGTATGATTGTCTTGGGTGTTATTCTTTCTCATTGGAAAAGGCATGTTACTCCCAAACTTATACAAATTTTGGTAAGATTCTTTCTTTCTAAAAAGTTGTTGCATATGAGGAGGCACATATCAAGTGATACACTTCTGGCCAACATTATCTCGTCACCTTACGTAAGCTTTAAAATGTATTTTTCCTGTAATCCACTGCAACTGATGTGGCTAGTTAGTCACTCTCCATTCATTTAGGTCAGTTTCATATGCAGGGTTTCCCAAAATAATTGTGCCCCGTTTGTGTGACTACTGTGGAGCAACTGCAGATTCAATCATCTCGATTTTTATACAGTTGCATAGGTCAGGCTTCAACTTAGAGTTTGAGACCTCGTTTGAGTCAATCTGACTAGTGGTTGCTTCAAAACCAGCACATCTATTGTTCTCCAGTTATGTCAATAGAAAGTGTATCAAAATTTTCACCACATTTGTTCAAAGATAGAAAGTGCTCTTTTGTGAAAAGAAAACACTGCCAATCCTTTAACATATTAGCAAAAATTTTAATACGACACCAGAACCATTTATTTGGAAATTTACTTGATTTTGACAATGATGGAAAATAATAGCAGTGCTAAATCGAAGGATGAGGACGAGCAGTGCTGTTTATAGTGTATAGCATAGCATATAGAATAGCAGTGCTGTTTTTGAAGGAACCACTTACTTTGCTTTTTAAATATTATAAATCTGCAATCATGTGTCAGATTGACTCATACAAGGTGTCAAACTCTAATTTGAAGCCTGACCTATGTAACTGTGCAAAAACCGAGATTATTAATTTTATTCCTGAGACTGACAATTGCATTGAATTTGAATTTCAGTGGCAAGTAAACTTGGACCAGAATCCAACGTTGAATTTACATCCCCATACAAACCCCTTACCAGAATTTTCCTTATTTTTGAGGCTGATTTTACCAAACAAAATGTTCATATCTCAGTTAGACTTTTGATTGATATGTTAATATCTTAATTTGAATATCAGCCCGCCAAAAGTGTTAACTCTTTTTTAACTTACCCTCACCCAGCAGAGACTTGTCCCAAGTCTATTTCCACAAGTCCGTCCAACTGATCCCTTCCCTCGTTTCCTAGATCCACTATTCCAATAATCCGTAATAGAACTTGATGGAATGTTGGCATGGTGGATCCAGGCACAACCATAAGGGAAGCGTTTAGACGAATTGATGAAATAAGCATGAGGCAAGTCTACACACAGCATAACATTGATGTAGATTTGAGGAATCTTACTTTGCAGCATCAAATTTCATTTTCCCGTGTTCCAAACGTTCATGATGGTCCTGGTTCTTATGCAATGATTGGCTACACTGGTGGGAGGTCTGCACTTCGAGCCAATGATTTTCCATTATCAAGATTAACAACTAAAACGACTCCTTCATTTCGACATTTGGTCAAGATTAACTACTTCACCGATAAATGGGGTGAGTGCTAGACAGTGGTCACTATTTTCGCCTGACTGGATGCTCAACATTCCGCATCATTTCTCGTTGCTTGGGTTTTAAAGTTATACGGTTTCATCCTCGTCATTTTCGGTTTTACTTACTTTTTTCACCTGGCTTTCAATTTTAACGTAAAATTTTAGATGTTGTTATGTTAATGCGAAAATCGTGAGCGGTTTTACAGTTCCCACCCCCAAACACGGCTCCTCTAAAAGTCTAGTTTGAAGCATGGCATGCAGCGTCCCTCTGGACTAGTGCCTGTTGCTGTGCAAGGGTCATATTTAAACCTTTGCACGTGTCAGGTGTAGCCTTCTTGCGAGAAACAGCAAACTTTCCATTTAACTCCAGAGTTCATAGAACTGAGTGTTCGTTCAACTTGGAATGTTATTCTTGGGGCTGAGAAATCCGGTCATTTTTATATCATTATAAAATATTGAAATATAGGTGCAAAATATCGTGCTTGGGTTCTTTCTTTGTACACAAAAATTCATCCTTTGTATTTTGAGTTTGAAATTAGCCAAATCTAAATGTACTATATTTTGATTTTTACATGTTGTAGAGCAAGATGAATGCATTAATGGTAGAGCAAAATGTAGAGAGAATACAGTATGTAGAAACACAATTGGATCATATGAATGTGACTGTAAAGATGGTTTTGAAAAGAGAGGAGGGATATGCGTTGGTAGGTGTTATGAATATGCTTCAAAGGCTGGCTATTTGTCGCATCAACGACCAACAATATCATCTATTTGTCGCATCAACAACCTTCTCTCGAACTTGCCCCTCTCTGCTAGATCTTCGCTTTCTGCCTCCCAGTATAGGTGTTTCTTCCTCTCATTAAGACGTAATATTATGAAGTGTTCCTTTTTATTTCATGTCAAATGGTTGGTCGAATGATGTGTAATTCTAGCAGCATAGGTGTTAGCCTGAGATCATGCTATGTGGCTCATTGAGCCTGATCTATGATTACATTGGTGTATGAAGGTGCTACTAATCATCAATATTTGTTATCAATCATATTTGAAATAGGATTTTGAAATGTTTTTCAGATATCGATGAATGTGCTAGAGGCACGGATATTTGTGGAGCACGCGGTAGATGTATAAACACCCCAGGATCATACAATTGTGAATGTTTAATAACTCATGAAATGAGAGAAGAAATGGGTATAACTTGTCAAGGTATTATACTTAAATATTCCTGTTACTTCCTAGGCTACTGCACTTTTTATAAGAATTTTCTATTTTGATCTCACTCTCAATATTCTCAGTAAAAGATTATGCATTACTATTTTTATGAGACACCGCATATAAGAAACTCAACAATTATCATGTCACCAAAAATTAAGAACATTAGTACTAAAGAATATTATTTAAGGAACTATTTATTTTGATAGAGTAAAGCCTCAACATATTTTTACTTTAGTTACTGTTTTTCTGTATCACATTTGAGTAATGTGGAAGTGTTGGATAGGCTTCAAAAATCTTTGTTTGGAAATGTTCAAGACGGTACAGGTAGCAAACATGAAGATTATTATAGAACATTGATGAAACTCATAAGAACTTGTAAGAAACTGTGAGGACTTATACTTTAATGAAGCTTTCAGTATCTTATCAGTCTCGTTCTCAAATTTTAGTGATTCTTCAAACAGGAATACTTGGTTCGGACACTCTATCATTTCCACTTTTTTGCAGAAATAAAAATCGAGTTAACTGGATCAGAATGCTTTGTTGCTAGGAGGCGCAGGCCATCTGTTTGTAAGAAGAGACCTCTACATTTCTTCGTTAATGGACGCAATGTATTGAGCAACCCAAGAAGGGGATTTAATATCATAGTACTGGACAGCCATACAGGCCAGATCGAAAAGACAATGGCATTTGACACTGGTGTGCGGCACACAGAAGGTAGAAAGCTTGCTTTTGAGTTACAAAAACTGAAACAGTTCAAGATCGTCATTGGTGGAGTTCTGAATGGTGAAAGTAAATATGTCATACCCAGTGCAAATCTAGTAATTGTAAGTGATTTTTAGTTTTCTTAGCACGAAAGCCGGTGGTTAAGAAAAAACAGTATTACTAAGATCTTTCTGATACTTTTTATTCATTTATCCACTTTCCATCGGAAGATAGTTTTTAGGAAATTGAGAAGATAAGCTAGGCTTGTTGAAGCAGTCATCTAGTCGCTGCTCTCAGTGCCCCACACCTTGTGATTCCTTTGGCTATGAATAAAAGAGAGTTGATGACTCTCCTTGATGTACCTAGCAGGTTTCACATTGATCGTTTGTTAACGTTTTGAAGTTTTTTTTAAGGTTTTGAGGCTAGTGAAGTTTCTAATTTTTGTAATTTTTTCAACACCAAAACTCCCTGCACATCGGGTAGCTCTTATTGATTACGGAAAATCGTTTCAAATTCTTTCATCTTTCAGAAACGGTTAACAGGCGTGCAACCACCTTCGACGTTTCATGGTTCTTATGGGTTTGTTGGGTTCACTGGTCCTGGCTTGCCAAGTTGGGCCAAATTACACCAAACACGTGCTGGACGTGGAAAAATGTTTGCAAGATCTCGATTTTGGCTCTTACCAAAGCGTGAGTATACTCAATACAGCAAATTAGATAGGCTGTAATCAGTAATCATTATTTTCAGCCATTATTTAAAATTTCGTGTGATTCCTTGAATATCAAGGTTCATGTTTTATCAACGATGTAAACGAAAATATATATTGCTGGAGAATTTTGCAACGGTTTTCTTTCCACGTGCCCCGTTCAGCATTATTGGTTTGGAAGCAATCCGTCAATAAGGCTTCTCAAACATCAATTTTCTGTTATATTTGAGGGGACAAATGAACCCCCCGCTAATAAGCCTCAGTAGGGGTATCTGAATTCCACAGAAGGGTAAATTTTACACAAATACATACATCCCTTTCTTGGTATCATGTTTTTTTCGTGAAAGTTCAATGTCTCATTTTTGAAATCATTCCCTGTGAATTATTATTCGAAACAGATATATTTTTTCTCTTTTCTCCATGGCTTTTGCAAGTAGAGCAGTATTAAGCCGTCAAACATTACCTCCTTGATATATAGGTCCCTCGTGAATAAGCCCCTCTCCAATAATTCCTTTTAATATCTACATGCCAAATATATTTTCATGTTTCGTATTTGTAAACAAATAATTTGTGATAAAAAATTTTAGTATAGCCTTGAATAGCGGACTCATCATAATAAACCCATTGATGCACAATAAAATTGTAACCTGTAGAGAGGACACTATCAACTACTGTAAAAGAACAACAATCAGAATATAAGATAAACCTTTAACGAGAGAGTAAACTGTTAAACCTCCAAGAAACTCAAGTAATCATTTACTTTTGATATAACATTGTTGGTAAGTTATTGCTTGATTTTCTTACAGTTTTAGCAGTTTTCTCTCTAGTTACAGGTTTCTCTTATGTTTTGGTCACTGTTCTTTTACAGGAGTTGATAGTGTTTCCTACAGGTCACAAGTTTATTGTACGTCTTTGACTTTGTTATGATGTGTCTGCGATTTAAGGCTACTTCATATTTTATTCTTTCAAGTTGGGTTGCCTTTCAGCATAAGCTGGTTTCAAGGGGCCTTATGATAAAAGCATTAATTCCAGTTGTAAAAAAATGAAGAATGTATCGTTAGTATCTTAAAATAGTTTTACATCGTTTTGCATTGCAGCACCGTTGTTGCCTGTTAGCATCGTATCTCTTGGCTCTGGTGCTAGACCAAAATCATCCATGAAAATCGGTCAACATGACCTAACAAACCTACTCAAACCAGGATTTAATATCATTGTTCTTGGCAATGACTGGACAGGATCGGTGGAATCTGTGCGAACGTTCAATACCCATACCAGACTATCGCCTGATATTCCAAAAATGGTGAAATTTCTCAACAATCTGCCTGTTGATCGAATTGTGGCTGGGCTCGTGGTTGGAGACTGTTTTCAAGGAATTGAGAGAGATGGAAGAATTCATGCTGCTCTTGTAAGTAAACATAGTTGTCTTGAAACTTTTCACCAGAGGCAATAATGGACAGTTGACGTGGCCGATATTAAGATTAAAACTGCATTCAAACCCATTGTGTATTTTTCCTTTTTCCACGAGATTGCAAGACAACTTGAAGTTTGAAATGAGAACATCGCTGCGTAGGAGCTCATGCGCGAAATACATTCTGGGTAATGGCATCATTCAATTCAAAAAGTTTGACGAGAAAGGCGAACGAAAGGCAATATTATTAAGTTCTTCTCTGAATCGATTTCTATTTCTATTTCATTTTTACCTTTCTTAGGCACAGTATCCCCGTCAGTCCACGAGGTCTGCTTTTCAGGGCTTATTTTATTTAATGAAAAAAAAACGAAAAAGAAGAGAAACAATACAGTAGGTTAGAATTATGCTTTGTTGATGATGCAGACTACTTCAACAGTGCGTTATTGCTTGTGGATGTACCTGACGATTGCATCGACTATCTTAGTTTTTTATTTTTAATTCTCTTAGTACAAAATCCGAAGTTTAGGCTATGGGATGGTGGGCTTATTTTGTTTATCTTATGTTTTCTGCGTTGCGTGGTCTAAATAGGACCACGTCATCTAAAGGAATCGAAAATTTTTCTTTCATGTTAAGGGACGTCTTCTTGCTGCTCCCATCAAACTGAAGAAACGTGGTGCCAGTTATGCATTTATTGGCGCGACCTTCACTGGTGGTGCCAGAAAGCCTCCTTATATCGAACAAGCTTCAATAGATCCTGGGAAAGGTCCTCTTAAATTTTCACCAATGCTTGGCTTTAGTTACAAACTAAAACGTAAGTTAGAGTTTAGTTTCAATTTTCTGTGAAAGAACAAGAATGTTTATCTCGATGTACTTCAAAGGAGATCCAGAATCCACGATACTGAAGCCATCTGAAACAACCGCTGAATTAACTCATAAATGTGAAAAGTAATTTTACTCTAGCTCTGTATCTACATAATAGATTGCCTCGGACAGAAAATAGCCCGATAAGGCTCAATTTTCACATCTTTGGAGCTGAAGTTTCTTCTAGAATTTCAGGCCTGTTTTGAAGAATTCCATCATGAAACGCTATTTTAAAATCATTCGATTTGCAACGTGAAAACGAAGTGCCTGAGTAGAATAAGTAAGTTTTTGACGTTATCTACACAATGTTAATTACTTTTAAGAAATCTGTTGTGAGTTACAAAGTAAAGACTTGCAAACGTTTTAAAATCTTTTGAGTCAGCTATATCATTATAGAATATGCCTTGCTATATTGCAGAAATTTGAAGAATCGTTGATGAAGTAAAAACCTCAAGGATTAAAATCTCAACGATTGTTTTCTTCTCAGACTTGCAAGTGTCACTAATTTCAACTGGCTGTGATGATCCAGGTCCTCATCGGAGCAGGGGCATCAAGTGTTCTCTTGCTAGATGTTCTATAAAAGTAAACAAGAAGGAGACATCGTTAAAAGGACGAGGGATGAATGTTGTTGCTGTCAGTCAAATGAATGCACATATATTGATGAGAAAACAGTTTGATATTGCTAAATCAGCGATGGAAGCTGAGAAAATGGCCAAATTTCTTGATTCATTACCATTTGGGACTGTGGTGCTTGGTGCCGTTAAAGATGATGCATATCAATATTTTCATGAGAAGAAACTGAAAGCTGCAATGGTAAGTTTAAGGACTTGTTGCTGACCAGAATTCTTTGTGTGCCGGATGGAAAAAACAAACAAAACCTAGGCTAGGTCCACACTACTTATGACATTTTTTGGCATACCTTTTGCCTCTACAGGCAGCAGTAAACAAAAGTACTGGAAACACAATACACATAAACTTAGACGAGAAACGGGTTTACTGTCTCATGAGAGTCGACCTTGCGAGGCCGTAAAAGACCATGGTTAGATGCTGGGTGTTGAAGTACACTGAACCCCCTTAAAAATGTCTAGAGCCTGTTCTTTTATCTTTGTTGAATCTCAAATCCTATCCAATCAGATGAAGTCTCAAGTGGGAGGTGTGGTCCTTGTCGTCTTCTTCGTTTTGCTTATGTCCTGTATATATTAATGATATTGTCAAGTTCATAGCAGTCCCAAATTAGCTGCAACATAGCAGTATGTAAAGTTTTTAACTGATGATGATGATGATGATGATGATGATGATGATGATGATGATGATGATGATGATGATGATGATGATGATGATGATGATGATTATGATTATGATGATGATGATGATCATGATGATGATGATGATGATGATGATGATTACCACCCTGCAAGGGTTGACATGTTTAGATTGCTGGATCTTTTATTCAATGATTTTTATTGCTTTACAGAAAAAGTTGCTTGGTAAAGACCCGGACAAAATTGATTCTCGAGGCGCTTACGCTTTCATTGGATACAAAGGAAAAGTATTAGGAAACTGGGTTCAACAGAGACATACAAAGCGTACAAAAGGAGGTATATTGATGGATGCAACAATACCATTAAAATCAGGTGAGAACCGTATTACCTGGAGATTTACGACCTCGAGGTAGACACAACCATTTGCTCCCCGGGATGAATCGACCAAGTAGTATTGAAGCGTAACAAAAATTCAACCTGATACTTTTTCATTTCTTGCAAAGTCTTTATGTTTATATTTATTCAATTCTTTTCAGTATTTAAATAAGTTTAATAGTGCTGTTTATCTATGAGAAACTACTGGTCAACCCTTTTTTAGAATTTAGAGAAAATTGGAATATTTCACTATAACCCTTTCTATTATACATGACTTGATCCTGACATTACTGAGGAACAAAAGAAGTACTGTTTTGATACACCCACTTGTCTTGCCTTTCCCGTGCCATAAATAAACAACCACATGTCAGATTGACTCAAACGATTTCTCAAACTCTAAGTTGAAGCTTGACCTATGCAACTCTGTAAAAACTAAGACAATCAAATGTACAGCTCCTCCACAGCAGGCACACAAACCTGGCGCAATTTTTGTGGAACACTCTCTTTACAATTCAAATTCCTTCCTTTTCAGAGCTAAAAATTTCACTTGTTTCAATGACATGCCGCGACCCAGGAATAATTGATTTTAAATGCTCGTCTGCTCGAAACAGCATTAAAATAAACGGGAAGGAATACACTAGCAATAAACGAGGCTTCAATGTTGCTGTTATCGATTTCAAAAGTGGTGATGTTGAAGCGACCAGTTCATACGACACATATCTTACTGACGTCGAATCGAAGAGAATGGAAGCATATATTGAAAAGCTGCCAAAGGATAAGATTGTATGTGGTGTGGTGAAAGACGAAGGGTACAACAGACTGACACAAGGTGTAAAGAATGCTATTGTAAGTGTGGTTCTTGGAATAGTTTTAAAGAACAGGATTAAACGTTGCTGTTATTTATCCATTCTATTCCTATATCGTGCATCTGAACATAGTTGAAGGACATTGAGAAGCAATGTTCATCGAAGCAATGCCCTGGTTTTCCTCTCAATATGGCCACCTTCTCACGATTCTTTTGACCAGGCTTATCTGTAGATAGAACAAAGGAAAACCTAGACAGAGCATTGTTTCTTTGGCAATCCTTCGTTTACGGTGGATGTGCGACATCAATTCGAATGCGATATCTTTAGATTGTTGTCCTCTTCGCAAATACAAGCACTGAACCTTGCACAAACCTGCAGTAAGAAGTCACGGAAACTTTTTTGTAGAAACGAACCTTTTTCGTTCCCTCACGTTATGTTGAGAAATTTCATCTTTTTTTTCAAAGGCATCATTGTTACATAAAAGGACAATTCCGTTCAATAAAATACGCACATCATATGCCTTCGTTGGATTTACATCACCGGATAATTATTTCTGGATACAAGACAAGTGGACCGACTTACACAAAGGACCGGCTAAACTAAATGTTGGAATTCCATTAGTACAACATGGTAAGTTGAACTCGGTTTTACCGTAAAGACTCTGTTTAGCCCTTGTTCTGTGAAGTCCCCTCTCTAATGAGCTCCTCTGTTACAGGCCAAGACTTAAAAGGCTTATCCTTATTGGTAAAATATGTCACAGAGTGGTAACATGTTTGTAATTGGTAACGTACGTTCCTTATCGGTAACATGCCTTACTAATTGGTAACGTATGATTCTCTTTTTTAGGCTGTGTATTTCCTACTCCACCTTTGAATGGTGATGTAAAACGAGTTGAATATGCCATCATGCAGGAAGTTGAATACAAATGTGGACGTGGCACAATGTTAAAAGGGACACCACAAGTATGCAGTGATAATGGAACATGGATCGGAAATATACCTGAATGTATTGGTGAGTCATTTGCAGGCCCGTAGCAGGCAGCTATTGGGGCCGGTCGGGCCCAGCCCCCCACCAATAAGTTCCAAAAGTTGCATTTCTTATTGATCATAATACAGCAGAAAACTGATTCAACTCTCCTAATCAAACAGTTCAAGCAATCACCATCCTTTTAACTGGCCTTCTGAAGTGTGTATTGCAAGTCAAGATTAGTTCGACAAAAAGGAACAACCCCCTCAACCATCTAATGGTGCTACAGGTGCAAAAGGACAGAGTTGATAAACTCAATCTTATCAGCTTCGCAAACAAATTCGTTAGAGATTCCAATGCAAGAAAATGTAAGTCTTGGAAGTTCAGCCCCTTTGACATCAAAAGCCAAAGGTCTTGCAATACTCACACAGTTACTCGTTGGTCTCAGTATGCTTAATCTGCACAAGTTCAGACACAATTTTAGAGACACATTGAATCCAATGTGCCCCTCAAACGTCGGTGTTGAGGAAACGGAACACGTTTTGCTGCACTGCCATTCTTACGATGCATGCAGGACAGATCTTCTCGATAGTGTAAATTCAACATTGCAACCGTATGATTTGCCAAATCTTTCAAATTCTCTAATACTTAAATTGATACCGTATGGTGATGGAAGGTTGTCCGTTGATTCTAATTCTGAAATCCTTAAAACAACTTTAAGATACATATACGCAACACAACGTTTTGAATGAAATGATGCTACTGAAACTTAGCTGCTGCAACCTGTTCGGGGACTTATATGTATTGTTTGGTTTTCTTTTTTTTCTCTCCTTCCCTTCATATTTGCTTGTAGTTTTTATCTTTATGTTAAATGGCCGCAGGGTAGACACAGCATTGTGCTCCTTGCGGTATCGTTTATAGCAGTGTAATAGAGTAATTTTGTAAGTAGCGTAATTGGTAGAGTGACTTTGTAAGTAGTGTAGCTAGTAATGTGTGATGTAAATGATTATTGATATGAAAAAAAACATCAGAAGCATTTTGTCAAGTAACACAAAGAAGAGTACCCAGACTTTAACAATCGAAATCTCTAAACAACGAGGACCCATGATACCCTGCCAAGTATTCTTGCATAGTAGTTTAGTTTCAGCTGGCTTGTTTGAAATCTATTTGGATTCATGAATTTCCTATATCGCCTCCAGGACCTCCGAACATGACTTGTCCTTTCAGCATTCACAGAAGGGCGTTGCCTAGAGAAAAAAGGGCATGACCCAATAGAATTTTCTATGGGCTTCGCCCCCGAACCCCAAACAGCTAAGTGCCCCTCCAATCTGGAAAATGTTCCTACGGACCTGCATTTGGTATTGGAAACAAAAATGGCAGGTTTGATAACAATGGGATTTATTGCCCTTGACTGATCTTCCGTGGCAGTGTGAAGAGAATTCCCTTTCTGTATCCGATTTGTCAAGCTGAAAATGTAAATAAAGCAAGTCATTGTAATTGCTCCAAAATCTATGAGTCTAACTCACTCATTTTGCATGTGAATAATTTGTATAAAGAGATTATGTAGATACTTTTGAACAGAAAAGAAAAAGTTGCTTATCTTCACAGATCTGCTTTGCCTGGAACAGCAAACAGCATACAGTAGGAGTTGAATATCTTAAATGTCTCTTTTCTATTTATTGAGTGAAGTTTAGAGGATCATAGGAATTTGTATTCTTGTATTCTCATCTTGATAAGCATATTACAAGTACGCACTTCTCAATTCCCGTCTTCTTCATTCTTCTAGTCAGTAAAGATCTTTCAGCTGGCAGAGCACGAGGTGGCTCAAGCGGAACTTCATCAGATGGCACAAGTGATGATGACAAAGATTCGTCATTCTTTGATGAAACATCCTCTTCATCGAGACAATTGAGTGCATTGCCCACTGCAACTCCTCTCATTTTTACAACGGTTATCTTATTTAAACGTTTTACAAATAACTGACAGATTCGAAGCGTTAGATACGAAAATGAGAAAGAACAAATTTACTTCTTAATTGTTTTATATCTATATTGATATTTATATATACATATTTATCTATTTTAACTAAATAATTATTGATATTGTAGATTAATGATAATTTATGATGTTGTATTTGTATATTAGGACGTCGAGTATGAACTAAATTTATTTTATGTTAGACTTTCAAGCAAAGTAAGCCCTTACTTTATTTTCTCCCAACCAGATCAACTCTAGATAAGACACAGGTGGCGAAGAATGGACCACTTTCACAATGACGTCAATTCTTTTGAAATACTTCCATGAACATCACTTGCCTCGATATCATGTGGATCTAAATCTCAAAAGCGTGCATTGCTCTCAGCAACGCAAGAAGTTGTTTTGTACGTGTCTTTGTAACATAATGATATGATGTAGATTTCTCGCTGTACAGGGAATCACATCTCTTACCTCGAATTGAATTTAATTGTGAAACTGGTCTATTGTTCAGTAATACTTGCCCGATTCAGTAATAGATACAATTGTACGTACCCTGGGTACCAGAGCCTCAATTTTGGCTCAGGTACCCAGGGTAAATTGTACGAAGATCTAATGATACCTGCCAGTTAACTGTCTTGAGTTTCTTTTGAATCCTCCAGCAGTTACACAGATTTTCGTTAGGCCATAAATTGTGTTGTGTTGCTGCAGTTCTATTGAATATATTTCTACACACTATATATTCAATACAACTGCAACAACACAACACAATTTATGGCCTAACGAAAATCTGCATAACTAATAGAGGATTCAAGAGAAATTTAGCACACTGCATATATTACTGAATCGCGTAAGTATTACTAAACCATTCTCCACCACTTGTGGATAACAGAGCACAAGGGAGCGATATGACATATTTTAGTGAAACAAATGTTCATATCTAAGTTGACCATGTTGCTCTATAATGATAGTTGGATCAAGGAGCGAAACCACAACGGTGTAATAAGTCTAAGTAGTGTTCCTGTACACTTCTGGTCTGACGTAAGATTGATTTTCCCATTAATTCTTCGTCAATCTTACGGCGAATTGAATTGAATGAATTGAATTTAGGACCTTATTAGGTGATCTTCGCTCCTGATGTTTGAAAAATGTATCAATGCAATTTCGTACAAATGCGAATCATAATGTAATTGTTTGGACTTAGAGAAGTTGCTTGAAAATGTCATCAGAACAATTTCTGCTGTTTTTGTTGATCTTCGCAACTGGCAAGTCAGTTGCTGATCTCGGTAAGACAAAGGATGATTTTCAGTTCTCCTTACTTAAATTTTTCAACATTATAAGGAACTTTTAGCGTGAAAGGAGCGATTTTTGATGAAAATATTTACAAACCAGGTTTATTTGACACTCCTCCACCTCAAATTCTTTTGTATGTCCCCATGAATAATGAGAAGCTCTTTATATGTCAAATTTCTCAGCGATGGTACCAAAAAGCTATTGCAACCCAGGGTCTTTTTCCAGGGACGCTGAAATTTCGGGCTGTCGCAAATAAAATGAAGCCAGCGCGGAAACCATGGGTCGCCAAACAATGGATCATCCATTAGTTCGATTGTGCTGTCAGTTCAAGTACTGGACGTTGAATCTAATTTACACAGTCTAAATTTGTGCCATGCCGGCAGAGATACCTGAGTGTGAGTGACAATTGAGCGTTCACGTTTCACCATGCGCAAAAAGAACGCAAAGTTTGCTCTCACCAACAGTGTTTTTAGTATAGTGTGCTGTTTTGAATAACTGACTGCGCATGGTGCTCCGCTGAGTACTATTTTAATACAGGGAAACAAGGAAGAAGACTGTTTTAACATAACAACAGAGAACTTTTTTAACATAGGAAGACTGTTTTAACAAAGTTAAGAAGGCAGGCAGTCAAAACAGCGCACTGCCCAAAACACACAGTTGGTGGGATGGTGGGAGCAAATTTTTCGTTTCTTTTTGGCATTGTTTTACTTGGTTTATATTCTTAATTTAGAGACTTGGAATTCTTATAAAGAGATACAGTTTCGGTTTGATTTCATTTGACAAACATCCTAAATACAATACAAGTACTACAAATACAATAAAATAACTCTAAATACATAACGATACGTTACGATACGATACGTTCATGCCATTATATTTTAGGAATTGAGATCGATATGCAATCTTATGCTTGTGATGATCTCGAATCGCCGAGCTTAAAGGCGGCCCTGGCTCTATATGGAATTGGCTGGTGTTCACGATCTGAAATTGTAAGTTGGATTAAAGTTGGAAGGAGAAATGCAATTTACCCGACACGAGGTTGGAATATGGTTGTAATTAATCACATGACAGGGGCGGTTGAATCAACGAAGAAATTTGATACTTCATGGTCACGGAAGGCAAATCATGATATGAAGGTCTGGGTCAGAGGAATTAGAAACAAAAGGATTATTGTTGGAGTCGCTCATATTGATTTTGGTGGAAATCTGGATCACAGGGGAATCGAAACATTAGTAAGTACTTCTTCTTCTTTTGATTCAACAGACTTTTTACTTCTTAAAAGGGGGGTTTGGATCGAACATCAAAATCTGGCAAATTTGTGGAGGAAAACAAAAGCATGGGACCCGTTGCCGATACAGGTACTGCAAGCTGTGCCAAGAAGTTGCTTCGGAATTTCAGACGATGACTATACTCACAGCGAGTTTGGAATGATTTTCTGCTTTCTGGCCTGGTTTCTCTTTATTTCGTTCATTGTTGACTGAATTTTTAGTGTAACAGCTCAAACCAAATTGCAAGCATGCTAGGGTTCATTTTGCGAGTTGCAAATCGTAATTTGTTTGTTTTCAACCGTTGTTATCCAATTGAAAGGAAAGCCAGCTAACAATAAATGAAAATAACGAGAAACAAAATAAGAAGACCAATAACACTTTCCTCTGTGTAAGATGAACCATTGCTAACTACTTTGCAAAAATTTGTCGATACGAAACTCTCTGAAAAGTGTTTTGAAATCCGAAGCAACTTCTTCCCACAACTAGCAGTGTTATGCCAAGAACGAGGATCATGCTTTTATTTTCCTTCAAAAATTTACCAGATTTCAACGCTCGATCCAAACCTCTTTTTCAAGAAGGATCTCGCTTTGTCCGGTTGAAAGAGAGCACCTATCTTGTATGGTTAAGGAAAATTTTTACTGGTTCGTTTCTTCATGAAAACAAGGGGACCATTATGGAAAAAGGCCAATTTGACCTTTTACTGCTATCCCTCGCCCGATAATTAGGGTCTTTTATAACTTGTATCTATTAGGATTGTACAGTATGGTTGTATCTATTTTATCATCTAATCTTTGTAAATTGTACGCTCTTTGTGGCAAACGATTGATGCATTAAAAAGCCGTGGGGACCTCGTCGTTGCGAAGCACGAGCTTGAGCAGCAGCCCTTTGGCGGGAAATCTAATGCGGTTGTTGTTGTTGTTCTTGGCCTGAGGAAAGGAAGTTTGTTCCAGTTTCCAGTTCGTTTCGCCAGCCAGCCAGTGCACCTCAGTGCGAGCCAAAGGGTGTTGGTGCAAAGCGCAGTGAGACGTTTGTCGATATCCAAATCATGGCATTTTCAACAGCTAAACCAACGTAAGTATCTTAGCACCTGAACGAAAACCTTTAGTGGGTGATTGAATGAAGTTTGATATCGCAGTAAATCTAAATTAATAATGGGTATACGGAACGATACCCAATCTAGACTATCTATAGGCCCTATTATAGTTTCTCACTCAACATTGTATGCCACTGACTCACGTTTTTAAGTCCTGGCCTTGTCACATGTCCTTAATCACAAGTCAGAGAATAAAGAAAGTGGCACGATGTTTGTACAAGAAGAGCGAGAGCAGTTTAATGTTTTTGCACCAGGATCCTTTCGTGCCAGATTGGAAAGTTTGAAAACTGCGCGGGGGATTTTCAAGCAGGGATGAAAATGGCACAGATGGTATTCCAATTTGAATTGAAAATGCGCATATCAGCATCCAACCTTACATACAATACAGTAGGAGTCGTAGAGGTGACGGTTTTGCGGTTTCAAGCTGTTTTTGGGACGGTTTGATGGTTTTTGGCAGCAAAAATGACGGTTTTACGGTTCCTCTCTTTCTCAACGGTTTCCAGATTTCTTCACAAAATCTGATTCAAGCAGTCAAATTATCACAAAAATTGAAGATAAAAGCTACAAATAAATGTCCATTGCGATATAACTTTGTGAACATTCTACTAACTTCACCTTTTCCAGCGGATTTAGGGCATCATAAATGATTAGAAGTCATATAAATGATAACAAGGCACTCGTCTACAGCACAGAACCGAGGTGGTACATGCAAAGCGTGGAAAAATGTGAAAGCGGTTTTAGCTGAATTTTGAGACGGTTTTACGGTTTTTCTGAAATATTTTGGCGGTTTTACGGTTTTCGGTGACCCCCTACAACCCCCACAATACAAGTAAGTGTGCAGTCCTGTTAGTACAAGTTTTGGAAATTGGCGCAGATGACTGCGCGGATAACATAAAAGTGCGCAGGGGATTAATCCTCTGCGCCTGTCAATTTTTCCAATCTGGCTTTCGTGCACACAAGCTCTACTGCGCAGTTTTGACCTGCAGAAGCTACTATACATGTTTTTTTATAAGAAACTGGATTATAAGGAACTAGTACCAAGATGGCCAAAATTTTAAGTAATTCTAGGTACTATGTCTGAGAAGTATTGAGAAACTTTTCAAAGTTAAATCATGGATATATAGCAAATATATTGTTGAACCTTCATTCTTGTGCAATATTAACTAACCATTTGTGTCATCATCATGACAGAACACTTTTTTATTCCTATATGATGCTTTAATGTCAAGAAACATATCTGCAGCAGTTTTAGCGACCTCATTGACAATTCATGGATTCAAGAAATAAGAAACCAATTAAGAAACTTTTAATACTAGAATGGACAAATTTCATGTTGAATTAAGAAACTTTTAGTACTATGACCGGATCCAAGTTTCTTATAAAAAGACGTGTATACCAAAATATTTTCTCCTTGTTTACCAGGTTGGAAAACTTGCCATTCACTTGCATTCACAATGATGAAATTGTGTCAAACTCGCTACTCTCTGCTAAAATGAAAAGTTGTTGCATGAGAAAACAAAAGATCTATTGTTAATTTTGCATCTCTCACTGCTTTGTAAAAGTCTACCTGCAGCTTGCCCCTTCAAATTTTTTGCTTGCTATACCTAAGCCAAATCACTTGTTTACCAAAGTTTGAATTTTGATTTGCTTTTCTTTCTTTCTATCCTCACCATTGTTTCAATTCATGATATAAGACAAGTAATAATACTTCTAATATGTCCTGTTTTTTGCAGAACTCCATTGCTGGAGGAGGTTTCAGAAGGAAACTCAGAACTGCTGCAGCATTCATTGGCTACAAAGATTCTGCTGCCCCTCCTGATGGTCTGGTCAAGAAAGTTTTGCCGGAACATAAACAGGGCCCTGCTCAACTCAGGGCTACAATCAGAAAGATTGAATTTGGAAATGGTACTACTTTTTACTTAATTTTTGTTTACATACTATCCTTGGTACTAACAGATGGGCCAATCTGTTTGAGGAGACCCACTTTTGTTCTCTGCCAGGCCTCTCCTCAAAATGCTGGAGGCTAGCTGTAGATTGCTTTCCTCACTTGCACAGAAAAGTAAATTTGCCCTCATTGAATTCTCTTTTCTTTTGTTTTCAATCAATTCATTCCTGAATAGCTCACCTGAACATACTGTAGACAGGAGAGCCAACCAAAATTGAATATTGAAACGTTCAGTTGTAACAGGTTGTGTTTTCATAGGGTCATGATTATTTATAGAAAGAATGAAATATTTGTATTCATAGAATATCAAAATATACTTAGTAGTAACACCAGTCAGTAAGTACTGTGTGACAGGGCAGGGACCATTGTACATTAAGGCCAATGCTCTTGAGGTCCAGTGGTCTGTGGTCCAGTAGACAGAGCATGCCATGCAAGACAATTCACAATTGCAGTGCAATGTTGAAGTGTAATGATGCATAAAGACAAAGGAGAAAAATACAGTGCTGATAGAAAAGTACCCTGAAGAAGTAAGCAAATTAGTACAGTGTCTGCCTTGTCCCAAAGTTAGAAATAAATTTTTGTTGTCAGCTGCAAAGCAGGAACCAAAGCTGTGACATAACCACATGGTGGCCCTCCTACATAGCTAGACAGACAGGCAGGTTCATCTTGCTTGTGAGATTGAAAAAGATCAGGTTAGCAACAACAAAGCAAAAACACTAAAGATTTCTTTTTGTAAATCAAAATTTGTAATTTATAGGTTTTGATTTAAGTTAGCCAATGTGGTTTATTTTTATCACTTTTCATACTGTAGGTGAGCAAGATGAATGCACTAATGGTAGAGCACAATGTGGTAAAAATACAGTATGTAGAAACACAATTGGTTCGTATGTATGTGATTGTAAAGATGGTTTCAAAAAGAAAGGAGGGATATGCATTGGTAGGTGCTTTAAATGCAGAGCCCCAAAAATCTTTTCTATCCTGGTAGCAAGCTAAGCACTTTTGCTTCTTTATACACACTTTTTTCCCTATATATTGCCCCATGTTATCCCTTTTTCTTTCTCTCCCCCTTTCTTCCCCTTCCTTTCTTTCCCTTCCTTTATTTCTTGCCTTCTTTAGCTTCTCAATACAGCCCTGCCTTCTTTATTTCTTTGCCTGTCCTTTCGTTTGTTTTTCCTTTTTCTTTTCTTCCCTCCTAGCAAATTTGAGTATTTCAGCTACCTTACTGGTAGCTTTGCTACAACGCCAGGCTACCTTGTATTTTGAGCCCTGTTAAATGTTTTTCTTCTAAGGCCATTTGTCTCATGACAATTGGGTGGGTAACGGAAAAGTTAACATGTTTGACAGGCTATGGAATAAACATTGTGTGGCTGATATTCAAACCTGAAGTGTTTATCTACCAGTCAAAGCTAACTAAGATGTGAACAATTTATTTGAGAAAATCACTTGTTAGACCAAAAATAAGGAAAGTGTAGGGTTTGGATGGGAACAATAATTCCACATTTGATTCTGGTTGGGGATTACTTGCCTTTGAAGTTTGAATTTGATACAGTTCTCAATTCAGAAATAAATAGACTTTTTTTGATGTGCCTTATTTTGTACACTTGGGACTCAGGCCCTGGGTTCCCTCTCACGTAGGAAATGTAACGCTCGCTTGTTTACCTCTGATTACTTGTTTGTCTTAGGGTATAAATTACCGTGTAACGACTAATTATTTGCTGAAGATGAACCAAGTATGGTTTGAAACGTACTGATTATGTCTTATTCTTAATTTTCGTAATTTCTTAATTTACCATGGATTTGTCGATTTAACTGGATTGTCTCAATTTAACTGGATTTGTCAAACATGTCTTCTGATTCCAACTGATTAATAATGATGATCAAAAAATTCACAATGATTGTCGTCGCTTGCCTCTTCCTGAGATAAGAATTAAATTGGCAAGTAAACCTATGGACCATAAATCAAATATGGGATCCTTGTGCCCATACAAACCCTTTACAAGCATTATGCTAAGTTTTAGGTTCAAACTATGAGGGCATTTACCAAGCAAGGATTTTACATCTAACATGGCCTCTTACTGATGGAATAATGTTTTAGCTTTGCGTAATAGCCTTGTGATATTTCTTCCACAGCCTTCAAAATGTTACAACCCTTTTTTACTCCCCCCGTACAATCTAATCTATGTTTGTATATATATTTTTACCATTAAATTGAATTAAAATTAATGATGAATGTACTCAATTTACAGCTATACAAAATTTACAGGCAAAAGCTTAATGATTAAATCTAAGAATACCCCAGGTTAACAATGGCAGGGATAGCATTAAAAAGGTCAATGTGACCTTGTTTTCATAATGGTCCCTCCTGAGGTATGTAATCAAAGGAATATGTTGTGAAAAAAAGACTTTTGTGTGCAAAAAAGGAGAAATTTCAAAAACGGTCCTAAGTTCATATATTTCGTCTCCCTCTTTCTGTGTATTTTGGAAAAAGTTCTCTTTGAACTTATGTTTGAATGTGTTAATATTGTTGGTTGATTTCAACTTGGATGGAAGACTATTCCTTATTTTGGGTCCCAGATAAGATAGGCATTTTTATCCAGTGTTACATTTTTGGAATGGAAAGTCCAACTTGAAATTGGTCTTTTGCGCTGCTAGAGCCTGGTTGACTGGATGGAATATCTCAGTACTGTACACCAGGGCAGTTCCTTTGAAAAGTTTCACTATGTTGATACAGACAGATTGATCACTCCTGTTGTAAGAGGAACTCCTTTCCTCACAGAAGCTGTGTTTCATCTATTTGTTACTTCTACTGCCAGTATCATGGTTATTTCTCTAAGGAGCTCAAGCATTATTCCTGGGCCTTGGAGGTTTAATCACCCCACTAGATTCTCTTTTGCTAGATTTTTTTAATGTTTTTCAGATATTAATGAATGTGAGATTGACAAGGATATTTGTGGCTCACGTCGCAGATGTATAAACATGCCAGGATCATACAATTGTGAATGTATACAAACTAATCAAATGAGAGAGATGGGTATTACTTGCCAAGGTATTATACTTAATATTCTAGTTATTTCGTACCCTTCTACATGGCTTTTACACAGGGTGTCTCAATTAAATTGCGCCTCGTTTCTATGGCTGTTGTGGAGGAGGAGATGGTAGCTTCACTTGTCTTGGCTTTGGTAAATGGTAACTGATTTATGCCTGAAGAAAGATTAAATAAGTGGTTGCTTCAAAAACAGCAGTTCTGTTGTGATCCAGCAATGTAAAAAGGGGTTTGTAGCATCATTCTTTGACATTTCACTTCATTTTGGCATTACTTAGTGAATACAACCTTGTTTGAACTCTTTTTTGTCACCATGATTGATGAAAATGGCCACCAATAAAGAGATGGCAAGGTATGCTCGTTACATTATTTTAATCTGGTTAAGATTTCATTATTTGTCTTTTTTTTGCAGAAATCAAAATCGAGTTAGCTGGATCAGAATGCTTTGTTGCTAGTATGGGCAAGCCATCATTTTGTAAGAAGGCACCTTTGCAGTTCTATGTTAACGGACGCACTGTATTGAACCACCCGAAAAGAGGATTTAATATCGTGGTATTGGACAGCCATACAGGCAGGGTCGAAAGGACAATGGCATTTGATACTGTGCGTGGGAACACAGAAGGGAAAAAGCTTGCTTTTGAGTTACAAAAACTGAAACAGTTCAAGATCGTCATTGGTGGAGTTCTGAATGGTGAAAGTAGATATGTCATACCCAGTGCAAATCTAGTAATTGTAAGTGACTTATTGCTAAGATCTCTTTGATAGTTTTTATTCGTTCATTCCCGCCTTCTGTCCAAAGATAGTTTTGGGGCATTGAGAAGCTAAGCTAGGCTTGCTGAAGCAGTCATCTAGTCGCTTCTCTCAGTGCCCTACACCTTGTGATTCCTTTGGCTAGGAATAACAGGGAGTTCATGACTCTCCTAAATCTACGGATAATCGTTTAAGGTTTTTCATCTTTCAGAGACGGTTAACAGGCGTACAACCACCTTCAACGTTTCGTGGTGCTTATGGATTTGTTGGGTTCACTGGTCCTGGCTTGCCATCTTGGGCCAAATTACAACAAACACGCGTTGGGCATGGAAAAACATTTGCAAGATTTCGATTTTGGCTCTTCCCAAAGGGTGGGTATAATCAATCCAGTTCTATGCAAATAGGCGATTTGTAATCAGTCATTATTATTTGTAGCCAGAAAGTATTTTCAGTGGTCTATTGCGCAAATTTATGCATAGTTTGTCTTGGTATCAAGTATTTTGTGGTTACATAATTCCATGTTACAGTTTCGATGTATCATTGCCTGTAGATTCTAATTAAAAAGTGGTATGTTTTTCACGTTTCCCCGTACCTTTATCAGTTAGAATGGTACTATGTCATCAATTATCTGCATCATTATTTTCAGCAATGATGCGCCTAGTGCGGTGCTATCTATTGTCAAGGTATTGTGACTTTCTCCAAACTAAAAGATCAAAGTGCAATGCCAAAGAATTGTGTCGCTAGGATGCTGCACAATATATAAGCTACTAATACAAAACTTGACCAGTAAACTTCACTAAACGATTTGAGATTTCTGTCAATATTTACATGCTTCGCACCTTAGATTAATCTTGTATTTTTTGCATTGCAGCACCATTCTTGCTTGTTAGCATCGTATCTCTTGGCTCTGGCACTAGACCAAAATCATCCCTGAAAGTTGGTGAACGTGACCTAACAAGCCTACTCAAACCAGGCTTTAATATCATTGTTCTTGGCAATGACTGGACAGGATCAGTGGAATCTGTGCGAACGTTCAACACGCATACCAGACTATCGCCTGATATTCCAAAAATGGTGAAATTTCTCAACAATCTGCCTGTTGATCGAATTGTGGCTGGGCTCGTGGTTGGAGATTGTTTTCAAGGAATTGAGAAAGATGGAAGAATTCATGCTGCACTTGTAAGTTGGTTTTTGTGAAAGTTTTGAATTTAATGCACTATAGACAATGATGCACAGTTGATATGGCCTATATTATCAGCACAACTGCAGTCTTGGCCGTTTTTGTTGTTTTTTCCTTGGAACTGCGAGAAGACTTCAATTCTGAAATGACAAGCATCGCTGCGTAAGAGCTCGTGCACGAAATACAGTTTCGATAATGGCTTCATTCTATCCAGATTATGTGTGACGAGAACAAAGAAGGAAAAGCAACGTTATCAAGCTTTTTTCCCAATCCCGAGGAAGGGAAACAACACAGTAGGTAAGAAGGCAACCTTGATCATAACATTTGCCACTTAAACAGTGCATCATTGCTTGTGGATGTACGTGACGCATCGACAGTTGTAGTTTTTCGTTTGGCTCTCAGAGTACAAAATCCAGGGTGTAGTCCATGGGATGGTAGGCAAATTACATGTGTCTCACATTTCCTGTGTTATGTTGCCTAAATGGAGCCTCGTTATCTTTCGAAAGGAATATGAAATCTTTCCTTATGTTAAGGGACGTCTTCTTGCTGCTCCCATCAAACTGAAGAAACGTGGTGCCAGCTACGCATTTATTGGTGCAACTTTCACTGGTGGTGCTAGAAAGCCTCCTTATATCGAACAAGCTTCAATAGATCCTGGGAAAGGTCCTCTTAAATTTTCACCAATGCTTGGCTTTAGCTACAAACCAAAACGTAAGTTAGAGTTTAATTTCAATTTTCCGTGAAAGAAGAAGAATATTTATCTCGATATACTTCAAACCATTACTGGGACCCATGATCAAGTTGTTCAGCCTGACGATACTGAAAACCAGCCGAAACAACGGCTGAATTAATTCACGAGTGTAAAAAAATTGGACAGGCTCTATATCTACACAATAGATTGCCTGGGCAAGAAGCGATTAGATTTAATTTACATGTTTATAAAGCTGAAGCTTGATCCAGGTGTTTAGGCCTGTTTTGAAGAATTCCTTCATGACACGTTGCTGTAAAATCACTTGTAACGTGAAAACAGAGTGACCGACTGGTCACTGGAGTGAATGAATTTTTACGTCTTTTTTACAGTGTTGATTATTCTTAAAAAATCTGTTAAAGGAATGATAAGCAACAGGCTTGCAAACGTTTTAAAATCTTTTGAGTCAGCTATATCATTATAGAATATGCCTTGCTATATTGCAGTTGTTTGAAGAATCGTTAATGAAGTAAAAACCTCAAGGATTAAAACCTCAACGATTGTTTTCTTCTCAGACTTGCAAGTGTCACTAATTTCAACTGGCTGCGATGACCCAGGTCCTCATCGGAGCAGGGGCATCAAGTGTTCTCTTGCAAGATGTTCTATAAAAGTAAACAAGAAGGAGACATCGTTAAAAGGACGAGGGATGAATGTTGTTGCTGTCAGTCAAATGAATGCACATATATTGATGAGAAAACAGTTTGATATTGCTAAATCAGCGATGGAAGCTGAGAAAATGGCCAAATTTCTTGATTCATTACCATTTGGGACTGTGGTGCTTGGTGCCGTGAAAGATGATGCATATCAATATTTTCATGAGAAGAAACTGAAAGCTGCAATGGTAAGTTTAAGGACTTGTTGCCGACTAGAATTCTTTGTGTGCCGGATGGAAAAAACAAACAAAACCTAGGCTAGGTCCACACTACTTATGACATTTTTTGGCATCCCCTTTGCCTCTACAGGCAGCAGTAAACAAAAGTACTGGAAACACAATACACATAAACTTAGACGAGAAACGGGTTTACTGTCTCATGAGAGTCGACCTTGCGAGGCCGTAAAAGACCATGGTTAGATGCTGGGTGTTGAAGTACACTGAACCCCCTTAAAAGTGTCTAGAGTCTGTTCTTTAATCTTTGTTGAATTTCAAATTCTGTCCAATCAGATGAATGCTGAAGTGGGAGGTGTGGTGCTTGCTGTCTTCTTCGTGTTGCTTATGTCCTGTATATATTAATGATATTGTCAAGTTCATAGCAGTCCTAAATTAGCTGCAACATAGCAGTATGTAAAGTTTTTAACTGATGATGATGATGATGATGATGATGATGATGATGATGATGATGATGATGATGATGATGATGATGATGATGATGATTATGATGATGATGATGATGATGATGATGATGATGATGATGATGATGATGATGATGATGATGATGATGATTACTATCCTGCAGGGGTTGACATGTTTGGATTGCTGGCTCTTTTATTCAATGATTTTTATTGCTTTACAGAAAAAGTTGCTTGGTAAAGACCCGGACAAAATTGATTCTCGAGGCGCTTACACTTTTATTGGATACAAAGGAAAAGTATTAGGAAACTGGCTTCAACAGAGACATACAAAGCGTACAAAAGGAGGTATATTGATGGATGCAACAATACCATTGAAATCAGGTGAGAACCGGATGACCTGCAGATTCACGGCCTCGAGGTAGACACAACCATTTGCCCCCCGGGATGAATCGTCCAAATAGTATTGTAGCGTAACGAAAATTTATTTATTCAATTCTTTTCAGCATTTTAAAAAAGTTTAATAGTGCTGTTTATCTATGAGAAGCTACTGGTCAGCCTTTTTTTAGAATGTCGAGAAAATTGGAATATTTCGCTATAACTCTTTCTGTCATACATGATTTGATCCTGACATTGCTGATGAACAAAAGAAGCACTGTTTTGAAATACCAACTTCTCTTGCCTTTCCCATGCCATAAATAAACAACCACATGTCAGATTAACTCAAACAATTTCTCAAACTCTAAGTTGAAGCTTGACCTATGCAACTCTGTAAAAACTAAGACAATCAAATGTACAGCTCCTCCACAGCAGATACACAAACAGCGCGCAATTTTTTTTGGAACACCCTCTTTACAATTTAGATTCCTTCATTTTCAGAGCTAAAAATTTCACTTGTTTCAATGACATGCCGCGACCCAGGAATAATTGATTTTAAATGCTCGTCTGCTCGAAACAGTATAAAGATAAATGGGAAGGAACACACTAGCAATAAACGAGGCTTCAATGTTGCTGTTATCGATTTCAAAAGTGGTGATGTTGAAGAGACCAGTTCATACGACACATACCTTACTGACGTCGAATCGAAGAGAATGGAAGCATATATCAAAAAGCTGCCAAAGGATAAGATTGTATGTGGTGTGGTGAAAGACGAAGGGTACAACAGACTGACACAAGGTGTAAAGAATGCTATTGTAAGTGTGGTTCTTTGAATAGTTTTAAAGAACAGGATTTATGGTTGCTGTTATTTATTCATTCTATTCCTATATCGTGCATCTGAACATAGTTCAAGGACATTGATAAGCAAAGTTCATCGAAGCAATGCCCTGGTTTTCCTCTCGATTTTTTTTGTGTCAATTTGTTTTGAGTGGGCTTGTCAGGATTTTTAGCTACTGAAAGCTAATTTAGGCCCACTCTGCATGCCGCATCCAGGTATGGAACCCCTAATTTAACGTCCCTTCCGAAGGATGACAAGGTGAGTTGTGTGGTCAGACCTCCGAGGTCACACATCCAGTGTTTGACCTTACTCGACCTAGCTTAACTTCAGTCACCTGACGAAGACTGTATAAGCCACTCGGCCACTCACCCCGTTAGGCCACTTTCTCATGGTTCTGTTGACCAGGCTTCTCTGTAGATAGAACAAAGGAACAACCAGACACAGCATTGTTTCTTTGGCAATCCTTCGTATGCGGTAGATGTGCGACATCAATTCGAATGCGATATCTTTAGATTATTGTCCTCTTCGCAAATGCAAGCGCTGAACCTTGCACAAACCTGCAGTAAGAAGTCACGGAAACTTTTTTGTAGAAACGAACCTTTTTGGTTTCCTCACGTTATATTGGGAAATTTCATCTGATTTTTTCAAAGGCATCATTGTTACATAAAAGGACAATTCCATTCAATAAAATACGCACGTCATATGCTTTCGTTGGATTTACATCACCGGATAATTATTTCTGGATACAAGACAAGTGGACCGACTTACATAAAGGACCGGCTAAACTAAATGTTGGAATTCCATTAGTACAACATGGTAAGTTGAACTCGGTTTTACCGTAAAGACTCTGTTTAGCCCTTATTCTGTGAAGACCCCTCTCTAATGAGCTCCTCTGTTACAGGCCAAGACTTAAAAGGCTTATTCTTATTGGTAAAATATGTCACAGAGTGGTAACATGTTTGTAATTGGTAACGTACGTTCCTGATCGGTAACATGTCTTACTACTTAGCAACGTATGATTCTCTTTTTTAGGCTGTGTATTTCCTACTCCACCTTTGAATGGTGATGTAAAACGAGTTGAATATGCCATCATGCAGGAAGTTGAATACAAATGTGGACGTGGCACAATGTTAAAAGGGACACCACAAGTATGCAGTGATAATGGAACATGGATCGGAAATATACCTGAATGTATTGGTAAGTCATTTGGTAGAAAAATGACAGATTTGATGACAATGGGATTCATTGCCCCTGACTGATCTTCCATGGCTGTACGAAGAGATTAGCCTCTGCAATGAACAGGTTTCTGTAGCCGATTTGTCAAGCTGAAAATGTAAATAAGAAAGTCATTGTGATTGCTGTAAAATCTTTACATCTAACTGACTCGTTTTGCTTGTGAAAAATCAATAAAAAGAGATGCTATAGATACATATATACATTAAAGAAAAAGTTGCTTGTCTCCACAGAATTGCTTTGCCTGGACCTGCAAACATGTGGGAGGCGCTAAATGTCCGACTGTCTTGTTAGGATCAAACTTCAGCAATAAAACTTCTTCTATCTTTGAGTGACTTTCAAATATTATAAGGAGATTGTCTTCATCTTGATAGGTAAATAGACCTTTTAGCTATTCTAAGAAGAAGTCTGGATCGAGCGATATGCCTTTTTATACACAAGGATTGATTGAGTGGCGTTAGAGCTTTTATTACTATTCTTCACATTCGAATATTTTACAAAATCTATTCAAATATCGTTCAATTCAGATTCTTTTTTAGAATAGCTGAAAGGTCTATTATTGCAAGTACGTTCTCCTAACTTTCCGTCATCTTCATTCTTCTAGTCAGTAAAGATCTTTCAGCTGGCAGAGGACGAGGTGGCTCAAGCGGAACTGCATCAGATGGCACAAATGATGTTGGTACAACTGATAGTGACACAGATTCATCATTCTTTGATGAAACATTACTTTCATCTGCACAGTCGAATTCATTGTCCTTTGCAATGCCCTTTGTTGTCACTACAATTATTTTATTTAAGTGTTTCATACATAGTTGACAAAAGCGAAAAATTGAATAACGAAAATGAGAAACTATTTAACTTTCAGATACTTTTATATTAGTATTTATATATCATATTATATATTATGTTTATTATATCTTTATATTTATGTTTATCTATTTTAACAAAGATTCTGAATAGCAAAGATTCTGAATGATATTTAATAATATTTTGTAGATTAATTCGTTGAGTATGACTAAAACTTTATCTTTTGCTACACTTTCAAGAAACATTTTCCCTTACTTTACTTTTACTGAAACACATGATAAAAAAACCTTTATTAAGAGAACTCCGGAGCGATATGGCCAATCTTAGTAAATAGATTTTGATATCGGTTAGGACATACATATGGTTCTCTCGACCTGCATTTAGATCAAGGAGCAAAACTACGGCGATGTAATAAGTCTAGCTAGTACTACTGTTCCTTCTGGTCTGACGTAAGATTGATTTTCACGGTCAATCATACGGCAAAGTGAATTGAATGAATTAAATTTAGGGCTATATTAGGTGATCTTCGCTTATGACGTTTGAAAAATGTAAATGCAATTTTGTACAAGTGCCCGGCCATAATGTCGTTGTTATGACTTGCAGAAGTTGTTCAAAAATGTCACGAGACCCATGTTTCTTGCTTTTATTGATGTACATTATTGGCAAATCATTTGCTGATCTCGGTAAGTCAGCGATAATTTTCAATATTTCCTTTCTTTGATTTTTCAAGAACTTTAAAAGGTCTTTTGGCCCTGAAATAACGGTGTTTCGATGCCAGCATTTTCAAGGAAGCTCAGAGAACATTTGCGTGAAGAAACCTAATTCTTTGCCAAACAGACAAGAAACCCTTCAAGACACTTTCAGTGTAGCGGGGGTAAATTTTATTAGGCAAAATAATCAGCAGAACAAAGCGATTTTCAATGCTGAAGAATAGATTTCGTTTTTGCAGTTCACCCAAGCTAACGTTTTGCTCTCTCTGTTTATTTTGATTTGATTGAGCTCAGAGGTGTGAATTCTGTTCTTCAGAAAGGTACTTCACGTTGTCATTTCAGAGACCTGTTTCCTTTGTTTACAAAATTCCGTGCATTTCAATACTGAAACCACAGGGAAACCAGTATTCTCCTTTCTGTTCATTGCCTTGTATCTTTTGGACGCTGCGCAGCTTCTTAAGCGCTGCGGTAGTGGAATTGTACATGCGTGGTGCAGTGCGATGGAGGAAAGATGTGAAGGAGCGGAAATGCGGATCTTTTGGATGGTGCTTAGCTTCTGTGGCACTGCGATGGTGAAACTGTACCACTTGTACAATTCCACCACCGCAGTGCCAAAGAAACAACGCAGCGTCCAAAAGACAAAAAGCAACAAGCAGAACGAAGAATGCTGGTTTCCCTGTGCTAAAATGTTGAACAATTCTTGGATGATTAAGAAACTTGCTATTCCAAGCGCCCGCCAGCTGACCCGTATTTCTTTCAATACAAATGGGAAAAGAATGTCAAATTTATATATAGTTACTTCTTGTCTTGATGTGCTCTAAAATGCGCAAGAGTTGAGAGATCAAGATATATGAGACGTTGTTCTCACTGCAGGTGCTCGCTGATTACATATCCTTTCCTGCAATGAGTGGCACAGTAGTTTTAATTTGTTGCATGTTTCTGTGTTTTGTTCGATGGTGTAAAAAAGAGAAGCTCTTTATAAGTAAAGTCTCTCAGGCGACAGCACTAACTTAGTGGCAGTACTCGAGCTTCTAGCCAAGGCGGCACTGGAAAGTGAAGTCTGCACGCAACCTAACAAATTCTTATTTCTTATTGTTTGGTTTCTCTTAAAGATTTTCTTATAAAAGATGTGTTTATGTTATTCTATTCCAGGAATTGACATAGAGCTGCAATCTTATGCATGTGACGATCGTTTGAGGGGAAACAACCTTTGTTTCCGACCTGAAGTGAAAAGTTGGATAAAAATTGGAGGGAAAGATGCAATAAGAACGAAACGAGGTTGGAATATCGTTGTAATTAATCATATGACAGGGGCAATTGAAGCATCAAGGAATTTTGATACTGCAGGGCTACGGAAGGCAAATCATGATATGAAGGCCTGGGTCAGAGGAATACGAAACAAAAGAATCATTGTTGGAGTTGCTCATGTTGATTATGGACGAAATCTAGATCACAGGGGAATTGAAACATTAGTAAGTACTGCATACGTCATAGATGCTTCGTTGATGTGCGCCTTCATTGATTGTATTCTTGCTCACTGTGTTGCTTCCCTTCCATGGGATTGCGAGAAAATCTTGATAATATTGCTTTTCCTTTGTTGTCACAGAGATTTTCCATCCACTACTTTTCTCAAAGTAAAGGTGTTATTTTGAAGATGGACTGTTGAATTTCGTCGAGAAGCAAACGGGACACTCATATGTTGTACGATTTTAGAGATAAAGATGGATATTCACTCTATCCACCGAAGTTCTGCAGAGTGGAAATCCGCCTTTAGGCCAGGGTTGGAAAAACTGAGTAATTCAAAATTTCGTGCGATTTACGTCTCTTTTTTGAAGAAAATCAGTTGTGAAAACAGATATACGAAATACAACAGTCCATAGAGCTCAAATCTTTAAAACGGTGGGTGTAAAACTCCATTACATTTTTCTATGAATTAAAGTGCTGGGACGGAACTTTGGATAATTTTCTGTAAATTCGCCGTGGCAATTTTTTGATATCTTGATTAGTTTTAAAATGGCGGCATTTATTAATTTTGAGGCTGTGACGTCATCAAATTTCTAAATCCTTAGCTAGAAGAGCTACGGATTTCTGCTTACAACCATATTGTAGACCTTCATAAACTATGGTTTTCTCGAAGATTTTATTAGTTTCCCTCGAATAATTTAAGATTTACGATGATTTTAATTTCTTCAAGATTTTGATGAATTTTTGCAAAAATAATCGAAATGCCGCCATTTTGAAAATAATCAAGATATAAAAAATTGCCACGACAGATTTACAGCAAATTACCCATAGTTTCTTTCAAGCACTTTAATTAAAAGAAAAATGTGATACAGTTTTACATCCGCCTTTTTAAAGATTGGAAAGATTTGAGCCCTATGCTATGCTGCTACTCTTTCTATTTGCTTTGATTTACTATCGAGACATTGTTCCGATTCACTTTTATTGCCAGCCAAATTGAAGTTATTTTCCATGTTTCTCTAATTGCAGAACTATATTGCTGGAAAAGGTTTCACAAGGAAGTACAGAGCTTCAGCTGTATTCATTGGCTATAAGGACTATGTCTCCCCTCCTGATGGACTAGTAGAAAAAGTTTTAGGGGAGAGAGAATTGGGTCCCACTCAACTCAAGGTTACAATTGGAAAGATCAAATATGGCAACGGTATCTTTGACTAATTTTTTTACCTAATGTGCATATACCACCTACAATAACCGATAGGCAGACTGGCCAGTCGGGGTACAGGGGTAATCGGCCGATGGGCCCTCTCAGACATTTTCAAAAAGTGGATCACTGACTCTTGCTGTTAAACATCAGTTGGTTACACTTCAAAAATTTTCTTAGGCCAAAAGGTGGACTTGGTCACAAGAACAAGGGAAGGAAAAACGAAAATTGTAGTAAGTCCAGCCAACAGGCCAAACTCTAGTTTGGAGCTGAATGCAAATTTGAGATTTCGAGATATATATTTGTGCTGTAAAAGTATCAATATCAACAGTATTTTGAAACTAATCAGTCATTCTTTAAAGCTAAATTCATATCACTGTATTCAACCACGTCGGTATACTTCTTCTTGGGGGCACCCTTTACAATTTACCTCACTTGGTTTAGCTTGAGTCAGTTCTTTTTAATGCCTGAGACTAGACTTACGACGATGAATCCCTTGTATCCCTGCGGTAAAACTTGCTCAACAGGGGCTCATAATGAAACAGTGAAAAACCTGGCCCTATTTTCTGCCATCATCGATGGAATTATGATGGAATCGCAGCTTCGAATCTCAACCCCGGGAGTGTTTTCAATTCTTTAATTGAATCGAAATTCTATCACATTTACACCGTAACAATATTAATTCAGTTATAATTTGGTAATGTTGTTTTGGTGACCATTCTCCTTAAGACACCTGCAATAATTTAATTTTAAAACTAAACATCGTAATATTAATATTAATTCACAAATCTCGCAATCTAATTGGTACTCAACGAATCGTGGAGTTTGGGCCTAAATAGGACCAGGCTTTTCAGAGTAATATTATGAGTCTCTGTTGACCGAAGCGCCATCATCAAGCCAAAGAGCACAGGGAATTGAGAGACTGAAACAAGAGACTCATCGTCACAAGTCTATCCAGAGACTAATCTTGAGAAGCAAGTGCGAATTTTGTGAAACAAAAGATTTAGGTTTCGTTGAAGACAAGCAATTTGCCTTTCAGATGGATAGATGTAACACTTCTGCCTTCAATCAAATAAGAATAAGTAGAGAGTGCAAAACAATATGGTCGGCGGAGCAGAAGGTGTGGAATCTGTTCTTGATGCTGCCAAATGTTTTTGTATCAGTCAGACCAGAACCCTTGTTTTATAAAATTCATATGTGCTAACTTGAAAACGATTGCATTTTTGTCAATTACAGAGTTGCAGTTCGCCCTTCAATCAGTCGGATATCTGGACAGGAATCCTTACAGGAAAATGAAAACATATATAAAATATCGCAAAGAGAGAACATGGATTATGCTTGGTTTCAATTTCATGGTTATTAATCATGTCAATGGTGATGTTCATTCGAAAAGACACTTCAACACACACGATTTCCGTGTTCATTCTGATAAAATGATAAAATATTTGAGCGAATTGCCAAGAAAAATGATCGTACTGGGTGTTGTTTATTATTCCTGGACAAGATATGCTTCTCCTAAACTTCATCAAATTTTGGTGAGATTCGAAACACTTGATGACGTTACGCATTAGCTACCAATAGGCCTTTTAGCTGTTGTCAAATCGAATCGATCGATAGTTTCATAGTTCTCATCTAATTTAGCCTTTCACTGATAGATTAACATTTTTAGTTTCGAATATCGGTCACATACTGTTTATTGCATAGCCCCTCCATAGCTCACCAAAACCGTAAACTTTTTTTTTGACTCACACGGTAGTTTGCAGAAAGATAGATACTCTAATAGAACTCAATCAAACCTTACAAATGAAAGTATGTAAATATCATTCAATCCAGACCCTTTTATCAAAAGGTGTATTGTTAAGTTTCTTTCGTTTTAATCGGTAAAAAGGAAGCAACCTCTTTTCGAGTCTGACCTGACAGAACTGTGGTTTCCAAGGTGTTGTTTCCAAAAAGATTAAAAGATACTACATTAAAAAGACACCTTAACAGGATTCTCAAACGACTCTGCTTAATTAGCGCAGGGCCCTTGCTCAGGGTGGCGTCTATCCAAGCAAACCGCATTTAGAGAAGACTGTCGCAACCTGGCTTTCTCTAGCTTTTAATCAAGTATATGGATACTTTTAAGAATTCTATTGAATGATGTCTTTCTTACAAACTTGATTCTAAAAAGCTCGCAACTCAGAAATTTTTGTCAGCTTTGCAAGACTCTAGCGTCTAAATCAATGCAAAATTTTAGATGCATGCTTAATGTACCATGGAGCCTGTTCGTTTTATCATGTCTTGTTAATATTTAATCAAACTTCGAAAGAGGCACCTTGTAATTAGAGGACTATTCCCTTGCAGCATCAAATTTCATTTTCCCGCGTTCCAAACACTTATGATGGTTCTTATGCAATGATTGGCTACACTGGCGGCAAGTCTGCACTGGTGGGTGAAGATTTTCCACTATCAAGATCAACAGCTATAAAGACTCCTCCTGGTTCTTTTCGATATTGGGTCAAGATTAATTACTTTACCAATATATTGGGTAAGTATCAACAGACTGCATAAGTATCAAGAAGTTATCCTCAGGTTTACCCTTGACCAACATCGGATCTGCAACCATGTCAAATCTTTGTCAGGCTTCAAAATCAGTCATTTAAAATGTTATTCCCTGTTCTTCCACATGAAATGCTTGAAAGGAACTTTACGTAATTGGCAGTGAACCGACCATGGGCATTTTTTAAATTTCGGGATTAAGATGTTTTAGTATTTTGCTTGTTGTGAAGTTTTGACAATCAAATTACTAAATCGTAAACCATAAAGCTACAGGTTTTTTGTTTATACGAAAGTATACACGTTACCATACATTTTACTATATTACATGTTACCATCATGTTACCATACATGTTACCATCATGTTACCATCATATTACCATCATGTTACCATCATGTTACCAAACATGTTACCACCATGTTACTATCATGTTACCAAACATTTTACCATGCTCTAGATCTTCAAAAACTGAGTATTTCTTGAACATTCTATCGACTTACGTCAATCGGTTTAAAAGTTATGGTGCTTTTAATGTTCTTCAAAATTTCAGATAGTTCCGTTGAAAATATTGATGGTATCAAATTGGTCGATTTTTATTTTATTTAGATTAGAAATTAGCCGATCTAATTGATTATTTATTTTTACATGATATAGAGGAAGATGAATGCATCAATGGTAGAGCACGATGTGGTAAAAATACAGTATGCAGGAACATGATCGGATCATATGCGTGTGAATGTAAGGATGGTTTCCTAAAGAAAAATGGAAGATGTTTTGGTAGGTGCTTATATTTTTCGTATTTCTTGTCATGTTGTTTTGCATGATTAGTCAATAAGATGCGATTTTAATCAATGTTTGCATGTAAGAATGCCAGCTTTCCTGAAAGGGCTAGCCCTCTTTTTCGAGGTCTCACCCTCTTGTGTAATCCTTTATCAAATTCCTTTCCGTTCATATAAAAGATTGATTTATTTTTAAGGATTCGACACTGCTTAAGCTATCAGTAGTTGTTGTCAATCATGGTTGTTAAATTATGTTTCAGATATCGATGAATGTGCTGTTGGCACGGATATTTGTGGATCACGCGGTAGATGTATAAACACCCCAGGATCATACAATTGTGAATGTGTAAAAAGTAATCAAATGAAGGCAATGGGCATTACTTGTCAAGGTACTACAGTTGATATTCTTGGTTTCGTTGGGCATACTGCAAGTCTTTCTATAACAATTTTCTATTTTGACCTGAGCCTTGAAAATGTTCACGGAGAAATGCTCATTTTGTCCCTGTTTCTCGGTGTTTGCCTTCAATTTTTCCTTATAAAATGGTCATTACTAGGCTGTCACTCCTTCAAGTATGTTTTAAAGCAGTACATCGAAGAAGTATGAATTTGTGAATAGTTTATTGAATGGATATCTTTAATGGTTTTGTTCCATATTAATGGAAGAATATTTCTTGTATCATGTGTCGAATGCTTTTCATCTGTTCATCCTCACTTCGTCTCCGCAGTTGATTGCGCAATAAAAATTTGAGCTATGAAAGGCGCTGCGTGGTAAGGGGAAGGGGGACGGTTTGACTTTTATCGCAAGCTTTGACTGAGCAACCAAGGAAATACTTGGGCAAAATCACTCCGTCTGCGTTTGATATCAATGTTTTCTTTTTTGCAGAAATGAAAATAGAATTAACTGGACCAGAATGCCTTCGTAATAAAAATGGCAAGCAACCTTTCTGTAAGATGGCACCACTACAGTTCTACATTAACGGACGGAATGCATTGAACTACCCAAAAAGAGGATTTAATATCGTAGTATTAGACAGCCATACAGGCCGGGTTGAAAGGACAATGACGTTTGAGACTGGGATTGAGATAAAAGAAGGGACGAAGCTTGCTTTTCAATTACAAAACTTAAAGCAGTTCAAGATCGTCATTGGAGGAGTTCTTGAGTCAGAAAGTAAATATGTCATACCCAGTGCGAAGCTAGTGATTGTAAGTGACTTTGAGTTTCCTTCGTAGGTAGCATCAACACAGGTTCCAAATATTTGAGTTGGCGAAAAAGGTGCATGTAAAATTGTATGACATATTTTTTAAAAACTGAATGGCTTCAAAAGACTTCAGGTTCCTATCCAAAATTCTACCGTTGGACTTTTTAGACATTTTGAATATTTTTGAAGCGCATTCATAATTTCAGCTGATTTGAGGATGTGACGTCATCTAATTTCTAAATCATATACAAAAAAAAGCGGCAAACTTTAGCTTAAGACAATATTGTAGATATCCATAAACTATGGTTTTCTTGGATATTATTTCATGTTGCGTTAAACAGTTTAGAAATTGCGATGGCTTTAAGTTTTTTTGAAAATTCTGGATGAATTTTCAAAATATAAGAAAAGCACTCCAGTTGTGAAAATATTGAAGATTTCAAAAAAGTCAAACTGCCGAACTATAGCGAACAAGCTAAAGTTTGTTTGAAGCCATTCCGTTTGTTTGAAGCCATTCAGTTGAAAGAAATGCTTCGTTGAATTTTACACCGACCTTTTTAAAGATTTGGAACCTATGCTGATAACATCCAAATGAATATAATCTAGCCATGGATACTTATTCTAAAGATTGGAAGTTTTCTGTGTTCCATTAAAGTTGTTCCATTTTCTTGATTACGGAAATTCACTGAAGATTCTTTCACCTTTGCAGAAACGATTAACAGGTGCAGAACCACCTTCGACGTTTCATGGTGCTTATGGATTTGTTGGGTTTACTGGTCCTGGCGTGCCAAGTTGGGCCAAATTACAGCAGACGGGCATTGGTCATGGAAAGACATTTGCAAAATTTCGATTTTGGCTCTTTCCAAAGCGTGAGTACAATCACTGCTATTCTTTGCAAATTGGATAGGCGATTTGCTTGCCGTTTTAGATCTTTGTACTAAGGTCCGAGAAACGAAACATTGTAGCATAACTGTATGTGCGAAAAAAGAGTGGTCACCTTGTTTCGTTTAAGAGCACGTAGCTCATTGTTTAGAGAAGATACAACAGCGATATAGGGCCTCGTGTGACTCTAGCTATTATTGAGTTACTATTGACTTGCTCTTGAGTAAACGGTCAAGGTACCAAGTCTACAAAAACTATGATTTTTGTGAAGTGGTAGCTACAATGGTAGCTACGGGTGCAAAAATGAAGATGAAGGTGAAGTTGCCGAATTGCCCTGTATCTTAGATCAAAGGCTTGTATGCCACTCTACCGTTTAAACTCTCGTCACAGCGCCTGCGCTCCCAACAACCTTAAGCTAATTGCAGTGGCGGCGCCAGCTGTGAAAAATCCGAGAGAAATGGGGGGATTCTGACGTAAGTTTTCAATCTATAGGTATACCCAACTAATTTTATGCCATTTTCCTTTCACAATTTTTGCCGACTTTTGGATCTGGGGGGACAAGTCTCCCCTGTCTCCCCGTGGCGCCACCACTGTCTAATGGAAATTAAATTTTTCATCATTTTACCTTTCAGCACCTTTCTTGCTTAGTAGCATGGTATCTGTTGGCTTTGCGCGAGGTACAGCGTCAAAACCATCCATGAAGTTCAGTGAACATGACCTAACAGGCCTACTCAAACCAGGATTTAATATAGCTGTTCTCAATGACTGGACTGGATCGCTAGAATCATTTCGAAATTTCAACACACATACCAGACGATCTCCTGATATTCCAAATATGGTGAAGTTTCTCAATAATCTGCCAGTTGATCGAATGGTAGCTGGGATCGTGATTGGAGATTGTTTTAGAGGAATTGAGAAAAATAAACAAATTCATGCTGCACTTGTAAGTTACTTTTCGGGTAAAGTTTGAATTTGATTCACATACAGAGGGATGTTAATCCCCATACTGTCCTCAAGTTTCATACAGCCAGCTAATAAGCATTTAGAAACAACGCTGAATTGAATTCTGATATCTTAAAGTGTTGATAAAGGCTTTGACTGTATCAGCTGCCATATAGTAAATCTTGAATAAATCGAATGGGAGGAAAGTACCTCCATTTAGACTTATGACGATGAGTCTTTTGTTTCCCTGTGCTCTTTGACTTGATGATGGCGCTTTTTGGTCAACAGAGACTCATAATATCACTCCGAAAAATCTAGCCCTATTTAGGCCCAAAGTTCGCAATTCCTAGAGTGCCAATCAGATTGCGAGATTTGGCAAAGAATGATGCTGTCGAATTTTTAGTTCGAATGATGTAGTCGACTAGATTCCGAACGAATTGGCAGCGGCAGGCAGTCGAAGATTTCTCTGGTTTGTTTTGATCTAAGAAACATGGAAAATGTAATGTTGAAAGAATCATTTTGCACTCACCAGGTAAACTGAACTTCTTTCTTCAGATTTATACCAAGCTTCGTTTATTAAATTCTGCTCAACGTGGTTTTTATCGCATTCTTTTCTGAAGAGTGACCGCTGAACAGAGCTAAAGCAGTGGTTCGATCATGATTTGATCGATCGAATGCAGAAAGTAGGGTCAACTTTTTTGCTGTTTCATTCTGAGTCCCTGTTGAGCAAGGTTTACCGCAGGGAAACAAGAGACTCATCATGTAAGGTTAGGTAGTACCTCCGTTCACAATAAACCCTTGAGCTATTTTACAAAACAGTCTGGATCGAGCAATATTTTCATACATTTTTTACGAAAAGCTCGATTAAGTAGCATTGGAACTTCAAAGGTAGAAAAATGGCAAAAGTGTCAAAAGATTATTAGGATTAATCTTACAAATTCTACCAAATATGTCAAGAGCAGATATTTGCTTGTGTGTTTGCTGTCTTTTGAAATTCTGACGAAGTGTCGTTTTTCTTTTATGTTAAGGGACGTCTTCTCGCTGCTCCCATCAAACTGAAGAAACGTGGTGCCAGCTTTGCATTTATTGGCGCAACTTTCACTGGTGGTGCTAGAAAGCCTCCTTATATCGAACAAGCTTCGGTGGAACCTGGGAAGGGTACTGCTAACCTTTCACCATCACTTGGATTTAGTTACAAGCCACAAGGTAGGATCAGAATTTGATTTCAATTTTCTGTGAAAATAGGAATCTTCTATCTTCATTATTTCTGAAAAGATTTCCGACCGCAAATTCCAGCAACTGGCAGCAGATTTTATCCTTCTACTTCTCAAACACAATTATTTTTATGAGAAACCTTTCATAAGAGATTCTATTAGCCATAAAGTCCTCAAAGATAAAGATCTCAACAATAGCTTTCTTCTCAGAACTGCAAGTGTCCTTAATTTCAACTGGCTGTGATGATCCGGGACCTCATCGAAGTAACGGCGTTAGATGTCATCTTGCTAGATGCGCCATTAAAGTAAACAACAGGGAGATGTCATTGAAAGGACGAGGGATGAATGTTGTTGCTGTCAGTAAACTGAATGCACATATATTGGCTAGAAAAGTTTTTGAAACTGGCAAATCCGTGAAGGAAGCTGAGAAAATGGCCAGGTTCCTTGAATCGTTACCGTTTGGGACTGTCGTGCTTGGTGCAGTGAAAGATGACGCTTATAAATATTTTCACAGAAAGAAACTCAAAGCTGCAATGGTAAGTTCAAAGACGTATTACTAACCATGATTCTTTGCGTGGTGGAAAGACAAAACAAATAAAACGTAAATCAGATACACTGTACTGATGACATGTCAATTGTTGGCCTACTCTCCTTGGCTCCTACGCACAGCACAAGACGAAAACATTGGAAAAGCTCTTTAATGTGCAACTCTTCATTCTGCTGGACTTAATTTACTTTAACATTCTCATAGCTCAGCTATTTCCTTCTACAAATGCCCTGTTTTACAATATTTATTTCTTGTTTTCTTTTAATGTTCATCCTCGTTGCGTCACCACAATTCCTTTGTATTCGATCTCATCTTTCGAATCTTCTTTTCCATTTACTCTCGTTCCACGTTCCACTAATCTTTCTTCACTTGATAACGGGCTTCGCTCGAAACTTCGTTAAATGTCATACTCTTTTGAAAGTAAAATTTATAGTACATCAATTGTTAATTTGAAGAGCAGATAGCACGCCAGTTTCAGCTGTGATGTGGCTCAGGAAACGCCTGCTGGCGCTGTCTGCGATGTGATATGCGACCTCGTTTCTATTGACGTAGCAACGGAGCAATTATAATTAGGTTTGCCTAGCAACGAAATCTTTGCTGTGGAGAACGACCAAGAAGAAGACAGATGGATTTGAAATATATTCATTTAAGGTTTCACAGGATTTCAACTTTCCTCACTATTTTATACACCGTTCGACTCCCATTCGATTGATCGGAATAACTCGAAATTGCGAAAGTTTCGAATCGGTTGCCGTCTCTGAAAGTCGTTGAAGCGCGAGAATGGGCCTAAAGCAGAACCGGTGCAAGTACCCCGAAAGAAAACTAAAATATCTCGCGAGTCTCATACTATCTCAGAAAAATTTTTCGCTTGATTTATTGCCAATAGTCATCCAAAAGCATCTTCGATTGCTCAAAGCTGGGCGGGGTTGGGCAGAGTGAAATTTTTACGAGTGCGTGCTTGGAGCGTGACAAAGAGGTTGAAGTGGCCTAAGCTACCGCTGAAGAAACTTAGCCGCTGCAGCTAATTCATGATTTATAACGGCTAAACGAGTTTCGCTATCCAAAGATAAAACATTTAAAAGTCACATGAATGTCTAAACTAGCCTAAAATGCTTACCACTGTTGTAGAAATCCAATCCAAAAACGCGATGCACTTATCCGTCCAAACTTCAGTTTCCATCATGGTTTCACTGCGAAATGCGCGATCCGCTGCGAAGGAGGCGCATATCACATCGCAGAATGCAACTCAATGCGCGATTCCTCTCCCGTGTTTAGCTCCCTGGATGTAACTGAGCATATTCTCTAAGCCGCAGTGAACGATGATGATGATAATAATGATTGCCAACCTGCAATGAAATCTGATTGATAGATTTAGGGTCCCTTGTTTGTTTGGCTGACTTTCTTGATGCAATAATACACATCACTTTGCAGAAAAAGTTGCTTGGTCAAGACCCGGAAAGGATTGATGCTCGGGGTGCTTATGCTTTCATTGGATACAAAGGAAACGTACTGAAAAAATGGGTGCAACAGAGGCAAACAAACCGCACAAAAGGAGGCATATTGATGGATGCAACTGTACCATTAAGACCAGGTTAGAAAAGGAGTTGGCTTAGGCCTATATGCAGACAAGAGCTGCAGTAGAAAAATTTGTTACACTAAATATCGTTTGTATAGGAGATTTGTATACTGGCAGAATTTATCAGACAGCACAACGGGATATATTAGACAATCTTAGTTTTCAATACCCTGTAAGACCTCTCTTAAATTTTGAAAATAAACACAAAATTGTATGAAGCTTTCGTGGTCATTGGACTGCACTATTATCATTTTGATCGTTTTATTACTCATTTGAAGTATTGCTTGACCCGAGGGGCATTTCACTCCCAAAAATCTCGTACACCTTTGGCAAAAACCCTTTTGTTTTCAAGAAAAATCCATCAAAAATCCGTGTAAATCCTTTTGTTCTGAAAAAATCTCGTACGCTTCCCAATGAGTGAAGTGCCCCTCGGCTTGACCAAAAGATGGCGGATGCAATTTGACTTTGACCAAATCCAGAGCTACTTCACTAAATCAATCTAGGCTAGGCGTAAATGAAAATATTTTGCATTTTTCCATCAAAAATCGGTGCAAAACTCATTCACGGAGAAGTGCTGAAAGTGTGTCCGCTAAAGTGCAAACTAGCCCTATTTTCATTTACGCCTAGGCCTAGATTGACTTAGTGAAGTAGCATTTTCTTTGGTCAAAGTCAAATTGCATCCGCCTTCTTTTGGTCAAGCCATACTTCAAACAAGTATACAACTATCAAAATGATAATAGTGCAGAATAGTGCAGAATGGAAAAAGAATGGTCATGATCGCTTCACCTAAGTTTGTGTTTGTTTTTGAAATGTATAAGGGCTGAAAGCTGAAACTGTCTGATTTATCCCGTTGCCTGATCTATCCTGCATGAACAGTAACTCTTTATCAAGCGCAGTCATACCATCATGCAAGTAACTATAGATTCCAAATTTTTGCTCTTCAGAGCTAAAGATTTCACTTGTTTCAACGACATGCATGGACTCAGGAAGGATCAATTATAAATGCTTGTTGGGTCGAAATAGAATACAGATTAATGGGAAGGAATACACGAAGGATAAACAAGGCTTTAGCATCGCTGTCATGGACTTCAAAAGTGGCGATGTTGAAAAAACAATTACATTTGACTTATATTTCAATCCTCACTCCTCGAAGGAAATAGAAGCTTTTATTAAAAGGCAGCCGAGGAATAAAGTTATATGTGGTGTGGTGAAAGATGAAGGATACAACAGACTGACACAGGGTGTCAAGAATGCTATTGTAAGTGTATTTTTTTCAATTGGTTTCAAAAGGGAGGGGTTGCGGATGTTCTCAAAACATTTATTGATATATTCTTTTTATACCTTCAATCCAAAACTCTTGAGACACTTTGCTTTTGTAGGAAGTTCTAAGTTAACATCCCGCCATAGCAGTCTAGGAAGCTGATGAAAAAATTTCATAGATGACATCACAACTATGCGTTCCTCAATCAAATAAGCATTGAAATTGGGGTGAGAAGGATCTTTAGCAGTGGAAAGTAGTGGTTTACTGGCAGAGAAGGCTTCTTTCAACACAATACATATTTGTCTCATCGAGTTTTGGCCAGGATTTTAGCATCTGAATGTTGTTTTACGAAAACTTTCATTGCAACTGAAATATTAGCTAAGTACGCGCTCTCTAGCCTACCAGCTTAAACTTCTGATCAAAACTTACTTTTGAGAATGCATCAATCGGCGAGAAGATTTCATCATTATTGCACTTATTTAGACATTTTATTTTTTAAAGGCATCACTGCTGCATAAGAAGACAGTTCCTCATAAGATAAGGACAGCATTTGCATTCGTTGGTTTTACTTCACCGGGAAATTATTTGTGGATACAAGGAACCGAGTTCTACAAAGGACGGTCTAAACTAGATGTTGGAGTCCCACTAGTACAATCTGGTAAGTTGCAGTCGGTTCTAATTTGGTCACTGTGACCACCCAGATATACACTGTGGCTAAAATTACCCGGCCATCTTGCATAAACGTTAAAAGTGCATTTTTATTTTAATCCTGTGCAACCAATTAGGTTAGTTTGTCACTCTTTGTTGCTGTAGGTCAATGTTTTGTGTAGATTCCGAATGTCAAGTTGTTTTAAGAATGCATGCTCCATTTATTTGTGATTTTACGATGATTTTCACAGGGATTGTTGGAATTACAGCAGGTAAGCCAGCTGAGTTTTTCTCTTTTCATTATAACCAAAATGCGTTGAAATCGGCTTCAAGAAAAAGTTTTGAGACCAAAATACATTGTATAACCAAGGTAGAGACCAAAAAGCATTATAATTTGGTTGAGCCACAGAAAAATCGGTGCAGCGTTATCAACTTTTAGATATTTAAATGATTTAGCTTATCTTCCAAACCTTTGCTTTGTGGTGTGGACCACAGGCTGATACGATACGATATGAAGTACCCAACCCAATTTAAAAAATATCACTGTTGGCACAAAATTCATCCTTTAATAAAATTTTCTACAGAGAAGAGACTATAAACAGTAAACTTCTCCTTTGCTTTACAGGTTTTTATTAGGTTGCCTCGGTAATGTATGTTCTAATTGGTACCGTGTTTCTCCCATAGATTATCTCATTTTTTCACGTTTTTGTTTAGGTTGTGTGTTTCCTGCTGTGCCTCAAAATGGTTATTTAAGACGAGTTGAATACGACATCACACAGGAAGTTGAATACAAATGTAGACGTGGCACAAAATTAGAAGGGGCACCACAGGTATGCGGCAACAATGGAAAATGGATTGGAGTCGCCCCGAAATGTGTTGGTGAGTTCTTTAGTAATAGCAACGAAAAGTGCGGATTTTATGTAAATAGACCTTTTAGCTATTCTACAAAAGAGTCTGGAGGGAGCGATATTTTTATACATTTTTATGCACGAGGTTCGATTGAGTTCAGGTTTGACAGGTTAGAGACAGGTTAGACTGGTTAGACAGGTTAGAGCTTCTATCACTAATGACCACATTCGAAAATTCAACAAAATGTATCTAGATCTTGTTAGATTCAGGTGGAAAATAAGAAAATAAGAATTTAGCCAATAGTGAGAGGCTACTATATATCATCAGATTTTTTTGGTTCTCAGAGCTTCTTACAACTTTTTCAAAGGCTCTATAACAATATTTAAGATTACTACCTGTGTTCTGGTGATCATTTCGGAGCAAAATCTCTTTAAGCCTTTCCAATGTTTAGACATCACAGACATCACTCAAGTACCTTCTAAGTAATACGATACAGGAACAAAGTGAAAATAAATTGAAAATATAACAAACTCACCAACAACTACTACAACGCGATTAAACATTTTTTAATATTTCTTCAATATTTGATGCCACCTGTGGCGTGATCCTAAATTAAACTTATCTTTCAGCTAGCGGAGGACAAGGTGGCTCAAGCGAAACTTCATCAGATGGCGGCACAAGTGATGGTGAGACAGATTCATCATTCTTTGATTGGACCACTCTTTCATCGGCACAATCAAATTCATTGTCCCCTGCAGTTTCTTTTGTTTCTCCAGCACTTATTTTGTTCAAACGTTTCATACATGACTGAAAAATGCGAAACGTTAAATAACGAAATGACAGACAATTGTTTGATTATTTGCTATCAAATTTGAGATTGTATCAAACAATTATTTTATTTTATTAACCAAGAATCTAGATCATATTAGATGATACGTTGTAGCTTAATGCGTTGAGGATGACGTGAAATTTATCTTTTGTTACACTTTCAAGAGAATTTGTTTTGTTCATTTTTACAGAGTCACATAAACTCTTGATTAAGGCCATCATCGCAGAGGACAACGCTTTCGTAACTGCAAGGCTTGTTATGTGAAACGGGCTTTGTGCGCTTAAGTATCCAGTCTCAGGATTCAATAGGATTTCACTCATGAAATAGACGGCATGTTTTCACTCACAGCAAACACGATTTCAGCTCTATCAACAACAACAACAATCCACAGGGGGCCTATTTCTTAATGTTTCAATAGGGCCCCCAACTAAGTTTATTCTAATAACACAAATACTACATGCGCCCTTTTCTTATCTATGTTGGTCTTCCTTTTTTTTTACTTTGTGCTTGATCATGCTTTATTGTGAAACAAGGAGGGAACATGGCTGCCCAACAAGGGGGGGGGGGAGATAAGCGTAGACCCTAATTTAGACACGAAAAAGAATGCATTGAAACACTTATTACCTTTAACTCTCGAGGTATCTAGTGTTTTGTATAGTCAGTCATCATAATGGCTAAATATATGTTCCTATTGCCTCTTCAAATGCCACTGTTCATGCCACCTTTTTTGTCTTCCCATTTGAGTTGCCTTTTAACCTGCCAGCTAGAAACCGTTTTATTGTCTAGATCGTTGAATGCTGCAGCTTAAGATCACACTTTTTGATATAAAAACACGTCGAGTGATTTTTTGCCAGTAAAGCCAAAATTAGGTTACAAACCAAATGTAAATGCTCGTGATCCTAATTCCAATCTTTTTCATCTTTCTAGACAATAAACAGTTTGTAGTTGGCAGACGAAGGGTAAGCCCAAAGGAGACAACCAATGCTGGAAAAACCTTCAAAGTGGAACGAATAGCGATGCAAACAATGGGAAATTAAAAGTTGGCAGAGAAAGAGGTGCCTCAACAGAAACAACGAAAGGTGGAACAACCAGAAATGACACAATTAAAAGTGGCACAAATAGTGACGCAAACGGTGAAAATTCTGAATCTGGCAGACAAATGGGTGGCTCAAAGGGATATCGTTCTCTTTGAGCCACCTCTTTCTCTGCCAGCTTCGAGGATGGGAAAGCCAATGAGGGACAACCAAGCATGGCAAAAATAGTGTCGCAAACAAAGAAAAGTTGATGGCTCAAAGGGAACAACAAAAGTCGGGAAAACCAAAGTTGGCTTAGGAACAGGTGTTTTAAAAGGGACAACAAATAGTAGCTCAACCACATGTTCAACGAAAGAGTGGCAAAAATAATAACCCAGTCTTGGAAGTGATGGCATAAAAAATAAGACCAAAATTTGCACAAATATTGACACGACAGATTCTTGTTCATCATTGACTCAATCAAACACATCATCGAGGGCAATTCCATTGATTCGTTCTACAATTACTTTATTGAAGACATTCACACACAACGCGATCTGAGATTAGTGGCCAAGCGGCTTATCAAGTTCATGTTAGGTACGTGAAGTTAACCTTGGTCGGCTGGGTTCAAGATTTAAATGAGCAATCCAGGGACTTCGCAGTGAATCTAAGTTTTTTCAAAAATCAAATCTGACGTGATCAATAGCCAGTATTCAAAATCTTACGTCAGTTGAATCAATTTTCCGCAGCAAATGTGTAACAATAATAACCTGGTTTTCAAAAGATACAGTTAGATTACTGATCTTGACTTCAGGATCAGGTCATCTTTGTTCCAGATTAGTAGAGATGTTTATTAAAAAATGAGTTTTTAGATTTTTAAGATTCTGAATCTGAGCATGGGATCAGAAGAACTGCTGGTCAGGGAATTTCAGCTTCTGCTGCTGATGTTGATCGTGATTTCAATCATTTTTGGAGATGCTGTAAGTGCAGGAGGTGAGTAGAGTTTTAGCCCCTCTCACTTGCCTAATGAAGTATATGTGCTTGTTTCACAAGGAGTTTACCTAATAAATATCTTGCAGGTAATCCTCTAGGCTTTTAAAGGCTTTATCTATCAAAGCTAGCTTACTAGTTTTATTCATCTTCTTTGCTTTAAAATGTTAGAAGCTTTTGCGTCTGTTAGGCCTTGAATAACAAAGTTTGACGTCTGCTCTTTCTTGATTGCCTGTTCGATAGCCGTTGACAGGCTACCGTTTTGAATGCTTCTATTTAGTAGAATGTTGATACTTAAAAAGCGAGTCAAATTGCATAAATTTCCAGTTCTTTTCCATAAATTAGCCTAGAATCATGGAATTTCAGCCATTGTTACAGTGGAGCCTCCATTAACGGACACCTCTATACAACGGACACCTCCGAACAACGGACAAATATTTTCGTCCCAAAATACACTATGGCAAAAGGTGACACCTCCATACAGCGGACACCTCTCTACAACGGAAGAAAAAACTGGTCCTATATGTGTCCGTTATCCACTGTATATCTGATTCATTTTCCTTCACTTTCTTGACAATTCTGTTTTCTTTTACAGTTAGAATTGACATTGTCCAAGTGAATCTCTATAGTTATGGTTTGAAGGACCCAGGTCATAGCAGCCGTGCCTTGTCAAAGATTCTTGTTTATGGCAAACGAGACAGCAAATTAGTTTACGAATACAAAACACAAGCAAACATTAAACGTGGATTCTTATTTGTCATTTTGAATAAATTCAGTGGTCTTGTAGAGTTTGAAGCTAAGTAAGTTTTGTTTTTATATCATTCTTTTGTTTTTAAATCATTCTCGCTCATTGATAGTTACTTTTCATGCTTTCGATTTGGTTGATCGTCTTATTTATCGAAATATTACTCTTCTCATCTTGGTAAAGAGATTTGTTTGTTTGTTTCAGTTTTGATGCAACTGTCAAGAATTCTCCGGATGTCAAGAAGATGACCGACTTCCTGAATTCAGTTCCGAATGAAAGAATTATACTCGGTACGGTTTATGGCGATGCTTCAATGGGCACTGCTGGAAATGTTCTGTTTCTTGATGCTATGGTACGTTTAAACATGTTTTGGCGTCTTTAGCAGAATATCGGACGAGTTAGAAAAATGCTTAGACGTCTGAAAGGTTGTGGCTTTCAAATAATTTATCATATTCATTCAAATTTGGTATCTATGAAGCTGAATCTCAACTTCTTAAGTAGTTTGTCAAAATTGATTTTATTGTTCTCAAGTTAGAGAATGACGTCGTGCATAAATATGCATCAAAACCCTTCAAAGAAATGCCTAAAATTCTTCAATAGATTTTGTTGCAATTTGACTTCACATTTATCATAATTAAACCGTACCTCTATATCTTATGTCTGAAGCATTTACTGAGTATATAAAGAATTAGATAATTTAGGCGCTCGGCAATCAACCTAACTTTGGTTCATTGGAATCCACCTAAAGCTAAGTTTCTAAAAGTGGAAGTTTTTGTGCACCTGGTATTGAGTGTATTTTGCTTTCTTTTCAGCATCGAGTCTTGGGGCAACGAATAAAAACTTTGCATTATGGAGGTGGTTATTTCCTTAGAGGTCATTCTGTATTGCGAGATGAAGCTAAGCCATCTAGTTTTCAAAAGGCTATTGCATTCAAACGTGGACCTGGCATTTTTCAAACGAGGACCCGTGTGACCACTACATGTAGGTTATGTCCATTTTGATGTTATTTCTTTTTTATATGATTCAATTCCTACTACTTTATTCCTTTCTTTGACGTAATTACTTGTATGAAAAATGTGAGTCTAATTGATGGAACCTGTGACAGAAAAATATCCAGAGATATGAAAGCATGGAGGCCTCAAACCATTTCTGGGACTGCTGCAAACCTATGATGACTGTGTCGCTTGAATTTGAACTTGAATAAGAAAATTTAGTTTGATAAATTTGGTTGTATGGTTTTGAAATTACAAGCGATTTTATGAATATCCTTCAAATAACGCCTAACCCCTTCCCTTTGAAGTCACTCTTTTGGTGTCTCTAAAGCCAACTAAGCCCCCCCCTGCCTGGAGAGTTTGATGAAGATTTTACGACAAATAGCAACAGATGCAGATGATCAGAAAGCTTCATAGAAACTTAATTGATTAATTGATTGATTCATTGATTTTACCGCTCACATCTTATTATATATACTTTTTCTGATTACAGCTGTTCGTATAATAAGCAAATCAGTAGCTTGTGATGACCTAAGGACACAACGACAACCAGGCAAGAACTGCGACGATGCACCTAATTCCATTACAGTTAATGGTGTGGAACATTCACCAAAGAAGCTTGGCTTGAATATAGTGGTAGTATCACGGGAGATAGGACATGTTATCGCCTCAGATACCTTCGATTTTTCAAAAAAGACGGATGAATCAAAACGCTTTAGTGAATTTGTTGGTGCGATGCCAAGGAATGCAGTTGTAATCGGATCTGTTAAAGGTGATATTGGTTCTAATTTTGAGGAAAAAGCAAAACAAACGCTGGTAGGTATTTTTGAATTATTTTTTTTTTGTTACCGCGGTGCTGATTTCATGGAGGATAAAGCATTAAATACATACACCCTAGGCTGCTTTAGGCTGCTTTCTGGTAAATCTTTTCCTTTCAATATACAGACATGTCTTCTAAGAACCTCTTTTCCCATTCACAGCGAGTTGTATGTTAACAATTGTTGCTGTTTGCCTACTTTCTTGCTTACTTGCTTGCTTGCTTGCTTGCTTGCTTGCCTATTTGCTTGCTTGCTTGGAAGTATACATCTAATCATGTACATTTAGACAACTTTAGTAGTTTGTTAAAACAAGCTCTAACTCCTTTGCAGATTGCTGGCCCAGTAGTTTTTGTTGACATATTGAAATTGGGTTCAATCATTTCTTTAAAATCATACCTACAATTCAGAATCCACCTATTTGAGATGCTAAATTGGAAGTAGTTTTAGCATTTTGTCCGAAATTTGATTTCATGGTCAAAGCTTTTTTGAATTCACATTATTTTTACCGCCATAATTTCAAAAGGAGGTAGATATTTATACGAAAATTTGTTTTTACGCTAAACTTGATACGCAAAGCAAGATTCTGGAGTCAATAATGCAAAATATGAAGGAATAAAAAAGCTCTCGCTTTGACACTATTAAATTTAACTTCTTTTTCAAGTCTAAAGTTTCATTTTTTGCGTGTATATTTAGTTAATTGTGTTATGAATTCTGGATTTTGAGCTGTATCATTTTGTCCTGAAGAGATTTTGTGTTACGGATAATTTCATATGAATCAAATATAAATATGAATGAAATTGAAATCTTGAAACTGTGGATTTAAGTAAATTTAGAAATTTATTGTTTTCCTTTCAAAATATGGTATGATCTGCTTGGAACGAGAAGTATTCATCTTCCACTGCGTCGATCAGCATATGCCTTCATAGGAGTTCATTCTGTGTCAACTGAATTCAGATGGGATGCACGAAGCTTGCGCCGTTTTGGGAGAAAACCCCGGTTTAAAGGAGGTATCGCGATGGGAAGCAGCTTCTTTGTAAAGCCAGGTAATGTGAGTGATGCAAGAATATAGCGTATCTAGATTTTTCCAAGTGCATAGGGCCAGAGTATAACTTATCCAGAACAGAGCGCGATTGTATGGAGGAACAATACTATGAAATATATCCTTTGCATGAATATGATTGAATGACCCTATATAAGCAATCTTATGTAACCAAGAGCATGTTTCATAAAATTCATCCAGATTCCATTTTCTTCTGGGTACGTTATGTCCTTGCCTGGCACACAGTACTACACCTTTGGCTGCTCAACAAAAAAGTCTGGATAGAGCAATATTTTGATAATTTAAGTAGCATTAACGCTTGCTTCTATCGATTTAGTTCACTTTCGAAAATTCTACTGCGAGATTTGATGTTCCATCATGTGCGTAGAATAATCGCTCTTGATAGCTTTGCTTTCAATTTAGCAAGTTCCATGTCTTCTTTTAGGAGCCATTTCTTTTGCGTTTATTCGTCACTAATCACTACATATCTGGCAGTTTTTATTCAGCTCTTCAAAATTATAATTATTCTTCTTCTCTTTGATAGATATTGACATTGAACTACAGTCAACTACTTGCACAGGCAAAGGGACTCCTTCATGCCCAACTCAGTCACCAGTCGTCATCAAAGTCAATGGCCTACAACCAAAAATTCTTTCCTCCTCAGGACGCAAACGAGGCTTTATTTTTGTGACGGTCAATCCTGCAACTGGGATGCTTGAGAAAGCATTTCACTTGGATACGCATGCTAAGGACGTTGATCTTCAAACTTCAATGGAAGCTATTGAGAAGCCAAGAATTCTCCTGGGTGTAGTGAAAGAAGATGCTTATAAACGTTTGAGTGAAAGTTCGAAAAAATATCTGCAGGTGATTAACTATTATTCCAACAATCAGTAGTTATAAACAAGTAACTGATTGCCATGCTATTCAGATCTGATCTATTCTATAAATAGGTCAAATTACCCGATGGGTCAACTCTAGAAATCCAGTTGTAACCGGCCTTGTCTCTCAACTATTGATGTTGACCCTTTTCTCTCTTTTTTGTTGAAAAAATCAACCCCTTTGCGAGCTTTTCTCTGACTGATGTGGAAAATATTGCTCCTTTTTCTAGGATTTATCTAAGTAAGGTGGAGCTTATCAACCAGTTTGAAATTACTTGGATTAACATATCAGAGCCTAGATAATTCTATTTCCTTGCAATTCTACTTCTTCAGAGGTACGAGAAAGACTAAAAACAGCTATTATTAAAAGAATTCTATAGGCTAGAAAATAGACGTGGTAATGCATGTAAAACCCTTGCTGTAAAGAACAAAACATTGCCCTTCTGTGTTAGTTCTCAGTCCTACATTTACAGGAAATTCAACCTCCTTTCTCAGAGATTTCATAGACATGCATGGTGTCACTTGGACCCCTAGAGCTGACATACTGGGCCAAATAAACACCTACACACCCATTGTTTCCTTAGATACACAATGAATAGGCACGTGTCAAAGTTGTTGAATGAAATAGATTTTAGATTTTTAACTTGGCTGAGGCCAGCTTTTAACTATATCAATCCCTGTTAAAAGCTACAAACAACTGGTTTGCTTTGGGGGAGCAACAACACCACAATGCAATTCGTGACCGTCATATCAAAACAAACTCTGTCAAACTTATGACAGAAGTCTCTGTGCAACACAAAGCCTTTGAGGTAGTTCATCTAAGTACATGGCCGCAAAAGCTTTGTGTTTCATGAGGTTCTTTCAGTCAAAGATTTGAAAGAATTCGCGTATGATTTGACAGTCAAGAGTAGCATCTTGGTATTGATTGCCCCCCTCCCAAAGCACATATTGATTCCCACCCCCCCCCAGAGCACAAACAGATTCTCATTCAGTTCCTTCAATTCAGGACACGTGGCTTGGTAAACCTGTGACATTATCTGCTGCATACGAGGCGTATGTATTTATTGGTGTAAATTTGGATGTGAAACCAGTCTGGGTAGAACAGATTCGAAAAGCTAGAGGGGCTGGGAGAGCACACCTGAAGGTCAAAGTGCCAATAGGAGTTAGAGGTATTTATACGATGAATACCTTTGTATGTTCATGTTTCTAGTTTCATAGTTAAAATGGAGAGTCAGAAAAAGCGATCATCACTTGAAAGGCAGCCGTTCGGTCAATATTACTATGGTAATATTGGGACATGTCTTGTTTGATAGCTGACATGTTCAGTCTGATTTCAAAATTACCTGACTTAAACAGGCCGCACCGTTTTGAAGATATGAGGGATTTTTGGAGAAAGCTCCTCAAGGAACCACAAAAATGGCCTGAAATAACGTCTTCTTAAAATTCTTCTTTACAGCAGTGACTTGGATACGCTTAAGCATCAACTTATCCTTTCCATAAAATTTACATTTCATCTTTATCATTATCACAAATGTATTCCGAGTCATTCCATTCGGGGGAAACAGCAACCAGGCACCTGATAGTAGTTAATGATTTTTGTTTGTACATATTTTCGCTTGCGGTTAGTGACTGCCGATGGAACGAGTTCTCTATTGTGAATACAGGATACAGGATTGAAACGTCGTTTTTAGGGCGGTTTAGGGTTCTTCGTTGTTAACGTATGGGTAGCAAGAGCCCTTACCCCTCCACCTGAACACCTTATTTTCTAAACTAATATTCATTCTTTGCTTTTTAGGTTGTATAAATCCAAATGATCCTAAAGGCGGCAAAGCGAATCAAAGAAGATACAAGTTTCTTGAGTCTGCAAGTTATCAATGTAATAAAGATTTAATAATGATGGGGATACCTGCGAAATGTATGGTGGATGGAAGCTGGAAAATTATGTCTTCCAATCTTCCAAGATGTTTCCCAGATGGTAAAGTTATATTTTCTAGCCTTACTTCTTTGCTTGCGTTTAGACTTGGCTGACTTCTTTTCAGACAGGCTTCTACTCAAACCATTCTGCAAAAGACATCAGTCTTCGCACGCAGGATATTACTTGTCTGTCCTTCGATTTTGTATCTCTTTCTATCTTGCACCCACTTCGCTTCTTGTTGCCATTGTAAATCAACAAAACAACTAAGAACTGTATCATTTTTGTGGATTCTGAAAAACAGTTTTATCTAGACGATTTTCTGGTCCCAATTTTCTTATTCTTCACAGCTTGATGTAATTTACTGCTTTTCAAAGACGAGTACAGTAAAAAGCTGTATGTAAGAACCTTCCCCGTATAATCACATGGCAGACAAGAGGAATTCTCTCAAGCAACAGAACTCTGTAAGTTTTCTTTTCAGATATTGACGAATGCAATGATGGCAGTGCAAAATGTCCACAGAATAGTAAATGTATAAATACGATTGGTTCATTTCGATGCCAGTGTAACAGAGGATATTCATTAGAGAGCAATGTTTGCGTTGGTAAGCTTATATGATAGATTTTGATATTTATTTTCTGTTTTCTGTTTTCTATTTTCTTGAAAATTGGTTAATTGGTAGTCTTGTTATTTTCTGTCGAATCTTGTGTGACTACTTGCTCTAATACTGTCATGTTTTTGCCTGTTCTCAAGCAACTAGGTTGTGGAATTTTGCACCGATTTTTCACAAAAACTTGGAAGCTAAAGCAATGCTGTTCTCAAGTGCATTTTTTCAAACAGAACTCATTTCAAATTTATTTGCATTGATCCTCCTTAACAACTGATTCATTTCAGGGAGGCGCAACGCTACTTAATTGGAAATGAATTTTACATACAATAGTCATCCAAATGGAACCTTCTGGTGACTCATAGATCAATTTACAATATTTGTCTTATGAATCACAACGTATAGCATGGAAAAGAGTAGCCTGTATTTCAACGTGCATCCCTTGCACGCACCATCTCCTGGCTGGCATTTGTTGCTGCCATTTTCATGCCCCATAAAAGTGTCGACAACAAACGCCGATCAAGAGATGGCACACCGAAGGTATGCTGGTTGAAGCAAACTCTTTAAGTAACAGAGCAACGGCTATTTAGATGTTTGCAATTCATATGAAATATAACAGAGAATCATTGCCCATGCTTGTTCTGTAATCAGTTACCTTCCTTTTCAGATGTGAATGAATGCAAGGATAAAAGTTTGTATTCTTGCCCAACGAACAGTTATTGTGTAAATAAAGTTGGAACGTATGAATGCCATTGTAACAAAGGATACAAACGAGAGAAAGGCCACTGCATAGGTAAGTAAGTTTTAGCTCGTTAATTTTGTTTTGCAAGGCACTAACATTGATTTCTAGATACTATGAATCATTAGGCTTCGATTTTTTTGCAAAATCTTCCAATGTTTAATAAACAGATTAAGGCCAGTAGGTAACATTGCTGATTTTAAAGGAATTAATTATTTTAGATTTTCTTTTATTTATAAGTGTCATCCTTTCAATCAATCAATCAATCAATCAATCAATCCATCAATAAGTCAATCAATCAAGTCAGTCAGTCAATCACGTATAGCATGTTTGCTGTCTCCCTGAAATATAAGACCAATTTCTGTTGCGTAAACTTCTCGAAAATTGGTCTAAGAATGAACTCATGATACTAACAGTTTTTATGGTTTCGATTTAGACTAACAGATATTCACTCCACAGAAGCACAGAGTTTTTCCCTACGAAAGCACATAAGCACACATGCTGAGTGTAACTGTACATTACCCAATTGACTAGTAAGATTTCACAAAACGTGTGGCTCCCCTAACCAAGTACAATAAAACGTGTCAGGTTTGAATGAAACAGATATGAAGTTCCTATGAATGATTTCCAAATTGATAATCTTGTCAGTCTTTAGCAATCTTTAAATGTTATTGTTTCAATGTTTCCTCCACAGACGTGAATGAATGTGAGAATAATGATGCATGCCCTGTCAACTCAGAATGCATCAATTCTATTGGATCATTTCAATGTAACTGTCCTACCGGCCTGATTAAGGTTGGCCACCTCTGTGTTATTCCTGATGCTCATCAAAGTGATTGGACTATTGCTCTTGATGTATTGATCGGCATTTTTGGTGAGTATAAGATATTATTTTGGTTTTGTTCCAAAGGAACCCTAGCGTATGAAGTTACTGGGAGGGTATGAGGGGCTAGATATCCCCATTTCCAAAAATTTTAGTTAAGATTTGGTAGAAATGTCTGGATATACAATTCTGCTCCCCAACCTGAAAATTTGGACTTTCACTCGTTCACTATTTTTTCTGGCTCCGCCACTGTGCACACTGGTTGATTTCACAATTTTGCTAACTTTTCAAGAAAATTTCCAGAGCAGCCAAGGAATCTTTGGGTCCGGAGAAAGCAATTTTTCTGGAAAATAGCGGACATTGATTTGGTAATTGGCTGTTATGGGGTATGCGCATTGGTTTTGCAAAATTTTCCTCAAAGCAACCAATGATATTAGGCAGTGTATTAAGGACATACTATTAAGCATGATCCTTTGCGGCACCAAAGTCAACGTTCGTATTATCTGAAAGTCATTTTGGCCTAAATTTCTTGTTGTCTTGGTTTTGACCAGGACACAAAGGATTATGGTTAAAATTGTGTCTTTAAGTGATTTGTAACGGAAAATCCATATTTTGGACATATTAAGAGCTTCTTTGTCTTCGGTTTCTCCAGCTTTAGCTTCCATTACTGCCATTGTTGTCTTGATTGTGAGAAGAAAAAAACAGGAAGAACATAACAAGAAATTGAGAGAGAAATTGTTGGGAGGTTCCTTGTCAGATGAAGACTGGGATCGTGATTTCGACCCTGAAAATTATTTTCACACAAAGAAGAACTTTACTGAGTGAAGTATTTATGACAATTTCCTTTTTCTACTATAAAATTGTTCATTTGATACCTTTAGCTTATTCACCACAAGGAGAATGGATTTTGTGAGAGATTCATTTGTTATTTATATTTTGACGTAGCATGATTTTTCTGTTGATATCATCCTAAAACAGTCACAGTAGCAGAAGGAAGGGCTGCATTAAAGTTCACTCAAAGAGAGTTAAAACAACGCTACGGAATTTAACAAGCAAGCCTAAAAACTGTTCATGAAGTACTTTCTACTAAAATTATGCTTACCACATTTCATCCTGATGTTACAGATCCTTTCTGAATCCGTTCATCATAGAATTGATGGTAAAACTCTGTAAAATGTAGGTAAACTTTTCTATTTTTGTTCACGATTTCGTTCTTTCAATTTCCTGGCCCCAGATATTATTGGCAGTTCTCAAAGAATATGATAGACTAAACCATCCTCAAGGCAAATGAGAAGTAAAATGCAGGACCGTCGAGAAGGGGGGGGGGGGGTTGGCAGGGTAGTTACCAGGGGGCCCGGGGTCTTTAGGGGCCCGGAAAGACATATATTTTGAATTTTTTCTTTGTTTTCAGTTTCCTCAAGGAACGTCTCTAGACCAGCGGGCCCACTGGCAGAGATCAAAAGAGCTTTTTCGTCAAAAATTGTGTTTCCAACAGTGTATAGGAGGGCATGTCCACCTTTTTGTTTTACCAGTGAATTTGAGGGCGTGGTCCAAGAGAAAATGGCGTGGCCCAAAAAATTTTTCGGTGCCTTTAGCGCTGGAGGGCCCCTTTTGCTCCAAACCCTGGGGCCCGGTCCGGCTCTCGACGGCCCTGGTAAAATGAGATAATCTTCTTCAGTCGGGTCTTCAGTCCTCAAGGAATTTTATGAAAACCTGAGAAGCTCAGCGAGAATCTTTTGCTGTAAGCATCAGCCCAAACCCTTAACTGAAGAAGCGCCACGAAAACGAACCAAGAGTCAACCGGAGTCAACAATGGCAGAAATGCAAAGGTGCAGTTTTTAATTGGCACCTGCTGGAAACTTGATGTTCACGTCTAACCATAGGATTCTATGTCAAATATTTGTATGTATTTGTCAACGCGATTTCAAATTTCTGTTGATGCTGAAGGTTCATTATATTTCAGCAATTTTTCGGCAAGTGGAAAAAACTGAAAAAAATGGAAGACCAAATAAATAATAAATATATCCTACCAAATATATTGGGGAGAAGAAACTAACTAAGAACCAAAGAACCTAAGAACCTAACAAAGAACCTAAGAAACTAAGAACATTTGAGGGTACATTATAAAAGCAACCATAGAGATCACAGCGCTAAAATTTTGCAAAATTGACTGACCTTGCCCAAAAATTGTGTTCAAAGTCCGAAATTGTCTAAAAATGGGAACAAGGCTCAAATCCTCAAAAGCGCGGAACTGTATACGGAAGTGTCACTAGCGTAGCAACTACATAGCAACGAATGATCTTTTTGACACAATAACTTTTGCAAATGGCTGACAGTTCTTCAGTGAACGAAGGTCAGCCAAAAAGAAGTTTTCTGATGTCCTCCAGAAAGACACGAACCTGCCGCTGATTTCAGCATTCAATGAGATATTCTAACGATGACACAAGTAAAACCACAAAGGTATTTGAATGAAGCATTATTTTTTAATTATTTGTTAGGCTCATTTGTTGATTGTCTTGAGTTGTAGGATTTGCTTAGTGAAGCATCGAACCACTGCTCCACCAAAGTAAAACGACTTTCATTTTCAATACCATATGTGTTTATTTGTGTACCATTACATAAATGCTTCAACCTTGCGTAATTCGTTGAAATTTAATCAAAACAAAAATAAGGCCACGTTGCTTGCTGCAAATTTGGATGCATTTTGGATGCAGCAGATGGCTGAAGGAAGAAAGTCAATGAAGTGATATGGCAGAAGGAAGTCAATGAAATGATTGTGGCATGGCTGCGATCTAAATCAGATGAACAAGAAAGCAACTATTTTATCTTGTTACTCTTGTTAAACTATTCAGGCGTGGAGTACAATAGTTTATTTCCATCACTGATAAAGCAAATCTGGCTGGTGGCAGTCAATCTAACTTCATTGTGAAAACATACCGGCCTAAAACCAGCTACAAGTAGAAGCAACGTGGTGCATGAAAGTTAGGCCAAAAAACCAAATATCCGCCATGAGTTGGGAAGGGAAGATTGTGAATGCAGAAGAGGTAGTTGTATCACCACAAAGCCCAACTGTGCTGCCTGCAGTTGAGATAAAAATAAATGGAGGTTCGAAGGCCACAAATGGAGCAATTCAGGAAAGGTAGGCTTTGCTTTGAAGACTGCTGAGTTTGCTGAGTCATAATAAAGTTTAAAAGCGAGACTGTAACAATTATTTCTATGGTAACTGTTATTGTGATTGACCACAATTGTTTCGAGATTCCAAGCGAGATATTCAAATCTTGTAAGAGGATTTGTATCTTTGTAGAAATGAGACAAAGTATGCAAAGCTGGTTTTCTTCAAGGCATTTTTTTATGAGTAGAACTAATCTTTTGCCACAAAAATTTATTTATGAAAATTGATTGAAGTCAGACTTCAAAGTATAACGTTTACATGTATGTTTTCAGAATATAAACTTTAAAGGGTGTAAGATGCTCAAAACTGGTTCACAACAATCCACTATGTTTCCCTGGGGATTGCCCTTTTTTAAGTCTTTCCCATCAGTTTCTTTGGTTGAAGCCTCCATAGAGAGGAGTACCTTGATTATCTTTCCCACAAGGCAAGGACCGAGATACAGGGGGGTCCAGGGGGGCCATGACCCCCTCAAAATATTTCAGCAGTTGCTACAGTAAATCTTTTATCTTTATTATTCTAGTATTTCAGAATATCAGATAGGTACTTGATCTTCTTATGTCGGGTATGTCTCGTTCACTTTCTGCCTTTCATTAATCTAGGAAGCTCTTTGGGGGTATTTACAAGCTAACAAACATAACTCTCATCATAACTCTACAGTGGCTTTTGGTAAACATTCCAAACGTAGATTTACCTCTAAAGTCAATCCGTATTGAGAAACAAAAATTAGTGTACCGTTAAGCCAATTTGAAGAGTTTGGTCTCAAATTTTTTCCAGGAGAGTACTCCTAGACTCTCTCCAAGGTTCTGGATCTCTTAGCTCATCACCCGGTTTGCCCATGGCCCCCTCAAGTAAAAAATTGTATCTCGGTCCGTGCCACAAGGGACCACTGCAGTAAACTAAAGATAACTATTCATTCATTTTTCTTGTCCGTGGCTTCTTAATTTTTGAAAACTGAGGGGCTATGACTTCTTATGTATACCACAAAAAAGACTAAAATTATGTATGGGTGTACTTCAAGACCTCTGCAATAGCAATGCACTATTAGGACTGGCTCTTCTGTCTATTTTTGAATCAGTGTAGTATGTAGCGAAAGTGTAGCAATTGTCTTAATTCACTCAAAATAGTATCAATTTGATGACTGACCCTTGAAATTCCTAGAAAATGCTACACACTAACCTTTTTGATGGCTATGTTTAATCTGTTTTAGTGATGGAGATGATTTAAAGGTTGAAAATCAATCTGCTCCATCAGAGGATTCCAAAAAGGACAAGAAAGATGAGCCTGCAAAGCAAGTCTCATTGGGAGCACTGGTTTGTAAAGCCATTTATTATGCTATAAATGAAATTAGTATTCAAGATATTTTCTGCTCATCACATGGCATGACATTAGCATGTGACTTTCAGCCTAATCTCTAAGGTATGACATTACCTAATGCTTAGTTCCTTGTAGATTAAGACATGAGTCATTTATTATGTCATACCTGGATGATGAGATTTCTTCTCAGCCAATTGCAGTGAGACATTCTTTGCCCTGCCCTGTTCCTTCGATTGGATCACTAAAGCCTGAACACATGAGCTGGTTAACTAACTGAAGGCCTGTCAATAGGAACCTTGCAAGGAAACGATTTACTAAAAATTACTTTTATTAGAGCTAAGAAAAAGGGAGACCAAAGTCAACACAATAGATTTTTAATTTTGAGCAAGCATGCTCCTGTATTGCAGTTTTTAGATTTTTCTGCTCATTTCTCCGTATTTCATTATTTAATCTTGACTTTGTTACCTGCGTAAGATTTTGCCATTACATTCACTTTTCAAGAAAGATTGTTTTCACCTCTGCACTCCTACTAATAAGTATATGCCATATACTTATTATTATATGGCATATTGTTATTCGTGAAATGAAAAAATTTGAAAGGAGCACAAGGAAACAAGGAAGCGAAATTTTATTTCACGAATAGTAACACAGATTGGCTGTGAATGTAAATGAAAGGATGAAAGGAGAACAACACAATGATATGAGAAAGAACGGAAAATAATTTCTTGAACAAAATATTTTTCTAATAATCTGTAATAAGGGCTTCCTGTGGCTAGAACTTCAATCATTCAAATCTGTGGAGTCCTCTAGGTGGTATCAGTTTTCATAAGTGGGAACAACTTTTCTGAGGCTCACCCCGTATGATTATATCTTATTTATGATTTTGTCAATAGTTCAGGTATGCTGATGGATTTGATTGGTTCCTGATGTTTATTGGGACATTATTGGCAATCGCAAATGGCATAGCACAGCCGTTAACCATAATTCTTTTTGGTGATCTCATTGAAGATTTCATAAAATATGGAGAGGTACTATTGCTAAGGAGTTCTACTGTTGTAACTGGAAACATAACCACTGCAGCTCCACCTCCATTATTTGACATTGATGGAGAAATGACAAAATTTGCTGGATATTATGGTCTTATTGGTGCTGGTTCATTACTGGCAGCTTATGTTCACACTGCATTCTGGTCCTTAGCAAGTGTAAGACAAGCCAAACGTATAAGATCAAGATGCTTCAAGGAGATCTTAAGGAAAGATATTGGATGGTTTGATAAAACTGATGCTGGAGAACTCAGTTCAAGGATCACAGAGTATGTCTCTTTCAGATTTCAAGTAATATTTGATAGACATTTGATTTAAGCAGTCCTGCTTACTACAATAAAAAATGTTCTCATTTTAGAAAACTATATTATGAACAGATGTGTTTCAGTGAGTAATCTCTTTGATCTGAGAAAGAAGATCATCAGAATCGCAAACTCGCAATCATCATTCCAAGTTTTTATTTAGAGTCACGTTGTGTAGTTTTTTATTGTCTCTTTAGTTTAACAACGTTCAACATTTCAAGGCATTTCAACTATTTAAAGATCATTTTTAATCACCAAGATAGAAGTATAGATAAAGAAATGAACAAATGGTACATGAAATCAAAATGGTCATCTATTTTCATTTGCCAATACTTTATGCCTGCATGCAATCTTTTTGGTGCAAGGTCCTTGGATTTGGTCTTTGATCTGGCAAATCTCAACAAACATTTGTATATTTTTGGAGAATGCTAAGCAAACTTAAAAGAATTCTTTTCATTTCAGTGATGTAACAAAAGTTCAAAATGGAATTGGTGATAAATTTGGCATGTTGATCCATTCGTTGGCTATGTTTGTTGCATCATTGGTTATTGGCTTTGTTTACAGTTGGCGTCTAACTCTCGTCATGTTGGCACTGACTCCTCTTATGATAATCACTACTGCTATCACTGGTGTTGTAAGTACTTTAAAGTTTCATTTCAGACTACGATGCCGTCACATTTTGAAAACGATGAAAAATTTTACGGTAGCAAAGTTTGAGCCAGCGTTCACACGATGCCGGAACAATTTGAAAACGGTTGGAAATTCGCCGGTAAAAAGCTCGTTGCAAGACTTTGATGCTAAAGAAGTGTACCTAAACCCTAAGAATCGTTCAGTCTCGTTCCAAAAGCGTCTGAAAATGTCCTATTTTCATCATTTTAAAGTTTTTACACGATGCCGTTTCCAAAATGTGCCGATGAGAGTTTCATTTTCAAAATCTACCGTTTTCAAAATCTGCCGGCAAAAAATGTGCCGTTTTCATGTGAACAGGAGGCCTATCCGTCGAATTTTTCACAATTTTCAAAATGTGCCGGCATCGTGTGAACGCAGTCTCAGTTCACTATGAAACCAACTGGGAGTTACAATAAATTACATTGTTGTATTCCATTGGTTTGAGAATTTTGTGTTGTGCAGGAAAATATAAAGCCCGAGGCCTTAAAAGTACAGACCGAGCTTGCGAGGTCTGTGCATTAAGACCGAGGGCTTTATATTTTCCTGTACAACGACAAAACCGGTTAGTATGAGTTTTATTACCTGATAGCTTCTAATTTTGACTTGTATCAGTTAGTTGAACACATTTTGTTACTGTCATATCGTTTGAGTCACTTGTAAACCTCACAGGCCTAAAGCAGTTGCTGTGGCGACAAAAATGCGTCCTTGTATCGTATTATACAAGGCTACGGGAAACCCGTGGGAAAAGTGCGATTAACCAATAGGAGTGGCGGGATTCTGTATTGCCTCGTTTTTGAAACTTCAGTTAGGTAATAATGTGTGATATTAAGTTTTTTTAAATCAGCCTGTACTCTCCTTAGGTTATAAGTCGTATGACTAGTCAAGAACAAACTGCTTATGCCAAGGCAGGAGGTGTTGCAGAAGAAGTTTTTAGTGCTATGAGAACAGTTGTTGCGTTTGGAGGGGAAAAGAGAGAACTTGAAAGGTAAGGGGGGCACTGTCGACTTGTAGATGTTACTTACTCAGAAATTAGAGAAGCAGGGTAAGATGAAAAAGAATCACTGTTTTGTTTATTGGAATTTTCTTCATAATATTTTGATTGACAAGAAGATCAATCCATAGTTGCTGCAAATGACCGTGCATAGATATTGTTTATTGAAAGGCAGAGGAGAAAATTTTCGAAAAAACTTATCAGTCATTGTAATTTCTACTTCTTTATATCGTTTTCTGAAGAAATTTTTGGGAGGGCTTCATTACCTTTGCTGTGTACGGTAATATCGTTGCATATGCTCATTTTGTTGGCAAACTTGGGGTCTGCGCCCCCTCGATAATTTTCTTTAGCATCATCCGGCTTCATCCCTGTCTGGAAACATTTCGAGTGTATTCACAATTCATGACCCTTCATGAGCAGATATGAAAGTATTATCAGCCCAACTCAAATTTACCCAGCACTACTTGTGGAATGACCAAAGGATATTTTGGTCGTTAATTGGCAGAGTTATTATTACTTCAACTGTTTTCTTTCAGGTACAAAGCATGTCTAGGTGATTCAAAGAAGGCTGGGATAAGAAAGGGTCTGAACTCTGGAATTGCATTTGGTCTGTTTCAAGTTGTAACATTCGGCTGCTATGCGATTGCTTTCTGGTATGATACTTTTACCTATTTTTTAGAACATGATCGCCTTCATTAATAATTCTTAGGTTGGCACATATTTTTTCGCAAGGAAGGTGACAGGTTGGTGTTACTAAATGTGTGACAGAACTGAATAGAAAACTGAAGAATCAATTCGCCCGTCAGTTTGTCAGAAATCTACTAGGCATTACAATGGTTAGTGACATGACAAATCATTTTTAAATCTTTGTACCACTTCACCCAGTCTCCACTCGAACCTGTAGAAGCTGTACGAATCAACCCTAAAATCCGTACACATTGCCAACAAAAATTTGTTTACTGGTCTTTTGCCGTTTGCCTTGTTCGTTTATCGGATATCAGTTGAGTGGATTATTATTCTTCTCTGTTTTAGAACCTATTTGAAGATCTGCTGTGACAGCAGACGAAACTTTTAGCAATTAAATGCCGTTTGAATTCAGTTGTCGGCAAGTGTTTCAAGTGCACGTAGCTTGATTTAATGCTTTTTTTGTGTACATGTACTCATAGATATGCATTTCAGGTTATCTTCCAATTTTTAAAGGTATGGTGCTGAACTGATTATTGATAAAAAGATAACTGGTGGAGATCTAATGATCGTAAGTTTGCATAAATTTTGTGCTCGTAATTTTTGGGGTGAGGATGCTTTTCCTTTCTAGGGTGTCTTGCACAGTGAAAGCTGAATTGCTTCTCTCGTAAAACTGGTACGAGCTATCATTATTCAAGAATAAGTTAACTAGTGCTGTAGTAATTTTATCAGTATTCATCTGGTCACGAGAATCGTAGCCGTAGGAACTGGGGGCACTGAGGTTACGTGGCGCCAAGATTAAAAAAAAAGAAGTTCTTTTTCATGTTTAGAAAGTGCCCCTTTCTCTTGATGAAAATGTGACCTTGAAGTGTTGCCCCCCATAAGCTTGAGATGCCTCCTACAGCCCTGGTTTAAATGGCCTTACTTTCCATTATCTTGCAGGTGTTCTTCTGTGTCATCGTCGGTGCAACACAAATTGGACAAGCAGCTCCAAATATGCAAGATATCGCAAATGCCAAAGGAGCTGCTTATTATGTTTATGATTTGATGGATTCTGTAAGTGAATGCCATTTCAGTTGCTCATAGTATTTCAAGTGCATAGTCCAGTTGTACAGACCTGAAGCTACTGCCATCACAAATAGAGTCCTATGTTGTTACGACAAAATTCCTCTTGGAGAAATAAACAGAGGAGAGATTAATTTTGCAACTACAAAGGACTAAAACTGAACTTTAGGACAGTCAAAGATCAATCGGGGATAGATATTAATCAATCACAATGGAGTAATACTCCTTTGCAAAAAGACCTTGAAATTGTAGGCAGTTTTCCCCCAAATCACAGGAGGACAAAATTCATTCTTTTGATCACATCAGAATCATGGATTTTACTGTAATTGGAAGGGTTGCAGTGATCGTTATGGCACGTTCTGTCACCATCGTGCACATTCGAAACATAATGAGACACATCTTCTTCTTTTTCAGAAACCATTGATTGACCCAATGTCTACTTCTGGCTCAAAACCAACTATCTATGGTCGGATTGAGTTTCAAGACATACATTTCAACTATCCTTCAAGACCTGACATCAATGTAATTGCCTTTTACGTATAATTATTTATTTTATTCGATATCTCTTTAATGTTGTGAATTTTGTCCATTAATTGATCATGCTGACTGTAATTTCTCTCAAGACACGGACCTTGATCTATGGCCGAATTACGGTGCTTCCTAATCAGTTTAAACCTCTTAGCAGGAGTAGGCTGCTCTCCTGTGGAGTACCTTTTTGGCAGGAAAAAGAAGTGACACGCTTTTCTGCCCTATAAACTGATCTGTGAAAAGTAAGACCATCATACTGCTCAAAGAATCTGTGCCCTAAGAAACAAACCACGAGTTTTAACTTGAAATAGACGGTTATCTTCAACATAAAGTTTTAAATCAGATTCCATGAATTGTATTTTTTTTCTTCCCCATTTGTAGATTTTGAACGGTTTGAATTTGAATATTGAATGTGGAACTACTGTGGCACTTGTAGGGGAATCAGGTTGTGGCAAAAGTACATTGATCAAATTGGTGCAAAGATTTTATGATCCATTACGTGGAAAGGTACGTTGTGTTTTTTGACCAAGGTGATTTGTTTCTCGCACGAAAGAACACCCTTTGATATGGGCTCAATTCTATTTGATATAAAGTAGCTAAGCTTTGGATTGAAATCCTTGTTGAACTAAGAAAGTCTCACTCGAAAGGTTCATTTTAAACAAAGGTAAAATCTACTTTCTGTGCCATAATTACACCCAGTAATTAACCCATTATTCTACATACTGTTCCTTAAATATGTCTTTAATCAATCAAAATCTGTGACTAACTACCGAAGACCAACAGACCAAACTTACCAGATGCTTAGATTTACTTAAAACAATATACTTAGTTATCGTTGGTTAGACCGCCGGTTTTGTATGATAGTGGATCATTAAAAATGGATGTTTTACTTCGAGAATGCGTGTTTTTCACAGTTACCACGATTTTTGTTTTGAAATCTGAGTTGCTGAAATGTATGTTACTTTTGTTTTCATAGGTTGCAATAGATGGATCCGATCTTCGTGACGTCAACGTGCAACATCTTCGCAGCCATATTGGTGTTGTCAGTCAGGAACCCATATTATTTGAGGGAACAATTGCTGAAAATATTCAACTTGGAAATAGTGGTGCCACAGAAGAAGAAATAAAAGATGCTGCAATCGATGCTAATGCACATAACTTCATTTCGGAACTTCCACAGGTACGAAAGAAAATTGTCAAAACGTTTTTTATCTTTTCCTCTGTAGCTTGATAACGCCAAAAAGGGTCTGATTTTTGATGATATGTTTGTGCCCAAAGTCGTCGTCATCATCATCATCATCATCATCATCATCATCATCATCATCATCATCATCATCATCATCATCATCATCGTCATCATCGTCATCATCATTATCATCATCATCATCATCATCATCATCATCATCATCATCATCATCATCATCATCATCATCATCATCATCATCATCATCATCATCATCATCATCATCATCATCATCATCATCATCATCATCATCATCATCATCATCATCTTCATCATCATCATCATCATCATCATCATCATCATCATCATCATCATCATCATCATCATCATCATCATCATCATCATCATCATCATCATCATCATCATCATCATCATCTTTATCCTAATGTACTGTGTACATTTTGGATCGCTCTTCAAAAGGATTTATTGACATAAAATTGTAAATTTTTTCTTCATCAAGGAGCTGAACTCTCTTCTCTATGCTGTACATTAGTTTTCTATAATTTCTGCTTGTATATTTAGCTGTTCTTATTTAGATATTATTATTAGAATTATTATTCAGAATCCGCATTGAATGATATCTTTATGGACTGCTGAATGTGAACAATGACAGAAGATCTAGGGCTACTCAGTTGAACCTTTAGTGTAAAATTCATAAAAATATTGCTCAATCCAGACCTTCTTGTAGAATGGCTAAAAAGTCTATTACTTAGTTTTAATACCTCAATCTTATTGGTCCTAATTTACTCGATTTATTTTCAGAACTAGATAGGGCGCTTATGACATCGTCCAATTTTGAAAAGCTCAACCTACGAATAACCCTTTTTGTGGTCGAAGAGTCTATAGTTGGTCATGTCCTTCAGTACGTGATAATAGTGCCACCTGGAAATTCATGTTATCATAAACCTACAGAGTTCGTAGGAGCATGAAATTGATTGTCCCAAGAGTATCCCATTTCGCAGATATCTGTCTGAAAATTTGTGTTTCGTTGCAGCTTGAACAATTGAATGAGATAACCGAAAACAGTATAGGTTCTTCCTTCATTAGGACAAAAGATCTTTTTCAGTTTGCCGCGGTGGTCGTCATGAAAGCAGACACAATAGACTGACGACGCCACCACTGTGCTTAGATATGTAAAATGAAATGAAGGTTGCAAATGAATAATCACGTGTGACATAAAGCGTGATTGTCTCTTTTAGGGATATAACACACAGGTTGGTGAAGGAGGGGCCCAATTAAGTGGTGGTCAGAAACAAAGAATTGCCATTGCACGTGCATTAGTAAGGAAACCAAAGATCTTGTTATTAGATGAAGCTACTTCAGCCCTGGATACAGAGAGTGAATCGATAGTGCAAGCTGCATTGGAACAGGTAAGATATCAAACACATTTTCAAACTGATGTTGTTGTTATAACGTTTACTGTTGCATGGTGTAGTTCTCAGAATGTAAAACAAGACACAGCCAGCAAAGAAAGTTGGAAGTTTGACACACTGTTTTTAGTTTTGCAGATTGCAGCTTGATCTCAAAATATAGTATCTTGCGGGTCTTGTGAGAGAATGTGAAATTTACTGATACTCAGCACAGTCGGATTGTTTCTTCCTTATAATTTTATTTATTTTTGGCAGTTGTTTATTTATCACACGCTCAACCAATTTTGAACGTTAATGACGTGATCTTCAGTAAAAAGCCTGAATTACATTCCAGGATTTTCGCAAATTTTTACTCTCTGGTTCTAGAGCTATGAGGGATTTTCTTAAAACTACCGTTTTCGAAAACACTAAAAGCGATCAATAACGTCGACCAAATTTAATACACCAATAAAAACTTTTCGTGATGATTTGAGATAACAAAAGAATCGATTAGTTGTAATCCCTTGCACGAGCGAATCAAACCAGATCGATCAAATACTTGGCCAGCACAGTCTCTCCCTAAAATCATTAGCCTGAGACTAAGTGAGCCTGATATCAGGCTATAAAATCATTGGTCAAACCAGACTGTAACTGTACCTTGAAAAAAACAGTTTGATTATTTTCTTGAAATAGATTACGCTTTTATTAATTTTGTTTTTGAAACTATTCTTCCACAGGCAAGTCATGGTCGTACCACCATCCTTATTGCTCATCGATTATCGACTGTTCGTAATGCAAACATGATAGTTGCCTTACAAGATGGTGTTGTTATGGAAACTGGCACTCATGATGAGCTGATGGAAAGAAAGAATGTTTATTATAATCTGGTTATGCTTCAGACATTAGCTGAAGAAGTAGGAGAAGACGCAGATAAGCTTTCGCTTCTTAGCAATGAAGACAAAGGTTAGTTCAATAGTTTATTTGAAACAATCAAAATTTTAGAACATGGAGAACTTAGAGATATGCAGTGTGACTAGAAACATCCATATTTCAATACTGTTCCTTTATTTTCATTTATCAAATTAATCAGGCAAATATTCTGTTGAAGATTGAAGGTCTTTAGATTTACTGAAAATTTACTTCCGCTCTCTTAGGCCCTGTTAACACGATACCGTTTTCATTTCGTATCAAATTGGGGTCCTTGTTTACAGGGCACCGTTTTCGCTTCATATCGGATTGGCCTTTTGTTTACACGAGTACGTTTTGCTGTGCAATGCAGTGGTTTCACTGTATGTTTTTTTGCATCCACTGTGCATTCTGCGCAATACCCCGTATGAATGGGAGGCTCCTGGATGTGATTATGAGGTTCGGTATTGAGTTGGTACCGGGTTCGACCTTTTACGCGATATCAGATTGCTTTCATGCCACTTTCAGAGCGTTTTCATTTGAAAACGCGAAAACTGTATGGAGTATATCGGATTGGTGCGTTCTCGTGTAAACAGGAGGCCAATCCGATATGGAATGAAAACGGTCTCATGTAAACAGAAAGCCCACCCTATATGACATGAAGACGGTATCGTGTAAAGGGGGCCTTGAACAACTTGGAAAACATAGCTGAAAGCCGCCTTGGCGATGGTCAATCATTAATGTTCACTAATGACATATACATGTCTGGGATAAGGGCTGCTTTCAATATAGAATTCTGTAAAATTTTCATTTCAGTTTAAACATCTTTACCCTGGGATACAAATTTCAACTTAAAAAACCGCTTTCCAATTGTCCCCGCGAAAACAAATAAGATCATAACAAGCATAAGCATTTCTAAATATATAGCCTACATATTCACTAATTTCATGGTTGATAGCTACTAAACTTGAAAGTGAAGAGAAAATATTATGGTTAAACAAGAGAAAAAATTTTGTTTAGCGTGATACTCTCTTCTATGCTGCAATTGGTGATAAAAGTGTGACCTGGACCCTTTTCTTTTTAGCCCAAATGTTAGCTGAGAAGTTGAAGCGATCGGTGTCAGTCTTGTCTCGTGAAGGAAGTGAAGCCAGCGTGGAGGAGATCACTCGCTTAGAAAAAGCATTGAAAAGGAGGCTGTCTAAACATGGCAAGAATGAAGCACCACCAAAAGTTGTAAGTTGATTTGATTCAAAGTGATGTTTTTGTTGAGGCTAGGTAGGATATTTTAGAAATTCAATATATATGGAACTTTGATTATCCATGAAATTAAAGAATTATAACAACTTTATTGACCTTGCATGTCTACGAGTTCTAGCTTGAAGTTTTAGTTGATCGGTTTAAGAAATAACTACCGAGAATGAGCAATACCTGAAAAAGGTCATTTGAAATCTTAGGCCATCTCTTGAAATATTTAACCAGTTCAAAATCGTATCAATAGAGATCCATCGAAGCACGTACGTCATGAATAACGTTGTTTTGTAAAATTGTTATTCTATTAATCTTTTACCGTCGATCTTGTTTCACTGTCACTAAACAATCATGTTATGAGGGGAGGGTCGAAAATTAAGAGAAGTAAGCAAAATGAGCCAATGTTTTCCAAGACTTTTTACAACCATCGTAGCTAGTCTGCTATCCTGTTCATGCTTTGTTTCAGGAAAAGAAAAAGAAAGAAGGGGAAGAGGAAGAAGAAGAGGAAGATGTTGAAGTTCCTCCTGTGACAAGAATCATGAAATTGAGTCTACCAGAATGGCCTTATTTACTGTTTGGTAGTATTTTTGCTGCCTTATCCGGTGGTTTCCCTGTGGGATTTGCTATCATCATCAGTGAAATGATTAAGGTATTGTCCTGCTTTGTATTTCAACAATCATTGCAGGTTTTACAACGATGACGAATTTTTAACAAAAAAGCATAGGTTTCCGAAAAGGCAAAGCAATTTGATGATCACAGGAATACATTCCATACCTCTAGGTGCACTCAACTAAGAAAATTAACAGAAGGGACAACGCACTGTACCTGACTTCACATAATGTATCTATTCTTGAGGTTTCTAATCGCTTTTTCTTGGTGAGACCGGTATCCATTGTTTTACTATTTTGTTTTTTTATCGGTTTATAGGTCTATTTCGTATGAATATGGCTCTGAATGCAAGGGAATTTGTAATAATGGCCTTCATTTAACAGGATCTCGTAAACTAAAAGATACCAGACAGTCATTTCAACAGAAGCTGATTGCAACTGGAACTTAAATTGGCCTAACATCTGCTTAAAATTTAAGAGCATATTTTCTCTGTTTGAAATCTTCCACTTGACTCGTCCTTCCAGATTCAGTTCTAATTCTAATCAATTTAAAATTCTGAATTAAAAATTTGATTATTAAGTATGATGAAAGAAAAGTCTCTGTTCAATCTTAGCATTTGGTCTATTCCACTCTAAATGCTTTGTTTCATCTTCGCAGATATTTTCTTTCACAAGCAAACCAAAGCAGATGAGAAAAGATGCAGAATTTTGGTCAATAATGTTTGTTGCTCTTGGTTTGGCATCAGGATTTGCGATTCTTATTGCTGTAAGTTCATCTTCGTACTTTCTTCCAATATTGATCCACAAGTCAGGAATTTAGACAAACCTTTATCGAACCCTGGATTTCATGGTCAAACTGTTGGGGATGCAGTCTTTATATTGGTATTTTTTCAACACTTGGAATGGAATGTGAAACTATATTCCTGAGGTAAACTTTGTAAACAGAACAAGATTCTGGTCTCAGAAATGCAAAATCTCAATATGGAGAAGATTTTCTTGCTTGCGCCCTTATCTTGAGAAAATAGATCTCTTTATTTGATATTAACATTCAAAAGATTGATTTTACTTTTCAACAGAGCAAATTATAAATCAGAAACTCTTCTGTATTATTACCTTGCATAAATATATTCAAAATGAAAAAATGCCTAAAAGCTTTCTCCCCATGCTTCTAGTCATGTAATGCCTGCAAAGCTATCCATCACCAGCTATTTAGTATCTGCCTCAGTAAACCTACAAGCAATTGTGCTATTATATTTCGGTAGCTTCAATCTGCTGTCGAATCTTATTGAAAGCCTTCTTTTTTCCAGAGTTATCTCTTTGCTGTGGCTGGGGAGATTCTTACAAAAAGATTACGTGAAATGCTGTTTAAAGCAATCTTACGGCAGGTAAGACATCAATTGGCCTAATGTAGTTTTACCACCAGGAACCAGAATATTGTATTGTCAGAATATTGTATTGTCAGTAAAAACATTTTAAACCTCTGCCACTTCCCACTTAGCTCATCGCAACAAGGACAGATTGGTTTCGGGGCAACTTTCGCAACCATGTTTGTTTTGATTGAGCGGTTGAGAGAATTTCCTTTGTCTGTAGTCGCTAATCGCTTCGAATTGAGGTGTTGATTCAAGCAACTGTTGCTATTGTGTTACAAAATCTGTCCTTGTTGCAGATAGCATGATACGTGCGCTGTTGATTTGATTTGGAACCCTTGCTTCATTGCTGAGTTATCGGAGGCCAATCTGAAGCGCATACTAGTTCTTGCAAATTTGATAGTACAAGATCAGGGAACGTATTGCCAGAGCTTAACAAATACTTGTTGTGCATTTGTTAAGAGAGACTGATACAGGATACGTTTTCATTTCTATGCTTAGTGCTTTTATTGCTTCAATTGGATTAAGAATGGGCAAAAAAGAGAATGCCACCTTAAATGCTTTTTAATCAAATATTTCTTTCGCAAAGACTGGCTGATTTGAATTTTGTGATTTTCTCTGTTTTTAGGAAATAGCATTTTTCGATGAGCCAGCACATTCTACTGGTGCATTGAGTGCAAGGCTAGCAGCAGATGCTTCTGGTGTTCAAGGGGTATGTATCAAGGACCGATATTAATTTCCAAGTATACTCTACTATACAATGAATCATGTGATGCATGCTACTGAAAGGGGCTCCGTAAACACCGTTGTTTTAGGCACGTGTCGATTGTTTTCTGCAGAATGTTTGTTGGCTTCACTCAAGACTCAAGCCACGAGAAGGTAGCCGTCAAAAATCCACGTTTATCCCGAGTAATCGTAAGAGATATGAATGTTTGGTTCTTTCCTCTGTGATGTACAAACATTTATGTTTAAAATGTAATTTTCATGTTTAAAAAAGATGAAAAGTCTGTGCAATAATGCCTTTCAAAAAACTTTAAAAACACCTTTTGGACAAAAATTTGGAAACGGACAGAACCCTTTTAATTTTGTTTGTTGATGTTTAGGAAGGCTAGATTTATTTGTTAGAAGATGCATCATATTTCTTGAATCAAATTTAAATTGTATAAACAAGATTTTGTGAAACTGAGTTCTTTCAACTAGCTTGTCTTTCATGGAAAATATTCATGTTATGAGAAAATCAGAATCATTTCTCTCTTTCAGGCAACAAGCATCCGTCTCTCAACTTTGGTACAAGTTGTGGTAATGGGCCTATCTGCAATCATCGTTTCATTTGCGTATCAATGGAAGCTGAGTTTGCTCATTTTTGCTTTTATTCCCTTCCTCTTGTTCGCTGGTGCAATGTATACATCAATTAATACCAGTTTTGCTGCGAAGGAGAAAGAATCGATTGTCAAGGCTGCATCGGTAGGTTTTTATTTAATGACTTCTACCCCGCGATATAAACTCACAGAAATAGATGGTTTCTAGACTCCAGCGGGGTATCCCTAAAAGTGCTCCAGAGTAGAGTACCGTAGTGGAGTGGCGCTCTAGAGCACCCTGATCAAATTGTACTCTAGATTACTGTTTAAGGTATTTTAGAGGATCTCTCCCGGGTACTTTAAGAGTTTGATAGAGTTCGCTTATGATGCACTCTAGTGGACTCCAAATTACTCCGGGGTACTCTGGAGTACCTTCTGACCTGCAGGTACCCAAATGTTCTTCTCACAGGCAGGAAGTATTTTTATTTGTTTTTCATATACTAATAGAATAACAACACAACCTCATGTTTACACCCACAACCAATTTATTAGGTATTTTACAAGAGCGTGGATAGAGTGATGTTTTTATACATTTTTATACGAGAGTTTCGACTGAGTGGCGTTAGAAGTTCTATCATTATTGTGCACATAATTCTACGAAAATTCTACAAAATGTAGCAAAATATCGTTCGATTCTGATTCTTTTTTAGAATAGCTAAAAGGTCTATTGACTATAAATATTTCATATTTTTCTCCTTGTGATCCGTCAGAAGAGTAGACTCTATTCCTTTATTGCTTATTCCCTTGTGATTATCAACCTGTTTTTTCCAAAATAGGATTTTTGGTTTATGATTATGGGTTAATATTGACTCACCAAAAGAGGAAATTAGAAAAATTTACATAAATATTTGATAAACTGCGGGTAATTTTGACAGCCTAAAGATTGGTTTGGATATGTTTCTTTCTGGCTGAATGAATCCGTTATTATTTTAGTTGAATGTACATCAATGAATGGACTTCCACCCAAATGAAACATTGTTTTGAATTTTGTGTTTTGGATTACGCTGTTGTCATATCCAGAGTTGGAAGTTAGAAGTCTTTCAATAAATTTTTGATTCATTACTTGTAATGCTTTTCAATTACGCAGTTGTCGTATCCAAATTTGAAACAATCTGCCACTTTTTCAACCACCACTCTATGTATCGCTGTAAATTAGTTTTGTTGTAATACCCTGTAATTTGTAAAGAAATATCCCATTTTCTGTAAGATTTTTTCAAAGCAAAAAGTTGCAGCCTTTTTTCTGGTAAACTTCTATTGCTAATAATGACGCTTGACCTTGATTAACAGCATTGCATTTCTAAGTTGTAAATGTTTAGAATAAGAGTCCCACATAACTACCATTAACCACTAACTATCTATTTGAATTGTACCTGACCGAATATTTGGCTATTAGCGCCACGGTTAAGAATTTTGTATTTGTTCCTCAGGTCGCCAGTGAAGCCGTTTTGAATATTCGAACAGTGGCATCTCTTGGGGTTGAAAATCACTTCTTCAATCAATTTGAATCATTGCTGATTGGTCCATACAAGTAAGTTCTGTTTTCTGGTGCTTTGCAGATGTGTACTTTGTTAACGATGAGTTTGCTGTCAGGTTTTCTAGATTTCTACGAAAGAGGGCTTTTGCTCGAAATGATTGCAGAAACAGTTTGCAATGAGGATCATAAATCAGGGCACTTGAAGGCTGTTAGTCAAGGAAATAAGGAAGCCTTTGTTCTACTGAATTAAATCATTCTTACATGTTTGATTCGTTAAAATATGCAGTTTGATACAGATTCATTGGTACTGGTTTCGGCTCCTGCTACGGTCATTTCAATTTCTTGCAAATTTGCAAAAATCACAAAGAGAGGGGAGAAGAAGAAGAAGAAATCACATTGTCCATTGATAAATTCATGTATTCAAAGAAAGATTAGATTTTTTAATTATTAGGGGTTTCTGTTTGCTAAGATTTGTTTGCCCAGAATGACAATCGTATAAGTTTTGATTTCCTTGACTTATATATAGAGTTCAACGTTTCTCTTTTATTGATTTCATGCTTCATTTGATTTATTCCTGACTCTTTATTTGCAGGAAAGCAAAATTCAACAGTCATTTATTTGGTGTCTCGTTTGGATTTTCATATGCTGTATGGTTCTTTGTAAATGCTGCTGCATTTCGACTTGGAGGCTATCTAGTTGCAAGGCGAGAAGTTGATTTTGAAGACATGTTCAAGTAAGTTGTCGAATAAGCCTCCTATAACGAGATCGTCAACAAACATGATCTCCTTTTCCTTTGATAATTCTTCTTCCTTTCCTTTGTTATGCTCCTAGATCCGTGTGTTACTGTGGAGCTCAGGGATGGAAAAAACAGCGGACCCACGGCTAAAGGTCCCAGAATTTGCGCAGATCTCGAGAAGGAATCAAAAACGAGAAAGAAGGGGGAATTAATGATTCAATTTTGTGTGAAAATCCTAAATTCACTCATTGCATTTCAAACTAAGTCTTTAGAGAATTGAATTGTTTTTCTTGGGCTGTCTCCAGACGAGGAAAACCACCGTTTTGTACTCTTGAAGTAGTCAGCCAAAAATCAACAAATCTCTCAAGATTACGCTGGTTATTGTGACTAAAGATTATTAACCAATCTTCAAGATCTGTCCAACGTATTTTAGTCGTGACCTGTCAAAACATGGGCTCGTTTTTGAAGCACCTGGCTGTCACTGAAAGTTTCTTCCAAGATGTTTTTTGGTCCCAAAATTTAAGTACTTTGCCACCCCTAGTGGAGCTGAATACTGCAATGACTGTGAGCAAAAGGCCTTGGAGAATATGCCTTCCATCAAAGCGCCCTGAGGACACTAAAGGCGCCAGCATCTGGTGTGTGATGATATTTTTATCCTGCAAGGGGCATTTGTTTGCTCGCATACGTTAATGAGGCTTGCATTTGCCTTTGAAAAATATTGCTTATCAGTAATGTTCTGGTATTATTTCTTGTCAGAGTCGTATTCGCATTGATATTTGCTGGAATGTTTGCGGGTCAAGTAGCCTCATTCGCACCAAATTACATCAAAGCTAAAGTTTCTGCAGCGAGAATTTTCAAACTTCTTGATCGTCAACCACCAATCGATAGTTATAGTCCTGATGGAGAAAAACTTGTAAGTTAAAATTCATTCATTGTAGTTTATACTATTTGGTATATCTTTTACGAGTGTGTATTCAATACAACTACAACAACACAACAGAATTTGTAGCCTAACTAAACGATAACACAGAGATATGGAGATAGGATTCAAGAGAAATTTAACACAGTTAACTAGCAGGTATGATTAAATCTTAGTACATTTGTACGTATTACTGAATCGTGCAGGCATACTGAACCATTCTCCGCCACCTGTGGTCTATGAACTTATTCCTCCGTACTATATTAATTTATGAATATAACGTCATGCAAAATGATGATGAGTTTAAAAATCCATGTTTGTTATTATATTTTCCTGTTTTTACAGCAATCAATGGAGGGCCATGTTCGGTTCACTAATGTCGAATTCAAGTACCCAAGTCGGCCTGATGTGCCCGTGTTGAGGAACCTGTCAGTTACTGTTGAACCGGGCCAGACATTAGCTCTTGTTGGTCAAAGTGGTTGCGGTAAAAGTACATCGGTTTCATTGCTTGAAAGATTTTATGATGTTGCTGGTGGATCTGTAGTAAGTACCAGAAATATTTCCTTTTTCAATTTCTGTTAGTGAACAAATGATCTTGAATATGACATAGTGAAATGTCTTCTATTGCTACAGAATTTTTTAATGGTGTGTTTATGTGTTGGACAAACAACAGGAACAAAGGGGAGTTGAAACATTGACACAACGTTCGTACTCGCTACATTATGGATATGTACTGCGATATTGCACTTTCAATCGCTATTCGCATAAATAGATCATATATTTCGTTATAAAACTTGCAAAAATATTCATGCTTGTCGGACAGAAATGAATTGAATGAAATCTGAGTCTCTAACTTGTTCGACTCCTGTGACAGAAAATGTTCGTGCCGAGGATTTTCTTTCATGAAATATGCGTGAAAAGTTGAGAATTCGTATTAAAGTCCTATTGTCAACCATGATCCTTTGCGCAGGATGAAAAGAGGCAAGATGAAAAGTACCAACCTCGAACCCAGGGTAACAATGTGAAGAAGTGAGGCTGAAGATAATGACAGCCCTGGAATTGAGGCTGGAAAAGAACCTAGGCCAGGTGAAGGCCAAGTCTAAAGCATCATATTCACGACGTATTTTCAACTTCGTCTCCTCTGGCAATCTATGGCTATGGACGCCCTATGCCTATACTAGAAACTCGATGAGCTGTCTACAAATTGTGATATGATGGCTAAAAGCTTTCTAGATAATCAATTTTTGTTTGCTTTTTATTTTAGGTCAGATAGAAAAATAAGCAGGTGAATCATGTTAACCTGTATAAACATTGTAGAGTGAAATGAAATTACTAACAGTGCATGTTTCATCATTTCCATAGGAGATCAGTGGAAGAGATATTCGTAGCTTGAACCTCGCTTGGATGCGGTCTCAGATTGGATTCGTTGCTCAAGAACCAGTGTTGTTTAACTGCAGCATCAGAGATAACATTACATATGGCCTAAGTGATGAAGAACGTAAAGATATTGAACAAGAAGAGATTGAAGCCATTGCAAAATCTGCAAATATTCATCATTTTATTGGATCACTTCCACAAGTAAGTATCTTTTTATTTTTATATTTAACAATATTGTCTTCATTCGTTTGATTTTGCTAGAATCACCTGTTAATAGTCTCACCTGTTATGCAAGATCTTGTGAGAGGGGGGGGGGGGGGCTCATCGGAGCAAGGTTTTAGGCACCAACATACATAAGTCTAGCTGCCCATAAAGCATTTTTCAAGTGGACACAGATATTTTGACAAATACCAGAACGTCGTGTATTCAAAGCGCAGACCAAACCAGATGCTTGAGATGCAAAATTATAGCAGTCAAGTTCACCCTAATACTTGCCTTGCCTAAGCCCTGACCCAGGAGACTGGAACTGAACCAGAGTTAGAGAATGTATCATAGTATATCATGTCATAGAAGTATGAATGCAAGATCGCTCACATTGCTCTCTCCTTTTGATCTTTCAAGGTTGACAAAATGCCCCCCCCCCCTCCCTCAAGGATTGTGTGAACTGATTGAATACGTTGTGTGATAAGAAATAGCAAGAGAAAGAACACCCCCACAGTACGATGAGCTCCTTCAGACGCCCCAGTGTAAGGACCCCTAAGTGGTTTATAATAAACTTTGCATAGGAATGCATCACCTTATAGGTTTTATATAGTGTTGACATGGAAAATGCAGTCGATGAAAGTTAGATTCTAACACTGACTTGTTTGCCTTTATTAGGGATATGATACACAAGTTGGAGAAAAGGGAACTCTGATTTCTGGTGGTCAAAAACAAAGGATTGCAATTGCTCGTGCTTTGATAAGAAATCCAAAATTATTGCTGCTTGACGAAGCCACATCAGCTTTAGATTCTGAAAGCGAGAAGGTAAACGTATAATCATTTAGAATTTTTGAGCTCCTTGCCTTGATACTGTGAAGGTAAATAGTTGCGGTTCTTAGAGCTAAGTGCTGGGATCGCAGAAGGAGCCAAGTTCTAATCGAGTCCGCTACCCCTTGTCATGACACTCAAGTGGTGAGGCCTTACTGGGTATCGCACCCGCTCCTCATGACTGTTCTGGCTGCAAAGTCAGAGGGTTACTTGTGAAGGGAGGTCGGTTGGATTTTCAGAGTCCAATTTGTAATCATAGATTGAAATAGAACGCCAGTGAAATATATCAGATTTTGAAATTTGCGAAGAAAACTCACAGTACACGAATGCTCATATTTGGATATACCCTACATTTACCCCTTTAATCAACCCGGACCGATATCAGTAAGTGATTCCAGTAAAGTCATTTTGAAAAGAAGTTTTGTAATATTGTTCATCTCAAATGAGCTTCATCCTTAACATGCCACCTCAATTTCTTTGATCTACCTGATGAGAGGAAAAGGATCAGAACGAAATGCCTTTTTAGAATCAGGAAAGATTTTTTGCATGATAAAGGGCAGAGGTTTACAGGCGAAATGAACGGATAGTTAAAGGATTATAGCTGTCAAGAGCAATTCTATAGCATGGCAACAAGGCAGTTTTCTCCGTGAGTCACCAAAGAGCCATCTTTGAAAATTGAAATATTAAATTTCTGTCTTCTCACCAGGTTGTGCAAGAAGCCCTTGATGTTGCTATGGAAGGCCGAACATCAATAATAATAGCACACAGGCTGTCCACTATACAAAATGCTGACATCATCGCTGTGGTGCAGGATGGGAAAATTGTTGAGATGGGAACTCATTCAGAGCTAATGGAAGCAAAAGGAGCTTATCATTTGCTAAATTCTGCGCAGTTATAGAATTTTCCTATTGGATGTAAATATTCGTTATATATCACGCCTAGCTTTATTCAGATTGATAGTCGAAAGTATAGCCAAAGTATAGTTCATATTATTCTTTTGTTTGGTTGGATTCTAGTCTTGTCAATGAGAAACTGCCTTTTGAAAGAATGCTACCTGCAGGCCTGTATCCGGGAGCCTTTGGAACTGGAGTCCGGGACACAGGCTTTGTCTTCTTGTTTATTGTCAGAATCCGCATCAATGCATCAATGGACCGGTAAAATACGATGAACGGCCTATAGAATTTAAACATCAAAGCTTCTCGAGATGAAAATGCGAACTCAGTTTTCAAACTTGAATTTAAAAATTGTCAAGGAAGCGGCTTTATGACAAGTGGTAGGCATATCTATATTCATCTTGTTCCACATTTGGTACGAATGTGAAGAATTTTGAGACGTGTCGCAGCAAGGAATGAAGCTTTGTGTCAATCATTGAAACGTTTGGAATCAAATTTAAATCCCTAGTGCTAAAGTTGTCTGTTGTTCGAACAACCCTTGTTGTCAGGTAGATGGCCAGTAGTTTAATTTTGGTTTCAGACTGAGCGTTTTAAATTAACCAAATGTGAATGGAATTATGATCAATCTTTTCTGTTTACTGTACTTACTCTACTCTTAAACCAGCTTAATTTCTAGAAAACAGAGAAGAGGAAATGAAACGTGGTTTAACCTTTATATGACGTGAAAATAGTTTGAATAACAAGAGCTGAATGTGCTTTAAGAATGAAAAAGAACCAACAAGCTTACATTAAAATGTCAGTTATTTTTCCTCCATGTGCACTTTCAACGTAAAAAGGTTGAGTATTTAGACAGAGCTGCAGAATTCGTTCATATCTTATTTAATCTAATCTTTATCTTATTTAATTTAAATTTAATCTTATCTAATGCTGTATTTACGTTAGATTTTCTTGCATCATGTTTATTCAGTTACATTTGCATGGCATTTTGTTGGTGTTTTTATTTATGTTTATTTTGTTGGTGTATTTGGACAACGTTAAAAGCTGCATGGTTTGTTTTGTTGTTGTAACAGAATTTGTAGTATCCACGTTGTAACAGAAAAGGACATTTTTAAGCAGACATTTTAACAACCGTTATTGCCGGGGAGCGTCATAGTATCATTTTAATGTGGGTGGAATGAGGGAGGGTTACCTTCGAAATGAAGAAGGGTTTATATATAATAATTTGCACGTATTATTGTTGATGCATTTAAATTTTTAGTTGTGAGCATTTGCATCAGTTTCAGTCATGCATATGTGGCCCAACTTTATTTGAGAAATCATCAAACTTTAATTTTTGACAGATGACCGTCATTTTACTAGTCTGGAACAGAAGTGACGAAAGTAAGGCATGGAAAACCTAACTTTTACCATCTATGCTTTTACCAAAAATATTTTTACCAAACATATCATAATTAACATATCATATCATTCATAGCTACATAATTAAAAAGTATTCATAATTAAAACATTTGCATTTGATATTTTTTGGCAGAAATCTATGTTTTCCGAATTTCTTTGATGGTTCGGGTCCAACATTATTCATGATAGTTTAAGTCGTACATCATATAAGTTCTGTTAACCTTTGTCAGTGACATGATATACTAGAGATATTTTTCGCTAATTGATGCCCACGCGTCAATAGTGAAATTGAGAAGAAAGGTGGCATACAATTGGAAATGAAATGATCATCGGAGCCATGATGAACCCATCGAGCAATTTGGATTATGGACTCAGATTGAGGAAAATTTAATAAAACAGGCAAATTTTTCTAAGGTTCAGGGACATAATGTAGGTTGGAAAACATTCAGAATTAAGTTACAGACGGTGGTGGTTCCTCTTCCAGCAGCTATTTTGGAGCGAACAAATACTTAATGATTCATGGGTAGATTCAGGGAATTTTGAGATTTGTTAATCCTATAGATTGAGGCAGTAAGTCGTTTTCAATAGACTGATACAATAAAGATATCAATCAACAGGGAACTTTTTACCAAGATGCATTGCGTTCTTTTGTTCGAATTCCTACCGAGTTGTAATTGGAATTGAGGCAACTGCACTTGAAAAAATCATCATGATTGTCAATATGGCAAAGTTTTGATAAGTTTTTAATTAATTTTTACTTTTTTTTGAGTCACCCAGTGTAGTCATTTGCACTTTTAACGCTTCAGTATTGTATAATTTCATATCATTGTTTTAAGGTTCGTATGGTATCATGCACAACTCGTTAAAACGACATAGAGGCATACATCGAATTAGTTAATCAAAATGTTTCATTTGCGTGAACTCTTAAGACATACCTTTTTAATTGCCAATTTGAACTGCAAAGTAGACTGCATGCAGACTTTACTTTCCACTGCGAAGGAGAGCTAGTGAGGATCTCATTGGCTCTCATTTGCAGTGGAAAGAGGCCGAAAGAGGTGAAGCCTCGGCACTAATTTGATGTCTCCCTGCACGCTGGCTAACTTCAAAGACGATTTTCCAAGCACTCTAAGCGTGACTATTGCACACTGATGCACCAAAACATAGGTCAACTATCCAAGATTATGATGTATCATTTTGCAGACCAATTTAATGAATGACCTCATTGTCAACGAGGGGACAAACTGCCTTTAAACCTGATTACTTTGTTTTTAGGCCACAGCCAGCAACGTACCAGTTACGTAGAACTTTGAAGAATCAAAAAAGATTCCACGATTCTTTTTATTTTCCTATTTTGAAAGAGACAGTGGAAGCCTGTTCACTTCATGGTTTCATTTCAATCATTTTCAATTCGTAATCGTTCATTCAAGAATTGTGTTTGTTTCATACATTTCTGTTTGAGCTACGATCTCCCCATGACGACAAGCCACAGACAACCTCACTGTTTCATTCCATCAACACCTCCCGTTTCACAATGCTTTCAATCATTCAATACAGTACCAGAGTCATTGATTGATCCTTTCATAAAATCTTTTGGGGGTCTAGGGGTACTCCTGTAGAAAAATCTGAGACCAAGCCGTTCACACTGGGTTGATTGAACGATGCTAATCTTTGATTCTCAATACAGACTGACTATACAGGTGAATCTATGTTGGAATAGAAACTGTAAACATTCCATCGAAAAGCCTCATTTGCCCTAAAGAATCTGTAGAGCTATTGCATCATGTTTCTTTCGTGAGACGAGTTTCTTCTTGTACAAATAGCCAAAAGGACTTCCTAGACTGAAGGAGAAAGATATTGAATGTCATATAAATAAGCACATATGTAGTATAGCTTTATCGTATATTCTGACATTATAAGATAATAAAACAATTAAAGATATACTGCAGAAATTACTGAAGATTTTTGAGGGGGCCATGGCCCCCTTGGACCCCCCTGTATCTCGGTCCTTGCTCAGTAGGTTTCATCAGTAAACTTAAAATCATTTTATCGATTAAACTTTTGTTATTTTGTTTCGGATGGATTTTTCATGAATATGACATTTTATTGGATATTGACAATTTCTAACGTCTTTAAATGAATTCTTTGTCATTAGCGCATGGGGTTGTCGTTGTCGTCGCCTGGGTCATCGTAGTTCGCCCAGCAGGTTAGGATGGGTAAAGGCATATTTCATATTTATATTTCATATTTATTTATATTTCATATTTCATATTATTAGGGAGGGAGACCCTTCAACCAACTGGTTGATTTACAAGGGGCCCTCCATATAAAAAACCTACAAAAATTAAACAAGTTAAAAACCGCTAAAAACTACTTACAATGAATACATCTAATAAAAAAAAATCCTATCTATAAAAATGAAAGAAAAGTACCTAAAAAACAAAACCGCCAGTCCATCATAAGCTATCTTTAAAAATATATATAGAGGATGCCTGTTTGGTCTCAGCTGGGAGGCTATTCCAAAGTTTAGCTCCGCGAAAAGAAAAACACTTCTGCCCATTTGCAGATGTTTTCTTTGGCAGCCTCAAGTCCGCTGCCGTATTTCGAAGGCTACGAGAGTTACTAGTAGAGTTTCTAGTGAAAAGATTGCGCATTTCCTGTGGAGCAAGCCCATTGAGAGACTTGTAGACCACTGATCTGGACTCTTCATTGACAAGCTCACGAATGGTCTTCCAACCAAGGCTCCTAATCAGTGGTCCACTCGGGGAATCAAAGCTGCTATTCGTTACAATTCTAGCAGCTCTATTTTGAAGCTTTTGGAGCTGATTGATATCAGTAGTGGTGCCACAACAACCCCATACAGAACAGCAGTATCGAAAATGGGGCTCCACAATACCTGAGTACAAAGTTTTCAAAGGCAGTAGCTGCATCAGTCACAAAACAGTCTGGAAAATCTTTTAGGATCATGCCCCTTCAAACACCCCTTTACGCTGAGAAAACATCCTTCAGACTCTTGACTGCAACTACCTAATGTCCGTGTTACAAATTGGGCTGCGCCTGAGATTTGCGACAGCGCAAAATTTCTCCGTAAAAATAGGGGGTCTACGAGGGGGTCTATGTTAGGTCCCCGTCTCATTTCCCCTTTGTCACCTTGTGGCCGTGCTGTTATATTGAAAACAATGTATATTGAAATGCTTGAAATGCTCAAGCAATGAGTTACAGTCGGGCGGAAATGAAATGTGTTTAAATGCGATTGTTTGGTTAAAAATTGCGGTATTTCTTTTGTTTTTATAGATAATCAATTTGTTCGTTTTGGAATTCCTTTATCCTCTATTCAAATTGTGGTTGTGTGAACCACAGAGCACAGAGAATGTCACATAACACCAATGTCTGTACCTCATTCGTTCTCCAAAAGTCAACTTAGAAATCAGTAGATAATACTGCAGTAATGCTATGAGTTAAATTGAGAAGATTTTGTTTGTTTATTGCAAAGGTAGAATGGAGTTTAAAGGAATCTATTGTTGTTAATCTTTTGCAGCTCCACAAGACATTACTTGCAGCATTGAAAATGCAAACAAGTGAAAAAGATCGAGCTCGCAGGCCACGGTCATTTGTCGGTGGAGGGGGAAGCTTTGAATTCACTTATGACCGACATTATGGCGGAATAAGAGACCCTGGACAGCCTCAGGAAGTTGAAGAAAGGAAGCCACGAAGACCACTGAGTCTTTATGAAAGTTTAAGTAAGGACATGCAGCAGCAGGCGTCGAGAACTGCAAGGACAAATAGCGCAACGTCACCCAGCCATGAAAATGGAGATGGAGAGAAAGCATTTGCTAAGTTAAACACGCAAGAAAAAGCAGACGAAGTCAATAAAGATAAGGAAAAGGTCATTACGATAACCTTAACATATTGATATCAGTTTGTTTTATTTTGAAGCACGGTACATCTAAGGTTATGGAGATATTGCGAAGGAAATGTACGAAAACAAGAGGCGGGCCTAAATCGCATCACCCTTGGATGGATGGAATAGCTTACTGTTGTGATTGGCCTTTGTTTTTGGTCAAAGGGGCCGTGGTTGACCGAGTTATTTGTGATTTCTCTTTGCTTGGTTGGAGCTTAGCTTGTTTATGATAGGACAGACAAAGATTGGACAGGGTACAGATTGAAGTATTAGAAAAACCGTTTTGCAAGTCAACAGAATAGATATTGTGAAATTGGCGACACAAGGCTGGCTAACAATATTTACATGACATGAGCAATGTACACTTATTTACCTGCAACCTCCAGTTTTCAATTGCAATATAAGAAAAGGCAGGAATATGTCATTAACTGAAAATTTTAATCCCTAACCCTTGGGTATGTAAGAATTAAGATCTGTTGTCTCACAACTTATAAATATATAATGTATCTGATCAAGGAAGGAAAAGCTCAGTCAGTAGATTGAATGAATGTGAGTTTGTTTAGCTGAGGGGCTTGCACAGTTTGATTCTTTCATAAAGAAATCCAACCTTGGCCAAAGTTTATTGATTCATTTTCAAATCTGTGAATCCAGATTTGTACAAATTTATGCATGATTTTTTCTCCACCCATTTTGCCCCAAGCTTGTCTGAGTTTCGAGAGTGCGTAGCCAAGTGGTAAGGCATCTGACTCGTAAGCCAAAGGTCAGAACGGCCGTAGGTTCAAATCCCGCACTGGACAGTTTGGTCGCTGTCCGTAACTCTAGCCCGGGTCGACCAGTGCCATGTGAGGGAAATCTGGTAGCTGCAGCGAGTAGCTGCGGCGGACTGATGGTAAAACATCCGTGGCCCTTGCTGGAAATAAGTCTTTCAGACTTTTGCAGGCTAAGCCACGTTAAATAAAATACCTACCTACCTACCTGTCTTGCCCTTGAAGAAATTTATTCCCAAGATGAAGAAGCATACAGAAACAGTGCTTTTCATGTAACACTGGAATTTAGAAAAATTGGTATCACAGAAATTTCCTGGAAATCTTTTAAAAGGGAACAGATAATGCAGAGTTACCTTACTTTTTACCCCATCATCCAAAAACCATATAACATTTTGCATCACAAACATCCCCATGGGGAATTGTGCCCATAATGAAATACTATGCAATTACAATAAAGATAATGTACAAAGTCTACAGCGGTAAAAAATTTTTTTGTATGAAAGAATAAATTGTGCAGCCCCTCACTTTGAGGTAAAATTGGGTGGTGGCAAAAGCTGGAAGAATTTTGTAGGAATCTTAGTTCATAATGATGTTCTCTATCACATGAAGTACCTTCCTTGATGCTGGAAATTTTGATTCATCAGTTCAAATTCTACCTTCCTACAGTAATCAAGGCTACTATTTTCATCCCCAGCCACCCAATTTACCACTAGTATAGCCTGCCCAACTGAGCATAGAAATTCTTCATGTGAAAAGGATGCTTATCATATTGATTTTACCTTTACACAGGTTGCCAAAACCATCAGCATGGATAAAGGTGATGAGGGCCTTGGCACACGCACATCTTCTGATGCATCCTCAAGAAAAGCAGCAAGGGCTTTATACGCTGAACTGTCATCTCCACCACCCAAAACAGGAGTTACTGATGACAAATTCAATGCTGTTAGCAGACTAAGGTCTTTATTTGATCAAGGAAATGCAGCACCAGCACCACAAAGATCATTTTCAAGGGGTTCTTCTAAAGACAGAAGACTCCCAAGTCAAGATTCAACAGAAGAAAGCAGAATCACAAAGCAACCAAGCATTGGAGAAGGCAAGCCTGATAACACAACAAGAAGACCTAAATTTGAAAGAGTTGAATCAGAGAAAAAGAAAAAACTGTTTGCATCTCCACCACCTGTAAAACTTGACGATTTGTTGAAACGAGATTCACCTAGAGGGCCAAAAAGTCCAGAAGAAACCAAGCCATTGCAGTTCAGACGATCTACTTCAAAGGAAAATATTTTTCCAAGTAAGAAAATTGAAACTCAGAAAAGTGAAGATACAAATGTGGAAAAGGAATCTACAACACCAATGTCAATTGCCAGTTCTGCAGAGGATGATGAGTTTGAGAAAATTCACAAACGCAGAAGATCAATACCTAAGAAACGTTCTTCATCATTTGAATTTGAAGGACTTGAAGAAAATGTCACAGTTTATGGAAAAAGCTCAATTGACATTAATTCAATGCTTGGGCTTGACCCACCCAAAGAAGAAACTGTTGAGGAAACAAAAGAGGTGGTTGATGAGTCTGAGGTTGCAAAGGAAGTTGAGGAAAGTTGTGAAGAGGAGAGAAAAGCAGTGGAGGAAGTGTTAGAAGTCAAAGAGGAAGAGCTAGTTGAAGCAAGTCCAGATGAAGAACCAAGAATGGAAGCAGAGGGGTTGGAAGCAAAAGAAGAAGAAGATAGCAAGCCAGAAACAAAAGAAGGCTCCTCTAGTAGTAGTAGCGATAGCAGTAGTAGTGACAGCAGTGATTGTGAAGCTGAGGAAAAAACAGAAGATCAGATCACAAAGGAAGAACAAGTTGAGGAGAAGGAAGTTGTTGCTGAAGAATCATTGCACATTGAAATAAAAGAAGATGCAGCTATCAACTTGGTAATTGTTGTAGATAAAGAAGAAGAGCAGTTGCCCAGACATGAAGACAAATTAATTATTGAAGAAGATATCCTTCAACCAGAGTTTCAAGAACAAACTGAATCAGCAATTGATTTTGAAACTTTACAGGATACAGATGTTGTTTCAGAGAGCAATGATTCTGTTGTCATGGAATGTGATAGTTTTGATTCTTTTGCACTTGATATCAGAAAATCAAATGAACAAGCTATTGAAGTGAAAGAAGAATTAGATTCAGAGCCAATAGAAAAGGCTGTGGATGAAAATGCAAATATTACAGTAACTGAGGAAATGTTGGTTGAAGCTGAGCTGCCTGTGTCAGAATCAATGCCTGGGGAAGATGTTTGTGAGGAGACAGAGGAAGTAACAAATGTCGATATATCAATGGAAGTTAATTTGAGTGTTGCCGATGAGGTAGTTGATGAGGTGTCGGAGGTCATTGTTGAAGAACCAGTTAAACAAGAACCCGCGGAAAGCGAATATGAGCTTGTAAGTGAAGAAGCTGTGGTAGAGCCAGTTGAACAAGAAACTCTGGAAAGTGAATGTGAGCAGGAAGTTAGAAAAGTTGAGGCAGAGCCAGATGATGTAGGAGAAGAAGAATTAGTGGTGATAGAAACTGAGAAAGTGGAGAGTGTAAACATTGAAGAAAGTAATATTGAGGATAATGCTGAAGAAGAGAATGAGGCAGAAGATGAGGATGAGATTGAAGATGATACTCCAGAAATCCAGCTTTCTATTATTGCAAAAGTTGCAGGCCTATCGAAGGATGAAGATGAAGATGCTGAAATTGTGACAGATGGAATTCCAACTGATCATTTGCAAGAGACAGTTGAACTTGATGACGAAGAGTATGATCATACTGCTAGTGATCTTGATAATGATGATTCAACTAGTGCAGTTTCAAGTGATACCCCTTATACGTATGATGTTACTACAGAAGTAGAAGAGGGCATTGAAGAAACTATTGGAGCTGTTTCTGAGCATGAACAAGAACATGAGCCAGAACATGAATTGGATCATGAAATTGAACATGTACCAGAATCATTAATTGAAAATGAAGGAGATGAGACAGCAACTACTCTTGATGATTCAGAGCAAACACTTCAGTTGCCACCAGCCCCAGCACAGTCATGTCTAAATTCAAAGAAAAATGGGGACAAGAAAGGAAGAAAAGTTTCATTTCATAGTGAAGGAAATGATGTTATTTTCACTTACAGCCCTGATGAATACAATCGAAGTAACAGAGAGATTGATGCATTGGCAGCATCTGCTGAATGGGAATTAGAGAAGAGGGTAGATGAAAAAGATATTTTTTCAGTGGATCTTGATAAACGTAAGTCTTATTACTTTCCTGTACTGTAGTTGGTGCCAGGGTAGGACCTGGGACCTACTGCCCCATCCAGCCCCCTATCAAAAGAAACTTTGGGTTGGGAATTGGGCAATGTGGCATATGAAGAAAACAGTATTTGTAGTAGTCTTAACCCCTAGTTGGAAGTTCCAGCCTCTCTGTCCGAAGATTTCTGGTGCCACCCATGTCTTCATACCATTACATGCAAAAATAGAGTATTTCTGCCTAATTGGTATTTCTTGTCGTTCTCAAAGTAAGTGACAATTGTTGATAAATATTATGAGCATGTATGGCATGAGAGTCAATTGAACTAAAACAATTCAATGCTGCAGTTTTAAGAGCTAGAGGCATTTGGGGAACCACATCAAAGATTCTTTGTGTCTCACATGGTTTTTATCGTCTTTAGTTAACTAAGAAGGATAGCTTATAACCATGATATTGGGAGAGTTCTTTTGGGAATTTCTGAAAAATCTTATCTTTCAACTTTGTGGTACAGTTACTCATAATCTTGCTATGCCATGTGATTTTGTGGCTCTAGGATGGGTTTTTTTGGTGCTAATCACAGGAATATTCCAACTAAGCCAACATTTCTGACCTATTTATTTATCAGTAACCATAGTGTTCACACAATAAAGATATATCCTCGGAAGAATCATGTGTATGAATGACCGTCAATAGATGTGACATGCTCTATGAGATTTGTTTCTATTGAACGTGAGATTATGGGTTCTTTGGGCCAACAGCCGCCTCTTACCACAGCAGAGATATGTCAACCTTCCAGGAATCAGGATGAAGTTGCACCATGTGGAAAATTCATCTACCAAAAAGTCTTAATGCATGAGGGCAATTAGTTTTGTTTGTTTTTTGTTTTTCAATTTGTTTTGAGTGGGCTTGTCAGGATTTCTAGCTACTGAAGCTAATTTAGGCCCACTGTGCATGCCGCATCCAGGCATGGGACCCCTAGTTTAACGTCCCTTCCGAAGGACGGCGAGGTGAGATGTGAGGTCAGGCCTCCGAGGTCACCCATCCGGAGTTTGACCTCAGTCGACCGAGCTTAACTTCAGTTGCGTGACGAGAACTGTTTAAGCCACTCGGCCACTCACCCCGTTAACCCTATCTGGACCGGGCTTTTCTGAGCATCCTCAGGCCGAGGAGGGGCTAAATTAGCCCCCCCTCAGAGCTCCAAATTGACACGGGCTATAAAGATGAAACTTGGCTATCTTATGTAACTTGATCTGAAAAGTCTGAATATTGTGTTTATTTTACTCTAATTGTTATATTTTCGATGACGTCATCAATTTTCTTTGTTTTTGGCCAAAAACAGTACTCCTACGAATTTTACTGTAAAAACTCACTCGCGTGAAATATTATGCTTGCTTGAAGTTTAATTAACAGATAAAACATCAAAATATCATAAAAACACGAATTTTCGAAAAAATTATGAAATTTGCAATCTTATATTTATTACCTAAATTCATTAGATATATGACGTCATCAATGACGTAATATGAAAATAAAACGAAGATAGTAGGTATTTTTGATATTCCCTTATTGATTAATGGTTGCACAGAAAATTTCATCCAGTTATCTCACTTATGTTAAGAATTATCTTAGTTTGAAGTTTTTAAGGGTTTGACCGTAAAACAAACGAGAAATTAAAACTACTCTCTGAAAAAATTATTATATTTAAAAAAATACATGAGATATCTTGACAAAATTTTGGCAGAAGATGTGACAAAGATATTTAGGAAAAGTCAAAAAAAATTATTGGCCTGGGATTTAGCGAAAAAAAGTTACATAGAAAAAACCTGGAGGGGGGCTAATTTAGCCCCCCCCCCCCCGGTCCAGATAGGGTTAAGTCCCCGTAGTCAGGTTTCACGTGAAAATTCGCAAGAATAAAAAGAATAAAGACGATTGAAGACTTCTGGAAGAGAAATTTTGCGCTATCACAAGTCTTTGGCCACAGCTAATTTTAGAATTGTCGAATATCAAAATTTTCCAGGAACGTTTTAGGATTTTTGTGAAAAATATTGATTTCTAGCGTCCTGTTTAGGAAGGCATTTGAAAATTTTCGTTTGTTTAATGAGCTGCTGTAGATAGCTTTCTGGTGCCATATCCATTCTTTCTAAGGGACTAGTCATTATTAATGGTGGGGGGTGGGGCGGAAGATATTTTTGGAACAGTGTGATTTTTTTCTTGACCCCCCCTTGCTTTCATGCAACTAAAATGTGGCCCCCCCTAAATCTAAGTATAAGTTTTTGTAGCCCCCCCTAAAAAGTAGAAAGATGTTATATGAGTTCGTATGACCTGAAGAACCACGATGCTACTGTTATATCACAGAGAGTTGAGATGGAGATTACATAAGCGTATGGGAAGGAAAAATCTAGGGGGAGCTGCGCGACACAAAGCTAATCGTTTGCCAACATTTTTGCGCGACTAAGGACAAAAGTTTGCCCAAATGGGGCTGATTTCTGGAAATTTTTCGCCTCGTACGCTTATGGGAGATTAGGACAGAAAACTGTTCAGATATATGAAGCCTAGTTTCCGTCAGTTTTCGTACCCAAAAGATGGGAATTGGTAAAATCTTGAGAAGGGGATCCACCACTTGCGCAATTCAGCTTTTGAGTGGAGGGACAAGCGCATCAATTTGCCGATTCGGACGATAACGCTCTCATTTTGAGGTGTATTGCTGAAAGACCTGACATAATTAGGGCCCTTAAAATGTGCACGATATCAGATTTTAAAACTATTCATACTCACCAGTTGATAGAAACAGGCAAGAACATATTGCAAAAAAACAGATCCAAGCACTACAGAGTCTGGGGGACAGGCTCCCAGAAATTTTCTGACGACACGCTTTCTACTTTTGCTTAGATTGCCTCTCGCAGCCCCATGAATTGCTATTGTGGAAAATTTTGTCACAATCTTTATAAACTAGCATCCCAAGGAAGGTTTAGAACAGATTCTCTGTTTAGAGTAAACATAATTACATTGGCTTGGAAGACCTCTTTCAACTTGTTTGCCAGAACAAACGCCGAAAATTTGACAAGCATGAGTAACAAAAATGGGGAGTAGCATGTACTGTAATGAGTAACATGTTTAAAAACTTTTGCATGAAGGACTGCTGCTTTGTCTTGGGATGGTTATCACAATTCTATTTTTGCCTGCTCCTCACATGGAAACTTTGAAAATTCCATGGTACTTTCTCTTCATTATTAAGCGTCCTAACAAAATTTTTTAAGGACTTCCTTTACATTGGCTTAGAGCGCCTGTCTCAGTCACATTCCAATATCTCTGAGAAATACTGCTAACCCTTTCCTATGTCCAACTACATGCTTTTTCAAGATAGAAACTTTCCCTATTCTCGATGGTGACTTGTTTCTTACCACCTTCTTCTCGTTCAGTGCACTTTCAGTCCCACCCAACAAATTTCTTACCGTTCAAAGAAAATGTCCAAGTATTCCTGAATTGTGAGAGGGAGGGCAGTCACCTCTCCAACTCCCCATAGTTTCCACTTCGGTGCAGAAAGCAATTGCAAAGAGGACAGATGTTGCAGAGGCTAGAAAGCAAAGTTCAGCAAAACAAACAGAGTTGAAAGCAGCGGACAATCCAGGTTGTTTTTTGGCAAGATCAGCCATCAGATTCAAGAGAATACAAGTAAAAGCTGTTTTTGTATAATAATAATGTGAACTGTCATTTATTTCTGAATAAGATACTTGTCAATTTTAACTGATTATTTTTCATGGCCCCCCCTCTCGCTGTCTGATTTTTGATCTGGCCCCCCCCATCTAGGCAGAAAAATTATTGGTGACCCCCCCTTAATATCTTCCGCCCCACCCCCCACCATTAATAATGACTGGTCCCTAACACATTTGAGTCGGCAACTTTTTGACTACTGTAGAAGTCTCAGAGCAGTGCAACATGCGAAGATAGCAGAGTAATGTGCCTGGTTTTATGTCTTATCACACTTTTCAGGCTGACGTAATCAGTGTCAAATGAAAATATCAAGGATATAGCGCTGTCATTCAGTGTTTTCTTGTTTACCACTTGTTCATAAATCTTCCCCCAAATTCATCCTTTCGTAGGAGATGGTGGCCTGGGGCTCAGCATAATCGGTCTTGGTGTTGGAACTGAGTCTGGTGTTGAAAAACTTGGAATATTTGTCAAATCTCTTACGCCTAATGGGGCAGCGTACAAGGATAGAAGGTATTGTCTTGTTCATTTTTGGTGAAATTCCTGGATTATGTACTGGGGCTCTTCTTGCTATTTTTCTGGGGACTACTGGCCGAGATTCAGGCATACTTCCTGAAAAGTTGTTGGAGCATCATAAACACATCCAAATGCTTATTATGCAAGTTTAATTTAAGGCATGTGTACATCTGATGTGGACCTGTTTTATAATAAGCTAAAAGAAGAAAAACAGCCTCGAAACATCCTAAACTTATCGAAAACCATTGATCACATTTTCGAGAGACTGAACTTGAGCTTTTGAGAGAAAGTTCGAAGAGATAACTAACGGCGGAATTTATTAATGCGGATTTCTCTGAAAATGTAAAAATAAAAGAAGGTTTCTGTATCGTCAAAACTATCCGTTGCTCGACTCTCGTTATGTCCCTAAACCCATGTTTACGTATTTATGACATATTTTTTTAAGGATTCAGATGCAAGATCAGATCTTGGAAGTAAACGGAATATCCTTGGTTGGAGTGACACAAGATTTTGCTGCTAGTACATTGCGAAATACCAGTGGGAAAGTAAGGTATGTTCCCCTTGGTGACTTTGCTTGCATTCCACTCGAACTTTCAATTTTCAGTTTTATCCTCAAAGTGCCTAAAATAGCATAAATCTTATATATTTAAGCAGTCAATGGTTGTATCAGAAGAAATGTGTCACTTCTAAATTGACTGTGGTGGCGACTTGAATCTTACGGGTGTGAATTTTTGTAGTCCATAAATTTCAAATTAATGAGCCATTGCCACCCAGTGTCCTTTGCGGGCACACTGGAATTTTGGACTGTCTGAAAATCCATTTTGGCCTAAGTGAAAACCAAACCATAGATCCACGCTGTAGCAGTTGAACTGGTAGAAATTTTTACTTTCGTTCAATTGTTACACGTACTTTTTTGTAAGGAACTGCTTATTAGAAACTCAACTCTCAGATTCGCCAAAAGATCAAGAAACTCCAGTACCGGGAAAATATCTGTTTGATAAACAAAATCGTTAACATATATTTTATTTCACTTCTTTCCCGTATCATATTACTTGGAAGGTATTTGATTAATGACAAAACATTGGAAAAGTTTCAAAAAACGTTGTTTCAAAATGTTCATGGGGGAACAGGAAACATGAAGAGTGTTATGAACATTTAAGAAACTCGTAAAAAAACTCCAAATACTCAAAATCTGAGAATTTTAAGAAACTTTAAGTACTGATCCAAATTCTTAGTTTCTTATGAACAAGAATACGTATATGTATGTTAACTGCTTAACTGCTGCACTGCTCTGAAGATCTTTAGGCAAAATTTTATTTTCGATCTATTTGAAATTGCCGCATTCACACAAAGGACCTTGGTTGACGATTGCTATTGAAACATAACATATATTGCGTGTACTTACATTGGTCAAAGAAGTACATTGATACTCGAAGCTACCGAAGACTGAAATGCAATGCAGTCTGTTTCACGAAGCATTAACCGATAGATTGCTTTCATGGTGGTCCAGTTAACAGGCTATCCCAAGCAGGCTGAGATGCAGCGATATTGCCTCCTTGCAGGAGCAGCTTTTGGACACTGTTTTGTGACACCATTGCCGGTATTCAAGTTTTATTTACTTCCGTGTTGTCGATAAGTCAACACATGCGGAGAATCAGTCTAAATTTGAATCACGTTGCAGATTCCTGATGGGAAGAGACAACAAAACAAAGGTTCATTACCAGGCCCCTACGAGCACGGCTGAACCCGTTCTGCAGGTGATGAAAAATTTGTTACAACTTCCGTATATTTTTAACTGTATTTTTGTTGGAAGTGTGAGCATTTTGACTTCATTTCACGGCTCTGGTCGCATATCAACGATGGCAGAAGTGGTGAGGACCAGATTTATTTTGATACCAATATACTGATTTGTCTTTTTAAAGTGAATTGACCGTCGGAAATGAAGTACATGTATTTTGGTTTCAGTGGTGTAACCACAAATGTTACTTTGTTTACGTCTGGTACTAGATTGTCCCAGCAGTGACCTAGAAATGCTAAATCAGGAAATCATGTGAAAGGTGGTCAAACAGGTTTATATCATGAACAGGAATGATGCAAAAGCTGTTCTTTTTGGATGAAAACAAACGAATTGCAATAATAGGGACGATCGTAATGCAGCATGCCTTGTTATCTTTTCAATAACAGATATAGTAAAAAGTTGCGAATATTGATCTTGGGATTATCGACGAAACAGAAACTTTTGATTTTGGACATGCAATTAATAGCAGTAACGGACACAAGATTATCTCTTTCCCTCTGTGAACCGTACATGAAATAGACAACTGCAGCGTATTGATCAATATGCATGAAAATGTGAAATTGCTGATCATGCAGTTTTGATTCCTATCATGTTATTAATCAGATAGTATTGTGTAAATTATTGATCGATCGTTACCGATCTCATTCAGAATCTTAGAAAATTAGGCAGCGCCAGTCACCAAAACTTGGGATGGACAGGCGAATGGTGCGAATGAAAAATGGGGGTCTGGGTTGTGGCCCCAGAAAAATCGTAGGACCACGCCCTCTAGAACGTTTGAAAACGCCCCTTTGCATGAGAGACACTTGTATTTCTCATTGATTTGTAAGATGAAAGGCTTTATTTGCAAGCTTTAATTCATTTCAAACTATGAACGTAAATGTAGAAAGTTAATCTATCCTCGCACGTAAAAAGATGAAAAATCTAAATATCTAAGATGTGAAATCCAATGTTATTGATGTTGATCGTAAGCCACACAAACCAATGGACTAGAATTATAACGATGAGTCCCTTGTATCCCTGAGGTAGCACCATCATCAATTCAAAGAGCATAGGGAAACGAGAGACTGATCACTGAATTGTAAATGAGGGGAAACGAGTACCGATCTATTAGGAGGAAAAAATGGCGCCCCCAACCTTTCCTTTTATATAATTTGACGAATTAGAAAATCGATCCTGAAATATTGGGGGTTGACATGTCCACCCCAGTCCACCACGTATAGCACCAGCCCTGAAGCCATTATTCCGTTAAAGCCATTATTCCTTCATTATGTTATTCCACTTGTTTAACTTTAGGTTGAATTCCTGAAGGTCTTCGAGTTTTTGGAATTTCGCAATGATTGCAGTTCTTGTTTTTGGAATTGTATTTTGTGAACGTTGTTTCCGTATGAACAAATTTCTGTCTCGTAACTTACATCAAAACCAAGACTCTATTGATTTCAGCTTTTCCTTTTTGGGGGGCTTTAAGGGAACCCCAAAATTATATAAAAAATGTAGACTATTTCGAAGCAGAAGCAAGCAAATGAAAGGCATTTTCTATATTATTTCATAGGAATTGGAAAGAAAACACAATTTGGTTCTTGGAGAACTTCACTCCAAGGTACAAAAGGTATGTAATTAAATGAACTTTCGGGTGTTCAGTTTCCTTATTCCTGTTTTTCAGACAATCTAGAATTCTGCTTGATCTTCCTCGTTTACTGATGACTTTCGCGTTGTTCTCTTATCACTACGGACGCTCAATCAAGGAGATACCTTCTTCTGCGTGCTTCTAAGATATGAGAGAACGTAGTTTCTTCCGTTCCCCTTCGTTCTTCCAATATTAATTCCTTTATCGTGAAATTATTCTAACTCAGTTTTATCCCTCTTCACCGAGCTTCGAGTATCCCAAGCTACAGTTCTTCGACTGTACACATTATTTCACCCAGTTTGCAGCGTTAGATGATAAGATACTTCATATCTTTAAAACTCCATGTCTTGAGTGATGTCAATTTGGACACGATGGTGCTTACCTAACCCTAAAATACAATGCTTTCCTTATCGCCTCCCCCCAACCCAATTGAATTTTTTATTTTGATTTGCAACTTTTGTTGTTTAGGCTGAAAGTAGGGCAACGGTTGCTGAGCACAATCTTGACGAGATCAAAGAAGCTTTGCTTGAGGTAAAGTCTTTTGGAAATTGTTTAGTAAAAGGACGGAAATTTCTATGTGCATGACTCGTAACAATTATTTTACTTTTAGTGTTGATGTTTCCTTAAAACTTTCGCTGCTAAGGCTTCAAGTCCTCGTGGGAGTTAATTGCAAAGTTATAAGCATTTAAACCGAATTTACTTTGGGAAAAATGTTGGCTTCATGGTTCTTTACACTTACAAAGGCTATGCACTAACCACATGGGCGACAGGTTGCTTGATAAATGGCTTGTTCGGGATACTGTGAACTCCCCCTTTTATAAATCACAGAAGAAAAGAAGTAAATTCTGATTGGCTCGCTGATCGATGGTATCAGCGAATCGTCTTGGGGCGTAAATTGGCAAATAAAAACGAAGGACGATGACCCTGGAATCGCCACTGCGTGGAGTCCAAAGCATTTAGATGGGGGTCAAGCTCTTCTGGAGAAATTTGAATAACTTTCACAGATTTGTTGGGGATGCGAATTCCTAAGTTGCGACCCTCAAAATGGCTCCAGATCGCATGCGTGGTAGAGATTTATGTCAATGACGTAATTTGCAAATTAGGTTAACGGTTGAGAACAAGAGAAGAAAACATAGCAATGATGCGCATGACAGTGTGAGAACACCCTCGTTGATTCGCTCTCAAACAAAGCTGAAACACAGTCAGTCAAAACAATAGGGTCAGCACTTCATCTCCCCAACAAGATAGTATCCTGTACAATGAATGACGTAGTTTCTGCAAGTTTCCTTATTGACCTCAGTACAGTAAATAAACCGCATGATATGATTATAATGTTTATTTGTCTTTTTCTGCATAACGTTCTTTGAAAATCTTTGAAAGATTCTCATGCTGCATTTATTCATCTCCATAAAAACTGTTTGTCGTTATCTTTCCCATTTTGTACAATGTAAGGATGTTATTCTTGCAGATCTGAACCAGCTGAAGAATCGATTTTAAAGATAGTAAACGCATTCTATAATGCAGCTTTGTTCGTAGGCCATTACTCGAAAAGGTGTTTGGCTAATGCATTTCAAGATCCGAGTCGTTCGTGCTGTTCTGATTTCATTGGATATATAGATGAAAGATTGCAAAAGGACCGTGGACCCAAAGGTCCACAGATAACTGTAAGAAGTGACGAAGTCAAGGGAAAAAGTAAACAGCCAAATATGTTGAATTTCTTTGATTTAACGTTGCAGGCAGAAGACAAAATCCATGCATTGGAAGCTGAAATTGCAAATGCCAGAGAAGAAATCGAGGTCATGAAAGAGGTGAATTCTATTTCTTCAGTTATTCAAGTTTAGATTCCCTCTTAAGCCTCGAATGAACGAAAACTCCCTGGTCTCCCTGCTCATGTGAAATGTGCTGCTCCAAAAGTTAATGATAGCGTTTTGAAGGAATCATTTGCTTCTTTTATCATCTGACACTGATTTTGCAGTATCATTAGGTTAGATTTCACAACATGAAACGTTTTCCTGCCCGGGTGAAGACCTTGACAATGCCCACTGAAGTATTTCACCTGATCTCCGGAATAGCAAGACGGTTTAAAATGAATTTTCTGTACGCGTAATGAATAGAACTTGGTACTGCAGTTTATACCAAAGAATAATTAGTCAGCTCCAAAGTTAGTCACACTCTGATGATAACATACGTTTGAAAGACCTCAGTGTGCTTACATCTTCTGTTACCTTATTCCAAATGATAGAAGATGTACTTTGGAAGTTTCAAACATTTGTTGCTAAACACTCGAAAATGATGAGCATGGAACAGTTTTTGACACCTTAAGCGTGATTGATTCTGAAAGCCTAGATTGCAAAGAGATTGCCACTGTTGAATTTACTATCGCTTTTGAGGTTGTGCCGGTATTGTGTAAACACTAGCTAAAAGTTTGTTCCGAGGTATTATTTGCAGTTTTCAGGATATGGAGGCATCATGTGAACGTAGCCTTATTTTCGTATGTTAACTGGAAAGCCTTAATATTTTCTCACTTAGCCAGTCAGAAGGCCTTCTAACGTTTTGTTTGTCCATATATAATCATAGCAAGTACTGGTTGTTGATTTTATGAGTTGCTCAGTTTAACTCAAATCCTAACACAAATTCTCCTTTCTTTTCTTCCAAAACAGTCACCATTCTATCCACCACGTAGGAGCCTGAAGAATGAGATAAAGAAACCCGTAAGGATGCCTACTTCTCTGGCTCTCGTTTCTTGCAATATTCACATTTCGTACCATTAATCACTAACCAGTAATCATTGAACACTAAGCATAATCATTGATCCTTTAAATTCACTCATATGCATTCACTTATCATTCGCAACTGTCAGCTCATTCTTTAATCATCTCTCAATCAATTACGTTTGTCTTTACGTCCACTGGCTTTCTCGGCCACTTCAGTTGCCTTCCAAAATCTTTTGCTGCTGATTAAAACATTAGTATGAAAACTGAAGACTTTGAATCATTTTCCCCGTGATAACATTGTTTTGTTTTAGTTATGAAATCTTCTTTTCAAAGGGCTGTGACAGCGTAGTATATTCGGCTCTGTGTGACATTTACTGTTTTTTAATGAGTTAGAATTAATTTGATGAGTTTTAATGAGTTACGTTGCTCTACTTTCTCATCATTCATATAATCATAAGTTATGGAACTAACTTTGCCTTGATACAGAACCCTACGTGCATAGCTTACTTGCTTTCATCGTTTGCCAGTCCATATTTCATAGGTGAAGTATCCATGTAAAGTTATAGTCTTTACGCCTGTTTGTAGTGCAAAGACTTGTACATGACCTGCTCCTCATTTTTATATCATTAGGTTCAGCGTTTAGGGCAAAGGTATTTGTAACAGTTAACCCTAAGCTGCTTACCAAGGCTGATGGCTATAGTCTGTGGTAATGCAAGTAGCCGACAAAACTTCATAACAGGGGTGTAAGGTAGGCTTTTGGAAAGGCTTAACAAAAGTTGTTGAAAGAAAGATTTATGAGACAGTAAAAGATTTGTAGCGACTTTATTCAGTGGACATATAAAGGTAATGATTTTCTCTTTTTTCAAGAAATATGAAAAGAAGAACACAGAAAAGATAGAAAACTTGGAAAAGTCGATCACAAGCTTGACTAAACAGTTGAGCTGCTCAGAAGAAAATCTCGATAAAATTCAGAGTGAGAGCGATGCTAAGGTTGAAGAATTAAAAGTTTTGTTAGAAGAAGCTGAAAAAGCAAATATTGAAGTGAAGAATGAAAATAATAATCTAATATCTTCATTGCAAAGTAATGCTGAGAAGCTAAGGGAAGCAGAGACGAATTTAGCAGAAGCCAATCGACAGCAGGAGGAGAAATTGAAAGAGGTGCAAGAATTGAAGGAGAAATGTGGGGAACTTGAAGCTGAATTGGAAAGGTTGCGAGAATCGCAGGTATTGTTTTCTTTATTTCATTAGAAAAATTGAATTGAAATCAAGAATACCTGACCAGAATTGCAAGAAGAAATTGAAGCTACAAGGGATGCATTCCTTGACATTCTCGATGCTCCAGAAAAAAGTATGTATATTTGGTTGAATCCAGCTATGTAAATTTAACTTTAATCAATGGCTAATCACTCTGAAAATGTTGTTTGATAGTTAAGTTGAACGTGGGTACCTGGTTTTTTTATATTGGTCCTTTGAGCGGAGAAATATTAATCTTGACAATTCGCATTTGCCTCTACGGCCACACCAGGGCTTTGCTCCTTTTGTCTTGCTGGATCCAATAATCAACCATTTAACCAATAACAGCAATTTCATACTGCAAATAAATATTGTTATCAATATGATAAATGGCCATAAATAGGAAAACAGAAGCTTATTATGCCACGACCGTTAAAGTTAAGTTCCTAGTGAAGGAGGAAAAGATGCCACCATAGTGTTAAAAGGTAATGTAATACTGCTGGAAAAGGCGAACTAACTGACCACAATAAACAATTACCTTAGGCCTTGGTTGTGATTTGTTGTCAGTTTAGGTATTGGTAGTGGATATTCACTTTATGTCTGGGACCATTTGTTAAAATACTTCATAGTCCTTAAATTTAAACGTGATCTTAGCCTGTCTCCTAAATCGTGTATTCTAATTGGGTATCTTACCTGTACCAAAATGTTCTTCACAGGTGCTGTTAGAGGAACTGGTGAGACTCAAGGAAGAAGAGGCGAAGCAGGTTTCAGTCGTCGCAGTTGTCGAAGATCAAGTAGACGCTGCTGTTGTGGAGCCGCAAAGAGATGACGGCGAGAAGGAGCGTTTGATGCAAGAGATTGAGAACTTGAATGAAGAAGTGAATTTAAGAAATCAATTTGCAGATATCATTGTAGCAGAAAGGGACCATTTGAAAACATTGGTCAATAACCTCGAGAGAGCGTGAGTACATGTTATGTTTAGAGAAAAAGATGCAATCCTCATTTATGTTCAAAGCAAGCATGGAATTATAACACTGTAAATTATTGAGATTGTGGAGCCTCTTGAGTTTGCGTTTGGGCGCTAATCCGTCTAAAAAATTTGTTTCTGTGGCAATAGACTTTTTTAGCTATCCTGCGAAAAGTCTGAAACGAGCAAACAAGCAGCAACATTTATTTAGGCTAGGTTTCTGGCAGTTATGCAGCTAATGTGGTCATTCGGCACTCACGCGGGTATACCCAACAAGATTCGAAATGCTGCGCCTCAGCTACTTGGCCACACCATTTGAGCGATGGTTTTGTAAATTTTTATACGAAACAGTCAAATGAGTGGCGTTGGCGTTAAATTGTCTCTCTTTATTGTTCACCTTTAAAAATTCTACAAAATGTATGAAAGATCGTTCGATTCATATTCTGTTTAGATTAACTAAAAGGTCTATTCATATTTTCATCATTTTATTTCATCATGTTAGTGCATGATTCATTTTTTTTTCTTAATGCAAAATGGAAGCTGATAAGTTTTCCTGCATGAGCTGTGGTCTTCTTAAACTTTTTACTGTTTTCTTCAGTCATCTCCTCCACAAGTAGCGAAAATTTTCCAACCTTGTGTGGCAAAAGCATCTCAAAATTCGTGCAGGAAAATAGCTTTTCTTTAATGAAAGATTTTTATTCGAGTTTTTCCAACAGAGGTACGCTTAGATTATGCAAGACATGATTCTATGGTTTCTTGAATTTGAAAATTATGTTTGTTCACAATAAATCCTTGTTTAGAGCATGAATCAATTACAGGTCATAAATATTTCCTGGATAAAGTCAAGGCTACGATATCTTTGAAGGTTTGTTTGTTCAGACCCTTAAGACCACTGTGGCCAGTCGCTAGCGTTTATGAACATTATGGGCTCCAAGAAATTCATGCCGATGTGTGAGCCATATTTCAGTTGTCATATCTGTATATTCGTGAGAAATATAAGGTCATTTTGTATGATGATATTGGAAAACTCATCATGAATTTCGTCATTTAGGCTTCCTTCTATTCATTTTAGACGCGAGAGAGAACTGGAAGACAAGGAGAAGAAGGAAATTGAAACAGCTGTGAAGAAAATGTCGTATGAGAATAAAATCAAAGAACTTGAAGAAACGGTTAGTTTATTGGTCTATTCTTTGAAATTAAGAAATATCTTTCTGCCATCAGGATCATGACTTCATGTATAGTGTCTCCTAGACATTTCGATTGCCCTTAGCTCCAAGAAATCCTTGAATTATGAAGGCTGCCATGAAATCGAATATGGAACTTCCCTGTTTCAAGTCAACCCTGATCTTTCTCGAAATGCATGACAAGAAATTATGAGGAGAAGCAGAAACCAAATTTCTGGAAAACCAAGCTTCTGTGACAAAGAAATTGAAACAGACCAAGGACAGGGTGGAGAAATAGCCATTTCCACCCGTCGCCATAAATGGTGTCCACATGCCCATCCTTGCTGATTTGCCATTATTCCTAGTGATATTCCCAATAAATATTACATTTTCATCCATAAATTAAGTAAGTTGTAACATTAACATATTGCTGTAAACCCAAAGGAAACCAATTGACACGTGGTCTGGCTTAAGGATTTCCCATTCATATTTTTTGCAATGTGTTTTCCTACACACACTATGCTACGGATGAGACAAAAAAGGTACTGGTTGTATTCGAAATGGGGGATGGAATAGAGAGTGCTGAAAGTTTATAAATTGGTCGTGATCCTGGATGGATTGAGACACGGCTATGTGTTTGGATCTTATTAGAGTAAGCATTAAGATGGAATGCCGCTTTTAAGAGGTAAGAAATTATTTAGAAAACGAATTAAAGTTTATTGAATCGAGAGAAAGCCACGATGGGAGGCTGTGTGTTGGATGTTGCTTGGATGAAGATGCTTGCAGCGAAGAGTTGTGTAAATTGTTTTAGGACAGAGACAACGCAAAACGACGTGAAAGAGAAGACGACCACTCTTAGATTAAATATTGATTATATATACGACTTGAAGTTTGCTCTGTTCAGATCACTTTAATTTAGTTCAGCTCAAATCGACTGTCGCTATTATGTTTGTTCATATCTTAGCTGATGTAACTTGAGGAAGGTTGTGAATTTGGGAGTGTGAATAAAGCTTTCTTTTTAAAATGTTGATCTTTGTATTTCACTCAGCTTTGTTGTTACAAGCTGCGTCATATCCATTGTTTGTTTCTTTGAGCAGTTAGCTTCATAAACAGCTTCTTTGTTTAATGATACATCTTTTGTATCGAAGCCTTTTTCACCCCTCTTTACACAAGACTACAATCATTCCTTTGATCTGATCAAATATTCCTCGAGTATTTTATCCTGTCTCTTTTCAGATCAAGGAACTTCAAAGGAAACAAAGCATTGAGGGTAAAGAAAGGAAGAAACTCTTTCCTGATATTGATCATATTTCTGTTGAAAAGGAAATAGAAATCGAACCAGCAGTAGAAGTGCGAACCGAAGCAGAAGTCGAATTACCCGTTAAGAAGGAAGTAGAAATACAAATCAAAGATTTCACCCCTGTACAGTCAACCCCAAAAACTGCACAATCTTATGAGCTGCCTCCTAGGGATTATGATTTTGAAACGCCTCCTCGTGACTATATCGATGGTCCTGTCCTTGATAGAGCAAGAGTAATCGTTGAGGTAGACATTGATGATAAACCGTCGAGGAAATATTCCACTTCAAGTAGCTCAAGCTCAGAATCAAGCGAAGATAAGCAAGTCACTGATGTTGAGGAACCTATAACTGAGAGCACAGAATTTGTTGCTGAAAGTGCTAATGAAGTACTGGAAACTGGAACGCCTGAAATGGAGATTAATGAACCAGAGGCGCGAGTTGTGATGCCAAAAATTGAGCAGCAAATTGAAGGTGATAAACCGGAAGAGAAAGTGGAACAACCAGTCAGTGAAGTAGCTATAAATGTGGATAATGTATCACCCGTGTCTGTTGTCATCGAAAACAACGATGGTAATAAAGTCTTTGACCATTTAGACGAAGGCGTTGATAAAGTAGACGGGGTTGTTCCGGATGTTAATCCTATTCAAAAACCACCACGAACATACAGTGATGCTGCGGAAGTTCGCCATGATAAAAGTTTGAGGCCTTACTCGGTGAATGAGAATAAAGCAGTTGAAGTTATTGTTGAGCGTGATGAAGTAATTGTGGTGGAGCCCACTATGGAAGAGCCCACTGTGGAGGAGCAGCCTGACAAGGTTAGTGACGTCATAGATGTAAAACGAGGAGAGAAGTTTGATTTATTGATAACAAGAGATATCATTGATGAGCCTGAGCAACAACAACCATTAGATGAATCTCTGTTTAAAGTCCTGCCTGAATCATCTGTAGACAGTGATAGTGAAGTACTTGCAGATGCAGAAAGGGAATCACCCCAAGCTCAGGAGGAATCACCCCAAACTCAGGTAATTGATAAAGACATTCCACAACAGAACCCCGACACAACAAATACTGATGCTCCCAGTAATGACAGAATCCCCCGTGATTCCCCAACTGAGGTAGAAGGAGATGCCCAGGGCGATGCGAAGGCTGATCGATCTAGCTTCTTAGAAGCGTTTAGTAAGAATCCCACGTTTGGAAGTTGGTTTAGTGGCGAATCGACAATTGTAGAACAGGATAAAACAGAGGTGCAGGCAGAAGAGATTGCTTCCCAGGTATTGTTTAAGCTAGTCGCCTCTCATTTCGTGAATTTAATTGCATTATTATGCAATGATAATCAATTGCTTTCTTTTGCTAACCAGCACTAATAATACAATAAACTGCATACTGAAACAACTGCTTACTAACAGAACTGTATACTAAACGAAAGCTGCATGCTAACATATTAACGTGCTATCCCGTAACTGCCTTTACTAACACACTCATCTTTTAAATCATAACACGTGGCAAGAAGTGGCTTGACACTTGACTTCAAATGCAGGTGAGAATGAATTTCTTTTCGATTACTTTACATCGCGAAACTTAAAAATGTTTTGCATTGAGTTAATTTCAAAACCTGAATTGTGTATGAAGTTTCAGATGCTAGAAATAGTTGTCGATAGATTAAGTTTATTGTAGTAGGTCTCCCAATGTTTTGTTTCATCTTTTGAAGAACTTAAATCACATATTCGAAAACATCATTTGCTAGAAATTGAGCCCAGGCTAGGGAAAATTTTTTGTGTTAGTTCATTTCATTCAGGCTAGGAAGATTTCTAGATTTATTACAGGTAAGTTGGGCCAAGTATTCATGTTGCTGTTAGGCATGGAACCTCTAGTGTAACGTCCTTTACAAAGGTATCACTCGCTTTTCACGTAGCAGCTCCCTTGCGTGATCGCTTTTCCATCATGAGAACTGATATTCGATGTCAGCATTTGATAGCTAGTGCATCAATTAGATTACTACATTATTACCTCTTTTGATTATTAATCACTTTCTGATAATAGTTTAACCAAAGTAACAACATCTTCTTTCTTTTTCATTTTCCTCATTCATATTTCCTGAAAAGAGTGTTTTCATATTTCGCAGTGATAATGTCTTTTTCAAAAATATCGGTAAATTTTCTGTGTCATCACGTTATATCAACTCTATTCTAACTGAAACTCTGAAAGTTACAGCCTTTTTTGATGATTTATTGTCCTGATAGCATTGTTCTATAATTTGTACAATATTTGTGCATCGGGTCTCGAAGCGAAGATTGCCATCTCCAAGACTATTATTTGTTTCATTTCATTTTCACTTTTGATTCTTTAACACGGTTTCCCGATCAGCCAAGAATGGCTGCTGGCCATGGCAAACTAGTTAAAACATTGATTAGAAAAGAAACATTTACTATTCTAAATTAGAACCAAATGCTAGTTTGAATCAACTATTTACAGCATATTCTTTTACTAGAGGAAGGAAATTTAGCTGTTCAGAAATAGACATTTGAATCTGACTTTAGAGTTTAGAGATATACGGTAAATGAGCAGGTTTTGATCAGTATTGTTCGATCCAGACCCATTCACTGAATACGTAAAAGCCAAGTGTGATCTTAATATTGTCTGAAATTATAGCGTGCCCATATGAGGATAAACCGCACACCTTCTAACTTCACTTATTTTCCGACAGGTCGTTGAAGGTAAAGCTCGAGCATTGTCGTCATCATCATCATCATCATCATCGTCAAGCTCGAGTGAAAACGAGAAGCCAAAAGAAGAGTTAAATGCAAGCATCAAACTTGATGAATCGTATTTACAACAATCACAAATCGATGTTGACCATGATATTCATGATTCCCCTTTGACACGACTGGAGTCGGTGGACGTAGGGTCTCCTTTGCAAGCACAGGCAACGATTGATGATGCAGAATTAATTGCTGCTGCACCAGGTTTGTATACTTCTACACTTCTACATCGCAGTTAGAGGTAACTATGGTTCCAAATTCCCTAATAGTTTACTGGGGCAAAATCACGGTTAACACGTCATCCACAAATTTTTGTTCAAACCTCTTATGTCCGAAGTGCGTTGTCCGAAGGCAACTATTACCTTGATTGTAAGTACTTGTTTGTTTGTTTTGTTTTCAATTTGTTTTGAGTGGGCTTGTCAGGATTTCTAGCTACTGAAAGCTAATTTAGGCCCACTGTGCGTGCCGCATCCAGGCATGGGACCCCTAGTTTAACGTCTCTTCCGAAGGACGACACGGTGAGTTGTGAGGTCAGGCCTCCGAGGTCACCCATCTGGAGTTTGACCTCACTCGACCGAGCTTAGCTTCAGTCACCTGACGAAGACTGTATAAGGCATTTGGCCAATTACCCCACTATTCTGTCATTTAAGCTGATCATATTCCTCGTCTTTCACAGCAGTAGATCAACCTAAATCTACAAACTTTGACGATCTGCCAGTAGCTCCTGTCTTGAATTCTGGAGCTCAGCTCGATAAGAAAAGAGTAGCAAGTGCAATTCCAAGAAAGTCACCACGATCACCCTCAAGGAAAGCTGTATGTACTTTATATTGAATACACTTGCTTACTTGAATTTGGCTTCTTTCATGAGATCTGCCTGGACCCTTGAGATGAAATTGTTGAGTTTTAAGTGGAGGAGATACTTGATGAAAGTGTGATGATCCATAATCAATACTCAATGTCACTTTTTTGCAGCAAATAACCTTTTTTCTTGTTGTGTAGCGAACCTTTTGTCAAACCAGCAACGTTGATAAAACAAGGCAGGGTTAATTAGAAAGTCTTGATTTGAATGCTAAAAAACAATTATTTGATAATTAGTTTCTGTACAGTTAGTTTTAGCAATAGTTGTAAACCAAACTATGATAGATACAAACTATTTACAATGCAAGAGGAAATCTACGATATAAACAAAGATACATGCAAGAATTTATCTGCACATCAGCTGCAACTTTTAATTTCATTGTGTTTTGGGAAATTTTTGTGGTAAAAATGCTAATCATTGCTTTCTTTGATCAGGGACTAGAAGTCGAGGTGCAACCAACCAATTTGCCACAAACTGAGAGTATTCCAGAAGAAACACCCAATGATGACCAACCTGTACCATCGTCTTTATCAGATGCTCCCCCTGCTGCAACAGCTTCTACTGATAATCTAGCTGTGAATATTGATTACGCGAAACCCGACAAAGAGAAGAGGAAATCTTTCTTCAGTTTCTTGCCGAAATTAGGTGGTAAAAAGAAACATAAACGAAGTATGGAGAATCTTTTAGAGCCAGAAGATGGAGCAGGAAAGTCTGCGCCCGTCCCAGAATTAAAAGATAACCATGAAGATGATGGTAGTGTTGTACCATTGGAAATGAAAGGAGAAGTGAATGTCGATGGTGAGTTTTTACCATAACTGTTTTAACCATTATGTTAAATATATTGATTATATAGCGTTCAGAAATGCGGCCCCTCGGACTGGCAATTGAGTAATTTGATTTGCTCTTGATCTGTTCGCAAGAGCCATATTTTCGAAGCCGTATTTGACTGGCGTTGCCTTAAGCCGTGTTCACAATATTCCGTTTTCATACGATTTATTCCATATTCCTCTTTATGTAGTTTTTGAAGAAGAACTTGTAATTATACACTAAGGAAATGCGAATGTGGTTGACGTCGAAACGACCAACTACAGTGATGAAGAAGAACAAGAACATAGTAGAAAAATGCAACAATGTAAACAATTGTTCTGACAGGCTTCTGCCAGATAATAAAGGTTTTATTAAACGATCGATTACTCGATCCACGCTGGAAAATATTGGATCTTAGTTCCTTGCACGGACCTAGGTTTAAATCAGATTTAGATCAGATAAGTTGTTTGATGCATACGCCAAATCTTGTCGCTGACTACTCTCGAGTACCGAATAATCGTCCCCCCCCCGCTCCTAGGTATTTCTATGCATGCCGTATCCGGAGATGGAAGCACTAGTTTAACGTCCCTTCCGAAGTACGACGAAAGGAGTCGCTCGATTGTCTTATGTCAAAATCAGGAGACTTTTATGCTGAAGTAATTTGAATTTTACTTTGCAGTACGTATAAGCACAGATTCAGGAGTTGAAACACAGCAGACTGTGAACGGGGTAAGCTTTTGCTTTCATCTATAATTTGCAGGGATAATATTGTTATCGAAAGACCATACCGCTAAACTCACATGTAAGTAGTGCAGGAATCTGTAGTGAGCCTGCTTCTGTGCAATACACCCATATCGCACAGTACACAATACCTGCCAGAAACCGAGCTAGGAAATACAGCAAGATGCCAAATGTGGAGAAAATTTTCGGCAGGAGAAATGTCAAATGTTGTGATGAGATTATCTTGAATTTTCATCAACGTGGGGCTCAATCTTTCAAATCTTTAAAAAAGTGAGGATGACATCCTATTATATTTTTTCTGAGAATTGAATGCCTAGAAAGGAACTTAGGTTGCTTTGATGTAAATCTGCCATGGAAATTTATTGGTACCTTGATGTTTTCATATTGGTGGCGTTATAATGATTTTAGTCGTTAGAGGAAAAATGATGAAATCTTCATGGAAACTATCGTTTGTGAAGATCTACAATATGGTGGCACGCATAAATCTGTTGTTGTTCATGTTTGAGGTTTATAATTTTGATGGCACCACAGCCTTAATTACGACAAATGCCGCCATTTTGAAAGTAATGAAGATATCGAAAGATTTTCACTGCAGATGCACAGCAAAGTAGCATCAGTTTCTTTCAAGCTATTTAGTTCAAAAGAGAAATGTAATAGAATTTTACACACACCTTTTTATAGATGAGAGTTCTATGCTATTTTTGTCCTCGATTTCATTTTAGACCACTGATTCAGCACCGTTGTCAGCGTCGCCTGCTTCAAAACGAGGTATTGGTTCTACAGAGAACATTGCGGAAGGTATCATGATTATGAATAGATTGTACATTTGTTCATTTGTTTATTTTTTATTTGTTTATTTTTTATTTGCTTATTTGCTTATTTGCTTATTTGTTTATTTGGTACTCGTTTGGTACTTCACTCATTAATTTTATTCCCCGCATGAAAATCTTTTTAACTATCAGCATGATACTATGGTTTATGATGCGATATCGCCATAGCCGTATTAAACAATTTTATCTCACAAGTATCATGTTACCAAATGTATGACTATTTTTTTCATTTCGTACTCTAATGTTGTCTTTATATGAATCCAACCAAATTGTTAAATTGTGTTCCGCATAGAATGACAGCAAACAATTAGTACTTTTCATTAAATTTTATTGCAGATATTGAAGATGGTCGTTCGTTATCCTCAAAAAGTTCAGACAGACAAAGTTGGATCCAAAGGCCCGTTCATGAATGGGACGTTAGGCAGGTATGCTCCATTATTTTCTTTTCACTTATTTCATGTAGAATTCTTTCAGATACATTCGACTTTTTTCTTGCTTATGACATAAGCCTGGTTTTCATTAAATCGTAATTTATCGCCGATCATTGTCTTAGAGCTTCGCCGATCATCGCCCGTGTTGTAAGACAATGATCGGTGATGATTTACAATTTAATGAAAACCAGGCTATAGCGAAAGTTCTGGTTCTTGAGCAGTAGCTTTTCTGAAAGAACATTTAACTTTTCTTAATTTTGGACGCAAGGAATGCATTCTCTTGAGGACCAGCGCAGGTTTTTGTTATAGGTGACTTGCGATGAAAGACGTGAGAATATCTAACGCTAGGTTAGTCTCGCTGGTACCTGGTTCTGAGTGACTGGTACCTTTAGAACCATTTCTTGTGGAAAGAAATTGATTAATAGATGGCCTGTTGGTCTAGTGGTATGATTCTCGCTTAGGGTGCGAGAGGTCCCGGGTTCAACTCCCGGACAGGCCCTTTTTCGGACTTCAGTCCTCTTTTTTGGAGCTACGGAGAAAAATTTATCAGAAACAAAGACCTTTTTGATGACTGCGTTCTACGAAAGTTGTATTTTCTCATCTGTAACGGCGCTTTTTGATCTCTGAAGTAGCCCTTTATTTTAATCAGCAACAACATATTTTAGAGGAGGAAGGATGGATATTGGATCGTATGGTATTACGTAAAGTGCAGATAATTTTCGCCATATTCTTGAATCATAATTTATTGGAACTACAACAGTTTTTCGACATTGTAAGGGGTATTCTCACGTTCACTGCTACATTTCATTTTTTACTGTAAAATAGAAGTTGGAAAGTGATACTTATTCGGTCTACTGTCGATATACTTAATTGTTAGAAGCTTTAAACGTGCTTTGTTTGTCTTGGAAGGTTGGTTTATGGATGATAAGGTTAGGCCTTGAAGAATATGCTCAAACATTCCAAGAAAGGAATATCGATGGTGCTGAACTGCTGAATTTAAATGGAGCAAGACTAAAGGTAAGAAACAAAGTGTAGGACTGACAATATTTTTGCGTTGTTGTTTGCGATGTGCTCATGTTCTGAGATAGGAAACGGGGCCCTCCCTGGGATTTGAGGAAACAAAGGATGCTTAGCTGTTTGAAGCTGGGACCAGGGGAACGTTGATAACATTAATATAAGAGCAAGAGGAAAAATCTTCGAAAAGTCATCTGTGTAGAGCGGGAGCAAATGGGTGGATTAAAGAGACATTGTCACTAAGGGGGCTTTGTAGGGAAGCTGCAAGGTCAGACTGTCTGAAATTAAATGGGTTGGATCCACCCGGGGGGTACATGACTTATGGATTGACGGGGGTCTTTCGGCCAGTTTTCAGAAAGGTACCCTCTTTTTATTACCAAACCTTGCCTGCAGACCCACTTTTATGATAAATTTTGACGGAAAACCACCCATTTTTAGCAATTTTTGGCGAATTTCCAGTCAAACCCACCCATTTTTAAGGAAAATCTGCGGTAAAAAGGACCCTTGTTTAGAGAAGTTTGGGCCCAAATAAATACCCACCCACATAGGCGGCACATACCCTTACCGTCAACATATTATGCACCCAGCAGTAACTGAAAAGTAGAAAAATTGTACTTTAGTTGTCATCCCTATCAGTTCTTCTACTACAGTGTGGATTCATATTTTCCGCTTTGGCCGAATTTGATTTTAAGATGGTCTGAAACTGCAATGTGACCGCAAAGGACCCTGGATGATAATGGCTCTTAAGCTTATTATGCTGACATGCATGAGACTCGGAGACAAATTGAAAATTGACTTTTGAACAAGATAACTTAAATCTGGTCACAGGAATCTTCAATGACAAGTATATAGTTTATTATTTAAATGTGACAACTTAGTGTTCTTTTTCTTAACGGCTCCATCACACTTAAGGTTAGAAATTAACTAGAGCCCTGTGTTTTTCGTTAGGATCTTGGTGTTCTTCATGGTGATCACAGGGCGCTGATAAAAAAGAAAATAAAAGAATTTAGATCGAACTCTGATTCGAAACCGAAGGATTCGAAAGGTAAGTCAAAGGAAAAGACGAGTAAGAAGATTTTCTGGAAAGGGAAGTACACAGTTAATCAATAATTATTTCTTATATATCAATATATCAATCTATCAATGATCATGTAATACGAGTCATTGTCGAAATTTTTGATGAAACATTTTCTAGGTGTAAATTTTGTAGAGTTAAATGTAAACGACTTTAGTATCCTTTTTAAATATCCTGATTATTGTTCGTATTCAGAGGGCTGATATATTGATGTGATAGTCCTTGAGACAGAAAGTCAGTTCCTTATCGAAAGAAAATAGAGCAATCTTATGTTGGAGAATGTGGGGCTATTTGTCGAAGGGGTAAATCACAGGGGAAGTTGTTGTCACATTCTCATGGTAAATCGAATGGTTCATTTTGCGTGGTTTTGCCACTTCAGGGTGCTTTTTGATCAGGAGAGCTAGGTTTCTGTTGCTCCAGTGATGGATTTTGCCATTGTCATGAGAAAGTTTTGGGATGGGTTGGAGAAAAAACTAAACGGAGCTTGGCCCCCCTTGTGAAATGGAAAAGCCAGATTAAGAAACCTAAGGTCATGGCTCTAGCTCTGAGCTTCTATCAGAGTTCCTGCCTTTTACTGTAATGACCACTAACGGCCAGTACCATGCATCGTTTGGCTCATCTTTTCCTAGAACAAAGCAGTTATGAAGGAATGGCCGGAAAGGTATCAAATGCTATGTTTGTGCCATCATTTTGTCCGTTTTAACCTATGAAATATCTCGCGTGTTAAAGTTTTGGTTGCCAGGTATCTCGAGCTCCATGTCGGCAGGATTAATGAAAGTTTCGTAGCAAGGGTAATGATGGACACTCGGGTGATTGCAGGGTAGTGATATCTGTGATATATTTATGCGCAGTGTTTGTAGTTGATTAATCCATAGCTTGTAGCATGCATAGCATTGCACTGGGTTCTTATATTTCACGTTTATATATAGCTACGTTAAATTTCTAGCTACTGATTTGTGCTTGAATATCACATACAATATTATATCATCATTATTACCATGTCTACGTTGAATATATTTTGGTGACTGCAAGCACTGGCATTTAGGTTTGCTTGTCTGCATAAAAATAGAAATGTGTTGATTTTAAGTGTGAAATTTTATTTCATTTTCCTGTCCTTGTTCGTTTCTTTTGTGAGTCTAGAAGACATTATTTGTACTGAAACTTCACTTGGAAGTTTGTAGAGATTTCCTGGTCAGTTTATGCTGTCTGATGTATCTAAAGTGTACCTTTCTCGGTCAAAAAGGCTTGAACTTTCAATAGAAACTGGTTGAACGAATGATCGAGGTTCTAAGAATTTTTTTGATCCGGAGCCCTCAACAGAAATCCTTGACAAGTTCTGGTGCAACTGGATATCTTTATCTGAAGCAAAGATGATTCAGAAATATACTATAACTTTTTAAACGTTTCGATTCTCATCTTCTTCAGTAACTGTTTTATCAAGAACACTTACTGAAGAACATGAGAATTATATTGATCTTTTTTCTGAAGCAGAGGTGTATTAGGTAACCTACGTTAATAGGCGGCAGCTGAAGTTGTTCTAGTTCACAACGAGGAAACAGAATGAGAACTTTATTCACAAAGACGACTAACTCGCAAAGTAAATCTTTAGTTTGAAAATTTGGTATGGCTTTCCAAGTGGCATATTTCAACGTTAAACGTTGACTACTTTATTATTCATCTGCTCCTGTTTTGTAAGTGACCATTTTTACGTTTATGCAGTCAAAGCAATAAGAAGAAAGGGGATCACGTGACATACTTAATTTGGGGATAAAGGATGTGTAGTTTTATAAAATGATGGTAATCAGTATGTTTAACGTTTATACCCGTGTAGAGACAATTTTTAGCCATTAAGCATGCCTTAAATGGGTGGCTTATTTCTATGGGTTGAAAGATGCTTGGGTTTTTTGTAGAAGGATAATAAGATCGTTTATAAGATATATACTCATTTTTCAAAAGAAACTTGGCTCTTTACTTTTTAGTGGGGTTCTGAACTTCGAGTCCAATTTATATAGTGAAAGTTTTATCTAGAGCTTCGTAATTTTCGAAAAGACGAATTTCGCAGTTTATCATGATTCTCAGAGGACCGCTAAAACAGGTTTTTGAGCCCAGGGAGTTACAAACAGAACATGATCATAGATAAACATTTTACTCGGAAATACCTCGTGGGTTGGTAATCCACTTTTCGTTGAAGATTCTTTAAATCTCATGACTTTGATTTGAAGAAGTTTCTTAACTTTGAATTGACCCCTGATCAATGCTAGTAGAGTTTCTTAACTTTCAGGAATTCGTTACCAGTTTCTTTCAAGCGGTTTCTTCAAAATGATTAGCGTAACTCTGTTCCATTTTCAAGTAATATTGCTGAAGAGCTTTCTTTACGAAGATCACTTCAGGCTTATGATAACAATTACAGACCAAACAACTTGCAATACCAGCGGTATTTCAATACTCTCTGGAATTAGAATCATACAAACAAAATTCAAGCTTGGAGAGTTTCTAGCATCTTAAAGGGGCAGGGTCATGTAACCGTAAACAAACCTGTTATCTCTATAATCAACATTGTTGCCCACACGTGGCCATTGTGTTCTGTACAGATTTTGATGGATGGGGTGAATCCACGATATAGTTACTCCTAAATATCCACCAATATCTCTGCAATCATACAACATATGAACGTTTTGTTTGTTTCTTGACGAAGTTCAAGAGTCCATCTTCAAAATAGAACCTTTATTGTGAGAACAATAGTGGAAATTCTGTGTGACATGGCCTATCAAAATTACAGTAAAAGCGTCCTTTCGAAAGGAGTTTGTTTACATTACGTGACCCTGCCCCTTTAAAACCCGTCACTAATATATGATGACTTACAACAAGCTTCAGACTGATTTGAAGATTTGAGGTGAAAATTGAGGCACATTGATTTAGGGTGAGAGCTTTGGCTGACATGGAGAGATTCGTGCTAAATTGAACCATTCATTTGAGTCAAGAACCCAATGATCTCCTGAACATTAAGAGAGTTTACAACGATTTGCAAGAACCAGTTTCTAAGAGATTTGCTTTTATTTAATCTTCACATTAATTTAAAGTGTCTTTCATCCCATAGAAGATATGCTTTGTACGAGAATCTCGCTGATTTTCATCGATGTAATTGTAACAAATATTTTTAGATACATTTAGTTAATTTCATATATAAATTTCAATAAAGATAAACAAGAAGAAATACATTTTTTCTTTCTCAAGAAGTCAGCCAACCATCTTCAAAGGCCTTTTCCAAAACTCGCTTCATTATAAATATATGATGAAGAAGCAGTACAAAGCGGGCAGCTACAGTAGTGTCCTGCCTTTAAGAAACTGCCTTATAAGAAACTCAGGTCTGATTTCGCTGAGTAAAATACCTCGCTACAAGAAACTGTCCAGGCTGATTCATGCCTAGTTTCTTTTACGATGGTACATGGTAATATGTCATGGCATATATTAGAATATGCCTCTAGTAGGTCTCAGTTTTCTAGAAACGAGAATGAAATTTTCAAGCACAAATTGGTATAATTTCAAGAAATTTTCAGTACTAGCCGAAACTATTAGTTTCTTGTACAGCGGTGCATATTGTTGAAACGTTTCTTAACTTTGTTGACAACTGTTTGGAATATAAAAATGTTTCTCATACCATGCTATAGACACTCTGTTTTTAAGAAGTATATCTTAACATAAGAAACCAACCAAGCTCTTTTTGTGAAACGAGTTTCTTAAAGGCGGGACTTTACTGTATTGTTTGATAAATCTTTAATCATTGCCTTCATCCATACTTTCTTTCCATACGTTGTGCTTTACTATCTTGAAAGTATGTTGTTTGCAAAGAAAATGGATAGACAGGCAGACATACAGATCTACAGACCTACAGACATACAGTTATCATTTTCATTACCTAGGAACAGTCCGAGTTTAACGTGAAAGCTATTCAATGACTCTCTCGTAAAAGAGAAAAAATATTCGTCCGGCTTCGTGAGTTGTGTTTGAGACAAAAGCTTCCAATTAAAGTTACCCATTCGAAAAGTTACCAATTCGAAAAATAACCGTACCTTACTTTCACATATTAAACAATATACAGTTATTAACATGACATTCCAGATATTCACATTAATAGATTAAAATTACTGAATTATTTCCGAAAAGCTGTTCAGCTATGAAGTTTCATATTTGGTCCATGATGAAATGCCAATAAACTTATTGCTTGCTTTTCTTTTTTCCTTTCTTCGACTTCTTCTTTTTGACCACTTTCTCTTTTTTCCCAACTTTTTCCTTCTTTCCAACTTTCGCTTTCTTTTTTGCTGCTTTTTTCATCTTCTTCTTCTTTCCCTTCTTTGTTTTCTTTCCCTTACTATATTTATTTGACTTTACTTTTACTGGTGGTTGCTGATCTGGATCAGGTTGTGTTGGGTCAGGTTGGGGTGGGGGTTGCGTTGGGGCCGCAGTCGGGGGTTGTTGTCCCGCAGGGTCTGGCTGAGGTGCTTTAGTTTCAACCGGGGCTGCGGTTGCAGGGGGTGGAGTGTCTGGGGGTGGGGTTTCTGGGGCTGGAGCCGGTGTTGTCTCTGGAGCCGGAGGAGGAGCAGTGGTTGTATAAACTGGAGCAGGACCAGGGGCTGGGGCTGGGGCAGGTCCAGGTGGGGGGTAAGGTGCTGGATAGGGGGCGGCAGGAGCTGGGACAACGCCCCTTGGTGCACAACAAATGAAATTATCATCATCAGGGCATGTGCCATCAACTTCGTCAAAACCTTGTCCCGTGGTCTCGCATGATTGTCTTATACCAATACAGAATGTGCCAGGACCTGCGCATGTCGATCGACAGCATTTTCGTGGATTGCAAGCACCTTTATCTGGGACATCTTCGGTACCAACATTGCATGTGACAGCACATCCTGATAGAGCTTGCAAAGGATCACATATTCGTGAAAAGGCGAGTCCTAGAAGGGAAAGAAAATGTTGCGATGGTTCATGATGCTGTTAAGTTATGGCACGAAAATTATAACAAAATAACAGAACTTATTCAGTCCTTTTCTTTTGCAGAGTATCAAAAAAGCTGTGCCCCCATTGGTGTTACTGCTTGGAGGAGCTGTAACATAAACTATTCTGTTTGCTGTGCAGTCGCCTAAGATAGGCTTCAACATAAGTTCTGCTTATCTTTTGCAAAAGAAAGTCAAAATGACCAGCTCCAGTCATTGCATTTAAATTTGTATACATTGAAATTATATTTTTAAATTGGAAAGAAGAAGGAGTTGTTTTTGAAAACTGTTGGAAGGAAGAAAGAACTTCCAAGATCATTGCGAGTAAATCCCTGCCCTCAGAGCTTAAAAACTGTATGTTGTATAGATATTCTTTGACGTTTTGGGATGATTCACTTACCTACAAAGATCGTCACCAGAAATATCTTTACAAGAAGTTTATTCATTGTGAAATCTGAAAATAAAACGGAAATGCTAAGGAATCTGAAAAAAATAGAACCCGATCATGCAAAAATTGGCTCAATTTTGGCAAAAGCAATTTTGAACCGAGTATTCCGCCATACAATTTTCTACGAGCCGATCGTCAAAGATATGGTTTGTTTTTCGACGAGATCTAACGCTTTCAAAAATACCATCAGAATTTTAAACCTCCGGGAAGATTAAAAAAGGATTCATGTTTAGATTCTACGTCCGATTTTATCGAATTAAGAGGATGCAACATTTTAATTAAAGAAATAATTATATTGTTGTCTAGGTGAGTTACCGGCCTAAATTCTGATTACGCTTTGATCGATAACGTTGACCTTGTTTGACATGAATCAGAATTCAAGGTAGTAATTGTTTACAAATATTTCATTACTTCGCCGTATTTCACGAATGAAAGATTACAAATCAACCTTACCTTTTATTTCCTACAATCTCTCTTTTAATTCTTCAAAGTGATACCATAACTTTGATGATTTATTCTTTTTGAATTTTCTTTATCAGTTAGTTCAACTTGCGAAGAGATTTTAATTCTTCGTGCTTCAAAGGAAGATGCTTGAAATAGCTAAGGCAGGTGAAAGCACACGGTTCAGCGCATCAACTAATTTGAATTTAACTTTAAAAATGACCAGTTTTCTCTTATTTACATTGCAGCGTGGCCATCAATACCCAATCTGACCTACTGAATATTCGTTTAATTGCCCTTTCTGGTTTTAATTGATCACGTCTGTTAATGTTTTACTTAAAATTCAACATTTTAGGCATGTCTTCCCATATCTGGGACACCTTTCACACCTTTCAAAAGTGACCAGTTTCCTCGTATTTACAATGTATTCTGGCCTTTAATACTCAAGTCTGTTTTGCTGAATTTTCTTTGACTACGGCCTCCACTATCCAATCATGATTCGGCATATGCGCGTCCTGACTTGTTCTTGGCACCTTCAAAAATTGTCCGTTCTGTCTCTCTTGTTTTTCATTGCATCATACCCAGTTTCTCAAATGAATCTATTCTTAATTGCTGGTCCTCGTTTTTGATTGATTACCTCTTCAACTGTTTTTTAAAATTCAGTATTCTGTTCATGAGTTCCTTACATCACTTTCCCAGTGGAGCTAGCTGTTGTTCCAAAGATGTCCTCCATTTTCACCATGTGTAGTGGAATTTAGATTCCAAAAAAGCTCGGAGAAATGTTTAAGATTTCTATTTTCCAATTTTGTATGACATGAAGTTTTGTGCCATCACCAGATTGAAACAAATTCTAAAATGGAGCGAACTTTGTTAAATATGCAATCTTTCGGGACTCGTTTCTCTAAGTGGGTTTAGTCGACCAAAACCAAAAGCAAACGTGTGTTAAAGGGTCTGTTTCATCCAGCATTCCTTGCACGTGTCGTCTCTTGGTTTCCCTTTGTTGTCGCCATTTTCATGGGCCATGAAAATGGCGGCAAACAAAGGTTAGCTAGCCAAGAGACGACACGTGCAAGGAATGCTGGATGAAACAGACCCTTTAAGTTTTAAGTTGAAATATTGAAAGTACCGCAACTGAGATGTCAAAGTTAGTTCGGAGCAATTGGAGTAAAAGATATTGTTATTTCAAAACCCCTTGATCTTTTTCCTACCTTTTTCGCAGAGTTTTCTAAACTTTTCTCTCCTAACTTTTAGCAACATGTGCGAAGTTTACGTTTTCTTGAGAGCTTCACAAAAAATCCAATGCCTTTAATCAGTTATCTTCATTTATTCCCCAGGTCCTTGGTCCATGGTTTCGTAGCCCGTAATTTTGTCAAAAAGTGGCGTCACTCAAATCCCTTTTGTCCCTTGTTTCCCTGCGTTCTTGGATCCACGAACACAGGGAAACAAGGGGTGAAAAGCTATCAGTCTTCATGTCTGAAAACCAACCAAAAATGCGCACATACTGTCTATTTAAAGATAATGTAAAGATGGAATCATACCTAATGCACGAAGCAAACATTATAACGCGAACCATCGTTAGCAAATTTAGGTTATCAGATCATCGCTTAGAAATCGAAATTGGGCGTTACTTTAGACCACCTAAAAAACCAGAAGAACGAATATGTACCTTTTGTAATACCATGGAGGATGAAATACATTGTCTAATGACATGTAACTTGAACTGTGAGGAAAGGAGAGAACTATTTGATGTAATATCATCAGTGAAACCAATATTCAATTGTTTGGACACAAAGAGCAAATTTATATACCTAATGAATGAGACAAATACACCACTAAATCACGCCATTAATAAATTCATTGAAAACTGCTTAAAATCGTCATATAGAGCGAAGCAGTCACCTAACATGACAGTATTTTGATTATGTTTATACTTTTGTCTAATGCTGCATTTTGTTATTATTATTATATTTCTTTTTGTATTGTTGTTAATGATATTCTGTTCTGTTTTGTTATCTACCCGTCAATAGCTGTATTAAATATACATTTAAAACAATGTACTAGGCTTTTGATTGGGAATGAAAATCTGAAAATCTGAATCATGTCTGCTTGGGTGGATGAAAAATAACATACCTCAGTTTGAGGTCCAAGGTTCAAGCATTATTAAGAGGCTCACTGTGAGGCTACAGGCTGATTGTGATTGTGGTCATGATGTATGATTTTGATCTAATACTCATGATTCAAAGAACGATTGCTTTGACCTCTCAGTTGACGTCATCAGCAATGTTGTGTTGTGATAACATGCAAAAGTAGCATTTGACAATTGGAGAACAATTTTCCTGATTTCTTCAAGTGTTCTTGCACATCTCACCACATTGGAATTGGATTTTTGCTGCATACTCGCCCAATTACATTTCCCTAAATTATAGCCTGAACATCATTTAGATTAACCGTTTATTCAAAAAGCTTCAAAACGCTTGTTTTTGCAATTGAAATGTTTGCGAGAGCACAGTAAATAAACATAAACTGAATCAATTGTAAACACTGCACTTTTAGGCCAGAGCTGCAAATCAGTCTCTGGGAAATCTCATACATTTTTCAGCGGAAATCTATTTGCTTCATGTTTGAGAAATTTCTGAAGTCATCCGCATGCACTTTTTTCCTACCTGGCGAAATCATTTGAAGTCACAACAATTGAGCTTTGTTGTGATTTTGATTTCAACATCATTTCTCTTGTTGGTGCAGCAATGCTTTGCTTGTGCAGTAGCAAACAAACTAATTGTTGCTTTGTGTCCAACAATGCCGCTACAAAACTATCAGGATATGACGTTTGCAAGCAAGCGCTCATCTGGGTGTTTCCCAGAGCCAAATGCTGTCTGAATCATTGTTTGGAACCAGCATTATTACTTATAAGGTCCTTGGTCAAGCACAAGGAATGCATTCTTACGAGACAATTGTTAAGAAATAAAATATTTTGAAAGGCGACAGTTTCCTGTTCCTGTGATTTTTATTCTACGCATCCTGCAAAGTTCAATGTGATCATCTTTTAATCAAGAATTTCAATCGAAATCATGATCACTATCACAATCAACCTGCTGAAGCCTCGAATTGAACTAAGTGGCCTCTTAATAATACTTAAACTTTGGACCTAAAACTGAGGTATGTTATTTTTCATCAACCGTCTGCTTGCTGCTTGGGTTTCTAGCAGGCCTGTCTCTCTCTATCCTCTGAACACCTTATTTGGTTGCCAAAGAAAGTAAAGACTTGAGGCAAAGATAGCCTACTTGGTAAGTTTTTTCAAATAAGATTATTTGCAACTTTATGAACACCAAATTTTGTCTTTCCACGAGCTATGTATGACGGCCTAAGAAGATGATTACAGGAAGGAGAGGTACCTATGTGCGCAGCCTGTCTTGTAAAATCGTTGAATACTTCGGAGGCGGGGTTTCTGTTGAAATTGTCAAAGGCAAAAGATTTATTCTTTGAAGAACACACTCTTCATTCACCAAGCCCAAGGATTATCTTTTTGAAGGGGACTCAACCACGCACAACTGTGCTCGATGCAGAATCTGTTCACCTTGTGAATTTCTTCAGTCATAGACATAGATGCTTCAATCAAAAGAAACCAGATACCTAGGCCGCCCTTGTCATTACCACATACAACATGTAAAGACCAGAGTCCAGAGTTCTTACAAGTCCACAGTCGTGCAACCTCCTCGTGTAAAACTTGGAAACTAACGGAAGTTTGTGCTTAGTGTTTGCAAAAAGCCCTCAAAAAATGTTTTTGCTGATATTAATCTCATTAATATTTATTCGCTTTTATTGTTTTGTGTTGCATAGAGGAGTTTTAGTAATGTTTTGATGTTTACCAATCTACACCAAAAAGAAGTCAAAGTTGTAATCTAAGTATAATTCACTTTCCTTTTATTTGATGTTTGCACATATTATACACAGACACAAATTTTGTTCCATAAGAAACCCCTTACTTTTTCTAGGGACTCAGCTCTCACATCGCCCAAACTCCAGTACTGAGGAAGAAAGTATAAGTTGAGCTCAACTCATACTTTCTTCCTCAGTACTGGAGTTACTCAGCTTTGGGCAATGTGAGAGCTGAGCTCCTCATGAATGGTTTCTAGAAAAGGTAAGGGGTTTCTTATGGAACAAAATTTGTGTCTGTGTAAAGGAAATCCTTAACAACATATTTTTAATATATTTTCACTTTCATCCCTTACTTTGCTCAGAACGTAATTGGGTAAATGTCAAAACATTGGAAAGGCTACAAAAATCATTGTTTTATAATGTTCCCAAGGGTACAGGTAGTAAACCAGGCAACTTTTATGGAACTTCAAGAAGCTAGTTAGAAAACACTACAAATTTTCTCAAGTATGACCAATAACTATGAAGGGTTGAATTGTTTTTGATTCCATTTTTCATAAATTATTTTTGAAATTTAATTCGCGTGGGATTGAAATTCAGCCTCAAACAAGCACACACTCCTTCAAATCTTTGGCTCAAGAATTTTTATCTTTGTCCAGAGTTGCTATCAAGAATAAAACAGTATTAAGCTAGAGGATTGTTGACTATGTCTAAACATTCATTTATATATCAAAATTATTACAACCTTATAAAATATGGCAAATATGTAACAAAGCATTCCGTGATAAAAATATATACGTTACTGCAGGATGAGTCAGAAAATCTTTTGTGAATCTCGCTAATTCTTATTGGTTCAGCTTTCATAGCTTGAATTATTTTCTGCAAACTTCATTTCATAGCAGAAACACTAACTTAGATATAAGAAGTATTGTCAAAATGGGTCTTTCTCTTTGATATTTACTAGTGATTTAGAAAATGGTCTTGCACGCAAGATTCCTACATTAGGCCTTCAGTTAGATTCATACTGATGCACATGTGAACTTCTAAGTCATGGCAAAGTTTGGTTTCTCTACCAATAAATTGAAAAAGGCATGCATTTGTTACAGCACAAACTGAAAACTGCTAAAATGATCTATACCCTAGTCATACTGACACAATTAAACCAGCTTTATCTAAACCATATTAAATTACAACCAATCAAATGCATGCGACTTGCTGGATGGACCAATTAGAATGCAGCATACCATAATTTGGTTTAGTTTAACCAGGTTTAACTTGCAAGTGTTTGAAGGGTATTATTTCTTGTTGTTTGGGAACCATAGATTTGAATATTTCTACAACTAACTCAATCATACTTCTACAAAATGAACTTTCAGCACACTTGAGTTGGCTTGTTCCTTTCCTATACATGGCTTGTTAAGCCACAGGTGGCATCAGATATTAAAGAAATTTTAAACAAATTATAAAAAGTTTCTCACTCAAGCACAGATAGCATCAAATATTAAAGAAATTGTAAATTAATTGTAATGGCTCACTCATATTGTTGTATTTCTTGTTATATTACTGATATTCTTTCCCTGGTCTATTCTTTCAAAACAACATTCGCAAGCAAATGTGAGTGAGCCATCTTTTACAATTCTTTTGCAATTTCTTTAATATTTGATGGTACCTGTGACTCAAGGTGTATTTCTTGTTGTTTTGCTGTTTCATTCTTTCCTTGATCTTGCTGGCAAATGTTCTTTTTAAAGAGTAGGCCCATTGGTCCCAGTCCCAATGAACATGGTCCTGGGAAGGATATAACAGCAATACAACATTTATACAACATGAGTACAAGCAATTTTCCACAGTGAAGTGTGCAATTTTTTTACAATTTTGTTGATATTTTGATGCCACCTTTGGTTAAAGGGTCTGTTTCATCCAGCATGCCTTGCACATGTGGTCTCTTGGTTTGCCTTTGTTGTCACCATTTTCATGGGCCATGAAAATGGTGACAAACAAAGGGCAACTAATAGTTGACATGTGCAAGGCATGCTGGATAAAACAACATCTCATGTTTTTTCTGACTCCTCCGGTATATGGACCATAATGCATCATTCTTCTTGTTATCTGCTGCATTTTAGTGGTTTGCAACCATTTCTTTTAACCCATTCAGCAATATTTGAGTTTTTAATCGATTCACTTCATATCCATAATGTGTCCCATCAAAGCTGTGAATTCCTTGTGTAAAATTGAATGTATCAATCAATATTATGGAATTTTTGTTGCAAAATTCTTCTAGTTCATGATTAAATACTTTAATTGCGTGATTTCCTTGTAGCTTCCTAAACTCGTTTGGTTTTAATGGTCCTGAAGAGTGTGTGTTTAACCACATAAAAGTACCTTTATTTCTGCCAGCAGATGCACGCATTTCAACCATGGGTATTAGATATTCAGCAATCACTCTCGTGTAATTGAAATTATCATGTACCCCGATTCCAATTATCACAAGCGGTTTCTCCTCTATAAGTCTTTGTTTTAGTTCCAATGTTGCCAAATGTAATTGTTTGATATTATATGCTTCTACGAAAGACAATCGCGGTTTAGTATGATTGGCCATTGAAGAACAATACCCTTTGTGTTTTTGTACATCATTCCATGTCATTGCTAATTTTTTATGACAAGCACTATCTACAAATTGATTTTCTCCTGCGCAGATCTCCTTATCAAGTTGAGTCAAGTCAGTTCGCAGTGCCCCATGTTCTTTGTCCCTTGTAAGCAAGATAAGCAGTGAAGAGAACAGATGCCGGACTAATGAATCGCCGATAAACGTAACTGAGGTAAAGTATCGATTTAAATCGTAACAAGCTTCATTTGCATCTATCTTATTCAGGACGCAACCATTTGCGATTTCCCATACTGCTAGCTCAGCTGGAATATATTTACGATAATCCAAACATGTTTCGCATTGGCAAAATGTTTCGCCATTGCCGCACCAACCTACATCATCTCTGCAGCATGGCGAATCACTCAACTGATCACATTGCGATGGAATATCCAAGTAGTAACCTTCAGTTTTATTTGTATGCATTACACGTGGTAATGGATATTTGGTGCCACAGCGTAAATCTCCGTGATACAGTAAAGGAGGCCAACCTTTTCTCAGCCTCATTTGCATGTCAATACGACGATAACTTACAAAATCTTTGAAAGTGATGTCATCTTTTAACCGCCATCGTCCTTGCAAAAGACTTGTGAGTAAGTTCTTGCATTGTGGTGGTTGTGAGTTATAGGAGTTTGTTTTTACGTAGTATGGTTTTGGAGGATGTGGCCTTGTTCTGTTGCTGTTGTTGTAATCTGGTATCATGTCATTGAGGATACGATGGATGTAAACAAGGAATACTAATACTACTGTGAAGGAGATGCACGCTAACTGTTTCATTTAGGTTTGTTGCTCGTCATATATGCCCTGTCTTAAAAATGGAAATACGATCATCAGAACAATGAAGCAACAATGGGAAATATATATATATTCTTGAGAAGGAACATAATTAAAGGAATGGTATGCCTCTATTACAAGCGAAATACGATTACCATGAAATAGGATATTCATCGTGCAACAAAATAGTTTAGAAGTCACTCTCGAGAAAAGAACGAGAATAATCGGAGGGGGGCTGAGAATAATCGGAGGGGATTTAGAATATTCGGAGATTGGGAATGATTCAATATAATGGTAATCTTGGGATTAGAACAATCAGGGATGGGAGGTTGGAATAACTGAAAATATTCGTGTTCTTTGTTAACCAATTTCGTAGTTTATCTTTTTTGTATTCATTCAAAATTATGTTCATTATCATTACAATTTTTTAAGAATTGATAAAAGGGGAGTTGGAATAAAAGTGGGAGGTAGGAGAATTTCTCAAAAATTAATAAGCAGAGGGGACAGTGATTTGGTACTCGAGAGCAGTTGCGTTATACTACTGTATGATACACTGTGATAAATAAAGGGGCTAGAAACTGGGTTTCCAATGATTGGTACAAGACAGTGCTAGAGTTGAGCTATGTCCTGGAAAGGCCTTATATCTCTTCTGTGCGCTACAAATGGTATTGGCTAACTCAGAATCATATTGTTTTGAATATAGTTTGATCGATGGCAAAATTTTGAAATTGCCTCAAACCTTGCTCACTTAGTTTTGCCTAGCTTGCCATTTCCTAGCTTAGTTCAAACATGTTTACATAGTGTGAAAATGCTGTTTTTATATACAATTCACATCATGCATACCACTGGACATGATTGCCAGAATAAATTACTGGATACGCTTAACGCAACTGTGTTCCCTCTTTGCTTTAACTGACCGTTAAACAGATAGCACCTTGCATCCTGTTGCAGCATGTCGTTATGAATGGTTCTTAAGAATCATCAATTTAAAGCATTTTGAAATTTTCTGATATTTCTGAATAGCAAGGATCGTTCAGCCAGCTTTGTTTGTTTCTGTCCTAAGCTAAAGAAGACCTGTGAAAGTTTCTGTTTGTTGCAAATCCTGAAACTGTATTATTTTATATTTTTGTTATTTTTCCCAAAGTTTCATTCTCCCAGAATTTGGTGCAAGTATCCCGAACAAGCAAAGAGTACAGTGCAATCTTACCTCAAATTGCAGAAAAACTACTTGACATTAGGCCAAATAACCAACAAGAAACGGGTGAACAGATTTGTAAATAATAGAGCATCAAGATCAAAGGCTGAGTCATATAAGCAAGGTCGTGATCTTTTATAGGCTTAAAAGAACAGTTCGCTAAATTACTGATTGCTCACCTCGATTCTTCACACTTTTGAATATTCCACGCATTGAATTTGACAACAATCCATGTTAGTTTTATTTTATTAGCGGCTTGTATACCGTAAAGCCGTATGCTCTTCATGTTCACACAAAAGCCATCTTTTGTCGGAGCATTATGTTAAGTCGAGCATGTAAACTTTGTGTTCTTACGGGTCGCAAAGCAGCTCTAAAACATCTCCTGATACCTGTCCATATTTATAATTTATGCAGGAGCCTGTGTCTTTGTTAAGAGCCTCTTTTGATGCTTGTATGTCTGTGTTCGGTGAATTGTTGATCGGGTGAGTGTAACGTAAGACGGTGTCATATTATTCGGTCACATCAACTTTTTGGAATTGAACCATGAAGAATATATTTTGTGCAAATAAACATTGCTTTAGAAATCGCACCGGATAGGTAGCCCTGCGTATGATGAAGAGTGTTGAGGCTGCACATAGGTGAAAGTGAAGGTTAAGTTGCGTTTTTCAGCGCCAAGCGCTGGGATCGCAGAAATAGAGCAGACCTAATTGAGTCCACGACCCTTTTTCATGACGGTCAAGTGGTGGGGTCCTACCGGGTATCGAACCCACTCCGCCTGACTGTTCTGGCTTCACAGTCAGAGGATTACACCACTACGCCACACATGTAGGCTACACTTGAGGCTGTACAAGGTGGGTTTTTGTTAAGAAGCTGTCCTAGGTAATAGGAGAGGGGAAAGGGGTGTTTTTACAGAAGATTAACTTTGCAATTGGGGTACAAATAAAGTACATAGCGAAAACCCCGATAAATTGCGAGCTTGACGATGTAACGGGAGCTATAATCGTTTCCCAGTCCCCTGGAGCATTCCTGACACTTGCTCCGTTTAAAGGAAGTGAGTCCATATAAATACTTAAGTATTAACGCTGTTCTGAGCTTTGCTGACAGAGTGCTGACGGCCTTTTGTTATCGCACAAATGCAAAAGTCATTGATAGCTGGAGCCAAAGACTTCTTAATCCTTGCATTATCCTTAGGAATTTCTTTGGTTTAATTTCAATATGAATTAGATTAAAACGTTTGTTTAATGATTGAAAAGAAGTTGATATAGGTCACGAATGCGCCATTTTTCGGACTATGTAACTATATATATGACTATGTAACTATACTCTCATCAGCTCCAACTCAATATGTAATAAAATAGATATAAAACTCAGAAAAAAACACATTCTCTAAACGTTTCGGCATAAGCGTTCATCTGTAATGACTGTTCAAAATCAGACAAAAAAAGAACATACATAAAGATATCAAAATTACAAAGAATAAACAACTATATAACTATATATATATATATGACTATAAGACTATAAGACAATATATAAGCAAATCTGTTTACCATTGAATATATTTCCTTCAAGAATATGCAACTAAACTTGTCTTATATGAAACATTATATTTTGAAAACTAATGTTTTTAGGGTTCTAGAAAGCAACAACATGTTAGAATTTGTAGCTGCTCTCTGATTTTTAGATTTCTAAATTTGTAGGCACGGCTGAAGTTGCATTTATTATTGTTATTGTCAATTTATCTAAAAAGTTGGCTAATAAATACAATAGCTATGATAAAAAGCTAATTTAGGACAACTAAAAAATTACAATATACATAGTGTGAATAGTAGTTAAAATTGTAAATACAATAAATATACACGAAAACATTAGAAGTAATCTGCATAAATCAAGGAGAAATCAAATGAAACAGAATTCATAATTATCAACTTAACTGTGCAATGTTTCATGTACTTCGATCCTTAGATTTGTACAGTAGCAAACTGTATCTCTTATTGCCTCAGTCTCAGGTGCAAATTTGCTTACAAACAATCACTATGGCAACCAACTAAAGGAGACGCTGGTTTATCGGGGAATCAGTCAAGCGTGACATTTCGTATTCACTAGAAAGCGATCGTATATATACAGGTCGCGATCGCAGCTTGTTTGCAAAATGTCTGGTGAGAATTTTAAGCATGAAGCTTCGTTGTGAATCTTGATTTGTACGGTTTAGTAGATCTTGCAGTTTTATATACGAGTTGTAATGTGAATGGATAATGGCGTGTGTTACGTGCAATGTTATTAGCCTAATTACCTTGTTAGCATGTCTGCACAGCACGATAGGAGCTCCAGCAGGTCTGAAATTACCACTGCAAAGCAAGATTGCATATTTAATAGACTTTCTTGGTCGTGATTTCACAAGTTTCTGGAGCTATGAAGATATCTATTCATCTCCTTCTTCTATTGGAGCTACCCCACAGCTAATTCAGAGATCTGTTGCAAATCTTGGTGATGAAATTCGGCTCAGAAGATTGCTGATAAATGGCTTTAAAGGCAAAAAAGTTGTAATGCCGATAATTGGAGGCTCGATTTCTCGAGGTGCACCATTTGCAGAACAAGGTTTAGGATATAGAATATATTTTAATGCGATTGCGAACTGGTGGAATGCAATATTTAGTGACATCAGTGGATCAAAAATGGAAGTAAAAAGTGTTTCACTCGGTGGAGTTGGAACTGATTATTTCTCATATTGTCTCGATCCACATTTAAATGATCAATTTTCTCCTGAACTAATTGTATGGGAACTTTCAGCAAATGACAAAGGTCGTTATAAAGACAAACCATTTCCACCTGGGCAGCCATTAGAACAATTCACACGAAATGTCTTGCTTCGTTTTTCAAGACCTGCTCTCATTTTCATTAATTTCTTTCGTGGACATGATATCGCTGAGGGTTATTGCAAGAACTTTGAAGATGAAGGAGGCCTCACAGTGGCTGAACATTACAATATTACGTCACTTAGTTGGAGAAATTATATATGTGACTATATCAGAGCAAAATCTGAATATTTTGGAAAAGATGAAGCATTTTCAACTGACAAATTTCACCCGAGTGTTATGGGGCATGCTCAGATGGCGTTTATTGTTATAAACTACCTGCGTAATGCATTTCTGCGGGCACTCAGAGGACCCGCAGGTCAAGCGCAGGATATCGAACAGTTTTCTAAAATGCTTGGTTCCGTGTTTTATCGCCTTCCTGGATTACTTTATCCAGAAACATCCCTTGAACGACCGCTCTGTTTTACATATTTCCGGTATAATAACTACGAACCGAACAATACTTTAGCTGCCCAGGTCACCCGGCAAGACAATTACAAATACAATATCTTTAAGCAATTCACAGTCCGGACTGATAAATTATGTGGAATGAAAACAAATGTTGCTGAACAATTGATACAATTTGCGTTTTACTTACCTCGGTATTTCTCGCGTTTGGTTCTCGTGTCACACGCAGAAAGTGGAGCAGCGCAAGTCTGGGTTGATAACCAAACACCTGTTTGCATCAGTACTGATGACTATCATATGGGAACGCTTATGGAAATTGTTTCAACGAATCTTAGATCTGGTAGACATGTTTTGAATGCGCTCTCTTTGAAGAATGGATTTGTTGTTAGTGCAATAGCTGTGATCTGAGTTTTTGTAGTTTATAGAAGAGTTTGAAATATACATTTGCATTTTCATCTTGTCTCGTATTCATTCCACTGCCTCCTTCTCCTCATGCATCTGGTCGAATTTAATGTTATCTCCTGTACTGAGTGCTCCAAACTAATTTCACTTACTCGACAGCCTAAACTATTTTTTGTTGTTGTGAGCTCAAATAACTTTAGAAGTCATTTTACAACTAGCTAGATTAAACCAAACAGTCTACCTGTATTTATATTTTTGTCGGGTCTTTAATCAGTTAAGAGGTGGAAAGAGCTCGGAATTTTCCTTGCACTTATCCGTCCGTCGAAAGATTTGAAGTTCTGTGTGGTGCATATAATATTTGACCTGTAGTAAATGTTGGTGGCAGTTGGTGGCAATTCCCTTTCTTGTTAATTATGTTTTGCAACCGAAGACTTTCTTCACCTTTCAAACGGGCAAAATTGTTCAGATTTTCTTTCTTAGATATCTGTGAGTGTTACCTGTAGTGTACCTGTAGCGTTACCGCACAGGTAACCGTTACCGCACATGTTACCGTTACTGCACAGGTTACCGTCACCGAGCAATGCCCTTATAACATTGCTCTAGTGGAGCAGAACTTGTAGAAAAGTGTTTTGGAAGAAGATCAATTCTTTCAAAAATTCTTGCAGTTGATAAATCACTTTGATATACCAAATAAAGAAGTAGACTATTCATTTGATATGCAGAGGGGAAAGTCAAGAGAACAGAGCCACGATAAATGTATGTACAATGAATATCATCAACCAACATCAAATTCGTTTCAAACTCTGGAAACATATCTTTATCTTTAGTCTTAAGTTGTTATATATATAGCCAGTTTCTCCTTTCTAAAGATTTCACTGACTTGTTAACATGATCGATTAGTTACAAATCAAATAAATCAGTCTACTCTAAAATGCTTCTCTGTCCATTATGTACATGATCAAGAACAAGCAGTTGAATGTTTCTTTTTCAGAGTCTTGTGTGTATTTCAGTATCTTGCAAGTAGAATGAACGTTTCAAAATGACTAATGATCCGTGTTGCAAGGAAGTTTTGTTAGCAAATTAAGTAGCGTTGTAGTGTTGCAAACAAGGCATCGGATCAGCGTTCTATTAGTATGAAGATCGAAAATTTCATAACAGGAGGGTTTTTGATGTGGGTGAAAAAAAGCTAGTCAATAAGGCTTTATAATTAATCATTTCGTCTTCTATCGACAAATGGACAGTAACTGATTTGCAAATGTTTGTATAAATCACTATTTGTGTGATAGTAAGTGCCAACTAGGCATCGAATTTCGTTCTTCGCCTATACAAGCAAAGTGTGTCTTGTCAAAATAGCTCTGCTGAGAGATTCATACTTGTCTCCGCTTTGACACAAGTACTATCCTAAGCCTTTCTTTGACGTTTTTACACCATAATAGTAAAGAATTGTATCCAAAGTAACATCCTTGCCCACTGACATTTGATAGTCAACCTATCGTTTCTAAGGATCGAACTGTCGAGACGATAGTATTTAGTAGCCTCGAACTGATGTAGGCTCAAGGCGACTAGGGCGATTACAATAAGTCGAAATCAAATTGACACTTTACACGAATTTATACACGTTTAATGTCCATGGTCCTCCCTTTCCATTTCTATTACACGTGTTGCTGGCCCCAATCGATTTGTATTTATTTAAAATGTTCTTATCTCCAAAGCATTGTCCTCCATTTTCCAGTGCAAATCCAGGGAAGCCTTTCAATTTTGCTATTCTTGCACATTTATAAAGTGCATTTAATCTTGTTTTGTAGTTTTTGTCGAGTGGTGACTTGAAAGAACTTTCCAGTGTTGACAAAACTCTTTTTACACCATCTTTGTAGCAACCAATGTTTGTGTACTCTGAGAAGAAAGAAAATTTGTTAGCTTCTATCATTTTCAATAGATTGATCTCCTAATGATTTACGCTTTTGGTTTGTAGTTGTGAATACTTCTATAAATTTTGAGTATACTTCTATGGATAAAAGAATCATGTCTCCCTTGTTTTGATCATTTCTTTGTTGTCTTCATCACTGCTTTGCCATCAGCAGTTATATTGGAACGTGTTCCAGTATCTAAGAACCCAGTTTGTCTACTTTCGATCCGTATCCCAAGTTATACAGAGAGTTATCTGCTAATCGCATAGACTTTACCTGATTTTCATTTAAGTTCAAGGCATTTGAAGGTAGAATATGGACATTACAAAACGGTTGAGTTCAAAGATCGGAAGACTTACTTCGTGCTCTTTCAGTTGATAAATATCTTATGCATGTGCTACATTCTGGTATTTTGAAAGTCTTTAACTTAGGATAATTTATTCTTAGTTTTGTTTTGTAAATAGTGCTATTCTTCCTAATTACATACTCCTCAAGCATATTCTGTGTTTTTCTGAATGGCCATCAATGGAGCTGGGTCATGTAACCGGTAATAAACCTGTTATCTCTAAAGTCTATATTGTCGCCCATATGTGGCCATTTTGTTCTGCACAGATTTTTGTAGATTGGGTGAATCCACAAGAAAGTTACTACTAAGAATCCATCAATATCTCTGTAATCGTACAACATACGATTGTCTGTTTGTTTCTCTACGAAATTCAAGAGTCCGTCTTCAAAATAACCTCTTAATTTTGAGAAAATCAGTGGAAAATCTCTGTGATATGGCCCATCAAAAATACTGCAAAATGTAAGTTTGTTTACGTTACGTGGCCTAGACCTTTTAACAAAATTATAGATCCACTTACTGATTGCTAATTTCTTTGCATTGCCTGCTAGAAAAGAAGAGATCATGATGTTATTAGAACACAATGTGCAATTGGAAAAACTGGTTACTTTTTATTCATGGATCATCTATCTACATTCCATCAACCACTTTTCCAGTGATGGCCAGGAATAATTTGCAAAACAGATTTCAAATCAACATAGATGAGCCTCGATAATTCATCACTACTTTATTTCATGTTTCCAAGCAATATTTACAGTAATTTGATTTTACTTGTCAGTTTTGTGTTACCTGATAATAGTGACTAAGTCTTTTTTTCCTAGATTTCATTCACCATGTTCTAATTTTTGTATTCTTCCTCTGCATGCCCCAAGAAGCATGAAATTCATTGTTACCCTCCACAAATTCATGAACATACATTTTGAACCATCTTTCATGTTTTATCTGCGCTTGAGAATTGACCTTTTAGCTATTCTGAAAAAGAACCTCAATCGAACGACGTTTGTTTACATTTTCAAGAATTTTCGAATATGCACAATAGCGATAGAAGCCCTAACGCCACTCGAACGAACTTCGCGTATAAAAATGTATAAAAACATCGCTCGATCCAGACTCTTTTGTAGAATAGCTAAAAGGTCTATTGGCTCCAGAATCATTTATGATCATTCAGATACGTGGATACACTTGTCAATATTCTCGTTACCGCTATTTCTAGCTTTCTATGTTTACATGAGTTTCATGAAGAGTGAGGGTTAAAGCTAAAAAAATGTACCTGAAGCCTTTGTTGGCTTGGTTTTTGTCAATGCTTTGTATAGTGAACTCAGTGCTGTAAGGTAAATGTAAAATTGCTATTAATCAAATACGAAAATAAGGATGAAAGTTGTGTGTTATTTTAATTACTCAAAAAAACGGCATTCATTTATAGATTTTGTACTGAAAGGAAGTAATGGCAGCTTCTGTTACTTGCGTCAAATATTTGCCTTTGTAAAAATAAGTGTACCCTCCGGACCAAACAGAAATTTGAGGTTCTAACCGGATTTGAAAAGTTCTGATGGAAAGACTATCTTGGATCATCTTAGTTTTTGATGTTCGAGAGTCTCTTTTGATGTTCGAGAGTTCACCTTTCGATGTCGTCTTGGTAAGCAACTAGAAATGTTTGGAGTTTCAGACATGGAGTGGCATGCAAAAGATTTATATCAAAATTGAAGATAAAAATTACCTGCTTCCTGCACTGCTGCTGATTTCTTCGGCGATAATTGTGTAATTCTTTGCACCAATTTTTTATATGCTTTCGGTGTTACTGTTACATTCTTTGGCGAACTTGCGCTCAGTTTCGCCAATGTCGCATTTATTTGTTTGATTATTGTTGTGTTGCTCAGCGGTTGTTGCTGTTGTTTATTGTGTATTGTTTTATCTTTTTTGTCTTGAACAATAGATGTTGATTTGTCGCGTCTTGTTTTATTGTTTTCTTGAGCTTTGATGAGATGGTTTACTTCCTCTTCAGCTTTTTTGCTCAGATCTGTTAGTGGTTTTGCTTTTGTGTTTGAAAATGCAGCAATGTTTTCAGGTTCTTTTGGTGTTTCTTTTAGATTTGTTGGGAGATCAATCAGGCCCAAATCATCTGTTTCCTTCTTTCCTGTGAAAGCTGCAATAAAGAAGATATAAGATGCTCAGCTTTCCGTCGAGGAGAACAATATTTAACGGTTGTTGAAGGGTCAAGCCCGAAACGTTTAGTAATACAATTGCTCTTGGCTATATTCTCAATTTAACGAAATTTATGTAATATTTAACTTTAGTTCATGCATAGTCCAAGCTACCCAAAATCCTTGAAACTGATATGAATCCTTTCATTGGCTTTGCTTACTTTTTATCAAAAATCTTAAAAATATTTATTATGTTTTCCTTTCAGGTTGAATTCAACGTTTAACTAATTGCTGTGTATTTGTCAAGCAAAGCACTATAAAGGTAAGTATCATTTCTTTTTACTTATCAAGGCCAAATTCATGTTGGTCTCTTCAGCTGAAACGCTTTAGATTCAATTCCTTTATCACCACTGAATTCATTAGATATCTATGTAGATATCTACTTCTAGATCTCTTTCTAATTTTATTAACTAAATTTTGTCCGTGGAAACTCAAGCTAAGCATCGTTTAGGACCGCAAGGGGATTTCATGATTGTCTTTTGTCACCGATTGGTTTGATTTCTAATTAAAATTTGTGCTAGAGAGATCTGGAATCACTTCTTTGTTTCGGTTGAAATTGCGAACAAGTCTAAGTCATTCTTGTTTGTTTGTTTGTTTGTTCATCTTATTTCAATTCGATTTTTAAAACTCTAGCCAAAATACACATACATTATATACATATATACACGAATTAGCTAATCTAAATCGAATGATGTAAAAAATAAATAAATGAATAAATAACAAAGTAAATTCAAATAGGCTATCACCTCGCTAGGAAATTCAGATCTCACTTTCAATACTTTTCATGAAAAAGTACCTTAATGAGAGAATTTGATGGGAGTATTCCAAAACATTAAGGTGACATACCACTTTCTTTAGCCTCCTCAAGCTGGATTTCCTTTGATGCAATCAAAGCAGCTAATTTCAAGTTCTTGATCAATAATTTTTTGATAGCTTCTTTTCTTTTTCCTGCCGGTGAATCAACGCTATGTGACTTCTTTGATTGTTCTTCCGTTAATTGTTCTAATTTTTCTCTCAGAACTTGCAGTCTGTGTTTCAAATTCCTTAATTTGATTTTATGTTTTTCTTCTTGAATTCTTTGAGCCTGTTTTGCTGGTTTTGAGGCCTCAGCTGGTGAAACTGGAGCTGAGCTACCTGTGGTGAAAAGTTGTGAAAACAAGGGTCATAGGGTGATCATAGTTTGGATAGTTTTGTTGTTGTCAAATGATGACCGTGATTGTGATCTACCATGATAATTAAAAGTTCTGTTGCTATTCCTTAGTTCTTGTGAACCAGGGGGGAGGGGGGGGGTGATAGTTACGTTATCAGTGAGCGAGTCCATATCCTGTTTAGAACTTCACAACCAGCATCCTTGCACTTTTTATCTCCTCTATGTCGGCGGCCATTTCCTGCACCATGAAAGTAACGACAACGAAGAGACCACAAAGGATGTATTGACAAAGCATGCCGTTACAAAGGCCTTTGTAGATGCAAACATAGTCTAAGAAACAATATTGCAGTTATATCGGTATACTGATGATTATACTGATACAAGTCCCTCGTAGATAGGTTCTTTTTCTGTGTCAACAGTTGTGTTTGCCTGTATTTTACCTGTTTGATTCTTACCCTTGTTTGTTTGCTCCCTTGATTAGTTTATGCTATTTTGGATATTTTTCTCAATTTTTTAGTTTACCTGTCGAAGGATGTTTCTGAAAAGGAAGAAGTAAACATGAAATGTTAATTTTGTGTTCTGGAAATTTGTTTGCTTTTGTCAAGACTTTCTCGTTTAGTTTTCCCCTATTTTTCTGTCTTCTTTATCTACTGTCTGCTGTATTTACTATTTTTACCTCTTCTCTTTAATGCAAGACACCCATCGTCTTACCTGCTTTGTCACTTGCATGTGCATGAACCATTTGACCAGGTTCAATATGCACTCCATTCATTTTTGGTTCCATTTAAATCTATTCGTTTTCAGGCCTATGTTACTGTCTGCCCTCTTCAATATTTTCACCTTTTCTCTATCCCACATAAAACTCCCCATCTTACCTGGTTTATCACTTGCATTTGCATGAACCGTTTGACCAAGTTCAATATGCACTCCATTCATTTGTGGTTCCATTTAAATCTATTCGTTTTCAGGCCTATGTTACTGTCTGCCCTCTTCACTATTTTCACCTATTTTCTATCCCACATAAAGCTCACCATCTTACCTGGTTTATCGCTTGCATGTGCATGAACCGTTTGACCGGGTTGAATATGCATTCCATTCATCTGTGGTCCTCCAGCACCTCCCATTCCTTGAAGAAGGCCACCCATACCCATCATTCCACTTAGTCCATCAAAATTACCTCCATCTTGTCCTCCTAATAAAGATGGCAATGATTGCATACTACCACCATGCAATCCATGGTATCCCATTGCTGGCATTTCATCAGATGCTTGAGATGGCTGTGCGTCTGCATCAGACTGAAAAGTTATGATTATCATTAATTATTTTACGATAATTGCAGAAACGTTTGTTGTTGTTCTCATTGTTGTGATAAGGAGCTGTGTAGTGAGTCTAATCCTAAGCTGAAACCAAAGGCTTCTGTGTCGTGTTAGTGACGAATTAATGTTCCTTGGGATGTTACATTGCGATAAGACTTCATCCATTCCTGCCTTAAACACTATGTGTAATTTGCTTTAATGAAATCTGCTTTCTCCGTTGTTTTCATTCAGAGAAGAGCTCCCTATTTCTCTTCAAGTACTGATTCTGCGAATGGTACATCTACGTCTGCATACTTTAATCAGCAACCTCAATGCTGAGGGCTCTGCTGATGAAATGCCGTATTTAATCACCGGAGGCCTCAGCATTGAGGTCTACCGTGGTTTGCCCTGGCATTGAGGTCATACGATTGGTCATTGCATGTACAGCCTTTAGCTATTTAGGAACTTATTCTGAAAGACCAATAGGCCAATTGAACTATCATGTGACCGTGTGATTTAAAAAATATCAGCAACTTACTGTATCTCCATAATTAGATTGTTGTGCTGCTCCTGTGTCCACTTTGCCTAATCCTTCCAGCATCTTCTCTAATTTATCATCTGTTGTATCTAGCTGGCTGAGCTCATTCGTTAACCCACCTCCTTCTGCAATGCAATGATATGTCGGTTGAGTCAAGAAAGAGTCTATTATGTTCAAGCAGCGATAAATCAGGGGCCTGGGATTCAATTCTTTTCATTCAAATTTTGTGTAGCTGAATGAATAGATAAATAGAATGATCTCACGATCGTTTGGTTGTGCGCTTTTCTACGCAACTTCCAAGCTTACCACTTTGTTGTGACATTTTTTTGGATAACACTTTTTTCTTTAAAAACATATCAAAATAGCCTTCGTGCGGACTTTACTTTCCACTCCGAAGGAGGGCTAACTCTTTCGTAGTGGAAAAGCAAAGTCTGCCTGCAGGCTAACCGAAACTAGCTGATACAAATACATAGTAAATACTGAACCGTTCAAGACACAATGTCATCTGGCCTGCACCAAGAACGGTATTTACAATTTTACAAGTCGAACTTAAAGACAAGAAAGGAAGACAAAAGCAGGGCATACCAATGGTCAAAAGTATGGAAGGGGCTGGCAGTTCCATATCAAGCCATGCAGTAGCTCTAACCCTTACATATCGTAGATTTTCATCAATTTTGCACCATCAAATCGCAACTGGACCACACAATGATGACAAAGGTCCAGCACTTTGAATAATCCCAATAGGTATTTGTGATAATCTTACCTCCAAACTCGCCAATGCCTTGTCTATCTCCACCAGTCGAAGCTCCACCTTGTCCATTGATCAAATTTTGAAGCAATCCAACAGATCCTTCATCATTTTGTTTTTCTCCTTTCAAAGCTGATGCCAAAGTAGCACCATTTTTGGAGCTCTGTATATCCCCTCCTGCACTGCCAAGTAGTGTTGCCAGATCGTTCTTGTTTAGGCCTAACAAATCTGTATTACCGCCAGTATTCATTGAATCTCCTAAATTTGCTGTATTTTCGACGTTGCTGTTGCTGTTTGCATCGTCAAGATTTAGGCCATCCATAGCTGTATCTGCTTGACTCTTTGCTTTTCCAGTTTCATCTCCAAGATTTAATAGTGACATCAGAGACTGCTCTTTATTGCCCCCAAGAAGACTATCCAACGAACCTTCGCTTCCCTTGTCGCCATTATTCCCATTTAGTCCAAAAGCATCGAGTAAGTTACTTGTTTCTGTACTTTTCTCTGATTGATCTCCACCTCCTAATCCAGCAAGCTGATCATTGCCCCCAAGCAAACTTTTTGAGCCCCCTAAAGTTTCAAGTAACTGATTTTCCTTGCCTTCTCCCCCCAAACCGAAGTCATCAGATCCTCCCAAACTGCTAAAAGAGTTCGTGGACTGAAATGGACTAACTGAATTTCCTCCTAAAAGTGAAGCAAGAGATCCAAGCTCGTCACTATTTTGACCTAAATTAATTCCGCCTTGATTGTTCTCGGAAATATGCATTTGCTGATTTCCACTATCTTCGGTTCCAAGTTCTCCTCCTAGAGCGCCTCCTAGAGATGCATCGTTGAGTGCCCTTGAAAATCCATCCTCGCTTCCATCATCCCCTTGAAGTTCGCTTCCTTGAAAGTCGTTTCCTTGAAAGTTAAATGATTCTCCTAAATTCACGAATTGTTTCTTTTGATATTGTTGATGTGAATCTGAAACAGAGAAGTAATGTTTCGAATCAAAGTTAGAAAAATTTGTTTGTTTACTTCAGATACGTAGATATTTGTCAGATCTTGGTCAATTAGGCAGACGTTCAATTAGCCTCTCAGATATAATTTTGGAACAAAATACTTTCCCTTGTTACAACTTCATCAAGCATAGTATCAATGGATATTTTTTACTTCCTTTTCTACAGCTACTCCATGCTTTAAAATTTCCCCAGAAGTAATCGTTTAGTTTCCCTTTTCAGTAGCAACTACAATAAAATGTTCATTATCCTTACACTACTGAAAAGAAATATCTGGTAATCTAGCAATGCTCTCACTTCCCTTATATCTGCATTGGACTTTTCAGGAGGATTGAAGAGCCATGATTACCCATGGTCGTTTGCAGGCGCATTGAAATTTCAGATTGTCTGAAAGTCAAATTTGGCCTAAGTGGAAAAAATGGAGCTACGGTTGAACATTTGTTGAACTGTTTTATCAGGTTAGCCATTCCACTTTTGATAAATAATTCCGATTCAGGCCAAATTTGATTTCCTGACAATTCTGAAATTCCAGGGTGCTTGCAAAAGGACCATGGGTGATAGTAGCAATGGCAATGGCTCTTTAAAAAAAACCTCAATGCTGTTAACAAGCAAAACATAGAGCTATCGAAGAGAGTTTGTTTGCTGAAAAAGATTCAAAGTTACCTTTCACTGCAATGCAGCAAGATATCATAAGAAGCAACAAGTTCATTTTCTAGATTCGTCAATTTTCTCTTCTAATTGCCATCTGTCCAACTTCGCCTATTTAATGATAAAAGTTTCAATGTTATTTTTTAATTGGTGGATGTTAGATTTAGGTCACCGATTGTATCGATTTTTTTAATTTCAACAAACGAGATGTTTGATAATCAAGCGATAGAGAGCATTTTCAATTCATCTCTTAAGAACTTTGAAAAGAATTTCTACAAAGTAGCTACTGGTAAATGAGCAGTGCACCATCTGCATGCCCTATTTCTATCTATCTCACAACTCCTGTCCCTGAACGTCCTAGCTGAAATATTCTTTACTTTGGGATTGTTTTGCCATGCATACTACAAACTATTGCAGATACTTTGATGTGTCATTATTGTTTTCTTTCATCGATGCAAAATTCTTTACCTAGGTAGAAACTCTCGAAGTTCTTGCCGATGCAAGATTTTTTCATGCAAAGTCAAGCAGGAGGAAGCTCATATTTGCTTGGTTACTAGAACTGGAATTATGAAATTTGATTCTCTATTTCGATATGTTCAGATCCTCCAAAGTGGAATAAAGCTTGTGCGCAATTCTTTTTAAGGAAGTCAAAAAGTTTTGAATTTTGATCTTTCGATGGTTCTGCGAAAAAGAGAAGCATCATATGCTGCAAAATTTTTTAGGATATCGCATTAGCTCAGCGATTGTTTCCAAATCAACTGCTTTATCTCAATTTCTATTCTTCACACTTGATTTTGAGATTTATTCAGAATTTTCCGGGACTATCTCGCGGTTGGCCTATTTTCTTCACTTTCAAACTATCAGTTACTTAAATCATAAATAACGATGCACCTGTCGATAACAAACCATTCCAGAATAAAGTGCAACAAAATTTTTAATTCTTTCTTAAATAATACCATAAGAAATAAAACAGAACTACATACCTTGTTCAAGAATTAAGGCTTTCCAAAATTTCAATTTGTTTATTTTTTCTATTTAGCTTTATGTTATTTTTTAGCCTGCAAAACTTGAAGGCTATCGTTTCAGAAATCCGAGCTCACGTCAGTGACCCGTTTGACCCGTGCCCATTGGTCCGTTAGCTTGTTTACCCGGCTTGCATTCTACGGGTGGCTGCTCTGTTTTCATTCCAGCTCTCTCTGCACATGCTCGCGATTCTTTGCTTTGCACTGCTACATAGGTGTGAATTAGCTTTTTTGCCCCAATTTAGGCCACATTAAAGGGAGTACAAACACCACCATGCCTTGCGGGAAGTCAGCGACTTGCTCTGCACAGCTTCCAAATAACTGACTGTACCAAATTCTCAAAAACAAAGACAAATGATGGCAAAGGCTGCTGATCTTTGTACTTCCTTTAAAATGAAGGATTATACATTGTGGCTTCCCGCTCAAAAGACCACTGGGACCCAGGTCTCTGCGTTTTTCCTCGATGTTCTGAACCGCTGCTTAGGTGTGAAGTTTCTTGTCATAGCCCCATGGTTAGGTCAGTTTAAAAAATGACTGAGAAAGGTGGCTCCCCGCCCTGAACGCAACAGGGCCGCAGCTCTCTCAGCACATGCTCTTGATGCTTTGCACCACTGCATTTTTAGATTGTTTTGCTATTTGCTAAAGCTTTTAAAACCCTGCACAAAACATAGATTGATGATGATGATGATGATGATGATGATGATGATGATGATGATGATGATGATGATGATGATGGTGATGGTGATGGTGATGGTGATGGTGATGGTGATGGTGATGGTGATGGTGATGGTGATGGTGATGGTGATGGTGATGGTGATGGTGATGGTGATGGTGATGGTGATGGTGATGGTGATGGTGATGGTGATGGTGATGGTGATGGTGATGGTGATGGTGATGGTGATGGTGATGGTGATGGTGATGGTGATGGTGATGGTGATGGTGATGGTGATGGTGATGGTGATGGTGATGGTGATGGTGATGGTGATGGTGATGGTGATGGTGATGGTGATGGTGATGGTGATGGTGATGGTGATGATGATGATGATGATGATGAATGTAATAACAAGGAATGCGACGAAAATCGTGATTAGGACCAGCCTAGCAGATGTGTTGAAAAGATGCCAATTTTCAATTGACCATTTCCAGTTGTTGAGTAATAATGATGATTGACAGTACCGGTTAGTTAAAGTTTCAGGTATCTGAAAATGTTTCACCTCAAATATAAATCGTACAAGAAACAACTGCAGCGATTTCTGTGAATTTCAATTCTGTTTCAAAAGGATGTTCTCAAGCATCCTCATTCCTTTTAAAATGAAAGCTTTCGGTACAAACAGAAATTCTGGTTTGCTTTGTTCTATTTTGATAATGTTGTTGTCAGAATTGCCCTTGATACTACTTACCTCAGCAATGCCCCAACCGCAACAAAGTCTCACTGTTGGCTGACAAATAACATTTTGTTTTTGTAGGAAAACATCGAAGATGAATCTATTTAAAGAAGCAATTAGATGCAAGGGTCATGAAATTGGATTCTGTTTATGGAATGCTTTGGTTTGTTTTATTTTCATCTTACTCGCTTGTCTACAAACTTGCCAATGCGAAGAATCTTTTGTCAACTTAGGCCAACATGTTCTGAATGTGAAAGCTGCAAAAGAATCTCCTGTTATGAATCTTGGGATAGTATCAACATGGCGTGGTCATTCTCAGTCATGGGCAAATTCATGGCTTCGTTATCACATTGCTATCGGATTCAGCCGCTTCTATTTATTTTTTGATGATCCAGAATTTGATAAAGATGTCATTCGTGCACTCCGCACAGCACAGGAATTCAAACCGTTTCTAGCAATCATTGAAGTTGATAAAAACTATCGCAAGAAATATTACACGTTCCAGAATACCAAGAATAAAGAGCCTGAATATCATTTGTTACATGCTTTTGGTGTTTACTTGAAAACTGATATTAACTCGCGGCAGATTTTGAATGTGGTCCGCGCGGGAGTACTTGCAAAGGCGGACAATTTAAATTGGCTTCTTCACATGGATAGTGATGAATTATTTTGGGTTGACAAATTGAAATCTGGAGCCGTGAGGTCGTTTTTCGCGCAGCTACACAAGCAAGACATAACACATGCAATCTTTTTTAATGACGAGGTTGTTCCAGTTACGCCTAACTTCGATTATAAGAAAAGGCCTAAGGACCCCTTTCACCAAAGAATGCATTTCAAAAGAAACTTTATGACGCTCAATAACGTACAAAGTCCGCTAGTTCAGCAGTGGGAGAGAGAAAGAGGGGTGAAATTCTTTTTGGGGTACATGTGTGGAAAAGGAGGAATTAATGTGAAACTTTGGAGAGAGAAGATGGGTGAGGATGCACCTATATTTCCACAAGATGTTGTAGGATTTGCGTTTAATTCTTGGCATCCTGGAAACATCACACTAATTAACCAAAACACGAATAAACCTCAGCCTTATGTAAGTCCCAACAAAGTCAAAGTTGCTGTCATGACAACTGTTGCTAGGATACTACATTACGTCAACCCTGATTTCGATGCGCTCAAAAAGAAGTTCATGGCGCGTAAACAATTCCGAAATAAGAATTACGACGATAGTCTTGTTACGGCAAAACGTAAAAAGATGTTTGAAGGAACAAAGAAATATTGGGCAGTGGCAGAAGATATGCCGAACTGGGAATTTTACAACGAAATGTGGTCGAGAGTTCAAAAAATTGCGAAATCGAATAACGACAAATTAGCGTATGATTATTATCTGAAAGCTGCTGTTGCCCCCAAAGGGAAGGGATTAGATAATCTAATTGCTAAAGGGGTGATTTACAAGATCAAGGACATTTTTCAGATGTTGACGCAGATCGAAAAACTTCTTGACAAAACGAAGAAAAAGAAAGATGAACTATTTCTTGATCTCTCAACTGGCCTAAAGTTTATCAATGGTGGAAATGGTGTCAAAGGGCAAGATAAGATTTTCTCTTTTCATTCATGCAAAAACAAAGCCCCTCATTTCATTTGTGATATTGAAAATTGTTGTGGATTTCTTGCCATTCCTCAGCTTACCTTCACAAAACGTTTGCTTGGTTATATCAGATATGATAGAATGCAATGGTGGAAACCTGGGATTCGATGGCCTAGTTAAATAGTCAGAGTTTCCGTGGCCGAGAGTAGACTTTGGACTTTAGAACATCTGATAACTGGTACTCTACATTTACAAACGATTCTTGGGCGACACTTCACTATTGAATCATATGGGGGTGAACGGTGCAAGAATTCTGTTGATTTCCTCCCAGTGAGACTTAGCCCAAGAATATGGATAATGTTTCCGACAAGTGTCTTAATTGTAAAGAAATTGTAAAATCGTTGTTTATCCTAAATCTGAGGATTCCCACAAGTGCTGTTCATTCCCAGTATGTTCGTGCCAAGGACCACCCCAAAACTGGTCCACATCCCCGTATAGATAGTGAAATACTCAATTCTGGTTTAGCACGCCCCCACAATCCAGAAGTCATGTCACTTTTTCTCACAAGTGGGTTCTTACGGTATTCGTAGGAGTTAAAGGGCCTGTTTCATCCAGCATGCCTTACACGTATCGTCTCTTGGTTTGCCTTTGTTGTCGCCATTTTCATGGGCCATGAAACTGGCGACAAACAAAGGCCAGCCAAAAGACCACACGTGCAAGGCACACTGGATGAAACAGGCCTTTTAAATTTGAATTTGATATAAGTGCTGCAACTAGTATTTACTAGAAAAATTATTTATTGTAAGCACGCATTTTAGTGCATATGCCTCGTTAATGACGTTTTTCACAAATTAGTTGATGTTAATTTCTTTAGAAAGTTACTGTATTATTTTAATTGCTGGAAGTCATGTTTTATTTCTTGAAATGACTCTGTTATTTTTGACCAATACTATTTGTAACTTGAAGTCAGTTTTAAAGCATTCTTAGAATCAAATTGCAGCAGAAAATTGAGAAGCAAGAAAGAGCCATAGTAGTAAGTATATCTTACTTTCTTTATTATTCATATTTATGCTATATTCATAATATTATATTACAACGTCATAAGATCTACTAACATCTAAATTATATCTTTAGGTATCACTTTCAAGGCTATTAACTTTACCAAAATGACCTACGATTTGATGTAGCTATTCTTATTCCACTTTCACACTGATACAGTTAAATAAGCCGCATTTAAACAAGCTTAACTTTCAACAAATCAAATGCATTCGATTAGCTATATTGACCAATAAGAATACCCCCATTCGATCACCTGGTTCAGTTTAAGCTGGTTGAACTATGAATGGTGCAACACAATCAAGTTGAATTAGATCTGATTAGATTCTTTGCCTACCTTTAAATGCCTTAAAATTCTCTTGCTTGATGTTGCCAGCCTTTCTCAGTCTTGTTTCCTGGCCCTGAACTGAAGAGCTCCGTCACATGTACTTTTTTGGGAACGTTTGGAGGTATCTCCTGCGCATTGGTGAAGCTCGATTTTCGAGACCCCTGTGTAGGAAAATAATGCGCAAGAGATGCCAAAGGTCAACTTAGGCCTAAACATTCATGGAAGCACATGTGACGGAGCTCTTCAGTTCAAGGCCAGGAAATATGACTGAGAAAGGCTGCCAATTTCAACGAAGAGAATTTTATGGCATCAACCTAATTGTGTGCTACCACTCATGGTTTAACTGACTTGCAAGTGTGAATAAGGTATTAAACGCCATTTTTTCAAATGAAGTGCATCTGTTTCATATCTTACTGAAAATCACTTACAAACTCGGCAAAGTGTCATCTTAAAACTTAGGTTTCAATTAAAAAGTGACACTCACTGTCTAGCTTTAAAATTAGTTATAATTAAATTTGACCTGCAAATATGAACCATGATTGATAAAGGTAGACTGAAAAAGCCTGCAAAAACCAATTGCATCATTTGAACTGCAGCGGGAAAATGCCACAGAATCCGAAGATTTTCAACGAATTTTTCATATGGATGAGGTTTTCCTTATACGGTTTTTCAATTAAGACAATTATTAATCTGAAGGAACATTTCTAACAAGTGTACTTGTGTCCTCAAACAGTTTCTAATCCTTGTAAATGGTAGTGTATAAAAGCAAAATTAATCTTTTTGCCACAAAAAGAAATCAAGAAGAAATCTCAGACAGATTGATGTTTTGGTACAACCTCGTTCCCAGGGTAGTTTACTAACAACAAATGTTGTCGATGAAAACTGGAATATTCCACAAACTTTTAGCTTTTTGGTGATACTAACGTTTATCTAATGCACCAAAGCCAACAATCATTAAGACTTCACCATCATAACGAAAGTTTATCATTTGTACACATATTTACTTGTTCATTAATTTATGATTTGTTTACTTTTCAGTCTTCATCATCTTCTTGCATATCTTCTCTATGGATTGTTGGCTCCATGTGACCCTCGCTATCATAATCTGGTGCCTCGACTTCATGATTGCTTATTGCAGTTACTCTATCGACGCCTCGCTGAACTGTAAAACAATGGTATATGTCTTTCAACTCATTTACTAAAATCCTCGAGAATTTTGCACAAACATTCCCCTTAAAATTTTGAGTCTGCATTTACAGCTTACAACTGCAAAAGTAACATTTTTCATTCTTGTTGTTAATTTCAGATCTTGTCAGTTTGCAGAATGATGTCAAAAATTTAGCCCTGTGATTCCTACAGTAGTGGGTTTTATTTATGGCTCTGCGACGTATTGCATTTCCAAAGTATTCCAATTTTCACGAAGCTTTCCTGAATTTTTGCTGACAAACCGCTGACGGCCCTTTGTTATCTCACAATACTTCTAAAGTCATTAGCAGTGGAGACCAAAGACTTCTTAATCTCTGCATTATCCTAAGGAATTTCTTCCGTTTAATTTCAATAGGGATTGAATTACAACCTTTGTTTCATGATTGAAGAGAAGTTGATGTTGGTCATGAGAGCGCTTTTTATATGGACTATGGTTTTTGCAAAAAGTTATGAATTTTATGGTCTGACTCAAGACATCAACATGGCTCTTTCCCGTCTTTTGCCTACTGAAGTAACCCCCCCCCCCCCCAGGGCATTTCACAGGATTTCGGTGCAATGGAGCAATAACTTTAAATTGTCTCGCAAATTACAAACCATTTTCTTCAATACTCCTTCCAACATCCTCGACATCCATGACACCCTCTTTAATCTCATGCTCCATATTTTCTCCATTTTTTTGCGTTAAATAACTCAGTCTTGCAACACCTTGTCCATTTCTTGGAACTTTCTCAATTTCCACATCGTCATCATCATCATCATCATCATCATCATCGCTTCGTGCTGGTCTCTTTAATTTCACCAATGATCTTTTTGTGGGATGTGATTTATGATAATTTATTTTATGTTTTCTTGTTTTCTTAGGCCAGTTTGCTTTCTTCTTCGCTTTCAAGATTGTCTGTTCTGTGAAAGTCAACAACGAAAGTCATGGTAAGTGGGGTTTGATAGTTTCCTTGTAAAGGTGGATGTCTCCTATCAGAAAATAATAAACTGTGCAAGCACAGCGTGCCCCCTAGATTTTGCAATAAACAAGTAAGTTCCCTTTTCATTTTCATGAAATACACCTTTATCTTAAGGGAAACAGTGCTCTTGAAGTGTTTTGCCCTTCCAAGTCTTGAGATGCTTCCTACGGCCCTGTTGGAGCCCCATTTCCATATGAATATACGAAAGCGAGCCATAAAGACTGATTCTTTGCCATAGACTTAAAAGTATTCCCAATCGTTCTTCTTATTCATGTAACTTTAAACGAGCCTTCGTTCGAAGTTCACACAAAAATCCGCCTTTTCTATGGTATATGAAGACCACCGTTATGTGCTCGAATGCTTAAATTGCTTATATAAATGATTTGATGAATTAGAATAAATAGATAAATAAACAAACTAGATTAAGAGAGGAACCATGACAAGCATCTTTTATCCAATAAAATCATTTGAACTCACTTTTATCACCATGCATATCATATTCATGATCATCACCATGTTGATCTTCATGAAAATCATCGTCATGGTGATCATCTCCATGGTCGTCATGGTAACTTTCATGATCCTCGTCGTCATGGTGATCATCTTCGTGTTCTTCTTCGCGCTCGTGTTCGTGATGGAACGGATGTGCGTGCATCTCAACCTCGTAATGAACATCAGGCTGGTCGTGGATTCCTGGGCCATTCAGCATGTGGTGCATATCCTCATAAACAGGAGCAGTAGATATGGGGCCTTCTAATGCAATGTCTGGTGTATGATGGGGGTAGGTATAAGGATGACCCCTTATCATGGAATCAACATCAAGATGATCATGCATATGTCGATTTGGGTAGTGATGCATCGGAGCTGTATCCACGTTCAATGGCTCAGTGTACCCGTACTCATCATGATGGTGGTTGGTTCGAATTGGCATCACATGACCGTGGTATCCATGGTAACCACCAAACATTCCTTGGTGATGGTTGTCATGGTGATGGTCGTCATGGTGATTATGCAAGTCATGGATGAGATGGTGTACGTGATGGTGAATGTGATGCATTTGTTGGGGCACAGGATAAGGGTAAATGGGGACATGATGCATATGATGGTAATCATCATCATCATCATCTTCTTCGTCATCATCATCATCATGAATTGAATGTCGAAATTGTGGTCGTTCCGCTGAGTATCCTAAAGGATGGCTTGTTCCAATCAGATCCACACTATGTGCCATTAGATGTCTCTCTCTACCTGGAGCATCCTTCCCATTTTGGATATCACCTTTATCTTCAAGCTCAGCAAACCCGATTCCCGCATATGGGTCGCCTTTTGATCGTGTTTCACCCGTGATTTTTGGTGCTTCTTTAGCTGATTTGAAAGCCGATTTAGCGGCTGATTGAGGGACTGATTCTTTCGCCTCAGTTGGTGCTGTCTTTTCAATTGTCGTCTCTTGCTTTACCGCACTCAATGCTTTATCTAAGAAAGATATCAAAGCTCGTCCAACACAATTTTTATCGACACATCTCTTCCCAGATTTCTGCTTGTTTGCTTTTTTCTTTTTCTTTTCATTTTGGAATATTGTCGCGTTGATTACTTTGATTTTATCCAGCATTTCATGAACTTGTGATGTTGTTAAACCTTCTATATCTTTTGCGTTTCCATTGACATTGGTATCAGCTTCCACTTGATTACTGCGCTCAGACTTGGCTGGATTACCGCTACTGCTATCAGTCTCGGGTTGACTAGTACTATCAGCCTCGGGTTGAATACTAGCAGTGTTATCGGTCTCAGCTTGATTACTGCCGCTGACGTCAGCGTTTCCTTGGCTATTGACTCTATTTTCAGCCTCAGCTTGTTCGCTTTTAGTTTTCAAATCTTGATTGTCGGTGGAATCATCTTCCACTGTTGACATTGGTGGTGAACTTTTTTCATCGGTATTCTCAAGCGATTTTACCAAAGATTTTAAATCAGGCTCTTTCTCCTTTCTTGTAGAGTCTTCATTTTCTTCTGCCTTCTTTTTTGCATTCATGAATTGTTCCAATATTTTATTGACATCTCCTAGTTCTGATGTTTTTTCTTCGTTTTCTCTTTGAGCTGCCTTCATGACATTTAACGAGCTCTCCACTTTTGAAAAGCTATTCAAACTTGACTCACTTTTCTTTGACTGCTCACCATTCAAATCCAGTCCTTTCACTTCATCAAAAAATTTCCCTAAATTATGGAGATTGAGTTCGCCATTTTTCATTTTGTCTGTTATATAATAATAAAGCATTAATTTTTCAAGTTTTTTTCTGTTTACTGGAATGATAACTCTTCGTTTCGTTGCATTCTTATTAACCAACTTTTCTTTTCTCCTGCTTCTCGTTTTTGTCAGCTTTTTCTTCAACTTATTTCCGGACTTGTTCATCTTTTTTGGCCTGGTTAATTGTTTATATCTTCTATGCATAATAAAGTTTCTTCGGCTTTTGTCCATTTTTTCGCCGATTTCTTCCACCTTCTTACCTGAAATGAAGAGCCATTTTTATGCATCAAGTTGAAACAAGTATGTAGGTGGTAATTTGAAGGGAATTTTTTATTCAAATACACTCATCAAATTTAATCAAACTATCCTCTAGCCAAACCCCGGAGAATCCTTGTGCTTCTTTGTTACGAAGGAAGCGTTTGAGGTATAATGCTAAAAGCTAGAGCCTCACTGAATTTCTAATCTCACTTTTATAAAATTAAGTATATGTTCACTCAGATAGATAGGTGTGCTGTTTAGAACAAAGAGTATGCACCTGTATATAGGTCAAGTATTCCAAGGACGACAAATACTGTTATACGGTAAGAGCCCCATAACAGAATCTGCGGATTAAAGACAGTGTATCCATGAAAGTAAAAGGCTTCGAGGGGGTTATCTCGGAAACATGTGATCTTTCGTCGTGTTTTCATGTGACCATTTGTTTAGGTTTAGGCCCTGACTTTGTTTTCGAATCGGCGCACACCCTGAGTCCACCACTTCTGTCTACCTGTGTTACTAGAGGAAATAGTTTCGTTAGCTCGACATTGTTTTCCAATTCCAGTTCATGATTTTAAAACTAATTGCGTTTTAGGCTATGCTTGAATGGCTTCGACAAGGAAGCTCTTATTTTCATTTGATCAGTTTAAAACAGCTGGCTCTTAACTAATCATATTCTCGAGCAGTTACATGCATGTCAGCATCGTATCAGCAGTTTCATGGTTCGTGTATGCAGCTTGTTTATATATGGACACATTGCCTTTAAGAATCTCTATGCTGATTCTTGGCCAGTTAAGCATCTTCTAATGTTATTTACTTTAATTGTTTATGCTAAATGTGTGTTAAATATTCTAATACAAGAACCAGTATATAAATGTAATGGAGACATTTAAGCTCGATATGGAAAAATTATAGGTGCTTTGGTGCAAGTTTTTACTGCATGCATCTCGTTCGCCCTGCCATGCTATATCAGAAGTGGCTTGAACGACCATCCTATGCAACAGGAAAAGTATCATTCCCTCCCCTTGAAAATTTGATGTTTAACGTAACCATCAAACCACTAACCTTGCTCATCGAGCAGATCTTCCATCTTCTGTCTCAATTTCTCTTGCTTTTCAAATGCACTGATTATTCTCACTGACTTTCCTTTGGATGGCTTCGAATGAACTTCCTCATGTTTGTCAGCATTTTCACTGTTTTTGCTTTCAGCTGTATCTGTGCTTGTTTCACTGCTATCAACTGCAGGCGTTGCTTCCACAGCATTCTCAATTAGTTCGCCTGAAAAATTTTGAATGATGTTGTTACCGCTCCAATTTCACTTAGCTAACTGTTTGATTCTTCAGTTATAAGGGGAGGGGACTTACCGTTGGTAATAGTCAGAGTTATAACGCTCAGGGACTGTACATTAACAGAAGAGCAGAAGCAAATCATTTGAAGTGACTCCCCCCATTGATGTACAAACGAAGCAAAACACTTGAAAACCTCTGGAATGCTTTCATCAGGTTTTCGAGTTCAAGCCAACTTTTATGTCTCCATCTATGACTGACCATATTGGTCATAATCTGGCTTCTCGTGGCCAACAGCAAAGGAGGGTGGGAGCAGGCTTTCTGTTAGAAAAATGTTACTGGATTATCTATAAAACTAATTTATTAAATTTCGATACTGTCACCTTACTGAAGCTTCAACTTAATTTTCAAGATGTTTCTTATAATTCTATGTGTAGTATTTCCTTGTGAAATTCGTATTTTCTTGATATGCCTAAAAGCAACTAAACATAGCTTGTTTGTAGTTAGTCAGGTTTACACCTTTCGATGCCAAGCATTGGTGGGAAACATAATGATAATTTCAAGAGTCCCTGTATTATTAGAAAGAAATCCCTCATAATAGAAAAACTTCATTCTACAATTTTGATTCCTGAAAACTTTATCAAGTCAAGCCAATCACTTGTGGTTTAAAGAATAGCAAATGAAAGCAGTTAGGCTTTGTTTTACGAGTGTATATATGTTTCTGACTTACCCAGTCCATGCATACCCCTTCAAGGTAAAATAATCAATCTGTTAAAGACTTCTCAGTTTGTCCTAGTCTCTACTATGTTTGGAGCTTTTGTTTATTGATCTATGAGGAGATTCTATCCTTCCAAGAACAAGGAGATCCCAAGGAAAGCCAAAGAAAAACCTAAGGAAAACCCAAGGAAATCCCAAGATAGCTTACCTTCTTTTTCGGTTTTTTCATCCATCTCATCAGCCAGCTTATCAACATCATTTCCAGCAATTTCAATTCTTTTTTGTGCGTCAGGTGAATCAATATCTTTTCCAGCTTTTTCAATTTCATCTTCCATATTATCAGTTGAATGCTCAATCAATGTACTCAGTGCATCGATCGATTTTCCTTTTTCTTCGATTTGTTTACTCACATTGTCGTTATTGACATTTTTATCTTCAAATAAAATCATAAGGAATTTCTTTAAGCTGCTTGGTTTAAAATTGATATTACTTTGCAAGCATATGAAGGTAGAATTGGTTGGGCAACTTTTTGACAAACGTGTCTTCTCTTGTCCCCTGCAACATTCAGTCATTACTCGATTTTAAGTAGGAGGCCTACTTGCATGCTGCATCTAGGTACAAAACACCTTATTTAACTCCCCGTCTGAAGGACAGCAAGGTGAGCATACCTGGTGAGCATACGTTTATCAATGAATGTTTGTGACCTCACCAAATGGACAAAAATTTTCCTTGTGAAGCAAAATCTCACATGTCCAGCAAACAGCTTTTGCTTATTTCTCCAAGGCCAAGGAACTTGCAACTCTGATATCCACTAGAAACATGACGGTCACATCTTGGCTCATGCAGTTACATTGAAGTTTGGAGAAAGAGTTTGATCTTCAATGTTAAAATAAGACTTGCATTTGAAACCAAGATAACGTATGGCGCTATATTTCGGCCCAGTTCTGAGGTTGTTATGCAGTTATAAAGGAATAAAGATATAAGACTTAGGACCGGAAATGCAACAAATACAAACATGAATTCATTCAAGATATTTTGTGCAATTTTGAGATGAAGAAAGCAGTTTGTCTCAATGTACGTAGCGGTACTTATCGAATCAGAACAGTCCCTGACTTATTTTTAGTTAAACTAAACTTCATTGACAAAATTTTGCAGGTTTTTGATGAAAAGTAGACTTAACATAGACAAAGCTTGATTTGTTTTTACGCAAATTCATCCTACCTGTAACTTCTGCAAATCTTCCTTTTCCAATGAATGTGAAAATGAGAATCGTTAGAAAACTTATTCTCCACCTTGTGAATCTTCTCTCCATCTTCCTTGCTTATAAAATCACCAAATTCTCAATCCATTTCTTTCTTTTTCCGGTTTAGTTTGTTTTGTGTTAGAATTAATAAGATTTTAGGCCATAATTGTCGCCATTCGACAGAACGAGAGCTGCATTGGAGAACATTCTTATACAGGTGGCATTACTTAGAAAGGTGACTCGGGTCATTGGAGCATTTCGATTTCGTGGCCTATAAATAATTGTTTTGAAATAGCCGGCTATGATACCCTTCGCACATTGATATCTTATCCGGCTAAAAGTAGAAATTTTAGACGATGTATTATTTTTGCCAAGAAACCTGCTTGGCATCAACCTGTTCCATTATTCGAATAGGTAGATATTTTGCTCACAAGAAAATTCAGTTTACTTTTGTGTTGCTGCTAGATTTTTGCACAGTTTTGTGGAGGGTGCTGATAAGATGTTTCTTTCGAGGGAGGGATTTTTTTAGGGCTAACAGGAAATATGGAAATACATATTTTAACATATTTACATTTTGAAAAGCAGGCATTGGATTTGTATTATTTTTAGGACTATCTGCTCTTCTGCCTATTTTGAAAATTTTCCCAGGTTCCAAGATTGAGAAGTTTCAAAATTTTCATGCATTTTGGCTGCCTTTGTCAACCAGCGGTTATACGAGTGATAGCTGTCTCTGCAAATTGAAGGGACTTTTTTCAAGAGATATGCAAGACTTCTAAAGTTTTAAAAGATTGATTTGTGTCCAGCTGTGCAAAATTATCCACCAGAGTGAAGTTCTTCCTCCTTTCTTTTCCAGAATTATAGCAAAACCTTGTTTGTACTTCCAACATTACCCTCTTGCTCAACAGACTGGGAATCCTTGAGGGCAGCCGGTAAAGGTGATGGTGAAGTTGCGGCTTTTGGGATGACAGAAATAGCTACGCGCTAATCGAGTCTTTGACCACTTGTAATGACGCTTAAGTGGTGAGGCTCTACCTGGTATCGAACCCTGTCCGCCTGAATTTTCTAGCTGCAAAGTAGGAGGATTACACCACTGCGCCACAATACAGTAATCTAAACTGGGGTAAAATATGGTGTATATAACTTATCAATAAGAAATTAGATTTCATATTTGAAACAAGGAGGCAATGGTTTAAGATGGCAAAACATTGAGTGTGAAAAAGTAGCTGGTATTGGCAATTAACGAAACTACCTTTCTTTGCTCATAAATACTGAATCTCCATATGTTTGCACATGATTATTGGATGAATTTTACTAACTTTATGGCTTACATTTTTATCTCCATCTAGCTCGTTACATAGACCTTGTAGTTATGGACAATAGATCTTTTAGCTATTCAAAGAAAGAATCATAATCGAACGATGTTTCGCTGACAGAGCAGAAACTGCGCACGCATGCGCGAAAACTGGTAACTTTGAGCCCCCTTAGCTCCCTGCAACAGATTCCAAAATTAGGCGACACTTGATATTTTCTTCCTGTGGCCTTGAACTCTTTTTATCATTTCAAGAAGCTTATCTGTCCAAACACTTCCTTATCTCAGATTGGTCATCTCAGATTGGTCGATGACGTCATTTTACGCAGCTTCTGCTGTCTGTTTCGCTACCTTTTGTAGAATTTTTCGAATGTGCACAATAGTGATAGAAGCTCTAACGCCACTCGATCGAACGTCACGTATAAAAATGCATAAAAATAACGCTCGATCCAGGCTCTTCTGTAGATAGCTAAAAGGTCTATTTCGTTGAAGATGGCAGCAAGGAATATTTTACCAAGATGCATTGCGTTCCTTAATCAAATCCCTATAGAAGCATTAAGGATTCGTAATTAGAACGCAATGCATCTTGGTAAAAAATTCCTTGCGGCCATCTTTAGCGCTATTGTCTATTCTAAATATTCTGAAAAAGAATCTGAATCGAACGATGTTTTAATGCATGTTGTAGAATTTTCGAATGTGTACAATAGTGCTGGAGTCGTATAAAAATCTATCGCTCGATCCAGACTCTTTTGTAGAATAGCTAAAAAGATTACCTAAAGTTCTCCCTGAAATCCATTGATAGGGAATGTTTCTTCCCACCGAAATGCTGTTATGTGGCGGATCATAAAAGTTTCTAATTTCAGTGTTTCTTTCTTTTCAGATTATAGCGTATGAGGAGGATCACTTATCGAAGAAGATCAAAGTGATGAAACAACGACATTGTCTGGTTATTGTGTCATTTATCAAGATTCTACAACTCTAAGATAATGCAACAATATTTGAGACTATTACTCTCATTAAGTGAGTCCACCTGCTAATATTTATAATTTACATATACAATTGAATATCGAATATACAAGGTTTACGCAAAGTATTCAGGCAAGCTTCTATAATTTTCTTGCAAGACCATTATCTGTCAAAAAGTGTCTTTCTTCAAATGAAGTGTAAGGTTGGTTTTTTCTTGATTTCCTTTGATAAAGATGTACATCGAAGAAAGATGAATATGATCCAAAATGTAGCTCACCCAGAATTTGTTCCTGTACTGAAATAGTGTGACTAATTGAAACAAGATGGGCCTATCCAGATGCGACTTACTTTTCCACTGAGCGCTGTCTTGTTTAATCTCGTATTCTCAATGTTCATTACATTGACAGTTTTTTCCCATTGCACAGCCCATTTCAGGAAGAAACCTTCAAGGTTGCCCAATTCCGTTCCTGTTCAGTCCAAAATACTAACTTTGCATCAGGTACAAGGGATAGACAAGCATTTTTTGCAGGACCAACACATAAATAACAGTCAAATTTAGCAATTGCTAAAGTAAACTGACTTTTGGAATTTGTTTCTTGACACAGTGAGGAAGCCATTTGTGAAGTTCTTTTTCAAACGGGTGGTCCTTTTTGCAGGGATTTTTACTCTCTTAGGTGGAGGTACTGTTTTCTTCTCTGTATGCATAAGATACTGTGCAACTCTTCTGTTAACAAACTTCAGGTCACAAACTTCAGGTCACAAACTTCAGGCGTCAGGTTGTCAGAAAATGTCAGTCTTGTCGTTACATGTTTTTGAATGTTATTTTGATCGAATGATTTTCCTCAAAGAACTTCTGACTTTTGGAACAGTTTGTTTCTTGTGTTTTTTGTGCATCAGATCTTCTAGTGGGTTTCTAACAGGATCTAAAACTTTTTTATTTCTCAGGCCCTCATCAGCGTCAATAAATGCCTTGATCGATGAAAAATTATCCTCCATTTCCTTACCAGAGATAGCACCTGGATTCGAAGGTAAGATATCATTTGATTTAGGCCCTTTTTGAGCAATCAGCGAACTTAACTGATCTCCGATATTTGCTGAGCTATCTCCAAGATTCTGCGAATTATCTGCGATATCTTGCGATATTTCTGTCGTGCTTGGGGCTGCAACAGCATCAGGAATGTTTTCAGATTCTTCAGGTTTGTCTCTTGCTGAAATTGACCCCCCTGTACTGCTTCTACTGTACCCCGTTTCTTGTTTACCTGGTGATGAATGTATGACGTCAGTAGACACGTGAGCGATGTTGACGTTAGATGGGAGCCTGGGATCTAATGACAATTTTGGTAGATTATAAGGTGAGGGTAATTTTACTGCTTCCATGTTTTTCTTGGCTCCTAGTTGATGTTGAAGTGTCACCAACTTTGAAAGCGCTTGGTTGATGGATTCAGAGGGGTTACTGGGTGCTACATTGTTTTCTTTGATCGCATGTTGCGTTATTGGGTTGCTGGGGAACATGTTCCCCCCTAAACTGTTCATTCCAATTGTCCCCTGAGGGTTCATAGGTAAATTCTGGAATGCCATTAATTCTCTGTTGTGTAGACTGTTCTCAACAATCGGTGTTCCAGCATTCATGTTATTTTTAAGTCCATTTCCGAAGAATTCCTCATTTATTTGGTTCATGACGAACCTCGGATCGGTGTAAGGATCGGTCATTCCCCGGCTTATTGTTTGTTCAAGATCTGTGATTGGATTGGCGGATTTCATCGCTTGCTGATGACTTTGTACTTCTACCACGAATCCTTTCTTCTGCAATTTACCTGAAATAGAAAGAGTTTTCATTAGCATGGATATCATTTGAATTGTCATAAAAACTCTGTTTATAGGCATATAACCGTTACTGCTCTTCAATTTAGCAAAAGAATTCCGCAGAAATAGTGGCAAAACCTTTGCTTTATTTTGAGGTCTCTTTGCAAACGTTTCTGGTGCGTAGCAATTTCTAAACGCTTGCTGTGAACTTTCACGGCCTACATTATGTTTATAGAATATGACTATCGTGCGCCCTTCTTGTAAAGATCTACGTTTAAGTGGATTGCAATGGGAAAAGTAGATTGCAAATGATATGTCTGTTTCAACGTCAATATTAATCTTGCGGAGAGGTGTTGGCTCGCCGCTGAAGAACTCTATAAGAAGCGAAGAGAATACCATGGTTTTGATGATAGAACACAGCAACTTCCCTCCTTTATATCAGCTCCAACTTTCAGAAGCTCTTTGGTGGAATTTTCACGTTATGATCATGGCAATCCTGTGGCTATGTTTCATGTTGAGTATTACTGCTCAGATTCTACCTAACAATTTGCTCTCAAAAGACTGCTACAGAATCGTCAGGCTTAAACTTATTTCTTAGCTACATTAATCGATCATTAGCAAGAATGTGACATTGCAGTCTGCTTTTAGTATTTGCCAGAAAATGTCAGTTCATCTTGTACATTTACCTTCTAACTGTACCAAAAATGGACACCTACCTTTGCAGCTAACAAATGCAACCATCGCCCAGACGAAAAGCCAAACTACCTTCTCCATTTTCCTTTATTCCTTTCTATCTTGTCTTCACTACAATTCCATTACAACGATCTTTAAAACTGCCAATAAATTTGATATAGTTTTAGAATATGAATGTTATTTTTTCATATTAAACATGATAATTTTCATGACTTCAAATACAGCAGTCGTAAAGAACTTTTCCTGCTTAGTTTATTTGTCATGCGCTTCAATGCAAGTGGTTGCACACGGAGTCAGTGACCTTAACACTCTGGAGCAATTGAGCAGCCAACCTAAGAGACTAGATACATGAATAAATTATGAGTGTTGTCAGGGAAACAACCATTCTCCTCCGCAAGGTTATCATGAGCCTAAGGCTGAACAAACTGGAATGTCTATGAATGTATATCGGTCCATCTTGTAGATCCATATCTAGATGGACCAAATTTGACACACAGATTCCTAAGGCAGCATCGTTTGGCAGATGTACAGAAATGGGTACTAGATATATTTATCTTTATCTGTTCTCGTTTGCAACTGGTGCAATTATTGACTCGCCCCAAGTCTATTTCGTCGACTGATAGACTTGGCTCAAGCCTAGTGCAATTGGGAACTGAATTGCCAATTTTCAGTTGCATGTTAATGCAGTCTTATTGCATCGTCATAGTTGTCACTGGTGATATAGACCTGGCGCGTGACCTAGCCACGACTCTGTCTAATGCCGTTATTTTTGGAAATACTGTTTATGTCTCGTTTTTCGGTTTGGGCCTAGACATAAAATACTGATTTGAAAACTTCAATAAAAGTGAGTCGCTGCTTTGCAAAGGAACAACAAAGTATAGACCTATGATGTTTCTTGTCTCAAGCTCTTTGAGCCAGGCCTGATTGATTGATTGATTGATTGATTGATTGAACAGTCGATTGATTGATTGATTGATTGATTGTTTAATGAACTTGGTATTGATGATGAAACACCTTCAGCTTACATGCTCTCTCTTTTAGTTATGAATGTCACAGAATGAACAGTCTCACTCCCTTGAAATAATGCCTCTTCCTTGAAACAATCACGAACTTTTGTGAGTGTATAATTTAGTTTGAATTGTGAGTGCTGTTAATGGAAGGAGACAACTTGATGTCTCTTTCTGCTTGTGTGAAAACGTTGACTTTCTTGTTTGATCGATCAAATTTCTCGTTGATTGAGTCGTCAAGTGATTTTGATTTATTTTCTAACCTTGTGCATGATTCGTTGATCTTGCCTTGATAGCCTAATTGATTAAATGATTGATTGATTGATTGATTGATTGATTGATTGATTGGCCAGTTGATTGAGCTGATTGCCTGATTAATGGATTTCCTTCCTGAATGATTGATTCATATTACTGATTGATTGGTTGGTTGATTGATTGATTGATTGATTGGTTGATTGATTGATTGATTGGTTGATTGAATAATCGATTTACTTTTTGATTTGTCAAATGATTAAATTGTGGTAGCTAATGAAGTGACTGTTTGCTACTCTTCTAAACATTTTATTGATTTCATGATTGATCGAGAAAAGATAGTCATGTTAGCGGATTTTGTTTGAACAAGAAACTGAGGCTAGACAAGACTCGAGAAATGAAAGATTGCAGACAAGACAAGACTCGAGAAATGAAAGACTGCAGAGTACACTAAATATAATTTTAGTAGCACACCATAATGATATAGTTATAGTATTTACAATGTATGAATGACGAATACAAATAGATATATAAACATGATAATCAGATTTTGGATATATTCTAAATAAGAGGATAACGTCTAAAGATACTACCATCTTGGCAATTTTAGTTACGACGGTAACAAGATTCTCATCAGTTTGCCCACGTTAAGTCAAATCATGGCTACGAAAAGTAACTTGCCTTTAAGAATATCTTAAAATAAGTAAAGATTCATCAAGGGACAAAATGACTTTAGGTGATTTTGTTTATTTCAGTTTCAGTATTTTCAAACTGTCCATTATGTGGAAAATGTGGACATCTTCCTTACATTTCTTACTAAAACCAACTTCATCGAAATTGTTGAAGAATACTTAAATTATATGTGCTGTCGAGTCTTTATCGTAATTAACTTAAAGCTTTACATATTTCGTATTTTGTTCCAAAATGTTGACGTATCGTTCAGTTTATCTCTTACGTTCCTTGCAGCAATGCTTGTGTGGACTTCCAGAATTTGATCTCGTATGGGCCCAACTGAAGCTTTAATACTATGCAAGACTGTCCACGTTGTAGAAAGTACCCTCCTCATCTCAGGATTTCATAATATTTTTATGCCTTCCTGAATTCTGTCAATGAAATCTACGACAAATGTGGATTTTACGATATCGATCATGTATTAGCAAATCCGGTGCTCAGAATTGTTATTTTGTTTCACAGTTAAGTTGCTTACTTTCATTTACTAGTTAACGAACTTTTGAAACAGTCTTTAGTGGTTCCTTGACAAGAATTACTTGTCACACTTGCCCCAGTGCCTTTTATCAGACTTAGTACTGTTGAGGCTTCAGCTAAACCATTACCTTCACTTTCTTGATGTTACAACTATAGCAAACAACGTAACAGTTATTACAGTAGCTTATCACTAACAGAAAACTTTATTTTGATCAACTTCTCTGCATAGCAAAGTTGATACATACTTTTGTTTTATCAACAATCTCCTAAACGAGATTCAAATTCATTTAATCATGATCCTTTATAGAATTTCTTGATAAGTTTACTTTTATCCCCTTTCTTCATTTCTCCTTTCTTTGTAATTTTGTCCCTTCTTGATTCTTTTACATCAAATTTTCCTGTTGTTATTATATTTACAACTTTAGTCTTTTTTGCGTCATCAGAATGTGACAATTCTATTTTTACTGGTGATTTCGATGTCAAGATTTTCCCATGTCCTTTTTCAATTTTCCCATCAACGATCTTACTCCTTAAGCTTCCTTTCTCAGCTAATGGTTTTCCATTCACTCGTAATTCAACGTTATCATCATGTAACGATCCGGTTTTTGATCTCTTCGATCCTACCTGATCCGGATTCATAATCTTGTGTCTTGCATAAAGATCCGCTTGGTTGAATGTTCCAATACCTTCTCCGGAATCAATAGCAGTTTTGCTGTGCTCATACCGGAGATCATCATGTGACATAACTGATATTGAATTAGGCCCGACATTATTGTGGTTCGGCCGGAAGAAAGAACTTTCCACAGGGTTGTCTCCGGCTGAATTCCGGCTGGCGATATCAAACGGTTGGTTTCCGACAACATCAGCAAAGCTTGGATCAATATTTCCTGCGCCAGGGGTCGGAATAGAAGAGACAGATTGCATGCCGTTTGTTCCAATTTCTGAGATATGACCTCTTCCAAATGCATTATTCTCTGATTTCAGACTATTGAATAATTTGTTCTCCTGCGCATGCTCCCATTCCATGATATCTTTATTATTGTTGTTAGCATTCGATTTACGTTTACTGAGCATGTCAAGTAGGGTTTCAGGATTCGTACCATCGAAGGGACTGTGCGAAGGAGTAGGAACCATCATACCATTTAATCCATTCATTGCTACAAGAGAAAATAATGCCATTTATCAATATGTTATCTGCGATATTTTTAGATTTTGTTCTCGCTACATTTCTGGACGAGTATACAGTGAAAATTCGTTTAAAAGAAATTGTGGAGAAGAACCTCCAAAGTGATTTTTGGTCAATTAAGCACCATATAAATGAGAAGCACTGTGGAAATGTACTGAAGCTTTTTTAGCTGTTACAGAAAATCAGAGATTCTTTTATGCGAAGTGTTATCTTTGTTCACAGTTTTCCTTTGGCAAAAACTGCTCAAACTTCACTTTTGAACATGGTGATAACCTCCGAAAATTGCAAAATCGAGCTGCCAAAATTGTTACAAATAGCAGCTATGTTGTTTCAGCAGCTAGTCTGATTACATGGCTGGAATGGCCAGCAATCTCGGACATTGTTCTGATTGAAACAGTGACCATAATGTATCTGCTATTTTCCAGCATTCAACACCGCCCACTTTACTCAAAACTACTCACTTTACCCTTGCAGACCTTATTCAAAACGTCATATCATTCCTTTACTTACCAAATCGTTCCGGATCACCGGGTCCTGTTAATCCTCTGCTGAGCTGTCGACTATGAAGGGTGTCCAGCAATGTGTCCGGATCTCTTGGCAACGTCCTTGGATCTCCAATATCAGGATTGTCCGTTTCTGTACTCTTCATTTTCGCTAATTCTAACAATGAGTCCGGATTTACATTCCGCAAATTTGCTTGTCCGGGGCCTTCTGGATCTGATAAATCATTGACCGGATTCTGCATCACTGGATTCAGCATTTGCCTGTTTTTATCAAAGATTTCCATTCCATTTTGAGGATTTTGGTTCTGGAAAGGATTTTGACTCATCGGTCCGAATGCTTGCTGTGGCAGAAACGCGGCACTCGCAGGACTATCATTGGGTCTCATCGGGTTAACCATCGACACCTTTCCATTTAGGTCCATTGCTGCGGCTGATCCAAGACCACCCATGCTCTGTCCTGGTCCCTCCATGGGTGATCCTTGCCCGGGAAAGCCTTGTCCTGGGAATCCCTGTCCTTGTCCTGCGAATCCACCAATAAAAGCTGACGTTTCTTGTCCTCTCATTCCTTGTCCTCCCATACCTTCCCCTCCTTGGCCGTCGAAACTACGAGCTGATCCTGGCATGTCACCGTTTGGGGATCCACTGACAGGACCCAAAGGTCCCTGTTGCATGAAACCTGCCCCGTTCATGCCTTGATTTTGAGGCATATTAAAAACACCACCGTTCATCTGAGGTGGAACATATGGAGACGCCGGAAGATTAGTCAACATTTTTGGACCATTCATTAGTGACATGATCATCGAGTATGGCACAGATGGGATGCTGACACCGTTTGGAGCATTATTCATGGATGGAGGTACTGATCTTGACTGTCCGGTTTCCATCATAGGAGCTTGTGGAACTGGGGGCATCATCATTGCTGGTGTTGGAATAAAAGGTGCTTGTGATCGGCCATCAACATCCCCCCTATCAGAGAACCCAGCTGCGTTTGAATTACCGTAAATAGGGCCGTTTTGTCCGCCAAATACGGGGACTAGCATTTGTCCAGATTTGATGAACATCATTGGGACTTTACCACCGGGTCCGGACATCATCATCATATTTCCGGGCATGTTTTGCTGCATGTTCTGTGGCTGCATGTTTTGCGGTTGCATATTTTGAAGCATGTTATTATTGTTTTGTTGAAACATAGCATTATTTGGCTGTCTCATGTCATTCTGCATAAAACCATGTGCATCAGTGGTTGATTGTGGTGGAACTGCTCCGGCTGTCGTTGCTCTGTAGATTTCTTGATTCCCTGGAAGTTTTCCTTGTTGCTCGCTAATACTATTTTGAGTAATGTTCCGGACTTCTTCATTATCTTTAGCCGGTCCGATTGATTCGTAAGGAGACAATGGCTTCGATGGCTTTTGTTCTCGTGATTCTGCATCTTTTGTTTTCTTTTCACTTTCATTTTTTGATTTTTCCTTCGATTTTTCAGTTGATTTTTCATCACTTATTTCTTCCTTATTTTCCTTCACTTCCTCCACTTTCAGAGTTTCTGCTTCTTCCTGTTTCTTCCTTTGATCAAGCTTTGCAAGTTCTTGTGCTTGAGTTCTCAATTCTTGGAATTTCATAATAATCTTATTTACGACATCTTCTGGTATTACTTTCCGACTTGTTACACCATTGCTATCTGTCGATGCAACAGTGATATTCTTATCAGGTTGTAATTCTTGAAGTTTCTCTGCTAATTTTGCGCCACCGCTTCGTTTGATCAAACTGTCCTGTATTTCTTTGATTTTGGCGATTACATCTTTGCTTATGCCGGTTGTATCTTTCCATTTTGACCCACTGGGTTTATCACTTTCAATCACTTTTCCATCATAATCAACAATTTTGCCAAGATTTTCTAATTCATCTGGCGCAGATTTGCTATCATCTGTAGTAGATTCATAGTCCTCCCCGGCGTGTATGACATTTTGTCTTCGTATGGGTACTTCTGCTTTGAAGGGTCCTGCATCGCTAATTTCAACTCGCTTTACAATCTTGTCATCTTTCCTTCTGAAGTGTTTGTGTGGTCGACCTGAAATGGATAGATTAATTTTTAAGGAAATGCTCGTTGAAAGAGTTAACGATTCGTGGTTAACAGTGATTCTTTGCGGGCTTAACTGACGGCGACAGCCAATAAGGGCCTCGCTAGGATCGGAATTTGGTATGGCAAATATTCCGTCTCAATGCTGCACAGTATCACTGTTAACCAAGATTCCTTAAGAATGAGAGCTGGTGCTATAAAAGTTCTTAGTTTACATGGTTTCTAATAAATATCTTTCTCGAAAAATATTACAAGTTCTAAAACAGGAATTCTTGACAGGATTTTTAAATATCTATTTTGACAGTGCAAATGCTCTGATGCCTTGGCTGGGAATTTATAACAAACAAAGTGTTCAAGTCTTAGTTGGTCTTTTAGCAACAGCTTGACGTTCTGTTACAGCACTGGCCTATAAATATTTGTTCTGTTGCCCATCAAACCTTGAGCTTCCTTAGTTGTTGTGAAAACAATTCTTCCAGTAAAATTTCTTCTTTCCTTTCATTCCGTGACATAACGGGCTAGTTTCGGAAGTTAATCACGAAACGTTTGAAATAATTAAGCCTACGATGTATAGTGCGATGCACAGGTTATATTTTCTTCAAGTTATCAAATCAAAATATCAAATGTTGAAATACTCAATAAAGTCTGAAATATATTTACATTTCCGTTGAAGTTAACAAAAATTGTTTTCATAAGCAGCGTAAGTGTTCATTGAAGCATTAAATCTCATATTTGCATTCTTCAACTTTGCAAAAACTTTACTCACCTAATATTCCCTCTGTTAAAATTGATACGAGGAATAAAACCTTGCAGAGTTCAAAACAAATTCCGATATTCATGTTCACATTTCTTCTGAAGTAATATTTATCTTTTATTTTTTCTAATTTTCTTCATTTTTCGCAGCAGGAATTCATCTTTGCATGTTCTTGCGCCTAGGAATAGTGTGCAGGTCGGGCTTATGAGATCATCCAAATACACAATACCGCAACCAGTGGTAAGTCAATTGCTCTTTTTCCTTCATTTAATAGCAAGTTAATTGCTTCTTTGCCAATGAGCCTTCTTGGTTAATTAGGAATGTTATCTTGCTGTTTTGTTTATTTAATTTCCTGGAACATTTCTTGTTATTTTCCTGCAATTTTACCAATTTCGTTGCCAACTCCAAAGTATAGTTTTGAATGTTACCCATTTCTTGAGAGAGGATTTAGGACAAAATATGATCACATATCGACATCATTCAAACTCAGTCGACTGCACACACTTTTTCGACCAAATATCAATTTGTTGAAATAATTTCTTTACTAGTTCACTGTCATAGAGATATATGAAAAATATTTCTTTGCTATCAAGCGTTTTGCTATTTGGAAATGAGTCTGGCAGGAATGGCAGTTCTTTTGTAGATGTTGAATTGCGAACTGCAGATAATCGGCCATGATATTGCTCGTTCCAGGCCCTTTCGCTGAAGAAATATAGAAGCTTGTCTGTCGATATTTGGAAGCTTTTCAGTTTCAATTCTAATGCTTACTGCCAGATCAATATCCAAATGACTATAGTTCAAATACTTACAAAGCCTAGTTAAGGAGGAGAAGGCTACATACCGGCCTGAATGATTTTTTACTCCCATCATTTTATAGGTCACATCGAGCCCTGTCCAGCGATCTCATTAAATGGTTGTTTTGAAAATGGTTTTTTTTGCTGCCACAGGGACAACTGGAGCAAATGTAGTAAATCCAATAGGGGGTCACTGGAAAAGCGAGGCTCCACCTGTTTTCCCGCCTTTTTTCTGTTGATCACATGCTCTTTTGTTTATGAACATGATCATTTGAAATGAGCCACAAGTTGGAAGCAAAATTATTTGTTTCGGTTGCACAGGTAAACTAAGATTTCTTGATCTCTGTTAATATCTTGGGGACTTTTGACAGATTACGATCTAAACATTGCTGTTTGGGGTTGCGATAAGGAGATTATATCTAAAGTCAACGTTTTTATTCATTTTGCAGGAGGCTTGATATATCATGGTATAAAACAGCATTCAAAACAAGTGAGTATGCCTCAGTCTTGCTTTGAGTTTATCTTTAAAATTTTCTTTCTTGGCGAATTAACGAGATAATAAACAAGTTGCGTCCAGTTAGCAGGAATAAGTATCTTAAGCTCTATAAATATTTTCAAAGTCTTTGAGATTTTCTATGACTGAACACTTCAATTTGTATACAAACAAGAATAATATTAACATGAATAATAACATATAATTGCACAAGGTACAACTGAAATAGACTTGAAAGATGCTAAAGATATTGGAATCATGAATTGTAAATTATTACAGAATCGTATCTTCTTGGTGGAGTTATTCAAATTTAGTTAAGATAAGCTGAAAGGAATTTTATTCTTCCACGACAAATAGAGGTCGAACGCTTTTGTTACACACCAGAGTTTGAATATATATATATATAGGAATTTCTTGTATATTTTGATTATTTTTTTAAATTTGGAAAAAATCTCTTTCCCTTCGAAAAAATGCTGAAATTTCTTGTTGCTCAAATTTGACTAGTCCCGACTTCAAACCATGTAGAAGTCAATGCCGCAGATCTCTTCTCTGTTATGTAATCTTAATGCCTTTTCTCCCTACTGTTTGGTTCTTTTATGAGTTAATCAACGATAGAATATTCAATATAATATCAGGAGAAATTATCTTCTTCTGCATACTAAATACTGCTCGACACAAATTGATCTTGTGTTCCAATGACGCATCTATCAAATTTTACCATCGTCAGCTGCAAAACGTGAAGAATTGCACATACGAGACCAGTCTGCTGTAAAAAAAAAATTTGCACCTGTTAGTAAACAGTGGATCATTGATCGCATTTGTTAATGAACCCATGTAGAGATTTTACCAATGAATGGAAATCAAGCCACCCCAGTTTTCTAAAATTGATTTTTTCACCATTACGTATCTGAAAAAAATCCATTCCTTGTCCGCTATTTTCTGATTCTAAATGTATAGTGATATCTGCTTTCTTTTTTTAGGAAATTCACAATACGTTGCCGAGATGCAGTCTTCCTACTTTTTGCTATTCGTAATTTTATTAGGTAAGAATAAGTAGCAGTTACCTGAATTTCAATTTTCCGTTGCTCAGTTTTCTGAACTTCAGTTTCCTGGAGCCAAAACAATGTTCTCACTCTAATTTCGAGCCCACAACCAAATTGTTTATGATGGAAGCGTGAATTTTACAGAATTTAAACATTATTGTGTCTCCTATCTCTTATATAATCCAACAATTTTTTGAGAAAGAGCCATTGTTTGATTTCCTAACCATTTTACTTTTAAGGACTCGATTATATTTCAACTGGTCCTTGCCATCGGCGAAACAAACGTAAGTGAGATTTTTACCAAATGAACCTCCATTTAAACACTTGATAAAGTTTTGACAATTTAGGTGTGTAGCAAGAATATTTAGATGGAACTACAGTTTTTTTAAGGTTGAATAATGAGTTCTAATGCAAATCAGTTTCGAAGAGTTCAGCGATCATTCAAAGTACTCCAATCTGCTTCAACCATAAAGCAGAATGTTTCGTTTGATGAAAGTTAAAATCAGAATCTAGGTTCAACTTTGTGCAGTTCACCAACTTTTCCTGTCAGGAGACTAATTTCTGCATTATGCAAGGGTATCAGAATCCACCTGCAACAGTTTGAAAAGAGCTTCATAAGAGCTGGTTTTGAAATTTAGAAGATGTTTTAAGATAGAAACGACTCTCTTTTGTAGGCTGCACTATGCCAGAGTGCGATTTAACAGGAGCACTTTCAATGTGTGCTGTAGCAATTCCACACTGCCCTGCACACCATGATGATGTGGCATTTGACAAAGAGAACATTTGTTCCTCACGGGGCATGAGATGTTGTCGATCAATATGTGCAGGACCAGGAACAATGTGTTTACCAAAAGAGAACTCTTGCCTCGAGGGATATAAACAAGTAGCTGGTATCTGTCCTCATGCAGTTAATGATCGTTACCAATGCTGTGCACCAATTAATGGAACATCTAATAAGTTATAGTACAGGTTGAAGTTGGATCCTTGATTTTCAAACATGTACATGCTTCTTTGCTGAATCAGTTTCAAGCGCTAGAAGAGAAAATTCTTTCAAATACTGAGGGATCATCATATGTGTTGTGCGACAATTAATGGAACATCAAACCATTTATAGTGCAGGTTGAAGTTGGATCCTTGATTTTCAAACATTTACATGCTTCTTTGCTGAATCAGTTTCAAACGCTGGAAGAGAAAATTCTTTCAAATACTGAGGGATCATCATATGTGTTGTGCACCAATTAATGGAACATCAAACCATTTATAGTGCAGGTTGAAATGCATTTATTTGCTTTTGACAGAGATGTTGAATACAGAGCGTTTCAAATCATTCACTTGGTTGTGAAAATAAACTGCTTCTGTAACATTACGAAATCTTAAGTTTGGCATGAATTTGTCATCAGGGGACATACCAGGATGCTGTACGCATGGTTGACTTTGGCGCCTTCGACGGCAACGTTTTGACGAAGATATAACAAGTTAAAATGGTTAGAAGTTGCATGTAAAAGCTGCATCAACTTGACAAGATTTCTCAAAGAACGCACGAAAATGCTTATATTTCTTACACAAAAGATTTTCATTATTTGTGTTTTGTCGTGATTCACACCTCAGTTGCCTCAAAGGAAACAATGTTTCAAATGACGTATCATTGTTCTTTCATTTAGATTTAATGTTTCTTTTTGCTATTAATCTGCTTTATGTACTTTGTGAACTGATAATTATTTGTAAACAAATTTCTTTCAAATACATCCTCTCACTGTGTATATCAAAGAATGGTGTTGTCGATCCAAAATCCAACGAAGACATTGTGATAGTTTGCTTTGCTAATGCATACCTACAAAAGTAACACTATTTTGAGAACTGTATTGAGATAGGAATGTATAAATATAGCATAGAATTATACTTTTATTTTCTTATGCGTCACCATGGTTTTTGATTATTCTCGAAGTAATTTTGGTGCTTGTCATTCTCGAATTTCGTGACCCTAACGCACCTGTGACTATAAAGATGTCACAAGTTGACAAGGAAGTCAAAGTGCCAGTAATAACTCTGTATCACATTTCGTGACTTTTTGTCACAAGACTGTCATTTGATTTGAATTGTTTACATGGAGTACTGGCGCTGCGTCTTCGTCTGACAACACAAAGGCTCCTGATCTCTCCTGATGTGGGCCTACATTCGTGCAGAAAGAAGTCTGCGAAGAAAAGGCTGCAGTTAAGCAAGTGAAAGAACAAACTACAAGCAGAAATGACTCGTTACTACTTCACAGATTGTGTCTGGCTTCCAGTCAACCATTTTCTCTTCCAATGCGCAAACACTTGCTTGGTATTTTCATATTTAGTCCCGGACAATCTCAATGGCCTATTTTTGCTGAGGTTTTTCTTGGGGACATCAGGGATGTTTTTCGGCCTCTGGGCATGGTGGATTTTATGTGCTCCTGATACTTTAGCATGGAATGTTGCTTTTATGATTGGGAATTATGTTCATGCAATTTATATGTTCATAAAAATCAAGAGACCGAGAAAATTTAGCAAAGATTGTGAAGCAGTTTATGCAAGACTCTTTGAACAATATGGAGTTAAAAGATTCCAATTTGAGCAGTTAGCAAAGAAATGCTCTGTACTGGAGCTGAACCAAGGAGATTTTTATGGAAAAGAAGGCACACCAGCTGAAAGAATTTCTATCTTACTTGAAGGAAGGTCTGTATATGGAGGCCTTTTAAGCTCAATCAACATACATAGGAGCTTGGTGGTTTATATTCCTTGCCCTAAAGTTTCAGCAGCATTTGGTTGCTAATAACTTTAGACCATCACTAGTTTCTGAGTCACCTCAATGCTTTAAAGTGAAGATCTGCTCTCCAGTGCCTTCTGAATTGCAAGAATTGTAAAAATATGACTTTCAGAAGCTTCAGTATTCTGATGAACGTAAATCACAAACATAAAAATGACTATAAATTCTGGGTAAAATTTTGGTAGGCCTAGTAGGGAGTTCTTCCTCTCACATTAACTTTTTTAGCAGCACAGTACTAGGTCCCTTACCTTTTGATGGCCAGTCAGAACTAAAAATAATGCTTCAGGTTATGATGCACATTGTGCAGTCAAATTCTCATAAAAGAAATGAAAGCTTTATTCATAACATACAAAATACATAGGTAGAAGCATATCAGGTTGAGGGATAGAAAAATCTGCACTTTTGATGCAAATTTGCACTCTCGCACCTTTAAGATGTTCATGGCACTTTTTGCACATTATTCAGCAGGAAAATCCTGACCTTACAAATAAACAAAAGCTCTGTTTAGATTTAAATAGTCCAGAAAGAATCTTCAAGGATGCATTTCAATAGACGATTGCGCTAAAGATGGCAGCGAGGAATTTTTTACCGAGATGCAATGCGTTCTTTTATCGAATTCCTATGGGATCGTTAAAGATTTGCAATTCGAACGAGATGCATCTCGGTAAAAAATTCCTCACCGCCATCTTTAGCGCAATCCTCTATTCAATCAGTATTGTTATAAAGCCATCATTTACAACCTTCCAAAACAGCAATTAACCTTCTGATGTTTCAATGTCAAAATCTTATTTGCAGTGTGCATGTTTCATCTGGGCGGAGAGTGGTACATGAAACAAGACCATTTGAATTTCTAGATTCTCCAGAATGGGCTGCAAGTGAACCAGATGAAGTGTCAAATTATGGGGTAAGATATTTCATCAAATCAGTATCTACAAAATACATTCTATACCTACAGTCAGTCACTCAAAGTAAACAAGAACCTATTTTTTATGATGCTTTGGGAATTCACGTTAAGCATCCTTACACCAGTCTGAAATTGAGCCCCCATCTGCCAGAGATCTCTGGTTTTTTTTTATCAAGATTTAACAAGATTTAACTCTGGTGGACATACAGATTTAACAAGAAAACAGGAAATGGGCATGAGTCCTTTGTGAAAGGTGTACACCTATTCCACTAGGGTTCTTACAACCTTTAATAAAAAATTTTTATCTGAAAGATCTGTGCTGTATATTTACATAATGGCTGTACTGTTTGTGATCTTGTATTTCTTGAATGATGTCTATAAGTAAATAATTGATACCATTGTCATAGTTTGCCGTATCCTTTCCTCCTTTTAGATATCATTGGTAGCACAAGAAAAAATAAGAATTCTATCATGGCAAAGTAAAGAGTTACGAAATATATTGAAGAAGGATAAATTCTTAGGGAATGTTTTTGATTCATTAATTGGAAAGGATGTTACAAAGAAATTACTTTTATTGACAAGAAGCGTTGGGGAAATGAACCTGGATATTGCATGTTATAGAACTGGCTCACTTTTATATATGCACCAAGAGATAATGGAAGCACATACTGCTAACATCACAAAAGGTTAGTAGGCACACAGAGATTAGAGCTCTTCAGCTGTTGTAATTGATTTATTGTGAAAAAGAACCCATTTTAGTTGTTTTCAATGTCCATCTTATAACTCCCAACCATCTCTTTTGATTGCTATCTCATTGTTAAATTCACAAGATAGGCCAACTCAAAGAAGTTTTACCTGATGTTGGAACAGTTTACTGGCCAAAGAAAGAAATTTGACAATCTTACAGTGCTCTTCATATTTAGTTAAAACATTCACACTCCAGCTTACAGCAACAAAAGTTTGATTTATTTGAGATTTCTTTATAACATTTTGCTTCGCACAATGCATTGCTACTGTCTGATTAAGCTAAGCGTCTTTGTCCATTTGGCTTTCGACCTACAACCTGCCATAATGATATCCAGAAGGACTCAGTCCATCACGGAGATAGGATATAGAATTTTTTGCAAAAATTGAAGAATTGAAAGTAAAATACAAACAACAATAATAGCCATCATTCATAAGAAAGATTCAATTATTATCGAAGGTATCATCGAAGCAGAGTTCAAATGAAAAGCCATTTATCATTTCATGCATAAACAACATTCTCAATGGAAATTTAAACTATTCTACAAAAGGGCCTGGAGTGAGCGTTACGTTTGTACTTTGTGCTTATTTTGAAAGGGTTTATGGACTGGTATTTGAAGGAGCTTCTAGCACTTTTGTGCTCATTCGAAAATTCTGCATGATGTATGCACATATCGTTCATTTTGCACTCTTTCTTTTTTAGAATGGCTAAAAGGTCAAATTTCGTATTAAAATGAATTGATTTTTGTTTTTACTTAATACTTGTCTCATTTCTTTCAGAAGACCGAACAACACAAGACGCACTCCAAATCAATACATCTATAAATGAGAATATACGCAAGGACGCCATTTTAGCCACAAATCAAAATTTCTTAGATCATACACCATTACTTGATACTGCATCACCTGTTATAAGGATAGAAAATGGCGGGATCCATCTCCACAATACAGTCAAACGCTTCTCAACGCCAACAGCAGAATCGACACCACTCATTCGTTCTAATTCAAGCCGTGAAGGTAGATCTCTTGATGAAAATACAGACAGAGAAACAGCTCTATAGGGTGTGTTTTTCAAGCACCTATTTATTATATAATACTTTCGTATACGACATGTTGATACCGTATACTACGTACCATTGATACACCATTCCTTTGTATCTACTTGGAATAGGAAGAAGCCAATATAAACACACCAGGTTATATTGAGAATCTAAGCCTTAACTTTTGTTTATGGCTGCCTTTAGAGCAGTCGTAGCTTTATATAAACTTTTGTTGAGTTCAAGTTTTCTCCGTTGTTGTTACTGTGTGTGTGTGTGTGTGTGTGTGTGTTGTTTAGAATTAGCTTAAAAAGTACGAAACAATCGCAGTTTAGAAATAGGAGTAATATTGTTGCAAAATGGTTTTGAAACTTTTTAAGATGACCATATTGTTAGACTTATTGTAAATGGTCTACTTTAAATTGTGAATCTTGCCCTTTTATGTTTTTTGACTTGCTGCAAGTCATTTTTGTTTTGTTAACGGCATTGAAACAAGTTTCGTGTCACTGTCACTAACATTCTCTTCTCCCGTAAATGACAGACGCAGTATATTTAATTTCATTAGTGACTGATTGTAGTTGCTTATTTGAACAGAATATAATATATGTATGAGTTATTCCATCGATATGATAGATGAAACTGTAACATAATTTTGAGTTACATGTCAGAATACACCTATGATATGCATATTCCAAAGAAAACACCTTAATCCCACATCATGAACATAGTGCACCTATAAAAGGCCTGGTATCTAACGTGAAACGGACGTCAGAATCTACCTGTAGTTTGTGGTAATCGTTTATGTGTAGCTTCTGTAATTGTATAGTTAGTTAGTTTGTAATTAGGTTGGATGTCTCTTTATGTTAAGACCACAGGATAGTCATTGTCTGTTGCTCCTTGTGGTATCGTATCGTCCCCGTAGTTTGGTATGGTCGTATAGTAATTAGAAAGTATAGTAGTTTGTAACCTTGTATTGTAATATTTAGATGAATATGAAAAATACACCTAGATACGAGGCCTCATTTTTATACCACATGCAAAATCATTTTAATGTCAGATTTGATGGAATGTTTAGCATTTATATCAAGACTGCTTTTAGTAAATTCGTTTTTTATTGTGCATGTGTTACTTCTGTCGTGGCTCATCTGGGGCTCATCTGACAGCCGTTTTACAACCGACGAATTTTCATAAAGTTGAATTTACCCGTACTTTCCTTGCTCATAAAAACGCGAGCAAAATCCCAAAATTCCTTAGTCTTTCTACAACAAACCAAAATTCTATTGGTCCAACGGGTTCCTCTGCTGATTCTAGCGTTCCAAGATTCCTCTGCAGGACAGAGCCATTGAACTTAGACTTATGCCTTTTCGTCCCTTGTTTCCCTGCGTTCTTTGATTTGCTGATATCACTTGGTCAATAGGGACTCATGATATTACGCTTAAATAATGGGCCCACTTTTTCAAAATGGCCTAAATAGGCGGGAGTTCTCGTACACTCAACAAAATCGCTTCAAAATCTGGTTTAAAGAGCTCGAACATTGAAAAGGAAACTTTTAGTACAAAGAATGATGTTGTCTTGACGTACAAAACGCAAAAAAATGCCTACCTTTCAGACAGTAATCTTCCTCTGTAGAAGAAGCAAAATAGATCCATCGAAGCTGCGAGAACTCCAGGCTTCTTCAACCGTTCTTTAACCATCCTACGCGGGCCTAAAGTGGGCCCACTTTTTAAGAGTAATGTTAGTAGTCCCTCTTGACCGGAGCTGTCTAGATACCATACCGCTCGACAAGGTCATTAAATATTCAAAATCCTCGTTTTCATTCAGAGAAATAAGTGGTGTGACCACTGATCAGTGAGTGCGACCTACTGCGCAGCACACTTTGAAAATACAGAAGCAAATGCCTACAGCAGGCATGCGCAGAATCAAAAAGTTAGTCTTCACAGTTTTTGTAAAGTTTCTTGGGCAAATCTTAGGTGCGACATTCGAGATGAGACTTTCTTAGAGGTATTGAAACAGTTGAGATCTTCAAAGAATTAAACGTAGATATTCAAATTTTTAAGTTTGAAATATGAAATGATAATATTTATAAATATCTTTAGTTTTCAAATATCAAATCATTGAATGATGACATGGAAATATTAACATGAAAGATTTGATTGATTATTTTGCGAAATCTAGACTAATTTTGAGCAGATGCTGGCTCATGTGAATAAAATCAAAGAGCATTTAGAACATGCAGCCCCATGCAGCGCTTCCCACATAAAATCGTTGGTTCCACCTGTATGAATTTAAACAATTGGAAAAGCTAATTGTGCCTTTTGTTTCTACGTGCTTCCGCATGCGATGAATAACTTTCTCATTGTTATCATTTCTATCGTATTCAAGATTGATGACCTAATTGGATTTTTTCTGTAACGAAAGATACATGACGATGGCAACAGACAAAAGCTTTGGAATTTCATCTCCATCTGGATTGAGAGTATTGAAATTTCGACAATGCTTCTAAACTATTTTTATGGCCTAAACCAAACAAGTATCCGTCAATGGTAGTATCAGCCCACAGAAATGTATCCATCTTTGGCCTTAACCACCATACCAGTAACACATTTCATGGAAGGTAAATCAGAAATTGAAAATGTAAGGGGAAGAAAATGCAGCATCCAAATACCAACTAGTCTGGTTGTCTTTACCGCAGTTCCGTTGCTGAGTGCCCATCAGTTAAAGCTGGCCCGGGCCAGGTCAAAAATATAATCTTTTGTACTCAACAACTTAGACGCATCCGGTTTCATTGTGTAGCTAAAGAAAACAAAGGATTTATGGACGTTTCTCTTGCCTATTTATAGCGACTACGAGATATAGCTATGTCTGTTCCCTTTAACGACTATCAAGTTGCGAAGTTGAAAACGAGGATTTTGAATATTTAATGACCTTATCGAGCGGTATGGTATCTAGACAGCTCCCTCTTGACCAAGGAACGCAGGGAAACAAGGGACGAAAAGGCATCAGTCTACATTGAACTTTTTTAGTTCAATCTGTTCAATGGACCGAGCAACGGAAACATCACGTGACATAGTGCAGCCTCATTCCCAAACAGAGATCAAAGCTGACCTGTGACCTCTCTGGTCTTTCCAAGATGGACGATGAGCACGCGACTACTTGATAGCGGAAGTTTTGTTGGGCGTTCTGCAACAATTCAAGAGGTAATATGAAACATTAAAAGTAATTCAAAGCTCTCAAACGATGGGATCTTAATAGAAATGTGTTAGGTCGCTTAAAAACAGCAAGTCAAATAAGTGATAATGAGCTCTCAGCTATGCAATAATGCTGCTGCACTGCAACAAATGATAATCCAATGACTTTTGAGAGCAGACAGTGTAGGGTTCAGGATCATCATGTTTTATATTCCACAACATACATTTCTACAAGTACTTTATAAAAACAACAAATTTGAATAACAAACAATTTTACAAGTTGACAAGGAAACATTCAAAAATGTTAGCAAAAGGTATCTGGGGGATATGCCAGTTTGCTTTGTATGGCACTTTTCGCGCTAAGATCTCCAGTGTTCCCAGGTTGTATTTTTTTATTTTACCGTGGCAAGGCTTATTCAAAAGTAAATGCTGGCACATCTGAATGTTGGGGGTTTTGTAAATTGTACAAACAAACTGCTGTGTATCCAGATTGGAAAGCTTTCCTTGTGTGGCCAAGTTCTCTGCCTCTCACTTCAGATTTCAGCTGCAGAATGATGGAAGTATGGGACTTCTTGACCAGCTCTCCAGTGTGCATGAGGAAATTTTGGGTCTTACAGAATAGCACACGTGTGGTATTGACCCTAACCAAAATCCCAGCAAAACCCTGTCAAGGTTTGTGATTCTAGCATGATTCAGAAGTTTCGTTTGTTCTCTGTTGTCCACGTTGAATAAGCTATTTAAAATCTCTGATATGCAAGTGCCATTCATTGCATACAAAGGCCCCATATCATTAATAATATTTGAAACATGAAATTATGGAGATTGAGATCCAAACTGCATCTTATGCCATGCACATGACGTAAAAGGAAGATCTTCTGTACAGAGTTTCAAGTTTTACAATACCGGCTGTCTCATAAAAAAGTACCCCCTTTTGATTGGAAATAGGTATGAAGCGATAGGATATTATCACTCTCAGAGTGGACAGCTAAATGTATCAATATTCTACTTAGATTCACATACCTTGCATTTGAAAATCGCATTTAAAAATTGCACACCAACAACCGGAGATACAAGCTTGCAAAGTCAAAATTTACAGTGCACCCGAAATCAGAGGTTTTGACAAAGGGCCTAGCCATGATTTGTATCATAGATATTTTCCAAAGTACCTGTTTTAAACTTTAGCTTTCAGTTTTTCACTTTTGAAAAGAATAAAAGACTCAGGGACAATGCCGTGATTAAACAAATATAATAAAATGTGGTTAGGATGATAAAGTCATGCCACATCTCCAAAATGAGCGTGCATGTGCCCTTTTTTCCTCTTCTTTGACACTTGGGATGGAATGCAATGCACGGATTGATTCCTCAAAGGAATAACTATTTCTAAAGCAATTGAAGCATTTCAAGGTATAATTCTTTTCAAAAGAGAAAGCTTGAGGTCAAAATTGAAATTCTTTTGCAATAAGCCTGTGATGTCAAATCATGGCTAGGCCCTTTTACAAAACCTCTGGTTTCAAGTGCACTCCAAAATTCGACTTTCTGAACTCATATCTCCGGTGTCCGGAGGACGATTTCAAAATGCAGGGTATGTGCATTTAAGTTGAAGATTGACAAATATGCCTATGAACTCAAAAAGTCACAATATCTTATCATTTTGTCCCCCTGTTCAGTCAAAAGGGGGTACTTTTTTGAGACACCGGGTAGACTCAATGTTTTGAAAACAATAGCCAGGTATGCATCTTTGGTGCACACTTTGCAAACTTTCCATTCTGGTGTGAAATAGGTCAGAAAGGATATGAAATAATGTTATCCTCCCTTCCCAGGGCCTCATTGCATCTTATTATAAGTTCTTTATAGTTTGATAAGGTGGAACAGTATGATCTCCCCCCAGGAAGAATGCATTGAAATCTCCATTAATGGACACCTGTATGCAATGGACACCTCTGAACAACAGACTAATATCTCATCCCAAAATACTGTATGAAAAGATGGAATCTCCATACAGTGGATACTTCTCTACAATGAACAATATGATTGGTCCCATCGGTGTCCGTACAGAGGTTCTTCTGAACATATCACATTCTTAGAAGTCTTCAAAATGGCACTTTGTTGAAAAGATGTCTGCATGGACGTCAAAATTGAATTGGTTCTTTAATATCAGTTTGAATTGCCTATTGTTAGCTCGAGTTTACAAGTGCTATGCTAAATGTTATTTTGTTTGATATGAGAATTTTTGTGCAAAAGAATCTCAGACACCAGGGTTGGGGGCAACAGACCTTTTATCTATTCTAAAAAGAACCAAAATCAAACGATATTTTGATACTTTTTGTCGAATTTTTGAATGTGCAGTGTAGTGCTAGAAGCGTTAACACAACTCAGTCAAATGGTTCTGATATAGGTGTACAAAAATATCACTCGACCCAGACTCTTTTTAGGATATATAGCTAAATGGTCTATCTATTTAGGACACTGGGACAACTGCAGAAAATGGAACCGCTCCTGCTGAATCATAAACAATACTCCAAAAACTGCCCCTAAAAATGGGGCCTCCATATGCCATCAAACATAGTCCGTCTCAAATTATATGTCACCTGCAAATGCACGCGAATAACAAAAATGGAATTGTTTTACAAAGGAATTTTGCGTTATCGCAAATCTCGGGCGACATCTAATTTGCGGGGGACAAGGAGATCCTTCCGAGATCTCTCCAGTAATATCGATTCTCCCTTCTTATTCATAGGCAGGCATGGAATGCCCAGGAGAGTGTTGCTGCAGAAACCTTTCGTGTGTCCCAGATCCGAACAGGAATCCAAGGTAAATTGTTTACGTTTTTGAAGACGTTTCCTGAGGTATATTTTCTTCTGCACGCATTTTATTGTATCTTTGATATGTATGTTTCGTCGCGACTTAATGTACACATACGAGTCTAGGAACGGAGATATCAAACGTTCACACGAAAAATTCTTTTATTCACTAGGTGATGCTAAAATCAACATTTTTGTTGTTTGTACGGGTAATTTAGAATTACGATTGCATTTAGCTGCCCAGTTTTGAGTCTTACATTGTTAGTATAGGCTGCCACACATGTTGTGATTGATCGCAAATCGCTGGTACCTCCACCGCAGCAATGATTGTGTTCAGCTTAGCTGTTACTCCCGTAGGATAGGTCCGTGGTATGCTCAACGTTGGACTCGGGGTTGGACTTGTCAAAGTCTCTCTTTCTTTCATTTTCATTTCATTTACTATTATTTTCATTTTATATTCTTTATACACGGTAACCCCATCGGCAAAGGCCGCTAAATCAGTCAATTAAGCCATAAAAGTGAGGAAGGTAAATGGCGCTGCGGGGGAACGGAGAAGGAATTGCGGAGGAGAAAGAGGAAAGTTCCTCTCGTCTTCTCCCCTGCCGTTTCCTTCTCCATTCCCGTGCACGGCCTTTCATCTCAATGGACAAGTACAGCTCATCGTTTGATTGACAGATTAGTTCTGCGAAGGAGCCACAATAGGAGCCGACCACCCTGTAGCAAGCTTAATAGCATGACGCGTTGGTAACATAATGTCCAATGAAGCAATCTTGACATAATCATTTTCCTATTTTGTTACACGCAATTTTTAATTTAATCCAAACAATTTGGAAATATTTCAGTTTTTGATGACGCAAACATGATACATCCTACATGAGGATTAAGAAGACCCTCCGTCAAGATTGCGATATTCAAAATAAAGCCCCCAAAAGGAAACGGTAGAGATTTTAGATGCATCCACCTTAAGCCTGTGGCTTGCCTCAGGAGAGGATCTTCACCGTAAAGGACTTAAGGTATCACATTGCCGCTGATGAACAAAAAATGCAAATTAGAAAAACGCTAATATTGGTAACTGTAGATTATTTAAAGAGTGTGAAGAAATTTAAGAAATGTGGATTTAGGCCATCAGTTATTATTTTAGATCTCCCCTTGTTTGCTGTCCCAGTGCGTAATCAGAAATGCGACATAATGATCATTTCACAGAATTTTTGGAGTACTTCGTAAAGTTGATATGCCATTGAAGGCCACTGTTGCGGGAAGAGAAAAAGGCACGGGAAAACCAATCAAATTATATCTTCGTTCATTACATGATCAATAGACATTTTTGCTATTATACAAAAGAGCCTGGATCGAGCGACATTTTTACACATTTTTATGCGCGAGGTTCGATTGAATGGCGTTAGAGCTTCGACCGCAGTTGCGCACATTCGAAAATCCTGAAAAATATAGTGAAATATCGTTCGATCCACATTCTTTTTCAGAATAGCTAGAAAGTCTATTTTTCTAGAAACATTTTGCTTTGCGTAGAATGCCGGTATCGTAATTTGACTTTGGGGAGAAATTTCTAGACGGAGAAGTGGTGTGGTATATTTTTGTCACACGTTGGAATTTATTTCAAAGAAGCTTTTCCCGCTGCATTTGTGGCATATCCGTCTTTCTGTGTTTCAAAATAAATGACTTGTCTAACTGACTGAAATTTTAATTCTCAGAGTGTTTCAAAGTACAGATGCAAAATGTGATTTCCTTTATTTAGCAGGCAAGTCTGTAAATAAATTATGTAGTGTAGGTTCAAGTTGAATTCTCTAACTTGTATGAAGTTTTAACAGAAAAACCAATTGAATAGCCTTTCATAATGGTTAGCCTGCGCAGGCTAGATTATGACAATTGATCTGCCCATAACTGACGTAGCCATTTTTCGCCGTGCGCGCTCTGTTGTTGATCATGAAGGAAAAAACAAGAAAATAAGCCAATTGTTTTGTAATAATCGCTTGGAAATTTCGTAAAGAGACTGATGACAAGGCGGCTGGACATCTATAAAAATGACATACCGTCCGTCATCCTGCGTTTACCGAAACATGTCCATGCGAATCTTTTCTTTGTTTAAAGCAGCTAATGAGTCACGGACTGTCGCTTAAATTGCATTGAAGGGTTGGAAGAAAAGCTTTTGATGAGTAAGAAAGAAATGGGATTGTTATTAAGTAGATTTTATATGACACTGCTTATTAAGATGTTTGCTGGATATTCCGGCTTTTAAAAGATTGTTTTAGAAAATAGGGTTTTCTTTGCTTCTTTGAAGCAAAAGGATAGGCGAAAGGGTAATGTTCTTTCTAACATGTCTTTTCAACAGAAGTCCAATAGAACTTCAACCGTCAATGATCAGTGATGAAAACGGTAGAAGATTAGCAATCAGTTATTCAAAATGTTGACTTTTCATAGCAATTTTGATTTTTTTTTTTACCAGCCATGTCCCTTGTGTATCATAGAAAGTTGCTTCCCAATACAAAACTATTTATAGAACGTTAAGGCCCGGATGGCAGAAAACTTTTCCGTATATGCTTTTCAGTGCAAATATTTGTTTATTCTACGGTCTGACTTTAGCACGTATCAAACCGCCATTTCACAAACTGCAGGAGTTTGCAAAACCATACCCTGAGTACCAGATTCTCTCTAGAGAGAGTCTGGTACCCAGGGTAGCTATACCAAAACGTAAAAGGAGAGAACTTTTATTACAAAGTCTTTGATTATTCAATAGATTCCTAGTAACGGTTGCGATGATCTTATCCCAAACAATCTCCAATTTCAATCTCTAGATTTCGTTCTTAATCTAGAGCAGGATCATAATCCGAATTTAATCATCCTCTCTCTTCTAATGAGACAAAATTGAGTATTGATATGGAGAGAGTGGAGCTTTAGGTCAAACCATCCTCGATCTTTTGATTCTCCCTTTATCCTTCTCTTGTGTAAAATTCTGTGTAATTCCCCCATCTTGAGTTGTGTTTGGATCAAAATTCTCCCTGCATCAGACAGTCCCGGATTTGTCTTCATGCTTGCTCTCATTTAAGTCTTGCATGAAATTCTTCTCAATTGAGGTTTGGTCATGATCCCGAGGCTCGCACTAATTCTCTTAACCGTGGGCGTGCAGGTCAAAACATTTTGTTCCTTTCAACCTTGTTCATATGGTGGATTATTTTGGGCAGTCTTTCGCATGGTTTTAATAAAGGGAGTGTTTAAAACTACTTTAAAATGAGCTTTATCAATTGGGGAGAGAGATTATTACATTTCTTTTATTTTTCCAGTTGCATGTCATTCAGTTAAAAGTCTGTCTGATGTTGCATGTCAGGTGAGATTTGCGATGACGCAAAATTAGTCGTTCAAAACTCTTTATTGACTTTATTCGCGGACATTTTCGCCTGAAAACAGGGGGACACAACTTAGTTTGAATGAAAAGCTACCTCAGGTCTCTTATTTCACGAGTATAATAACTCTACTTCGTTAATAGGGATTCCTTTGAAGAGCCTTTGAAGAGTCATATCCTTTAAATACCAAATAAGGCTTGCTTTTGTTTTCAAAACCTATTTGAAAACTTCTAATCGACCTGGCCGAAACCGGTAAGATATTCTGAATGCCAAGAAACTGGAGTTTTATAATGAACTTCCAGTTCTACTTTTATTTTATCATAAAAAACATGAGAAAGCTCTCGCTCTCTTCTTCTATTAGATTCCTTTCTTCCTCCTGTAGATAGCTTTCTTCTGTTTCCCTTGTATTCCTGTGTCCTTCAAATTTGGCTGGCAACAACGTTCATGGGCAATGGGGACACTTGGAGGAATAAAACTACCATGCCAGCAACTACTGTGTTTCCTATCGCCTATGGTTGGTGAGACGGTGACTGCATCAGGGGATTCAGCAGGCCAGCATTCATTATTGTGAACTTTGGACGCAACAGCAACAATATTCATGGGCATGGGGACACTTGAAGGAATAAAACTGTTACAGAAACAAACATTGTTTTTTATCGCCTATGATTGCTCCGAGGGTGACTGTGTGTCATTTGACTCAGCAGGCCATGCATTCATTGTGGACTTGCAGGGAAGACGTCAGGTAGACTTGTGCTTGCCATTACTTGAAAAGCCAATGAAATTTACAAGGCCAATCCAATTGTTAGTAGAATGGTTTATCATTAAACAGAATAACTAGGTGTAAAGTTTTAATGGTGCACCTTTTGGTTTGGACTGTTTGAGGTCTTGGGAATGTTTGGAGAAGATAAGAGGGATGTTATTGACCGTGGAATCTAAGAAAGTAAGAGTAGGATTATCGAAGAAGGAGACCAGCTCGTCTCTAATGAAACATATTTTTGCCTAATCTTAGGCTCAGAAACACACAGCTGATTATCTAATCCTCAAATCCTTGAAATCCAAAGTGATATCATGTTTGCTCAAGATTTCTGTAAATTTAGCTCTCTGCGACAATTTCTAATCCCACAGCTTTCAAGAACAAAATGGCGCACTCCTGCTCAATGAATAGAGAGATCGTGGGGCTTATGGTTGGCAGTGTTTACCAAGGTCCTTATGATCCATGGCTAGATTCATCTCAATTTCAAAGCAAACCGTGCCAAAGATATTTTCAAACTAAATCACAAACATTTCGAGCCATCATGCTTTATGAAAATGGTGCTCCTTCGCATGGCCGAAAATGAAGGCGTATTTCCGTTCCCAGTTGGCAGTTTAGTCAGCATAATTTCAAGCCTAACCATACTGCGTAGTGCGTGGAGACTTTCAAACTAGTCTTGCCTACGTTAATTTCGTGCCTGATTCGTCATTTACGTTTTAATGAACTCCTCCGCCTCTTTTCTCCTTCTCATTTATCGTCCTCCTCCATAGAGGCATAGAAATTAGCCGCGAAGTCGATGGTGCTTTCCCAAATTAATTAACTCTTCTTCTGTCGTTGCAATTTATAACTTCTTCACGATATGTCAGTATTAAACATCTGAAAAATGGAAATCAATATTAAAACCATGCTTTGTGACTTTTATGATTACCTTGAAAGCTCTATTAAGCCCCCTTCTCTATTAAGCCCATTTCTCTATTAAGCCCCCTCTCTTTTAAGGCCCTCCCCTCTGAGCCGAACTTTTAAGTAAGCCTCCTTTTCTATTAAGCCCCCCCCCCACCTATGTGAAATTCCTAAAATCACCAACGATTTTCCACATTTTTCGCTAGACAAACTTACATGTTAGTTTTGACACTGTGTGGGATGGAGAATGTGTCGAGTTCGTGTATTTGACTCGTTAAATTGTATGTTGAATCCCCAAAATATGGGGTAAAAAATTGAAAAGCCATCAAGTATATCCTTGTCATTTTATTTTGTAAATAAGGCCCCTATCTTATAATCCCCCTTCGTCAGTGTCCGAAATTGAATAACCCCTCCCCCCCGGACCTTATTTACAGTAAGTGAAAATGAACTTTAGTCAGCGATAAATATGATCTCCTAGGACTGGGGACGATTTTGGATATGCCAGTAAATTGGAAAATCTTCTCGTACGTAGTTGAGATCATGTGGAACAGACCTCCATGTTGTTCCTTCCCCAGGGCCAATACAAGCCATAACTCCATAGGGGAGCGAAGAACCAAAATTTTCTGATCGAGAAATCATCAACAATAACAGCAGCAACAACAAATGTAGGAGCATACGTTGAATCTATTCATTATATGACTGAGCTGATTACTTTGTATTTAAAATTCAGCCATATTTCGCAATCCAACCTTGCAATCAACATAATCAGTAAATATTAACCAAATATAAGCCAAAAATTAAATTCCTGTCAGAATTGATCATTTATCCCTGATATATTCATGCTTCGTGCATCATTTCTCCTACAATATCTTCCGAAACTAGACATGTAAATCTAAGAAAATCCGACAAAAGAGCAAAATTTCCAATAATTGGCCTCCTAGGGGCGCTCCGCCCCCAATCCCCCCACCAGCTGCGGTCCTGTCACCTTACATTTCTGTATTTCTTAGTTTCTTTAGCAAGTAGTTACATCACAAAACAAGATTTTCAAGTGAAATGTAAAGCTTTGCACTTTCTTGCAAACTCTTTAGAGGACTTAGAGAGACCTTCGGAAATAGTAGAATTTTATGTAGAACTTATTTTCATTTATTAGTATTCCAACCTGAAGTAGACTTTCTATATTTATTTCGTAGGCTCGTTGTCATATAAAGACAAAAAAATTGAATTCTAATTTGAAAAGGTAAGAAATTCTAAAATTATTAGAGTCAGACGTTTTGGTTTTTTGAAATACATTTTTTGTTCTTTTATTTACTCAGCTTTATGAACAACTTTGAAGGTAAAGCAATGCGAAATGTATTGAATGACAAAATGAAGTTTGTTTTGAGTAGACCAAATAATTTTACTTTTCTTTCGGTACTATCAAGGGGCCTTTGCTATAGTTCAAAGACATACATGTGCGACAAAATTATTCAAAAGTTTCCGCGTCTAATTAATGAAAGAAAGGAAAGAAGGAATGAACGCATAAAAGATTGAAGCATGGAAGAAAAGATTGTGGGAGACGAAGGAAAATGAGCAATAAACATCTGCGCGTCTGCATGTTAATGATGAAAACTGGCAGAACATGGTGTATACAAAACCAAAATTAATTGTTTCTTAAATGCTTCGGCAGCTGTGTCAACTAGGCCTAAGCTCGTCAACCCAAATATCTCAAGTGTATTGTCCATAATCATTTCAAGTGAATTCAACAGACAAGCCGTATTTGCATATTGTTAACATTTCTACCCTTTTTCTGCAGCTAAATAAATAGTGTAAAATTTTAGAGCTGAAAATGGTTGAGCTCTGAAATTGAATAAATTAAACGTAATGAATTGAGCGCTTCCTCGGTGCTGACTTTACTCTCCTTATTAATCTTTTCAGGGCATTTTGTGTTTATGGAGGAAAGATCTTAACTTCTAGATTAAGGAGTTTGAAGTAAAATTCACATTGATGATTATTGTAGGCGTTTTATGAGTTGATATAAATAATTATTTATAGTTATTTGTTTACTTTTTTTATTTGAGTAAACGGTTTTCCGATCCGTTCTGCTCCTCGTCTATTCTCAAACTTTCTGACCATATACAAAAAAAAACTATGACTGTGTAATCAACAAGGGTAACCTGTGTCACAGTTTAATCCTCTTGACAGCTTAGTTGTGAACTGTGGCAAGAGAGACCTATCGTCCATAAATTTGTTATGGCATTTTGAAAACACTTTGGCCATGTTTGAAGCACGCTGTGTTGTTCCTGAGAGCAAGATAAACGAAAGTTAGGACAGAGGATCTCCTCAAAAACTGCACATCCGTTTGGCATTGTATCGATCTTTTCGCCTTTTGGCAGAAGATACATAAAACGATATTCGTTTTCCTGTTAAAGGCGCATTTTCGAATCTAGAGATCAGTCAATGCACTTCGAATATTCAAACGTTTCAAAGACATCAAACTCACGTTTCCAAAAAGCTAACAAGACTGTTGAACAAATTTTTCTGAATTAAAACAGAAATTTTGGTATCTAACTTGCTTTTGGAAGAGCACATCAGTCACGCACAAAGTCGAGCTTTCGGCTAAAGTAACCATTGTTCATGAAGGAATATCTTTGCTAGGCCAGGTCGAGCTACAAGAACTCTGCCCAAGATGCATTGCGTTCTTTTATTGATATCCTTCAACGATTCGCAATTTTAATGCATTACTATGCGCATACTAACTGGTTTTGTTGTTGTACAGGAAAATATAAAGCCCGAGGTCTTAAAAGTACAGACCGAGCTTGCGAGGTCTGTGCATTAAGACCGAGGGCTTTATATTTTCCTGTACAGCAACAAAACCGGTTAGTATGAGTTTTATTACCTGATAGCTTCTAATCTTGACTCGCATTTCATCAAACATATTTTGTTACAGTCATGTCGTTTGAGTTCACTGCAAATCTGACAGGCCTAAGCCTGAAGTAGTTGCCGTGGCGACAAAAACGCGTCCTTGTATCGTATTATACAAGGCTACGGGAAACCCGCGGGAAATGTGCGACTAACCAATAGGAATGGCGGGATTCTGTATTGCCTCGTTTTTGAAACTTCAGTCAGGTAATAAAGCTTGGTAAATAATTCTTCACCGCTATTCTTGGCACTCCATATGTTCCCATCCCCTAGTTCCCTAGCCTTCCACTGCAATGATACGCAAGAAGATCTCTACTAAGCCGTTGTTCGGCATGCCAGCTGCCGTAGGACCACACAAATTGCACCTTTGAGCTATCTTTACACATTGCATGCAAGCCCTCAGCACAACAGTTAACTACATTTCGTGATAGACTCTTTCGTTTTTTAAATGTAGCTTCTCTAAAAATTTATTTTGATATTTTGATGAGATGCACGCACATGAATCCAGATAAAATGTTTGCTAAAAATATCCCGCAAATTTTGACCTTTGTTAATAGTTTATGTCACGTGATTATTCTCACGGAAAGGCTCAACGAATCTGATAGATGGTCCCCCTATTGATTATCTTCTAAAATCAGCCTGTTAGCGGGTTATTTCACGCGTTTATTTTGTTGTACGCCAAGATTCATGTTCTGTTCCGTCGCTTTTGGTGTGTATTCTTTCTTTTAGTTTTATTGTTCTTCTAGATAATTTTTCTATTTCTGATAGGATCCTGCACATGCCTTTTTTGTTCTCAAACATACTCGTTGTCGAAATATTGTTAGGATCAAATAAAGAGTAAAAGCGCTACAGCACCTTTTCTTCAACTGAGGATCAGCCAAAGAACTTTATATTAAAGCAAGATTGATCCTTGAACTTTGGTAATCATTGGTGAAAGGCAAGGATCTATGAGAGATCCTTGGGGCACACCAGGTCATCGCGATAACAAGACGATTATGAATACGTGAGGCTCTGGGCATGTTGTTTGCTGCAGTGCTGTGAGAATGAGCAATCAGATAAGATACTAAATAAATGCACACAAGATCATTGTTAGCCATGATATTATATCAAGTTTAAAAAGAAAAGGACCCACAAGAGATCCTTGTGGTACATTAGATTATCGCAGCAACAATGCGATTACAAAGGCACGAGCTTATAGGTATGCTTTTGTTGTGGAGCTTTGAGACAGATCAATTAGGAAAGAAAGCTCGTAGATCATTTGTTAACTATGATCTTATGTCTAATGGAAGAGAAACGGGCCTATGAGAGATCCTTGTGGCACATCAGATCATCATAATAACATCGCGATTACAAAGAGGCATGCCTTTTGCTGCAGTGCTTTGAGAAAGAGAAAGCAGGAAAGATAGTTAGATCATTTGGCGTGGGCCACAAAGACAGCCAATCGGATTACTGGTGTTAATGGGGAATTTCTATGAGTTCGAAATCTAAGATTCAGTTTATCCCAGATTTGAGATATTAGCAACTTTTCTGGTATTACATGCGGCATTCTTAAACATTTTGGTCGGATGCGTGTGAATTTTTTGTGAATTACTATAGCACGCAAGCTTATGATTGTCGAAAATAGAAAAACACGAATTTTGGAAAACTGGTGAAATGACCAATAGAACTTTGAGCTCTTCTAAAAAAGATCCTGAATAGAGATTTTTACGCGATATTTTATCACACCTCGCAGAATGTTCGAATGTGAACAATAGTGGTAGAAGCTATAACACCACTCAGCCAAATCTATCGTATAGAAATGTATTATCAGCTGATTTAGGCTCTTTTGTAGAATCCCTAATTTGTTGAATCTCGAAGCGAATACGAAAATTGGCCAAGAACAGTGAATGACCAACTTCACTTTCGGTCCAGAAATTCTGCTACCGAAATGGTCAATTTTCGAATTTTCAAAAGAAGCTATATTTTCCTTCAATAGTTTGTTAAAAATTGTTTCAGGCAGTATTTTAAAGTGTGAGTTGGACTTATATTTTACAAAAATACTATCTCCAGACTGAAATGCAATTATTGAAACAAATAGTTCAGAGACAATGTAGCTTCTTAGGACATGTACTGAGGAAAAAGGAATATAATACCAAGTCGTAACTGGGAAAGTAGAAGGGAAAGAGATAGAAAAAGACATGACAGACATTTCTCAGATGGATAAGCAAACGTTTTGGTAGAAGAGGAGTGGATATTATTCGACTAGTGGAAAACAAAGCATTGTATCATGCTGTGACAGCCAATGTTAGAATCTGACAGGGCACCATACGACGACGACGACGACGACGACTGTCTTCATTTGTGTATCATCTCATGATTTCATGATGTAAAAAATCATTTGTGTATAATTTTTGAAGAAGTATTAACGAGAGACTACCCTTTTCCGTTTTTATCTCGCGCTTCCCGCAGAAGCCAGGAAAAGCTGACCTGGCAATTTTACTAAATATTTTCATTCCTCCGTAGATCTTCTCTTCCATAATCGTACGGAATCATGCAAAGATTCCGGATGTTTTTGAAGCCCAAATCACACAGCCCAAGGGATGCTTGCTCTTTCTTATGACGTAACAAAATGACCACAGCGCGTGGATAAGGCAAGGTAATTGCTACTTAATACCTCATTTCCTAATAGTTTTTTAGCCAATCTGAATTCTTTTTCGATTGGAAAACTCCCAGATTTCCTGTTTTTGATTTCGCTGCCTTGCAACTTAACTTTATCAACATTTTGTACTTTGTAGCTTTACTTTATAATTGTACCAGAGGAAAAAGCATCTTTTGGGGGCTTTTCTTGAATTTTCCGCCAGGTATGATGACGGACACAATTCAGTTTTGATTTCAATCAATTTAGACATGCTACATTGACAAGGAGCGTCGTCTACAAAACTCCCACGTGTAAGAACACCAACTAACTATGCTCCACAAAACATTTAAAGAATTTGTCTAAAATTGGAATAAACTTCAAAAAACTAACGGGAAGTTTAGTGTTGAAATTACATCACATGTTTGCTAAAAGATGTAACTATTTCCATGGGCAGTTCGTACTCTATTGTTGTGATGTCAAAACTAACTGCAAAAAATAATGAAATAAGATGATTCAGTAATCACAAAGCCAAATCGTTGGTTTTCTGTTACGACATCATGTCTTGCTTAGGCCGAACTTCAATGTTCTAAGCAAGATGCGATGTCGTAATTGAATACAAACAATCTGGCTTAATGAGTACTGAATTATTTTTTCCTAAATTACTTCATGGTCAGTTCGGACATAACACCAATAATGTCCGAACCGCCCATTGACACCACTCAATCGAACAATGCGCATAGAAATGTATGAAAATAAAGCTCGATCCAGACCCTTTTTAGAAAGCACAGCTGAAAAGTCTTTAATGCTGTCAGATGATATCAAGGAAGCCCAAATGTCGTGATGTTTTCGAGAGGATGGCCATCTTGCCTAGGCCAACCATGTGCTTCAAAAGTGCTCGCACGTTATTGAATTCTCGCTAAGGTAATCGCCGAAAGAATTCATGTCCTCGTTAAAGATCTCCATGTATGCTAAACCATAAATCTGTTTATACACGATAGTAGAAATTTCCTTAGACGAAGTCTTTGCATAGAACAAACAAACTTTTGTCTTGATTCAAGAGTTTAGCGTTTGGATTTATCTCTTGACAAGTTGAAAGCAATGGATTCTAAACTTGCGATGTGAACTTTGTTAATATTGAATTTTCAGACATAAATTCGGATAAAAACACAATACTGGTTTAGGTTTGTGAATTAGGATATGAATTTAGATCGTTTACTTTACAATTTAAAGGCTAACAAATCTTGAATGAAACAACAAACATGTTAAGAGATTTTTCTTAATTTTCTGCTTATTATTGATAGCTTGTTAGGGAAATCCCATCAGTTTAAACACAAGAAAAGTTAGCAAATTTAGCTTAAAAACCAATAAGAGTCGTATTTGATTGAAAGGACACGAGTTGAAAGGTAAAAAAGTAGAAATGAATAAAGCAAAGTCGATTGATGTAGGGAACGTTTTCTTCATAGCATTTACTCTTTAGATACAAACTCTACTAAGCTTTAGATAATTTTATGTTTTGTGACTGTTTTGAGTTCCGAATCATCGTGAACTGTACTGTCCACAGTTGATTGAAGTACATAGGACGTAGATCGTTTAGCCTTTCAATGGGAAAGAAATGGTGAACATAAAAGATGTGTCAAAACCCCTCCAGTTGCTGGGTGAAACAAACTAGAAACGGGCAGATTAACCTTCGTAGCCTTTCAGCTGATGCAAAATGTAGATTTCCTGTCCCCTTTAAAAATACGAGTGTTAATTGTCTTGTCCTAAATCATAGCACATTTAAAGGTTGCTATGATAGCTAGATTTAAATAAGGTCTTTAAAATTTCATATCTTGTAAGCCTTCAATGGGATATAAAAAACAGACCTCGAGATACCAACTTAAAATGTGCCAAATAATAGTGCATTTAAAGGTTGCTGTGATTTGAATTTAAATCTTTGAAACTTTATATATTGTAAGCTTTCCGTGGGACATAAATGGTAGACCTGGACATACGAACTTCAGTTGTGCCAAATAATATATATTATATAAAAGAAAAATAATGCATTTAATGGTTGCTCTGGTAGCCCTTAGCAGGCCATACAACAATATCGAAATGTAGATCCATTAAGATCTTTATCCGTTAAGCTTTCAATGGGACATAAAAGTTGGACCTCAAGGCCCTCGAAAGGATACGAGTGTTAAAGGCTGCCAAATTTTAATGAATTGCAACATTAAAACGCCTAAAGAAACATTAAAATACTTATCCACGTTCTAGTAGGCGTAGAGCACTTCCTTTTAAGGTTGAAAGTTACACAAAAACGATGGCTTAATCTTTGCAACCTCCGTTTACCTTTTGAAGTGAATTGTTCAATATTTACCATCGATTTCCTCAGAGTTAAATTCCAGTAGTTCATGCTAATGTTGAACAAGCAAGGAAGCAGCTATAAAAAGGATTTTTGTTTGAACTTGATCTTTCGGGGAATTTAACTATCGCTTTTAAAACTTTGCATAAATACTAAAGCTAGCTTCTATGTGTATTTGTGCATAACGGGAAATCAGTTAATACAGCACTCGGGACTTTGTTTTCTTGCTTTTAACGAGAAAGTAAATTAAGAGATGTTTGTTGGTCTTTCTTTGATTGTAGGAGGTAGGGTGATTGACATGTTACGACCTTTCCCGCGCACTTTGCCGCGCTTTGTTTGAACGTTGAACAAAGTTTACAAAAGGGCGAACAGAGGTTATCAAGGTGAAAAAGATAAACCTCTGCTAGCTCACTCTTTGACTATATATGGTGTCCCAAATAGTATCAAGGATTTATGTTGCATGCTGTCATTTGAATATCCATCTTTCTTTCAATGTATGCGTATTTTTTTCATAAGAAACTGCTTATAAGAAACTCAACTCTCACATCGCCAAAAAGTTAAGAAATTCCAGTACTGGGAAAATATATCTTAAGAAACTATTCATTTTTGTAAAATAGATACTTTACATATTCTTTACTTTATTTTCACTTGTTTCATGTATCATAGTACGACAGGCTTCAAAAATTTAAGAAACTCTCAGTACCAAATTCTTAGTTTCTTATGAAAAATACGTGTAACGACTTAAGACAATTTCTGCTTCCTGTGTTCCAAGGCTATGCATTGTCACCCTATGATTTTACAATTTTTCATCAACATTATGATATGAGAGGGAGCATGAAGAGGGAGCAAGGGTGAAACGAACCCCTTATTAGAGCCTCTTTGTTACTGTGGAGGAGTAACGATGCTGCTTAAATAGCGTTGTTTGCCTGGCAGGATTCGCTTCATGTAGCTCTCTTCTGCGAAGGAGGGAGTGAAATATTAATTGCATAGGAGGAAGTGAAGTTGATGAAAACAGCTCTCTGCAATTTATTACGAAGATTTACAAAACCTTGATTATCAATAAGTTAATAAAACAAACTAAGCAAGAGAGAGATGAACTTTCGCCTTGTTGAATGACTCAAACATTAAAATTGAAACGACATCTTGTAGTTAATTCCAATATTTGCGCAGTGCAAACCCAAATTCGTAACCCGAACAAAAAGTGAGCTCGATTCTATTGAATTCAGTGATGTTCCCACTTTGGCTTTTGACATCCCATCTCGAATCAACTCTGGAGAGGAAACGATTGTTGACTCACTAAAATCCAAATTTGAAAATTTCAAGATCAATGTCAGGGCCCTTTGGCGACTTTTTATCAAGGTGGTCCCAATTCGCTTACATGTTACTACATCAATATCTTACTTCTCCTTCGAAGTGAATTCCTTATTCCTCCGCAGTTAGGATGCGACAAACACTGGTTAAAGAGTGCCACAAAGCATCATACTGCATGCCTCACATTTTCGGTAGGACTATGGTAAAATGCCACAAAGCATGTGTAAGTGCAAGATCGTGCTATGAAATCGTAATACTTTTCCGTACAGAACCTCATTCCTTCTCCGGGTTAATTGCACATTACAGGCCCATTTTTCGCCGAGTAAAAGCAAGACAGAGAACCTGGGCCAGTAACCACTTGCATGTCATACGGAAATCGACTTTGCCACTGCAAAGGATCTTGGTTAGCGATCTATTCCAAATCTAGAACAAAAAACACGCGCACCATTTGTATTCCTTTTGTTTTCATTGATCGAGAACATCAGATAAAAAAGGCTATATTTAGATTTTCCCAGCCCCCTAGCTAGAGTGCTTTTAACTCAGTTGGTTTTGTGCACTTTATAGCAAATGATGATGCTGTTCTTTACATTAGTCAGCACGGCTGTGCCCTTGACGGCCTTCAACACTCATCCCTTTTGTGCTTAAAAGACAACGAAATCTTTTCAGGGCCTAGCCAGTAGAAAATGCTGTTGTGTCAAATATTCTGCCACAGTGCCGCACAGGAAGACTGTAAACCCAAATTTTTAAACTGTTTCAAAGTTTAGCCCACTGCAATCAAATTCGCTTGTCATTGCTGTCGTGTTTGCCGAAAGTAGCCTTTGATTGGCTCTTCGTTCTTGGCTTAGGAGGTAAAAAGCTACTTGGTAATTGGATGCGTTTCTACACCGCTTGCCTTCCTATTTGAAAATCCGCAAAGTTCCAAATATTTGTTCTAAAAGAAGTTTCTATGGGTTTTTGGTTTCACTGACGTTTGACCGAAATTGTCCAAGAAAGTCCATCATTACGGGGCAGTTGTCGATTATTGTGCAAGATCAGTCCTGCGATGGAGTTTGAGAATTTCCCATTAGTAGCTTGAAGCTTATGCTTCTTGATTGATTGCTTTTATGACAATGATTGCAAGCATTAGTTTCTTTCCCATGCTTGCATGCGTACGGAAATGGTGTTACCATGACAGCTTTTTAATAAGTCGAGAAATCAGCCTGTCGGCCTAATTACAGAAGCTTCTTCAGCAAACAACATATTTCTGCTGAGCAAACATGCACGCCGCAGTTTGGCCTTTCCATTCTTGATAGAACATGAGGTTATTCATACTGCCTGCTAAGGAATATAGGAACTGTTTGTTTTTCATTTCCCAGAGAAAGAAATAAGATGGATTCAATGATAAAAGTAAAACCAGACTTAAAGTCGCCAAATCGCAAGCAAGAGATTAACCAAAACAATAAGAAACACGACAACATTTTTACCCCGTATGCATGACAAATTCCTGCCCCTATTTCGGGGAGCTGTTTGAAGTTCCGGGCAACCCAGAAACAACTCTCTTCAACTGTGTAATCAAAATGAATTAATATTTGTTCATCATGGAGAAGCTATCATGGGATCCAGGTGACTTTGATTCAGTTTTTTGATCATGTTTCGACTTGATGTAATTTTAAAACTTTATATTAATCGAGTCTTGAAAAAACAGCAAAACAGCTGATGAAAATTTTCGCCACTGCTAATTTGCTTGATAAATCGCAAAGCAGTTTGATTTCTAACTGTTGCTTTGCATAAGCATAATATTACAATATTTACTCCAATGTACACGATTGATATTTCTCCTCCACAGGGGCCCTTCTCTTATTTCTTTCAGTATATTTTGTACAAGTATGTACAGTTGGTAAATTGAACTTTTTGCCTTGCCGGTGAAATTGCAGAAATTTGAAAATTCGCTAACATGGGTAGTTACAAATTGAAGTGGCAAAACGGTGTAGTGTCCGGTGAAGGTTCATTCCAGCGACGAAAGGAAAAGCATGTTGTGCAATCGTACAACGATTTGATGTCGATTTCAATTTTTATGGCAAAATGCTCGTAAGTTTTCGTTATCTTTTCAGCTAATGGATAATCTTCGAGGTTCCAGATGAAGGAGAATCTCCGAGTTTTCTAGTGCTATGGCTTTTGTCGTTGTTGTTGTTGTTGTTTTTATTGTTGTTGCTGCTGTTTTGTTTCTGTTCTGCTCATTTTTAGCAAAGCAGTGCTTGTTGTTATTGACTTTATTTCAGCAGTATCATTCTTGTTTTTTTCTTTCTCATACCGCAACAATCATATCCTGAATGTTTTCCTGCAGGACTATCACTTTCCAGATGATGTTATTGCTGCTGTTGTTGTTGTTGTTGTTGTTGTTGTCGTTGTTACTCCTGTTTTCATTATGCCCATTGAGCAAGAAGGTGTCTGTTTTGTTTGCATCATGTAGACTTGTCTTCAGCTGAAATCTGTTTGGTTCAATTTTCTCCCCTTTCTTCATGAATCAGATTCTGAAAGGTAAATGAAATGAATTGATGAACTGGTGCTATTCAAGAAAACTCCAACGTAGTTCTCTTTTTAATATCTTGATTAACTATTAGATATCAATTAGATATTCTAAATGAAGTGTGATCGTTAATAGATCAACTTATGATGTCAAACTGCTTCTTCATCTTCTTCTTATTGACAAAAGCCAAATTTGACTTTAAGATATTTTGAAATTTCATCGTGCGTGCAAAGCACCCTGAGTGACAGTGGCTTAGCACCAATAGTTGACTTGGTGGCTTACTGTGATAGCTCTAATTAGCCCCCCTCTCCATTAAGCCTCCTCTCTAATAAGCCCTCCTCACTAAGCCAACATTGCAAATAAGCCCCCTCTCTATTACGCCCCCCTCCACTTATGTCAAATTCCAGAAAGCATTGAAGATGTTCAACTTCTTTAGCTATAACTGCCCTGAGTACGAGACTTTACCCAAGGTATAGCTAAACAAGTTTGCTTGTTAACTTTGATATAGTTTGGGATAAAACTGTGTCGAATGTATATATTTGATTCGTAGAATTGTGTGCTTTTGAATAGGCCCCCCTCTCTAATAAGCCTCCTCTCTATTAAGCACTCTGGAGTCTCCGAAATTAAAGAAGCCCCGGGGGCTCAACAGAGCTTTACGGTAGTGACAGTTGACTTAACACGAAAGAACATAGAGGGGTATCGCCCTGGTTGAGGGTAAACACGTTTTGACCGATGTTAACTCTCTTGCGTTTGTTGCTGAATAACAGGCGTTTGGGCCTAGTTAAAACCAAAAAGTTCGCATAAATAGTTTGGTGACGCCATTTGCTAAATTTTTTCTGGTTTGTGCTTCTTAAAATTCCGTCCGCAAACAGAGGGAGAAGTGCACAAAGAAGGTCACCTGAGATGTAACAGTAAGTATCCGCCATTTTTCCTTTCACATTTTGTTGCACAAGTTTCTTTTTGCTTGGTTTCCGGACGTTGTTAAAACTTTTACAACAAACACATGGCCTCTCACCAAGCTCCGCTTGCCCATAATAAGTAATTGACGTAACTTCAGAGACATGACACCCTCTTCCGCCATGACGGGCTTCTTTTTGAATGCCGTCTGATTGGCCTGAAGTCGCCCTGGTTGAGGGTACTGTGGTATCTTCCGGTTCTTGAACGAAATCTGCACTGTCAACGCATGGCAGGCGACTACTATTTGCTGTAAAAGCACATATTACGGTGCAAAAGCAGGTTTGTTCTATTAATGGACCGTAAAAAATATTTTTTTAAATCATGGATTGATTTAAGCATCGTTCAGTTCACCGAAGGAAGAAAACTGATGTTAGCGTGCTTGAAAGGTCTTAAAACGAAAGCGGCAACAAAGATCAGTGCTTAGGATAACGAAACACAGTAAACGCAATCAAAAACATTTGATGACAACAAAAACTCTTTATTCGTTGATATGCTGCTAATTTTCGCATCAAATTATCTTAAATTTACCTGAAACCATGTAAAAATTTGGATACCCTCAATTAGGGCGACATTGGAAATTTAGGCCCTCTCGACCACTCTGTTCTCGAGAAGCTCGCTCTTAAAGACAACATCACCGATGACAAATATATTCTATATCATCAACAGTGAAGAGTTTACGAAGGTGTTCATGGTAAATTTCGTTCTGAAAATTTTTTCGTTCAGCAGGAATATTCGACCAATGTAAAATACCCTCAATCAGGGCGATACCCCTCTATTCAAGTCTAGTTACTGTTAGTTATTAAAGTAATAAAAGTTTTACAATGTCCCTTCGTATTCTATTCATAGATTAGTGCCTTTGTCGTTAGGAAGCTTGATTTGGAGAGATTTGGACGACAAAAGATATTGGAATAACTTTTTGCACACTGAGGCCTTGCGACTCTGTCCTCAGCGGAGTGTCATTTGGAGAGCTTTCTTGTTATTAGGAAAGGTTCAGCCTTTCAAACTTTTGTTTCAAGTAAATCGTAACAAAGATCTTTGAAATTTTTTGCTAGTTGTAGCTGGTGTTGTTGCTGCTCAGAATCCTAGCTAGTTGACAGAGCGAGCAAAAACAGGTTCAAACGAAATTGAAATGTTAAAAATATCTCTCTTGATGGTTACTTTATGTACAGGACAAAACTCTGCCTCGGATTTCAGTTCTTATTCAAATGAAGTAAAAAAATTGAAATTCTATCCTTCAGTTTGAAAATGCGGAGGACAGCCAACTTCAAGATTGCAAAAACAGAATTGTATAAGAAAGTTTAGTTGCGTGAATTATGAAACGTGAGTTTATGCTTGTTGGAGAAAGTTAAAGGTCAGAACGGGACCAGTGATGTCTTCAATACAATGCATATTCTGATCATGAGCGTAGGAGGCAAGGGGCTGGAGGCTGGGGAACCAGGGACGTAGGAAACATCTCAAACTTGAGGGAACACGACACTTCGAGGGCGCTTTTTTCATTAAAGAAGGGGGTATTTTCTAGCACTAAAAAGGGCACTTCTTTGTTTATTGCAAAATCTTGGGGGCACGTGCCCCTGGTGCCCCCCAGCTCCTACGTCTATGTAGGGAACTACAGTCCCTGTAATCAGGAGATATTTGTCGCATTTTTAGCCCCATTCGAGCAGTTTTGACTTGTGAAGCCATCATGTTCGGGCAAAATCCATGATAAGTTGAATTGAAATGAAATTTTGGGTATCCTTAACCTTGAATCTGCAGAACCGTTTCTGAAGATCTTAGTTTCACGCTTGTCACAATGCTATTAGAAAGGAAACAACGTTGCATGTGATATTTTTATACCATATATGCTATGCACATGGTCATGAACAAGAATTAAACCATTTGATTTTATTTTCCTTACTCATACTGTATCTCTAGAATAAACATATTATCTGGGACATGTCGTATTTCCCAAAAGGGCAGGGAAGATACTAACCAGGCCTCATCTCGTCTGTCGAAATGATGTTATTCTTGCAAAATTGTGCATGTCTATGGCTTTCTCCAACATCCTCAACATAAGCGTACGTGAGATAACATTTTTTGGAGGGGGGGGGGGGTGCTCACTTATTAAAAATAAATGGTTTACGAAATTTTGCCCGATTTCAGATTGATTTCTTCTCGATATTTTGGCCAATTTTTGCAAATTTTTCCAGTGCTGGAGGGCCCGTAATCCCATAGCCACCTGTCTCATACGCCTATGATAGTCAAGTTTAGGGAGCAAAAAGGGAGTTTGCCATGGCACTTTTCAGAGCCAGTTTCATCGTTACAGAAACGCTCCGGAAATGTTCTATAAATCCAGAAATTGTTTTGAAAAGTTGAAACATTTGTCATACATTTGTGCATTCTTAAAATTTGGCACCATTACCTACGTAGGGAATGCGTCTGCTCGATAATTGACTAATGGTTTCGCACTGGACCGGCTCTTTTCCATTTTCAGCCCACCTCCAATTCGTCAATTTCATAGAAGGAACCGTGCTATTAATGAATCTACCGCGGCTGGCTAACTTTATTTGTCAACAATTGAAATAATTTGCATAGGTTAATCACTTGAAACTGTTAATTGAGAATGGCGAGGCCGGTAGAGATCTTTCGGAAGTGAAACGTGCAAGGTTGTACTATAGAATAGAGGACTGTGATAGGGGGTGTAATCTCGTCCCATGTACATCGTTTTTTTATTGTACACATGTAGGACCCTTCCTTTGGGAATGTTTCTACTCGTTTCTCATGATTGCGAATTTGTCAGTGGCCCTTGTAGAAAGTTACATGCAACTGATAAGTTTGAATCGTTGATACTATGATAAGGGGTGTAATCTTGTCCCGCTGAAATCATTTATTGTACAAATGTGGGACCCCTCGCTTCGAAATGCATATGCTCTATTTCTCATCATTCATAGAGAACCGGGGGGGGGGGCATTAGGTGCACATGATCCCCCAAGACTTTGCAATAAACAAAGGAGTGCCTTCTTTATTGTTAGAAAATGCCCCCCTTTTCGTAAGGAAAAAGGTGCCCTTGAAGTGTCGTCCCCACCCCCAAGTTTGAGATACTTCCTACGTCTCTGTCATCATTTCGAATGTGTCTGCAGCAACTTCCATGCATGTAACAGCCTAAAGCCCTGAAATCTTTGATGATAAAGTTGAGGGAATGGCACAAGGGCAGTGTCCTCTCTCCCGTGTGCTACGAGAAAGCTATAATGGTACAAGAGTAGGCATGCTTTTAGTTTGTATGGAGTCTTAAGAAAATCTAATGTTTTTAAAACACGACACTTCTTTTGTAAATAGTATGTTCAGGAAGTTTGATGAAAGAGTATGAAAAAACCTAGTGTTTCGTCTTGGAGTATTTGGCTGAAAAGTACTTTTAGTAAATTAGAGTTGTGGAGCAATTTTATCACCAGGGTCGGGTCCTATGTTGGCACGCTCCTGTTTTCATATTTTGTGAAAGTCAAATTTAGCCTATGTGGAACCATGGATCTACATTGCAATAGTTGAAGTGACAGCATGAGCGATAGGACAACCACTGTGTAGCAATTTGAAATTTATATCAGAAGCGAGCCACCTTAACCTATTGTTCTTTTGTGTTTAGAACTTATTTTTACAACATTTTTGGTAGTGAGCCACCTTAAGTGCAGATCTACCTTAATTGTAAAGCTTGGATCTGCACTTAAGGTGGCTCACTACACCACTGAAAATTTCAGAATTACGAAACAGTGAGAGTGGTTGAAAACCTAGTAAAGAAAGTTCAAAATACAAAAGAAAACTAAGCTAAGGTGGCTGTGTCGTGATATAAATTTCAAATTGCTACAAACTGGGTGTCCTATCGCTCATGGTGATAGTACTTCAGTTGAAATGTGGCATCAATTCAACTACTACACTGCTCACATATAGTAGCTACCCATTCAGGCAAAGTTCAATTTCCATACAGTCTGAAATTGCAGTTTGCCGGCAAACAACCCTGGGTGACGATGGCGCTTTAAAAGGTACACATATGAAAGTTTATGATGGCATCAATTGCAAAAAACAGTCTCCTGTCAAAGATTTCAAGGGAAAGGGCAGACCGCTTTTCAATGTTTATTTAGGATCGCCAGTGCTTAGGAAAGTTTTTTGTGCGGCTGTAGACTTTGTAGGCTTTGCACTCCAAGGTGTTCCATACTTTTTGTCAAGAAAATCGTGCCGGTTCAGGCACAAATTGAATGCACTTATAAGGACTGTTTTTCAGCACAGTACATCTGTCGAAACTGGTATTTCATTTTCCATTGTCCATAAAAGCCCCCTTTGGCGCAATATGCATATTTGTGTTATGTCTAAAATTTTTGGCGGTGAAGATGTAACTGTCAGACTGAAATGCTAAAAAAAATCACCGCTAAAGTAAGCGAAAATGTGCATACCTGTGGGCCTATTTTGCACAATGGGTTGCTGACTGGTGCCAATTGCTTCACTGTCATTTGGTTAGATGAACAGAGTTACATGTAGAGTTACCTTACCCTAGCTACAAGACTTTATGTTAAAGCATTGACACTATGGTTGAAGTCTGCATTGAGGAAGTTTGTCGAACTGTGTAGAAAGAGAAACTAGAATGCAAAATTTGTTTTGCCTTGGTTGCATAAAATGAAAGAGAGGGTGTTTCTTTAATGGCTGAGTTGTCAAAATCATATCTACATTTACATTAATAGAAATCTTTTGCAAAGCCATAAGATATCGATGCAAAGGGGTATAAACCCAAAGAGAAGTGAGAAAAAGTTTTAAGAAAGTTAGATTACAACTTTCTAAAAGCCTTATCTATAAAAAAAAACTAGTTAAGATATTTAAACCTCGCGCTGTAGACAAATATCGTGCTCTTTTGTGGGAAAGTTTCCAGCTTGACAACTTCATGTTACCCAAAGGCCTTTTCTTGATATTCATGACCAGAGAGTCGCGCTTCTTTGATGAATTTCGTCATTGTGAATAAGATGATTAAATGAGATCGAAAAAATGCTATGTTTACGCAGAATGCTTCCCATCTGTCAAAGGTGTAAAGTTCTATTGTTCTGTTCGAACATGGGTCTACCGGCTCGTTTTATTCATCAATGGGTTTTTATTTCAACTACTTCTCATATTTTTAACAATATTTCTTCAAAGATCCCATCTTTGCACAAGCCATGCGTCAAATTAGTTTTAAAAGAGTTACGATTTCTTCAAAGATTTGTCATGTTCCTCAGAGAATTTCTGGAAAACACGCAATCGTACTTTTTGAAGTAATGAAACTGCCAAAGCGAGTGTTGCAATCGTATATGACGCAATGTCTTTTGACGCAGGTTCATTGAGAGTGTCAATTCTGCCCGTCTGCAATGTCTGCTTTTGATAGTGTCAATATCTATTGATACGTTAAACACAATAACGTAAATAAACAAAACGATTTCATTCATGTTATTTTGCTTTCTTGGCATGAATGTAACCGCTTTGTAGTTTTAGTAAGTGCACATGATAACGCTGATATGTCAACCTGTTTCTCCCATGCAGTTCAGTATTCCTCCACACTGAATGTGCCAAAAAGCACCCATTTCCACTCCCACCGTTTGGCACCCCTTAGAGAATGAAGTACTCTTTCTCTTTTTAAATTGTCTCTAATTATTTGCATTTGTCTTAGTCAATCTTTGACCGTAAGCTAACGAAAACATTTTGAAATATGTAGAGCAGTTTGTTTTCCATAGTTTGCAAAATTTAGGATTTAGGTAAAGAACTTTTGGCACATCTCGGAGCCTCTTCTGTTAAACTGACTTCACTGTATGGTATTTTCTTTGTTTTGAGCCTTTAGGCTACTTGAGAAAGGAAAGTCCACTCTGTTGAAGGCCTGCACAGTTGCGCAGAGAGTTAAATGGCAAGGAAATCCTTCCCAAGTCATTGAGGGTCTACCATCCAGTCCTTGTAGAGTTTAGGACTTGTAAAATGGACACAAATTATCACGGGAAAAGTCCTCTCCGCCATCTTCAATAAATCCTCTAAATGCCCTTTGTTTTTGTTGCTGTTGTTTTTGTTCTTCTCCCGTTTACTGCAATCGTTCCTATATTCATGTATCTTATTTTCTTTTCATTTTAGTTGCATTTACACCCTGCCCTGGCTTAAAATGCATTCAGCTTGGCTTTGCTGAACTGCCTAATTTGATTTGGTAAGTTTCAAATTTCAAATCTGTGTGATTTTGTAAAAGTGTTATATCTTTGCGTCAGCTGGCAGTATGGTCCGGTAATGCGTAATCTGTTCCATGTTTCGATCAAAATCCCACGTGCGCGCTGTCAACCAAGGATACATCAAAGCTGGGATATTCTTGGATGTTTGACCCCGCAACTGAACGCATAGTACTAAAGGTTCGCCTTTTTGCAGGTAACGATTCTCTTAATCAAACCTGTGCCTACTTTGCTGGTAGGAATTTTGTGAGCACGTTTGCACTTCAAGGGTCTTATGTCATCAAAGAGTGTTTACAGTACCATTTCACTCCATACTCTTTACCCCGAAGTTAAACTAGGCTCACCTTTTTGCCGGTACACATTTTCTTAATCAACATGGAACATCTTTTGCTGGTAGAAAGTTTGAGACCAAGCACATTTTACACTTACAAGACTTATATGTCATCAAGAATTTTACTGTGTTTACAGTTCCATTTTAGAGCTTTAATCCAAACACAACCTTATCTTAAAACCACTCCAAACACAGACAGGTCCCTCAACCTGTATTTAATTTGAATCCAAGCAGAAATTGCTGGTAAAGCCGATCACTGGATGGTTATTATTTGAAGTGAAGTCTGCCACTCGATAGCTACAGTTTCAGAATTGGTTCCTTAGATTCAGGGGTATCTTAGGATATCTTTGTCATCAAATGACAAAAACCCTCTACTGCCTCTATTCTGTATTTATTTTGCCTAATTTCGTTGTTTTTGCATTCCACTTTAAACTATTATTGGTACGTTTTTGCTTTAGGATGTGTTGGTATTCCTACTTAGGCAACTATTTTTTGGATCCACACTTCAGTAGTTGAAGGGATAGGAATGTGTTAAAGGTTTTGAACTGTTTTGTCAGTCCACAATGTTCTGCACCATGAATCTACAGTTTCTGGGTAGGCCATATTTGATCTACAGTTTCCTGGGTGGCCGAGTGGTTAAGGCGTCTGACTCGTACATCAAAGGTCAGAACGGCCGTAGGTTCAAATCCCGCGCTGGACAGTTTGGTCACTGTCCGTAATTCTAGCCCGGGTCGACCAGAGCCATGTGAGGGAATTCTGGTAGCTGCGACAGGTAGCTGTGGCGGACTGATGGTAAAACATCCGTGGCCCCTGCTGTCTCTCAGACTTTCGCAGACTAGCCACGTTAAATATAAATACCTACCTACCTACCTAATCTCTTAGTATTTGTTGTCCATATCTGGACATCTTTACTCTGATGTAAGATTATTTGTCAACTATTAACACGCCATAGGCATGTTTTAAGTTTAATAACAAGCGGAAAGGTCTGCTGGTTGCACGTTTTAGGCCATCTTATCTTTTGCATCTTGTGATTTTGATGGCTTCAGTGTCGCATAAGCTGGTTTCGAATCCTTCCAACAAGGGAAAAGATTTCCTAACCAAATAAATTTCCTACGTGAAGCTTTTTCGAACCCAAATTCCAGAGAAAATATTTATAAAGTGCAAGAGTTGCAGAAAGTTTTTGCCGTTTACAGCAGAATGAATTATAACAAAAAAGTTGGTCTTAACGTCATTTACCCATAATTCTTTGCCCTCTGTTGTAGAATCTCAGTATAATGATGTTTGATTCCATGTTAAAAGATGTGGTGAATTCTGGGAAAATGCCCGTCGATCTAATTTCATCCGTAATCGTCTGCTAGCTGTAAACCTCTGTTTGCAACGAATCGGAAAGCCAACAATTTAATCTTAAATCTAATTATTAAGTACATTTCTGAAACAGAAGAACACTTTTGTTGAAGGTTACTGGAGTCCCCTAAAAGAGCACCCAAATCCCTTCTGTATGTGTCTGTTTTCAGTAGATATATGTTTGTTTGCAAGTGATGTCTTAAGGAAGCTTGCAACTCGATAATAGATGTTTTAAATTGCCTTTCATGGATGGTTCTAAACCTTTCCAATCTTTAGTCGTAATCATTTGGTTGGAAGATGCCTTAACTTGTACCTCTGTTTGTCATTTTATCCATTTCCTTTTTATGTTAAGACACCAGGGTAGACTAAATGTTTTGCTCATTGGGGTATCGCCTCTGTCGTAGGGTAGCGTCAGGTGTAGGTATCGTAATTGGTAATCATGTACCGTAAATTTTCAATGGAATATAAAGAGAACGAATCGGTCTGTGATGTAATTAAATTGTTCAACTTTATTGTTAATGACCCATGGCAAACCATGGTCATTTGCCTGCTCAGTGAAAGCAAAACGAAGAGATTCTAAGCCAGATACAACTTTCATATCGTACGAAAGTCACCTCTTTGTCGCAAAGGATCATGGTTAACTATTGGTCTTTAATGACTTTAACTGTGATCTTGAAATGCACATACTGTGAGAAAAGTGATACACATTAGAAACCAATGTTTGCGAATCAGAAGTAATTAGCAAGGTGTTATAGCATACTTTTCTGTTTCATTTGTCATTATTTTCATTTCATTTATTATTTTCATTCATTTTCTCTGCGTCTTATCAATTTAGCAAAACTTTCTAATTTCTTATTTCATTTGCTGTACAAACACAATTTCCCTGAAGTTTAATTTATGACCCGATTGCATTCTAATTGAGTTTTTAGAAAGAAATCCTTTTAGATCATATTCAGCTATGTACCAGTTTTTTTACGTTTTTGAAGCGTTACACTGGTCCCTGTATACAGGAAAAGCCTTGCCACCAGTTGGCTAAATTAGAGCCTTGAAATTGAATTTATTTCACTATCTTATTATTGATTGTCAGTCTTTGTTATTGATGACCTTTCGAAATGCCTTGCCTCCAAAGGTCGTCTTGAGTTCATTCTAGTCATGCGAAAATTAGTTTCAGGATGCCAATTTAAGATCCGACCGCGCGTTGTTGCGGGTTAATTTTCAGAGCACGCACTTTGTCTTTCACGTCGAAAAGGAAAGCAAGAAGCAATAACAAAATTCTACAAATGAGCCTGCATCGAGCGAAAGACTTGATTAAATGGCAGTAGAACTTTTATCACCACACCGTTATGCACATTCGAAAATTCGAAAATTCGAATTCGAAAAGTCTACAAAATATATGCGAATATAATTCGATTTGAATTCTTTCTTAGAATAGCTAAAAGGTCTATTTTCTTTGTCAAATGTGGAAATTAGTTTATTATGACGGTTTCCCAATGACGAATGACGGTTAAAGATCACATCGCGCAATGTTGCAGGCTAATTTGCAGCGGACGGTATTCAGCATCACATTCACAAAATCAAGTTCGTTAAGTTAGGTTGAATTGTCCTTAAAATGTTAAATCAAAGAAGAAGGTAATTTTCCGTACAATGACCGTAAAAATCTACAGTGAAGTTACCTCAAATAATGACCGCTCTACCGAAGTGTTGTTAAGACCTGTTGGGCCTAAATATTGACCCAAAGCAAAGGATGGCGTCTTTCTGCAGACTTAATGTTTAAGTAACTCTCAAACGTTAAATATTGAAAATGTCATTGATGCACAAACGCTTAAGATAAACTTAACATTTAGATCGATAATGATAACAATGATTTTTGTTTTCTCTGTAAATTCGTCGCCTTTATTGTTTGTCGAATTTCGGATTTTAGTACACGCCGTCAAGAGGCATTTCACTCATTCGAAAATATATGCGACGAGGTATTTTTTATTCATTTTTCTTGAAAACAAAACCAGTGCTGCCAAGGGTGTGCGAAAAGCCGCTTGCACGTCGTGATCTGACAAATTGGTAAAGAATATAATGAGTAGATTTATTACTAGGATGAACAGTAAGTCAACCGTGTTTTCCTCATTTAGCGTTTGCTTAGGGTTCTTGTGGGTTTTTTAGCCGTTTCAACCCCTTATCAAGGAAGAATTTTGATGGTTTTATGCCTTAGCGGTTTTATTGCATGAAATTTCCGCCTGCGGACTACGATTTGCTTCAAAGCGAAGTTTTGATCGAGTTGAACAGAGCATCTTTTTCCATCCTCTAAATTTTCGCGAATAACATCTGCATGTTTTCTCATTAAACTTCCGACAATTTGTCTTTGAAAGAAAACGCAATCTAAATTTAAAATCAAATGCAAGAAAAGTTCTTGCCAAAATCCTCAGCAAATAAACAGTGGAATTTCAGTGTTTGCGCGATTGGCCGATTTTTTTGTGTTGATAATTCAGTCACCAGAAATTTCGCTAAGAGCTGATTCCTCTTTTCGTCGCGCTAGACAGTCGACTCGAATTAAATTTTGTTTGGACTTACTTTTTTTATCAATCAATAGCGATGGGGAATCGCACACATTTTTCATAACGAAAATAAGAATTTTCTTCAGTAATGAAAGTTTTCTAAAGATTTCACAGTTTTCAAAGGATTTCTTGGAATCTTCTTCAAATCCTTGTTGTTTTTCTTGGAATCCCTTGTCCGGTGTTATGACTTTTTATAAGACCTTTCCTCAGTTTGGACATTTCTAAAGTATCCTAAAGTTTCTTAAATTTTCGTGATCTTAGAGTTTTGTTCGTTATAAAGAGTTTTTACCAACAAGAGGCTTAAAAGCTAGGCCGTTTTTACATCTTTAAAGTGAATCTTCAACAGCGTAATCTAGGCTATAAATCGGCCAAAAATGCCAATGCTTTGTCCTGTATGTGCACGCGCCGAGATTAACAAATACGATAGGCTTTTTTTATAAACCCAAGAGATCCATATCTTTTCGAGGGGCATTTCACTCCCAAAAATCTCGTATACCCTTGGCACAAATCCTTCTGTTTTCAAGCAAAATCCATCAAAAACCCGTTTAAATCCTTTTGTTCTGCAAAACTCTCGTACGCTTTTTCCGATGAGTGAAGTGCCCCTCGCATCTTTTCATCAGGTAATTCACTTTGAAACATGAGACTACCCTCCCATTCTTCCCCAAGCACAATTAAGGAATCAGATTCCGTTTTCTTCTTCATCAAAATACCCTATATGGTGTCCATGTTCCCTTGCTTAAGAACAAGTCACTAAATAGAACAAGTTTCTGTTTCCTCCTCATCAAATTTCCTCCCACGCGCCATCTTGACACACAGCAGCCTGTTTTAGTTCTCTAACTTGACACCTTCGATATCTAAATGACAGCTATGAACAAAGGAATCATTTAGAGATGGTTTTCACAATTTTAAGACGTGATGTGTGTGGCTATTTAAACTGCCTTTGACAGTTGAATTTGGGTGAAGTTGGGGCAAAGTATGGTTTGCCTTTTTCGAGACCGTTGTTCAAATCTTAAAAATTGGCAAACTAGTAAAAGTAAAATCTAGGGAAAGCACAGTGAGACAGGGGATGGTTTTCCACATCGGAAGTTGATTACAAAAAAGTTGCAAAATTTTGTTAATGGCCAATGTTAGTTTTTTTAGCAGTAGATACTTCGAGAATGCATTTTATTCATTCAAGAGCACGTTAAAATAAATAGTTTGAAAATCAAACAAAGTGTCTTTTGTGATGACGTTTCTTGTTGTTGATTTAAAAAAAAATCACGATTTCCAAATCATTCGATCACTCTCCAATCACCGGGAAACTTTACTGGTAATGTCTGTAAAACCTCTTCCCCTCCCCACCATTCATCACTAATTTATAAGCAAGGGATCGTGAATTGTATAAATTGGTGTAAATCAAATTTAACACAGTCTTAACAATATCTTGAAAGCCGAACTTCAGTTAACCTTGCTAATGTCCGCGAAATGTCTTCTCGCATTTCATCACTAACTAACTGAAAAAGCTTGTCAACTTGTTTGTGAATTGTATAAATATTGTAATACTAAAAGGCAATGATAACGGCTTTAGGTGGCTTTTGAGTTTCCAGCATCTGAGTCGAATTCAAATATTTTCGTTTCTTGTTTACATTTACGATCTACTGAAGTTTTTCACCAAATAAACGTAAGAACGTACTTCACAAACTTGTCACCAACTATCTCAAGTAATTAGCATATTGAAGTTTTACCAAATAAGCTAAATTAAATCCTGCATCACTCTATTTCTTGGGCACAAATGATTTCAGAAAAAAAGGGTTATTTTTTAGTTTTACATCAAACACCGACTCGAAGATCATTTATTTAAACAGTTCACTTTGGCCAATCATTGCAGGTTTTCAAACAGCATGAATTAAGGATATGGAAACATCAGGATATCATAAAGTTCTCTATGATATCTTGAAAACATATATTGACCAAATTTTATTCTAAATTGTCAACAATCTTATTTACCAGCTTGTATAATTCTTGACAAAGCAAGCAATCTTTTCGTTCTTTATTTCATCTCGCGGAAGATAGCACTTTACAGATTAAAGAAAACAGTTGCTTGTTAGATCAAATCAATTTCAGGTCCCCTTTCCAAAGTAAACACTTCCATTCTTGGAGTTATCTTTTCCAAATTAAAATGCAGGCAAAAAACTTGAACAACACTGGTGCCCAAAGCACGATCGGCCCGCCGTAAATAAGGCGGGAAAGTTTCAATTTACATTTACTGGTGCAAAACTTTTCTTTCTAGATTTTATCAAACATCGATGTTTTTTTACTTGGTGAATATTCAAAGAAAATAGTCATTTATTATATCTAAAAATCAAATGATAAAAGCAAGTAGCATAAAACGCCAACCAATTTTCACTGGTGGCCATAAGCGCGATCGATCGATCGGCTGTCAATAAAGCGGGCTTTTCTCCATTCCCATTTGCTGGCTAACAATGGACGAGGCGTGTCTGCGCGCAGTGTGTGTTTGCTTAAGGTGATAGCACAAAACAAAAGACGTTCATTGTCATCGCGTTGAGATGCGATCGTTGGCCGTGAAAGGAGGACAGAGTCACTTAAAAGTTAACCGCTCTTAACGTATATCGCACTTTGAACCTAAGCTGTCCAGAGACCAACACATCAAGACCTTGCTACGTATATTTAACTTAGATTAACGAGCTGTTTTCAGTTAAGTCTCTTTATTTGTCAACTTGTCTAAATAAATAACAGAGTTATGGAGGGCATGCAAGTAATGCAGGAACAAGTTCAAGAATATGATGTCAAACCAAATATTGCAGGAGCTCCCATGGGACTTACAGAACTACCACCAAACTCAGCTACATCGAATAATCCAGAAGACTCGACTGGAGGAACCCCTCCACCAACTGGAAAAGGCAATGGATCATATAAACGAAGTTATCAACATGCAAAGCCTCCTTATTCATACATCTCTCTCATCACGATGTCCATACAGAATGCACCTTCGAAAATGGTAACCCTCAGTGAGATCTATCAGTTTATTATGGACTTATTCCCATATTATCGCCAAAATCAACAGCGGTGGCAAAATTCGATCCGACACAGCTTGTCTTTCAACGATTGTTTCGTCAAGGTTCCACGCTCACCAGACAAGCCGGGAAAAGGCAGTTTTTGGACACTACATCCTGATGCTGGTAACATGTTTGAAAATGGCTGCTACCTTCGAAGACAGAAACGATTCAAAGCTGAACGCAAAGCCAATCTCTCACATCTACCACGACCTGATAATTTCGCAATGAACGGAATGCCGAAGATGGATATGGGAGCACCGAGATCTTTAACAACCCCAGGATTCTTACCAAGCCCATATGGACCTTATCGACCAGGCATGCACTCTTTCAATCATCCATTTGCTATCAAGAACATCATCGCCCCAGAACACGAAGCTGACTTCAGATCCTATGACCCAGGCATGCATTTCTCATATCACCCTTCGACGTTCACTCCCCCTTCAATGGGGTCTTACCCCAAGAGTATGGACACTGGCATCGCTTCTTCGTCTGACCCTTCGTATAGTATGGGTATGCCGGCATCAATGGGAGGTATGAACCAATATTACCAAAGTTGTATGCTACCCCAATCGAATGGGTTAGCATCAATATAGAATTGGCTGCTTGCGTTTTAGTGTACAAGCTTCATTTGCTTAGCAAATGTTAAGTATCTCAATCATGGTATAAAATTTTCAAATATTAACTTTTTGAATAAACACGTTGATTTATGTCATCACTATGTCATCTTGATGTATATACACCATATGTATATATGCACATACACATTGAAAGGCACCTTATTATATAGCTACTATTTAAACATCTTACGGTCTTGCTAGCGTCTGTTGCTTTCGCCTGTAGTGGTAAGTGCTTAATCCAGCCAGACTTCAAAACAGACTAAGTCCCTACAAACAAATATTTCACAAAGTTTGTTCTGTTTAGCTACACAGTAGTGAAGGGGGTTGTCTTATAGCTAGGAGCATCTCATGAACTTGTGTAGTACGCAACTACTATCCTAATAGCCTTGCCCAGCTTACGTTGAAATCATTCATTTAAACCTTAGGCTCTCTTCTAACAAATATTTCACACTGTTGTACTGTGCAGCACGAAGTTGCACTATCAAAGGGATTTTATTTTGACTAGTAGCATAGCATCAAATGGTCGTTGGTAGTTCCTATGTTCCAAAAATATCACTGCCCGGTCAAGATTTCATTAAAATCAGTCGTTAAAACTTAGGCTCTCATCTAACAAATATTCCTCAATGTTCCTTGTTTTGACACTTGTCCTCGATGCCTGTCAAGTTTGGCCTTAGAGGACTTACACTTTCCTGCAAGTAGGTGCAAATGATTATAACCTTTCACCAATTTCTATTCAAGGAATTTTAAATTGTTAAGAGCCATGAGAACAGTTGAAGATGTGTTACCTAAAAATAACCACAGTAAACAGAGTTTTCTAGAGCTTTTAATTTCTGATGCAGGAGGTTTTAAGCGCTGTTCATACGCAAAATATAACACTTTGAAGCACAACTAAAAGATACATCTTGCCTTTAAATTGATATCAGAGATTCTGTGCTCTGTTCAAATGCAAGCAAAGCTTTTGTAAATGTTTATATTCAGTTGCAAATTGTGATCAGACTAAAATGTTCATGTGTTGCCTAAGCAAACTGTACATTGTTTAGCATTGTTGATCGACAAGAAGATAAGGCCTGTGAATTTACTACAGTTTAGTTTCAAATCACATTACAACTAACGAAAAGGTTTTCCTTGCGCATAGCTCATAATAACCATTAGGCCAAACTTAATACTATTATCTAGATGCTTGTTTTGATAAGGCTGTTGAAAGCTTGAGAAAAACCGTGATTCTATGAGTCCTATGTTCCGGCGACCTTTCAAATCGATTGTTTTTGAGATTTGCTTTAATCAAGTTACTGTAAAAAGAAGTAGGCGCTCTCAAGCCAGATGTCAGAGCTCATAAGAGCAACTCTCTCTTGTTTGAAAGATGAAGAAGAGATATCCGCGTTAGCACCATGAGACTGTGGTTATCATCGACCTTATCTATGATTTATATCGATATTTTGAATATGTGATGATTTTTAGGTTTTATATGATTAAAGAAATGAAATCAAAGTTTTGTTTGAAATGATTCTGTAAAAATTTGAAGATAAATTATTGTTGATTCATATGAATGATTTAGAAAATAAATATATTGATTCTCGAAATGATTATTTTTATTAGAGTTATAGAATATAATCAAGGTTTATTCGTATTTGCTGGAATTGAATACGGATAACAGAACAATGTTGATTTTTTAGGTGTTTAAGCTACATAGTTATATGCTGTAGATTATAAGGTTGATGATCTTGTGAATTTGTCTAATTTCGAGTTGCCCCATGATTCTGAAAACTCGACATTTTGCAAGGCCTTCTTTGAAAATTAAAGAACTGAGGAATCTTTGAGAGGACCATAACTACACCAGGCTCGAATTTTAAGGGAATTTTTGGCGTTAATTATATTGAAAAAATGGAGCAAAGTTTAAATTACCCCAGCACTTTATCAAGTTGCATGTCAAGAGACTTTTCATGACCATTGAAAAATCACAACTCTTGAAATTGTCAGAAAATTGAGCAAGATCTAGCTAACCTGAACTTCCCTACAATATTAGTAAGTCCCAAATTTCACGAGGTTTTTTAAAAAGTTGATAAAGTTTAAGTGCATATTACCAAGCCCCACAAAATTTATGACGTTTCTCCTGCTTTATGATTGTTAAAAAGTTAATCAAACTTAAAGATCACACAAGCCTTATTATCGACGTTAGATTGGTTAATACTTGGACATTTGTAGATAATGATTTGTCCTAACATTACTGAACCCAAAGCCAAAGTTTGTTTTGTTAAGACGATCGTTCAACAACACTGTGGTTGATGGAAAACAAGATTATAATAATAGTTTGTTTGAAGTGGGCTTGAGTGGCCTTCGCCGAATTTATTGATTTCACCATGATCGGACCTGGTTACGAAAACGCTTTCAAAATTTTTTAATGTCGTTTCTTGTGCTTTGAATTTTCTAAATCTAGCCTGATTAATCTTATTAATCTTCAGCGTTTTCCATTTTTACAACGAGCGATTTGTAAGACCTTTCGGAATGATCGAACTAGCCGGGCTTTTACTACTCTTAAGATACTTTTCTCTTATAAGCATCGGCCGACATTTATACGCCTGTGTTATAAATCAGAGCGAACAATATAGGACTGATTGATCTGCAATATAGAGTATTTCATTTTGACTTCATTTATACCCCTTGTGATTTCACCTGCTCAGTCTAGGGCATCCCAGCAAATTTAATCAGTTCTCAAAAACATTATGAAGCGTAAATGCAACCAGTTTTTATCAATTATTATCCCTGTTTCAGTGGACTTTCGAGACATACATTTAGCATTTACATTCTTTTCAATTGGCTTTCGTGCACTAGTAAACTTGCTTTACGTGTGTACGAAATTTTACAGAGAAAAACTAGCCCACCCTTCTCCTTTTCACATCCTTACCTTGCAGAATATCGTGTACAAAGTTTGCATCTTGTGGTAATTGCTGCTTAGGATCCAAATGATATCTCATCATGCACTAAATTGATAAGAGACTTCAACACGTTACCCAGGCTAGGTTTCTACCCATGTGCAACAATATTTTTACAGATCCGAGTTGTATCTTAATATGAATAATTTCAGAAACTTCAGAATCTTACCTCGACCAGTCTTCTAGCTACTTGTAACCCTATTTGTGCATTACAGAACCCATAGACCTGACCTACAGAGTCTTCAAAATGTCTGATTTAGTCTAGCTTTCAAAGAAAATTCACAAGATCGATTAAATATGTTATCAAGTTTAGTATCTTAAGTTCGAATCGTCTCACGCTTCTTTTTTACCGCTGTGTAGTAAGTAGACAACTATTGAAATATTATGTATGTATAATACATACATTTATTAATAAAACGCAAACTTTAGCCCTGAACTTTTAGTCTCCTAGTAAAGGTAACGAACACCTATGATAGTGATATATATATATAGACTTATGTAAACATAAAAGGGAAATATTATAAAGATGTTCGATACTACCGTTTCTAGTAAATTATTGTAGATTTTTGGTTGCAAACGATAAGTACAGAAAGTTCATATGCTGGTATGTTTTTCTATTTTGATATCCCTTTGATAGGCTTGAGCAGGTTTCCTTGAAAGTACAGGAAAAGTACAAGTGCTATCTCAGCGGTGTTTTCGTTTCAAGATGGCTTTGCAGTACACCTTTTAGCTATTCTAATAAATGATCTGAATCCAACGATTTTTATATATTCTGAAGAATTTTCGAATGTGCACAATAATGACCAACCTCTCCTGGGTTTTCTGTTTGGGTGTATTCTTTTGGAGTATCCCTGTTTTTGGTGCCCTTAGATGGTGCCCCTAAGGATTGGCACCCAATGGATGTTCATTCATCGATTTCTTGACTTCGATTTTGTTTTGGCCATGATTTAGTTTTGCAAGGCCGGCATTGCTGCTTATCTGTGAGAGACCACGCTTGGAACACTCCTCTGATTCTATTTGGTATAATTTTAAACATTAACTTTGGTTAAATTTCGACAAATAGAAAATTGGACAAAATGTAGTGAGACTAACTTTACCGAGGTTATCACTTTCCTAACTTTCCATTTGTCGAAAACTTTCCAGCTTTTATCTGGTTAAGGGATGGTAAATCAACCGTTAGAATATCTCCCTCGAATTTTTAAATCGATCAAAAATTCTTAAAAATAGGTCGGGTGGGTCGCCAAAAGGTTCCAACTGATTGTGCCCGATAAGATGTTTCCTTATTGGAATCCTTTTGTCTGTGTCACTGTCTTACTTTGTTGTTTTATTTTGGCGGCAAATTTTTCAGTCCGCGGCGCGGCAGCCTTGTTTCGTTGATTGATTTTTTATTTGAAAGAGGACCCTCTCTCTCAAAACACATTTTTTGTGATCATGGGGTGGATTTGTAATCAAAGGAGTGATTGACATGTTTGTAAACATAACTTTGGAGAAGAAAAGAGAGCGATTTCCGCCATTAGTTTGATCGCCAGCGGTTCCTTAGCACTTGTCAAGCAGAGGAAAGGAGTAAAGCTACATTATGCTTCGATTTCAAGAGCTTATGTTGTGTGGGCGTCAACAGAACATGTTTTACGTAATCTAAATTTTTTCGAAATGTGCCAATGAAAATTGACGCATTGAGGACTGTGGCATCGAATTACAATCGTTGCACATGTCTACTGAAAAGAGGGGGCATTAGTGGGGCGAGGGTAGAGGAGGGTGATTCAAATTTTTCTGGCACTCTGTTGAAAGTTTGTCATCTATTTTTCGTATGCATTGAAGATTCATGGAAAATGTTGCCTCTTTCTTTAATTTTTACTGTTAACATTTTGCATAGTATGCATATAATTTTTGCGAGAAACTGTTTATATAAGAGACTTAACTCTGAGATCACCAAGCAGTTAGGAAACGTGAGTACTAAAAACTGTTTATCAAGGAACTTTGTTTTCCATTTGAGGCTATCGTTTGTAACAATTAGGACCTTTAGTACATTTGAATTAAGCAAACTCCTTTGATATATTTAGTGGCTTAACAATGTTATAAAGCGAATTTTGATAAAATAAATTCATGGCGGACGGTTAGCTTGGGTTGGCATGTAGATTTGAAGCGATGGGCCTATGGCTTATTTTCATTGCACGGAACAGCATCTTATTTAGCTTTGTTGTCGTTGTTGCTGTTGTTGTTGTTGTTGTTCATTTTGGATGATCTCCCAACGGTTCCTGTGCAAGCTCCTATTTGAGCTAAGGCCTTTCAGAGAGCACTTGAAAAGTGAAGTGCCCTCAACTGTGCATCAAATAGATCTGTTTGTGGGCAAAGAAATCATCAACTTTCTAAATAAAACTAAGAGTACCAGTTGATTTTCTCGGAAAGTTTACAAAAGAGACTGCATCAAGAACGTGTGGGCGTGTGTAAAATGTGCAGAACCATCTGCTTAGATCACCTTCATTTCTGAGCCGAGGGAGCATCTTAATCTTCGAGAAGGCACGCCACTTCAAGGGCACTTTTCATCTGCTAAAAGGGCACAACCTGAAATAAAAAGGACACTTTTGGTTATAATTTCAAAATACTTTTAAGTGCCAGTGCCCCCGGTGCCTACGTTTCTGCTTCATTTCAATCGAAATCTATCTCCTTTCTTGTTCTCAGCTCATTCATAAACTGATTTTCATAGCTGCTGTTTTAGAAGCACATAGTTTCTTGCTTTTCACGATTTACTTTTAATTTATTTATTTCAGGTTATTGCTGTAATTGTTTTTAATGGAGGGCCCCTTGAAAATCAGCCTTTTCTGAAGGGCAACCCTCCCTAAAATGAAATGAAGTAAAAAATTTACAAGCGATTCTGCGACAACCATGCCCTTTTGTCCAATTTTTAGCTATGGCTTTTCTGACATCCTTCAAGAGGCGGGGCAACCAAATTTCCCTTCTGAGCCAAATCTTTAATTGGCTGACTGAAATCACAACAGTCTCATACTCCGAAATGGGGCCTGTTCAAGGAATTTGATCTTCTAAGTCTGTCTTTCCTTGTATTTGTACTCTTTTTTTATTCAAGTATTAATATTTACAATATATCATTACATTTAACTATACCTATTCTAATTACTATACAACACCAGAGGTACGATACCATGGGGAACGAAAGACAATGACAATTTGTACTCTTAGAACCCCCTTAATACCCTGTGTACCAGACTAAAAAGTCTGGTATCCAGGGTACCCCCTTAAGATCCATTTGATTTCCTACCAAGTGAAAAGGTACGTACTCAAGTTGGTGAAAAGGCACCAGAGCCGTCGAGAGAGGGTCTGAAGGGGCGATTCGCCCTCGGGCAGCCTCAGGGTTTAAGGGGTCTCATAACTGAAGATTTTTGACAATTTGACAGAAATGCATTTTAATTTTTTAAATGGTAAAAAGCTCTGAAATGCATTTTAAGACAATCTAAAAGGCATGATCGAAAATTTTGCTGCTCGCTTCGCTCGCAAGGGGCCTCATTTCGCTGCTTTGTCCTTGGGCCTCCAAAGGCTCTCGGCGATCCTGAAAGGCACTCCTTCCATGAACTTTTTCTGTGGAGCATAAAGTTTAGGCAACCTTTACAAATAGGGCTGCAATGCATGCTGGTTGCCCAGGAGCCTCTAATACGTAACGCAGAGTTTCTTTGGTTTCAGAAGCGCGTGGACCATTGCAGGTGGTAGATTCCTATTATCAAGTGTTGAGCTGAAATCTGTAAGATTTATTGATACAACGTTTCACACAGTGTTGATCGTTGACAAGTCTTGAAGATTTGTCAAGTCGCTATAGGTTACGCCATAGACTATGATTACGCTGTGGTTTTGGGTCTCGTTATGGTGCTTTGTGAACAGAACATCCACAAGTCTGGCCACATGTTCACCCATCGATAGGGGATGTGTTATATTTTTTTCCTGTTTGGCCCAAATTCTTAGCTAATTATAAAAATACTTGTAGTTTGCATAAGAAGCAAGTTAAAAAGAAACAAACTTTTTACAGACTTGTGCCAGTTTCTTATAAAATGGAGTATTATTTTGAAAATCATGGTTTTCTTAAATTTTTGTTTCCATTGCGGACTTCGGTCCCAGGAACTTTTTATTTCAGATTCGTATTCTGCCTGTTGAGTGTAATAAGACCTAAAAATGGTAGCAAGGTGACTAAAGAATGTGAGGGACTTTTTGTACTTTACAAAATGAAATGACATTTATTACTTTATGATTCATGCAATGAGGTGTTCTGTAAGATATTATTTTTACACGACATTTGTAGCTTACGAGTGAATCGATTTTTAAGCCAAAGGCCTCGTGTTCTTGAAATCAGATCTATTTTCACTTTAGCTTGAAAATGATTAAATATGTGAAATCCAATCCCAAATATTTTTGCCTTTACATTTTCTGCGTAAGTGCATGGATAAAGATCTGGGTCGGGTTACGATTTCGACACCTAAATCCAACCTACGCGAATCAAAAATCTAAACGTTTTGACAACTGTGTCCAGGACACTAAGGACCAATCCTATGTCTCTAAGGCTCAAAAAATTAGTGTACATTTGGCGAAAGGGTGTTGTCTAATGTCCATTCTTCCTCTTCCCTCTTTAAACCATGTTGGAGACATGATGGGGGTATCAGAGAGATGAGGAGGGGAGATGATGTCCCGCAGCATCATTTAAAAATGGCTGTTTGGAGAAAGTCTGTCCTAGAAAAATTTTCGCTTCCCATGGCTTAGCTTTCTATCCACCTCCCGCGTTTCAGAAGGTTTCTTTGAAACATTTAACCATTCACATTTTGCACCGTTTTGATCCTTTTCACAGCTTCAGTAAAATGCTCTAAGGTATTTGCCATTTGCTGCACCCCGGTTAGGGTTAGGGCTACGTTGCTGCACCCCGCAAGTAAAATGCTCTTAAATAAAATAAGTAAAAAAAAGACTCTGTATTTGGTTTCTTTGCGTACACTTTGACGATTATGAATTGCTAACGAATATTGTTATTACTGATTGTCGAAAGTACCTTTGATCTCTGAATATTTGAGCTGATCCATGATCCCCCTGTGCAAGGTAGATCAGAGAGGCAGGCACTGCAGAGGCAGCAGGCAGGATGGTTAGAAACCTGCGCAAATAACACGTGTGTGGCGTGAAAAACGTGCAAAGCCAGGTCGTTGATGGACATAGGATAAAATCGGTTACCCGGCTTCGGTTTCTGCATTTATCAGTCAACAATCACTTGTTTGTGGTTGATAGCCGACACTGGATATCCGACATCAAATGTGCAGATTGCTTGGGCCGAAAAACTTCTTATCGCTATTTTCGTCCAGACTGTTAGCGTGTTTGTAAAAATAGAAATAGGATGCGGTCATTAATGCGGTTTCTTTCTTACTCGCAACTTCTCGCAACGAAGGCATCTCATAACGGGAAATAACCAACTTATTGCAATTGGAATGCTAATTTTGTCGTAAATAAAAATAGTCATGTAGTCATGTGATTCTTTGTAAATAAGGTAAAATGGCACCAACCATTTTTGGGTGGTTTCGCCGCCCTGACTTCCAACAACTCCCATCTTCCCTATATCCTTGTGCTTAGTGCATTCTGTGCTTTAAGTTAAGTATCGTCACTGCTTTGAAGGGGTGCATGACAAACGCTCAAAGGCATGAAGAACTTCATGGGCTAGAATAATGAAATTAAAGGGTAGCACCCTCCCCCCGGTGGAACTCATCTACTGATTTCTAGATTCTTGGTTTCAGGTAAAATCCTGGAGCGATCATGTATCGTTGAATGCAGTGTCTTTGTGAAATGATCAAAATGCTCCTGATCTAGCGATCGAGCCTTTGGCGTGTCTCCAAGATCATTTGGTAAGTTCGTTTCGCGATCTGAAATTCATCAGGTCCGAAGATCAAAGGATCCTTTTGGTACATCACAGACAAATAGATTTCCGTCCATTTTTCATTTTCATGATTTGAAATCAATCAGAGGCAAAATTTTTATGTTGAACGAGCGAAGAATCTTCTCCTTTTCGAGGAAGCCTTTCACATATTCAAAGATGTGTACGAGATTGTTCAGAACATAGGAATTTTTACAGATTTTTGATTGATTTTCCTTGAAAATAGAAATATTTTGCCTAAGGTGTAGGAGAAGTTTTGGGAGTGAAATGTCCCTCGTCAACTGGGGTAAAGGATCTTATGCCAACTTGATAATGCGTTTATCGTGATCGCTAACCGTCATAGGTATTTCTACTCATTTACTTTGCACTCAGTTATAACAAACTATAGCGAGCCTTGCTCTTACTTGATAGGGTATATTTTATCATTTTAGTATCTCCCCATTCTTTCGTCATTTTAATAAAATTTAGCACAGATAAACCATTTTAGGCGTTTTTCTCATTTTCTTCCCACTCCTTTTTGATGAAATTGCGAAACTTAATTGAGCTGCAAATTAAACACTAGATGAAAGCTTGATCGACAGTTTGTTTGAACATGGACATATTTTGAAGGAAAAGTATCCTGTATATAGCAACAGTCTTTCTCTGAGCAGATGTTAATTGTTATTCAATTCACATGCAATTGAATCGAAATGTTACATAGCGATGGAATCGAGTTAATATTTGAGGTAAATATTTGTAGAAAGACCTGGTCATCCCATTTATACGATTACAATTCTATGACAAAATTAAGTGCTTTTAAATAAAATCATCCATCAATCATGACTATGAAATCAAAAATAAAAGCTTGAAATGTAGGCTTTTAGGCCAGGTCTGTGGGAAATTTCTCCAGTTGTGACGTGACGGGAGGCCATTGATCCTTGCATGTAATTTTTGCAGTAGGATTCGCTTTACAGGCTGCGCATGCCCAGCCGTATTTATGCCTACGCTCACTCCTACTTCAACAAAGTTTGGATACTCCATGGTTGCTTTGTTGTTCAAGTTTTGCGATGTCAAAGAGCAAGAGAAGACTTCAAAAGCGGATAGATATAGTTAAAGCTCGACGCAGGCCAAATTTTAAAGAACCCAATTGTGTATTTGATTTTCTTCATAGTTGATCAAACAATCAGTGGTTCACTTGATTCTTTTTTTCTATTTTGGTGGTAGATCACTATAATCCTGTAAGGCCTAGTGACGACTGAGAATCTGAATCAGTCAATATGTTTATTCATTTGGAAGATTTTTGAATGTGCACGGTAGTGAATAGAATCCCTAATGCTGCCATGCCGAATCTCTGTCTAATTCAGGCTCTTTTGGACAGAGCAGAAACTGCGCACGCATGCTCGAAAGCTCGTAACTTTGAGCCCCCCTAACTCCCAGCAACAGATGCCAAAAATTAGACAACACTCTATATCTTCTTCGTAGGGCCTTAAACTCTTGATTTATCATTTCGTCATTGCACGCAGCTTTTTGCTCTGCTCTTTTGTAGTATAGCTAAAAGGTCTATTCTCTATTTGGACATTTCAGCTAGGCTACAAAAGAATTTGAATTATACGATATTGTAATACATTTTCAAGTATTTTTGAATGTACACACGACAGTGATGGAAGCTCTACGCCACACAATCAAACCTTTTGTACATAAGGAAATGTAGAATCATTGCTCGATCCAGGCTCTTCGTAGGATAGTTAAAAGTGGTCTGTCCATTAATAAGAAATCCTGTTGAAATTTTTTTGAAGTCTCATTTCGTCTTTAAGTTATCCAATGATTTTAAGTGTCAGTTTATGACGTCATTTTGTTTGCAAATTATTAGGATTCTATATGGAAAGAAGCTGTATCTGATCTTTGGAAGATTACAGTTTTAGGAGACTTTTCAGCTGAGCAGAATAAATGCAATAAACATTCTTTCATCAACTGATGTGACCTTTAGATCGGCATTTCATTTGAAGGAAAGGTCGTTGACTTTATTTCCCTTTGGAAACGTGGTCAACCTTGTATACTTTCTCGTACTTTTTGCAAACAAAATGACGTCATCAACCAGTCGTACAAATTAGTGGATAACTCGAAGATGAAACAAAATATCAAAACATCTTTAATGACATTCTTCATCGTTCAACAATGCTATTCATCTGCATCAATAAAAGTTTTCACTTCAGATCACCTTTAAAAGGTCGATTGGTTTTCTTCTTATAAGCAACTTCATTTCTCTACCAACCGGTCAGATGGCGTGGAAGTAAATGTCGTCTAAAGTGGAATTCCCGTCAAGTGGAAACCAGGCTAAATCTTGAGAGAGCGTTCGGTATGCTTAGTTGTCAAAGAACATGTAAGCAAATGAGATATTTACGGTTGTAAAATCTCCATGTAAACATGACCTTTTAAGTAAACTTAGAGATCAAGATATCGTTTGTCAAGGATCCTCATTTTAGCAAATATGAACCATTCGTTTACATGCGTGTGGTCATATAGCAACAACAACAGAAAGTACAGATCGCCAAAAAAGTGAGAAACTCCAGTGCTGGGAAAATATGATTTAAGAATTCATTTTCACTTGTTTCCTGTATCATATTACTTGGAAAGAACTTGAGTACTGTCCTTTGTTCTCGATCAGCGTAAATGCTCTTGTACCGTAATAACTTTCCAATGGATCAAAACTGTATTACTACTGTGTAAACGGGGTATAAGGAGATATTTTCTCAGACTCCACCGTTTGTAAAAGTTTGAGGGAAGAAAGATTTTTATAGGATAAATCGAGTGGTTTTATCATTGATGTAGGATGAAGAGTTTTGGTAAGTTATCCTGAGCCCTGTTGATTTCCATCTTCAGTTCACTATGCGCTCTTTGCCCTTAGTAGTTTGCTATGGAGCCACTTCAGTCAAGACTGGTCCCCGACTGGTCAAAAAGGAAGGGGAGGCTATACAGTGAACCAGGTCATACGTATGATTCTTTTTCTCATTCTCACAGAATATGTGTGCCAAATATCTATCTTGCGTTCCTTTGGCAGTCAGAACAATCATGGTTGCTATGTTTACGATTTTAATATTTTTTCAGTTCAAAACGTCAAGATATGCTAAGTTTACCGCCTTGCAAGCAGCTTGCTGAAATTTCGTGGTATTCTTAATCATTTTCTCTCTCATCTCTAGATACAAATTTAATTTTTGCAAGATGAAAGAAGTCTGAGTTTCTGGTAAGTAGATCCATCGGAAAACATATTTTTCGTAATAAGGTAGGGAGCAGCAAGGGCAAATTTGTGAAAAAACAGATTCAAGCTTTTGAAAAGATAAAGCAGTTTTTCTTTCTGAAGAATAAATTTCACACCTCTGAAAGCACTCGATCAGATCAAAGTAAACAAAGAGAACAAAAGTAACATTATGGTTTGCTGCGCACAAGATGTGAAATCTCTTCTTGAGGCTACCAGATCGCTTTGTCTTAAACAGAACTGCATTCATTGTTTACGACAGAGGAGAGACTGCGAACGCATGCGCGAAAAGTGCCCCTAGCTCCCTGCAACAAATCCCGAAATTAGGCAACACTTGATATTTTCTTCCTTGGGCCTCAATCTCTTGATTTATCATTTCAAAAAGCTTATGTATCCAAACACTTCCTTATCTCAGATTGCTCGATGACGCCATTTTACGCAATTTCTGCTCTGTCTTGTTTTGCAAAATTCATCGGTAAGCTGATGAAATCATAAGATCTTTCGTTCATCAAGCGTGTTTGCTAACTCCATTCATGACCCTCACATGGGTGACCCAAAAAATGAAACTTTTTAAAACTCATCAGATTTCAATTAGTTTACTAATCAAAAAATTTATCACGTGCATTTGTGTCAACGATCAAATTAGTTTCAACCATACTGCAAATTCTTAAATTGGCTTTGATTCTGCGGCAAGTTTTGGGTTTTGAAGTTACCTGGTTTTGAAGTATGGTGCACAGTCGTAAGAAAGTTTATCAAATTCAGTTATATATTCCGCATGGCCACTTCAATAGACAGTTACGCTAAAGATGGCGGCGAGGAACTTTTCACTGCGATTCATTGCATGCTTATTTCGAATCTTTAGCGATTCTATAGGAATTCAATTAAAGAACGCAGTGCATCTTGGTAAAAGTTCCTCGCTGCCATCTTTAGCGTAATTGTCTATTCGTTGCTTATCATCATAATTGCTATAGGGCATATACATAAAATGTATAGCAACTATAAGTAAACTCAACTAAACTTTAAAAAGAACTAAACTATAATCAACTAAATCAAACGTAGCGGGAACAGGAATATAGGAATAAATTGAATTGAATTGAATTGAATTGAATTGAAACATAGGTATGTGTTTCACAGATCCATCAAGCTAGTGTTATCTGGATAGAATTTCCCTAATATGATTGGCATGAACAAGGTACGATGCTAGGGCAGCTATTGTGACATAATCATTAGAGCTCATTATCTTCTGGAATTGTCAATTCATTGTAAGGGGTTCAACCGGGGTGTGTGATAACAGGTCCGATCTAGGGACGCCATAGACCTGGCATACATGGAAAGGATGTACCTCATCTTCAATGAGGCCAAGGGAGCAGTTTTTACAAATACGGTCATCGACACTTAGCCCCTTGTGTCTTCCAGTTTCAATCAATAATATATCGTCACTGAATCTGAATTTACACAAAGTTTTGTTTACATCCTACACCTTTGTTTACATCATCTGAAACCCAAAGTCTTAGAATGGAGTTGCAAGATATAGTCTTTTGGCTAGAAATGACATTTTGTTTGAATACTATAGCTCAGAAGATTATTTTTATGGCATTTTTTCGCTACCTCTCTACTGAAGAAATAAAAATAACAATCAAATTCTATAGATCAAGACAACGTAATGATCAGGTTTGAAAGGTCACAGTGAACCAGTCACTTAGACTTTTCTTTTCTTTTCTTTGTAGATTTTAATACTATTTCATCGTACCACCTTCGCCAAATAGAACGTTTTTAAATTTCAGGGATTTTTCAAAAAGTTCTATTTTTAATTGAGTCAGTTGGTACATCTTTTTGAGTCACTCAGGATAAGGAAACAAGTCAATCAAGACGTCAAATGCGAAACCAATCGGTACATGTGAGTTAAGAATGTGAATCTTTAACGGGTGACAATCCAACAGCTGTGTAAATGTGTTTAATTTGAAACCTGCTAACTTCCTTTTTTTGCATCCTATCTTCTTGATTCGATAAAAGTATATTCCAGTTTCTGCTTGTATCAAAAATTACAAATTCTTGGTTAGAGACAATCGAAACTTTTGAATTTGATTTTATTAGAATTGCAAGTAAGTTTAGTCTGCTGGTATAAGGCTTCTTTGGGACAATCGTTTTTCACCAAAAATTATCAAATTTGCAAGTAATGTTTGTTTTCATCGTTATTTTAACAATGGATATGTCACCTGTCACAATGATAAGAACGCCAGTCGGCGATATTTCAGGGTGGGCGTCGGCGGTATTTGACGGTTGCGGTTGATGCTTATAATACTAAGGCGTAGCTAAAAATAACACCAACACTTCGAACATAAATCTCATGCTCCTAAAACTTTAGCCATCAGCAGGTTTCATACTCTATATGCCTATTTTGAATTAAAGTTGAACCTGAATCATTTTTGTTATTGTTTGGTTCCAAGAGCCTCCAATGTTCATTTAACAGAGAGAAAAGCTGCGCTACTTTCTTGAATATCTTTCTTTCCTTCCCCCCATAATAATTAGAATTGTTTCGAAGATGGACATAGATTTTGAGTAGGTTTATGGTACGTTTTAAAATCAGGTTCCCTAAGTAATTGATGTTTTTTTACAGTGAGTAGGTTACCATGCCTGAATGCTGAAATGATATTGAGAATTTGTAGGATGGGCGATGGTATTGTGCATAGTGATAGTAATGGGGTTTGAATCAGCGACCTTCTTCACTAAAGACAAGCGCGTGCCAATCAATGGATCCTCTACACACTTTTACATTAATTTCCATTAAATTTCTGCTTTTCCTATAAATCCCTAAGCTCTTCATTCTCATGATAAATTAATTCTAGTTTTAGCAAATAACGATTTTCACCAGAATAATCTTTTAGAGACGAAATGCACCCCTTCTGCCACTTTTATTTCTGGAAATGTTTGAACAAATGCCTTGGTGCCATTTTGTTCCATGTGCTTTAAGGAATAAACTATCTTTAACACAGAACTGTTTGAACTGTAATATTGCCAGTGTTAGACTTGAATTGACGGGACAGAAATAGGTTCTATCATCGATGTAGTGATGGTCATTTTTATAACCACATTGCCCTCCCTTTGTCTGATATGTTTCCAGTAATCTGATTTGCAAACTGCAAAAGGCAATCATTATATTACCATTTTCTCGGTTGCTTATGATTCTCAGATATTTGATTTTAGTTTAAAGGGCCGCACATTAAATTATGGACAAAGGGTTTCTTTTCAGGAGATACAGCAGAGATACTCTCTGGGTAGGACACCCGTTCTTAGCACATGTAGTTATCGTTGTGTCTCTCAGAGTCACTGACGTTCCACGTAGATACAAAATGATCAATGAGTCAATGAATTACTTACTTGTAATTAGAGACAATTATTCACTTTGTTTGACAAAAGATTTCTCAGCCACCTGGATACTTTTGCGTGCAATTTGAAGGTTTACTTCGGCTTATGATGTTGTCAAATATATGACTTTGTTATCCATAGGTGCTACCTCGTGGAAATGACAGAGGCAGAGAGAGAGAATGATGGGGTTGCTCGGATGAGCAACGGTAGGTTTCTTTTCAAGTTTCAATTTTCTTTTCCTTGTAAGTCAATTTTATCTTTCTGTTATTGTTAAGGTATAAATGGATTAAAATGTGCTCTCAATTAATCCTCATTTTTTGTATTTTTCTCATGGAAAGCAGTGGCTCTTTGTGCATAGTAATACACATATGCAGCCCCTCCCCTCGTCTGTTCTCCAACCTTTTCAGTCATATTCTTTAGTTGATTACTTAGTAAATGGATTTGGATAAATAAATGAATCCGCAACAATTTGTTAGAAAATTAGAATCAGATCTCGGTGAATCTTCCTCAGTACACAACTTCAACAGGAGAACAGGGAAGTTGCTTGGGTGTGGTCCAATGATGATTCAATTTCGTGACAACTAAAACCTATCGTCATTTTCCATCCTCCGATCAACAGCCGCGCTCCCTTGTAAACTTTGCCTATCTCAATTTCTAATTCAGCAAAAATTGGCCTTTCAGCTCCTTGACATTTTCCTTGTGAGATTCACTTAGTGTACAATACCGGATGTGCCAAAAAAGGCCTTTCCGTGACAACCCACCGAAAAGAAACTACACTGCCTACTGTTTTGTTTTAAACCGTTTTCCCTTCTCCCACCCTCAAAGGGTCGAATTAGGCATAGTTTAATGAAATAGCGATCTTATTTTGAAAATAGACTTTTTCACGTTGTCACGTTTGAGGTTTGGAACGAGCGCCTCCATCTGGTATTTCATCGTTTGCCAGAACGAATTCCTCATTCGAATCTTGTTTTCCAGTTTATATATTTACTACAAACAATTCTTTCTCTTTTGGCTTTCGATCGAACATTGCACATTCGGTAGTTCATGGTTACCGGATGGTTCTATTGTAAATGGACTATTTCTTGGTCCTCGTGGCTCGGAGTGTCATTAATCTTACAAGCATATCGGTCGCTACGACCGACCATAGGTTAAGGAATTAAAATACAAACTACTGATCTTTTCTCACATGTCGGTAGATGGATTAATGGTTTTATGCATTGTATATTAACATTAACATTGTATATGCAAAATAAATGAGTCGACTACAGTAGCAGATTGACAGGGGATAGGGGTGGTAATATGGAAACATTTTTGCAATTGACTCCAAGAAATTGCTTTGATTTTTAGAATGGCTCGTTAATATCTCATTGCTAGCTTATGGTCTTATGACTTTTGCGTTTGAAAGTCAGTCTGGAACGGAGCTCGAGAATAATGTCTACATCTAGTCATAATCATCATCACAACTTACCTTGATCATAGTGGCTAGATATGGTCTCTTCGACACCCATCCTCATCTCGTTTTCATTTTGGATATTTTCACATGCATTTTGAATGTCTTGTGATATTGGCAATGAATCAGCCGTAAGCTGCCGTTTTGAACCATAAGCGTATTGATATTGGGGAGTTAACTGAATACAGCATCATTGTTCAAAACTTTGTGAAGCCAGCTAAACACTTTCCAAGTAGCAACCACATTATGCTGAACAGAGCAATGAACTTATAATCAAACTGCAGTGGATCAGCTTTGTGAACTTACTGCATGTATTCTAATCAATTCAATAGCTTACGCCAACCATGCTGTTTCCAAATAGTAACTACACATATCAAACCCAACAGGACACACAACATCGAGCCAAATTCGTTTGGCGGCGAGAGCAAACTTCATGTCCATACTGATTTCGCTTAGGCCAACCACACCTTTCCAAGTAATAACCACAATTTAGTCAACAGTGAACCTTCAAGCAAACCGCGTGTCCTATCGCTTTCTCAAATATAAACTGAAATAATTGACTGCCTTGATCTTAAAGGAATATCGCATAAAAAAATATTTACAAGAGTATGTTTGACACCATTGAGTGGTTAAGGCTGAATCCACCCGAAACTCAATGCCCAGTCTGGGACAATATTTGTACGTGAAGGATCAGTAGCCGCCATTGATGAACTTGAATAAAGCCAATGATATAATTCTTACTTTTGATGCATTCCTCGTACATCTAGTGTAAAATTCCGATAATTTTGTACCTGGTTTTTCTTCTCGCGAATTTTCGTTTTATGTGCAACGAAAATTCTGTTTAATGCCTCAGTTTTTGCTTAGAGAGGTTTGGATAGAAGTTTTTGTTAGTTGACTCTAAAAGTTTGACACTGGCAAACATGTTTAAAGGACTTTTGGTGAAATTTCTGCCGACAGTTTACTCTCTTTTTCAGTAAGATTCAACTCATAGTTGTCTCAAGATAATGAAGTATGCATACTGAATTAATAGGCGCTTTATTTGTATCATTCTTGTACTCATCCACATAAAGTCAATGTATAGTAGAGATTAAATGTACAGAACTGATTCAAAGATTGAAATGAGTGACTATAGATTTTCTAGGAATTGATACAATTTAAAGTTCTCCTTTCCAAGCATTTCATTATTTCAGTTTAGCTGTAATTCATTTACGTTTCTTCTTGCTGCATGAATTTAGCAGCGCACTTTCTGGACAGAAAAATATATTGAAATTCTTCATCTGAACATCTGCTGATGTTTGCTTCTGTCGATATCAGATCATTACGGGGGATAGAGGTTCAAAAGTTTTTAGGGGTAGATTAACATGGATAGGTAACTACAACGAAATCGAAAATATGTTTAGGGAAATATACAGGAATAGGAACTCATTTAATGATTCTTATTTACCGGAGAAAATAAATTATTTGGATTGTTAGGCCACGGGCTATGGAAATCCATATTTCTCGTTTTTGAACTTCATGATTGATTCCTACTGCATATGTTTTTGTTTTGCAATTGATGAAAGTCTATCGCAATTAAATGTAAAGTGAGGTTTACGAAAACACATAATTAATCCTCTTTAATACTTAAATTGCTTTATTCGCAGACAATTTCACGTGGCATCTAATTTGAGACAGACATTGGATAAGCAAAATTCTTGGTGCTTGAGGAATAAACATTTGATTCTGTGTTTTTCATCATTCTGGTGACACAGATGCACACTCAGGTTCGGTGTAAATTCAGGTGTAAATTATATATCCTTACTTTTTTCATATTGTTATCGTTTCATATTCGATAATTAATTGCCTCATTTCATTATGCTTTAGGTTAGAAGTCAAGAGATATGCGAAACCTTGATGATAGCTACGTTTGGTGGCCTAAAGTTTGAGCTTCACTTATAAAAGGCTGCAGATGTAAGTAAAGTACACAAGTTTCTCTAATCCGTTGATGAAAAGTGATACAAATTCATGCAAAGCAAGGGATTGATCAGATGTCCCAAAAATTGTCGCTCCTTTAATGGACATTAGTGACCAGCCAAATTGAGCCATGAATTTCGAAAATTTATTTTTACACTTTCAAAAGCTGAACTTAGATATTGACTATGATGTTTACTTAAGCTAGCCAAATCCCTTAGATATAAACTCCGAAAGATAAGTCATCAAATCTTCACAAAATTGCAGGTACCTGTCAAAAATTGCTGCAAATCAGTAAAAGAGAGTAATTTAACAATGTCTAAGAATTTTTCTGCACCTATCAGAAGTTACAAGATCGCATTGCATTCCAAAGCCCAAGTGAATTTATTCGTATGCTGATTGAAACAGACGCACTCAGTTTCATTCCAAACCGTTCTATTTCATTTTAAAGCTAACTTTTGAAGTTCAAATTAATACCGTAAATGCTCTGTTACCCGCTGGAAGGCTTATTTAATTTTGGGCACTCCAGAGGAAGGGCTTATTACAGAGGGGGGCTTCTTAGAGAGGGGGACTTATTCACAAAATCAAATAGCTTTTTGGTTCTTTCACCCCATATTTTGCGGATTCAACATACAATTTAATGAGACAAATACCTAAATTCGACACATTCTCCATCCCAAACATGATCAAAGCTAATAAGTCTAACGAAATATATGGAAAATCACTGGTAATTTGTAGCGTTTGATATAAACGCGGGGGGGGGGGCTTGATAGAGAGGGGGCTTATTCAAAATTTCGGCTCAGAGGGGGGGAGCTTAATACAGAGGGGGCTTGATAGAGAGTGGGGCTTGATAGAGCTTTTACAATAACTTCTATCATACAACATCAACTGTAGCAAATATATCAAAGTAAATTAGTATGCAATGTGCTGAAGAGAATAGAAAATACCAATTTGTATGTTAGAGGGCCTTACATGAAAAAGTCAGCCCAGTTGGAAACGTCACTCCTAGCAGCTGAGTTTTGAGGACACCTAGCAGAAGTCAGAGGGACTAAACTCCTAAGTTGTTCTTAGTAACTGATGATAATGGAATATAAGCACCCTGAATCGTAGAATTCTGATCTTCAAATATCGCTTCATTTTAATCAGTAAGGATGTAAATTGTTTAAAAAGAGCTTCAACATAAATCCTAACACTACCACCTTAACGGGTACGTTATTGTGATGAAGGACGTCCGTCTCTAGGCAACTAACACCAACGCACGGCTTGTTTTGATTGTGAACCTCGCTTGCGATTGGCGCGCGTTATTTGCTCAGCTGAACGCGTCGAATAATTGATATTTGATCAGCAGTCGATTGAAAATGCGTTTTTTTCGTCAAGCATTCATTTCCATGTCTTGTTTATGCGTTGTTAAGAGGAAACAACTGTATAGTCGCTAATCATGAGGAAATTTCAAGACGCTTCTTTCCTCTCCACACATAATTTTGAAATGATTCCATGGTCCAGCTACGTGATGTTTTCTTATCATCAAATGTTGCGCAAGTGTTGGTTTTGTTAGGCCATACTTTAGTAGCGCTGTTAATTACTTTATTTATCTAGTTATGCTTTCAGTTTCTGTTAAAATGTTACTTATTTCGTCAGCAAAAGCCTTTTATATATTCGTCGATGTTGATAATAAGGTTAGGCTTTAGTGAAACAAAAGCCATTTTTATAGTATCCACAAGAGAGCAATGTCTCCGAAAACTATAATTAAACAGATAACAAACACATTTTCGAAAGTTGTTCTTCTTTCAGCACATCATGCAAGAGTGATACCAACGGTAAGGATTTCGACTTTATTTTGCAGCCTTACATTGGGATACATAGAAGCGGCTGTAAAGAAATCACCCGCCAATGCCTCTCAATTGTTCTTAATTCATCATCCACAACCTACAATTTTGAATCTAAGCCTTAATAAGTAGTGATATTTCGCATGCAGTAATGATAAAGAAATTACCAAAATACGTCACAACCGATGGCTATTTATTTCGCTTCTTTTACCACCCAGTTATACGCTGATGATAGTTGCGGAGCCGCGCAGGGGCAGTTGATTGATTTGCAATAAATGATAAAAATTGAAAATACTTACTCATTAATTTACTCTATCGTGATAAACTTTGGAATTGTAGGAGGAATATTCCTTTTGAGTTGACGATCTTCAGTTAATGTGCTTGCAAGCAGACTTGCTTCAGAATGACCATAGATAAGCAGGCATCGTCTTTTATGCTTAGACGGTTAGCCAACAAAAAACTGATATGAACTTACAAGGCCTAATATTGACTCGTTTCGCTGCACATTTTAGTTTAAACATTCGCTCGCCAATGTGTGTTGCAAATTTGATATAGCTAAGAGATTAAGAGAATACTCGCTGATCATAAATGATTCCATTTAACAAGCATTCCTATCTGTCAATATTTTCTACTTATATAGACACTTTGGTGAAGAAAATGTCCTGCCTATGTTTGTTTTCCAAGCTGTTGTATACTTTATATCACGTTGTAGCGTTTGCTTGAGTGCGTAGTAGGTCATTTACGTGAACGGAGATTAATATTTCGACTTCTGACTTCATCTAGCTAAGTATCAAATGATTTAGGAAAATATGCTTAAGGAACTGTATAAAATCTAAGAAATACAGCAGAACTGGACAGTCAAATTACTCATTGCACATTGGGTCATTTGCGCATGAATCGGAGATTAATTTAGTGTATGATGTGACTTTCTGAGCTCATCAAGTTAAATATGAAATTATTTAGGATATTGTACTTCAGGAACTTTATCAATCTTTTTACCTACTGATTATTGTATTTTTCTTACTTTCGGATATACATGATTAAAGATGCTTTATGTGAACATCAGGTGCCCAACTTGCGAGGTTAGAAGCCTTGTAAAGGGAATCGACATGGTTAAAAGCTGGAGCACGTGTGGCTTCATTGTGGAGCCAAAGAATCAGTGAATATGTTAGCGTTTTATATAGCCTTTTTAGAGGGACTACGAGATATAACTATGTCTATTCCCGTTAAGAAATGTTCTTCGCATCATTCTTGGCTCTGTTGGCTGCTGTGAGAACATTTTGTGATGACGGAATGGTAAAAATGTATTAGAAAGTTTGTTTGCATCATATTTAGGAAGCAATATTCGTTTACAATTCTTTAGTTTCTCAGCCATTTCCAGTTCGTGCTGTATTTTATGCAAACGAATTTAGAAATAGAAAGGAAAGGAATTCCTCATCTTTGGCACAGATGTACTGCCTGTCGAAGGGGAACTTAAAGTCGTTCGCCATAATTCCAGAAAATGCATTCTTGCTAATATCATTATTTTTTGGGAGAACAGCGGTTTTAAGTTTCATGAAAGGGTGTACCAGAGGAGGTATCGGAAGCCTTGACAAAGATTGAAAACACCATTTATGATAAAATGGTTAAGGAAAGTCAAAATAACCAACACAAAACATACACATTTTGAAGATCTACCTGGTGGTAGCAAGCAGAAGTCTGTAGCTTTTTTTATGATTTACTGTTACGCAAGTCGATGACGTCATAACTTCAAACCTAGCAGAAATTTTAAAAATTTTCTCTAAGTCTGAAATAATGGTGATATAAAATATGCTCCACCTGGATTTAAGTCGAGCGATCTAGAGTTCCTTTCGATCTATAAAATTGAATTAATTAAGGAGTAATATTTTACACATTTAATTTTGTAAGTTTTGCAAAGAGTCAAGCCTTATGCTCCCCCACTTTCTTCTCCTTACCCTGCTATCAGTTTCCCTAACACTAGCACATTCTTAGCAAGTTTCAACTAATCTTCAATGATTTACTTGGTTGCTTTGAAACATTATAGATAAAGCTGTGAAACAATGTTCTGAAGAAATTTGGCCTTTTTTCAATGAGCTGATATTACCTACCCCAACACCATTCATTCTCTAATGGAACGATTTCTAGCTGTTTTGGTTAATTTAGGCCCACTATGCAATGCTACAAGGCTAGCTTGATCCAGGCATGGGGCTCCATAGTTTAACGTCCCTTCCGAATGACGTCTGAGTGAGTTGCATGGCCAACAAGTTCTTTGCAGATTTCGATTAATTCTCAGTTGTTTGCTCGGCTGCGTTAAAACAATTTAGCAAAAGGAGTGAAACACGGTCATTAAGAAATTTAACCCCTTTTTAAACCAGCAAAGGTGTGGTTTAAATCATTTCATTTTCCCTGCGGGGATGATGTGTAAGCAATCTAAGCTTCACTCGTATCTATTAAGGAAGAATTTTATCTTGAGAGACTATGCATTTTCATTCTAAAACACAGACTTAAAGGATCTGTTTCATCCAGCATGCCTTGCACGTGTCGTCTCTTGGTTCGCCTTTGTTGTCGCCATTTTCATTGGCCATGAAAATAGCGACAAACAAAGGTTAGCTGAGAGACGACACGTGCAAGGCATGCTGGTTGAAACAGACCCTTTAATGTGCGAATCGTCTGTTGTCGACATCATTGACGTTCTGGATTCTGAAATTATGACTTGATTACTTCTGGAACTAAACTTGATGACATCATTTTTTACCAACAAATTCCTTTCCTGAGGGTGCGTGCCTTGTACCTCTAAAAATCCCCACTTTCGTCGTTTTGATATGCAACAGTGACATAGGTCTCTTTTCCCGAGTATCCAAAGCATAATTTTGTTCCCCAGGAATTTCCCCACGGTACAGCCCAACTTAACTAACATATTCTTTGGGTTCCTAGAATTGATAAAAAGCTTCCTTCAACTTTTTTGGCAATGAGCTCTTTTCACCCATGGTCCTTTGCGAGCATGCTACAGTTTCAGACTATCTGAGAATCAAATATGGGTAAAACGCTACTAGACTGATTACATTTTTCGTAGTTGCGCTCCTTGATAAACTGATGATCGCTATAACCAATCGCTGTAAGGGCACTGGCGGCATCATCCTATTCAATGAATGGAGCGGAAACTGGGACTGATGTAGTCAGTCTAAACTCTACTACAATTTCAAGTACTGCAGCTTGAATCCAAGACTTGCCGGATGTCTGAAACTTTGGTGTGCCTGCAGAGGATTCTGGGTAATAATGGGAGTCTGAATTGTTTTTCTTGTAAAGAGAAATACTGTACGTATGGTATCGATTGAGCCTCACAGGGATCACGTGTATTGGGAGACAGATCCATGTTTAATGTCTGGCGAGGGCGAGGCATAACACATGTTATTCCATCAGAAGGACTAAAGCGATCATTTAGAGGCATCAAATTACATCTAATTCGAAGTTGTAACGAATTTGAGCGACTACGTGGCGTTGTAATCACACAAGCCACATGACCTAAAGGATCGAATTGACCCTTACTTTATAAAAAATTAATTTACATGATAGAACTGATAAGAAATATATGTTCGTTTCGACTTAGATGAGGTGAGAAACGAGTTTGTCGTCTTCAAAACTTAATTCTTCTCTCTATGAGCTTCCTAAATGATACACCTGCTCTGGTCTTCACAGCTAGAAAACACTGGTCAATGTTCGGATATCCCCTTCATTTCCACGTTGTTTTTAAGCCTTGCGTAGGCACCCTGCCATACCAGGTTATGGCGTGATAAGACCGAGACTCGTTCTTTTCGTGTAGTTTCACTCTTTGAACTGTTTTGTCACTACAACTAGTGTGTAAATAAGTAGCAAAGAGTTTGCCTCTAAACAACAACAACAGCACAAGTCTCTCGCTGAAGCGACAAAAACAACAACATCAATTCAATTCAACAAGCAAAAGTGAAGGGATTTAAATAATTGAGTCTAAAAAAGACACTTGAGGTTGTCTCTATGTCGATTTTAGAAATTGTTGTTGCTGTTGTTGCTGTTATTGTGATGTAGAGCACATATCAGGCTAAAGACTTTCGTTATGTCCTAAACTGGTGTCAGTTGTTAGCGCAATAGACCTTTTAGCTATTCAACAAAAGAGCCTGGATCGAGCGATATTTTATACAATTTTATACTCCAGGTTCGATAGAGTGGCGTTAAAGCTTCGATCGCAATTGTCCACATTCGAAAATTCTACAACTTGTAATGAAATATCGTTCGATCCACATTCGTTTTCAGAATAGCTAAAAGGTCTACTCTTGAAAAGATTTACAGCAAGTTAACATTTTAGAAGGGAAAACTGCGGTTTCCTATCGTTAATTGAGTTCTCTTTGTTGAAGATATTCATTTCGTAAAGCACATTAAAGGGAGTGTGCAATGGTAAATATGCTTCTCTATAAATAGAACAAAGAAAATGCGCAAACACAGCATTGTTTCTTTAGCTATCGATTATTAACAACACGTGTGGGCCATCAATTTCAGTGGGCTATATTTAGATTTTTCTGCTATGTGCAAATGCAGGCTTATATCCTTGCACAAACCCTTTAAACATAAACAGGAATATTTTAGCTCATGGCTGAACGCCAAACCGTTCAAGGGTGTCGTTGATTTTGTATTCATGTCTCTAAAGAATGGACCTTGTAAACTTTACTGTAGGTTGAGAAAGTATAGTTGCTGCAGAATTTTTTTGTCTGGGTGGATTTTGTCTTGTAACTTTTCCATCGAAACGTCGCTTCTAATAGTCGTTCTATGTTCATTTTCAGAATAGACAACAAGTTCACAGCTTTGAGTTGCAGAATCCAACTTCAAGTGATGATATTTCAAGTGATGATGCAAGTCCAAAGTTTTACGGAACTATCAATAGAAAATCTTTGTCAGAAAAGAACGAGGAAAGTATTCCCTCATTTACGAACCTGTGCAGCAGCTAAAGCTGTGAATTTATGATCATTGCATTTTTAGAGATGTGAACCAGATGTTGTAAGGTACTTAAAAATTATTGCGCAGAAGGTTTATCTAAACATGAAAGGGGGTATAAACAATCTCAAATAGACCTTCTTAGTTATTCTTCAAAGAGCCTGGATCGAGTGATATTTTTCTACATTTTTATACGCGGGAGGCTCGATCGGGTGGCGTTACAGCTTCCATCATTCTCGTGCACTGACTACATAATGGGAAATTCTTCAAAATTTATAAGAAATATCGTGCGACTCAAGTTCTTTTTTTGAATAGCTGAGAGGTCAATTATCTATCGATTGATTCGATTGATTGATTCGATTGATTGATTGATTGATTGATTGATTCAATTGATTGAGTGATTGATTGATTGTAAGTCGAGTTTTCGGTAGTTCGGGAGTTCTCGAGTTTTCGGTTTTTGGGAGTTTGAGTTTTCGGTAAGTTTTTGAAAATAGATTTGTCCTCATCTAAAATTTTTCAGTATTTTTGTGGTATACATTATTTGCCATCCTAGGATTTGTTTTCCTGCAGATTTCATCGATGGAGCTGAACAAAATAAGATTGAAGTCAATTTTAACTTCAAGAAAGCTGACCTGACAAAATTTATGAATGAAAAATTGTCGCCAGTTCATGATAAGAGACATCTGAAACGATTAATCAACGAAATTATTGTTTAGGTATGCGAGAAAGTTGTTTGCCTGTGTAGTTATTTTTTGACATGATTGAAAAATGAAATTAATTGTTTCAATTCAGCCGCTTCGATTTGTTTGCTCAAATATGAGAAATGTCTTTTGATTAAGATTATTTCTAAATCTGAAGAACAGTTGACAGATGGATCTTCTCACAATCATTTAAATTTTAAAACATATTATTGTTTTTCGTTGCATGAATTGTGATGTTTTGCCTCCAATGTGATCATGACAATGTATTGAGTTTTGAATTTAAACATCATCAAATTGTTTGTTGACATAGAAATCATTTAATTTACTCAAACAATTTTTATTGCTGTTTCAAAATGGTAGAATCCCGACCCCGACTCGTTTTTCTTTCAGCTACTTGTAGAAGTATTTATACTTAAATTTCAGTGTGCCTTCATGCATAGCGAAATGCACAACAAGCATTATAGTCATTCAGTGTGTCTCTGCATTTTTTAAATACATCTACCATGTGAAGTTAAAAAAATTTTTGATGTTCACTTTAATGTACAATTGTACAGTATTCACAGATTTCAACGAATCACATGTAGTCAAAGATATGGAAATTCAATCCACTGAAGTCGGTGGTGATAAGTTTTGTGAATTTTTAATGTAGACACCAAGTCATTTGTTTCTTCTGAAATACTTGTATTCATTTAAATAGTCTGTGTTATTGTTTGAAAGAAATTGAAATGTAACTCAGGGAGAATGTATGAATCAAATTCATACTTCTGAATTATCTTTATTGTTCTTCTCAGTGAACGCTTACTTAGATGCCTACAAGGAGTTCACTATTCTTCTGCAATTTCCCCTAAACTCATTCCATGTTAAAAATCTTCGTTAGTTTCAATGTTGCTTGAAAGAAGTAAATTATTCGATGTGTGATTTGCTTTGGATTCACCTCGCATTAAAACTCTTCATAAGTATCAAGCCATATACAATTAAAATTAAACAGCCTTCTTAATTAAAAATATCAGATAAAATAAAGCCGTCATTTCGTTCATGTCTTTAAATTCCATGTGATTGAAATTCGCTTTCCACTGTAACTTTGATAACGACCATGATTTCACTTCTTCTCTTATTATGCTTCGTTTTCGGTCTGTTTTGATTTGTTAGTCATTCACAATAACATTTGTTAAGAAAATTTTGCATTCATTTAACAGGCCTATGCGAAGCGAACTTCCTTAGCTTGCAATCTGTGGCGTCATAATTGATTTCCAAACTGAATTGGATTTTTCTAATGCTTTGATTGAAAGATCCAATGCTTTCATTAAGAATCCAACTCCCTGATTAGATTTTATAAAAATATGTTGCAAATCGGTTCTTTTTCGTAATTATTATTTTGCGTAAGCTGAGAGTTTAGACTTGATTTTGCGGCATGAAGTTACAAGTGAATCGATGATTTTCTAAAGGAGAACATCCCAGATGGATGTACCGCTTCATTGCTGGTGAAACCATCATAATTTGCTGGGAATAAAGGATTTAACAAAATAATGAAAGATGCATTCAAGTGATACTTAATAGAGATCAGTAGTACTGCCTTTTCAAGTTGCTTCTTTCTCTGAAATTTCAGAAAGGGAGGACAACAAACCAGCTGATATTGCATTTATTTTTAACCAGTGGCGGAAATTCAGCTTTTTGAGTGGGGGGGCAAGGGCCATCAATTTTCCGAGTCGGGAGAAATGCTTTTGTTTGAGGTATTTTGCTGGAAGACCTGACGTATACAGGGTCCTTAAATGTGCTAACGGAATAGGTATATCAGATTTCACAACAATCTGTATTCAGCAAAAGTTGATAGAAAAAACAAAAACATACCATAAGGGTAAGTCGAACAGCTTTCAGGAATCTGGGGCGAAGCCCTCAGGAAAATTTTTGAGGACACGCCCTCTACTTTTGCCTAGAATGCATCTCACGACCCAATGTTTACCGGTATTGAATTTGGATTTTGACAATTTTGTAACAGTTTTTGTAGAGTAGCAGCCCCATGAAATTCTTTGAGCATGAGCAAACACAATTTACTTTCGCTAAGAAGAACTCTTGGATCCTTCATCTGCCAATGAAAAACTTGAATATTTGACGAGTATTAGTAGGTATTTTTCAAACAAAATTTGCGTAAAGAACCTCTACTTTGTCTTAGAACGCTTTTCGCCATCCAATTATTGCCTGCCCCAAACATAGACATGGAAACTTTGACAATTCTTGGATCGTTCGTCTTGTAGTTAGTGTCCCAAGGAAAATTTTGAAAATTCCAGCCTTTACATTGGCTTAGAACGCCTCTCCCAATCACGCTCCAACGCCTCGCGGAAATATCGATATGTACCCAACCTATACCCAACCACTTTCTTCTCATTTTTGAAAGGGATGTTAGCGCATAAAAACTTAAAAACACGCTGCAGATAGAGCGTGAGCATTTTTTGTTGCTCATTCAAAATAGAAACTCCTTCTCAACGGCGACTCGTTTCTTCACTGCAGTTTCGATCCCACCTTCAAAATTTCCGATTTGTACAGAAAATTTCCGAGTCTTGTTGAATTGGGGGGGCAGTTGCCCCCCCAACCCCCCCATAATTTCCGCCACTGTTTTTAACGCCGGAAAAGGCGTTGTGCTTATTTCAATTCGCATAAAATTGCTTATAGTTTACTACCGGGTGTCCCAGAAAAAAATTACTCCTGTTTGAAAATCACTAAAACTCTGTTATAAAGAAAATCTTCAGATTTCTTATTTTGGCTAGTAGAGCAAAGATCAAAGTAGATCAAAGATCAAAGTAGATCAAAGATCAATCTATATTTTCAGACATAGCTGATCTTTGATTTGTATTTGAATTAATGCATGTGGCTCTTTTTAATGCTGCCTGGTTTTGAAGCATACTACACAATGCACTGATACCCGAGCAATTTCTTGTGGTCTATTAGACTTATCGTGTTGTCAGAAATGTCAGGATGATTCACAAACTACTATTATAGACTTTGAAGGATGATGAAAAATTTCAATATCATGGCTCTTAGAGGCAAGATTAACGATGCTGCCCAAACAGTACGGTTCAGAAGGAGGTTGTTCCATCCGTTGTTTTATACCCATTGCGTAATGAAAACAAACATGTCATCATCTTTAGACATATTTCAATCATTGACTACAGAGATCAAAAAGAAAATTTTACGATAGCTTTCATAATCGAATTTTGCCAATTTATAAAAGGGAAGAACTTTTTTTGGACACCCGATATATTTACTTGTTTATCTTCGTACAATTCCACTGCACACAATTGGGAGATTTTTTGTTAGCAAAGGAAAAGACTACTTTATGTGAAAGTACACATTTTTCAGGAGGCAAAAATTAATCAAAATTGATACAAAGATGAATTTCTAGATACGAAAAAATTGATTTAAGCGTTGCCGGAAAGAATGATTTGAAAGTTTTAGTTTTTTTTTTAAATTGGTGTATTTAAGATTTACAAAATTTTGCGGGAAAATTCGTGAAGACGTTAAAAAATTGATAACCTTGTGCAACTGCTAGAAACCTTGTTTTCAGTTTCGAAAAGCTGTTTGCAATATTTTAGGATTTAGCTGAAAACGCGATAAATAAAGATATATCAGAAAAGTAGAAAAGAGTTCTTAAGCAAGGAAGATTTTCTACATTGTATTGAGCTACTTCTTTCTCTCTCTCCCTCCTACGCAAGGGAATAAGACTGCTTTGTAATATAACGAGCAAGAAGCGATGATGTTGATAAAAATCATTTTGTTTCAGCGAGCAAACTACTCATTGCAATATTACATCAAGTTTTTGCAACTTTTTATCGACGTAACCTTTCTAGTTGTTTTTGTCATGTAGCAGCATTCTTCCTTATCAGTTCATGTAGATTTGAAACTTGCAAAAACATTTCTACGTTGGATAATTTTACTTCGGAAATCTTGAAGAATACGTGAGAAGTTGAACTTGAATGATGAGGATGGTTGCACGGCAGACATCAGTAGGCTAAGACTGTGTTCAAATCAGATAACGATCTATTTATCAAGGGACTCAACACACAATCCAGTGTCATTCCCTTTATGTAGCTACCAAACCAGCGAGATAACACGCATATACAGCGAGTCACACATTGGGTTTCGATCAAAACACCCGATAACGTTCACGTTTTTACAAATAATTCGCTTATCAGGTGCTTTGCGATAAAAGCAGTTAGAGCGTGGAGTCTCGGTGTTACGAGCTCAGATGTAAAGGAAAGGAATTACCGAGAAGTCACGTCCATGCGTCACCTTCCGCAGTAGAGCTGGCTGAGAAAAAGCTACTTATGGAGAATTCATCGAGTGCGATTATTGCGGTACCTGCTTTATAGAAAACCCCCTTCGTGTTTGATTCTATCGTATTTTAGTAGAATAGTAAACAGAATAGTTAGCAAAGGTGTTTTATAGTGTCTGGAAATTATTCAGGCGCAAGGCCATTTCAAACTGTGAGGGATAAAATGATGACCAACGAGTTTTCGGGAGCAAAAAGTCAAATCCAACATTCTAATTTTGGCATTTAAGAAAATGCACGTCATGCTAATTCAAATTTTTAATGACTTTCCTGCAAGGCATAAAATCATTGTTTTGTTAGCAGTGATTGCATGATCGAATGATCGAGTGATTTTTGATTGATCACGGCCGCAATCGGGTTTTTATGCAAATCCAGCTGAAGTTGTACTGAAGTCCATTTCTACGCAAAAAAGGTGACAACAGGCAAACTTTTGCCATTTGTTGATTTTTTGCCCAGATTTATAAACAGCACTCAAAAGTCTGATTATTGGTACTGCTGCGGGCAATTTCAAAGGAGCCTGTTGGTGACTCACAGGACCATACTTGACTGTGCAAACCAGATAATCAGATGGTTTGTTCAAATCAATTGCTTATACCATTCTGAGATCAAATAAGAATTTCCATATTATAACTGTGAAGCGTAAAATAAGCCTTCGAAATGAATGGAAAGTGTCCCAGTTTAGAACAAGGCTGAAGCAGGAGCAGTGTAAGTGGGCGGCTCATTCGTTACTCTTTAGTTACGGATACAAAAGTTTTACTGGTACGGTGTAAACAAGACTGATTACAAGAGTCTCAGTGTTACGAATTAAATTAGATGGTCATTATGGCTTCAAACTTGTATGAGTGAGAACAAAAACAACTGATTAAAAACTCTGAACGAATACAAGGAATCACGTCGTCAGTCTAATCCCCTAGGGCCTTTGTGATATTAAAGACCCTGAGGACGAGGTTGGCGTCTGACGTCATTATCAAGCAATTGATCTGGAATCCATCAGACACACGCGCGTGCCAACTCAGAAACTGGTTACCAGACCAGAAAACGTGCTGGTATCTGGTACAAGGGAATAAGGAAGCAAATTTCTTTATTTTTTCATGTCTCGCCACAGAGCACTCATTAAAAACGTATTAATCATAGTGGATGAAAAACACTGGTATTTTCTTTTAACATGTCGTTGTTTAGCTGGTTGATATGCTAACATTTGCTTGCCTTGCTTGCTCTTCAACCGGCTAATATACATAAAAAGATAATATTCCACCTGTGCGTGCCATTTTCGCTTATTGTTTTCCGGTTAGCCTTGCTTCGTAAATGCAGACACGCTTGCTGGATGGAGAAATGAAATGTGTATTCTTAGATTCAGAAGAAATTGTTAATTGAAAACGACATTCGGCACTTTTAATTAGAGAGAATTGGAACGATGGTCTGGAAGGAATTGCCTGCCGAATGATTAAATTGAAAACGCCTTACTTTAATTTGTACAGTACACTAAGCATTAGTTAGATGATAATTATTATTTCATTTGCGTTGAACAATGCTTTTATCTTTTTTGTACATAGAGTCATTTGTACAAAGTCATTCTATAATGTGACTTTTGTATTTTGATGCCATCATACCGAACATACAACCTCCAACATTTTTGCTGTTGATTTTGCAAGTCGTTTTAAAGGGTCTGTTTCATCCAGCATGCCGTGCACGCGCAGATGGCCTTTGTTGTCGCCATTTTGGAGGGCCATGAAAATGGCGACAACAAAGGCAAACATAGAGGCGGCAAGTGCAAGGCATACTGGATGAAACAGACCTTTTAATCAGTCTTGCTCGCAAGTTTCCATCAGTGATAGTTATGAATTCCCCATCGTTCATTTCATTTTTACTTATTTAGGCAAGGTAGCCCCGTCAGTCCATGAGAACTTCTTTTCAGGCGGCCGTGGCAAAAACATTTACAAATAGGAAGATAGATGCTACGAAATAGGAATGGTCATCATAGTTTGTTTTTGATTCTGCTCTTAAAGGTGGCAAGGAAAGGTGCCTGTTTAGGTCCACGAAAAGAAATAGCCCTCTGCGCATCAGCAGAATACTTCCTTCCTTGCTTAAGACGAATTCAGAAGGATATATATTGAAGCTCTTGATTTTGAAGCACACTTTATAGATCTACGATTCAATCGGCCAAATCTTAAAGCATATTGCTACTCCTTGAGCCATTGGCGGCATTGGCATCCAATGATTTTGCAGATGAAATTGAATACTTGGAACTACTCACTATGATGGTGATAGTTTCTTCATGTCATTACGAAAAGGGCGTCTTCCAGCAATCCAATGAGCTTAATCTTAACAAGTTTTTCCGAGGGCTGTGCCTCCACCCCCAGATTACATTTGCTTCCTAGCCCATCCACTTTTTGTATCGCTCCGCGGTCCATGACCAACATTTGATATTGCTACGAAATATCTCCTCCGATGTGTTTTTGCTTTATGAAGAGGATTTACATATTGGCGTTAATTAGCTGTTATTTTAGCCTATCCATTTCAACCCAACTGATAGGCAATTGCTAATGATACCTTTCGTTTATCTATGATCAGAGATCTGTTCAAATGAATAACAGACCATACGAGAAATTTTAAAACACATGTTTCTGAGCTATGTTATTTAAGAGGTCATGTGCTTTCTCCTTGCGTTCATTCAGACCTATTTAATGGTATACTGCAAAACTGATGAGTTGCAAAACATTGAAGAAATTTCGCTGGCTGTAAGCGTTGAAGAGAAAACTTATACCTCAAAAAATAACGTGTCCTTTGCTTTTTCAACTTTTCTAATTAACTTTTAGAGATTTAAATTTTTTGTTGGCACAATCAGTAGGCACTGCTTGTTTTATTGACGTCATAGTTTGTGTTGCTTTCTACTTCCAGTGGAAGCACATGTGACACATAACTTCCCTGAAACATCGAATCACTATATTCGAGCGAATCAGGAAGCATTTTACCTGGCAGACGATCGTGTTTACTGAACGTTATCAACATTTTAATTAAAATAAAGCAAATAAAAATTAATTTAGAAATAATGAAAAGTTAGTTATTGAATCTATCTACCTTGATTTCAGATCATTAACCTGTTGCACCAAACCGCCTGACCAGTGAGCCAGTTTTATAAATAGTTTTTGTTATCAAATAATGTTTGAAGAAACAAGGAAGCAAATCCCGAAGCAAATAAACAAAATCGGTGTGTAAATAACGTCTGCATTAGCCCATTTATTGCTTCCCACTTAAAGACTAACAATCTGTGCGGGTGGATGAGCAAACTAGGTTTTGGAGGAATTTTTTCTGACGATATGATTGCATTTTTTCAAATCTGTAGCCCCTAAAATGTAAAATGCGTTTTTTACACACAATATAAATGTTTACAATAACAAATTACCTACGACATTAATTACCCGTGAAACTACTTACACGACACCACAAATACGGTACCAGGAGGAGCAATATATCATGACTACCCCCTGGCATTAAACATAAATCCACAAATACAACTAAATATACCAGAATACTTGAATTGCAGCGAACATTTACCTTTCGGTAGGTGCCGGCTAAACAATAACTGATCAATTCCGACGATCCTTAAAAAGTTTCAAACAGTTGGCCTTCTACAGGTCTCGCTCTTCTACAACTGGCACATTTTTATGGAAGCTGATAATAATCTGAACGAGAAACGAATTCTAGGCTAAGTTTCAAGATTTTCAAAGACAGAGAAACAAAAGGAAGTTTTTATATGTTAAGATCCAATCTGCAAATAAGAACAAGTTAAATCATACTAAAATATAAAAAACTTAAGATCAAAATATCACGTCCCCAAAATTACGTATCGCTGTTGAAAATCACGAAAATCTTATTCTTGCATGAATCCTTTTGCAACTGTGCCAATTTAAATTGTGCTCAATTGATTTCAGGTATCCTAAAGTGTTTGGAGAGTCAAATCTTGGTGATTTTTTAAAAAACGATATGTAATTTTAAGTCAGCTGATAGTGATACTTCACACAATCATTTTCTCAGCAATCATTTAAAAAGTTACATTAAAAACTATTTATCAGTCCCTTTTTCAAAATGTTTTGGGTCGACAGATTTGACTAAATAATTACTGAACGCTGCAATTGCCATAAAGCTTGCCATTGTATACATTGTGGTATTGTAAAGGTATGGCGTAGGATCTTGAGTTCCAATTGGTACAATGTCCATTAGTTTATTTATTGTTACAGTTTTTGCATCGATGAGGGCTTGGCACTTGTCAATTTCACCACCGAAACTCGCTTTGAACTTCTCATGATCGCACTTCGAAAGGAGGTCTGTGATTGCATTCTGTTCAGCATATTTACGTAATGTCAATAATATCGACGGTCCTGCAAGCGAGGCTGCTGAACTGGCCAATAAGAATCGACCATGAATGGCTCCAACGTATTTTGAACCGAACAAATCTGCCTCGTATGCAGGCAAAGCAGCGTATGCTCCTCCGTAGAAACTGATCGCAAGAGCAGATGATGCACAGAAGAGATACAACGGCAAGGCTGACTGGGTGCTAACAACAGAATCAACAAGGAATGGCACTGAAAGGTATAATGGCAGACTTCCAAGGGCTATAAGATGGAACGTGGATCGGCGCCCAAATTTATCAGAAAACGCGGACCAGCCGAGTCGACCGCCAAGATTTCCAGCTGCAAGCAAGATCAAAAATGTTGACCCAAAACTCGCAGTGACAATAGCAGGAAGAGCACTACTGAATACGTCAGAAACCATCGGCTTTGCAACACTGAACATACCCATACCACCGGTTGCAACACAGAAAAGTACAGTTGCTAACATGTAGAACTGGGGCGTCTTCATAACAGTATCAACATTCACATTCTGCATAGCAGTGCCTAGTGTGGTCTGCGGAGGAACATATCCAGCAGGGAGGTATCCAGGGGCTGGTAGACGCATTGCCAATGCTGATGTCATCATGATGCCGAAATATGCAAGGCCAATAGTTGCAAGGACTGCTGCATTGCCAGAATCACCACTGCCAACAAGGTAGAGACCCTCTGATAAGCCCTTGTATGGCAATACCGCAAGATCAGCACTGGTTGCCAAGACGACTTCTTTCAGTTGCCCTCCGATTTCAGCAAACAGCTTCCCACCTTCTGTAACTGTTTGGATAGTATCTTGGGTTCCAAGATATTCTGGCATCGTTGCAAACTTTCCTCGCAACAAGTTGACAACAGGCTCGAAAACCAATGCACCAGATCCAAACCCGGCAATTGTAAGACCAGATGCAACACCTTTTTTATCCGGGAACCAATTAATCAAGGCTTGCACCGGCGGAGTGTAAGCCAAGCCTAGTCCGGTACCACCTAAGAAACCGTATCCTAAGTAAATCATCCACAAATTATGCATCGAGATGCCCAAACTGCCAATTAGAAGACCACCACCAAAACATGTTGCAGCGGCAGCAATTGCAGCCTTTGGTCCTACCTTCATTTGCCATTTGCCAGCTAATGCAGCTGTGATACCATGCATTAAAAAGACAATAGACAAAGGCAGTGTTGTTTCTGCAAGTGACCAATCAGAAGCAGCAGACGTCACAAATCCATTTTCACGTGTTAAAGGCCAACTCATTGCTGACCAAGCATAAGGTGCTCCAATGCACATATGTGTCGCAAATGCTGGCAGTGCAATAAGCCATCGATTCTTGAATTCTGGAGACGCAGTTGCTGATTCTAGGCCAAGATACTTCTGAAAGAATGTTTTCTTTTCTGGGAGCTTCTCGGTGGTGTTGCTTTGGTGCCTGCAAATTTCATAAATTTATGAACATTAGGGCAGAGTTAAACAAAATTTCGACTTTTGTGGAAGACCAGTTTGTGCAGGGGTTGGGAAGGAAGCTTAGTACTGAAAATCTATTTCATCCAAATCGGACGGTTGTCGTAGTAACAGCTGAAAAAGCACTGCAAAGTTGACGAAATTTTGTCCAGTTTTTAGCTTCAAAGCAAACGAAACAATTACAGTTATGCATCTATTTAACTTAATCTTGTTTATAAGACAAATGGTCTATTTTTCAACATTCTGAGGCTGAGAACTAGACTGCTTTTGATTGCAAATTTCAAGTTCTTTTCAATCATTTTCAAAGCAGCTTCTGAAATTGCCCAGAACTCTCGAATGGGATTGATTTCAGTCAACTATAGTTTAACATCGAAGTCAGCTTTCTGGAAATGATAAGTCTATGATTGGGCAAAGTTAGTTCTAACTTACGGCAACCATCTTTTTGAAAATCTTTTTGCACAAAAAGTTGAATAATTTCCTTCTGGTTTATAACAGCAAAGCAGTTTCTAAGGTACTACAAATCATAGCGTATTTGGTGAAACACTAAGCTTCTCAGCATGTACCAATCATTAAGAATAAACGTTCTGAGGTAATAACATTAACAAATAAACTTTTGCAAATGAATTTTCAGTTATGAGTAGAAAAATGCATTTTTTGCAAGAAAATTTTACCTCCAACTTCTACCAGCTCCTATCAAGGCTGCAGTTTTAGATTGAAAAAGATCCCAGGAATAACAAATTTCAGTGTACCACTTATTTCTTGACAATCAACAGACCTCTGATGTATAAAGTTTGAGGCAGACCTTATATCATTTTGGCATGAATCACTGCAATAACAAGAGAACCTAAAATCATATTTTGGCAATTTCATACCTTCTAAACCATTATACAAGTAAAAATTGCACATTTTGTGTTGTTCCTCAAAAATTTCACAACCCTCCTGCAGTATCTTCAATGAGAATGCTTACACCTTGCAAATATTATACGTTAGAACCAATATGGAAAAGCATGAACCTTTGACACAGAGATTGAATAATATTTTTTGCAAACAACAATTTTACCTCAAGCCAACTTCATTCTTCATGCTAATGAGAGCAGCAGTTGCACATGGCTTCAAAGCCAGCTGTGAAAAGAGGCAAGGCCTTCTTGCAAATGAGAATAATAGAGCAGACATGACTGATCAAGACCAATATCACATTGTTGGCAGTTTTACCTGCAAGAAAGATGCAATACAGCAGTTCAAAACTGAACTGGCTTAAAAGAGATTTTGGCACATTTTTCCAAGATGCTTTTGTGGGGGTGGCGGACACAAGGGGGTAAGGGAGTGCAGCCAATCTTCATTGTTAGAGACAATAGTGACCTTTTTTCATTTGAAAACAATAGATTTACCCTAACATTTGCCAAACTGTCTTCCACTGACCATAACTTTGCTAACAACAATGCAGCAAAAAGTTTCTTTGACTTTGCCTGTGCACATCCTGCAGTAAAAAATTGCTATTGGCCTGTCTGGATTATAAGACCATTTTTGCTGAGATCTTGGTTGTACAAGGTTGTCCTTTGTTGCTTGTTCCATTGTTTTGTTTTCTGCACCTATTCTTTTTAGTAAACTTGTGCATGTGCAACTGCCATGATACTCTCCTAACTGACAATTTGGTTCCCCACACCTAACTTCTTCAGATTTTGCATATCTTCCTTTAAGAAGGCTGAAAATATCCTAAGGGGTCATCCAAAAATCCCTTGTGGTTGCTTAGCAGTATTGGGCCGCTAAGGGGGGAGGGGTTTCATCAAAATCTGTTGTTGTTGATCATTGGTGGCACTTAAGGAATCCTGACCAAGAAATTTAGTTTGCTTTTTCTTGATTTCATATGTCCTATGCAATGATTTTTGGAAGCTTTTGTTGCTGTTGCTTCAAAACATCCTGCGACCTTATGAGTGGTCAATTTTGGCCCATAATAAGGGGAGATAGCTGGAAACTTGCATCATCAGAATGATGGATAGGAAATACATAAAATCCGCTAATGGAGGGGGAGGGGAGGGGTGTGAGGAGTAAGGAGCCAACAGCCGCTGAGCGATCACAAGTGGAAGTTTGGATAACCCCTAAATCACACATCTATTTTGCCATAAATCAGCAAAGATCGTACACTAAACGCTCAGTTGCTCTTTTTTGCAAACCAGATGCAAAGCAAACAATACTGTGCATTAGCTATTTATTATATGGACCTGGGCCTCCCCATAAAAATGGAAATGCCACACAATATGCTGGCTAGTTTTTTAAAGCCTCCTGTTCGCTGTTTTGGTAACTTAAACAGCATTTGCCTGGTTTACGAAGGTTAATCGTCGATGGAATGCCTGGAGGCAGCGGGAGGCCTTACACCCTGCCCTTTTTGTTATGTTTTTGTTAGGCCCGTTTGGTGGCTCCAATCAATACTGACCTGACTTTTCCCAAATGCTCCAGCAGATGGTGCAAACTAAGTGTCTCTGCGAAAAGAGCAATTGTGCGGCTGGGTCTGTCTTCCAAGCAAAGAAGCAAACACTTCACTTTTCTTCAAGCAAAGACTCCTGAAGTTTCACCTTTCGCTTTTTGGCACTTGATACTTGACAACTTGGCTTGGGTTAGGCGCTCCTGTGCAGCGCACTCCTACACACTCACTCCTGTGCAGCCACCGCTCCCTGCTGCCTTCGCAGCCAGATGCAGTAGTTCATGTCGCATGGTCGTCGCCAAATCTTGCATGAAGCCAGTTGCAGAGTTACTACAAACTCTGCGCGACCAGAGTGAAATACTGTTACTTATCAAATTTAAAGCCACGAACATGCAGTTTATTTCTTCCCAGACTTGCTCGTACTTGCCGCAGCCGCCTTTAGGCCCCTTTACCTTATTCATGTGAAAATAAGATGCATTAGGCTAAGGTAAAGTTCAGTTCAGTTCAGTTCAGTTTTTTATTTTAAAAATTCATCAACATACAAAACTCATTTAAACAAACAAAATCTATAGATATTACAATAACGACAAGTTACAGGGGATGACAAAATTACGATAACTAAAGAATCTAGTAAAGAGTTCAGCAAGTGGCAGACAGAGTGTTGATAAACAGAAAAAACTTGTTTTAGCTTGAACTTTTTTTCAGGACTTGTCTTCACCAGCGAGGCTGTGTTTACCGGTGGTGTTGTGTTTCGCATCATGCAGCTGCGAAGGAGAGCTCAGCAACAACAACAATTGTTTTAGCGTGGCGGGAAGAAAAGCAAAAGTGGCCTAATAGAAGAAGAAAGGAAGGCTGGCTGGCAGCTGCATGTAAATAAAACCGTTGGATTAAAGAATGGAGAGGAAGAAAGAACATAGTGAAGTCATTGAAACATGGAAGAACAAGATAAAGAATGAATACATCAGATTATGTCGAACGAGAAAACTGAAGAAGGCTGAGGAAGCCAAGGTTTAAATTAGTTGATTGAATCCTGCTCTTGATTTGTACCGAATTATTTTGGGCCTAAGTGTGTTACTAACGACAAGCAGAATGCCTATGTAATTACAGCTCATCGGAGTTTCCCAACAACACTTGCATAGTGCACCTGAATTTTTTTAAACAATGAAGAAACTTTCAATTTAATTCATTCATATTAAATTCCACTACATACAAACACTCTTAGATTGAACTATTTACAACAATTATGATAAATACATAAGACAATATACACATAAAATAAAGCAAAGATTTATGACATAGGAGGATTTGTATGATGGGGAAACCTTGGAGGAACTCTCTCAGCAAAGCTAATCAAGGAGAGATACCCTTTTTTAGATAATAATTTTAGAAGCTTTATGGGTAAATTATGACTATTTATAATACAATTTCAATAATTATTTTCAAAAAGTAGGTTTTGAGCTTAAGATGAAAGACATTAACAGTTGTTGACCTTTTTATATTTACAGGAATGTCATTCCAGCATTTTGCTCCATAGTAGCTTACTTATCTGAGAGCATATTGACTGGTGTTTTTCTGAGTTAGAAAGATAACATCCTTGCCAGCCTGTCTTCTACCATATTAATGAACAGGTTCCAAAGATTAAAAGAAATTTTGAAAGCAAATAGGAGAGCTTTTATCAGCAGATTCATATAAAAAACAACAACTGCAATAGATCATGCAGCTTCAGGATTTTTAAATTTGAAAATATAGGAGTAGAGTGAGAAGTAAAGTGTTCTAAAGAAATTGCCCTCATAACCCTTTATAACTCTTCATTTCAGGTGGATTTTGATGATAATAAATCAAAAGTTACAACAATGTTGCAAAAAAGAAATGAGCTGCTCAACAAACAGAAGAAAACATCATTGTCCTTCCCTCAAACACAGAATACTGACAATTCCAGAATGGTAAATCTACATGCAATGTTGTCGGAGCAATTTATTTTGCACTTTATTGTGTTTTAATGGAAAGTTTCCATGAATATTTATTCCAAAACCATTCCATAAAGTACCCAAATTATTCATAGAAAAATCCCCAATTGATCTTACCATTTGCCATTCATCAGACCTTTCTAAATTTGGGGTTATTCTTCATTATGTATATCCTGTTATTTTTCATTGAAATTATAACTTTTTAAACCAATTTGTGTATGAAAACTGCACAAGGAAAGCAAAATCCTTGAAACAGCACAAATTTCAACTGTATTGCCACCAAATGTATCTGCACTTTCATCTTTTCCCATCCAGGCAAGTGTGTCAAGTGGTGTTAGCTTTCCATATCAGCAAGTCTCGGTTCAGATGGTTTATTCTCCACCTGCCCTTCCAGCTATGTATTCATGGGCACCCCTTAGACAAAATTTTATGGTATGTCCTGCATTTTTCAAGTTACCAAAATATAATTTATTTATTTTGATCTTTGATGGAAACCTCTGAGGCCTTTATTTAGGTTTATTTTGTTGTATCTTGAAACTTTAATTAAATCAAATGAGTAAATAAAGTCGGTACAAGCAATGACATATATTTTTCAGTTGTATGCCTCCCCTTTCAAATGAATTTTCAAAGGACAGTTCAGGGTTGGTATGATTCATGGTAAAATACAAAATAATACTATTGTGAATAGTGTATCATACTTCTCCCACTATTTTCACCTTCTCCTTGTGAAATTGTATATTCAATTCAGTGATCTGAGCGAAATGATGTCATATCACGCAAATGAAAACAAGAGTGTCCTCTTTATTGTGCGCACTTGCAAGAAAATGGCAACATAGAGACAAGATGTGACCTAAATTGTCTAAATGTTTTTGGAACTGACAGAGGGGGGGGGGGATGCTCAAAATGTGAAAAAACTTTGCAAAAATCAGAGTGTGTACAGGAAAAAAGTCTCACAAAAAATTAAAACCAGACATGCATTGATGATCATTTGATATTTGATATTACAAAATTAAAATTGATGAATTTTAACCTCATTCCAGATAAAAGGACATAATCTTAATTGTAGGTCCAATATTTAATTTTTTACTTCTGCCTCAGATTGTAAATGGGAAGGTTGAAATGTTTTAGGTAGAGGATGAAACAGTGCTGCACAACATCCCATACATGGGTGAAGATGTGATTGATCAGGATGGACAATTTATTGAAGAGTTGATCAAAAATTATGATGGCAAAGTTCATACCTCCAGTAATAGTGGTAAGAATTATTCAATTTACAAATGACAATAGATGAATTGATAAAGACATCAAAAGAAGGCATTGCTGTAACTTTTTCTGCTTTTCTAGCCGAGATTTTCTGTTTGAAAATATGATGTAATACATTTATGTGCCCTTTTTAGAATACTGATACCCCTCACAAAAAATTTGCACATTGCCCTAAAAATATCTTATACCCCTAATGCTATGTTTTGATGGCAATTGTTTACTCAGCTTGATTCTTTGATCATAAATCTTTGTGTGATATTTTGCCCTTCTTTTTTGACAGAATCCTTGATGGATGATGAGATGTTCATGTCATTATTCAAGAACTTGGCATCACTTCAAGAAATTGATGATCAAGACACAAGAGAAGAAATTGGTATTTCAAATATGCAATTTTTCTGCATTGTCTCATTAATTGCTTATCAAATCTCATACATCTTCATTTTTAACCTTTAACATTTCGAATCAAACATTCTTCTTGGCTGCATGCAGTACAGGCCTTGTGCATATTGACATTTTATGCAAGAATTCTTGAGAATCCTTGAGAATTTTGAAGAACTCTTCACAATCTGATAAGAATTAATCATACAAAGGACTGTAAATTTTTCAAACAATATTCTCAAGAAAGGAAAAACATCCCCAAGGACCCTTAACAATTCTTTGACAGGACAATTACGTTAATGTGAGCAGGGCCTGTACTGTATCAGATGAGCCAGAAAATAATAATAAAATAAAATTCAATATAATATAATATAACATAATATAATATGATATAATATGATATAATATTATATGATATGATATGATATGATATAATATGTAGTGATAAGAAATAATATAATATAAAATGATATAATATGATATAATATAATATAATAAAATAGCCAGAATAAAATTCATAGCACCAAGAGAATTTCACAGATTTGAATGATTCAAATTCCAGTTAAAAACCAAAAGATCAAAGTATTTTTGTGATTTGTGTCTTACCAGCACTAGAAGTATTGATTTTGATTTGATAAATATCTTAGGCCATTTTTCAGTCATTTTGAAGCCATGAAATTTTTCTAAAGTTAAATTTACCTATGTTTCTAGTGCATATGAGACAGTGTGAAAAATTACAAAATATTGCAAGCTTTTGGATTTTAATTAGAACTTGAATCATTCATTTCTGGGAAGTATTCTTGGTGCTATGAATTTTCAAAAGTGGGACCTTTCGTTAGCTCACCTGATATAGTACAGCTTCTTTGTTTGTTTAGAGTGGTCATCATGTCCTGTTTTTCATCAATAATTTTAGTTGTAGATTCATGTTCAAAAGATGAGAAATCACAATCAACACAAGATTTAGAAGCTAAAGAACCAACTCAAGATCTCTTTGAAGCTGTTGCAGAATTTTTTGTTGATCATGGAGTTACTGTTTCTGAACTAAAACAAAGGTATAATGCATTATGAGTAATGATTCTGCTTGACCGTCCTGAATTTTTTATCACTAATTGCATTATCATAGATGACAAAGAGAAACTTAAAGAAATGCAACACGAAACTGGATAGAGCAGGCTAAATGTGATCTAAAGAAAATATTGTTTTCTGCAGTATACAAAATTGCGTCTTTGTCTGTTTCGAGGTTTCATTATTTCATACTCTGTTACTTTGTAAGAAATCATTTTTTCTTTGCAGATATACAACACTGAAAGAGAAAGAAAGCACTGAATTACCTCCTGAATGCACTCCAAATATTGATGGGTGACTACAAATCTATTTTGTATTATATTTATCATATATTTATCTTTGTCAACAAACCTGGCATGGAATCTTATTCGATTTTAAGTGAGTGAATGATTGTTTACATCAATGACAAAGTAAACACTTAGATTTCTGCGCAAACATTCTCGCTTCAAGTGTAGCCTGTTGTGAATAATATATGCCTTACTGTTAAACCGTAATTGCCCTGAATTTGTATTTTAGCCCTGATGCAATCTCCACAAGTCGAGAAAAGTCAATGCATTCGTTTCATACTTTGTTCTGCAGACGTTGCTACAAATATGATTGTTTTATTCATGGTGAGTGTTGTTTTATGTTATCAAAAATACAACATTCCTTGTATTTTTCATATTTTCATTTCATAATGTTGTGCAGGAAGTTTTTCAAAATAAGTTCTTTTTTGTGTTGCTCCCTTTCCAATTTTTTCAAAATAAGAAATATCTTACCAAATCAAGCAAAAGTTATCTGATATATCACAAGTAGAAGTTTTGTTCATATTGTTTACAACAAATACAAGATCAATGAGAACTGGACCCTTACGTTTCTTATTCATCATAAATTGTTTGTGTAATGTGGTTCCAGCTCCATCCTTACAATTTACATACAAATTGTGCAATTTTTACACACCATTGCAAGCTATCTTTGAATCCTGGCCACTTTGTAAGAAAGCTTGACATTTTCGCTTTTCAGTTCATTGCAAGAAATCTATGTATGATCTGTTGTCTAGTCTCGGAAAGGAAAGTATTAGTATATTAGCATATTGGACCTGGCATCAACCAATTGTGCAATTTTTGTAAAGAATTGATGTTTATGCTATGAAAAATGTGGTTCCACGGACTACTTCTCTTGTTTAAAAGTTTTCTTGGTTGAAAGAAATTGATTTTGGAACAATACAAAGAGAAGAATCTCTCTTTTCCTCCAACGACTGAATGGCAACGATGATTACATATTTGTTTCCAGTAGGAATTGGTCTTACGGAGAATATAGTCCTTGTTTATTTTGCTTCAGTTCCTTGATGCATTCTGTCTATTTCAGCATTTCGATCAAGACCAAATCTTGCAAAGAAGAAGGTGAGTTGAAGTTTGTTTTATATCAGGGGCGGATTCAGACCGGTTTCACCGGTTTCCGTGCATCGGTCAGGTTTCCAAACCAAAGAAAGAATGACGTTATTTACCAAAATTTTTAGAAAAATTAAAAAGCGACACCCTTTTGTTCTAAGATCTTTGGTGCGATCTTCAAGCCAGTGCAAGTCTAACAGTGAGATGTCTTTAAAGGCATGACACACTGTGGCTCCTCATAATTCGCTCGAAAACAATAAGAAACGTCATGATGGCTGCACTGACCATGCTTTATTTGTTATGGTCCTCTCGGGGACACGTCATTCGAAACTTGCGCAATGAATTCCGCATGTGATTTGCTTTGAATGGTCATGACATTTCACATTGTTTTGATATAAACACTTTTGTAATCTGATGAGCCAATAAGGGTTGAGTGAACCGGTGGATTGATTTCCGTGAACCGGTACGCAATTGTTTAAAATCAGTGAACCTGTTTCGATTAGGAAGTAAACCGTTTCTGAAGGAAGTAAACCATGCCTGTAGAGGAAGTTGAGAGAATTTAACCAGAAGAGAAAGATCTCTGCAGCTTGCACACACTGCCATTGAAGAGGAGGTTGAGGGAGAGGCAAAGAAGATAAAAGAAGAGTACGAATGTATTTGAAATACGATAAAATGAAAGAAAATAGGGAGCCCTGAAGGGAGAGTTCTGGAAACTTCAAAAAGCCTAAGAAGTGGACTTGCAAAATCATCTAATGAATTTCGCAACTTTTACATTTTTTGTAAGCAATCTTTGTTGATTTCACCTTGAAAACGTTATTGTGGATACTCAACTGGAACAACCTTCATTTACTGAAAAGGGCGTTGCCCATGTTTTCCGAGAGTCTAAAGGGCGTGGTCACGGAAAATTTTTCTGGGGTCTTCGCCCCCAGACCCCCTCATGTTTCGTGAACCGGTCAGAAAACCGGCCTGGATCCGCTCCTGTATATGATAAATAGTATGAAATATGAAGTTGAATGATGAAGGTAGATGTTGTGAATCTTTCCAATGCATAGATGCTTCAGATACCTTTGAAGCTCTTGGCAGTTGTGCTTTTAGCAAAAGAAGTGAACTGAGAATAGCCAAGTAAACACTTGTATATATAGCAGTAGTGCCGGTTTGATCATAGTTCTTGAAAGGTCTGTTTCAACTGGCATTCTCAACGTGTATGATCGCATCTATGACCTTTGTTGTCGACATTTTAATGGGGCGACAGCAACAAAAAGATGATGCATGCAAAGCATGATGGTTGAAACAAGCCCTTTAAACTATAAGCAATTGCAACGTGATTCATTTTGCTATTTTAGACACCAACTGATCTTCAAGAAAGCCAGCCATGTGGATCAGACTGCTTCATGCATCTGGTAAGTATGTCTGTTGCTTTTTCATCTTTTCTTTTGCTAAGAAGAACAAATTAAGATGGCAATGTCAAATTTCGAAAAATATCGAATTACGTCTGTTGACAATGCGTTTAAATTCAGTGGCTCTGTTCCAAAAGATTTTTACCAAATAGCTAGCGGTGGTCATATCTATACATTAGTACAAATATTTTCATTACAAAGCATCTTCTTATTTCATTCTGTCTATAGTGTTTATTTTTGTTTGATGAAGTCCATCCCTGAACCGTTGGCCTTAGTACAATTACTTTGTGTATTTAGTTGGCCTAAATTAGTACCATGTGCTATTAATTGTATTGTTTATATAGCCAACGTTAAATAAATTGAATAAAAAAAAATACAGTGCAGCTATGTGCACATTAACATGACAAAGATCGATAGCATTGTGATAAGGATTCTTGAGCCTTATGAAACACTATATTTCAAAGCAAGAATTCTTAAGCAGGAAAGCCTTGTTAATATGGTGAGGCCTTTACTATCCTTGACTCAAACTCTATCATCTGTTTTTAATCTAGACTCAGAAAGCCGTTACTTTAAGTGAAGCAAATAGCGAAACAGGCGATAATCTTTCCTGCAAATCAGAATCTTCTTCGGATAATATGCCTAAAATGAACAGGAAGCGAGGAAGGAAGCCAGCATCAAGAAACGATCCTTCAAATTTTCCGAGTGCAGAGTCACCTTTGGTAAGTGTTATGAAGGGGAATCTGTCAGTAATTGGTTATCTTCTGCGTTGATCAAAATGCTGTCATATATTTTTTGAGTGACAAAACGAATTTTTTGTTCGTTAAATCTAGACTTACTCCACTCGTTCTAATGTTTTCATTTAATTTCGAGATTGTGATATACTTATCATAAAATACACAACTGCAGAGGAGCAGAAAACTTTGTTTTTCATAATAACACAGCTCAATATGTTGTTGTTGTTGTTGTAATAATTCAGTTCAATACGTTGTTGTTGTTGCAATGACTGGGACTCTGTATTGAATCCATTTTAAACCAAAAAGAAAATTAAGTAGAAGATTAATTAGTGTTACAATGTTTGACCTCATCCTACTTGAGAACGAAAAGATTTTGGATCAGAGAAACGACATTGACTTTCAAAAGAAAATTGTGTCAATGCATAACCAGTTAGCTATCGCTGAAATTAGTTTCCAATCCTTTTTTAAACTGAACTTCCAAATTTAAAGAATTGCTTTTCGCGCTCTTGTGCCGAAAAGCAGAATTGTATTTCTTTCACGTACGAACTATTTTGCCAGATTTGCCTATTCTGAATGATGTGTCAAGTTAGACTTTTCTTTTATTCAGACATCAGTTCAGATGTTAATCCTTGATGAAATCGATGATGCAGAATGGCAGAATGCAGATTTGTCTTTATTCAGAGTTCTTAGGCCGATTTTCTTGAACAATTATTGCAGTATTGCAAAATTACTGGACAACAAGACTTGCCAACAGGTTTGCAGTTTCCTTCCTTCATTCTTAGCTTATTATTTTAACTCCAAATAAGTTTGATGTGAATTCCTGCATCCTTACTTGCAAGTAATATAGAATGTGCAAATTCCCAGAATACAGAAATACTAGTATAGAATTGGTAGGGTGACACTGCAGCCGCATCAAAAGATTTGTCATTAACAACAAATGTGTTCTGTTAGGTATATAAGCATGCAGTTCTTGAAGTTCCAGAGGCACCTTTGGTTGATCATGAAGAAGATTCACCTCCTAAAAAGAAGAAAAAACATACTGTTAGGTATGTCAACTTATCTTTTATCACGTGGAGTGAAATATCATCAGGTAAAGAAGAATAAAATATTAATATATTTTATGTTTTATGCAATACTTTAATTGGCGTAGGGGGAAGTAAAATTTTGTGGGGCTGTCCGATAATAGATGCATTTTTTACGAAAATTTTGCCCGCTTAAAGGCTGGTTTTGTGCCCGATTATGGCCGATGTTTGCAAATTTTGTAATCGTTGGAGGAGCTGCATTCCCTCCCCCCATGCCCCCTGCCTCTTACGTCTACGAATCCTTTATAATTAGCCTGTAGCATCACTTTGTAAAGCCTTCAGCTTAAACATAAAAACAGGTTTTAAAACTTTATCTTTTGATTTAAGGTCATGGGCAAATCATTGCAAGAAAGTTCAGCTGAAAAAAGGTAAGATGTCTTATTCTATGATTGGTTCCTTTATCAACCAATCATCTTTTACTTTTGTTGTCCAATTGCCAAAAACTATATAGTTGGTTGCTTACTTCAGGCAAAATGAATATACTTAACTCCATTCATGCAACAGGCTTTCTTTCACCATGAAAAAAGTTTCCAAAATCCTATGGACATTTCTAATCATAGACATTTTATTATAGTGGATTCATTATATAAGATTGCCATTTATTGAGAGCTTTAGACCATGACAACTCCGCAGTAATTAAGAAAAGAAGAAATAAAAACTACCGAGTGAATCAGGAAAAATATACCACCCACCCACCCGCAAAGTCGCACCGAACGAGCCATCCAACGGACTCGCATACATATGGCATTATTTATCTAGGAACCAAGGGTTGTCACCAGAATATCAGATTGTCCTTCCCATGTTACTTTCGTTTTTCTTATCACAGATAATTCATCCAATTTTGTCTACAATTACGTCCCATGCGATCACCCAGGACAACCATGTGACCAGTCTTGCAACTGCATTGCCACGCAGAATTTCTGTGAGAAGTTTTGTCAGTGCAGTATTGACTGTAAGTATTTATATACTGAAACGGTTCTGTTTAACCCCCTCTTTTAACCCCGCTGTAATAAGCCATTCCCCTGTTAGTCAGAAAATTTTAAATAATCTCTCTTTTCTATAAAGTCCCCTTCTATCATTCATTCAATACAAGAGGTTACCAAACCAAAGGTATTTCCATTTATTTTGCTTAGACACCATACATGTTGCTTTTGAAATGGTTTGAGAATTAAAACTGCGTCCACTTTGTATATCTGGCCCGCAAAGTTGTATGTTTTTCCTAGAATTATGTTGCAAAGGCCGAAAAAGGTATCAGTTACAGCCTTGTTTGATTTGTGTATCCTTTTAGGTCAAAATCGCTTCCCTGGTTGCAGATGCAAAGCTCAGTGTATAACAAAACAATGTCCTTGTCATCTTGCTGTTCGCGAATGTGATCCTGACATTTGCAACTCCTGTGGGGCAGGTGAGTGTTATTTTTAATTTTGCTACTTATTATTTATTTATTTGTTCATTCATTCGCTTATTTCTTTCTTTATTTATATTAATCTACGGACCCTTCTCAGAATTAAATTTGATAATATTTTTCTTGCTGTTCCTGCTTCCAACAATACGGAGTCCACAGGTTCCATTTTGTATATTCATCGAAATTTGGAAGGAGGACAAAGTGTGCCTTAATTTCATAAAACTGATTCACTATTTGGTCGTTGTTAGTAATAGAAATAATACAAGTTCTTTTGTGTTAATATGTCTGAATTTAGTGTCATTTTCACATGGCATTTGTTCGTATTTTCCTACTTAGACTATTTCTAGCACTAACAACTTCCAAAGAAGAACTAGAAATGAAGAATATCTATATAATTTACTATTTGTTCGTACATATTCGAAAAATTCCCTTTTTACATAATCAAAAATACTAAAATCGTTGAAAAGACAAAAAGATCTCTTAAAATTCTGTATGTAATATGAAATAAAAATGTTGTGATATTTTGTTTTAATTAAGATAGCTTTTTAATTTTCAGTTTTGATTTGCGCAATGCCCGTGGGGTGCTTATAAACTAGAAACTATTCTCTTGTTTTTGATTCTTACCCCCAATGCTTCTCTTTCGTTCATTGATGATTGATTGATTGATTGATTAATTAATTTTTTCATTCATTCATTCATTCATTCATTCATTCCGTCACAGATAATTTTGATGAAAGTAAGAGCAGTACATCATGTCGAAACATTGGTCTTCAAAGAGGATGGCAGAAGGTTCGTTTCTCATCACCATTATTGTGTTCTCATGAAGCGTAGGGGATAATCTCCTACGCATACCCTATTGCTTTTCTTTAAACGTACCGCTTAAGTCAGAAATTATTGATGTTGCCAGAAATATTGAAGCATGATTTACCGATCAATTGCAACGTACAATGCTCCTTTTTTATAGAAAAGAGGCTATCTTAGATATGGAAATTTATTTCATTTAGTTATATTGATGTGGAGTTATTGATGATTTTGCTTGGGTCAACAGTTATGTGGAGGGAAATGTACTCAAAAAAGGTACTCCCGTTCGATAAATCGGCAAAATTCGATTATGAAAGCTGTATATCATAAATTCTTTTTGATCTCTCTTATCAATGATCCAAAATATAGTTAAAGATAATAAAATCTTTGTTTTCATTCCTTAAAGGGTATAACGAAAAAGCAAATTTAAGAGCCTCATTCCCAGCTATATTCTCCAAGCAACATCGTTAATATTGCTTCCAAGAGCTATTATGTTGAAATTTTCATGATCCTTCAAGTCTGCTGTTGTATTTTTTGTTTCATTCTGACATATATGACTAAATGAGAATTTCTTTAAAGAGCTCCAGAAGCGAGAAGACAACCCTTATGAATATTACTAAATTTTCAAAATTTCAAATAAAACAAGATTCGATCATTACTCTCTACATTGATAAAGAATATACGTTTTTACACTTTTCTTTCTTTTTTTCAAGAAAACTTTTCTTTCAATAACACCGCTGGGGGGACCATTATGGAAACAAGGTCACGCTGACATTTTAATGCTATCCCTGCCATTTTAAACTGTGGTTGTTTTTATGATGGATGTTTATACTAGCTCTTAGTTTGTTTTTCTTTTTATTATCTTTGTACTCATGTAATTAGCTTTCCGTTTATTTTCCTTTAAATTTTTTAATAGCAAGTTTTAACTTTGATTTTATGGCGCAATTCTACATGCATACATATATACAGCTTATGCCAAATTAAATGGCTTATTTTAGCATATGTTGATGGCTCCATCTGATGTTGCTGGTTGGGGAATATTCACAAAAGAAGCAATTCAGAAGAACGAACTTGTTAGTGAATATTGTGGAGAGGTAATATTGAATTACTTATTTTATTTGGTGGACGCTTTTAGCCTACGTGCAGACGATACCCAAGGAATACTGTGTAATGCCGCTCATTTTTGTGTGGTAATGTAATTATTGATTTACAGCCCGCAGTAACGCGGAAAGCCAGCTACTTCCAGAGAAGCTGTAATTGGGTCCTTGTTTGCTTATTATCTGAAGCAATTTAATTTTTTTTCACCAGCTCATTTCACAAGACGAAGCAGAAAGGCGTGGAAAAGTTTATGATAAATACATGTGCAGTTTCCTGTTTAACTTAAACCAAGGTTTTTATTCATGTTCTTATACTATATATCTTGACTGTTCCGAAGTACTAGACTGATTCCTTTACGTACCTTGTTTCCCTGCGTTCCTTGACCAAGTGACATCAGCAAATCAAAGAACGCAGGGAAACAAGGGACGAAAAGGCATCAGTCTACCGAAGTACCGGATAAATCAAAAAAACAAATCCATTGTTTGAAAAACCGTGCTGGAAAATATATGCAACCAATTTATACAATTTAATTCTACTGTCTTACCATGGCTTCGACTTAATTTTCATGATTTCTCTCTTGACTTAACGTGCATTATTTTCTTCTGAAATTGGGAATTAGTCAAAATTTCTATTCCTTGATATGCTGAAAACCAGCTAAAAATGCCCTATTCGCTACCATGAAGATTTTCACTTTTCTTGATGTCCAGCATTGATGGGAAAGTATGATAACATTCCAACAGTTTTTGTATCATTTCAAAGCAATGCCTTACCAAAACATTATTAATTCGAGGTTGCCACAATGATAGCTACATTGAGATAATTCGTGCCAACCAGCCACGAAAGAATCGTCATTGACTGTCGACCGTTAGAAGCTTTCAACTGAACTTTGGCTTTCCCAAGACAAGTCAACTTGCTTTGAACTACTCCTTGAGTGTAGAAGGTCTGGCATAGAAGTTAAAATTTAGTTGGTTATATTGATCAAAATCTCTGGGTGATCAAATTGTCGAGCCAAGTTTTCTTTTTCAAACAAAGCATGCAAACAAAGCATGAGATTTGCGATGACGCAAAAATGATCATGGAAATCACTCCAATTGTTTTTAGTCAAGGAAATTTTCACGTGACATCCAATTTGAGACTGACTCAAGTACAAGGGTGATGCTGTCACGATAAAAAGACAAGAAAAATTTTGTTTGTTGTGGAAATAAAGGAGTAAAAATGAATTTTCTAATGTTTTCCTCGACATTTTTGTGTTGGTGTTAATGTTATTGCGTTTGTTTGTTTTTCCAAAAAAATAGTTGTTTATTTGTTTTCTAGAGTATGTTGTTGATGCAACGAGAAAAGGAAACAAAATTAGATTTGCAAATCATTCCATCAATCCAAATTGTTTTGCTAAAGGTACGTTATGATTTGTACATGTGTGGGGGGATGGGAAATATTTAATTTACGGTTAAAATTTCACTCGGTATCATCTTTACGTAAAGAATATCTGAAGAAATTAATGTTTAGCAATCGTTATTGGAGAATTCAGGTTTACTGTATCAGCGTCAGCTTCTTGGTACAGGACCCGGGCTTAACTGCCCCGACAATAGACTTTTTAGCTATTCTACGAAAGAGCCTGGATCGAGCGTTATTTTTTTACATTTCTATACTCGAGGCTCGATTGATTGGCATTAGAGCTTCTATCAGTATTATTGTGCACATTCGAAAATTCTACTAAGTGTAATGATATATCGTTCGATCCTGATTCTTTTTTAGAATACCTGAAAGGTCTATTTTGAAAACAGTGATGTTGTCACAAGCATAAGTTACAATAATTTTGTCTATTACTCTAAGGAGAACTATCCCCCACTTAGTAATTACTTCCCACGGCCTTGAGACCTCCTCATGTTTCCCCATAGCTGACAAAGCAATCAATGAGTACTATCTGTTAGCCATCTCACTGACGACCATTTCCAAAACCTTTTGTTTACCTTGTGCTATCTGCTTTAAATTTTGATGACAAATAATGATTTTGATGCAAGTAATGATCGTAAATGGTACAGTGGCACCTCCATTTTCGGTCATCTCTATACAACGGACACCTTCCAAAACCGGACAAATATTTTCGTCCCAAAATACAGTATGACAAAAGATTGCATCTCCAATCAGCGGACTCCTCTCTCTACAACGGACAAGGCATTGGTCCCACAGGTGTGCGTTAAATGGAGACTCCACTGTATTCATGAATATTTTAATGGTAAGGAATATTTTTATTTTAGTGATGATGGTAAATGGTGACCATAGAATAGGCATATTTGCAAAACGTTATATCGACTCAGGGGAAGAGCTCTTTTTCGATTACAGGTAATTTAAATGATTCTTTTCAACTCAGTTTTGTTCCTTGTCCGATTAAGTTTCAATTTCATAGCTGTGGAGTTTAGATATTGGAAAATTTGATCCACAACTTTCGGCCTCTTTGAGTGATTCTGAGATAAGACGCCTGTATAAATAAATATTGGATTAAGGCCCCGTTTACACTATACCGTTTACAAATGAAATCATGCCGTTTTGGCTTTCCGTTTACACTAAAACGTTTTCGTAACTGGCATCAAATGAAGACTATTTTGAAAACGGCACGATTTGAAAACGGCATGAAACGTTTCAGTGTAAACGCTTGAAAACGGAACGATATCATTATGGATTCAAAGAGAGACAAAGGAATAATCTGCCTCCATCTCAATCTGAAACGAAATCATTGCGTTTTCTAAATCGTTTCATGCCGTTTTCAAATCGTGCCGTTTTCGAAATCGTCTTCATCTGATGCCGGTTACGAAAACGTTTTAGTGTAAACGGAAGGTCAAAATGGCATGATTTCATTTGAAAACGATACAGTGTAAACGGGGCCTATTTGCATGGAAGTTTATTTGGGTCACAAAAATTGATTAAATACTTCGTCCTCTTCATGTAGATATGGGCCAACAGATTCACTGAAATACGTTGGAATTGAAAGAGAAGTGGAAACCTACACAACGACGAGAAAATGGGTGACCTCGTAGTCAAGTGAAGGTAAAGAAGCATTTTGATGAACAAAGATAACATTTTAACCCTCCCTTGCAGCCAATATTTCCTTTTTAAAAGTTTCTGTGTGGAACTTAGATGAAACTGTTATTGTATATATAGCTTTGCTTCGCCATTGTTTTGAAGGTTTAGAATCTTAGATTTGGAATTTCCTGTCAGTTTGTTGCAAATATTTTACAGTCGATTTGGCAGATTGATTTAAGGAATCAAAAAACTTTTCTTGTCAAGAGCAATTTTGTCTTTTATAAAAAATACAAAGAACTACTCTCGATAATGGACGCTTGCCTGTAAGTTTCAAATGATATTCCATATTGGAACTTTCTCAAATTCCTACGATGTAGCTATTTCAAGGATTACGTGTCTGAGACTTGTTTGTACCTTTAAAGAAATAACTCATAACAAGAATTTATCAGTCGAGTGTTACTCATCGTAGTCAAAAACTGTTTATAGAGTACTCTTAGTATCTGGATATAGACGATCGTTCATTTAAACTATTTTCCAATTGCTGCGTGCCTTATTTACCGGTGAGTCAGAAAAACGCTATTTTCATTTGAAAAATCTTTAGAATTTGGCTTTTCTACAGAACCAATTTGATTTAATTTTGATGCAACACCTTGAAAAGAAAGATTCAACATCAATTGGAATGTTCGAATATTTATGATTTTTCAAACGTCGAAACTTTTCTGACTAATCCTGTAATTTTTAAAGCAATTTTGTCTCAAGCAGGCAGAGATAGAATTAGTAAAGCATCATCTCAGTTTTTGTACCGTTTAGTAACTAGGTGGTAATGTGTTGGTAACAAACGAAATTTTTACCAACTTTTGGACTTGTTTGAAGGATATCGTTGTGAAGAACCTTGAAAGTAGGAAAATAACTTGTTGTTATGAACAGTTTTAGCTTTTTAAATATGTTTAGCGTAGTGATTTTACAATTCGCAGATATGCCAAAAAGTCGTTGATCACTGAAATTTAATTATAATCTTTTATTTCTAAAATCTGTTTGATATGTACCGGGTGAGCCAGAAAAAAGTTCCCACTTTTAAGAATTAATAGCACCAAAAGTACCTCGCATATTTGAATGACTCAAATTCTAGTTAGAAGGCAAAAGATGGAGGTACTTTTCTGACTTTTCTTGCTGTTTTGCCAGCTATAGAAGTATCGCTAAATTCAACTTTATAAAATTTCATAGTTGCAAAATGACTGGAAAAGGGCCTAAAACATTGATCAACTTGTAAAGACTCTCGTTAAACAGAGCAATAAGTAATGGGCGTTTCATCCCTCTCAAGAGTTAGGTGACATCAGTTATCAAACAAATGCCCAAAATACTCAATCCCATGACAATAAGTGTTCAATGGATATCTCTCACCCATTAACAATTGGTTCTTCTTTATTGATCTGTGCGAGTGGTTCTTTATGATCTGATCAATGTTATAGGCCCTTTTTCAGTCATTTTGCAACCATGAAATTTCATAAAGTTGAATTTACCTATAATTCTAGTGCTCGTGAGACAGCGAGAAAAATCACAAAAATACTTTGATCTTTCGGTCCTATGACCAAAACTGAATCATTAAAATATGTGAAGTACTCTTGATGCTATGAATTTTCAAAATGGGAACTTTTTTTCTGGCTCACCCGGTATAGTTATTTCCACGGCAAATCATGCAAACTGCAAAAACTGCAGTTTGCATGTTTGCATGTTTGCAGTTTGCAGTTTGCAAAAACTGCATCAGCCATTTCGAAAATCCAGTCTCCATGTCTCAATGTAATTTTAATCAAATTTTAAGAGTAACCAAGCTCATTTTGGAAACGACTTTCAGCTAATTTTGATATTGTGCACAATTTTTGACATTGTTTGTCTCGTCGCACATGCAAAATGTCTCAAACAGGATTCATATTTCCACTTGAAAGAACATGAAGACCAGGCATACAAAAGGGACCGTTGGTTCATCTTTTATCTCTCAGGTTGGCAACTCAGGCTTGGTAATCCGTTTCCAAGGTTTTTGAAGCGTTTGTTCAAGTAATTCTGTGTTGGGTAAACAGAAAAATCACGTAGCTGAAACTGAGACAAGCTGAGAAATAAATAATGAACGGCCCCAAAGTTTTCATGGTCTCTTTGTACCTCATTACCCCCAAATCATGAATCATTTACTTCTAATCCTGTAGACCGAAGCTTTCTCATATCATATTTAGGTAGACTTGCAGCTGACGAACCCGAATGGAAATTACCATTTTGGATTTCGTTTCCAGTTGTGCAGGAGCTTAGACATGCTCTGTATTACAATAGCACCGGCATATTTATAATTCATGTGTTGTGATTATTAGTGTACGTTTTTCTTCATCTTGAGTACGTTCTTTTTTTATTATCCTCAAGAAAATTGAGCGGTCCACAGCATTTTGGATCACCAACAAAGGACTATGCCTTTTCCCAGCTTGTTTTCAAACAAAAACCGTGAAAATAGACAATCAAAGAAAAGCCATGAAACCTCCTTGACAACTGCAGGAAAGAAAGTGACGACTCAGCTTGGCACAAGTACTTTCATCGAGAATTCCGTCGTGCTCCACAGTTTATCCAGAACTTATCTTGGCAATGAGGATATAGTACCTGCTGCTGATAACGAAAGCAAAAGGACGACCAGGCTACCAGATATTGCAACATTTCCATCTAACAAAACGACATTCAGAGACTCTGCTACTAATGTTAAACTGCCCCAAGTTGAAGGAAAGAAGAGTTTTCTTGTTTCCTCTAAAAACCTTTTCAATTGATCAAAGGAACTGTAATGAAATTACAATCGATGTTTGTCTGATATCCTTTTGGAGAAGATTCATTTGGTCATTACCTATGGATTTGGCGGAGAAAGTTATTTCTGTAATGATTGCTAAGCAATACAGTGATGATTATTAGAAACGAACTCAATTATTTTCGTCTCTTTCTTTTTATCCTAAGTTTGCAAACATTGCATTAACTTGAGATCACTCAGTGCACTAAAGCCTTCGCATCGAGGGGTTTATCAATCTAACTAAAGAAACATACCACCAGAGTTTTGAACACGGTAAGATATTTATGGATGATGCAGGTAATTTGTTGAGAACAAAAGGATTTTTGCGAATGATATACGAGATTTTTGAAAAACTTAAATTTTTGAAGATAATTTGAATATTTTCCTGGAAAATAAAAGGATTTTTGCCAATGGAAGTCCATATTTTTAAAAGAGTGATACGCCCCACGTTTCGCATGACAGTTTTTGATAATGCATCGCTGCATCTTGCATCTTCTCTTGTAGACCTCAAGTGATTCAGTGATTTGCTCAGGCTTTTTAAGAAAATCCTCACGAAAGAAGGAACGGAGAACAAGGAAAAGAACAGTTTATATTTTAAAGTGTTGTACAGATCTGGTCTATTTCTTTAGGAAGACATTTTGCATGGTACTTTTAGGTATGCTTCTTTTTTTTATTTTTTGAGAACCTATTGCAAAGAAGCTTGGTACTCCTTCGACATACAAAAGGAGGAGCTTCAGTACCACATTAAAATCGTTCACTGTTGTTTTAAGCATGATAACATTTTCTTCTCAGAAAGATATCCTTTGGCTCTTGAAAACTTTAAATTTGAATACGTTTCCAAACTCATTTACAATTTTTCCCTATTGTTCTGCAAAAATCGGCTTCCTTCTTACATTGATTTTAAATCACATGGAATCCACTGCTAAGATTGCTCTCTGAAGTAAAATCCGATCGTTTCCTTCGTAAAAGATAGATTTTGATCCGTTTTTTCGTTTCTTTCGTCAATGACCAGATGATATGCGCGATTTTGAAAATTTCCTTTGTTTTTCCTCTGCGATGGCGCGGTGTGACCGAACGGGAAGTGCGAATCAGAATCGTTTGTACCATTGTGACTATGTTTGTACCAAGGGACCACAAATGGTTCAAATTACGCCCCCGAAGAGGTCTTGCAGTGGTGTATTTACATGAAGTACTTATATGCAATAAATTCGTCCCAGTCCGCGTGGGTGCACTGCAGTCTACCCTGGGTACCAGAGCCTAATACAGGGTAACTGCAGTCTAGTGCCCAGACAGAATTATTTTGTCCAGGCACAGATGCAAAGAAATCCAACATTGATAAAGCCAATAAAATGGACCTTGGAAGTGAAATTAGCCAGAAATTTAAGGTATGCTATAGTTCATATTGTTTATTGTCAGTATTTACATGTATATTTTGTATGTATGCAGCAGCATAAGCCTATGGTTACCGGCATGCAATTTGATGAAGGGCCTAATTTTTATGCAAAGCAACAACCTTCCCTGGTCTAAAAGGCCTAGCTCCAGCTAGCATAGCAGCCACTGACTTGGGAGCAAACTTCATTTTGGTTCACTTATGCCTTCGTATAGCTGTAAACTTTGCTACCCAACCAGGTGGAATTTACAATGAAACTTACCTTGCAAATTTTTGCATTGCAGGCATCAATCAAACGAAAGTTGAAAGACTGTGGAACATATATTGGTAAGTAAGGCTACATACTTTTCTATTCGTGGTTGAGCGTGACTGTTAGTGTGGTTCTTCATGTGAAGTGAATACACAGAATTTTTGTGAGTGTTTCAACTGGAAATTTGCACTGCTCATATAGCAAAATTTATCTCTCAAGGAAACTGAAAACACAAATTGCCCCCATAATGATGGAAAGAAAGTGACATGCATCAGACATGCCTTGTGCATGGTATGGAGTGGTCAACTGAACTGCTACAGATGCCAGAGCACAAAATGGTGCAAAAAAACTTGCTATTGTGCACAGGTCTAATTTTGTTTCTTTTGTCCACACACTGTCTCTTAGAAATGATCAAAAGACTTTAACAGTAATGTTGGTTTTGAAGAGCCTCAAGGACAAAAGTTATGACTTCTATGTTGTGGTCTTTCTGTGCCAGTGTGAAGGAGAGTGCCCAATCCCCAACATTTTTTCAATGACTGATGCAGTTGGCAATTGTATCACTGGCGCTCTAAGACAAAGCAGAAGTTTTTGCCCCAAAACTTTCCCATTGGTGGTGATCAATAGATAACTGTGCATGCACCCAGACTGTGCGTGCCCCCAGGTTAATGCATCTCTGGTGCATAGGGATGGTAGCACCACTTGGTGCACACATATATTGGTGCTCACTAATCATTGAAAATTTTGCAGTCCAATGGACAGAAGTCTTTCATTTTTTTATGGAAAAAAGTCTTACATTCAATCTAGCAATTGCCAGAAAATTGAAAAAGGAGTCCTGACATCTGGTTATGTGTAGTCAGAGATAAATATTTATTTTCATAGAGTTCTAACCCCCAGATCTTGCAAACCAAACCACCACAATTTTGCACAATTTTGTTTTTAGATATTCTTCCGTTCAAGAGGTCTATTTGTAACTCAAAAAAGTTAGCAATGAAATTGTTTTGCATAAGATGAATGAATTGACCAAATAAAATGATTTTGAATTTTGTTTGGTAACCAAGTGACTAATGCTATCATCTCCCTTATGCAGGTTAATGTACAGCCATGATTTAAAAACATGGGCTTTTCATAATGGACAGTCTTTCCAAAATTTACAGCAAAATGACCCAATGTGTTACTGAATGTACGTAAATGTTTTCAAATTGTATTAACAGATGATGAACTTCCAGAATATATCATGGTCATGATTGCAAACAAGAGGCAGCAGTATCAAATGAAAGATGACCTTTCTCTATTCCTTGGGGAAGAAACTGATAACTTTGTTGCATGGTAAGTTGAAAAACATTTTTCTCCAATGTATTCATGCAGTACCACACAAGGCTGTGATCCCAAAAATTCAAAAAGAAACTCTCATTCCAACTAACAAGCCAGTTCTGGTCTTTTATATGGTCAGACTTGACAATTTGCATATGCAATCTGATGGGTTTGTTATGCCCTAATGACATATTTCTCCTTTAAAAACCCTGTTTTCTTTCATTGGAAACATGCAATGAATTTGTGATTACTGACTTTGGTTTGACCTATCCAACAAATAAGATGTTATCAGCATTGACTTTTCTTTCACAAAATGTTAATTCTTGTTATATATTCAACAAAGTACCCATCCAAAGTTTTGTGACAAAATATTTGTTTTATATCGTAGGTTGTTCCAAATGCTGGAAAAATTGCAAAGTGCTACTCAAGGTATAATGCACAAAAAATTAAAAATAGCTTTGCAGTGTTTTAAACATTTTTGGATCAGCTAATATGGAGCCATTGTCAATATTGGTTTTCGTTTGTACTTTGAGAAGAGTATGCATAGTTTTATTTAAGAAATGACATTTTTAGAAACTTGCTGAAATCTTTTGATTATTTTATTCAAATGTCAATTTGAAGTCATTTGACTTATTAATACTTAAACATTATGATCCATTTTGTAAATTAATCATCAAAAATTTTGAAAGATATACCTTAATTCTTCATTCAATCAGTTTTTAGTTAATTCATCTTATTGCAATGTATTTGATTGTGCCATGATTTGTTTAGAATTGTATGTACTGTAGGATGGATTAATAATTAACTGAAACTAAATCTTAATCATAGATGAGCCAACAGAAGACAACCAATCAAAGACTTTGGCAAAAGAAAGTAATATCAATCTGCAAATAGACCCAAAATCAATCGAGACTGGGGCCATTGTGATAAAATCAGAACCCCCAGACAGTGAAGTTGAAATTGAACAGCTTGAAAATGTGGAAATAGACAACATTGAACAAACGGTGGTTGCTGAAGAATGTTCAAATAAAAGGCCTGCTGTAGAAAATATAGAAAAACATTCAGAAATTGAAGAGAGGAGAGATTCTGGGGATAAAGGTATGAGGAAGGTGGAGAAGGATAGAAATAAAGTCGACAAAGTTATGAACAAAGAGGAAGAGGAAAAGTCACAAGAGAGTTACAGAAGGAAACACAGAAAACGGCAAAAAAGTCCATCTCCTTCAAATATCACCATTGTTGCCTCAGAAGAAGATAAACGACATGAGAGAACAGAAAGAGGTGAATTCATATTCCCTTCTTAGAAGTGATTAATATGAAGTTGTTTTTGGATCTTTTGAAACTTCTTTGAATTTACTGTGAAGTAGTCCCTTGTTACGATTTAGAAAATATTTTGCATTGCTTACCATAAGTTATGATTTATAATGAAGCAACAAATGAAGTGTCAGGTGAGTTGGCTATATTTTCAAAATTGTTTATTTGTTGTATGTTGTTATTGGAAAGAAGCTTATGGTTTGTCCCAAACAGTTGAGTATTTGAAAGTAATTTTTTGGTGATTTGCTGTAACAAGTGTCAAGCTTAAGTATCCAATAAATGATTTCATTATGCACTGTTTCGTAAAGCTTTTATGTTGCCATATAAGACTGATGGTAGACATTTATTATTCACTCATGTGATTTCTCTGAAGCGGACAGTCACATAGATTAGTGCAGTTTTCCTTTGAAGTCATCAATGTGCAGTTCTTGTATAACATAACATGGAAAACAAAGGGATTTGAAGACCATCGCTCTTGGCGTTGAAGGGCAAATGATGAAGTGAGGCTGAGATTTGTATGTAAAGCCACATAAAAGCATTAACTTCTGTTCAAATTTTTATATCTGCATTCCAGAAAGATCAAAAATAAGAAAATTGTCAACATCACCATCATGGAGTAAAGAGAAAGTAGAGTATTCAGATGAGGAGACAAGCACAGAGCCCCCAAAGCAGATTTCCAGCAAGATCACAATCCAGAAAATAAGGTTGGTTAAAACTCTTTCATTATACTGTGTGTTCCAAAAATACTTCTGTTTGAAAAATCTCCAAAATAGACCTTTCCCCATTTGAGGAAGGGACTGAGGAGAGCACGGCCCATTCTGGCAGCCCTGGAAACAGTGGAAGATAAGGGGAATCCCCCTGGCGCTTGCTTCAATTTTCCAGCAAACTCGACTTACTTTTTATTTGGCTGCACTTTTGAAGAGTTGCACGATACTTGTTTAGTCTGGCATATGTTTTCTCTGGATAATTTAGCCATCTGTTCATCCTATCACTCATTTGTTGGTGTATTGTGAGCAGGTATTTGTCCTCAGCTTTGGAGCAGCTCAGTTTAGACCCAAGTGATCAATAGCCATAACTATAACCATAGCTTTGAACTTGAGTGAACACATGCAATAAAGTGACTCAAAATGCAGTCACAAATTGGCCAAAGGATGGTGAAAAGGCCTAAATAGTTCAGAGAAAACACTTACCATACCAAATGAGTATCATGCAACTCTTAAAAAGTGCAAATAAATCGAATATAGCTTGAGTTTGTATTGCAGGGAGATGCAACCGAGGGGATTTCTCTTATGTCCTGCTGTTGCCAAGGCTGTCAGAATGGGCCGCACTCTCCTCAGTTATGTTATCGAAATTGCAAAAAGGTCTATTTGACTGCATAGCTGATCTTTGATTTCTTCTAATGCAGATCAATGCCCAAAATTAGTATCTCAAATATACCTGTGTGCTTGATTTTATAATCAGCAAATATATCTCTTTTTAGGGTTGCCTGGCTTCGTAATCATACTGTAAATAGCTCTGTTGATTTCTAGATAAATTTGTTTGATGTTTTAAGCTTATAGTTTGGTCATAAATTAAGCTTCTAGTTTGGTCGGCAAACTTTCGATGTAGAATTGAAGGATAATGAAAAAATCTCAACATAATGGCTGTACTGCATAATTTACGACGTTGCCTGAAAGCGTTTAGCTCAGAATAATGTTATATTATATCTAGATTAATTTTCCAGTCAAGAGACATTTGTTTTTGAATAAACTTTGAAGGGAACGGAAGTAAACGTCGATTTTCATGTCATGTGCAGTTAAAATGGTCATTTTTTACTGCATTGCATCTTTCATTACATCAAATTTAGGCCGAGTCTGCCCAGATCTCGACAAGCAACGGGCTTACTGATTCAAAGAGCAATTAAAGAGGCAAATCAGTCCGTTACTACGATCCCACGAAAACGTTCAGAAAGTCAAGAGCAGATAGAGGCTATACCTTCCCTGTTAGAGGCTAGCACTGAGAGACGAGTGCAGCTGAAACGAAGCAAGGCCAAAGACCCTGTTGGTGAAGCAGCTACATCAAGAGCTTTTGAAAAAGAGGCAAGAGAATCTGGAGACGAGGCACACACGTCAGTAACAGTTAGTAAAAAGAGAAAAGTCGGAGCTCAGGTATTTTACTTTCCTTATCATTCTTTTTATTTCAGTTTAGTATATTTCTAAAGTATTTATACAGGGTAACAATACAGTAAGAGTTTGTGATTTACAAGTGGCCTTATTGAAAAGAAAATTATAAAAAGCTACATACGATATTTACCATTTTCGAAAAGACACTGAATAAAGTCATATGAATGCAAAGGAAAAGGAAAATAAAAGATCATTAAAGAAGGCACTGGCAGAATCAATTATTTGAAAGAAGTCGTGCGGCCATATGGTTGGTAGCAACTCTAGCCCCCCCCCCCCAAGCTGTTCTGGGCATCTATACTGGAAGACACACTGCAACGGCAATCTTCTTTAACGACAAAGAATAAGCTCATTCCAGACTAAAAGGAGATCAGACATTTTACTTTTACGTGCGGCTATATTAAGCGATGAATACACAAAACATCGTCAAAAATAGTATATATAGCCCAGAGCTTATTAAACGAAACGTTTTCAGGCGTAACTCTTCATCATTATCGAAAAAAAGTACGTAAAAATGTAAGAGGCAGGTAAAGAACTATTTATGGAATGCGACGTGAAAAGAGAGTGAGATTTGGAGAGGAAAACTTAGTGGAAGATGACAAGATGATATTACCGTTGTCGTTGCGTACCCCATGGCCGGTCATGAACACTCCTGTAAAGTTATCCCCAGCTAATGATAGATAAGTCTAGAAACCTCTTCTCAGAAAAGAGATACTTCTGAGGAGAAGATTGAAGAGGAATGGGACGATAAGGGGTCTGCCTTTCTGCAAAGGGCGTTCCTTGAAAGTTCCAAGAATTGACTGCAATTTATGTTTCATCGGGCAATCACACGGATCGCTTTCTAAACTGGATGTGCTTATTTTTTACACCTATCACGTTAGAGTCGATTCGCTGGCCCTCCACACGCTACCAGGCCAAGAAAAAGTAGCGCTCAAGGCAGCATAAGGTCAAGTTTCTGAAATAACGCTTAGCGTGTAGCAAATTCTCAGTTGTTAAGTTTTATGAAGGTAACTTAGATTGTTGATTTATTTGGAAAAGAATTGAAATAATCAGCTAAAAGCAGCTCAAGATAATCAGATTATGGTTGATGCAAGAGACTTGAGATGGATGATATATTTATTATCAAGAGATGATCTTCTTTCGTTGTTTATCATTGAGCAGTTGTTGGTTTCTTTCACAGTTAATAACGAAATTTTGAAATTCTTGGACATTTCACTTCCGTGGTACTTGGTACTTCCTTGATAAAACACGGAACTGCTTTATTTTCGCACGGAAAATGGAGTTGCGAGAAAACGTAACATGAAAAAGGGAAAATAACGTTGATTGTGAAACCGGGAAATAGCGGTCTGGCACGTTTGAAAATGGAAGTATTTTATTTTGGATTCGGGAAATATGTTTAAAAATGTCTAATTGTAGCAAGCAAGATATGCTCTCATGCAACAGAAGTTTGCTTTTTTCAAATTCAGAAAATGGAAAAACATCACTAACTTTAACAGAAAACGAACCGAGACATCCTCCACTTCCGAAGGTTCATGCGGAACCAGAGTTTAAGTTTATCATTGGTTGTTCAAGATGATAGCATGGTGGTTAATATCTGTCATGTATCTGTAACCAGCTCTTTAAAATGAGCTGACATAATTAGTTGGATGTTTAGATTTGTAATCTATTGTACATAATTTCATGAGAATGATAATGCATTCAACCTGTCTGCCTGTCATGTGAAACAACTTGTAGTCAGTACTTGGAATTGTGGTATGTTTCTCATTAAGAGTTGGCAAGAGAATATTGTATTTCCCTTGAAGACCCGTTGCTACCCATGATCCTTTGTGAATTGTGATGCCAAATCGACTCTTCTTCTACTTCTACGCTATTAGAGTGTACAAAAAAAGGGAAAGGAAAATACCCATGACAATAGGACACGCCCGTACCACTTGCAGGCTTGGATGAAAGTCCTTTCTGGCGAAGGTTTCATGATTCACAATGGAACTTTTCCACTTGTTTAATTTTTTGAAGCAGTGTCTCGATTGAAACTATTTTGAATCTTGAAAAAAGGATTACGTATGAAAAAGAATAGAGATTTGTTTGAAATTGGCCAATCAAAAAGCCAATGAAAGCTGATTAAGATGTTATCGTATGGTCAACAGAAAGGGCCCAGAGGTGTCCTGTTTTCTGAAGCGAGACAAGATTTTTCATCCAAGCTCTCAAAGCAAGCCCGTCACTGACTTGCTGCATATCAATAATCGTTCCTGTTGCGCAATTGACATTATTTTGACTGTGCAATAAGATTAAGACCATGTAACAAGATTACGCAATCTGAACGATTTGAAGATCTTTGAGCATTCAACTATGGATTAAATACACACAGCATTGTATACCCCTGCTTCCAAGCAACTCAAAAATGGAAACCATAGGGTGAGAGAGGATTTGCTTAAATAAGATCTGGCATGAATGACTGTGCCAGAATTAGGTATTATCTACTTTGCCTACTATTGTGCTTTTACCAAATCCAGATAAAGCTATTCCAGTCTGCCCCTTTGAAGTACTTAAATTCGAGCTTAGATTTGTAGTGTGGTAGTCCTTCTCTGTAGAAATACTTTTGTTTCATACCTTTTTGTGACGAAGCACGTCCAGATTATCGATTGATATGACGCGTTTCCCTTCTTTTCTGTACTTGGCAGACAGCCATCTTTTACCCTCAAATACCTATGTTGTTCTTTGGTAGCCCAAAAATAGCTACTTCATTTGTAGTGCTACTTGGCAGAGAGTACTGGTACTTATTAAAGGGTTTGTGCAAGGATATAAGCCTGCATTTGCACACGGCAGAAAAATCTAAAAATAGCCCATTGAAATTGATGGCCCACAAGTGTTGTGAATCATTGATAGCTAAAGAAAACAATGCTGTGTTTGCCCATTTTCTTTGTTCTATTTATAGAGCAGCCTATTTACCATTGTACACTCCCTTTAATCAAGATGACCGTCAAGACGGGGGGGGTAGCCAGAGTAGTCACCAGGGGGCGTGGGGCTTTTTAGGGGGCCCGGTTTAGAGTTTCCCATTATATTACTCCTAGTACATATTTCTCTGATAGTATGACCAGACCTGTTCCCGTCGGAGTAACTTTGTCAAGCCTCCAAAAATTCCTTACTTCCTTGAGCAAAACTCGACCAGTGTAGCCATAAGAGTTGCCAGTGAGAAAACGATTTGACAGCTTTTTTGAAGAAGCTTTCAAAAGTTTGACAAGGAACTCGTCCTGAAAATGTAAATTTGCTCACCTGGTGGCTGTCACAGAAACACAAGAACTTGAATTGTTTGCTGTTTACTGTTTGTTAGTTTATTCTGCTTTCATGAAAGTATATGTTTCAGTCAGTTACTTTGCAACACATTATCGCCACTGGAAGTATCCTTGACGGGAAAGATTTCTTCCATAGCAGAAACTACCAGGGAATTTCCTGTGAGTACGTAGTGCTCGCGTTCGCAGCCTCTTTTTGTCACCCAGAAAACACGCAGTTCCACTCCCGAACTCTCGCACTGTATCATGCTCTAACACTCTGATTCCTAAAGCCTCTGTCCTTAACAACCTCCCTGGCTCTTGTCTTCCCCCACTTACAATTTACAAGCTTTCAAATGCTCAATAAACTCCCTCTCTTGATCTTACCTCTCTGCTCCAGTTCTCATAAGAATAATTCCGTTTTTCATACCCCCTCCGTACATTGTGCGTCATTTTTCGTCTCCACTCTCCTACAGTGGATAGAATTTCGGTGCTCCCTCCCAAATATGTTCCACCCCCCCCCTGCATGATTTAATGACCAGTCCCTTAACGGCCCTCAACTGTATTCGTGCACAACTCGTAGTTGAGCTGATACCTCGCGTGTTGCGTGCACAATATAGAGATGGAACTGTCAGTCCACCATTATTTTCTCTCAGCATCATATTCTTTCAAATCTGCTAAAGGGACATTGAGTTGCGGCTATAAATAGGCTAGGGAAGCAACAGCACGCCCATTATTTCTTTAGCTAACGTGCTAAAGTTATCAAAACACAATAGACTATATTTTAAGTTGGTCAAGATCAGCTTTTAGCCTGTCAGTGTCCTTCAAGACTTCGTTCAGAGCATGAAATCCCACCTGACCATGTGACCTACGGTCGCAGAAGATTTTCAGTTCCCAAATTTCTCAAAATATAGCTCTTTTCGTGTATTATGCAATTGTTTCTCTTTTTGATGATAAAAGTTACTAAAAAAATAAAGCAAGTTTCCAAACATAGATTGTATCTCAGTTTTTAAGAATATTTCATTCAACAAGGATGAGATAGGTGGAGAACTTGATTTTTCCTCATGCTCCTTAGAACTCATAAATAATCTTGCTGATGGGTTTCCAACTTGATCAGCTCCAAATTCCCTCCAAATTCTGTTTTTCACGCATTTCTTTTGCATTTATAGAATACCGGCTACACGGTACGTTCATTGCCAGTTGTTGGAACACTACCTCTTTTAAAAGAATGCTTGGTATTTTCACTTTTCTGTTCTTGTAGGAAGTTTAAGCATTATTTTTGTTTGGTCGCAGGAAAGGAAAATATTGTTCATACCCTGACCACGTTTACACTGGACCGATACAGTTTGGATCTGCTACAAAGTTGGTACGGTTCAAGAGCTTTGACATTGCTCCAAGGCAATACTATTTTTAGATAGGAAGTTGACTTGCCACAAGTCTTCGTTTCCTTCATTTTCGCATGATGTGCAAATCGCACGTGGCGCGGTACGAACGTGCGATTTGCACATCATGCGAAAATGAAGGAAACGAAGACTTGTGGCAAGTCAAGATAGGAAGAAGAAAATGTTACTGATTAGCAAGAACTGTGTAAACGAGAGATTGATCCTGTGCACTTTGGTCATTGATTCATAGTTGTACTGTACAATGCACATTAGATGTAAAATAATCATAAAAATAGAGAAAAATGTTCATAGAACTTGGGTAAATGTTTTGAAATGCTCATGTTCATATACACGAACCTATCCGACTATAAAATCTATATTGAATACACAATACAATTGAAAATATAATAAAAATTGAATTTGATGCAAATCCTGATACAGATCAGTCTTTTGTGGCTTTGTTCTTCCAACGATTCCGACTCAAGAAATTTTGCGATTCAAGACCTGTACAATAGTTATTTACATTTTCTTCCGTGCCCATTTTGCCCCATTCTTATCCAGTTTACTTGTGCCAGCCCCCATCAACATTTTTAGATTTACTATCGACGTTCTTTCTTCAAGTCCGCTTCATAAATTGTTTCTGCATTTCGTTACCATCTGATGTTGCAGGTCTTTCGTTTATTTCTGGTATAATGTTCAATCTAAGGTCTATCAGACTGTCAGAAAAATGTTTCCTCAAATTTGGCCTTTTGTTGGCATATGCTCTCTTGACTGAACCAAGATTCTGCACTTTTTGTGTTTCACATTTCCCTGTTTCGTTTGTTCTTTCGCTCAAATTTGACTGTTTCGAATATTCATGTCTGTTTTCAAGCAGTTTAGGACGAACTGAAGGAGTTCTTTCTATTTCAGTAGGAGAACTTTTGATCGTCGTCTGTCTACAGCCTTTCAACCATGAATAAATGAATCTATCTTTCGATTGTTTCTCCTCAATTTTTCTGGAATCATTTATTGCTTCATCAATTGATAACATATCAAAACCATTTGTGTGATGTGAAACTGAAGCGTTCGAATTCGATCTTGTAATAGGCGTTGGTGCTCGAGCGATGCCCTCATTCTTCTTTACCGGTGTCTCTATCTTTGGTAGGTAACCAAGCTGGTAAAACTCTCTGCTTCCTTCTCTCATTGGAGTCGATGAAGTGGAATCAAATTGTTTCTCTTGCCAGCAAATTTTAGGCAGTGAAATCCTTTTCTTCATATTGTTTTCTGGCGGTCGCTGTTCATCATCAACTTTGGAACCATTGTTTTGAAAATTGTCAGGAGCCATTCTATGTTCTTCCAAGTCCAAAATTGTTCTGAAGCTCTGCAATCCGTTGTTGTTTCTTTCCATCCACGCCGGTATGATTCAGCAGAATCTATCCACCTTCTATTTTTATCTGAATACGTATTTATGGTAAAAAAAACTTGTGTACCTTATTATTTCTTATCTGGCAAACGTAGGAAGACTTTGAATCATAAACCAATTTGCAATATTTGAACAGATCTAGACTGACAAGCATTGCCTGCTGTCTGTCCAACGAAATACCATGTATTCACTCACAGAAATACTTTATTGTGCCCACATCTGATGAATGATTGTGCACGCTTTATGCACTATGGCTTGCAAAAGAACGTTTGACGTAAAGTACCTCACGACATTGATTTTAATGGATTTTGACTCGTGACGTATACCCTTTGTTACTTTGCACCAAGAGGATAAAGGCCATGTATTCTAAAGATTGTATAGAACAATCTGCTTTTATCTGGAAATTCGTCAATTTCCAAAGGGTTAGGCACGCACCTTTATGACCAATTAACATTTGTTGGCCGAAAAAATGCCCGGTGTGATGATTCAGACGACATGTAGGGAGTGTTATGTTATAGTTTTGTTTTTTCTTTTCAGAAATAACTTTTTATTTTCTGATGCAAGGACCAAATCTTCTCTGCATAAGGTTTCGAAAAACATCGCGCAATCGAGGAACTCTTTTTATCATAGTTCTTAATGGTACAAGTGATTTAGATGCTAATTTTTCAAATTTGTCCTCACGCTTTTCGTTGTTGCTCGCTTTATTTTGACACTGTTCTGTTTGCAGGAATTTCTATATCTTCTGACTGAAGAAAAGTGAGCAGTCAAAGGAGTGTTATTCTTCTAAGTTATGTTGAGTTTCAAGGATTCATTCTATCTTCTTCCAAGTTTTAAATGATGAAGGGACATGTTCTGCTCACAACAAAAGACATCTGCACGTTTATTTATTTGGATCTTGTACTTTTCACCGAGCGCACAACCACTACAGTTACGTGTAAAAGAGGCAGATTACTTCCCTTATCTGCAATGGTGACACTTTTCTGAAAACATGAAGCCTGCGTTGCTTCTCAGTTTTCGTCACGCGATACCAATTCTATTTGCTTTGTATCGACTGTTTATTTCCTTGACCAAAACAAGGAGTAATTTCTTTCTATGGAGACGCACTGTTCAGAACATGCCACTTTTCTGAATAACAGGAACCCTGCGTTGCTTCTCAGTTTCTTCACGCCATCCAAATTTACGTGGTATTTGCGTTGTGGATAGTTTCTTCCTTGTCCACAGCAATGTATGATTCATTTGTTATAGTGACGCATTAGTCATGCTTTTTAATGGACAATACCTAAAATTGTACGTGCATGAAATTTCAACTTTGATAGCGGAAAATACTATGTCTTTCACCGTCGTTTTCAGTCATCATTTACTTTCATACCGCTTGTCGTAATATGCTCTTGTCTGTAATCCTGTAATGACTACAGAATTCGTTTTGGCCTGGTTTTGCCAACAAACTGCTTTGTTTTACCTCTAAATTTCTTTGGCAGCTCTGCTCATTTGTATCTTTACCTTGCTGTCGTGTTTTTGCTTCTTTGTTTATGTGTGAGGTTCTGATGAAATTATATCCAAGCAAAACAAACAATGAATTTCGAACAATGCTTATTTTTTTTTGTTAGATCAGTTTGTTATGTTGTCTAAATCACATGACCTATTGCTGTTACCCTGTTGTAATCCAGGGTTATAGGAAGGCCCCTAAGTCATATTGTTATTGTTCTAAGGACAGTTCGAAACATTTCAACAAAGTTAAAATAGTTTTGAACTGTTTTCTTTTAGCTTTTGAATTATCACAATTTTTACGTAAAGTACCGTCGAGAAGTTGAATTTTTTTTGGTTTGATGATTAATTCGAATCGCAGGAAAGAATGAAGATTTGAAGGAAATCATGAACTCAAAAAAGAGATACCAGCTCATGCGCCTTTTCTACTTCGAGTTTATGGAATGAGATGTAAGGCACCTTCATACGCTGTGCTTGTGGTCTTTGCTTGAAAGAGGTAAACAAGAAGGACAGGCACAAATGCCGAATGCCAATATGTTTTGAAGAATAACTGGCTTGTTCGAGGAAAAATGAAATATTTCCATGGAGTAATACAGAACGTTATCTCTCTTATTGTTTCATAAAATGAGTTTTGGAGTGAAGCAGATTACCAATATGAAAATGACAATGAATTTGCCTTTGTCTTCATGTAATCTTAGTGTGGTTTCTCCTTTCTTCAAAAATAAATGCATTAAATTTCATTCAAACACAAAACATTATGCTGATCTGATTACCCAAAACTTGGTATCAGATTTCTCAAAAATGCTTTGCCTGGTTTCCCTGTGGTTTGCACTCGTTAAAGAACAAGCGAAGATTGCATGATGTGATCTAAAAATAGAGCAAAAGAGAAAGCCATGCGCCATTTATTGTTCTTTTGTTGGGTTATTTATGGAAAGTAATTATTCCCTCTATTGTGAGGCAAGAGTTGGCCTGCTTGCGGCTATCCGGAAAAAGAACCTGAAGTGAACGAAAGATAACTAGATACAGTTTGTAGAATTTTATTATGTCTACAAAGGTGATAGAATCTCTTACGCCATTCGACCGAACCTCGCGTAAACAAATGTATCAAAGTATCGCTCGATCCTTATTGACTAAACTCATCCACATTCAATTGAAGAATGGCTATATTATCTTTGATGACATTTGTGATGCCTGTGTGACTTGTCTTTGAGCAATGATGCCATGGAGGATTTTGATGCAAAACTGCAACTTTATAGTCCCAAGAAATAAGTTGAATCAGCCCAAGCGTAAATAAATTGTTTGCAAAAATTATTTAAACATGTCAACAGAACTAAGGATTTTGTTGTTTCCTGAGGATCAAGTTGAAGCCAAATTTCATCCGCATTCTTTCGACTTAATATGAACGAAATCGGTATCTTTGTCGAAAGTTTCACAGTACAACGGAAAAAATTAGAGAGTTTTTTGATGCTTCGTTTTGAGAAAAATTGAATAGCTGTGCAGGCAGATCAACGGAATAGCTCTTCTCCAGGTGTTATAATGCATGCATGATACCGCCAACTGATACCCTTTTACTAATGTGAATACGTCGTCTTATTCCATCAAACCTTTGTTTTTTGTTTTGTTGCGTTAAAGTTAGTTGACGGATAGAGCATACCTTGCACGCCTACCATCTCTTTTTGGCAGCAAAGAGTGTTTGAAAATTTGGACTCTGGAAAGTTGGAAAATTTGGACTCTAGAATGGCTCACAGAAAGGCGTCAGTGACCATGTTGACGTTTGCTTGTTTATTATCGGACTGCCAAGCAAGCTTAAATATTTGTGACATTTCTGCAAAGAGGAACTTTCCGAACTTAAAGGGTCCGTTTCATCCAGCATTCCTTGCACGTGTCGTCTCTTGGTTTGCCTTTGTTGTCGCCATTTTCATGGGCCATGAAAATGGCGACAAACAAAGGTTAGCCAAGAGACGACACGTGCAAGGAATGCTGGATGAAACAGACCCTTTAACTTTGTCCCATTCCTTTGTTTCCTGTCCTTCTTGTTTCTTTCACTCCTAGCTGTTAAAATAAGCCTTGTTGGGGGAGACGAGATATGCTTTGTCCGAGGAAATTAATTTGGCCCCCCGTGCAGTGGGTTATCGCTCTGGCACAGTAGCGTTTTGGGGGTTGAAGCTCTGACGGGCGCACGGGGGGCACATTAGTTCCTCGGAAAAAGCGTATCTCGTCTGCCTAACAAAGCTGGTCTGTGAATTACGGACCACGGAGCCATGGACCACGGAATAGCGGAACTATAATAAAGAAAAACATTACAGAAACCTCGCGGAGGAGAGTAGGTCTGGTCTGTGACATGCTTTCGAAAACTGTAAACACTGATCACCATTTTCCTCTCATTTCAGGATGATGGAATCGAGGTTGAAGTTGCAGATAACGAATTCCAAGAAGAAGAAGAAACGGAAGAAAAAGGAAGATCAGATAGACGGACTGTGATTTTACATCGAACTTATGATCGAAAACAGGAAACAGGAAGTGAAACGAGAGTGAACAATAAATCGAACAGGAAAGAGGAAGAGAAAAGAACTGTACAAGAAGATGTTAACATTAAACGAGTTGAAAATGAAACTGAGGAACAAAAAGTACAAATTGTGAACAGTGAAGACTATAAAGAAAAGTCGAAATTAAAACATGATAAAGATGAAAAGTATAGAAGGGAAAGAAGGAGACACAGAAATAAAAGAGAAAAATCTAACCATAAGTATGAAATTGTTTTATTGGTGAGATTTTGTGTTATGAAAAAGCAACAGACATTTTAGCTATTCTAAGAAAAACTGCTTACTAGCAGTTTTGTTATTTTTCTGGGTTTAAAAGATGAGCAATTTACCAGAAATAGTTATATCGAAGTTTGCCTTATACTGATAGATTTACTACATTTTAATGTTGAATGTTAGCCGCTTCTTTTATTCCACAGCCCCCCCACAACGTTTTAATTCGTTTTACTCTCCCGGTAGTTTTCAAATTAAAAATAGATGTCCAATTACCGCTGCTAGCACCTTACCTGTTTCTTACCTATAATTTCAAGCTTTTTGATAGAGATTTAATTTCTTTTTATAGGGAGAAGCGGAGAAACAGTCCTCAGTTTGTAGTAACTTTACATGGAGGCTCACATGAGCAAGCAAGTGATAAAAGGCAACGGAGGTATCATTCTTCAAGGCGTGCCCATTCCTCAAGTGAAGATGACTCCATATTCATTGACCTAAATCCTAATAAACCAATGGAAATATTAGAATCAGCTCAGAAAGAAATCGACAAAATGGCGCTCAAACTAGACTTAATGCAAAACGTTTTGCCACCATCAAATATCGACCCTATAAGCTCCTTTTTAACTAACAGCTCGATTAGTTTACCCCCGTTATCTGGCACAATCACATCAATTACTACACCAGCTTTCCAAGAAACTTTACCAATAATTCCGGGGGAGTTGAACACTAGAATTCTACCGAATAGTATTTACGCCCGTCAGCATTCGATTGCAGGAGTTTTACCGGTACCTTCACCTGTAATTGTGATGCAAAATGCCCTGGAACAGCGGAGGAGCCCTAGAGCGAGATCGTCAAGCAGGGAAGTCATCGTGTCAGTTGGAAGTGAGGGAAAAGAGGACGCAAACGAAGACCAAGGTGATTTTTATTCCAGCTAAAATCTAAGTTTTGACACCAGTTAGCTATTCTGCGAAGGAGTCGGGATTGAGTGACATTTTGTACATTTTTATATGGCCGGTTCGATTAAATGGCGTTTGGCCTTAAATATGCCATTGTGCACATTTGAAAATTCGACAAAATGTGTCAAATATCGTTCGATTCCGATTCTGTTTTAGAACAGCAAAAAAATTTATTCACTGACGCTGAAAGAAAGAAGCAGCTTTTTGCCGCAACTTCATTCTGTAGAGATATGATTGCGATTCCCTTGTCTCACGTGATAGTGCCATGTTGTTTTAAAATTTCGCACGATGCCGGCACGTTTTGAAACGGTGAAGATTGTGACGGTAGCAAAATTTGAGATAGGTGAAGGTGAAGGTGAAGTTGGGTTTTTCAGCGCAAAGCGCTGGGATGGCAGAAATAGAGCAGGCCTAATCGAGTTCGCGACTCCTTGTCATGACGCTCAAGTAGCGGGGTCCTACCGGGTTTCGAACCCACTCCGCCTGGCTATTCTGGCTGCAAAGTCAGAGGATTACACCATTGCGCCACAACACCTTCACACTAGCGTTCACACAATGCCAGGACAATTCGAAAACGATAGGAAACTTGGCGGTAAAAAAGGCCGTTGCAAGACTTTGATGCCAAAAAAAGGTGCATCTTTACCATAAGAATCGATAAAATGTTCTTTTTCTTTATTTTCAAGTGTTCATACAATGCCTTTTCCAATATCTCCAAAATATGCCAGTTGGAGTTCCGTTATCAAAATCTACTATTTTCAAACTCTGCCGGAAAAAAATGTGCCGTTTTCGTGTGAACGGTAGGCCTATCCGTCACATTTTTCACCGTTTCCAAAATGTGCCGGCATCGTAGACGCAGTCTTAGTTTTGCCATGTGTTGGACTGTGTGCTTTTATGCCCAGAGTAGCAGTTTTCTGAACTGTCAACTGAGCAATTTGTGAAGAAAGCTTTCGATAATTGATCGGACGCTTTGCTCCGAAATGCTTACCATTTGCCATAGTCTCACAGTCGTCGTTCTTTTCATCTATTCTATTTCTAATTCTTTATACACCGAGACCCTTCAGCAACAAAATAACTTTAGCTAAAAAACATAAATCTAATTACAATCATTGTTAAAACAAAAAAAGAAAACTACTGCTGATCTTCCAGGGGGCCGTGTTTGCATTGGTTTCAGCTCATCAAATGACTTTTCATCTGCTTACGCTCTGCGGTGAATTCACTATTGGGAATCTGTTTAGGTTGCAAGTCCTAGACTAATCTTACGGTTTTTCCTTCATGACAGCTGTCCCATGTTAGAAATCATGTCAATTAATTTCATTTTGAAAACCTTAATGATCAGAATTCACGTATTCCATGCAAAATTGTTCACCTTCCATGTAGCTAGGCCCTCGTTAAAGGCCCGTTGCTAACCACGATCCTTTGGGCGCCGACTGAAAAGCGAGACACTCCTGTGGTATTTCCTTCCAAGCATCCATCCCTTAATGGGTCTTCAAATCTTTCAACCAGCATGCCGTGCACGTGTCATCTTTTGTTTGGGTTTTGTTGACATGTTCCTTTTGATTGAGTGGCTTGAAACAAACGTTAGCTTCTCTGCCAGACCTGTGTAAAATCTTTAATGTTTCGGAATCGAAAGGCTTTTCTTTAAAATCATGACCGTTATAACTTCTAAAATTTTAGACGAAAAATGGGATAATTTTCAAGGAAAGTTGTTTATGAATGTCTGCAATTTGGTATCAAGCATAAGTCCTTTCTTCGTCCGGTCTATGATTCAGAAATTTGATGATGTCACATTCTTTAAAGAGTTGAAATGTAAAAAAACATGCTACAACTTTGAAAATATTGAAGAATCAGACAGGCAATTCGATTGAAAGGTAGATGTAATGATGTAATGGCCATATACGCCAGCCAAGACATGATAGCGATGCAAGTAGCAGGTGTCTCAGTGGCCTTGTGACCCAAACCATTAAAACCCAATGACAAAAGTAGAAACGAGGCATTTACTACATCATGTTATCATTTTTACGTCATAGATATCGTTGAAGATGAGGAAGAACAAAGTGACACGTTTTTAATGAGATGCAAATTTTGGCCCAATTGCCGAAATGAAGGCTGTTCATATGTACACCCAACGAAACCTTGCAGGTATAACTTCTTTGCATTGAGGGAAAATCTAACTTTACTGTGCCCTAAACTGATGAAACGCAAAAAACTTCGGATGTAAAGATTTTCGGACATTTCAAAGGTCCGAAAACATTAGTCTCCAAAATTTTTGGGTGGATATATTGCATGTATTCCCATACATCTCAGAATTGAACACAAAGTTCTAACTCTAGTTTTTAAGGCATTGAAAGGCACGACTCTTCAATACCTTAAAGATATCCTGAAACTTAGTAAAATTATGAGACTTTTAAGATCAAACAATGTGTACATGAAACTAGATATTCCCAAAGAAAAGAGAGAATCATTTGCAAACAGATCATCAGCGAAATGTGTCCACGACTGTGGAATGACATTCCTAATGAATTAAAATAATGCGTTGATATTGAAACATTTTAAGGAAAATTTAAAGACATTTCTTTTTATTAAGTTTTAAATTGGACGTTCTAGATTTTTAGAAACTTTTAGGAACTGTGAAGCGCACTTGAAGATCAAAACTGCGCAAAATTAAGTAATTTATTTGTATTTGTTATGTATTGCAAAATTTCATCTGAATATGAAAAAATATTATAATCTACCACAAATCTGTTTTCTACACCTTCCATGCCAGGTTCAACTTTTTTCAAAAGTTAGTAAAGAAGATTTTTTGTTTGTTTATGTCTGTTTATCATTCATTTTAAGTCAATCAGTTAAATGATAAGGGCCTTTTACATTGATATTCTTGTTTTCCCCATTCTAGGATGTTTCCTAATTGTAACTTCAAAGACAAATGCATATTCTTACATCCAATGTGCAAATTTGATAAAAGGTTTGTTGTCTATTTTTTGTCGTTGTTCCTGAACTGAAAACATTAATTTTCTGTCAAAAATTGATATGATTTAATTATTTGATTTTTAGATCCGCATCTTTCTAATTTACAGCATATAGGCCCATAGTATTCACGTCTTCCTAGAGCCAGATAATTCGAATTTGATAAAATGGCAGGTAAACTTTCCATCAGTCCCTGTTGTCTTCATTACCCCTCCCCCCCCCCCTACTTTTGATGAAACAGAATATGTAATGCAGTACAGAATGTATGTATACTCTTGGCAAAATCATTCTTGTTTTCAGCTTGCATTTTTTGGCATTTCAGGTGCGCAAATCTGACATGTCCATATACACACACTTCAAAGCAACGTGTTCCAATGACATTCGCTCCAAAAGGTTCGTCCATGTTCAAATCCTCTTTTTGACATTCATTGCAAAAACGAACGAATCGCAGGTGCTCTTTCGTAGTTTTGAGGTTTGTTGGATGATTATCCCGTATACATGATTGTAAATGGAATATTTATTATTTGATAGGAATCTTCTTGCATGCTTCTTTCTAATATCACGACAGACACTGAAGAAATCAAGTTTATGATGAACTCTTAGCTATTCTAAATGAGAATCTGAATCGAACGATATTTTGATTCATTTCATCGAATTTCATCGAATCAAGCCAACAAATTAATACAATGCTACATGAATATATATACAAGAAAAATAAGTCGATAAAATTACAAAATTCACAAAGTTCATATTAAAAATGGTGTAAAACTATAAAAAGCCGAGCCGAGGAATATACTGCCTGCAAAGTCTGCAGTCGCAGCCCTCATTGTTCCAATATTTGATTTTATTCTTAAATTGTTGCAGAGAATTTGATTCCTTAATTTCCTGTGGAAGAGAGTGCCAAATACGCTGCCCTCTGTATCGGACTGATTCAGTACCACAATTAACTGTATGTACCATAGGAAGTAAAAATTTGTAACAGTAAACCTAACTAAATCCACATTTTTTCATTTATATTTTAGCACGTGTCAAGCATGAGGCTTTCATGGATCCATTAACTCCAATTTGTAAATTCATTCCAAACTGTTCACGGACAAATTGTCAGTTTCGACATCCTGTGACGAAAGTAAGTCGTCTTAAATATTTTTTACCTGAATATTATCATATGACTGTTATGATATTGTTATCAAGTTCATTTCATCAGGGATTCAGTTACTTATGTTGGTAGAAAATTCATAAGGGAGTGGTCAGATTTGATTATCTAACTCCATGTTTTATTTCAACACACCGAAACATTTGTTCTTTGTATACTTCACGGAACAGACTTGCTTTATGAGCAGGGCCTGAGTAGAGAAATGAAAACTGTAGCTAATAAGAGGTAAGGTTATTTTCCCAAAACATTGACAAGCAAGAGCCGCTTAATGTTGGGTCAGTAGACCTTTATATCTGCTCTACAAAAGAATCCATCCAAATCGAACGAACGAACGAATTTTCAACACGATGCCGACAGATTTTGAAAACGGTGAAAAATGTGACGGCAGACGGCAGCAAAATTTGAGCTAGCGTTCACTCGATACCGGCACATTTGAAAACGGTATGAAATTTGACAGTAACAAACTTTTTGCAGTCTCTGCAAGAATTTGATGCCAATGAATGGGACTTGCATCTTAACAACTGATCAGCCTCGCTTTTGAAATCGTCGAAAAATGTACCGTTTTTATTGTTTTCGAGTGTTTACACGATGCTGTTTTCAAAATGTGCCGGCTAGACTTCCTTTTTCAAAATCTACTGTTTTCAGAATATGTCGGCAAAAACTGTGCCGTTTTCGTGTGTACGGGAGGCTTATCCGTCACATTTTTTAACCGTTTTCTAAATGTGCCGGATCGTGTGAACGAAATGTCAATCTCGAACCTTTCGTATAAAATGTATAAGAATATTGATTGGCCCAGCTCTTTTGTTGACCAGCTGAAATCTGTTTGAAGTGTAAATTTGAGGTTACAATCAAAGATGGGTATCTGTTGAACAAAGATAGCTAAGCATGACCGTGTGAACATTTTATTTATTCAGTGCAGAATTCATATCTTTGTGAGAATTTTAAAAGTGATCATTGTTTTCGTCAGGTGCGATAAATCAAGAGTTTCGTCAAATCTTATCCTTTTTCTCAGTGATGGAAAACTTCAATCTGCTCTAAACAATTTCTGATGATAGTTGCTAAGCCTGTGTCATGCAAAAACCTAAATTAAAAGCACAAGGAACGCTTTACAGTGAGCTTAATAGCAGTACAAACCCAAGCTTAATCAGTCATTCATATCAAAGTTCTCGTCATCCAAAAGGATTGTTCAAATCACAAAGCATACCGGATGAGCTGGTCAGAAAAAAGTTCCTTATCGCGAAAATTCAAAGCACCAACATGACTCGATGGATTGAGTAAAATTCTAGTTAAAGCTGAAAGACTAACTATTTTAGCTTGTTCTCAAGTTTTAATGAGCATTGAAAATATACGGTAAATGAAATTTACTTTACGAAATGCTTGAAAAGAGCCTAGATACTCGATCAAATCGTAAGGAATATCCTCACGCAGAGCTATACGCAAGGGCATTTGCACCTGTCGGAGGAGTTTATAGAAATAGATTTTCAAAACAAATAACAAAGTTTTTGAATTCCATGGCAATAAACATGCGGATGACATCTCTCAACCTTGAAAACTTATGTTTTTATTGTTCTGTACCAACCTCGTACTTAGACTCGATTACATGTCGTAGTTTCGCTTTTTGCCTGAACTGATATCGCTACAACTACGACTTATTCCCAAACGCTTGCAGAAATGGTAAAGCTCCGTACTGATTCTATTTGAAACCTTTCCGCTGTTCCACAAAAAGTTCGATTGAGCAGTGTTGGAGTCTCTATCACTATTGTGTACATTCGAACATTCTACAAAATGTATCAATCTGTCGTTCGATTCGCATTCTTTTTTAGAATGTAGCTATGGGCCTAAATCATCTGCTACTTTTTCCTCACAACCACTGGGTCTAAAATGCCTTGAAAATCAGTTTTCTAGAACTGCTGTACCATGAAATCAGGTGTCCGTACTTCGGTAAAGGATCATTCTTGCCACAAAAGCAAGACCTGCCTTGCTCTAAGCCACATGCTGATGGGTAGACGACGGGGCGACATAATCCTGTCGCCGATTGAAATTTTTTGCCGTTTTTACAGCTCTATGTCTATAAGGCCTTCAGTGTAGTGATAACAACAACAACAATTCTTCTCAATGAGATGAGCGTAGCGTAATTTGCGTAACTTGAGGGTCCTTATGGTAGTGAGGCTACCTCGTAACAAGTGACAATGAATATTTTCCGTAAACAGCAATGCTTACATTGACCCTGGAGCCTGTTAGGCTATTCTGCTATTTCATTGGCTCTTTTCGAAACAAAAGAAGTTTCTGACCTTCTAAACCTGGTATTCAGTCGAAATAAAGAATATCGAATGGCTTTGGTCACAATGAATGGTGCTCGAACCATGGAATAATATTTCGAAATGTCGAATATGGGATTCGAAAGGAACTGCTGTTTGTCAAATTATATTCCGGTCAAATCTGCCAAAATCTGCCGAAATTTGGCAACCGGTCCTAAGGGTCCTTGTTTAGTAAGACGAGGGTCGTCGTGTGGTGAGGCTACAGTAAGATCATGATTCGTAGTTGTAGCGGTATATCAGTTCAGGCAAATAGCGAAACTATAGCCTACGCGTAGACCCAATATTCCAAAAGAAGAAAGGGTCTACGAAGCAAAGAGCAGAGGCTTGCTAGCGAAACTATGACTTTTTATAAGTCTAGTCCCAAGAGTTAGACAGTTAGACATTTCCAAAATCTTTTGCCGATCAATCGTTTCCTGCTTGATAAAATCCTTTCTTTCACACGAGCATGACAGTCAAACTCAATTGAAAATTCCTGTTGTACAAAAGATCCTGATAAAGTTATTAACAGATTATTTATTGGTTATAAAACCAGATGTTGATAAGTTGATAAGATGAGATTTGTTCTTTTTACCTGCTTATTTGAAAATCCTCTTATATGTATATATGTTTTCTTCTTTTAAATCCATATTTCCTTTACAATTGCGGTACTTCATTACTGCAAATGGTGCTCGCGCCCTTCTCAAAAGAGCCCTTTCCTATAAACTTCATTCTTATCCTTTAAGTAAAATTTCATTGCCATGGCAAATCAAAAATTGCTCCCCCTTTAGTAGCCGAATCTTGATTGTGTATTCCTTTCATATTTAGCCATGTCGTTTTGGTTCTGGATGTAAGCGAGGTGATTGTCCATTTCATCATGAAACACGACCGGCCAGTGGAGGCGCCCTGAAGTGGAGCAACAACGCTAGTAACTCACCGAAACATATCAGGTAATTGATCGTTTGTTTCACTTTGGTCTTTTTATATTCTCTGGTTTGCCCATTTACATGTTAACCATCTGAGTGGCGATTATTTGTAAGCAACCATAAAGTTTATTGATTTGGGGCCCCTAAACATGTCAGGTAACTAAGTAACTGTCCCTTTCGTGTTTTGTCCATTCTCTCATTTGCCCATTTACGCGTTTATAATTTGAGTTGCATTAAGTCATACGCCACCATATTACTGCGCTGAATGTTGCCTCGAAATGAAGTCTGGATAGAGCTTCTTGTGTTTACGATTTACAATATTTCTTGAATAAAAATATACTCGAATTGACCTTACGTTTCATTCGCGAAACTGGTCGCTTTGACTAAGATCATTAAACCCTCAGCTATGCACAAAGCAACCACCACGTCATCAACGTAAATGTCCTTTTACTTTGTAAATTCTGTTTCACATCAGATGTCAGGAATTTGAAATTTCTTCAATGCACGTAAACTTATCGCAACCCTAACCTTCCATCTGATGTGGAACCGAATCTAGTTTAGTAGATATTAAATTGTCCGTAGTGTTTGTTGTATTTAGGTTAGCATTGCGTGTCTTTTCATATTGGCCATGGGGTAGTCATTGTCGTTCGCTCCCCATGGTATCGTCCCTGTAGTATTGTATAGTAGTTAGATCCGTATAGTAGAATGTAGGATTTTTTGTATTGCTTTTAATGAATAAAAAAAAATACAATTCTTTTCTGCGTTTATCTACCGAATGTTTTAAATAAAGTAAACAGATTTGCTTGATCCTAGCGATAAGATGGAGTAGAGGACACGGAACATTTCCTGCTGCTTTGTCATTCGTATAACGGTCCTAGATCTGATCTTCTCGATAGTGTGAATGCAATATTGCTCCCTCATGGTTTTTCGCCTCTTTCAAATGAAACTTTACTCAAATTCGTTTTGTATGGTGACGAGCGGCTAACCTTTGACACCAATAAGAAGTTACTTCAGGCAACCCTCAAATTCATTCATGCTTCAGAACGCTTTTAAATGTTCCATTGCTGCAAACTCCCATTCATTAGCACCTACCTTTTGTCAACTTTGTATTTGTAATTAGTGGTTTACTTATCTTTCTTTCTATCTTTACTTTATGTTGTGCGTTTTTATGTATTGGCCAAGGGGTAGTCATGGTCTTTCGCTCCCCATGGTGTCGTAGCCGTAGTGTAGTAAAGTAATTAGGGGTAGTATAGTAGAATGTAAAATTTGTATTGTAATTAATTTATATGAATAAAAAAAAATAAGAATATAGCGTGAATCAATCTAAAATTAGTTTTAAAGTATAGGTCGATAGCTGACGTGAACATAGATACCTCGTTTGTTGATGTCGGTGCTTTTGAGAGTGAAGATATTAATCTTCAAAGGACAAATTTTCTCCATCTCGAAACCAGAGCATTGATGTTTTGGCCTAAGCAAATTCTTGAAACGCAGTGAATAACGTCGACAAAATTTGAAACACGAAGGGAGTGCTAAAGACGGCACAACAGATGTGTTTTACAAAATATAACTTATGTGTCACTTATCGTAAAGGGAGCTCCAAAGTCAGCTTCATTCACCTCAATATCAACTATTTATTTTACACATATCATTCATCGGTGAAAGTACTCCCTTAAAGGGTCTGTTTCATCCAGCATTCCTTGCACGTGTCGTCTCTTGGCTAACCTTTGTTTGTCGCCATTTTCATGGCCCATGAAAATGGCGACAACAAAGGCAAACCAAGAGACAACACGTGCAAGGCATGCCGGATGAAACAGACCCTTTAAGCATCAACGCACATTTAGCATCGTCCAATCATTCTTTTAAAAGGCTTGAGGTAAATTTGTCCTTTAAAGATCAATATCTTAACTTTCAACTCACCTATATCAACAAATGAGGTATCTATCTTAAAGTTAGCTATCGAGGTATCTTTTAAAACTTATTTCGGATTGATTCATCCTATATTCTTATCACTAGGGTCGACCAAATCTGTCTTCTTTTTTTGGGACACCCGGTAGAGCTTTGTCCTTTTTTGATCTGGTGCTCATTTAGAAATAAATAAATTTATTCATTTGCAGTGAAAGATCATTTGCTGCGTCCGTGGAAGAAGTGACAATTATCCCAATTTCAGTTACGACACGTTAATTCGACATTACTTCACATGGTAACATCGTAACTGCGATGCCTTACTAGCACGTGAGTGAGGTACTTAGAAAGTATCAAATTGTAAACAGTGATCAGTTGAGTGTTTCCTTTGTTATTGTTTGTCGCTTTGTTTGTTTTGATGAACTTAGCTCTTGGAAATACTGCTTCTGCCTTTGATCTCCAACCTCCCAAGTTTTCCTATCAAATAGCGCCCGCTAGGGGGTAGGGGGTGCCGTCTCTGTTCTCAGTTTTTGGGAGAACAAGCATCTTTTGTTTGAAAGCGATAGAATTTAAGCAATGTTTTTCAACTGAAACAAAAATCTTCGCCAAAATGTGATAAATTGTCCGGCAACGTGCATGTTCCTTGAGCACAGTGATTTTAGTTTTTGTTTCCTTTTTTACGTTAGCTTTATTCATTAGCTCAGCGTACAGGGGTTGAATGAAAACAAGAACATGCTGCGAAGATGATTTTACTTTTCTGTAGAATTTCTCAGACAATTTCCTGCGTGGGCAAGATTACCGTAGGATTCTGTGCAGAATATTCATCTGTAGCTGTAACTGTTTCCACGCATGCAGGTCTATCGTTGATCACGTAACGTAGGTTCTTTGTCTGCTTTGTATCAAACTCGAAAGAATTCGTATTTGATCTCAAGTCTTGTCTCCAATATTAAATTTAAAGTTGTCTTACTTGCCGTTGTTTGTTGTTCTTTCTGGCTGGAGCTTTCGCCTTACCTCTGAGGTTTCTCAATAAGTCTTTAGTTGACTTCAACGAGTCCATGATGAGGTCTAAGAGATGAGGCGAAAGCCCCTCTCAAAAAACAATAGTGCAATGAATGAAACAAATGATTGGAAGTAGAACTAATTTAAGTATTATAAATAGAGGCATTGATTGATTGATTGATTGATTCATTCATTCATTCATTCATTCATTGATCATAGGTTTCTCATTTATTTTGCGCAAATTTCTCTATTTTATGTTTTGAAAATGATAGCTGATTGATAACTTCAAAACCCTCTGTGGAAGGTGATCGATATTCAGCATCATCTTTTTAGCTTCGTTAAAGTTCAAAGCATACCAAGAGACAGATACAGATTACTGTGTTGGACGCTGGCTGGACGTGTGCACCCCCCTCCCCTCCCAAGGGTCTTCAAGAGGATCGCTACTTTGCGTCCATTGCTGACTACACCCTTTGAAGTGAAATGATACGTCTGTAGACGGTGATCAAGATACTTAAAGTCTCGTCAACCTTGTTCGAGACAGCAGTAAATGTCACTAAATCTATACTTTTTTCCTTAAGTTCTTTAAAAGTTCTCCAAAAGCAAAAAGCTATAAGATATAGAAGTCCAAACATAGCGTATGCGATTTTTCGAAGTAAGTGACCCACTTATTATTTCTTATATGGAATGCTATATGCGAACAGAAATGGTGAAGTGAGAATCCATTCATGTGAAAAGCTAAGCAAACTATCAAAATGCCTTTCTAGAATGTCATTCATTTAGTCTTTCAGTTTATATATTCTAAATAGAATCAACACGAATGGCTATTCGCTTTATAGTTTAATTTTGGCCTAAATCATGCTTCAATATTTTCTCTTTTGCCTTTCATTACAAAGTGAGCTAACCCTATGAATAACAAAGTTGATTTTGCGTGTAGTACGTCGTTAGTTTATTGCAATAAATCAATTCTGTTAAAAAATACGACTTTGTACTTGAGAGATAATTTGTACAACGTTTCGAGCATTACTCTTCGTTAGGACAGAGCTGACCCTAGTTTCTTGTCGATGCAAATTTACTTCCTGTAATCACAACCTGCGAAATTAGCGGAGAGAAAAAGTGCCAAATTTTCCGCATTAGATAACGAAGTACTAGTTTCAACCTCGCTTTCATCTCCCAACATTTTACCTGACCGCATGTTCACTTTGTTTTCCATGATTTGTTAGCTTGGAATTCACCTCGACTTCATATATTTACTTATTGAATTTTGCGTGCGAATGACTATTTGTTGTAGAAGTGCTTGTTACACTGATAAATCCCCTTGCTCTTCAAGAATTCCAACAGCAAGTACTTTGGTTTCCGTAGAGAATTTCTATCTTCTACTTGTCGCTAACTTGCATCGACAAAGGCTTTATAGAACAAATATTACTTTCTACATTAAATGATCCATTCTTGTCAGTGGTTTATATTCACATTGAAATTATTTCTACAGAGGTTTCCACTTTGTTTCGGGTGCAAACTGTTTGACAATACAACACTCTCTTAACAAAGCTTGCGACAGAGCAATATTTACTCAGGCTTTGATCAGAGAACAGCAAATGGCCTAATGTTCCATAGGCCGCTTCAGTATTTCGAAGAAGCTGGTGAAGTTGTTTTGCAATGTAAGTTTGTACTCGGTTAGGCACAGATCGGCTTTGAATATTCATGAGATGCTTCTGTGGGCATAGATCCATGCTGTGGGCGAACCACATGAAGTGACTGCAACGATTATTGTAGCGACTGAATGCGATCGCATGGTGGAGAAATCAGACAGACAGCGCAGTCAGATCATGATGAATTGCTCAGCGATTTGCAATGATGCTATGAAGGTATTTATTGCTGGAAAGATGAAGAAAAGAAAAAACACCTGTGAATCTGTTTTAATCATTTGATGATTCTGATAATTTTGGCTTCCTTTAGGGACATGATCCTTGACCCACATAACGTTCTGTTTAAATAACGTGATTATCAAGCAGAAACTGTTCTTGAATTGGTTGTTTAGATGGAAAGGAGGTCGAGAAAATAACCTGCCTGCAACAGCTGTGCTCCGTTGGAATAGAAAAGTAAGTTCATCAGTGGTGTGCGTTCTAACTGAGAAAAAGCGAGAATCGAATAATTGGCTGAACAGAGGTTAAGAACAGCTGAAGGAGTATCTCTAAACCAAGTCGAACCAAGCTGAAGAAGCGAACAAAAAGATACAAGCTCATAATTAGAAAGAACAAGTGTTTATAGAGAAGGCTTCATTATCAAGAGGCTAACAAATCCTGTTTCTGTCAACGAACTAAAAAGAGCGAAGCAAAGATAGAACAGAGCTGAGAAAGACCGAAGCTTCGACGAAGAACAGTTCACCGAGACAATGCAGAGATAGAACCAAAAGCAAAGGAAGACTAAATCCAAGGGAGCATTCAACAGAGTGAATGAACAGAGCTTGAAATGCTATTGAGCGAAGCTTAAGAAAACTAAGTTTGTGAAAAAAACTCAGGGATTCACAAGACACTTTCGAAAGTTGCAAAGAATTAGCAAGAGAGTTCAGTGCAATATCAAATAGATGTTGAAACGTTTCAGGTTCTGCAAATGACAAGGCAGAAGCAACCTACTTACCAAAGATTAAGAAAAACCAAAACCTGAGAAATAAGTCGATAGATTAAAGCAATAGAGTTCAGGCTCTTTAAGACTGAGTTTGGAAGGATCTAGTGCTTGAAATCATTTGGATTACCTATTCTCTGACTAACTTGAACAAAGTAGCAAAAGTTGACAAGGATAGTAAAGACTGAATTTGAAAATAACGTTAGTTGATAATGACAGTTATAAAAGCTTTTTGCTGATTAATGTTATTTTGGAATGATCAAAAATAAGAATAGGAGGAGAGAATCTGTCCTATGCGGAAACATGAATCAGCTGATTAAAGTTTCATTATTTCTTGCTGGTTGTATCATTCAAGGTTGGTTATTCAAGCATTTATTTCTTCTTTAATTCATTTATTTCTTATTTGATTCATTATGATTGAGAATTAATGAAGAATTCTGAATGATAGATTGTGAACTTTTATTAAGTGGAGATAATGTCAAATTTTCTTTCAGCAATTGAAGGTAAAGTTATTGACAGTTTCTTTGAGTAGACAAAGAAATTACACGCTCCTTTTTGAGAAACTGGTTTATAAGAAACTTGTTCTAAGATGGCCAAAGTTTTAAAAAACTCGAGTACTATGTCTTAGAAGTGTTAAGAAACTTTTAAAATCTGAAAGCATGGATGTTATATCAAATTTATCTTTGAACCTTTGTTCTTGAGTGATATCAAGTAACCGATTATGGTTTGAACATAACAGAACATTGTTTACTCCTGTTATGTGATGTTTTAAATGTCAAGAAACATCTGCAGGAGTGCTCGAAACAACATTGGTAATTGATGCATTCAAAAAGTAAGAAAAAAATAAGAAACTTTTAAAGATTTTCATGTTACATTAAGAAACTTTAGTACTAAAATGGACTAATGTTTATGTTAGGAAACTTTTAGTGCTATGGCCTGACCCATGTTTCTTGTAAAAATGAGTATGGGCAACTGTATTTACTTTCTCTCCTGAAAAGTCTTATGGCAGAATCATAGCTGGATTCAGTTCAAAAAATAGGATATCGAGTTTTACACCACCACTTTTAAAGATCTGAAAAACCTGTGCTGTTTAGCTAACCGAGGGGCATTTCACTTGCAACAAATCTCGTACACCTGGCAAAACATCCTTTTTTCAAGAAAAATATCCGTCAAAGATCCACAAAAAGCCTAGCCTGTGCGCCGACTTTACTCCCGGGGAGGGGGGGGGGGTACTCCCATACTTGACTTGACTGGATGTGCCGCTCAACAGGGTGTCCTTTTACGGTAAAAATTATGCGACAGGGTGTCCTTTTTTGTTAAAAATTATGCGACAGGGTATTACAATTGATAAGAAAATTATGCGACAGGGTTTCACGTGGAAGCACACCTTTTAGAGTTATCATGAAACAATGGATTTTGGTAAAATTTTTATGCGACAGGGTATACTTTTGGGCAATTTTGTATGCGACAGGGTATAGGGTGTTGAGCGGTTTGCCACACCCCCGTCACTTCCCTAGTCAAGTACCCCCCCCCCCCGGGACTTTACTGCCGCGCAGGAGAAAGCGAGACGATAGGAGAAATATGCAAATTTATATTGTTTTTGGAGAATAAGCAAAAAAAGTGGCGCAGATGCAAAGACGTCACTTTCCCTTTTCTCTCGCTTTCTCCTGCGCAATGGTAAAGTCTGTGCGCGGGCTATAAACAGCCTTTGTCCTGTGTTCGAATGAGTGAAACGCCCCTCGTAGCAAGCATCCTTTCATCTTTCATTTGTTGATTCCTATTTTGATCCATCATTGAAGTCATTTGATTGGCAACTATCTTCTTTTCCTCAGGTCTAACAGCACCGGTTGGAACTGTCATCAGACAAAGTACAGTTGAAATTGGTTCAACCGTCTCTCTAATTGGTTTGTTACATCAAAAACTTTATGAGCCATATACCGTGTTATGGTTCAAAGGCAGTCGTCAAATTCCTTTCGTAAATACAGATCGATACACATTTGAGGATGGTGCCACGACTTTAGTTATTCATCAGTTTGATCAAATTGATGCTGCATCTTATTTATTTGTTTATGCAAATAATGTGACAAGAACGAGAGTCCTTTTTCACTTGGATTTGAGACCATCATCTGGTAAGTGTTTCTTTTTGTTCAGTTACGGGCAGTTCGGACACTATTGTTGTGCTGTCCAAACTAACCTTGAAACAAAACAATGTTTCTGTACTTATCGACCCAAGTAATGTTTGTATTCCGTTACGACATCGTGTCTCTTCGTTAGGCCCGAACTTCAAAATGTGAATCCCAACTAAACTGGGAGGCGGAATGTTGTTGCAGTTTAGTTGGAATTCAGAATTTGAAGTTCGGGCCTAATGAGGAGACACGATGTCGTAACGGAATGCAAACATTACTTGGTTTGGTGAGTACTGAATCATTATTTTGTTTCATGGTTATTTAACTGCCCATGGTTCAATTAAACGGTTAACCGGAGCGATGGATCGACATTGCAGTATTTGGATTGAAAGAATAGTCAACTAAAGTCCAAGTAACCTTATATCATTTCAAATACCACAGTGCCGATCGATAATTTCTGCTTAGGCCAAATTAGATTTCAGACAGTCTGAAATTATAGAATGCTTGCAGGTGGCGTTGGCTCTTTGATACGCTACATATCAGCTACTATACAACAGAACGTTGAAGATGCCTACCCCCTGGCCATTACATTAAGAACGTGCAACTAAGTTACCGTTAGATCTACAATTGCCAAGAGCTACACATAACCTTGGGTGGTTGGACGCTGCACTGGTGCTTGATTGCCGCAGTTTTGTTCTTTTTTTGCGGATGAAAAATCATTTACTAGTGCGGAGGAGAAGTACTTTGAGTCCTCCTCCGCAGAAGCAAAGATACTGAAGCTTATAACTGCAGCTTCTAGCTATACGGTTGAATACTAGAACCTGCTTTACATTACAAGTCAGGCTAGCACAAGCGATAATGCGGAAAAGCAGAATCCGCACCGGAGAGAATAACACCGACAACAACTGTCGCCGTTACTGCTCCCCTTACAGGCACAACAAAATTGTTTCCCCCTTGTTTGGGAGATAAGTTCGCCAAAGTTTCTAACAAATTGTCATCTGTCCTTTTAGGATTTCACTGGAATCAAGGAAGCTCGAAGACTGTTGGAACTGTAATTGGAATGTTATTTCTTTGTGTGATGGTGTTCGCTCTTGCTTATTACTGTTGCAGTAGAGATGCCGAGACTGGCTTCCCTTCTTTCCAAATAAAGCAATTTCAGTCACCTGCAGCCCAAAACAACAACAACAACAACAACAATGTTGATGGGTTTGGGTATAGTGGAGTGAAATTTACGTCAGGAGTTTCGATTCCAAATAATAATGGTAGAAAAAAGACATCAAGGCAAGTAAGAAAAGATTCATTAAATGCGTTAGGTGCCGAATCGAAATATAGTTTCAAGAAACATAAAGGAAAAAAGAAACCAGGGAGGAGGAAATGCTCCGCAGCTACTACAAATGCTGAACCTTCGTCACCAACTTTGTTATGAGCGCAACGAATATGTAAATCATCTTTAATAGCCTTTTGACCCAGAAGCAACCGTTGCTTATAGTTTTAATATAACGCAAATAGTAAGGGGATAAAGAAATGCAAGTACCTCACTTGTGATGAAAAGTATGCCTTGCACGTTGTCTCTGCAAGAAGTGTTCCTTTACAAAGATAAAAACAAACTTATAACTTGTTTTTGCAGATAAAATCTGAATACAAAAACTCCAGAGGTTGTATGATAGAAGAACAACAAATATTCTTAGCCAGTATTGCTAAACATTTTGATTCATTTCACAGATTATTAATACTTAGATTTAATCGTTAAACTTCATCTGTTTTATTTACTGCTACTCCGTGATTTACACTGAACGTAATCATCAAATGACGCAACGGTCGCTTCGAGTGTGAAAGGATCCTGGAAAAACTCTATTTGAAATGACAAAAGAGTAACTGTTGGTCTTATCTTAAATACGACAAAATGACACAATATATGTACCGAGTTGGTAAGAAAGTCATTATATTTTATGGGTTTCGGAATAATGATTATGCAGCCGATATATTCAAAATTGAAATGCTATTCTATCAGTCAAAGGCTAACTATCATTTTATTTGGGAAAATTACTTGTCTTTTAGACCCAGAAATTAGGAAAATGCTGTAAGGGTTTGTACTGGAATGATAATTCTATAATAGATTCGGATAATTCTATAACGGATTCAGATAATTCTATAATAGATTCAGATAATTCTATAATTGATTCAGATAATTCTATAATAGATTCCCGTTCATGATTTACTTGCCACTGAAAATTAAATTCATCATCAAACAAAATTTACACATCAAATTTAGCCTTTGATTGATTGATCAACATTTCAGTTTTGAATATCGGCTTCATACTTTTTATTCCACAGCTCGCCAAACATATCAACATTTTTAGTCACCCGGCATGAAATACGGTCAAAGCTCTATTTAGGCCCCTGGCTATAAAGCGCCCCTCTCTCAGGGATGGCGCGACCGGGGGTGCTTGGGGGGGCAGGAGCCCCCCCAAAAATTCACTCAGCTCCCCCATCGGCACTTGAATTACTTGAAAATTTCTGTGCAATGTCGGCACTTCCGTAACTTGCTTGTTATGTTTTTAGAGTGAGTAGTCGCATTTTAACCCAATCTGAAAGGTGTGGTCGGTAAAAATTTTACTCGCTTCGCTCGCTGTCGGCATTCAGACAGTTTTTGTCCCCCCAGCATTTCTTCCCTGGCGCCATCTCTGCCCTCTCTTATAAGCCCCTCCCTTCAGAGCCGAAATTTTGAGTAAGCTCCCCTCTCTATATCAAATTCTAGAGGGTACTAAAGATTTTCAAATCATTTAACTAAGCAAGTTTGCATATTAATTTTGATATAGTTTGAGAGAAAACTGTATCGAATTTATGTATTTGACTCGTAAAATTGTGTGTTGAATCGGCGAAATATGGGGTAAAAGAACTGAAAAGCAATCATGTATACCCTTGTCGTTTGATTTTGTGAATAAGCCCCCCTCTCTAATAAGCCCCCTCTCTTTTAAGCCCCCATCTGGAGTGTCCGAAAGTAAGTAGAACTTAGTAGAGCTTTTACGGTATGTCTTGAAATGACCAGTGACCAGAAAAGGATCTCGTTACTTATATGTTGTATAGCTGTAATATAACAAAGAATTAATGCTATAGTGGCCAATTAATGCTGGCAAGAGTTGTACTAATATTATGTATTGGTTACGTTCAAAGACGCAAAAATTTTAAAGCAGTTGAAATTCAAGATTAGCAGATTAGCAAATAACTTAGAAATCACTTAGCTATTTCTCATTTCTTTACAGCGCCCATCTCGCCTAAATTTCTTTTTCAACAGAAAATCAATAATAAGAACTTGAATCTCTGAAATTCTATCAAAATCCCTTCTGACAAAAGATCAACTCAAAGTTCATGGCAGGCTTTTTACACATGACGTCAAACCAACGAGAGTCAAGGGTCAAACGCAGTAACAAACAAATTTTGCAGGGTTGAACATTGACATTAAAATGACTCGTTTTTCGTGCCAATAAACAGTCCAGGTAGTAATGTGGATCAATAGCTAAAGTAACATACAATCAGGTATAACTATTTTCTGCAATACCCGTAGCAAGACTTCAGGAAGACAAATCATTCGTCCACGAGCCGTTGAGTCATCTTCAGTCAGTTGTAATGTATTGATCAGGCGACAAGTTTGCTGAGACGAACACAAAATCTGAAGGAAAATGAAGTCTTTCATCGCAGTATTTTTGTGCATTGCCATTTGCGTTTGTACTCAAATGACATTCTTTGTAACCGCCGAACCAAGTAAGTAACTTGGCCTTTTTCCTCTCGTCTTTTTCATTCAATTTTTCCTGTCGTCTGTTTTATTCTGTAGTTTTTAATTCTCTCAAAGACTTATTTTTTCTTGTAGCAGCTCACGAGTCAACTTATCTTGCTAAGAGTCCATTGTTTCCTGTGCTCTTTGACTTGATGACGGTCTTACCACAGGGATACAAGGGAATTAGGTAATCAGTCTGGGGACTACCCTGGGCACCAGAGCCAAAAAATAATAAAAAGAAAAAAATTTCCTTTCATTTAAATTTTGAGGCTCTGGTACCCAGGATATCTGGGGACATACCGCCGGCTGTAACAGTATCAAATTTGTTTTACAGATACCAAAAAGGCAGAAGAGGCTGCGAAGGAGTACAAATCGGGTGATGGTGTGAAGAGATTAGCAAGTCAAATAGCAGAGGAGAAGTTTGGCAAAATATTACAATGGACGCAAGATTCGAAAGTCTGCCTGCGCAGAGGTACTTCTGCAGGTGGAGCGTGTTACGCGTTGGGTGATTTCAAAGTTCCTGGAAGCATGATGGACCAACTGAGATTTTTCAAGAAACCGTACACAGCAAATCCAAAGGTTACAGATGACTGGTAAGACGCAGGAAATGCTTTAATGCAATTCCATTGTTCTATCTAGAACCCTCTCTTTGAAGAATAAATCGCTTATCAAGCACCTTTCCGAACCAAATTTTGAATACGCACTCCCCTGGTACACTCATTTTTTATAAGTAACAGCTTATAAGAAACTAAAGCCATCTATAAGGAACTGAAGGCATCAATTTTGATCCTAGGTACGAAGCCTTCTACAACTGCGTCGCTTATATACTTATAGCAGAGAAGGAAGACAATGCACCCGTATTGATTCTATCTGGAACAGCTGCAAGTGGTACAGAACAGTACAAAGTTAGAAAAATTGGAATTGGAGATTCAAAGACATTTGGAAAAACAAGCGGCGTGCATGGCACACCTGCTGGACGAAAGCTTGTCATGCCTGTTCAAGATTCCCTTGATGCAATCGTGAATACAGTTAGTAAGGTATTGGATATCGTTGTCAGTGCGTATGATTGAGGGATTGATTGGAAACAATCATAAGTAGTGATAGATCGGTGATTAACGAAGAGATAAGCAAGTATTAATAAAATGCAATCATAGCTATCAATCAACGATTCTTATAAGTGAAAGCATTTTCCAATCAAACGTACTTAGAGTGATTAGGGAATGATTCAAATCAATCAACCTTTAGTGATAGATCGATGATGATGTTGATTTACAATTCTTCTTAATTTACAAGATTTACCATCCTGGTTACCAGATTTACAAGACTTTCTGGCAATTGATTTGTAATCATGATAAGATCTGATTGAAAGCAACAAAATTGTAGTATTTCAACGTGTCGCATCTATCATCTCCATCTTACCCTGTGTACCAGTCGCATGTGCTCCGTCACATGTGCCGTTCGGAATGTTTGGGCCTAAGTGACCCTTTGGCATCTCCTGCGCATTATTGTAAGTTCGAATTCGAGACCAGTGTGCAGGACAATGATGCGCAGGAGATGCCAAAGGTCAACTTAGTTGGGTCATTTTCGTCAGAGTAAGCATTTTAGCCAACATTCCTGTTTTTGTGGCCTGTTAACCAGCAGGCTATGTTTTTCGATTTCCCGATGCATCAGAAAATAGACTGTTCACTATCAAAATTGCTTCCGAACAAAATCTATCATAAACGTAGAACGCTCTTTCCGATTTTTAGCATAATAAATTTTGAATTTAAGTTATAATATTTCTATGAACTGATTCATATTATGTTTATACTGGTTGGTGATCAAAATGTTTCTTGAGAACCTGATACCTTTCTTACACACCGTGCACATACAAAGAAAATGATTCATGACGTAAATAAGTTCAGGTGGATTTAAGATCAGTGGATAACGATACGCTGTTTACATACACAACCTGCAATCTATCGCATTGTTCGCAGTATGTCAGTAGAAAAATTTACTTGGCAAAGCAATCAGGCATTTCACGAATGACCAGGAATGATTAATGCAATATTCTTTGTTGATGAGACTTGAATTTGGTGAACTGATGGTGATATAAAATGAAGTTACTTATTTTGGCCACAGCGTTCCTTGTTCTCTTATTTTGGACGCCGTTTGGGCTCTGCGCAGTTGGTCCAGTACCAAGTAAGTAGAACTTGTGTTTAACTTTTGTATGTGTGTGCTTGTCATTATGTCAATAAAAGTGCTTAAAAGCTGCAATAGACAGGACCTGTAACTATCGATAACTGACAGAAAAAGTTGTTAATTAAACAGATCGAATACATCGTAGTTTGTACAATGATTGTTTTTCGTTAGTTTTCCTCATACCAGGCAGGACTTCTTCTGGAAGAGCTGGGTTGGCAATTGCTTCTAACGCTCTTCGTTTGATCTATTGGTTTACTGTGTCATGCAATGGAGGTTTTGCTCCATGAAATCAAGGAAGCAACTGATTGCCCCCCCCCCGCCGAGTTCTTGGCCCTTTATTAAGAAAAGGTTCTGCGACAAGGTGATTTGATATAAGATTTTAATGTCAGTTTGCTTAGCCATTCAAAACATTAAATTTCATGTTATCTATCCAGAAATAGAAAGTTCTCAACTGGTATACAATCCCATGTTGAATTCTCTGACAATGTAATGTTAGCAATCATTAGAACTGCAAATAGCATGCAAAAAAGTAGAGTCGAAAATTTGCCACACTATGTAAATCATTTAAAACTTGTCAAGATTGATTGCAGTGAGTTTGTCGCTCACCAAAACGAAACTTTTCTGCCTGCCAAACCGAGACCTCTAAAACCAACTATTACAAGGTATTTCAGTTTGGCGGGGGAGCGAAACTACGGTTTGTGATTAGTCTAAGACCTGTCTTCTCTCCTGATTCCTGAGTCTGTATCAATATTTATGGGTGTTTCGGAGGGGCATTTCACTCCCAAAAAATCTCGTACACCCTTGGCAAAAATCCTTTTGTTTTCAAGAAAAATCCACCAAAAATCCGTAAGAATCCTTTTGTTGTGTAAGAATCTCGTACGCTTTTTCGAAAGAGTGAAATGCCCCTCGGGTGTTTCTCGTTCATCGTTGTCTTTGCTTCTCAGGGAGTTCATGTTTTCTAAATGTGGTCTTTCGCAATAATGATGATTCATTTTGCGTTTAGTAGGTAACTCCTGATTTTTAGCTTGTAAATCCTCACCTTTAACCAAAAACTTCTGACTCTTCTGACCAAAAAGCCTCTACTCTTTTGTTGAGTAATTTGTAATCTGGTTAAGAGCCATTTCACCCAGGGTCCTTTGCGGGCCCACTACACTATAATTTTAAACTGTGTGAAAATCAAAGTTGGCCTAAACGAAAATAAAGATCCATAGTGCAGCTGTTGAAATGATGGAACAGAGCAACTAACGTTTCTATCCGTTCAAACACTGCAGTGTGGAGTGGATCCATAGTTTCTGCTTGGGCCTAATTTGTTTTTCAGACAATCTGAAATTGCAGCATAGTCACAATGATTGCAGTGTACCCGTATGGGTGACGATCGCTTTGAAAGTAAATAAATGAAGTTTTTGCATTCTTTAGGTGTTACGAGTAAAGAAGACAGAAAACTCTTAGAAAAAGCAGCAAAAGCTTACAAAGCAGGTGACGGAGTAAAACGACTGAAAGCAAAACTCCCTGAAGAGAAATTTGGCAAAATCGTTCAATGGGCGAAAGAAAACGGACTTGGCCTACGTCGTGGCGTTGCAGCAGGAGGATCTTGTTATGCACTTGGAGATTTTGACATTCCTGGACCAGCAACTGAAATTTTATGGTTTTATAAAGCTCCGTACACGAAGAATCCAAAATATGCAGATCTGTGGTGAGGGAAATTTTATATGGTTTTCAACTGACCTGTTAACAAATCTAAGCTACGAATGGAAAATTAATTGCATAAAATATTTATTTACAAAAGCCAATCATTTGTATAGCACGAATTGAAATATAGTAGGATATAGTGGAAAGCAATGTAATCTGACTTTTTAGAGCAAATTTTTGAACGCAACAAGAAAGGATGCTAATTTACTAGTTCTATCTAGGCTTTTCGAAAGGGTTGTTCTTCTCCTCTGCATAAGATTTCTGGTCATTCTTTGTTTTGAGTAATGGTATTTGTAAGAAAAGCTGAGCTTACTCTTTCTTGAATGCTAGTAAATTAAGTGCCTTTCACAAGTCTTGTCATGTACCTATACCTTGACTTCTTACCCCAGAGGTTTGAGAACCTGAGAGGAAAATCACTCCAAAGATAGCGTACGAGATTTTGGGATTTTGAACATCTCTCAGGTCTTTCTATGAATTTTTGGGATTTTTTCTAAGATTTTAATGAACTTTGAGATTTCAAGATTTCATGACAGTTTTGGATATTTCAGATCTGAAAGGATTTTTTAAGATTTCCGAAATTAATTAGAAAATAATTGAATCCGAAGTAATCAGGAAAGTATAATAAAATGTAATTTACAGTATATTGTAAAAGTTTTTCATTAACATAAACAAGATAGTAGTCTGATGTAACAATGTAAGTCTACAGGTTCTTAATATACCAAGTTCTTACATGCGGCTGTTAATTTTAGGGAGTGGTCATTTTTAATCCTGGGTACCAGGGTGGAGGATAATGTCGCTCAATTAGAGAAGATTTCATACCCCATTTTGAACATAGAAAAAGTTTTTCGTACCCCATCATCTTTCAGCAAAATGGTTTGGTACCCCATCTAGAAGTCCTTGTGCACAAAGCATAGATACATGGACAGATAGCAAGTTGTCCCAGGTGATCTTCATACTGGTCACGTGATTCGTCATTTCCAGATATCTGTTAACTTTTCTTTCAATCTTTCATCGGTGGCTTCATCCAAAACTTTTTCAAGAAAAATAGTTTTGTACCCCATAAGAATTGCTCTAAAAATTTTCGTACCCCCACAAAATAATGAAGAAAAGTTTCATACCCCTGCGAAAAATCCTCTGCCCCGGTACCCAGGATTAAAAATGACCGCTCCCTTATTGCAGATTCGATCTCTATGTAGATGGCACCACAATGGTCATTCCAACGTAGCAACATTTCTTCACAGTATTTTCGTTCTAAATTTGTATTTATTTTTCAAAGGTACGAAAGATTATACAATTCAGTTGCTCGTATTGTTGACGATGAAGACAAAAAGGAAACAAAACACAATGCACCTGTCATTCTTTTATTAAATGTTAAAGCGGTGAAGACCAGCCAAAGTTATTTTGCAGTGGATATCGGAATTGGAGATACCAAAACATTTGAAAAAACTCCTGCGCCAAACGGAAAGGTTATTGGGGACAGTTTTACGTTGAATGTACGAGAATCGTTCAGAGATATGAAGGGGGCAGTTGATCATGTACTTGATTTAATCATGGCTGCTTATGATTAATGATTATTTATTATTGTCAGAAATCAAAGGTGATCGCATATCTCTAGCGCTACTTTTCTATTGTTAATCTTCTCTGTTTGATGGTGATTTCGAGTTGCCAATCGAAATCAGAAACTATCGAACGAACATGATTATTCAAAATCATTACAATGCATATTTTATTTTGATAAAATCAAAGATTTTGGATTTAACATTTATTCATTCTTTGATCTAGTATGAGTTATCTGTTCCAGAAAGTGTACGAGATTTGCCCGAGAGGACTGATTTATGTTTAGGCTTTCTTGGGAATCTTTGTTGGAGCAAACCCGTAAGAGATTCAAAAGATTTCCTTGCAAGGTTTAGACGCCTTTAAGCCAATTCTTCCTACAATTTCAAGTGCTTTAAGAGCCTTTGTCACCCAGTGTCCTTTGCGGGCACGCAAATTCAGATGTAGCCTCACTTCAGAAGGACCCTCAAGTTACCGAAGTACTTATACCTATTTTTATGGTACAGCAGCTCGAGAAAACTAATTTTTGAGGGATTTTAGACCCGCTGATCGTGAGAAAAAGTAGCATGTGATTTAGGCCCAATAGCTAAATTCTTAAACAGAATCCGATTCGAACGACAGTTTGATACAGTTCGAATGTACACAATAGCGATACAAGCTCCAACGCAACATAATCGAACCTTTTGTAGAACAGCTAAGAGGTTTCAGTACGGAGCCAATCCGTTTCTACAAGCATAGGGAAATGAATCGCAGTTGTAGCGATATGAGTTCAGGCAAAAGGCAAAACTACGACATGTCATCGAGTCTAGTTCGGATGGTTTGAATTGTAGCATGCTCGCAAAGGATTCTGGGTAACAATGGTTCTTTAATGCATGCAATATCTAACATAGAAATTGAGGATTTGAAATATTTCCAAGGTTGTCGTGAAATTATTCGCATGGTGTTAGATTGCAGGGACCTTTGCATAAACGGGTTGCACTCATTGTGCAAATGCTATTGCGCGTATAGTCGAGAATGCAAGGTCATTAAACAGTTGCTTGTACTGCTATATGAGTGGTATTTCAAATGAAAATATCAGTTTGTTTTCAGACGAGACAGTATCAAAGTTAGTTAATCGAATAAATTTTGGAGTGGAACAGGCACGAACAAAATGAAGTTGTTCGTTTGTGTTGTTTTGTGTCTTTCTGTCCTGGCGACCGTCAGAAGTGGTGAGAATATATTTGCTTACTTATTTAACAAACTTACAGTGCTACGAAAGATATTTCTTAAATGATTACTTGATAGTGAAGCATGATTTGATAAAGTACAGAAGGGGAATAATTTGAAATCCTCGGCCTATAGCAGCCCTGCTAGGTCGACCCTTTTACCCATTTTATCACATATCTCAATAATGGCACAATAGCCGCCGTAGCATCTATAGACGTAGGAACCGGGGGTCCTGGGGCCCCAGGATTTTGCAATAAACAAAGAATTCCCCTTTTTATTTTTCGAAAACGCCCCCTTTTTAAGGAAAAAGTGCCCTCGAAGTGTTGTGTCCCTCAAGTTCGAGATGCTTCCTACGTCCCTGCTAGCATCGAACTTCGTTCAAGTGTATTATTAGTACCAATATAGTACCATTAGTATCATATTAGTACAATATAAGGAAATTTCTGGTGTCTGGCCCTGATGTATCTATGCCTAGATGTATTCATACCTATGATTACAGTTCTCAGTTTACTCAAACATTCCGTTCCTGTTGCATTTAATTTGGTTGGTACGTTTAGTTTGTAAGTTTTGTTGCAAGAAAGCCCGTAACGGTGTTACCAGTTATTAATAGAGGCTTTCTTAAATTCATTTAGATACTGCTAAGGCAGAGGCAGCTGCAAAGGCATTTAAAGATGGCGATGGATTGAAGAAACTCAAAGACAAAATATCAGATGAGAAAGTAATGGGTAAAATATTTGACTGGATCATTAAAGAAAAGGTCTGCCTTCGCAGAGGTGACAAAGCTGAAAAAGCATGCTACGCATTGGCTGATTTGGATTTGCCGTCAACTCCTCTTGATATCCTTATGTGGGTCTCAAAACCTTACACAAAAAGCACTGATGTCACCGAAAAATGGTAAGTTGGCTTGCTTTATTCTTCCTTGAGATATCGTTTGCCAGGGGACCGGGCATGGGACAAAAGAAAAAGTAGCGCGTTATCCTTCAAACTGATATCCCAGCCACTACAGACTTTTGGAAGTAATTATTTAAGATTTCTGGTTTTCTAACTCTTTATGTCATCCTTGCCTCTCCTTGAAAAAAGAGGATGAGCTATTTTAATCTTGGTTGCATCAAATGCTGTAATGTTCAAAGTTTTGTTCCTAAACGGAAATATGGTCGTTAAAAGTTATCGAGAAATTTTCGTAGAAACATCGAAGTGTTTTGCAGATTTTGCTGCAAAAATCTGCTAGTCGTCTTGCTCGAAACTGTGTAGATAGACCCTGCTCGAAACAAGACGACGAAGTAGACTTCGGGTAAGTCTAGCCTGGACTTGCCCAAATCATTGTGTAATCTTGTAAGAAAGAAAGAAACGACTTGGACAAGTCCATTTTTTGCCCTAAAAGGTTGATTGCAGTTGGGGGGCTGCCGGCCTCCCATCTCCCTGCTCGAACGCTTATGAAATTGGGTTAATAAGACTTTGATTTCTGTTTCAGGTACCAACGATTATACAATTCAGTTGCAAAAATCCTTTTATCAGAAAAAGACAAGGAATCTCCAATTCTTCTTGGCAAAGGAGGTGGCCTTGGAGGGAAAGAAAGATACCAAGCTTTGAAGATTGGAGTTGGTGATACGAAGACGTTGATGAAGAGCATGATTTCTAATGGGAAAATCGGCGGAGACATAAAAATAAATGTTCAAGAATCATTGGATGATATGGCAGGTACTGTTGAGAAGATACTTGATCTCATCAAAGACGCATATGATGCGGATCCCGACAAGGACAAGAAATAAATGGCCATAAATAAATAAAGGACGAATAAATAAATAATGGACAAATAAATAATGGACGATAAAGGCGGTGAACAAACCAAACAACCAAAAATATGAAATTATTAGGTGACTGGTAAAAGACTGGAAAGAATATTTCGTCAATCAAAAAAATTGGAAAAGGGAAAAACGAAATATATGTTTCGATATGTTTCGTTTTTAACTTTCACATAGACTTACTACAGATAGACTTGGGGCAAATCAACAAAAACATTGGAATCAAATGATATTTTCATGCATTTTGAAGAATTTTCAAATGTGAACAACATTGATGCAAGCTATTACATATTTCGATCGCTCGTTCCAGACTCTTTCTTCGAATACGTTTGTTTGAGGTCTATCGTTTTGTTATTGTGGTTTTCCTCTGGTTATAATCGCTTTGGTTTACTTTCCTTCCCTCGGAAAGGTGAATACAATGCACGCAGTTCACGTTGCGTTTGTTCCTTGCTGTCAGATGTTTGTTTAAGTCTACGTCTGCGATGAAATATCTTGCATCACATTGTGCAACACTTTTGCTTTCTAAAGCACATTCCACGTTGAAAAATAAAGTAATTTCCCATGCTACGATAGTCAACAAGAAGAGAGCTTTCGGTTCAGCGGCAGGTTCGGTTTCCAAATCATGCAAAGGCTAAGTCGTTTCTCACGTCAACACAAATGATGGCTGCAGAATTTCACGAGCATCTGTTTGATCCTACAGTAGTGTTTCAATTTTATTCAAAGTCTACTGACAAGCCTTCTCCTGGCCTAGGAGCTGGTGAGAAAATAACTGAGGCAAACAAAGTGAAATATTATGAACTGGCTTCAATAAAAGGTTGGAGAAAAGTGTTGTCAAATTTTTATATGGCATCATTTGAACTAGATGGAAAAACATGGAACAGTGTTGAGCATTTTTATCATGCAAATAAATTCAAGAAGAGAAATCCAAAATTCTATGACCAGTTTACAGTTGAATCTGACTCAGAAATATCTAAGGATCCAGCCATGGCAAAAGGAGCTGGTGGAAAAACTGGAAAATTCAAAGGAACGCAAATCAGGCCAAAAAGTGTTGTGATGGATCACGATTTCTTCTCTAATGGACGAAATGAAGAGGTCATGGAACGAGCGCAAATGGCAAAGTACACACAAAATGAAAAAGCAAGACAGGTCTTACTTGCTACGAAAAATGCCAAATTACAGCATTTTGTCAGAGGACAAGATTCTGTGGTTTTCTATAATACAATGAGAGTACGTCAGAAATTGAGACAATAACTGATGATGGTGCAAGATACACGTATTTTCTATAAGAAACTGCTGATAAGAAGCTCAGCTCTCAGATTGCCAAAAAATTAAGAGACTCTAATTCTGCGAAGATGCAACTTAAGAAACTATTTGTTTTGATAAAGGAAATCCTTGACATAGCTATTTCTATTCTATTTCACTTGTTTTCCTGTATCATATAACTCAGAAGGTAAGGTACTTGAGTGATATCCAAACATTGGAAAGGCTTCAATAAACATTGTTTTGAAATGTTCTAGAGGGCATAGGCAGTGAACATGAAGACTGTTATGAAACCTTTAAGAAACTCGTAAGAAACTCTGAGTACTCAAAATCTGATAATTTTAAGAAACTTTCAGTGCTGGCCCAAATTGTAGCTAAGTTTCTTATAAAAGCTAAGATACGTGTATTTTGAATAAATTCGAAAGCTTTTGAATGAACTTCTAGCTAGTGTAGCTAAAATCATTACCAGTAGTTTCAGAATTTATTGTCTTTTAATTGTCAATTCAACAGTATTGATAATGAAATAGTTAAAATATATAATGTTCTTTCCTTCTAGTCGAGATCAACTCCTTTTTTAAGATCAGCTTCATAAGCTGCAAGAATCAAATCAATGATTTTATCAACAGTTCCCTCAACATCTCTCAATGATCCTGCAGCATTCAGTGTCGTGCTAGGCCCAATTTGTCCCTTGGTGATAACACTCTTAACGAATGTCTTTGAATCACCAATTCCTATGCCGATAACATTGTATCTCTCTTTGGTCCCTGCTCCTCCACCTTTTCCCAGAAGGATTGGAGCTTCTTCTTCCTCTTCTGTTAAAAGTATTTTTGCCACTGAGTTATACAACCTTTCATACCTGCAAACGAATTAGAATTGTGTTCATACATTTGCCATAGCAGTTAATATTGTTAATCAAGTGCTGCCTAAAGCAAGGTTTAAGCTTCAGAAACAAAGAATGAACCTGATTCGGAGACTCGTTTGATAAAGTGCAACGTTGAAACATTTAGCACATTTAGGAAAATGAATTTGTGCTCACCATTTGTTGGTTAATTCCGGATTTCTTTGGTAAGGCATCATAAACCAAAATGCAGCTGCTGCCCTCTTATCTTGAGGTATATCGAAATCACTAAGGGCATAGCAAGCTCTTTCAGCTGTTGTACCTCTGCGGAGGCAAATTCCCTCGTCCCTTATCCAACTTAAAATCAATCCCATCGTATTTTCTTTTGGAACTTTGTCCTTTATTCTCTGTAAACCATCACCCTCTTCGTATTCTGCTTTGTCTTGTTTTGCTTTCGCTAGTCTGTCTTCCTCTGTAAAACAAAGTTTCATTCGTAATAGTCAAGTTCACTGATAATCTTTGGTTGAATGAAAGAAAACGTGTCTTTTTATTTGGTAACTTTCGCAATACATATTTACTCACATATTTTACCAAGAGAACTGTAAATGATCACACAAGTAATAAGCAGTAACGAAGTATTTAGTTTTATGATTTCGGTAGAAGTACATACAGAAGTTAGTTGATCGTGGTCAAATTCTAATATAGATATCTATACTTCAGGCCGAACGAAAATCATTCGAGGAAACAAATCTTTGCGGAAATATAGTATATGCTAAACAATAAAATGTCTTAGATAATGATTTCTTAGTGGTCAAATTTCTGAACTTTTTAGTGATCTTCGACTTCGATTTCTTTCTAGAGAATTGCTTTGTAAAATACGAGTGTTATATAGCGTAAGAATGTGAGAGTGTAAGAGGGCTGACTCGTACCATTGGCAACGACTCCTTCAACAAATTGTACACAAGCAGCAGTCAACAGGAAAGCAGTTGCAACAATAACAATCTTCATCTTGATTCAATTATCAGATCTTGTCTTTTTGAAAATTTGTTGTTGTGGCATATGATATCTTGCTATGATGTTTTATGATTTCTTGTTGTATTTTATAATTTTTTTTCGTTTTCTTAATGATTTCTTGTTGAGCTAAATATGTAACAGGTTCTAAAATTATGCTACTTGTTGACCTCATCGGCAGCTAAATCAAACGCACAACAAGTTTGAAACAATGTGTGAAATTAACTGCAGGTATTTTGGGTATTTTGTTTGTCCTAAACAGAACAATTAACGCCTTATGTAGGAAGGAACCTGTTCGAGTTCGTTAGACTAAGGCAAAAGGATAAAGATAACCAGTTAAGGATTTTTTTAGAGTTTATGATAGGATTGAAATTTATAGTATTCTATCTTCAATTGTCCTAAAACTTGCGCACTTACTTTTATAAAGAAACCTTTGTAATAAACTAAACACTGAGATCACCGAAACATTGAGAAGACAGGAGTGCCAGATAATATTGCCAACTCCTTCTATTGCATTTGTGTCTCTGAAGCTTTTATTTCGCTTGAAGCATGCTTTCGCGTGTTTTTTGTACAGTACTTGTTGCTCGGTACTACAGGAGTACTGAATTACCTGAAGGGGTGATTTCATAAAACTCTCTATGATATGTTCACGAAGACGACAGAAGATTAAATGTTATGTGAATTTTAGGAGCAAGAAAACTGATAATTTCGACAAACTTTCTGGATCAATTCATTCCACGCACGAAGTTTTGCAGTCTCTATCCTCTGTCCACGGTAAAAGGTAAAAAATTTTACCCAAATAGGTAAAAGGCATATTTCTGAACAATCTTTACACATAGGGCTTTAAAGTTTTTCCTGGAAAACGTTGGAAAATTGCTATAACAGTGTTGTCTAATGTTTTTCAATTTTGAAAAAATGATTTAATCAAAAACCAACTGAGCATATTTCGAGGGGTGGAAACCTGATTCACACACACCAGGTCGTTTGCTGCTGTTGGTTGATTAGATAAATTGATCAATCAATTAGAGCCTCGTCTCCATGACAATGATCTACTGATCAACTGATCAAATAATCGATTTAGCTGAGCATTCCAACATGGATACAGAACGAAGACAACGTTTCACTCTCAGCTGAGCCAGAGTATAAAACTCTTCCGGGCTTCAAGAGTCTTTCAAGGTTAGTGACAAAGATTTTATTCGTTTAATTTGCTTAATTTTGATTTGAAACTTGCACGAAAACGGTACATTTTGCCTTGTGTTGTGTGGCTGAAGTCTCTGCGTCACTCACTCGTCGTTCGATTCGTGATGAGTGGTCCTGTTACGTTCCAGATTCAAATTTTAGGCCCTTAAACGTTTTGCCATAGATTTTCACTCAGCTAAGTTAGCATTACCTGAAGAAATAGCCAAAAGTGTTTGCACTTCATTAGCAGATTTTAGAAATTCTAATCTAGGAAATTTTTAATTTGAGAGATTTTAAGACATGTCATGTGATATTTTGTCTTCATCCTTCTGATAGGAGGGATGTGCATTGAATTCTTGAAAAGGAATCTTCTTTATGAGTGTGAATGTGCATGATGGCAGAATCAATGCAAGAGAATGAAGCAAAGCCGAGCAGGACCAAACATGAAACAAGAAAGACTTCAAGAGTTTACGAGATAGCACTTGCTTCATTTAATGCAGCAAAATATGGAAATCTTGATGATCTTAAAGCCATGTTGACACCAAAAGCTTTCAGATCAAAAGATGAATTTATTGCTGTGATAAACTCAAGAGATAAAGAAGGAAATACATTGATATTGAAATGCATCCATGGTGCAGCTGCAAGACAAGTTAATCCTCATAGTAATTTCATTGAATGCTTGAGTTTTCTGATATCAATTGGTGTTGATATTAATTCCCAAGATAGTATTGGAAGAACTGCAATTCATTGGTGTATTCTATATGGAAACCTTTATTTATTGGATCTGCTTGTTCAATCTGGAGGAGATCTTTTAATGCATGATGGAAGCAGACTGAGTCCATTGCATCTTGCTATTGGTATTAGATCTGACAGATTACGAGATGAGTTTGTGGAATATATTTGTGCAGTTGCACCAAGTGGGGTATATCTTTAACTTGCTTATATCTCTACATATGCAGCAATAACATATGCAGGGTTGCTTTATTTAAGGAGGAAAGACCCAGATAGCCGCATGCAGACTCTGCAGTCAGTGCAGAGGAGCGAAAAGGAGAAGAAAGCTCCCTGTAGAGTCTGCGCAACAGCGACCAATTCTGTATTTTGAGTCCTCAGATTTTAAGGAACCATCTGGGATTGGTTGCACAGTTTAACTATTGTTCTTTCTTGTGTTCAGCGTGTTCTGCTTGTAACCAACATTATTCTAAGACTTGTTACAAGCAGAACATACTGAATACAGGTAAGAACAAAATTTAATTTGTGCAGCCAATCACAGCTGGTTCCACAAAATCTGAGAACACAAAACATAGAGTTGGTCGCTGTTGTGCAGACTCTGGAGCTTTCCTCTCCTTTTCGCTCCTGTGCACTGACTGACTGTAGAGTCTGCACGCAGGCTAGACCCAGAAGACAAAACTGATCTCCACTGATGAGCTTTTTATCTAAAGTGAATAACCTGGCTAGAGCTAAAAGATGAGATGTCACAGGTGTATTTGACAATCCAGCATGCAGCAAGACAACAAATTAAGCTAAAAAACAGAATGTTGTGTTTAGCTCTTCTTTGTTCTATTTATAGAACAGCCCCAAGTAGCTTAGGTCATTTTAAAACAACTTGATAGTATTCTGCAGATGTACAGTACCACTTTGTGCTTCCTTTACAACACAGACATTCAGAAACATGTAGAAACCTAGTAGCTATCATGTACTATCAAATAATATCATTTAATTTTCAATTGGTAGACCGATGGTGGCACTCAGAAAAAGCACAGTCATTTGTTTAAAACAATCATTCATAATCAAAATTCATAATCATTATGATTTGCTACTCTGTGTCTCATAATGTTATTTTTTTGAACAAATGACTGTTTGAAAATTGCCAAGATATCTGGAGCTGTTGGCATCAAACGAAACAATGTTGAATCATAGAAAATTTTACTGTCATTTGTTTTTTGCTTTCTTCATAGCTATTGGAGGCACTTGATGGACATGACAGAAGTCCTCTCTTTCTGGCCTTCAGTGTTAGTGCCCTGAGAACATTTGAAAATTTGCTGATTGGGAAGGCAAATCCAAATGGTCTTGGACCAGATGGGAGACAAGTTATTATCCATTGCATCGAAAAAGGACAAGGGAAGTTTACTGAACTACTTTTAAGGGTATGTGTCAGTTTTGCATCTCATGCAGTAGGCTTTTTTGAATTTGACATCCCCAAAAAGTCAAAAGAAAACATTTGAAAATTCATTGAGTAAAAAATTTGAGGAGAAAAGAATATTTAACATAATAATGAAATAAATGTTTCCTTTTATTTGGAAATTAGTTTCATAAGTATTCATTTAACAATGAAAAAGGTTGCACCATGGCATCAGAGCTTACTCAAAACTGAAAGGAGTCTTTATTTCTTTGCGCTGAAATTCAATTTTTAAGTGTAACATTTTGTTTCAGTATGGAGTTTCATTGTCATCAAAAGATCCAGATGGATTCACTGCAATTCACCTTGCTGTCTGTCAGGAAAATCCAGAGAGCATTTATGTTCTGACAGAAAAAGTTAACAAGACACTCTTGAATGTGAAAGATCATTTGGGAAGAACTCCTCTCATGTATGCATGTCTCATGGGGTTTGATAAAAATGTTGAGCTATTGATTGCTCAAAAGGTAAGCAGATCTTGTCCTTTTTTGAAGTGATCATGTCATTATTTTTGCATTAATTGAAATCAAGGCTCTTCCTGCAACCTAAGATATACATCTTTGATTAAAAAGCAAAGCAAATGTATCAATTCAAAGAGAAGTAAACATTGACCATAACTTCTTTCTCCAGTTGCTGCAGAAATCCACTGTTTTCATTTGCATAAACTTTTATTAGATCAGAATATTGCATACCCAATCATTAGCCTCACTACCATAAGGACCCTCAAGTTACGCTCTTACGCTCATATCATTGAGTTGAATTGTTATTGTTGCTAAGTGAAACTACGACATGTAATAGAGTCTACCCAATCATAAGAGCCTAGCAGAAAAAACGGAATTTCTCTACTGGCAGAAGCACTTTTGTATCTTTAAGAGCAGGCATTTTTTTTGTGTTTCAGCAAAGCTGTGGCAGCATGTTTTGCCCTCTGACTCAATAGTGTTTCAATTGACTGTTTCAACTGCTAATTTCCAAGTTATGTTTCTGTTTATCTATATATATTTATTAAACAATTTACAATATTCTATTCCTTTTGCACCTCTCATTTTATTGTTTACATCCTATAGATCTGGATGTTAGACCAGGATGATGAGGGTAAAACAGCATTACATCATACAATAAACAACACACATACTGGATGTGCTGATTTGCTATGTAGAGCAAGCAAGAAAATAATCAACATAGGTGACCAAGAAGGCCATACAGTTGCACATGATGCAGTTATCACTGGAAACAATAAAATACTTAATTCATTGTTAGAAAATGATTGTGATATTACTGTCAAAGACAATGGGGGACATTCTTTAGTTCACTGGGCCACAGGTGTGCTAATCTTTGTTTTACTTACTTACTGTCATGTGCCAACCAAGATGCCTTTAAATTAATGACCAATCAACTTTGCAGTAATCCCAAGGATAAGAGTCAAATTTAAAGTCTCAGAATGAACTAGATTTAGAACTTGTTTGACAAAGCAGTGTTTGGCAATCAAAAAGACATTACATAGAATTATCCAAATCAGAACTACAAGAGTGAAATTGTAAGTTTAGTGCTTGACATTCTTGGTCTCTGCTCCTGGCACAAATTACAATGATGTGTACAAAGAGCAGAGCAATGCTTCCATGTCCATCACTGTTTCAACAGAGAAAGATTGTGTAGCTTCCTTGAGAGGAAAAATCTGTGTGACAAGTAGCAGGTATAGAACTGTACAATTTGTTTCTTTTTATCAATTGAATGCACATTCTACAGCGTATGGTACACTGAGTTGCTTTGATAAACTGCTGGAATATGATGCACCATTGAATGAGATTGACAGTCATGGTGCAACCCCATTGCATTATGGATGTCAAAGAGATGCTAATGAAAATTTAAACAATGCAAGAAGCAAAGTAATAAACATGCTCCTCCTCAATGGTGCAAAATTGGATGCTGTGGATAATGAAGGAAGAAAACCAATTCATTGGGCAGCCTCTTCTGGTATGTGATATTGTATTTTTCTCTTACGATATTTAAGTTGAAATTTGGCACGTGAATTTGAAGATATATAATGACGGGTTGAAATTTGAACATTCAGATGGATTTTGAGTTGTGTAAAGAAATGAGGGCACATACCCTGTTTCCAAAACAAAATTGGTAAATCAAGAGAAGAACGAAACTCTCTTGGGTAACAAATTGATTAAGCTAACCTGCAGATTCTCTAATGACCTCCTCACAAATCGTTTTGTCACTGCTTTATACAAAAATTATTTTGCTATAACATTGCAAAGTTCTTGAACATTTGATGACTGTAAGTTAGTAATAAGGAAACAGATATTTTCCCTCGTTTAAATTAAGAAATAATCGAAACTAACTTCACCTTCATGGTGTCAAATGTCATAAACAGAGAATGAAACGTAGCTGCATTGACAGAGCAGAGACTGCGTAAAATGACGTCATCGAGCAATCTGAGATAAGAAAGTGTTTGGATAGATAAGCCCTTGAAACGATAAATCAACAGTTTTAGGCCCAAGGAAGAAAATATCAAGTGTTGCCGGATTTTGGGATTTGTTTCAGGGAGCTGGGGGGGGGGGGCTCAAAGTAACGAGTTTTCGCGCATGCGTGCGAAGTTTTTGCTCTGTCAGCTGCATTCTAAAGTCAGTTCAAGCTCGAAGAATTCAATGATCAAACAGAACCTATTATTCATGCTGAGTTATGAATAGGCACAGGAACTATAAGTCCGTTTATCGGTCCTTAAGCCCGTTTTCTTAGTGTATAGTGCTGAAAAAAAGGTATTGCTCGGTATTGTTACATTAAAATGCAAGTACCTCAGGCACTGGAAAGAGAGACGACTCGGCTAAGCGAGACAAAGTCACAACAACTAATGGAACGCTTGAAGGCTGCTAGGTCATAACTTATTGGGAAAATAATGCTAGGAAAATTATGCAAGAGAACTTAGGTTCTAGGAATGTCTGAGTTAGTATAATAGACGGTTCGAGTTTTTGGAGGTGAAACACGGTATTTGTAATTGACAAGGCTAGATCTTGGTGGAGAGATGAATAGCATCCCAAGCAAAGCGTCTTAATGTATATTTTGTCGATTCTGTCATAGGTAACATTTCGGCAATGGAGATCCTTCTAACGGCTGAAGATGACGTAAATTCTCGCACCTCTCAAGAACAAATGACAGCTCTTCACTTAGCCTCGTTTCAAGGTTTGACAGAAGTTGTTGATTTCCTTGTTAAGCAAAAGAATATTGACATCAATGCACTTGATAACCCACAATGCACTCCTCTGTTCTATGCGTGTGCATCTGGGCATACGCGTGTTGCTGAAATACTTCTCAAATGTGATGCTGATCCAAATCTCAACAATGAAATTGGTGAGAGGTAAATGTTCAGTGTCTAGTTTCCTAAATTAACTGCTTCCTTTCCTAGTGGATCATATGTTAGTAGTTAATTTCAATATTAAGACGATGGCCAAGAGAGAAGACGTTTTCCGATGTTTTTACAATACAAAGCGACATATTTCTATTGTTGCTTTTTCACTGTTTTAGACAATCCATTGTTTACTTTCAAACCTGAAAAGGCGAACTTCCATATATGATGTTTCGCCAATTTGCTATTAGTATCTTCAGAAAATAAAGCAACATGGTTTGATGCTATTTTCCTTAAATTAGATTTACAGTTGACCTGCAGGAAGGAATATTAAGCAGATGCTCTACCCAAACTCACATGATTTACCTTACAAGAACGAAGTCAGTTCTTGTAATCTTCTGACAAATGGGGATGAATCTTTTTCTATTTACAGTATGGTTGTATCAGTATCTACAGTATGGTTGTATCAGTATGGTTGTATCAGTATGGTTGTATCACTATTTACAGTATGGTTGTATCAGTATGGTTGTATCAGTATGGTTGTATCAGTATGGTTGTATCACCATTTAAAGTATGGTTGTATCAGTATGGTTGTATCAGTATGGTTGTATCACCATTTAAAGTATGGTTGTATCAGTATGGTTGTATCAGTATGGTTGTATCACTATTTAAAGTATGGTTGTATCAGTATGGTTGTATCAGTATGGTTGTATCACCATTTAAAGTATGGTTGTATCAGTATGGTTGTATCAGTATGGTTGTATCACCATTTAAAGTATGGTTGTATCAGTATGGTTGTATCAGTATGGTTGTATCACCATTTAAAGTATGGCTGTATCAGTATGGTTGTATCAGTATGGTTTTATCACCATTTAAAGTATGGTTGTATCAGTATGGTTGTATCAGTATGGTTGTATCACCATTTAAAGTATGGTTGTATCAGTATGGTTGTATCAGTATGGTTGTATCACTATTTACAGTATGGTTGTATCAGTATGGTTGTATCAGTATGGTTGTATCACCATTTAAAGTATGGTTGTATCAGTATGGTTGTATCAGTATGGTTGTATCACTATTTACAGTATGGTTGTATCAGTATGGTTGTATCAGTATGGTTGTATCACTATTTACAGTATGGTTGTATCAGTATGGTTGTATCAGTATGGTTGTATCACCATTTAAAGTATGGTTGTATCAGTATGGTTGTATCAGTATGGTTGTATCACCATTTAAAGTATGGTTGTATCAGTATGGTTGTATCAGTATGGTTGTATCACTATTTACAGTATGGTTGTATCAGTATGGTTGTATCAGTATGGTTGTATCACCATTTAAAGTATGGTTGTATCAGTATGGTTGTATCAGTATGGTTGTATCACTATTTACAGTATGGTTGTATCAGTATGGTTGTATCAGTATGGTTGTATCACCATTTAAAGTATGGTTGTATCAGTATGGTTGTATCAGTATGGTTGTATCACCATTTAAAGTATGGTTGTATCAGTATGGTTGTATCAGTATGGTTGTATCAGTATGGTTGTATCACCATTTCAAGTATGGTTGTATCAGTATGGTTGTATCAGTATGGTTGTATCACTATTTACAGTATGGTTGTATCAGTATGGTTGTATCACCATTTAAAGTATGGTTGTATCAGTATGGTTGTATCAGTATGGTTGTATCAGTATGGTTGTATCAGTATGGTTGTATCAGTATGGTTGTATCACCATCAGGAGCTACGGGATGCCGTATTTTGATAGGTTATCTTCTTATTCTTGCCAACCTTGTTTCAGGCTTGCTAATTGGCGCTGTGAAATTAATTTCACTTTAACTTTGAGTTTTGAGGCCTTGCCATAACTTTCAAAATCAAGAGACGAAGTAGACTTGCTCAAAGTCTATTCCGTGGTCTATCAACACTTTGGAATATAATTATTTCTGTGGGGGCATATGCTGTGAGGCGGACGCAGTGTCCTCTTCGCGTCCTCTTCATGGTATACGCCCCTGCAGAAATAATTATATGCCCTAGCGCAGATGGACCACGGAATAGACTTTGAGCAAGTCTAGAGACGAAAAGATTTACTAAAACTTTTGCATCAATTACAGTCCTTCTCATTGTGCGGCATCTTTTGGCGCTGTTGAATGTTTGGAACTTTTGTTCAAATCTGGTGCACATTTGTCACATTATAACGATGTAAGAGATACACCATTACATGAAGCTGCAAGCTCTGGCAAAGAACGTGAGTTGGAGATTATTTTTATCTTTTTGCTTGATAAAAACGAAAAACTTTGGATGTTTTTAGCCTGTAGCCCTGTAAAGGTGCTGTACAGTTAACTAGACAAATATGTTAAAGATTGATCAGTCTTTTCTCAGGTTCTTAGAATGCTATCACTAAAGCCGTATAAAACTTACGATTTTACTTTACTTATTAATCTTATTGCCTTGATGGATTACTTTGATTTTTACGTTGCTCCATGTATCTCAGGCCATTGTATCGTCTTGCCTTCATTATCTTAAGTTGCTTTATTTTGGACACTATTAAACTTTTTCCATGACCGGGAAGATGGCTACACGACGTAAGTCTTAAAGACATCCCTTACTTCCAGACCAGAACTTGCCGTATTTTTACTGAAGACGCTAAAAAGTTGATGTTGATTGTTTCAGTCAAGTCTGTTACTTGAGGCTTTTTGATTTGATCTCTACTTTTTGGAAAAACGATTTGCCATTCATCTAAGATGGTCTCAACAACTGTTCAAAATGCTTTCATTTCCTCGTGTAAATGCATTAAATATTTCATTCTTAATCATTTGTTCTTTTCTTGAAACAGATTCAGTGAAATTTCTGTTAGAAAATGGATGCCAACCATCGGTGAAAAACGCAACGGGAGCGACCCCCTTGCATTATTCCGTTGCAGAAGGTTTCGTTGATGTTACGAGATGTTTATTGGAAATGGGTGCTGATGCAAATGCTCTGGTTATAGCTAATGAGGTACGATATTTTCATTTGTTTTGTTGTGTTTTAGTTATTTTTATTGCAAGTTATTTTAACTTGCTAAGCTGCAATATTGATTTTAAACGGTGTTTTGGAAATCTTTAGATGCTGCCAGACTAACCTCTAGTCTGTAGAATTTTCCAAACAAGTAAAATTGTCATTGCTTCTGAAGGAAAACGATGATTTTAAGTTGAATATAAATTTATGGCTCAGTGATAACCTTTTTTTATCTAACGTTTCGTCAGCTAGGAAACCAACCCATTTGACAATATACTTATGTCATCCTGAGACGGGCTTTTACCCTGCATAATCTCCACCTTTTGATAAACCTTGAAAACTTTGAAATATGTCACCTTCCCATTAGTGAATTTAAAGGCGCCATTTTTTGTAGAAAATCCTGCTGAAACCCTTTTCTTCTCAATTTATGTTTGCTTGGGACCACGATGTCTCTAATTTAAACGGTAGCTCATCTGTTATCATAATTATATCTCTTTTTATCGATTCGCAGACAGAATACATCACACCATTGGACATAGCATTGGGAAACAGTGACCATACACAAATAGAATTATTACAAACATTTGGAGCAAGAACCGGACACAACATAGTTGACAATTCCGCATTGGTTATTCAACATCACTGGAAAGTTTTCATGCGAAGGTTTAGTGGAGTGGAATCTATTTATCGATTGAATGTTAGTGACAGTGTCAGTAATCACGAAGAAACGAAAATAGGGAAAATGGCAAATGAAAAAGAAAGTAAACATGAAGATAATACTGTGTTTTCTTCAGATGAGAAACAAACTGATACGTATATCACGACAAAGGTACCTTCTTACATGATTATTAATTTTTTATTTATATAACTTTACTGCATCAAACTGATTATGATACCAATTCAAGGCTTTTTGATTAAATTAAGTTTCTTCAAAATTTGAGTAGTTGATTTTATCCAGTCATTGATTATTTGCCTTGAATTAGTTATTTTCTTTTTTGGCGTAGAGACTCACGATTTAAAGAAAAAAATTCTGCATCTTAGACTATTCATTATATTTTCACATTTCATACTTATCATGCCTTTATATTTTGGGCCATTTACGAATTTCGTTGGAAAATTGCTCAGCGGAGACAATATTCCGCAACTTTTCATTTGAGAAAAGTTTCCCTGGAAAGCTTAAATAAGGAACAATAGCGCTTTGTCTCTGGCGCCAAACGATTAACCATAAACTAAAGAGATTTCTTCGCCTATCCGGGAAATTGTGTTCATATAGGAAAATATTTCCTCGGTTAGGCGGGATCCCGGTAAAGTTCAAGCGTGATCTCGGTTAGCCGGGAAAATGTTTTCTCATGTGAAAGCTTGTGATATTTTATGTGGGAAAGCTACATGAGGTGAGATCTCGGCTTCACCGGGAAAATGATGGGGAAAATTTCTCCGTATGAACAGGCCCAAAGTCCCTCCAAAGTACAAAATGATCAGTGATTGTGAGCAAAGGAAATTCTATGCCTGGTCGGGGAAGTCATACACAAAATCAAGGCAGGCCGTAAAAGTTGCTCTGAAACCTAGTTAGCTAGCTCACTCGTTGTGCATGCCAGACATGGTTATTGGGGACAGGCATTGGCAAATATTGGGGGAAGGAGGATATATCGAAACATATGCGTTGTGCATTGTATTGCAACATTATTGATTCTTTTTTTACCAGTCAAGATATTCTTAAAGGGAACGGTACATGATACTAATGGCGTAGTATATTTTGCTCGTAATCGGGATTTTCCCTAGTCAAAACTTTGCCAGATGAACAGACTTAAGTTATCGTGATGTTGATTTATAACAACAGTCCTGGGAAGTAAATTTTTGGATTGCAAATTTTCAATTTTTTGTCTCACCTTTTCTGTGATCAGGTTGCAGGACAATCGTCAGTGGATACCAGTGTGACGCGAACAGAAAAGGAAGAAGACGAAAATGGATCATTCGAGGAGGAAAGTTCCGAAGAGGATTTTGATTCTATGAGGAAATTAATCACGGAACGAATAAGATCAAGCGTAAGAACGGTTTTCTGCTGATATTTTTAATTGTTTTCAAATTTTTTATCTGGGCTCAACTAAGTAAAGTGCTGTAACTTTCCACTTGATAAAGAAATTTTTATGGAACGTTCATTTCCTTAGTTTATAGATCATTCATGTTTCAGCGTATCATCCATTTTCCTTTCTGTTAAAACCTTCCTCTAGTCAGTGACTCATTAACCGCATGAAAATAGCGTTTCATGGCTTTGGTTTAATCCTAAGATCAACCAACGAAGCCGATGTCGAACTATGGCGGTTGATGTTGGGTGATTTTTATTGTTCACTTTGTTCTCAACTTTATTAAAAAGTTATTTTACCATAGGATGATCATTTTCTGGTGCTACGAAACGTCTTATCATCTTAAGGAACAGAACTAAAAATAATGGAAATTCGTCAGTTGTTGAAAAGTTCAAGATATGTTCATTTATAATGTGATCCATCGATACTTTTCCGATTTTAAATTTTTCATTGATATCTTAATTTCTAGCTTTTTTTTATTTTTCGATTTTCATTATAGAGAGCAGAAATGGAAAGAACTGACCAATTAATGGCGAGAGCTGAGAATTTGAGACTGCAGCTTGAAAAAGTGGTAAAGGTAGGTTTTTACTCAATTTAGATAATTTATGAAAAGACAGTGTTTAGAGAAGTTCTTTGCATGAAATTCTACATTGGTATACAAGATTCTTTTGATCTTTTCACAACTTGTATGCTTCCTACCATTTCTATACCGTACAAGAAGGTGAGAACTGTAAAAAATTGTACATGCCGCAATCGATTCTAAAGAGCATCTTTGTGCATAGAGCGTGGCTCAACGATCATAGGCAATATGAAACTTTTGATGTTGACACCACGAAGAAGGTGTATCATACGAATGGTGTGATCCAGCCTGCGCGCAGGCCGATCATTTCAAACGAAAAAAGGTTCCACGAAACATAGAGCAAAGGTTTGCTGCGATCGCCAAATTAATATTAGAATAATTAGAATTAATATTAGAATAATTATAATTAATATTAGAATAATTATAATTAATATTAGAATAATTATAATTAATATTAGAATAATTAGAATTAATATTAGAATAATTAGAATTAATATTAGAATAATTATAATTAATATTAGAATAATTAGAATTAATATTAGAATAATTATAATTAATATTAGAATAATTAGAATTAATATTAGAATAATTAGAATTAATATTAGAATAATTATAATTAATATTAGAATAATTAGAATTAATATTAGAATAATTAGAATTAATATTAGAATAATTAGAATTAATATTAGAATAATTAGAATTAATATTAGAATAATTAGAATTAATATTAGAATAATTATAATTAATATTAGAATAATTAGAATTAATATTAGAATAATTAGAATTAATATTAGAATAATTAGAATTAATATTAGAATAATTATAATTAATATTAGAATAATTATAATTAATATTAGAATAATTAGAATTAATATTAGAATAATTAGAATTAATATTAGAATAATTAGAATTAATATTAGAATAATTAGAATTAATATTAGAATAATTAGAATTAATATTAGAATAATTATAATTAATATTAGAATAATTAGAATTAATATTAGAATAATTATAATTAATATTAGAATAATTAGAATTAATATTAGAATAATTAGAATTAATATTAGAATAATTATAATTAATATTAGAATAATTAGAATTAATATTAGAATAATTAGAATTAATATTAGAATAATTAGAATTAATATTAGAATAATTAGAATTAATATTAGAATAATTAGAATTAATATTAGAATAATTAGAATTAATATTAGAATAATTATAATTAATATTAGAATAATTAGAATTAATATTAGAATAATTAGAATTAATATTAGAATAATTAGAATTAATATTAGAATAATTAGAATTAATATTAGAATAATTAGAATTAATATTAGAATAATTATAATTAATATTAGAATAATTAGAATTAATATTAGAATAATTATAATTAATATTAGAATAATTAGAATTAATATTAGAATAATTATAATTAATATTAGAATAATTATAATTAATATTAGAATAATTATAATTAATATTAGAATAATTAGAATTAATATTAGAATAATTATAATTAATATTAGAATAATTAGAATTAATATTAGAATAATTATAATTAATATTAGAATAATTAGAATTAATATTAGAATAATTAGAATTAATATTAGAATAATTAGAATTAATATTAGAATAATTATAATTAATATTAGAATAATTAGAATTAATATTAGAATAATTAGAATTAATATTAGAATAATTAGAATTAATATTAGAATAATTATAATTAATATTAGAATAATTATAATTAATATTAGAATAATTAGAATTAATATTAGAATAATTAGAATTAATATTAGAATAATTAGAATTAATATTAGAATAATTAGAATTAATATTAGAATAATTAGAATTAATATTAGAATAATTATAATTAATATTAGAATAATTAGAATTAATATTAGAATAATTATAATTAATATTAGAATAATTAGAATTAATATTAGAATAATTAGAATTAATATTAGAATAATTATAATTAATATTAGAATAATTAGAATTAATATTAGAATAATTAGAATTAATATTAGAATAATTAGAATTAATATTAGAATAATTAGAATTAATATTAGAATAATTAGAATTAATATTAGAATAATTAGAATTAATATTAGAATAATTATAATTAATATTAGAATAATTAGAATTAATATTAGAATAATTAGAATTAATATTAGAATAATTAGAATTAATATTAGAATAATTAGAATTAATATTAGAATAATTAGAATTAATATTAGAATAATTATAATTAATATTAGAATAATTAGAATTAATATTAGAATAATTAGAATTAATATTAGAATAATTAGAATTAATATTAGAATAATTAGAATTAATATTAGAATAATTAGAATTAATATTAGAATAATTAGAATTAATATTAGAATAATTATAATTAATATTAGAATAATTAGAATTAATATTAGAATAATTAGAATTAATATTAGAATAATTAGAATTAATATTAGAATAATTATAATTAATATTAGAATAATTAGAATTAATATTAGAATAATTAGAATTAATATTAGAATAATTAGAATTAATATTAGAATAATTATAATTAATATTAGAATAATTAGAATTAATATTAGAATAATTATAATTAATATTAGAATAATTAGAATTAATATTAGAATAATTAGAATTAATATTAGAATAATTAGAATTAATATTAGAATAATTAGAATTAATATTAGAATAATTAGAATTAATATTAGAATAATTAGAATTAATATTAGAATAATTAGAATTAATATTAGAATAATTAGAATTAATATTAGAATAATTAGAATTAATATTAGAATAATTAGAATTAATATTAGAATAATTAGAATTAATATTAGAATAATTAGAATTAATATTAGAATAATTAGAATTAATATTAGAATAATTAGAATTAATATTAGAATAATTAGAATTAATATTAGAATAATTAGAATTAATATTAGAATAATTATAATTAATATTAGAATAATTAGAATTAATATTAGAATAATTAGAATTAATATTAGAATAATTATAATTAATATTAGAATAATTAGAATTAATATTAGAATAATTAGAATTAATATTAGAATAATTAGAATTAATATTAGAATAATTAGAATTAATATTAGAATAATTAGAATTAATATTAGAATAATTAGAATTAATATTAGAATAATTAGAATTAATATTAGAATAATTAGAATTAATATTAGAATAATTATAATTAATTGTTCTAATCCGCTTTTCAAATTATTTATGAAACGCGTCCAAACAAAGGCTGCATAAATAAAGTTCTAGACATCCATAAACCTCGTAGCAAGCTTTTGCCCGTTATTTCGTAGACCCTTTTATCTTTTGAATAATGGGTCTACGCTCAGGCAAGGTATGATCAAATTCTTTGAATTTTGAACGTTCGTACGTTTTAAAGGCTACCATAGAACCCTCCTATCATTTACTCATTTACTCATTTACTCATTTTATCACGTTTCTTTTAAATGAAATATGCGTGTGTTTTTCTTCGTTATTTTCATTTTACTATCGCTTACTGTCAGGACGTACGAGACCTTGGTGCTAGTAAAGAATTCGCAATGATAAAAGATTTCAATGAACGTAATGCCAGAAGACGAAAGATTATTCAGCCAGTTTGCAGTCTTCCAAAACTGCCCTCAACATGAAGGTGTGTGTATTTACTCATTTGATGGAAATCTTAGCCATTAACATGCGAACATACTGTTTGTCAAGGTACTATGAAATGAATAGTGCATCTTTGGGAGAAGCAATACTATGAACAGCTCTCGGTTTAGAAGGAATTGCAGTTAAGTCAGCTTGATTTAGTCTCCATCATGATATTTCTGATGAAGTTTTTCAGTGATACAGAATGCCTTAGTGGGTCCAGAAAGCATTCTGTACATAACGGATATCACTTGAAATGAGAGCTATGAATATATCACTGGCGAATCTTGGGAGCTAGAATTAGTAATGACCCAGTCTGAAATAAGGTTTTACGACTGGAACGTGGAGATATTTTTAGTATTGATGCATGAAAATATCACGTTGCTGGTCAGTAATTAACATTTTTTTCCTCAGCACGAGGCCACGACGCATTGCCATAGCAATTTCAAATGTTCTTACTTCACAATTTAATGATATTACTGAAGACAATCGACTCTTTTTAGTTTAAGAATCCATTGCAGGTACAAGCGTTTAAGAAATCAGTGGTTATATTTCCACGATCGCTGATAAAGAGAATACTCTCCTGCTGAGCAAACTGAAAACTGCGAAGACTATCTCCAATTTTTTACCATTCCATTGCTTTCAAACTTAAATCATGGATTGATGTAAACATACTTTTTTTCTTCAATTCTTCAAGAGTGCTGAGGTATTTTCAAAAATCTGGTCCTTCAATTCATGGCGTTAAAAATGTTTCGATAACAATTTCCTCATCAAAGATTCATGAGCTACGCCCCTGAGAAGTGACATTGTTGTCAAAACATTTGTGAAGCAACTTTCAAACAACGAAGAACAATATCAAAACTGAGGCTTAAAAGGTTGTGATTTGAGTTTATTTTTGTTGTGATCGATGTTTAGGCCATCCGTGATTTTGGTGAGCTGCATGTGAATTTACGATTAAGAGAAGACGGAGACGAAAAGACGATTTCATTCTTTCTGCGTAGTGAGTATTTGTTTTGTCAGCTAAATTTAGTGAGTATTTGTTATTGTTGCTGCTTAGTGAGTATTTGTTTTGTCAGCTAAATGTAGCAAAGAGGACTCAAACGTAGAGCATGAATTGGAACCGCAGTTTGCACTGTTTTTGCAGTCTGATAGGACATCTTTGGAGTCTTTATAGGATCCACGTTGTAATGAGCACAATTTAAATCTGTAACGTGCACATTTTCAGTGAATAATAAAACTTACCAGACTACTCGTAGAATTTCAAAAATAAACCACAGTTGCCTTTCGTTACTTCGGTGATCAATCGTACATTTTCCGATGTACAGCCCGGTGCAAAGGTGATGCGTTTCAGTTAACGAAATTGAAAGATATTTCGATGAAAAAGTTGTGAAATATATTGTTTCCTTTCACGCTGCATGCGTAGCTTAGGTTCTGTATCTTTTTGTGGGTCTGAAGTATTTTTTCTTTACATGTACTGTAGTAGGGATTTTGGCAAGAGAAGGAGGGATGAGTTGCTTTCCCCTCCCTTATAAGGCATCATTTTTTGGCAACTTAGTTTAATTTCATAGAGACAGAGCGGTGCCAAATCGTTCTTGTGCATTCACTGTCCCTTCACAGAAATTTACTCTACCTTCCACCCAAACGAAATAGATACATGGTATCTGCAACTTCATAGCTACAAAACAATTAAATTGCATCTTGATTAGCTCTTTGGCTCTTTAAACTCAAGCTGTGTTTCGAATGTGGTGTCTTGCACTTGAGGACACTTAAAGGATGAAATATACCGAAAAATGAATGTTGACTTGTAAATGTAAACATTTTTTACATAGATATCGGACACGAAAGTTCTTGAAATAGAACTTGGACTTCTTTTCATGCTAATTGACAAGAGAGAAGGCGTTTATTGTGAGTTTCTAATATCGCGTTTTATTTGATAAGTTGCGAACATAACTATTAATCTTTGAAGGTTTGACTGTTTAAAAGTAGTCATGTTGTTAAACCCATTCATGCTGCAGAATTTTCTAGAATTTAGTATCAGTTTGTGGTATTCTTCTTATTTTTCAATCAATATTGCTTATTTACTATTCCTCGATCAATGATTGCTGCATCTTTAATTAACATTTCCCCATGCATATCCAGCAAGTATAATAGAGTTCAAGATCGTAGTTTCACTGTTGTGAAGCATTTTGTCTCTGCTGTCTCCACTACTCTACCGGTCATTCTGGAGATTAGTGTCATTGGTGGTATTTTCCTTACACTTAAATCATCATCTCCTATTTACCATTCCCTGATAACTGATTGCTGGCGCATTATTCAGCATGTCTTTATGCAAGTCCTGCAACAATAATTGAGTCTAGATCATAGTTTGAATGTAAAGTCGAGCGTTTGGTCTCAGTCACTCTGCAGGGATTCTACAGATTTCTGTAACCCTGCTGCCTTTGCGTAGATTTTCTATCAACCGATCGCCGCTCCCGAAAATATTTCGAGCTTCAGGTGTAAAATTTTCATGGTTTTGTCATTAAGCCACACAGTACTAAGGAGAAATGAATATTTTAATTTATTTGAATGCTCAGTTGTTCTGTGGAGTATATTCATTAAAAATTTATGTTTATTCAATGCGGTTCAGTCTCGAAAGATTTTCGCCCACTTTTATATCAATTTCTTTTTCCGAAATTTGCCAAGGTAAATCTACTGTTTTGCAACGTTGAATAGTTCAGAACAATTCGAAGTATACAAATTGTTTGCCATGTTTCGTTAAATTGATTTCAAAACAAAACTGAGTTAACGTTTACGACGAAATAGATGCCAGGAAGTTCTGGTTGCCAAGTAAAAAGTCGTTCGTTGATTTCAGAATGTTAAGGTTTCGACTACTGTTAATTTGAAAATACTGAGTGCCACATAAATATTTTATAATTATGGATTTACAGCTTCTATTCTCTTTGTATTTCAATCAACATTCACATCTTCAAAGGTGTCCAAGTGAAAAGTGAGTTCTCCAGCTATGAATTTTTTTATGCAGGCCAGAGCAGGGCTACCTTGGATACCTTGGATCAAACTCATTTTCTTTTTGAGAGAATCTGGTACCCAGGGTAGAGCAACCCTAAATACACAGCCCTGAAAAAGTCCTGCATGGCAAGACGAAATATTACCAATAAATATATTCTTAAACTCATATAAACTCATATATTCTTAGACTCATTCGCTGTTTTCTTTCGTCGTTTTACGGTGTTTCTTCCAACAAATCTAGCTCAACAAATCTAGCTACCCTTGCAGGTTTATTCACTTTTCTTTTCTGTTGTTAGGTCTAATTACAAATGGAGGATTTCATTAAAGCGAAATCAGCCGCTCATAACATTGTAGAGGAGACACTGGAACGAATTGGGAAACAAAATGGCGTTACTGCAGTGATAGTCCTGAATGAAGATGATCTCCCTATGCGAACGAGTGTAGATGGAACTCTGACGATGACGTACGCAAACACGCTCCGACCTATAGAGAAAATGGCGCGAAGCACAGTCAGAGACCTGGATCCAACTAACGATCTCGTATTGATCCGGATGAGAACGAGGAAGAATGAGATAATCATAGCACCAGAGCAAGATAATTTACTCGTTGTTGTTCAAAGTAGTAATGAATAGAGGGTAATTTTAATGCTCAACTTATGACATGGACAAGATGAATTAGTCACACAGTTCTTGCCAGCATTTAGATTTGCCTACGTTAGTTTTTAAAAAGAGCCACTGTCAGTATCACCCAGGGTTTTTTGTGGGCACACGGCTATTTTAAACTCCCGAATGTTCTATTTTAAACTGTCTGACAATCAAATTCGACCAAAATGGAAAATATGGATCCACTCTGCTGTTTATGAGCTGAAACAAAAGTAAACCAAAGTCAATCTTTCTGCAGTTCAACTGCTGCAGTTTGCATCCATATTTTCCACTTAGGCCAAAATTTGTATACAGACTGTCTGAAATGTCAGTGTGCATGCAAAGAGCCTTGGTGACAAATCTTCTTAAAAAAGTTTTCTTTAGATGTTTCGTAGATATTTTATTGCATAGAAGCTATACGAATTATTGCAGCTAATAAGTTGGCTAGTAAATCAATGTGTCTCATCGTTTCTTGGTAGAAAGTACTTGATCTTGGTATCTGTATATCAAGGCCAGTAAAAGAAGTGTCTTCATTTAACAGTGGTCACGACAAAATAATTAAGCAAGACGAGGGAGATGTCAGTGACAAGCTATATACCAGTGATACATTTGAAAACTTGAAATCATCAGGTTGGAACACCCTTACCCCATATTTTTTCTTTCGCTTTATTATTTTTGTTGGCTCTGGTACCCAGGAAATAATAACACCATCAAATTTGTTTGAGGAGTCTGTGAAAAGCGTCGAAAACAGGTAAAGATAGACAGAAGGGGTGGTAGAAACAGCAGCTTAAGCTGACATGAAGAATTAGCTAACGTTGTGGATCCCACCCTCTCTTATCGTACTTTTCCAAAATACGCTGGAAATAGGGCACTTGAACTTGTTGCAGAAATCTCGATTTTGTCTGTCTGCTTTGGAACGTTTCTAATGAATTTAAAGTGTCTAAAATTTTCAAACTAATATTTGTACCACGAGGAATGATATAACTAGATTTTTTCATTGTGCTAAAGTCTCTTCACCAAATTTTTACTGCAGGGAATCGACTTGGTTGAAAGCTGAATTTTTACTACCAAACAAACTAAAACATAACTAAAATTTTCAATCTTCTATTTTGTCTGTTTTAGGCTTTCGTTGAGAGCCATTTTGCGGGAGTGTCACTCGGCCATCTGATTTCAATCACTTGACGTTTTTGGAATTTTTAGCTGTTTTAAATTGAGAGGAATTGATAAATTTCTGCGCTGAGTTGCATTGCGCAAAGACCTGCGCAATAGGAAACGCGGGAATTTGCAAAAATATTCGTTGGAAGCAGGAGGACGTGGCCATCAAAAAGAGATTTCTGATTGAAAGGTTTGCAAGATGGATGTTGACACCAATGCTTGTTTAAAATCACTCAGAAATGCTTTCCACCAATTCAAAAATCTTCCAAATGAAGATACAGTCAGACATCTTGAGAGAGAAATCAACGTAAGTGTACTTTCTTAAGGCCCACTTAGCTAATTAGGCCTACTTTTTTTGAAAGTTGGCTTGGCCCGGCTTTCACTCCCTTCCACTCCAGAGACAGACAAGTGACAGACTCGATGTGTTCATAGTCACATGTGTTCATGAAATGACTTATTTCCTGGGTAGACATTTGAATGAATTCTATGACAACCTATTTTGAAAGTCAAATAAACAACACCATGGCAATGCATGACTAAAAATTAACCGAAATCAATAACAATTGAGCGAACTGAGTTATGAAAGTCTATCAAAGTCAAATAACGCAGGGAGGGAAGGGAGGACTTCAGTTCAAAATCTAGAAAATAACTGATAATAAGATCTTGTAGTTACAAAACTTTGATTGATGGAAGAAATGTCCGGGAAAAAACCAATTTGAAAACAAGGCAGTATGTAATTAGCAAGGAAATTATTTTCTGCCCATACAAATAAAATTTCGTAGATATTCTCCCTTCCCAAATAGGTAAGTTTGCAAAAAGCCCACAACACAGAAGATGCACATCTAGCTATTGTTTTAAAAATGATATACCCAATGTTCTTCCTTTCTAATATTTTTAGTCTTGCACAATACTGTAGGTCTTTATGATATGTGCAACATAAAATGCAGTCAATCTGGCCCCCTTGTTCTTGTGTGATATACATGCCTGAATTCAAAACCTGAGCAGTAAAAAAAGTAGCCCTTATAATGTTAGAAACATTTGTTATGTAGGAACTGCAACTTTTATAACTCATGTAATACTTGTGTAAGGTTAGCAAATGTTTTGCAAGAAACATGTCATGTCATCCAAATTTAATGGAATGATATTATGCTTTATTGCCAGGTACTCGTTGGTATCATAAACCATGGGAATGATAACATCCTCAAAGAATTCAGCCCAAAGAATCTTTTACATGCTGACTCCATGTCAATTCTTGTCAGCATTCTGAATGAAACAAACATGAAGGAATCACTTTATGCAGCATCAATGACTTTGCTACATGGCCTTGGTTAGTTGAAATATTGATATATAATTCAACAGCGGCTTTTGTTGATAGTTTGTTTATATTGTTCCTATTTCACTTACATTTTCTTGAGCAAATGCCAAGTCTGGGGTTGGTGTGATAAATGCTACTGTAGAAAACAAATTTACCAAATGCTGCTGCAAATTAAAAACTTCTTTTGATATCAATGATGCACAATTCATAACAGCATAGTCTTGTATTTTATCATCAATCATTTCAACCCCAGACTTGTCCTTTAAGGCATATTGTATAATCTGTAGAATGAAATTATAGAAAATGATTCATTGCTTTGCAAAATTCTATTGCAGCATCATCTTGCAAAATCAGAGAGAGTTTACAGAACACATTTAAGTTGACATCAACCTTGGCGAACTTTATTAAACAACATCAAGGATCAAGTGATCAAACTATCATTCTTCAGGTAACTTAATACCCAATGTCTTCATTCATTCATTTCATTTCATTTGATTTATTTTAGGAGGGTTGCCCTTCGGTAAAAACCGTTTTTCAAGGGGCCCTCCGATAAAAACTATTACTATACAAAAATACCAAATAAATTACCTTAACCCTAATTACAATAAAACCATAATATTAAAAACCTATATACAAGAGTTGATTATTTATATACATATTAGAAATAAAAACAAGAAAGAAAAACAAATCCTAAGTCTCTGACAGGGGCAGAACCCGCAGCGCCAGCACCGGCAGCCCCCTGGCGACACGACAACCCGGAGCGAACAGCGATCGAAACCATGACCGGCATTCGCCCCAAGCTGGCCCGCCACCCAAGGACAACCAGCGCCACAGCCGCAGACCCCACCCCTGTAGTTATCTAAATAGATGTTTTGAAGCTATTCAGAGAGGATGCCTTCTTTGACTCAGCTGAAAGGCTATTCCACAATTTTGCACCCCTAAAAGAGAAACATTTCTGCCCATTTGCAGATGTTTTCTTTGGTACCCTCAGGTCAGTCTCGGTATTTCGAAGGCAACGGGTGGAGCATTGTGAATTTCTTTTGAAAAGGCTACTCAAGTATTGCGGAGCAAGGTCATTGAGTGACTTGAAGACCATTGTCTTGTTACATTTGAATACTTCATGCAATGGATTTTTATATTCAGTTAAAAATTTGTACAAAGCAAACTATATACTCAAGACACTACATATGATATATTTTGCAACACTGCAAGGAAGGTACCAAAGGGTGCAGAAGACAATGACTACCCTAAACACACAATGAATTCGTAGTTACAATGCAGACCTTACACATATTAACATGACAAGATTTCTCAAGAATTCTTCAAAGTTTTCAGGAACTCTGCTTGTCCTACAAAGATTCTTGCAATGAATTCTTAAGATGGCTATTAATTTGTTGGCAGGGAACCATCTTCATGCACGATAAGCATGAAGGCCTGTACTGTAGCACTGGAAAGAAGTCTAAATTGGTCCTTGCTGGCTCATATTGACTTGATTGTGTTCATTAAAAAGAAATCTAAAAGTTACTAATCACAAAAGTCATACTTCATGCCAGAGTACTGTAAGTTGTTCACTGCATCAAAATCTGACAATTTTCTATCGTTTTGATCCAAAATAGTCAGACCTTATCATATTTCAACTGATGATGTTTTCATACCTCCTACTGTGATTTTATCATATAAATGAAGAATACCAGTGCAATTTTATCAAAACCTTGTTGTATCAACTGTTTATATTTCAACTTGTTGATTCAACCTCTAAGTTTTTGCAGTAAAGAATTTCCTAATTTTCTCTTTCCAGTGTTTTTCACTTTTGCAACAAGTAACATATGGAATAAAAGTTCAAAACTCGCTTGGTGAATTACAGATGTTGATAAAATACCTGGTCACAAAAATGTATGTATTTTTTTGCCCTGGGCTGAAATTTATTTTCCATTTCATGGTCAATCGATAAATTCTTTAAGATCTTTCAAAACACAAAGACTTTTAAGCAGTTCAACAGTAAGGGTCTGGATTACGAGACATATTTGTACATCTTTATGCAAAGGCTCTATCACTTTTGTGCACATTCAAAAATTCTTTAAAATGTATCAAAATATCGTTTTTATGCAGATTCTTTTGTAGAATAGCTAAAAAGTCTATGAAATGATGGGAAAGAACTTTAGTTCTGAAAAACATGGAAATTTGAAATTTCCCCTGCAGTTAGTAAAAAGTCTGCCAGAACTGTGAAATGAATGTATCTAAGAATGCCTCCTATAACCAAGTATGTTCTGTTAATATTCTAACTGCTATTTTTACCCTAGATTGTCTCCTGAATCAAAATTTACAACATCGTGTCTTGGTTCACTTGCAAACATTTGCAGGAATAACGTTGTAGTGCAGGATTACATCAAGGGAATGGTAAGAAAATAACAATCTTCTATCTTTTACCAGGTGATCCAGAAAAATTTCCTGCTTTCAAAAAATTCATAGCACCAGGACTACATGATGAATTCGAGAATTCATTCAAATTCTAGTTCAAAGCAGAAAAACAAAATTTTTGTGATTTTGCTGGTGTTTTTAGGAGCACTAATACCACAGGTAAAATTCAGCTAAACAAAAGTTTCTTGGTAACAAAATCCCTGAAAAAGGGCCTTCAATCTCCTGGCTATCAAACAGAATTTGATTAATTACAATCCCCTTACAATCCATCATGTACTCTTTGTGCTGTGAATTTTCAAAATTGGGATTTTTTTCTGGCTCACTTGGTATTATTTATCCTTTTCAGGAACAAGCTCATTTCCTTCATATTTGTTTTTTACTTTTGTAGCTTCCAATTGTCTGGAAAGTTTTTTTAAAAAAAAGAACAGTAAACTGATTGTGGTGTTCATATGAATATCTGTGACAATCTGTCATGAAAATGGTTTTGATTTCTCAGACATCTGTTGATAATTGATGTTTTTATTTACTTCCTTTCAGACAAACGTGAAAGCCTTTTTCAAGGGCATTGCATCCTTCTTGTCACATGATAACTGGATGCATATCATTTATGCACTTTCAATTTTATCAATATCATTGGATGAACCTCTTGGTGAAAAGGTGAGGTACATTAAATTTCATAGCCCCACTCCATAGTTTATAGTCATTTACTTTCTTTTTATTTATTTTACAATCCTTTTCCAGGAATGTGGCATAATTTAAAATGAAATTGTTTGGCAAACGGCTTCATTACTTTGGGATGTAAAAAGAGCCCAGATACATTGTAAATGAAGACATTTTCTGTATGTTTGGACTCAATAGAATTAGCCTGTGCTTTTCGCATTTTCATGCCATCAACGATCATGGGGATACAGCTGGCTTCCGAGCTGCGAGTTTCAGATGTCATGAAAAGTTCTAAACACACAAAAAGTCATTCCTGGCTGAAGAAGTCTGCGGCATACCACATTCCAATTAGAGAGGGACTTCTCTTTAAATTCTCTGTGTCAACCAGCCGATCTTTGTCTTTGTTTACAGAAACCGTGTACTACAACCCTTCTAATGCTTTATCCAAACCTTGCGCCAATCCTACGAATTTAATTTTTGCAGGTTTTCAATCAAAAGAATATTAACCAAACATTCCTCCTCATTTTCAATGTATTGCTGCAAGGACATACTGTCATGACTTGCAAGTATTCATGCGACCTACTTATAGACCTCCTCAAATGTTCCCGCATGCAAAAATATCTTGCAAATTACACTGACCTTGAAACACATCTTAAAGACGTGGTGATGCTCCTTGAAACATCAACAACAACACTTGGCGTAGAAGCAACGGAAAAGATACTAGAGTTGCTGATAAAGCTATGTGGAATCCCAGGCTTGACAAATTCATTGTTCAAGAAAGAAATTCGAAGGGAGAGTAGAAGGCATACGAATGCTGGAAGTCATGATGCTGAGGGTTGTCTGTTGGTCATTTTGAATCTGGCAGCTAAGCAGGAATCTACAGGGCATCGTATACAATTTATGGCAATAAAGTTGATAATGACATTATATTGCCAGGTAATAGATCTTTAGTTCCTTTATTTTTTCTACGAACGAGTCTGGATTGAACGACATTTCATACATTTTTTAGGCGACAGGTTCATTCGAGTGGCGTTAGAGCTTCTTTCACTTTTGTGCTCCTTCGAAAGTTCTACAAAATGTATAAAATGTCGTTCGATCCAGATTCTTTTCCGATTATCTAAAATAAATGTCTATCTAATGTGTTTTGGTGTTGAAAATATATTTTGATTTAAATCAATCGCATACCCAAGGCTAACTACTTTCTTGTTATCATGATACAATATAGGTTGGTTGTGCTGAAGGTGGCGTCGAGGCTTACCAAGAGCCTTTGCAATATTGAGGAAATTAGCCAATCAAATCATTCGAAATTGCAATGCATTATGGTAAAATGTCCTGCTTTCCATATGTAGCTTCTGTTGTATTTCTTCAGCATGAAACACGAAGACATGCTTTAGATTTTTATAAGATTGTTAAGAACTTCCTTGACATGCATCGAGCTTATTTCTCCAGTCATCCAGTATTAATGAATACATCTCTTGATTTTAATACAAAATATTGATAGCTCTATTTCCTGTCTTTAATTTGAATGTTATGACTTTTTTTATTGCAGAGTGATACATTTTCAAAAGATAACCAGTCCTCGCAAATGCTTTCGAAACTATTCGAAGTCTTGTCAACACATCTTTCAATATCTGAAGAAACTCCTGACGATCCTTCAATTTTAAAAGATTCATTCGCTAATGCCAGAAGTTGTATTCAACTAGTTACCCTTTTATGTACAAGGGAAAAGACAAATGACCATTTTCACACAAAATTCATAAATACTGAATCAATTGCCAAGTTCATGACAGACATTTGTGCCAAATTTGCTTCCGATTTGACCCATGTGCGCCATGCAAGCCAGGAATATAGGTATGAATTTTCATATTATCATATATTGAAATAAGAATGAGATTTTGAAATGAGATTCTTCTTGATCAAGGTTGCTGACTGGTTATTACTGTTTTGATAATACATGATGAAGGCTAATACAGGATAACGCAGGGTAACAGAACATGAAATGAGATGAGACAGAGGAGGTATTTTGGACATTTAAAAAGCAAAGATAAAATGCAAAGAGATTTGTTACTGGAAGGAAGACTATGTGCAAAAAGATCTGTGGGACGTCCCCGTAAAACTTGGCTGAAGAACATCATGGAATAGATAGACAAAGCTAAACTTTAAGGAGGTGAAGATCGTGACTACTGGAGAGGAGAAATGATCAATCTTCTTAATTGAAACATTTACCGAATGATGATGAATACAGGCTGGACCAAAAAGAATGAACACGAAGATTTTGATAAAAAATAAAGCATAAAACCAGAAAGAACTTAATATCTTTGCGAATTAATTATGCAAGGAATACTAGATAATTGGATAAATCAAAATTTCATTGTTAGCTGAGAGGCTGAAATATTGTATGTGATATTTCTTCTATTTTTCCGAGAATTATTTATCTGAGGAAGTACAGGAAAAATTGAATTTTATGAAGATTCATGTTCGTCAAAATGCGTGAAAATGGAAAAGTAATTTTGCCACTTAGAGCAGCGTGCAAATAAACTTTATTTCATGTCTTTAAAATTCATTTTTAAAAAAGTATCAGATCAAATAAGTTCTTGCTTTTGAACAGATTTGATTCTTAGCTCTTGAGGGGAACCAAATGTGTTTGAGTGATGAGATTGTTTTAATGTTTCAATTTTCAGAAAAATAAAAAGAAAGTCAGAACAATGCTTCGCCATTTCGGCTATCAACCAGAAACTGATTTCTTCTAATACCTCAAGTGTTGTCCGCATAACGATCGCCCTTCTTCATATTCTAGGATTGAAGTATCATCTACTGTCATTGGCCTACTGGAACTTATGTTTATCATTCGCCAATGCAAAGAAGAGGAGGTTGGTATTTCAAATAATTTGTTTAAAGCTCGAAGGAAGATAACACAACATAGCCTAAAGCAGAAACATGGATCCACATCGCCGAAGTTGAATTGGAAGAAAAATTTTACTTTTGTCGACCTGTTTCCTCTGATTAACAACTGCATTGTGAATCTTTAAAGTTTCCGTTTGGGCCGAATTTTGATTTTCAGACAATCTGAAATTGTAGCATGCCTGCAAAGGAGGCAGAAAAAATCTGTTTGAAATACCAAAAACATGCTTTAGGCATGCCTAATTTTTTCTTTATGTGCATTAAAACTTGTTTTGTTCATGAAAACTTGCAATGAGCATGTCTCCTGAATGGCTTTGTGCGAATGACGATGGGCGCCAATGGCTCTTCTTTATTAGTTGTTTCCTTTTCGTTTCAGGAGATCTACTTGAATTTGCTACGATCTTCAAATCTCGCACCGTTCTTGGCATGTAGTCTTTCAAGTCACATAAGTGATCTCGTACTCAGCTCCATCAGAATTATTGGCCAGGCTGTCCAAATGCCCGAATTTTCTTCCCAAATGTAAGGCACACTGCTGCTTATAAATCATTTTTGATTGAGCAGCTAACTGTGTTTGAGTTGTTTTTTGCATTTGACAAACAGTTAATGGTGTTGTTTATTCATAAAAGAATACTATCAAGCCTTTTTTGGATCTTGAAAAAATCAGTTACAATGCTATGACCCTCTCTTGGAATAGCTGCTTGATTTTGAAATGTTTGGAAAACATAGGCACTACTTTATTTGAAGGAACAGCCTATTTCGACTTTCTGATGCGGTAAATTATAAGCCACTCGTCAGATTCACCCAGACAAGGTTTCGAAATTTACGTTGAAGCCTTTCCAATGCAACTGTATCCAAAACAGGACAATGGAAGATACAGCTCCTTCGCAGCAGTCGCGCAAACAGGATGCCATATTTTGTGACACCCGGTAGATTCAATTTATCAAGTTTCAATTGGTTAAAACCTTCTATGGTTCGCTTTGCAGTGCTAATAATCGAATCTGAGTTCAATTCACATAGTCGATCGATCGATCAGTCAATCAATCAATCAATCAATCAATCAATCAATCAATCAATTAAACAGATTATCAACGCAGGATAAGATCACCTAAAATGTTCCCTCTTTCCAGGTTATGCAGTGTTATAGCAGCAATCAACAACTCACGCGATGAAGAAATTGCAATTTTGAAGAATCAATGTACCATAGATACTTCATTTCCGGTTGGCTCAAATATGGATGTGGCAAACTCAGCTCCGAAATGGATGTGGCCAACTCGCGAAGCACATGATAATGCTGTGACTTGCTTGGCCAATCGTATTTCATCTGACCTCGAGGTAAGGGTGGTCATTATCGTGGGTAATGAAGTTTGCCTGGCAGGAGATAATGGTCCCAATAATGCCATCTTTCTGTACCTGACATGAAGTTTGTCTAACGGATCAATCGTTAAAACAAGGGAAACTGGGCATAGTTCTTAATGAAATAAAAGTTCCATGATCTGTCATAATAGCAGATTCCCTTTATCATTTAATTTTTTCTGCTGCGTTTTAAATCCTTTTCTTGGTCCGTATTTCTCAAAATAAATTCAATGTCTTGTCTTATATCTTCTTGCCGAAAGTCTTTCCTCTTTTCAAAAAGTAGCAAAGTATATCTAAACAGAATATAAACATTTGGAAGAATGAAGCTGTTTTCCTGGTATTTGTGATACGTGATATTTCGAGTCTTATTTGTCTTCTAGATCAAAGATTCTGCAAAAGTGTCTGAGATCATGGACATCTATGAACACAAATTGGCTGTTGTGGAGGTAAGAAATCCTCATTGCTGTAAAAATAATTTATCATATCTGGGAGAAGCTTTGCTGTTTGCCAAAATCTTTCACATGTTTCCAGTTCAAGTTATGGGCGCGAAGGCTTCATTTAATACTTGCATTCGAAAATTCATCACTTACTACAAAACGTAGAAGTATTGTTTCGTTTTAATTTTCATTGCTGTAACAATTTTCCTCGATCTCACCTGTATAAAGGCCTTGGTTTAGAATTGAAAGTTAATAAGTGACTTCTGACATTGAAGGCTGAAAGGGTCTATTCAACCAGCGTTCCTTGCACATGCAATCTCTTGGTTGGCCTTCGGTGCCATTTTCTTGGACCATGAAAATCTTGACAACAAGAACCAATCAAAGGGTGGCCCATGCAAGGTTTGTTGGATGAAACAGACACTTGAATTGATTGATAGTTCATCTTCAGACTAAAGAGAGCCATTTGCAAGATTTATTGGACACGAAAACAACTGCACTTGGACAAGCAGATCGTCTTATTGCACAATACAGATGCAGAAATGCTCAATCAGAAGCTGAGGTGATTTTTTGTATATTTTAATTGATTAATCAATCAGTTGATTGTAGATTGATGGCTTTTCATTCATGTCCTGTGACCTATGATTCATACCTTTTCATTCATGATCTGTGATGCATCATGATTCATCTTGTATGATATTTGAATATATTATGTTATAGATTATGACTAGCAGATTGTTACGTCTTATCCACTTTTGACAGGCCATGATCACTCGTACACTGGGCCGATTTCGAAGATTTCTGACATAATCTTTGGTTAATATTCAGATTCCTTAGTCCTCTGTTTCTTGGGCTACAAGCAACATATCTTAAAATTTTCCTTTCAGAAAACACTTACTGAAAACGATACAGAAACGTTGATCAATTTTGAACAGACAAAGAAAAATGTTTCTGTGGTGATTTGAGTATTTAGAAATCGTTCCGTTGTAATCTGCTGCACGATTTGCTTCATTCATAGATTCTAATGAATAGATTGTTATATCTTCTTCTCATCTTTGAAATCTATCATTTTTATGTTGAAACTTTTTAGATTGATATTCATTCTGTCATATTATATCCACAGTGCCTAAAGCTGAGATCTCTTCTTCTTGAAAGTCAGAAAACTTGTGAGGAGCAAAGCGATCAGGTATCTACATCATTACTGGCTGACAAATTGTTTCGACTTCTTATATCTGGTGGTTTAGCTCTGTGTTTAAGATGATGAAAATGTAAGATTGCCAAAATGAAATACCAACATAATAGATACACTATAAAGTGCTGTAATGTACTAATTGCAGCGTCAGCTGCGTAATATTTTAAAAGAATCAGCAAGCTGCGATATCTCTCTCTCTCTCTCTCTCTCTTTCTTTCTTTCTTTCTGTCGGTTTGTGTTGATATGTTAAGGACTTATTTTACAAAAATGAATAGTTTCTTAAGCTGTTTTCCCAGTACTAGTGTTTCTTCATTCTTTAGGGATCTGAGAGTTGAGTCTCTTATAAGCAGTTTCTTATAAAAGAATTACGTGTAGGTATACACCAAGCATCTCCTTTAATCAAAAAGAATCTTTAAGTTTACAAGGCAACTGTTACGCTGAGAGCAAATCATCGTTTTTCAGGGCAAAATGTCTCACAAGGGATTATAAGATATATTTACATCTTGGTTAATAATTTACTTAAGGCAAGAAAAATTCAAATCAACAGTTTAATTCACAAAGCATTTAAAACTTTTCCTTCGATTTTCTAAGTACTTAATTCTATCTGGAAACCACTTATCAAGTTCACACACTGTTTTCTCCTGCCGCCAAACATTAACAATTTATTCCAATTGGTTTTGATATGCCTGAGGCTAAAAACTCTCTACAATATTTATGTAATTTGACTGACTGGATTCCAATGAATTAAACCTGAAAGTAATTCCAAGATCTTCTTTGTTAGAGAAGATGTAGGGAATTTGATGTTGCAAATTTACATTTAATAAGCAATGACATCTGAAATTCAATTAAACTGGAACTATTTTATTCATCGAACCTTTTTCGACATTTCCCAGCTTTCAACTCAGGCAAGAGTATAATTCCAGATAGCTTGAAAGACTTATACTCTCTATCAGTTCTCAAGTCTTACAGGAGAAATCCCAGTTTCTATTTGCTTACCCTCCCATTAATAGTCATAAATCTTTAGACCCTCTAGACATGTGTCAATGGTTTAGCTGCTTTCTGCAGGCAGTTTCTTAAGTAATCTTTCAGAACAGTAGGAATGTCAATTTCATATTCATTGTAGATCAAAACCCACATGGACGAACTAAGAACATTATCTCAAAAGGTAATGTGTTTTGTCTGTTCTCCTAGTATGTTTAGAAATGTTTTTCAAAAAATTGGAATCGTATTCTGATTTCTCAATTACGACAGTTGTGTATAAGGCCCGAGGATGACTGCAAAGACTCAATCTGTATAATAAAACAAAGACAGTTCTGCAAATTTTTCATTCTTCATGATGATATTCGGTCAATGTTGTCGTATAAAGCAGAATTGCTAAGTATGCAGAAACTTCAGTTACTAATGCTATATTCTGTATTCCTTTGTACGCAATGTGAACTGGAGTGTAGAGCAGAAGAAGAATCAAATCCTCTCTTTAGTGCTTGCCTGGGTTTGTTATTAACAACTCGTGAATTGTCTTGACGCATACATACTCACGCAAAAAAAATTGTTTCATTTATCTTTTATTCGGCTTATTATTTAAACATGTCAGGTTAAGATTTTGCAAATTTGTGCTAACCACCACAGTTCTTTGCAAATCATTCTAACTCTCCTGCATGATTCATAGCCCGGGGGTACAATATTTTTTATACCTCAGGGGGTTAAATTTTCGCCATTTTTCATCTTGATTAGATCGAAACACTAATTGAGGAAAACAGGATATTGAAGGAAACAGCGATTGAACATGAGCAGCTAAAAATTGCGCACCAAGATCAGCTTGAACGGTAAGGATAAGTAATATTGTAGTTTGTAGTTTTTTTTCAGTGATACATTACTGAAAAAACTTTTCCTCAACATGATTATACAATAAAAAGAAGAGAGAAGGATAACGGGTGGACACTTTGGAATGTGCAGTTAACCAACCAATCATTTCACCACTCAGTTGATCAGTCGATCGTTTGGTCTTGTTGATCCACTGATTTGGTCTATCCACCCACGCATCCACCCATCCATCCATCCATCCATCCACCCATCCATCCATCCATCCATCCATCCATCCATCCATCCATCCATCCATCCATCCATCCATCCATCCATCCATCCATCCATCAATCAATCAATCAATCAATCAATCAATCAATCAATCAAGTACAATTTGCTATAGGAAAAGCGAAAGCTAATAAAGGCCAACTTTAACCAATTTACAATGTTTGTTGTTTGAAAACTAAAGCAAATCCTGATCCCATCCAACTTTTCAATTTTTGTGGCTTTGTTCAGTCGATCAGTTATTTACATGTTTCATTACCACTCATCGCAAATCATCCTGCATTGAATAATATTTTTTCAACCCCGGCAAACCCAGTTAATCGTACTTTTTGCTGTTAAGGCTCAACTACAGAGAAAGGAAATCACACATTCTGCGAGAATCAAAATGATCAAAATCTACTTTATTAGATGTTCTTTGATACTTTTGTACTGATCTTCTCTGTGCTTCAGGCTATAACTCTTGCCAAAAAAGCAAATCTTCACATATGTTGATACAGTTTGCTTGCATTAGACATCGTCGTTTCTTTCAGGTTGGAAACTGCACAGACTCATTTGGCAACTGTTGAGGAGGAGCAAAGGAATCTGACAGAGATGAATGAGATGCTACGAAAGCATGGTGATAACCTGAAGAGTCAATATGATTGGTAGGTTCTCCTTGATGATTCGAATACTTTGTTTTCATTCAAAACTTGCCGACAGTGCCACACAAAATATTTCCTTGCTGCAAAAGTCTGCCAACAAAGGTATTTCAATATGCTTTGTACCAGCAACTTGTCGTTCTGGGTAAATGCTGCCGACTCTATTTCAGACAGACATAAGTTGCTTGTAGATTCGGTTTATTGACTGTTTATGTGTTAGATGAGACATCCTGCCAACGTTGTCTTCAGGTATCTTGAATATAATATGGTTGCTTGTCAATGTTGATGTCTTCATTCCCTAGTTCACAGCAACAATTACGAGACAGCGAACAAGAGAAACAGAACATCTCTCAAAGATTGAAGGAAAAGGAAAAGAAATTTGAAGGTAATTTCTAATCGTTTAAATTGGCTTGTCCACTCGTCATTATTGCCTGATTAAACATGTTCTTTATTAGATTCTTCAACTTTAATTCATCTTCTTGTTATCAAATCATTAAATGAATGTTTTGTTTCTTGCGTTGCATGTAAGATATCTGCGTGACTAAACATCCAATAGCCTCCTCCATGCTTAAACTTTCAAGTGTTTTGAAACCGATACTTACTTCATGGCTGTGATATCTCTTTCAAGAATATCAACTTGTTAGAAAAGCGCACTGATTCTTTCTCAATTTACATTAACTTTGAAGATTGATTTTGAACGATTTCACTCCTTATTTTATTCTAAAGAGATGATCAAGAAATTTGCACAACTCGAGGAGAAATCGAAGGATCAAGGACTTGAAAGACAAGAACTCGAGAATAAATTGCTAACCGTCGAGAATGAGCTGAAGAGATCAGAAAAGTCACAAAGAGAACTAAATAATAAGGTAAGTTCCCATTTTTAACGTATCATCTTATCAAAACACAGTATAGTCTTACTGAAGAAAGTTAGAGGTAAGAAAAGCAATAGAAAAGAGTATTGCTACTAGCAGAAACTTTCTTCCTACTCTTAAATAATCATTGATGGCTTTAAATCTCAAACAGATTGAAGCACTAGAAAAGCAGAACACTGGGTTATTGGTCGTCATCGAAGAATATGAAGAATTGAAAGTTGCTTATCAAGATCAAAATCAAAGGTATTCTGAAATGCAATCTTTTTTCATATCTTTTATCGTCTATATTATTTGAATTGCTCATTGAAAGTATTGGAATTAGTATCCGTTTTTTGAATAATGTTATAAGTTTGGTAAATTATATATTTGAGTGAAAATGTGAAACTTCGTTCTTCTCTCCCGACATTTTTCTGAAAACGTTCACCGCCTTTGATTTCTAGGCTAGAGACTGCAAAACGCAGCTTGGAAGTAGCTGAGAAGGAAAACAAATCATTGACTGAACTAAATTCAATGTTAAGAAAGCAAGGAGAGAATCTCAAAAGTAAACAAGAAGGGTAAGTACTGCAATGTTATCAGATTTACTATCTATTCAACTACGAAGTGACCGAATAGACTTTCAGCTATTCTAAAAAAGAATCTGAATCGAACGATATCTCGCTAGATTTTGTAGAATTTTCGAATGTGCACAATAGTGATAGAAGCTCTAGCGCCACTCGATCGATAACTTTCACCACTAAAAGATCTATTGGACAATATGAGCTCCTAGAACCTTTCAAGCAAACTTTTCAATTCGAACGAAACATGGCATTTCCGAAATGAAGTGGGCTGTAAGCAGAGGAAATATTGAGACTGATCCGATAGTCAAAAACACTTGGTACGTTGTTGTTAATCACTTATGTTGATCTCAGACTAGGTCTCAGACTTATGTTGATCTCCTAAACAACCAAAAAATTGTTTGCCAAGCAAAGTGATTGTCCACTTTGCCACTTTCGAAACACAACCATAACCATTTTTCATATTTTGATCACAGTCTTGTTCAGCAGTTAAAGGAGTTGGATAAAGAAAGGCTGACTTCTTTGCAAAAGTTGAAAGAAAAGGAAAAGAAACATGAAGGTAAATTTCAGTTCATAGTTGTTTTGTCATTTCATAATTGTTTGTCATTTCATAATTGTTTTTTTTTTTGATAAATAAATTTTTAGCTTTCTCGTACTTTAGTCTCTTCGAGGGAATAGACAAACCTATATATTGTAGCCGATATAAATAGGCTAAAGAAATACCCACACACCCATTGTTTCTCTAGCTACACAATGATACTGCACGTGTCAAATTTGTCAAATGCAATAGATTCTATTTTAACCTGGTCTGTGCAAGCTTTTAATTATATCGATTCCCTTCAATGACAATACTTCCCCATTTCGTCTTATCGAAGAACCCATGCACTTATCACATTATATACCTCCTCTGAAACTTTTCTTCTAATCGGTCCTTTCTTCAGAAAAACCACGTGTTTGTGTATCTTTTTAAAAGAATTTCTACTTTCTTTATTAAGAATCATTGAAAACAATTACATCATTGAAAGAAGAAGTAAATGATCAAAAGAGTGAACGTAAAGATGTCGAGAAAAAGTTGAAAAATGTTGAAAAGCAGTTGAAGCAGACAGAGAAAGCAAAAGCAGATTTGAATCATAAAGTAAGAAATTTTACTTTGATGGTTTATGGTCGAATTTATTTTGTTGTTTAATATCTTTTGCTGTTCTTTTTGTTCTCATATCTGGCTGTATCTTACAATATTATTTGTCATTGAGGTTTTGTATTAATGAAGAGTTGCAATGATTGGAAAGCATTGTACATATTTCCCTCGATGTTTCTACCCTTTTAAGATACTGCCAAGGGGCAAAGATTAAACAATTAGACCATCTTTTGCAGAAAGTTTTCAGATAAAATCGTCCTTTGTTTGCAGAAGAGAGCAAGAAATACGATATCTTCTACAAACTCTCATCCATTCCTTATCTTTATCCTTCGATGGAGAAGGTTAACTTATGAATCATTATTTTCATCATTTCAAGGTATCATCATTGGCTGTACTAAATCAAAAATATGAGAAAGAAATTAAAGAAAAAGATGAAATCATTCAAGATTTGAAAATACAGCTTGATAAACATTCTCAAATCGCAGCAATGATACATAATTTAAGCAGTGGTAAAATGCCTGGTATGCCTAGTAATGGACTAAATTTTAGCTCTTAGATAGCAATAACAGATCTGTCGGATTTTTTTCATTGATTTGTATATATACGTACAGTATGATTAGATTAGATTTGTGCCTCGATGCAGCGATGTGACGTTTTCCATGTAATGATGTGGATTTTATGATCCGGATCGTACATCAATCCCGGATTTCTGAATGGCTTCGGTTAGAAGTTGTGATCTTAATTAAGGAAAACTGATAGTGTAACTGGCGACCGGATGGAAGTGTCTCCAAATAAAAGAAAGAGTTATGTCCAGCTCCAAACGTGTCCATTTTCTTTCAAAACTGAGGGAGATCTTAGGCCAAAGAAGGGTTTTTGTCTGCAAGAACTTTGAACATTTTCATTGATTCATTCTGATGGAATTATGCACAGGTCTGTCTAGGAGTATAGCGTTGTCTAGCATTGAATATTGCAAAAACCAACACCTCATAAAACAAACGGTGCCTATCAGCTTCATTCAATGAAGAAGGCATACATTTTACCGTATTCATTATCCTGATGGCTATACCTTTAAAAGACGTACAGTAAGAGTCATGTGCCTTGTGCTTTGTTGATAATGTTTCTTAATGTTGTCCAACGCTTCACTCCATTTACCGAACTGAGCAACAGAAACTTTTGCCAATGCCCTTACCTCCAAACAGAACAAGGTCTATTCTGCAACCGAAATTAGCCAGAGAAATGAAAAATGAGAACAAAGTATTGATGCTTGCTTCAAATCACAAAGAACCTCAGAGATTTTTCTTGGTTTTTCAACATGTTTCATCTCTCTGTAACACTTTGTGACAAAATTGCGCTTCTTCATGATTTGTAATTTGTCTTTAAGACTTTTAAGCCTGGTTCACACCTGATCGTTTGGGTGTAGAAAGACATCAAAGACAAAGGATTCTAGCTCTGTGTCTGTCATATTATGTAATGGCCCCTGGCCTAGCAAACACCTACGGTCTACGGTAACACAACATATTAGCCTGAAGACACGCCTCCACTTTGGGCCTACTTCTTTGCAACCACTCCTCGTGCAGCTAACAACTACAACCACAACTATTACGTCAATCATAAATCCATGACATCCCCCTCCTTGAGAATAGTGTTCTGGGAGTGTCTTAAATAACTCAATACTCTAAACTAATGTTTAAGAGTTTTGTCCATAGCGTATTGGTTTCTTAACCAAACGTCCACTTCTTGTCCTATATTCAGGAACTGGTATTCTTGATGGAGAAATTCTGACTTGAACCTTTTCACTCTGACACTCTGGTTTCTCTGAATCTAACATCTCATTTTCAAAATTTAAATGTTCCTTTACAACAACTGGATCCTCATTTGTTTTGACAATGTCCCGCCTGTTTCTTCTGTAGGTAGTTCCTTGTTCTGTAGTTACATGATAAGATCTTGGATGTTTGTCTTTCTCTACTACCTTAGCTGGAATCCATTCTTTTTCTCTCCTTAACCTGACTGTATCTCCAACATCAAGTTCTTTCAAAGGTTTTGCATTTTTATCATGGTAGAATTTCTGTTTCTGTTGTCTCACTATCAGTTTATTTCTTGTGTCTTTACTTTGCAATCTTGGCTTTAGCAATGACTTTTTGCAAGGTAATTTTGTCCTTAATTTCCTTTGAAACAATAATTCAGCAGGTGACCCTATGTCATTATCGATTGGGGTATTTCTGTATTCTAATAAAGCTAGATAAGGATCTCTTTTGCTGTCAACTGCTTTTCTGAGCACACTCTTTACTGTTTGTACAGCTCTTTCAACTTGTCCATTACTTGAAGCAAATTTTGGACTACTTGTATCATGATCAAATTCCCATGTCTTTGAGAAATTCTCAAATTTCTTACTAATAAATTGTGGTCCATTGTCTGATATTAGTTCTTGTGGAATTCCATGTCTTGCCATGATAGATTTAAGGTGCTTTATAACTTCTGGACTTGTTGCATCCTGACTTAGATGTGCTAGCTCAACATACTTTGAATAATAATCTATCACTAAAAGATATTCTTCAGATCCTAAATGAAACAGATCAGCAGCTATTCTCTGCCATGGTAACTCTGGTACTTTGAAAGGTATAAGAGGTTCTTTCTGCTGTTTCCTCCTATATTTAAGGCATATTGGACAGTTTTCTACCATACCCTTCACTTCTAAGAGCTGTACAAACAGTAAAGAGTGTGCTCAGAAAAGCAGTTGACAGCAAAAGAGATCCTTATCTAGCTTTATTAGAATACAGAAATACCCCAATCTGTTGGACCTGTGACTTTTGAAATGACTCCTTTTTGTACAAGCTGTTCAAGAGTTTCTTGAAGTCTGCCTTTAAGTGCAAAAGGTACTCTTCTTGCAGGGTGAATTGTTGGTGGAACTGACTGATCAGTAACAATGTGGTGCTCTCCTACTCTCCCTAAACCATCAAATACATCACTGAATTCTCTGAGTATTTTATTTTGATCATTTGATTTCATTTCCTTAGTATAACCCTGATCATTTCCAACTGTCATTACTCTTTGTACCAGGTTTAAAGATTCACATGTTGGTAATCCTAGTACCGGAGGCACATTCATATCTACTACCTTGAAATTGATCACATAATATTTACTTTTGTATTCCGCAAGTAGCTCTACTTTCCCTTTAATTGGAATGTTCTCATTATTGTATGCAAATAATCTTGATCTTGATTTTACTATTATTTCTGATCTTCTGATTTCATCAAAGAGCTTTTGTGATATTACATTACATTGAGCCCCTGTGTCTATCTTGAAACTGGTTATTTTCCCATTTATGGTTATGTTAGCATTCCATTGTGAAGCTTTGCCCTCATTATTAATTGCGCCAATAAACATTTCTTCACTTTCATCTGTAGAACTTTCATCAACATAATGAACTTTAGATCTATGACCTCTATTCCCCATTGACTTTTTGGGTTGGTTACTTTTATCTTTGGGTTTGGATTTACAAACTGATTTGAAATGATTTGGTTTACCACAAGCATGACAATCTTTCCCAAAAGCTGGACACTGATTTTTTCTGTGTACAGTCCCACAGTTGTAACAAGTTTGCCTGGATTTATTTTGTTTCTGCACAAAATCAACCTTCTCTTCAAGCACTTTGCTAGATTCATTAAGATACTGAGCCTGGGTTTTTGAAACTTCAGATGCTCTGCAGATATCTATTGCTTTAGTAAGACTTAACTCAGGCTCACGAAGTAGTCGTTCTCTTAAATAATTTGACTGTATACCACAAACAATTCTGTCTCTGATTAAACTATCACAAAGATCACCAAATTCACATTGTTTGGATAAACCTTTCAGCTCAGTTATGTAAACATCAATAGATTTTGAACCCTGAACATGTGTGAAAAATTTATAACGTTCATACGTAACATTCTTTCTAGGACTGCAATAAGCTTCAAACTGCTCACAAACTGGTTTTATTTTCTTCTTGTCATCTTCTGCCGTGAACTGAAAAGTATTAAATACCTCAAGAGCTTCTTCACCGACCAGATGAAGCAATGAAGCGACTTGTATTTCTTCTGCTTTTTCATTCAAACCTGATGCAACACTGTAAATTTCAAAACGCTGTTTGAACTTCCTCCAGTTTTCACTGAGATTTCCTGTTAACTGCAAGCCAGTTGGCGGTTTTAACTGTGATGTAGCCATCGATTCATATGTAACCAAACTCTGTAAACTTTACACCTGACACCATGTCATATTATGTAATGGCCCCTGGCCTAGCAAACACCTACGGTCTACGGTAACACAACATATTAGCCTGAAGACACGCCTCCACTTTGGGCCTACTTCTTTGCAACCACTCCTCGTGCAGCTAACAACTACAACCACAACTATTACGTCAATCATAAATCCATGACACGCGTTTTTGCACGACCAAAACGACCTAGTGTGAAGCAAATGTCATTAGAATTGTTTCACAGAAATCTTACTTGTTTTCCTTCGTCAGTATTCTGTTGTTGTTTATTCAAGTGTTATCCTTATCCTTTTTCTAAGCACGTTCTGGGCATTAATACAGCAATTCTCTCTACTCATTGTGCATAGGTGCATCGGGCGCAGGGGATCTTTTTCAAAGAAATCATAGCAAAGGCTAGTTGATACTTTGAAGTTGGAATAAACAACCTGGCAGGAATTTCCTTAATTTTTATGTTGGACGTTTTTCGACCAAACACCCCCCAAAGACAAAGGATTGGCAAATCCCCCCCAAAAAACACATTCCCCCCCAAACACCGTGCTTGGTCTTCTTTTTGTAGCTGCGCATATTGCGGTGGAGCGATCCTATGTTGCATTTTTTTGGCGCGTGATAACACGTGAGATTTAAAAAGTCAAAAGTGCGCCAATATCTCATTCGCGTGATTGTTTTGTTGTGGGCCTAATCGGAAACGGGTGGAGTGACGCACAGACTGTCAGATCTTGAGATCTTTTTCAAGCTGTCGACAGGTTGATCTCATTGTCCAGACTCGTTGCTTGGTTCTATTACAGTTCACCAAAAAAGATGGCGAAGATATTAGATGGAAAAGCTGCCTCGGGGTAAGAATTAGTTGAACACTGTTGTTTACTCTGCCGAACCAATGACTTTTTACTTGAAGAAAAGAAAAGTGCAAATTTCTCCTCAATAACATCATATGCATGTGCCTCTTGGCCTCTTCACAGAAAACTTGCCTTCTTCACCATTTATTTGCACAACTTACAAGGCAAGCTATTGATGCATTGTTATCTAATGTCTCTATTTCTTTTTGATGCTGTTTGTTTTGTATTTCACTGAATTATGTAACACAGTTCTTGATGTTTTCAGATAAGTTTTTCAAATTAGTCCCACGTGTCAAATGGCCACTCATTGGCTCACTTTAGCTTCTTCTCCCAAGAATGACCAGTCAATGATACCTGACCTGGGCAAGCCTTCTAAGATCCCTATATATGATATTCTTTTATGGTCTGATAAAGTCCACTTCTCTTTATTCTAGTGAATTAAGACAGGCCCTGAAAAATGACATCGAAGAAATAAGGGCTGATTTTCCAAAATTCAAACCAGGATTGGCAATCATCCAGGTAATGTCATGATTTCATGAATAAACTATTCTTACTCTTGATACGACAGATGCTTTCAGAGCTGAATATAGCTATCATGTCATGGTTAAGTTAAAAAGTCAGGCTAAATTTCTAGCTACAGTATATATGTAATGTATGTATAATGTATGTATGAAATTCTTTAACGTGAATAACAGGGCTAAGTTTAAAAACATGTTTACAGCCTGGTTCACAAAATATATGCTTCTAGAGATAGTTTTAGATAGTTGCTGTTTCTCAGGTAATATATATTGTTTGGTATTACTTTCATTCAAGCCAGTTTACAATTTGTTTCCTTCAGGTTGGTGATCGACCAGACTCCAATGTCTATGTAAACATAAAATGCAAAAATGCCAAAGAGGTATGTAGGTTTTAATGTTTTCTTTGACACTATGTGTTCTAGTTTTGTTCACAATGAAAGCAGGCTGTTAAAATTTCACTACCATGTAGTTTTTATCTTCAAAATACTTCAGATAAGACAAAATTTGACTCTATTGTATTGCAAATTTGTCCATCAAATATTGTGCCCCCTTGCACGCAAGCACACAAGATCTCAAACTATAAGAATGATGAAAAGGCATAGATACATAAGATCTATTGAGATTCCACATATTCTTCTCCAATCTTGAATCTGTCTACCACACACTTATTCTTGTAAAAATGTCTTTGGAATTATCATACAATCTTTAAGATCTTACATAGGTATTTACCAATGGAGGATTTTTCATGATTTTTAGTCTTCTTGTCTTGTCTGATTATTTTTGGTGGCCCATTTGTAAGATGAAGACATTGATCAAATTTGAAACTTAAAGATTCAATTTCATCCTTTTGTTGCAGCTGGGTATGGAAGCCAGACATGTAAAGCTACCACAAACTGTCACACAAACAGAGGTACTGTTGCTCTTTCGTATTTGAACAGATGGAAAAGAATAAAACTGAAAAATCCAAAGCACCTCACAACATGAAAGCTAACTGCAAATTAAGACCAAAATTACACTGTACCGAGACAATTTTGTCCTGCTTAAAAATTGTTACAGTTCAAGACTGCTGCAAAACAAAATATACCGTAGGATTTAAAGAGCAAAAGTGTTACGGATTTGCAGAAGCAGTGTGAACGAAGACTGATCTGATACATTTTTGTAACTGAAACTTAAACAGGGACTAAAGCGGCAAATTAGCCTTCACCATTTACATGATAACTTCCAAATTGAAATCACCATGCAGATATCATCGTCAGTTGATTTAAAGTACAATGTTCATCTAAGGAAATGAATGAGAAGTTATTTTTATTATTTCATGAATATCAGTTACTTGAATCCTTTGATTTTTCCTACATAACTGTCCTTCTTTCAGGTTGTAGATCAAATCAACCAATTGAACAATGACCCAACTATTCATGGCATAATTGTCCAGTTACCTTTAGATTGTGTTGAAAATATTGATGCTGATTATTGTACGAATGTTGTGCTGCCAGATAAAGATGTTGATGGGTTAGTTTTAGCATAAGATCACTTATATCAATTAAGATCCTTTTATAAACTATACTACATATCTACCTATGAAAAATTTAATATTTTGTAGGTAAAATGCAAAAAAAATTTAAAGAGATGGAGGCAAAGAAACAAGACTTTAAAGCAGAGCCGTTTGAACTTCTCTTCAGAGTGTGACTAGAAAGAGAACATAAGAGTGTGACTAGAATTTTTTTAGTGTGTCACAAACACTTAAGTGTGTCACAATTTATTTGAAAGTATATCAAATACATCAAAGATTGATTTTGCCAAACTTTGTTCTGTCCAGACTTCCACTTTTGGACCTTATCTACTTTCTATATTGCTACACATTTATCAGAGTAAATCAGCAGCAAAAGGTGAGCCAACTTTTCATTCTTTCCATTTCATTCCACTTTCAGGCTTCATGACATCAATGCTGGGAGACTAGCAAGAGGACAAATGAACAATTGTTTCATTCCATGTACTCCCAGAGGATGCATGAAATTGATTTCACAAACTGGCGTTGATGTCAAAGGAAAAAATGCAGTTGTCATTGGTCGTAGCAAAATTGTGGTAAATCAAATATTATTATTCTAAGTTTTTCCTTTTATTTTTGAAGAAACAAAATGAACCAGTGATTTTAGTGAATGGTAAACATTAGAGAGAACTGAATCATGACAAACATCATTTCATCCTAAAATTGTGTGCATCTGAGCATTTTGACTGTCCTAAAATTGTTCATAAGCAGAAAATAAGAATTTTGAGACACCCATGAAAAATACCTCATTTCAGAATTCAAAGTGTTATGCATGTCTTGTTGGAAATGATAAAATGCCTTATATTTCATTAGAAAAATATTTCACAGTTTTTTCCCTAAATATGATATGGTATATTTTGTCCTAAATAGTACCTTTGCAACTTGTGATATTGAAATAGTGATATTGAAATATTACTACTGTTAAAATTTTTTTCTTGAAGGGTTCACCAATGGCCAATCTTCTAACATGGAATCATGCAACTGTCACTATTTGTCATTCAAAGACTCAAGACCTTCCTGCTATTGTGAGTTTATTTCATACCTTTTGGAAATTGCACTACTTCCAAAAATATTGTTTCAATTTGGTGGTATACCTTTTTTAACAAAGTATCAGAAAATGTTTTTTTACTGTTTTTAAGTTTGAAAGGTACGTTGGACAAAACGTTTCAATAGAATTTTGTTGAAAGCTTTTAGCATCCAAAACTTGTGATTTTGAATACATGTCAATATCAGTGGCAGTGCCAGGGGGGACGGGGGCACTTGTCCCCGGATACCAAAAGTTGGCAAGATTGTCAAAGAAAAATGACATAAAATTAGTTGGATATACCTTTGGACTGAAAATTACTTCAAAATCCCCCCCCCCATTTCTTTCAGATTTTGCAGAGATAGTGCCGCCACTGGTCAATATCGTTGTTTTCTGCTGTCAATTGATGATCTCTGTTTGCAGGTGCGAAGAGCCGACATTGTTGTTGTGGCATGTGGACAAACTGAACTTGTTAAGGTGACAATTTATTTCTATAAAGCATTTCAATCAGATAGTAGAATGTGCCAGTTCATTGTATGATACATTTCTCCTGACTGTCGGTTTCCAAAAAAGGAAAACAAGATGACTTAAAGTCATATGGTATCATATGGTATAAATTTCAGATTTCAAAGTTGAAATTATTGAAAAACTATTCAACAAAGCTTTTGTTTCATTCATATGATTCTGATTTATATTCAGGGTGATTGGATCAAAGAAGGTGCGATTGTGATTGATTGTGGAATCAATGTTATTCCAGGTGAATTACTACCTTGTTTATTTCATGTTATGATAGCAAGTTCAATTGAAATTTTAGCTATTCTTCTGAATCAGCAATAAGCTGTAGTGGAGTTATTGAGTAATCCTCTGACTTTTCAGCCAGCACAATCACGTGGAATGGGTTTGATACCCGTTAGGGTCAAACCACTTCAGCATCATTAGTATGTGCTTACTACGCCATCACTTTAGTTAACTACGTCTGGGATCCCGGTGTTTGGAGCTAAAAACTGCAACTTCGCCTTCACCGTCAGCAAAAATTGTTATAACCCCCAGTCACAAATGGATAAACGATTTATTTTGGCTGGTCATGTTTCGCGCAAGGAAAGTTGTTTTTGCAGTTTTGGCAAACAGCTTACAGACTGAATATTATTGTATTTAAAGACTAATCGAATGATGACAGTTTACATGGTATAGAATTTGATAGGGAAGGGCCTTAAGCACCTCTTTAATAGTGTGCTGTGCGGCAGCACTACCTTAACGATATTAAATGCTTTTGCAAAAGCAGTTATTTGCGTTGCGTTTTGATTGATTATTTCCTTCATTCGAAGATAACACAAAAAAATCAGGGAAGCGACTCGTTGGTGATGTTGAATATGGAGAAGCAAAGAAAAGAGCTTCATGGATCACGCCTGTACCTGGAGGTAATGCATCACCTTTCATTCCCATTTACCCCCGTTGCCAGCTCCGTTTAGATGTAAAATTCAATCCAGTTGGTCATTTACAGGGGGAATCATCAGCCGGGAATATTTAATTGGAATTAAGAAGTCAGGTGAATAACTTTTCAGATGACGCGAAATTGATATGTCATTTCACGTTGCGTTTAAACGTGCCGTAACAGGGCTTACCAAACCACGGTCTAAATTACAGTTTATCATGATGACTTTATTTGCCTTTTTTCCTGATAATTGTTTCAGTCGAGAGCCGAGTGTCATGGCGTCTCGAAACGTTGCATTCTTTCCCCGTTGCGATGACTACTGCCATATTTCTGTCCCATCAGGTTCCTTGCAACGAAACTATTCTCGTTCACCTTTTCCATTGAACAATAATGGTCGAGGTAGCCTTACTACTCTCAACCCTACTATTTGCTGACTCATAGTCCTTCATTAGACTCGATATTTGTCGCAGTTGAGGGTCCATGTGGAGTGAAATTATTCGTTCATATTGGAATTTCTATTGGATTGGTCTCAACTCATACCAATGTGGAACAAACAACACCACCACATGACTATTCAGTTATTAATGTGATCACAAATCAAGTTCACATGAGTCTAAAATCCTCTGGTAGAAACTTCTTAGATCCAGTTTTGTCTTTTTGAAATCGAAAATCTTCCTGCATTGAGACACAATAGCTTGCAAGGAGACTCGAAACCAAACGTATTACCATTTGCTCAGCGAGAATGTGATGTTATTTACGCCGACAAATGAATGTATTCATAGCACAGTGGATACGATCAAGGTGGCCTAAAGGGAGGTTGTTTTAACTGGATGTAGTGGCTTGAACCAACAGCAGGCCACACGTATATGAAGAAAACATCTCTATCGAATAAAACAACTACGGCAGTATTTAAATGTACACAGATAACCTATGTTCGACGCAGTGTATTCAACATGTAATCAGAAAAATATTCGTAAGATATCAATAACCATCCACCGTTTTGCCATTCATCAAAACATGTGCTCCTACTGACACAGGTCATGGTTGTCCTCGTTTTGCGCGCTCCCTAATGTCAATCAACCATACCAAATATGGCCATTATGCCAAATATGGAAAGTAAAGCACTAGGAATAAGGAATATGTAGAATACCTTGATAAAGACAAGAATTGCAAAAAAATCCCACGCAAAATTTCTGCTCTAAGTTTTGATTTGTTTTTCAGTTTGGAAGACGAGACAGTGAAGAATGTTAATTTCATTCTGCCATTCCTGCACCTTCATGAAAGTAATTTTTTGATTTCCTTCAAAGGTGTTGGACCAATGACAGTTGCAATGCTGCTGCAGAATACAGTGGACAGCGCTAAAAGACGTCTCGAATATCAAACTTAGAAATAGGTATGCCTTTATCTTTATGATCTTCTATCCTGTGGGTTCAGGATCAGTACGTAACAAGTTAGAAAAATTCCTCGGTCCTGGTGCCCATCTGCCCCAGGAGGGGGGACTTGACCCCCCAAATTTACGAGCTTGTGACTCTGAGAAACAAGGTTCTTATCACAATTTTTTGAAACTAGTTACCCATTCTTCTGGATGCAAACTGGCGATGAAACGAAGGCAAAAAAATTTAAAAATTCCTTCTGGTATTTACGACACGTCTGTCTCTTCGAGGCTCTTCAACCCATTTAATCATGCTTTCAGGAAGTTTGCAGAAAACTCCGGTCAACGCCACTCATGGTATGAAGTGCTGGCAATTTTTGACAAATTTGAATTCAGTCGAGTGGTGTTTGGGCAGCTCCTGCTTTCGATGGTCATTTCTAAAAACATGGAGAACACGACTCGATATGTGTTGTAGAAGTAAGGACATTTTTAACATACTAACTGTTCGCTGATTTTTTTCTGGTTTCATTCATCATTTGCTTCGCCAAAAGAATTTTAGTTGTTTTAAATGAAAATAGTTTAAGGGTTCATAACGTTTGCTACAAGTTAGAGTTTATATTGTCTCATTTAAGAGTGTATTTACTATGATATTTCGGGTAGCCCAATTCAGTTGCAGCGTTTGAAAATTTACAAGGAGCTTTACTCTACGAAACGTACTGTTCAGAGTGCAGTTTTTTCAAGAACATGATTAATTTAGGAGAAGGGACATCTTTAACACGTGACCACTTCTTTTGAAACTTCGCAAACTTCATGAAACCTAATTTTATGCTATTGAAACCAAGATGCTTTCATTTGAAGACGAGCAAACTGCGATATGTCTTCACAACAGCTGTTGATTACAATGTCGACCATGGTCCATTCTCAGAGGATACAGTTGCATAACATTCCATCCTCTGTTCTACATGAAAACATGTTAAATGTCAATAGAATTTTAATGAACAACTCGTGTGATTTTATAAATATGCTTCGAAGTTAAGAAGCTTACAAAAACACGGAACTCCACAAAGAAAAACATTTTACCAGAGCCCAGAATATGTAATGTTTCGATGAACTCATTGGTTATTTTATGGAATAATTAACAAAAAAGAGCGGTTGTTTCTTTGAGACGATGGAGCTGTTTTGGGCCATCTCATCACCTCTGTACATATAGGCATGATACTAAGCACCTGCGTTACACGCCACACATACATTCATAAAGATTATTTTGAATATTAGCTATTTCCTTATTATTTATAATAGCTTAGCAGTTCGGGTTATTGATTCAGTTTTTACAGTTTGGATCGATGTCTTTTTCGTTTTAGTCCTGTATGCCAACAATATTTCCCTATCCCGCCTCCCCCGTTCTACCCCAACACGCCAGCAAGCACAAAAACCCCAGCCCAAATCGAGCATCCGCAAAGGAAGACAATATTTCTACTGTCACTACTAAATGAGTTATATCAAGTTTGGATTTTCAAGGCAACATAACAACTCTTGAAAGCAATTCAAGCATTTTAAAATGATTTATAATTTCTACAAAAAATCAACTTACAAACTAATCCGTTTGATCAACTAAACTGGGAGGCCTTGCTAGAAACGAGCATCAGATAAAAAACTTTGAAAAGCATCTTACTTTTTCACGAATCCCAGCCCAGCCATAGGTTGATGCCTAACCTGTGCTTGTTGCGCAAGAGATAGAGCAAGCATTCGAAATCAGATGGTGTTCGAAAGATCAATGCAACGTTAACAAGCAATCTTGATTGATTATGTTTGAAATCCACCATTTTTCAGCAAAACGTTGCTCGTTAACAATAACTTTAAACTGCAAGGACTGAAAACAAATGTGGTATCTGGTTCTGTCTTTGCCAAATGGAGAAACTTTGCAAACTTTAACATATATTTTCAGGAACATTCATTTTATTAACTTATTTCTTCAAAATGAATTTGACGTTATGCATCATGTTCGCTTTTTTATACTCGTCTTGATCTACTCCTCCTCGTATTGCTAAGTATATACGTCAAACAATTTTGCTACATTGGATGTAACTGAAATCAGCTCCTCTCAATACCTCGAAGAGATCTTTTCTCCTGTTACACATATACCAATACTTTATAACTACCAATTTACAGCACAATTTACGATTGTAGGTATTTTTATATTAGGTGACACCAATAAACAACTGCTTGAATACTGTTAGACCGCAGTATTTACCAACTTGCATGTTATTTCTACATGATTTATATTTTGTGCGATTATTCGATGATGATTGTTTCAAATCGTCAAGATGTTGCTGGATTCATATTACATGAAAGTTACATTTTGTAATGCAAAACTACACTTGATAATAGCGAAAACAGACCATTTAGCTATTCATAATCAGTTACAATTTCACTCGATGCGTTCTTGTATAGGCGTGAAGACTTTTTTATCATTGCACATATTCAAAGATGTGTCATAACGATAATTGTACGAAATGCAGAAAACGTTGCTCTTTCCAGATTCTTTGCAGAATAGCTAAAACGTCCATTGCCTGATACTCGAAGAAAGGTAGAATTTCGGTGGAAAACTGATTTAAATAGACCAATTCAGTTTACATCGTTTACCAACATCAGATCACGTGATTGTCCTCTTGAGGAAACACTCTTTTCATACAAGAAGTTCGTATCATGAAAAGCGTGATGCATGTAGCTAACTATATCTCCATATAAAGAGATGATTTCCCAACGGTGGTATGGTCATTTCACCTGAAGTGAGTATAAACAAACTAAGCTGAATTTGTCTATTAAGACAGTTCAGTTGCAATTAATTGGTATGGGCGTGTGCGTGCCACCTGGGGCCTTTAATTGGTATCCAAATCTATTGGCTTCTTATCATTTGCCCCATCGCCCACTGCACCCTCCACCTTGACCCATTTGACAAGATCGTAGCTTATTCTTCGCATATTCAAGAAGGAATTCATCATCCACCTTCGTTGCGATGTAACTTGGGTGTTTCTGAATTGCGTTCCACCATGATAGGAAACCAGCAAATTTATCCGTGTTTGGAATTTTAAATTTGAAGAAATGTTCTGCGATTACCAATCTGTTGATGAAGGGAGCGGCTGCAACATCTACCATTCCGATGTCCGGTCCTGAAAAGTAAGGACCCGGTGATTTTGCCATTTCTGTGCTGATTCTTGCAATTCCGTCCAGCAGCTTCTCCATATTACTCTCCCGTTCCTCTTCTTTTCGCATGCAAAAGAACGGTGTTATTATCTTCTTTTCAATAAAGTCACACCACATTCTTGCTTTTGCTCGCCCGGCCGGATCGTCCGGCATCAAGTCTAATCCGGATGGAGATTCCCAGGTTTCATCGATATATTCAACACAAATGTTGGACTCGTAAAAAACGTTTCCTTGGTCTAACATAGTGGGTACTTGGCCATTTGGATTCATTTTGAGAAGTTCCGTAGGTTTGTCTTTCATATCTATCACTATCGACTCATAATCTACTGATTTGTAATGCAAAGCAAATGTTGTTCTTTGAGAATATGGACACAACTTTGCAGTCCATAGTTTCGGCTTTGATGAGTCATCCTTCCTAAAATTGTAGCGTCTTCTTGCGGCTTTGGGCATCTAAAATATGAAAGAATATTTTGCAACTGAAAAGTCTAAAAGAATTTCAGAAACAAAAGTAATCCATTCAGTTCGTGATCCTTCTGATGAATTTTCGATAAACATCGAAAAAAGATGGAAGCCGGTCGCAAAGTTAGAAGAAAGTCGTAGTTAGAAGAAAGAGCGTTGGCATGAGTATGGGGAGTCTGGATAATGGGGAACCGCTAGCAGGAATCTTTGTTTCAAAGGAAATAATGGTTCGCAAGCACTTACCTGGTGAGGCAGGCTTCGCCTTGGTATTTTTAACGTTATGTGAAACGAAGGGTACAGGAAAACAAATTGGTTTGCAGGACAATAAATCACTGTTTTGTTAGCGTTGCGTCTTAGTTTCGTAAACTCTTGTCTGTTGCAGCAGTGACACATACCCCATAAAGGAGATGAGATACAGTTGCCTTCTGACAGCAAAAGGCATTCACTCTCACAGCAATGATGTTTATCATTTTATTTTATCAACTTTGAACAGTGGTTGAGGCAAGCAAAGTGAGTGTGGTCTGTGGCAACAGCCGTCATGTAAATACATGCTGAGTCATGCTGCACTTGCATAGTGACCAGTGCACTGATCTGCCAGTGTCATGTCCATCGACTTGACCCAGGGAACGGTGGTGTTTGGGGTGTGGCATAATATGAGAACCATATGGACATACGGAATTGCTAGTGAAATGACTTGTTTTCTTGGAAACTGAAATCCTCAAGCAGTAAGTCAAGTTTTGATTTTCTTTTCGAGAATTATTTTCAGGCCTTTTCAAGCTGTCTGGTAAACATCAATTATAGATGAAGCATCTTGTGTGAGGGGGGAAAATGGGCGTTGCCTGTTGTCTCCCAAAAATCCTACCTAGTACCCTGATTTGAAAGAGTCTTGGTGGAACAATACACTCTATGTGCGCGATTGATAATCCTTAAATTTGATAGTTGTTACTCACGACTTTTTACGCGTCAGAGGTCCTCAAATGATGTTAAATTCGCAATTGAGGTGGTTTTCAAGTGCGATCCCTGTGGCGCAGTGGTGAATCCCGGTGGCGGCTCCACGGGGGGACTGGGGGAACTTGTCCCCCAAATCCCAAAAGTCGGTAAAAAATGTCAAAGAAAAATGGCATAAAATTAGTGGGGTATACCTTTAGATTGAAAAATTACGTCAAAATCCCCCCTTCCCCCTACTTCTTTCGGACTTTTCAGAGCTGGCGCCGTCACTGTGTGATCCTCTGACTTTGCAGCTGATACGGGCCTGGGTGTCATCATGACAAGATGTCGCTTCAAATCACTTCACATGCTGTGGACTTGCCCAAGTCGGGGCAAGTCCACACATGCTGCTACGCAGTAGCTTCCGCTGTAACTGCAAAATTACTTCCATACCGGAAGTGAAACCTGCTGCCCGCAAGAACTTGAGTGAGCGTGCCAACTTTGGCAACAAGCTATGGTGTGACATGGTGGACATAGACTTTCTTCATGGCTTTTCCGTAGATATGCCGTGATTTTTCGGTTTCAAGATTGTGAAATTTCAGATTGAAAAAGGTCAAGGGGCAGTCGCCGAAACGTGCAGATTTAAAATCATTACAAGTTCAGGCAATCTATCTAAAATGTTCAGAACTAGAAGCGTAGTCATGGAAGTGTCATTTTTCCTCTTGCATTCTTTGGAATGGTTGTTATTACATGAAAATGCTATATCTGCTCTACCTCCTCCCATCAACAAGAATTTTTTTGTGTGTGGTATTGCGGTTTTCAGAGTTGTTCCCTGTCTGTAATATAAAAAAATATCATACGATCGAAAATTGATGAATGGCCTTGGCCTAACCTAAGGTAAAGGTAGATCTTACAAGTTTGTTATTTAGTTGGAATAAAACTATGATGAGACAATTTCGGCTTTCGGTGCTTGCCAAAACCAGGTGGATAGCTGGACGGTAAAAATTCGACATTGATAATGTTTAGGCAACAAAACGAAAGAGAAAGCAGAAAAAAATTGAAAACAAGATAAAACCCAACCACAAAAAATGGCCTAACCAGAAATAAAGACTCACCTTGACAAACTTGCCGTCTTCTGTTTGCCATTGGAACACAACCCCGTCGTTTTTCGAGGTATTTTTCATGGATGCCGAGTCATGCTACATCCCAACGGTGCATGAACAGCAACGTGTGTGCTTCGCGCGATTTCCCAATATTTTGTTCCTTCTGTGGTTGGTTGCTGCCTTTGTAGTGCTTAGTCATTCTTACGTAGGCAGGTCTTCATAAACAATAGGCCTATTATCTACTCAAAGTTTGATGTTGGGATCTATTTATTCGCCAACAACAATATAAAATTCCAATTATTGTTATTGCCCTCTCCTGCAGTTTTGTTTATTTCATTTTGTATTGCTTTTTATGATTGATGATCTTAGAAAATTTATTTGAATTTTAAACAAAGGTTTTCGTGGGACTCATAGCTACGTCAGCAGAGTTAAAACAAAAGATCCGAAGAAGGTCAAAGAACACACCCACTGTTTGTTGAACATAAAGCAAAGAAAATTTCATTTGCCTTCCCAATTTTTGGTTGTGGCGTGGCGTGCATTTTAGCAACAGGATTTTTGCAAAATTTGGGCAAGTTTCCCCGAAAAAAAAGGGATTGTCGCTAAAGGTGTGCAATAGAGATTTCTAGGGATGATATATCCCAAGATGTTAAAGGGAATAGACCACGGGGGGGGGGGTTCTTCCATAGTAAAGGTACCTGGGGATGTGCCGCCCACAAGGGTATACTTTTTTGGACCTCTAGTCTAGCCAAGGGTATACTTTTTGGCAATTTTAGTCGAAAGTCGAGTTTAGTCTAGGCGAGGGTATGCTTTTTGGCAATTGGCAATTTTGGTCAAAGAACAGTAAAATTTCGGTAATTTCTGTAAAAAAACCAAATTTAAAAAAAATTTCCGTCCTGAGAATGCGAAAATTTGGCAAGTTTTGTCTAGAAAACGCCCTTTCAGAGCACTTTTAATGGAGAAATTAGTCTAGCCAAGGGTATCATTTTCACAAAAATTGGTCTAGCCAACGGTTCCATTTTGAAACTGTGGGCGGCACACCCCTAACCGAAATTTAGCTGAGAACCCCCCCCCCCCCCGTGGAATAGACATAGGTATATGCCATAGTCGCTATAAATAGGCTAGAGAAACGCCCAGAAATCCTTTGTTTCTTTAGCTACACAATGAAACCGGATGCGTCTAAGCTGTCAAGTACAATAGATTATATTTTTGACCTGGCCCGGGCCAGCTTTTAACTATGTCGATTCCCTTTAACATGGTGACATTTTAGGGGGAAAGAAGCCTCCTGGTGAATTTTCTGTCTCAACTTAAAATCGTTTGAAAACATTTTTGTTCAAATAAATGAATGGGTTTTAAATGAACTTTAAGAAATGTTTCAATCAATGAACATGAACTTTGAAGTCCTGCCAAACAAGCTTTGGAGTTCCAATAATGGTGAAACATGTTTCAACAAAAAACGCACTAAAAACGCAAAATTTGCTCTGGCATCTGGCATGGCCAGCTGTGAGGTATTGGTGTTGTTGTTGTTGCTGTTGTTGCTGTTGTTGTTGTTGTGTGATCTGAAGTGGGAGGGAAGCTGCTCTGTTGCTGCTGCAGAAATATGGCAGATCAAGAGGTATGAAGTCTTTTAGTTCATATTTTTCTAGACCAACTAAACATGTTTAGCTGCTTCTTCGATTGTTTTGCATTTGTTACAAAAATGAGTGCATTTGTAGCTAGTTAGTAATAAAATATGATATGTGCATCCATGACATGAGCAAAAGGAAAGGAGTCCCCCACCAGAATGGCCTATCGATCTGGGGCCGCAGAATTTGTGTACATATGAATATCCTTTCCCACTAAACAAAGATATCTATTGCTATTTGAAAAAAGTGTGCAGGCAAAATTGGCTGTTGTGTAAAGTTTGATTTCTGTGCAAGGAATTTCTGCTGCAGAGATTCTTTTGTTTTTAGACAATAGGCTATTGTCTCCATAAAGAATGCGCGGGAATGCATTCCCCATGCAAGGGAAACTTCTCAGTCTGGAAAATATGATTCAGAATTAATGCACATTTCCCATCGCGCCAATACTTATTAGTTTGTGGTGCAGTCCCCAAATAGTGTCTTGTTGTATGATGAGCCTGCATCTGAAAACTTGTAGATTTCTCAATACCTCAAACCTGTCATTTGATACAATGTGACCTGCCCTATGTTTCATTCTTTTAAGTGTTGGAGCCTCAAGACATTGCCTTTGGATTTGCAACGACCAGTCCCAAGGTATGATGCTTAGCTATACTTAGAAGCCAATTTTTTGCATGTTCTATGTAACAGATTATCCCTACAAGCTCCACATGAATCAGTAAGTGTTGTTTTCAACTCTCTCATATGTCTTTTTGATAAAATGAATTTCATTTGACAGTGACATTGTTATATCAAGATCACAAAAACCAAAACATGTCAGTCAGTTAGCTGAAGAGCTTGCCCTTTTACCAGAAGAAGTAAGTATCAACAAAATCTCTTTAAGTACTCCAGCATAGTAAGTTTGGTTCTCAATAACTAACGTAAAAACTCAATTGAATAGATGCAACATCTCATATTTTTTATTCATAAAATTTCATTCTTTTGCAGATTGACTTTTATGGCAAAACCAAAGCCAAAGTATCACTCAGTGTTTTGGACAGGTTGAAAGACAAACCCAATGGAAAATATGTTGTTGTTGCAGGGTTAGTTTTATTTTTTATTTTCTGTCTCTTTGTTGAAATTGTTGAGGCTTTGACAATGAGGAAAATGGCCTTCAACATTTTGAAATTTCAACAGAAAATAGAATATTGACATAAATTGAAAATCAAGAACTACTTGACTCCCTTTGTTTTCAAAAGCCACACAGTTCAGTCAGATGTTTTTTGCAGTCATGAGAGAGATTTTTTAAGAAATCTGAAGATAATTTAACAAATTGGGAGAAGGAAATTGCCCAAAAACAAGTTGTCTGACTGAACTGTCTTTGCTGATTGAGAACAAAATGAAGAAAAAAAAAGTTTTATATCAGTTATATTTGCAATTTTCAAGGGAACTTTTTTACTTTGAATGAAATGTCTCTTCTATGGTTCTTCTGACATAATAATGCACCAGTCTTATCTGTCATTGACAATTCATTCCACAGCATCACACCAACCCCTCTTGGTGAAGGGAAAAGTACAACAACAGTTGGGTTGTCACAAGCAATTGGTGCCCATCTCAAAAAGAATGTTTTTGCATGTCTCAGGCAGCCTTCTCAGGGTCCAACATTTGGAATCAAGGGTACATCTTTAATTTTTTAGATTAGCTGCATATATGTCTTCACCTTGGTGTATTAAATTTGTTTGTTTGTTTGTTTTCAATTTGTTTTGAGTGGGCTCGTCAGGATTTCTAGCAACAGAAAGCTACTTTAGGCCCACTGTGCATGCTGCATCCCCTATTTTAACATCCCTTCCGAAGGACGGTGAGGTGAGTTGTGACATCAGGCCTCCTAGGTTACCCATCCGAAGTTTGACCTCACTCTACCAAGCTTAACTTCAGTCACCTGACGAAAACTGTATCAGCTGCTCGGCCACTCACCCCAATGCCTGGTGCATAATAGGAGCATTTCTTCTGATTCATTGGACTTGAGAACTTGTGAGCTGCATCATTAACATAGTGGTTATTTGGTTAAGTTAAATATGATGATTCAATTGTGCAACTGGAATTGTAGATAGTTTGTTTCTTGCCAAGTAATCAAATTTGATTTTTCATTATTTTTAGGGGGTGCTGCTGGAGGTGGATATTCACAGGTCATTCCAATGGAAGAGGTAATTTTCAATATCATGAAGTTGGAAGTTTAGCTTAGCAAAATATAATGATGGCAAAAGGATGATTTCAGAATCAGTTTTGTAATAAATTTTTTTAGGTCACATGTCAGTTGATTTATGAGAGGGGTTTTTCTGAGTGGAACAAATGTTTACAAAAATGGATAGAGTTAAAGTTGACTGCAACTTCATTGAATGCATTTTTTCATGTCAGCTTAGAATTAAAAAGTATTCAATTTTATTCTGTTTCAGTTTAATTTGCATCTCACTGGGGACATTCATGCTATAACTGCTGCAAATAATTTGCTAGGTATCTACAATTTTTCCCTTTATCCATGTTTCTTTGTTTTTATTAATTGGCATTATTTTTATGAGGTGATATTAATCATCTTATAATCTTTTCATCAATGATCGTTAACTTTCTTTCAGCCGCTGCTATTGATGCGAGAATCTTTCATGAATCAACGCAGTCAGATCAGGTAATCACTAATCACGCTTACTTTTGGATACCAATTGATTTAGTATGACAAACATACGAACGAATCTTCTTCAAAATGATGTTGTTGGCATGGATATCTTTCAAATGAACAAGCATAAAGTTTATCTTTTTTACATACGTAAACTTTATACTTTATCCGATTTGAAACGAACGTCTCTTTCAGGCCCTGTGGAATAGATTGGTTCCCGAAAAGGATGGTGAGAGAAAATTTGCACCTGTTATGTTTCATCGATTGAAGGTATGCAGTTTATTTTCTCTAAATAACAGCGAGCTTAAAATGCTTATATATTGATCATATCTAACGTAAGTTCAGTTGATTCTCATTATCTTTCTTGTTTCTTTCGCAGAAACTTGGAATTGAGAAAACAGATCCAAAAGATTTGAGCAAAGAAGAAATTTCACAATTTGTGCGTCTTGACTTTGACCTCAATACAATAACATGGCAAAGAGGTAACTAAGACTATCTAGATTCTCATTGCAGATGTCATTTTTGTCTTTTCATTTTGAACAAAAACTGTCTCTTGCCGTTATTTCAACGCTCATGTTTAAGTAACTGTGCATCTAGTGATGAATATTCATTTGATGCATCAAATTTAAATCAACTTTCTGAACGTAAATTGGACTTGAATTGTATTTATGTTGCTGTTTCAAAATTCCAGTTATGGACACGAATGATCGTTTTCTGAGGAAAATCACGATAGGACAATCTCCAACAGAAAAGGGAAAAACGAGAGAGGTATTTTGTTAAATTTTCGATTCATGCTTTATCGTAACGAACAAAAATGTTTTCTTGTATTGTTGAAAACTCCTTTCAAGATCATTAAGTTCCCCTCTCTAAATTCTAAAGGGTTTATCCAAACGAACATGCTATTTTCTTGAGGGATATTCTTTCATAGTACCTTGCAAGAAATCAGAATAAATCGATGTCCCCACGAACTCTTCTGAATCATTTAACAATTCTTTTTCATTTCACAGTGCCAATTCGACATCACAGTTGCAAGTGAAATAATGGCCATTCTTGCTCTTACAACTGACTTGAAAGACATGCGACAAAGGTGGTTGCTTTTTCATATGTCCTTAAAACTGTCGATAAAGCACACAGCAAATGATTGAAGATTCTGTCTTTGGGGTACTGATATCGATCAAGTATTCATCTTGCAAGACATTGATTCTTGTCAGATACCAAACATTAATCATGTCATAATAGGGTTTGATTTTTTTGTCGATAGCATATCAGACCCTAGATATTCTTCTTTTTGACTCCAGTCATCTTCTTTAGACTTGGGAATATCGTTGTTGCTAGTAGCAACGCTGGTGCTCCAATCACTGCTGATGATCTTGTAAGTAATACAAATTCTTTTTGCTGACAAGGGACAACTTGAATGGTTGATCGGACGTTGAAATGAGCAAAAAAATGATTTGCGGTGCAAAATTTTAAAGTAGCCCTAAATAGCGGACTCATCATAATTAACCCATGGATGCACAATAAAATTGTAACCTGTAGAGAGGATACTATCAACTACTGTAAAAGAACAACAATCAAAATATAAGATAAATCTTTAACTAGAGAGAAAACTGTATAACCTTCAAGAAAATCAAATAATCACTTACCAACAACGTTATTTCACCAAATACGCGTTCATCGCACACTCTTCTGTTTGCTGTTCTTTTACAGGAATTGATAGTGTTTACCTTTGAGGCTACAAATTTTTTGTGCGTCCATGGGTTTATCATGTTGAATAAGCTTCGAATTTTTGTGACGAAAGTAAAAACTTATACCAGGAAATACCGAAAAGAAATAGGAAGAATAAAGACATTTGAGAAATGAACAGAGAATATCACATTAACATTTTGGACAATTATTTTGTTTTGCTGTAAATCTCTGCAGCTTTTTGAAATCATTTTGTCATCTTTTTCAGGGTATTGGAGGTGCTTTGACAGTCTTAATGAAGGACGCAATTCGGCCTAATCTCATGCAAACATTGGAGGTAATTTTTCTGATTCTCTTCTTCTGAATCATTAATGCTATCCTCGGTGGATTTCTTCGTTATCTTTAATTTTTGCTCAAATTAAGATTTTTTGTAGCTAGATGCTATTGCCAGGCAAAATGGTTGATCTCCAGATTGCGGGGGGGGGGGGGTATTTCGGGGGGTACGACTATTCATCCTGCCCTGAGATGAATGCATGAAAGCCATGTTATTGGATCCTTTTAATTTTAGTTTAAGACGAAACTAGACTTATAAGAAAAAATAACTGATCTTATTCAGTACTGTTTATTTCAGTTAGTATCTTTGCGTGTTATCTTCGATTAATTAAATCTTCATACTTGCATTTTAGGGCACTCCAGTGTTTGTTCATGCAGGCCCATTTGCTAATATCGCACATGGAAACTCATCGATTCTTGCTGATAAGATTGCATTGAAACTTGTGGGAGAAAATGGATATGTGGGTAAGGATTAGGGGTATATTTTCGTATGCATTGAAAATTATTGATCTTTTATTCTGAGTCCATTGACAATAAGTCGATCTTTCTACTAATACATTCTACAGCTACCGATCATTATGACTAAAAGTAACAGAAATTCTTCCTTTTATTGTGTAGGTTCCTACCTCCAGATTTGAAGGTTTTTTGTTTAATTTCGTTGTAATGTTTGTCTTATTCACAATAAGTCGGAAATTCTGACCTATCTTTATTTCAGTTACTGAATGTGGATTTGGTGCAGACATTGGAATGGAGAAATTCTTCAACATCAAATGTCGCTACAGTGGTAATTATCAAAGAGTTAATTTCTAGTTGCAGAAATTCGTATTGTTGCTTGTCAGCTCCCAAAATGTTGAAGTTGGCCTCAGCGTAAAATTTCATTCGCATTTCCGATCAAGTTGCCGTTTGTAACTTTGCGTCCTTCATATTTTAAAATATGATTGTCTTGATTTTTACCATCGATTCTAAATATTCCTCTGCAGGCCTTCTTCCGAGCTGCGCAGTGATCGTTGCAACAGTACGGGCCTTGAAGATGCACGGAGGAGGACCAAAAGTAATTTAGAATGTTTTTAATATTTTCTTGCTCACAAGTGCTTTATATAGTTGTCATAATAGGTATTTTCAAAGAAAGTACGTTCCATAAGATTTTTCGTTATCATATACAAGACGACAAATGACTAAAATATAATCTGTTTCTTTAAATAATTTCTTTGATATGTAGAAATTTGTTTTAAATCCATGGCATATCAATTCTATAGGTTCTTAAGTTCAATCTTCATCTTCCTTCTATGTTTATGAAGTTAGTTGCCCCTCTCCTTAGTGTAAGCCTTCTTCGTTAGTTCTTCTACTTTCTCAATTTTTCAGTCTTCCTTCATGTTCGCAAAGTTTTCTCCACTCGGTACTTAGATGTCAAAAAGCAGTCTTGTCGTTCACGTGCTTTCCTGCCTTATTTTTTGCTGCTGGAAATTCAAACTTGAACATTCTTGTTATTACCTTTAGGTTGTTGCTGGCCAACCATTACCATCTGTCTACTCGAGTGAAGTAAGTTATCAGCTCTTCTTGTGTGAAGAATTGCTAGAAACTGTTCTGAAAGATTGCAGTGAGAAGTATGATTTATGAAGACAAATAGTGAAGAGGAATCTTTTTATATCATTAGTTGATGCATCCAGGAGAATCTCTGCTATGCCAGAACATGAAGAATCGTGCTAGATAGGTTGCTGTTCTCGCTCACCATTCCTTGTAAAGTTTAGCGAACATAAATGCAAACAGAACTTAGGGTTAAGAGTAGCTTAATGAGAAGTTAAATCCATTGTAGTAGTAGATGGAAAAGCTTTGCTGTAGCGAGGAAGTTGTCTCCAAAAGAGAGCTCAAAACACCAACATAAGTACATTTTTCTATGAATATCAATGTGTCTTTCTTTGACTTATAATAGGCTGTTTTAGCAAGACGACGCGAATCAAGAAGACGCCAGCATAATTATTTTGTTCGAGGATGTAAATTACAAAGTGAAATCAACTTCAAAACTTTTTGCGAGTCTCGAGAGACGAATTGTACGTTCTATTCTGAAACTGACAACCTGAAAAGTATACTTTTGAAGGCCGCACTGCAAAAATAGGACGTCGAGAAGGGAAGCAAATGCAATATGAGCACATTCACAAATGGTGGAAATGCAAGAATGCAAAGCATTCTTAGGGAATTTGTCTGTCTGTGAGCAGCTTTCTGGGAGGGAAAAACCTGGAAAATTAAAATGCTCTAAAAACATAAAAAAGTAGCTGCGTTTTCAAAGACGTCCGCGTCTTGCTGCTAAAACAGCCTAATGTTTTTCATTAGACGGGCTGCCATAAAAGCTAAGTTGCTTTGAATGAACTAAGTTTGAGCTTGTATGGGAAGGATGATTCTCGATATCCAGAATTTTTGAAATGGATGTCTTATTTTGTATTTTGTCATTCATTATTACAAATGGCTTTATCACTTTAGAACGTGGACCTCGTGAAAGAAGGCTTTTGCAATCTGAAGAAGCAGATTGAAAATGCAAAATTCTTTGGTGTTCCTGTGGTAGTTGCAGTCAATCGATTCAAGTGAGTTTTAGATATTGAAACGATCAGAATATTTGTAGAAATCTGTTTCATTTTCCTATTTCACAAGAAAGAAATTAAGGTGATGGATACTGATTTTATCTACACCATGAGGCTTTTCAATCTACTTTTGCTTATAACGTGATATCTTGACTTTGTGTTATTTATTTTCATTGATCTTTCCTTGAAGGTATGATACAGATGCTGAAATTGAGATAATTCAAACACTCAGCAAGGAAGCAGGCGCATTTGATGCTATTGCTTGTACACATTGGGCAGATGGAGGTATGATCTGCATATACGTGTTGACTTCTAAACATTGCAAAATGATAGGACATTAGAAATTGGATTCATGCTGATTTATAAGCCAGTTTGATCAATGCTTGTGCGTTACTCAAACACAAACAAAAAGAAATATTTTGCTTTTTGTAACTCTCATATTTTTAAAAAGTTTTATAGCGTTAGTCTAACAGCAACAAATTCATGTAGAATTTAATGCTAAAACAGGTTCCCGAACCTTCTTTTGTTTCAGGTGTAGAACTCAAAATGTATTATAAACCAAACCCTCTCCGTTTATGCTTTTTTCCAAAGTCAAAAGTGCTATTATAATTTGCAATATAGACATTTTCGCTTTGAAACCAAGGAAGATAAGCTGCTATTTTGATAAACTTGTATATTTAAATTCACTATTTGCCAAGAGGATTATTTATAAGTTTTTAAGCACTGTATTGCATTTATTTTTAAAGATCGTGTAAAATACAGATTTTGATAATTTTTAGTGATGAAACCATGGTCTTATTAAGCTATTCTGACGGAAACTAATTCCTCATTGAAGGTGCTGGTGCAGTGAATCTGGCAAAAGCTGTGGAAGCTGCTTCAAATGAAAAGAGTAACTTTGCTTTCTTATATGATCTCAAAGTAAGTTTGCCTTCCTTCACATCATCCAAGTCTTGTTGGTAATGATGATAGCGTACTTTTAATGTTGGTTTTTTAATCTTGTCGTGCTTTTGAAATCAGGTATCAACTTATGCTAACTTTTTATGAAAATAGATTTTTAGGACAAGAGAATTCTTCAATTCACATATTATACTTATTGCTAATGCAGGAATCATTATGACGTTTTGTTTTTCAACCCTTGAGAATTGATTGCAACCCTTCCCTGTCTTTAAAATTAGGGACAAGCCCCAGTGGGCACTTTGCTCACGAGAAAACCGGGAAAAAATGTGAATTGTTTATAAAAATTTTTAGAATCTAGTTTTTTCTAAATGATTCCTCGTAGTAAGCTATGATGTATTCTTGCTTTTTGTGAGTAAAGCAGATGTCTTTCCTTGTAGCTTCCAATTGAAGAGAAGATTGAAATAATCGCAAAAAAGATTTATGGTGCAGATGGAATTGAGTTACAAGATGAAGCAAAAGAAAGAATTGAAAGATATAAGAAACAAGTAAGGAGTTTATAAGCATTAATTAGTTGTTCAAGTACTCAGTCACGTGATGATGCAGCTCGACAGTAAGGATAGCTGTAGAATTCAGAATACAGTAGAACAGTTTATGTTTTAACTTATGGCAGATTCTAAGTTAGATATTGCAGAAAAGCTGTTCTTCAGTTAAAATGCATTATTTGCCCCCAGTTGTTTTAAAGCAGGCAATCATTGCTTTGACAAAGCAACGACATTTCAATAATCAAACATTTCTTTACAGGGATTCAATGACTTACCAATCTGCATGGCTAAAACACATCTTTCATTATCACACAATCCTGAACTGAAAGGTGTTCCAAAAGGTTGGTATGCTTAGATCTTGTTGCAATCATTTTTAGAACAGTTTATGTATTCTTAGTTCGTTCTTAAACTTGGTTTTTTTCTTCTTCCATTGTATTTGTGGTACGTTTGAAATACCGAGGTTCATTGTTAAAAAAATTGTTTGTTTTTCCTAGGATTCACGTTACCGATCCGAGATGTTCGTGCAAGTGTTGGAGCAGGCTTCCTTTACCCCCTTGTTGGCACGGTAAGAATGCAATGAAGTAGTTGATATATCAAACATACTGTATTTAAGACCAGGGGGCAATGTTGTACAGTAACTGTAGCAGTATATATAACTATTTGTTGCACAAATGAATGTTTGATTTGCAATGTTTGTTGCGAAAGTTGATGTCAGTAGATGATAAATTCGCTGATTTCTTGTGAAAAGCTATTGTTTATTAGTTGTTACTAAAGGCATCAGTGAAGTGTCTACCTTGTTTTGTTGTGTTTGCCATCATGAAGATTTTGCTGTTGAGGGACATTCCGGTGCAGTTTGTGAGTTCTGAATCTCAGCGTGAAACTGAATAAATTCTTAGGTACTTTCATCAAAGTTTTGGTATAATGACACCTAGTTCCAAATTGCTACATTTTTAATTCCTTAAAGAAGACTGGATTTTGCTATTAAAAATCATCAATATTTTTTCTAGCCATGCAATAACGCTGTAATTGTAATCTTTTGATAACTTCTTTTTCAGATGAGCACAATGCCTGGCCTCCCAACGAGACCTTGTTTCTTTGACATTGATATCGATCCAGAAACAGAAGAAGTCTTTGGACTGATGTGAAATAATGATTCGAAATTGATTGCCACTGTTTAAAGTTTCAGAGCTGTTATCTCTGTAACATAGAAATGGTTGAATATTTTTAGAGAGTGCAAGGGACATGTTACTTTAAAGAAACGTTCATGCGCATCAAAGTTTGTTATTTTGAAGGTTCTTCGAAGTTATTTCAAGTGAGATGCTGGACTTGCCCAAGTCGTCCTGGAGGAAAGAAAGAGACGATTTGTTGCGGACAGTGAACAGCTGGATAACACAGCTGGATGGCCGGACGGTCTTTGGTACGGCAGACGGCACCTTTGATCATAATGTTTGACCAATAGCAGACAGGATACTGCTGTTCCGTCGAGGAAAATGACGGGGGCAAACCAACATTGAAACATAAATGGCTGTATGTCAAAACGAACAGATTTTTATACATTGGCGCCACCATTTCCGTAACAGCGCTCATGTGTAGACAGATACAATTGACCCCCTGGTTTTCTAATTCCTTGCGGTTAGATCCTATTACAAACATCGGGTTAAGTCAGGTCACATACATCTTATGAATAATTAATGAGGAGCTGTTCGCGACAAGTCGTCTCTTTCTTTCATATTTGACGACTTGGGCAAGTCCAGTGAGATGCCTATATGGGATTTGTCTCGCCGAATGTATGGCGTATGTTTTGATAAAGTGACATGTTTCACCGACAGAGGTAGTATGAGGAATAAACACCAAGGAGCGACTGTTTGATTCAATGTTTATCAGTTAATCACTCGTTCAATTCAACTATGTGGATAAGTTGTTCTGTTTAAAATGCTCAGTCGTGAACGAGTTAATTATTTCTTGATTTTTGCGATTACTTCGTGCTTATTTCATTATTAACCTTAAAACGTACTTGATCGTAAATAGTGATTTCTCCTTGATATTGATATGCTTTATTCTTTATTCATCCCCGCTAATGTCCGTTTGATTTGGGGTATATTTTTCAGTTGTTTACTCTTAACATGTGATTTTTCTGTCTTGTTACTCGAAATGCTGATTATATCCCTGCTTGATTCTGGTATAAACTTGATTCGCATTCTTTTGTTAATTAAAGGGAATCGACATGGTTAAAAGCTGGCCCGGGCCAGGTCATAAATATAATCTATTGTACTCGACAGCTTAGACGCATGCGGTTTCATTGTGTAGCTAAAGAAACAATGGATTTGTGGGCGTTTCTCTGGCCTATTTATAGCGATTATGAGGTATACCTATGTCTATTCCCTTTAAAATGTCAACTTTAATTTTTAGATAGATAAGTATATCTTATCCTCATCATATAAACTAGAACTGAATTTTTGCTGCAGCTACGATCCTGGCCATAAGTGTTGAGAATGTTTGGAAAATCTCGAATTTTTTCATTTAGCAACCCCCCCACTCCCCCAATTCAATGTTGTTTGTGAAGATATCCTAAAATCTGATAACTGCCATATCTTCTGAAGATAAAAAAAAACAACATTGAGATGGGGGAGGGGGGAAGTGAACAGTTTGACGGTATTTTGGTAGTGAGGTCTAAAAACAGGGGAAAGTCGATTTTTTCTCAACACCTAATGGCCAGGATTGTAGATAGTTAGATGACAGATTATCCATAGGCTGTCTCAAAATATTGTCATACAAAGATCACTTTCTCGCAAAAGTTGCCAAGTCAAATTGTTAATTGATCTTTGAGCAAGTTAAGATTGCCTGGGGTAAAACTTTTACTGAGAAACATGCATACAACATCACTTATGCGCTGCAAAATTTATTCAGCAGCATTTTGTGAGAGGCTACAGATATCTTGATTTGAGTTAGAAGATTTTAAAAGATTTACAGTATTTTTGTAGACAATAGAATATGTAGAAAACGAATGATCAGTTATTAAATTCTACTTTGTCTTAGATTTTAATTTTTGTTTTCTTTCACGATGATAAGCTGAGGAATTTTCGATTGACTACAAAGTTGAAATGGTTTCACCTGTCTATGGCTTGCGAGCCAGCCAGCTGTTGGCGATTGATAATGCGCAACAACTTTGAATTTAAAATGCACGTAACTGTGGAGGAGCTGAATTTTTTAGGCCCACTTGCATTCGCACCAAAGATCCTGTCGATCGTGGATGGTGGAAACATGCTAGAGCTAAGCATGGGATAAGGGATGGCCATGCATAACAAGTGATTGCCTGGCTATTCTGATGAAAGACAGTGGAAGGTTAGTTTTCAGTCAATTTTACTAAGTCTCAATACTCAATATGCACGAGCGTACTGTAGAAAACCAAGCTGATGATTTAATGTAATTTTGAACTAGGCCTAGTCACGTAAAAAGAACTATTTCTGCATTTTGGAATGATTTCAGAATGATTTTAAGCATATGGGCAAAACCTCCCATGAATTTTTACGCATTTTTACACATTTGGCAGACATTAGATCCCAAGCCTTTCCGTGAATCATCAAAACAAAGGATTCCCGCCATTTTAACAGTTCTCGATTCTGATTGGCTGTTTCAAAACATTTGGCGGTTAATCACAAGAGCACACCTTCACTTTGCATCGATCTGCTCAACTTTGCAGTGGTTCAGTTTCAAATGGCTTCTGAATTTTAAAGATTTTCTTCGATACTTTGCATCAGATCATCGAATTTCACAGCGAAAGAAAAAGGTGACCCGGAATGGCTGATGTCCTGAAGGTATTATTCTTACTCTGCTTGCACTGCCTGAGTTTTGCTGCAAAGAAAAGTTTACGCGGGCTTTCCTTTGAAAGTGCCAGTTTATTAGGCCCAAAAATCTTTTGTCTTTCCAGAATTTTCGAAGGGTTTACAAATCAATGTTCAAATCAAAGAGTGTTTCAAGTTCCTACCTTAAAGTAAATTGTTTATTTGATCAGTCTTAAAAGCAAAAAATTGCACCTGGCAAATGAGACACAATGATAAAAAATTAATCAAACACATCACAAAATAACCTAAGCCAATGCCCGGACAAATCCGGACATCAAGGAGGGACAAATCCGGAATCGGAAACATATCTGCTGAACAGGACACATACCAGCAGGGATGTGGTGCTGGCTAGAAAAGAATAGAGGCGGACAACAAAGATAGGGGTCTGGAGATGCCCCCATGTTTATCCTAGGCTGGGCTCACTGTTTCTATTGCAGGAAGTGAAGGTGAAGTTGCGGTTTTTAGCACCAAGTGCTGGGATTGCAAAAGTTGTGAAGCGTTCTGGTTGAATCAGTAAGGAAACAAACTTTTTGTGTGCTGATAAAACAATAGAAACTAAGTAAGTGCCCTGTACACTGTCCGGCGCAGAGCAGCTCTTTCTTTCCATTGGGCCACTGGGATCTTCCCATGGGATTAGGGGTGCTCAAGTGGTGGGGCCCTACCGCTTATTGAACCGACTCCGCCAGACCATGCTGACTGTTCTGACTGCAAAGTCAGAGGATTACACCACTGCGCCACTACACCTTGTGAAATGAGTTAGTGAGAATGATGAATAAACAATAGAGTCCAAGAAAAATTTCCCCAGGAGAAATTTTCAGAGTCACACCTTTTACATGCTTTGGAAACGCCAATTTTTCGTCATTGGGAAGGGGCCATTGACCTTCAATTTTTGTGTTTTAACAGCATTTGGCCATTATGGGCCAGTATGGAAAGAAACGAGTGTGCACGGCACATGTGCCGTGCACAGAGTCCCTGCCTTCTATTGTTTTCTATTGTTTCTTATTGTTTCTAGGTGCACAAGTGCAGTGCACAGAAATTTAACCTTCCATACAGTTCCATACAGGATTATGGGGGCAGGGGGCTTTCTACGAGGCTGCTAAGAAAATGAAAAATCATATGAAAATCTCCGCAAGAGAATTTTTTGAAAAACATGGATAAAGAACTTGACAAGTATATAATCATTTCTTAATTCTATGCAAGTATAATGATATTTTTGCACAATGGATAATATAATTGTTCCACAGTAAATTACTATACCTCCTGTTATGTCTTATTTTTGGTTGTTATGAATCTTATTTAGAAGACCATTAAGGGGGGAGGGGTGGCGATTCTGATCTTAGTGGCCAACTGCCGTTGAAAAATACGAAAACTGAAAGTCAATGGCCTCAAAACACTGAAGATAACTACCTATCCCCTCCACCTGAGACATTTGGATTTATATAAACATGATGACTTACTCCAGAAAAAAGTGGCAGGGATGGGGACTTGTCAACATCCCATTCTACATCTTTAGAGCACAGCAGGCAGAACTATCTAATTGACATTGAAAGCAAAATATGAAACGCTCAACATCAAGCTGATGCCTGTTTACTTTGAATAACAGTTGTGCTCTCTTCAACCATGCACTATATGTAATGATCATATACTGATTAACTCGCAATTTTTTCAGGCTCATGATCCAAACACAATGCCTCAAAATGGCAGCCCAAGTAAAGCAAAGAAAGGGAAAAGAATGTCGGTGGAGAGGATTTATCAAAAGAAGACTCAAAGAGAGCACATCTTACTTCGACCTGACTCATATATTGGAGCAACCGAATCTACAGTGAAAAATATGTGGGTTTGGGATGAGGATACAAGATCAATTGTAATGAAAGAAATCACATATAGTCCTGGGCTTTACAAAATATTCGATGAAGTACTTGGTAAGTTACTTTCTCTTGCACAGAAACCACTGTTTTGTTTGTTTGGAAGTTGTTCTGTATGTTTCAGTGTTGCTAAGAGAGAACTGCGTCTGCTTTATGGTGACATTAAATCACAAGTATATATATGGATCAGTAGAGTTTCATGACCAATGCAAGACTAAAAAGCTCTGTTCTTGTGCTTGGAGCTTTCTTACTTACAAGCTCAAAGCAAAAGCAAAATTCAGAATGATCCCATTAATTAAAACATATACTTTGCCTCAGTGTGCCAAAAATCTTTCTTTTTCTTTGCGTCCGCCTTCTCCATAGTATCAAAGTTTTAGTAACCACTTTTAGTATCAAGTTCATTAGAAGTAAATGGTAAATGTATCTTCTTCCAATTTCAGTAAATGCAGCTGACAACAAACAAAGAGATCCAGCCATGAACATGATCAAAATCAACATTGATGTGTAAGATATTAATTTCTCATGTATTGCAGTCATTTTCTTCCTTGTCACAGGAAGCTTCTAATTATTTATATATGTCAGTAAATTACTGAACAAACAGGTTGTTTTGTTGAGATATTATGGAGTAGAACTAAAAAGGCTTTGTGACAAAGAAAGGTACACAGAGCTTTGACAATTAATGCACCTACATGGGTTTACAGTATATACTGTACAACTTTGAAAATAGAATCTGCATTGTTGCTAAATAAGGCTTTTTATTAGTGGCGACACCCCAATTTTCCTTTTTACTATTATCTATTCATTAATCGTAATTGATCATTTTTCATTTGTGTATCGTATATATTTCTTCTCTTTTCACAGTGAAAAGAATGTAATAAGCGTATGGAACAATGGAAAAGGCATCCCAATTGAGATGCACCAGGAACAGAAAGTATATGTACCAACGCTGATCTTTGGGCAACTGTTGACATCATCAAACTATGATGACTCACAGAAGAAAGTAACAGGAGGGCGTAATGGATTTGGTGCAAAGCTTTGTAATATTTACAGCAAGAAATTTTCCATTGAAACAGCTTGTGGGGAATATGGCAAGAAATTCAAACAGGTGAGATTTCATGCTGTCCTACTAAGATATCAAGAAATAATTTGTCATTGCATGCACTGCCTGTAAAAATATGCAGATTGTTACGCTAAGATTTTGTTGATTGTTGCAAAGAAAAGGTAGATGATAAGGACCTACTCTGTCACATATTTGATTTAAAAACAAGGAAGAAAATAGCAAAGAAAATGGTTGAAATGGCTTGAAAATGACAAAATGAATCACCAAAATATCAAATCATCAAAACAAGGAGAGAAATCACTTATTTGATTTAATTTTTCTAAGGTTTCGTTTGGTTAGGGTAAAATCTCCTTGGGTAAAATAGGTCAGTTTGGGGTAAAATTTGGATAAATTTTGCAAAAATCTTTGTTCAGAGTTTTCCTCCAGGTAGAACCATTCAAACTACCCCCTGCACATTATGAATGTTGATTTGTCAATCCAGGGTCTACTGTTTTCTCTCAATCAACACTGCCAATTTTACCCCAGAAGACCCTAACCAAAAATCAGATTAAACCTTGGCTTTTGGAGCCTTGGCTCTCATCTGTGAAGTTTCTTTTAACTACAGATGGCTAAATCATAGACCACATCTGCAAAACAGAAAATGGATAAAACAGAAAATGGATAAAAATCTTGTGGAGGAGAGAAGTAGAGACAGGGCAAAAAAATCTCTTGAAGACAATTTTTTCAAACATATAGTTATTTTGTTATGTGTTATGTTGCGGATCTATGTGGTAAAAAATACCCTGACACCATCTTTAGCACAGTCATCTATTGTATCTTTGCCGTTACAAAGGTTTGGAAGGATAACATGACCACTGCCAGTGATCCAGTCATCAAAGAAAACAAGGGGACTGATTTCACTTGTGTCACATTCTCACCTGATTTGCCAAGATTTCACATGGAGAAGTTAACCAATGATATGGTAGCTCTCTTGAAAAGGAGAGCTTACGATGTTGCTGGTTCATCAAGAGGTGTCACTGTCCTGCTCAATGGTGAAAAACTGAATGTAAGCATTGTCTTTGTTTGTTTTAAAGCTTATTCTAAAGATGCAGGATTATGTTTCGGTGAAAGATCAACTAAAATGCTCAGTAGAAATCCATTTGCCCCCCTTATGGAAGAGTAGCAATAATGTGGCCATGATTCAGCCATACTACTACTACTGCTTCTAAGGTAGAACTAATTTAAGAATACAAGAACAGCACATGATTCTTTGAACTGCTTACGGGGAATGTAAACATACAAAAGTCGCTCAAGCCACCTGCAGTCCAATTCCTGCATATCAGATAGATACTATTAATTTTGTATTGATGTGTTTATATGCTTAGATTCACTTTATGTTCTGTTTATTGTGCTGCTTCATTACTGAAAAATATGATTATGGCACTGCTAAACTATATTGCCCAGCAACATACCCTGGAATTCAAGGGGGTAGCTGATGATTATTTCCCTTCATGTAATTTAGGAAAGACCTGTTGTACGGTGATAAAGACAATGATATGTTTCAAAGTATCTATGAAAAGGAGGAGCTGCGGTTCCCAGGGCTCACCCCAAGGTTTGTCCTTGATACTGCCTGACTGGTTTGTACAGGCCAGCAATCCCAAAACTTATGGAGATTTTTATTTGTATCCAATTTCCATTAAGTTTGATTTCCTTTATATATCTTACCTGAAACAACCATGCAAAATGTTTGGATGTTAATGTAACTATATTGTAAAACTTTCCTGCTTTAGGTGAAAAGCTTCAAAGATTATGTTGATCTTTATGTAAAGAATGTACAGAAGGATGGAGAGAGGCTCAAAATTGTTCATGAAATATGCAACAAACGATGGGAAATTTGTGTTACTGTCAGTGATAATGGATTCCAACAAGCTAGCTTTGTAAACAGCATTGCAACTACTAAGGTTTGTTTTGTGTATCTTATAGATAGGAATGGGAACAAGCCACTACAGATAAGTGAATGTAATTTGGCAATGAACTGGGCATTGTAAACAGAGTTACCCAAGAAATGGTATTTATTTATAGACTAGATGAGGTTTTGTAATTGGATTGCGAACTATCTCTATTTCTGATAACCTAAACTTCAATAGAACTACTTGAAATTCTGAAGATTTTGAAGAATTTTTTGATGTACACGATAGTGACAGAAGCTCTATTGCCACTCAATTGACCCTCTTCTATAATAATGTGTTGAATATTGCCTGATCAAGGCTCTTTTATAAGAGTAGCTGGAAGGTGTATTGCACAAAACACTTATTGTGCATTACAAGTGATGAGCTTGGTTGGTGAATTTTTCAATAAGGCTTCTCTGTAAATAGATTTATTCTCTTTTAATTTGATGACAATTTAGAAACTTGAAACATAAAGGATTCTTCTGCAAATTGAAGGTAACGAAAGTACTAGAATCATATCACAGTATTTAAAGTTCATGCCAATTAATCAAAGAAAGGTGTGATAGCCATAGATACCAGCTTGTTAATGATTGGATACCCATGCTAAACGCTAGGGTTCTACAATTGATTATTTATCATTAACTTTGCAGGGTGGAACACATACCAATTACATTGTTGATCAGATAGTTCAAAAAATGATGGCAACAGTAAAGAGGAAAGCAAGCAAAGAGCTGAACATCAAACCATTCCAAATCAAGAATCATCTTTGGGTGTTTGTCAACTGCCTTATTGAAAATCCCTGCTTTGACTCACAAACAAAAGAAAACATGACTTTAAATCAGAAATCATTTGGATCTACTTGTGAACTCTCTGAAAAGTTTATCAAATCGGTAGGTTGATTTTATGGTATTTTTCAATTTTCTGAATTCCCTGGTAAAATGGTTAATCCATGAACTAGATTGTGTACAAGCTAAAAACAGACATTGTCTGGATTTATTTTTTTGATAGGAACATGAAGGCTGGGAGCAAAATTTTCTGGACATGAGTTAGCATTTGGAGCCCTTGTATAAAGATTCTCATTTGCTGTGATTTGTTTGCACTTGCAGATGATCGCAATTGTTTCTTTGCTATTCAGAAATTTGATTGTTGTTTTATATATGTTAGAGACTGACCATCAAGCTTTGGTGCAACACCAGTTAGGCTTTTGTTCTTCTTGACTGCTGTGCAGGCTTTTCTTTCAATTTTCTTTTGTGAAGGCTCATTAACACAGGACTAAATACTTTGCAATTATGTTTGTTCAGGTACAAAGTTGTGGGGTTTTGGACAGCATTATGAATTGGGTCAAATTCAAAACCCAAGAAAAGCTGAACAGCAAATGTTCTGGACAGAAAAAGACCAAACTCAAAGGCATTGCCAAATTGGATGATGCAAATGATGCAGGAGGTGCAAAATCACGTGACTGTACTCTGATCCTTACAGAGGGAGATTCGGCCAAGACATTGGCCATCAGCGGTCTTGGTGTTATAGGAAGAGATAAATATGGTGTCTTTCCTTTGCGTGGTAAATTGTTAAATGTTCGGGAAGCTACAAGCAAGCAGGTTTGTGTTATAATTGCCTATTCATAGTGATAATTAGTCGTTATTCAAAATGGTAAGTTAAACCAGCTTAATCTTATGCAGGTCATCAAATGTTGCATTGTAATTGGTCATTCCATAACATCAAACTCATTTGATTGGTTCAACTTCATCCTGGTGAAGGTAAAGGTGGTTTAACTATGTCACAGTGAAGATTGGCATAAATAATCAGCGTTCATCATCAGACAGTACATTTGTAAAATTTGAAATGAATCATAATTTTAAAAAAGCTGTTGCCTCGTGAAAATCAGCATTTCTTACTGTTTGTCCTGTGCCTTTTTGAAAGTGTCCAATAATATTGGAAAAGATGGCAGAAGTAGCTCTTGAAACATTACTCATATAAACAAACCGATCTTAAATCTGTTCTGAAGAAAAACTAATTGTGTTTTTGGACCATTAGCCAGTAGAATGTAAATTATTTTACTAAGAAAAGATTCAGGGTTTGTTGCTTTGAAATTATTTGATGTCAGCTAAAGAAATGATTGAAAAGCAAAAAATTTGGCTGTTTAGTTAAACCTCTCTTGTTAGAAATATTAACTGTCCTTTCTAAGAGATTACAAAGCAGCCAGACACTGTTTTACACACACATCATATATCTAATGATTTGTGATTGCATAGGAGCCGTTTTGTTTTAGAATGTCCAGAATATCATATAGTTGTAATGTCTTCTTGCTATGTGATTTATATTTATGTATATTTGGTTTGATCTGTAGATAATGGAGAATGCAGAAATCAACAACATAGTGAAAATCGTTGGTTTGCAATACAAGAAGAAATATGAATCAGATGTGGATTTGAAAACGCTTCGTTATGGTCGCATTATGATTATGACTGATCAAGATCAGGATGGTTCTCACATCAAAGGACTTCTCATCAATTTCATCCATCATAATTGGCCTAGCCTTCTCAATATGAAGTTCCTTGAAGAGTTCATCACTCCAATTGTTAAGGTAGGGTTCTTCATGGGCTCTTTTCTGAGTATTTAGGAAAATTAGAGATGAGAAATGTAGTGTCACCAAACAAAGTACGACAAGTACTTTTGCCAGCCACATAGCAACCTTCTCTGGTTTAATGAATATTCTGAGTTTCTTTGACAATGTCTATTATTGGAGCATTCCTGGAGTAAATGTTATTGCACAGGCTTCCCAATTTTCCGTCCTATTTGATCGGAATTTTTGTACTGTGCAGAAAGAAATCAGTTCTGGAGGAGTCAAGCGATGGAGATTGTAGTGTAATGAGTCCAAGGAATGACAGACTTAGATTTGGAGGACTGTGAGCAAACTATTTCTAAAATCTGGAATATCAATGAAAATGTTATCACAATCTGACAATCTGAAATCTCAATGCCTTCCTCAATCCATCATGAAAAGGTTGCTTGCTATTTTTTTTGACCTTATACTTATGAGATTTCATAATTTTCAGGTAGCAAAAGGAGGCCAATCATTATCATTTTACAGTTTGCCAGAACTTGAGGAATGGAAACAAGAAACACCAAATGCAAAATCATGGAAAGTAAAGTACTACAAAGGGTTGGGTACAAGCACAAGCAAAGAAGCGAAAGAATATTTTACGGACATGAAACGTCATCGAATTAAATTTGATTATGATGGTCCAAGCAGTGATCAAGCTATTGAACTTGTAAGTTTGCTTTTCTTCCAGATCAAGCATTTTTCGTTTTATATATAATTGAATGACTGGTAATGTGGTAACGAAATCCGGATGAAGAAATTTTGGGCAAATTGTGTTCTGAAACAAAATTTTCGGTCATTTTCACGAAGTTTATAAAAGCTTTTGAACTAAAGTCATCTTTGATTTCTTTACTGCAGCTTATTTCGGGCAGTAGATGTTTTAGAGTTTCAATAGATAAATAAAAATCAAAGTTTTTATTGCGAAAATTAACAGTTGGATAATCTACTGTTTATGACAGCATGTAAATTGCAAACCAAATTTTAGGAAAGCGATGTGCTCTTGCTTGAAATTGAAGCATGTAAGACGTTTTGTTTACAGTTGAAAAAATATGTATTCCATAATTAACATGGTGGCTGTTACTGCAAAGGTATGCTCATATGCTTAGGTGGTTCAGTCCATTTTTTTAATCACACCAAGGAATTATCATGCTCGTTAATTTTTCAGGCATTCAGCAAAAAGATGATCGGGAATAGAAAGGATTGGCTCACATCAGGAATGGAAGAGAGAAAGAGACGCAGAGAGCTGGGAATGCCAGAAATTTATTTGTATGGAAAAGATACTCGAACTGTTTCATACACCGATTTCGTAAACAAGGAACTCATCTTATTCTCCAATGCAGATAATGAAAGATCTATTCCCTCCCTTGTTGACGGTAAGTCTACCTCTAATCTGTTGTAGATTAGCTCCAAATCCAGCATTTTGTTGCCAAATAGTATATAGTTTCTTTCTTCATTTCTTTTGGGTTGATAATTTGTTTGTAATGGTCCCGTGAAGTCACAGTTACTTACAGAATTCTTTATGTTTTTCCTTACATGTTTTAATTTCAAACTGTCAATTTTGTTTGGCCTGGTGATATATCTTTCTTAATATCATGCACCAGAGAACTATGCTTTGATTGACGATAGATGATAACACAATGTTAAAAGCAAAGTATCAATTTTCCTCACAAATAATGGTTGGTTGTAATTTTTATTCCGCTGCTACTCTGCGGTTTCGTTCCTAATTTTTATTCCTATCCATTCAAGGTCTGAAACCTGGCCAAAGAAAGGTGTTGTTCACTTGTTTGAAAAGAAACGACAAACGAGAGATCAAAGTTGCTCAGCTGGCTGGTTCAATCGCAGAATTATCAGCTTATCATCATGGCGAGGTATGATTCCTTTGATAATCATTGATTCATTGTTGATTTGATTCTAGATTTCAAAGGTGAAGAAAGCTGATTTTGTGATAGACGACCAGCAGTGGTTCATGAACATTTCAAGAGCTCTGTAAGAAATCTTTCAGAATCTTTCCTTTGAGTTTATTGTTTTGTGATCTTTTTGAGGGAAACTTTGAAGAATTTTCATGCAGTTCCCAACTAAAAGGACTGCTGCTTTGCATGGTTGTCAAATGTATGCTTAGATCAAATGTGTGTATGATTTTATTTAGGGGTTAAGGTGCAAATTGATTCAGGTTTGTTTTCTTCTTGAATTAATTTTCAGACAAGTTTGATGGGCACGATTGTGAACTTGGCACAAAATTATGTTGGCTCAAATAACATCAACCTCCTACAACCAATCGGTCAATTTGGTACACGTATTAATGGTGGAAAAGATTCAGCCAGCCCTCGTTACATTTTCACCATGTTGAGCCCCCTTGCTCGATTGATTTTCCCAGAGAAAGATGACCCGCTGCTGAAGAACAATTATGATGATGGCTTGAAGATTGAACCCGAATGGTATTGTCCCATTCTGCCAATGGTACTTGTCAATGGAGCAGAAGGAATCGGCACAGGTTGGTCCACAAAGATACCAAATTATGACCCACGAGAAATTGTTGCCAATATCAAACGAATGATTGATGGAGAGGCGATACAACCAATGGTAATTTCTCTAGTTATATATATACTTTCTCTTTTTCTATAATTTTGTCTTGTATTTGCGGTTATTATGAAGTTCTAAAATGAGTTGTTTTTAAACAACCATATATCATGATAAAACAGAATGCGATGATAAAATTTACCACAATGGTCATCAGATAGATCATTATCCATTTGCATCTTTGATTTGGTTAGAATGCCAGAGAGGATTTCGTAGTATCTTGAAATAATCAAATATCAGTAAAAATCGCAAAACTAAAGACTCTTGTTCAAGAATAACAATGTCATTAAAGTCTGGCCCAGGCTTGTTCAGGTCTCTCATTTCTCCTTTTCTAAAAGTTAAATTTGAGCAAATGTAATCTTTGACGAAAAAGGGGTTTTCTCAGCTCTTATTTCACGATCTTTTATCTACTGAAGCAAAATTGTAATAAATTATTGAAGCAGCTCGAGGGAGTTCAGTCAAGGTGCATTCTAAGGCCTGAAAAAGATCTTTCAGCTATTCTACAAAAGATGCTGGATGGAGGAATATTTTTTATGCATTTGATACGAGAGTTTCGATTGAGTTGCGTTATCGTTTTATCACCGTTGCATATATTCGAAAATTCTGCAAAATATGCAAAAAAAATGGTTCGATTCAGACCCTCTTTTATAACTGCTGAAGGTTTTATAAAGTGTGATTAAAAGTTGACTTGTTCCACGTCTGAGTTTAGCGTCAAGCAAGGACCAAGACCAAAGTTGCGGCCCTTGAGCAGGGAAGGATGGAAGAAAGGGGAGAAACTCAGCTACTCTTCCTTCCCTTTGACTCCATTATCACGCTCTCTGAGATTAAAACTAAAACTTGTAGCAAATCAAAAATAAAAGATGCATTGATACTTGAATTAATTGCCAGGTCCTCACTTAATCTGTGATCCACCTTGGTGCATTATAACTCTTCTTCATTTCAGTTTCCATGGTATAAAAACTTCACGGGAACGATTGAGCAGACTGAACCACAGAAGTACAACAGCATTGGTGCATTTCAAGTGATCGATGATTCGAAAATTGAAATTACAGAGCTGCCCATCAGAACATGGACCTCAAATTACAAGGAGGGTGTCCTTGAGCTTTATTTACATGGAACTGACAAAGTTAAACCTATTATCACGTACGTATCTCTTTCAACGTTATGTTGTTGTTTGTTTGAAGAATTAATTTGGGTCCAAAATATGCTGCCTCAGTCCGCTCCAAAGAATTATAAGAGGACGAACCATTCTTTCTTCCAGCTGAAACACGTCATAGATATGTGCACACCAAGACTACAGAAAATTTTGTTCTTGCTGCCACTAGGAGCTCGGAGAAAGGAAATTTCCTGGAATCATTTTCAGTTTCGTCCATTAAATTTCTTAACATTCTCCACATTGAACACACTGTCATCTGTTGGCTTGAAAATTTCCTGTCAGTTTACTGTATCGAATTGTAAATATTTTCAGGCGACATGCTGCCATTTTGGACTTTAAGAATTTTGCTGTGCAGAATACCCGTTCCGTTTATTTTTGTTCCGTTTGTGTTTTCTGATGTTCTTGTTCTATTATGTCTCTTTTCCAACTTTTTTAGAATTCTTTATTTTGAAATATTATCGATTGTTCATCTTACCACTAGAAACTCTTTCATGAAAATGAATATTTGATCGAGATATATGATTATATTTGCTGTAAAAAGCAAGAAAGGACTGAATTCATTCTGATATGTATTAATACAAGGCAGTGATATTTTGCAAGGAAATTTTGTGTAATAGTAATGCAAAGGCCGTTTCTTTTTCAATGAAATACGGCAGAATTCAGCTTAACAATTGTTAATATTCATCAAGCACAAATTGTGATTTTGTTTTCATATTAATCGACGATTTCAGAGACTACAGAGATTGTTCATCAGACAAAACCGTTGATTTTATCGTATCAATGCAAGAAAATGATCTGGCGAAAGCTGAACAAGAGGGTATTGCCAAGAAATTCAAACTTGAAAGTTCTATATCTTGTACTTCGATGGTATGTTGATAGTCAAAATGTCATTTGATGATACTTGTGCTTTGTCTTTAAAATGACATTTGGGAATTATTATCTGATTTGTATTTGCATCCTTGAGACGAATTTGATATAGCTGGAGTAATAATTTGCGAGAAAACCAATGACTTATGGCTACTTTTTCTTTTTCTTTTTGCTCTTTTTTCTATAATCCAAAGTTTTTGATTAGTGACAAAGTTATTGATTAGCGATTAGTGATTAGTACTTAAAATTGATAAGTAGACTGTTAAAGGGTTAATTGTGAACAAGTATTGATTATCACTTGTGAACGTGGATAGAAATTTTAAGAGGACGACCTTATGGCAATTAATTTTGCTGGTGGAACTTTTGTAATGTTTTTGACTACCAAGATAAATTAGGGTTGACTAGACTCTGTAAGATAAACTAGAAATAAGCTTCAATGCTTTCTAGTTTGTAATTTGCTGGTATCGTTTTGTCTACATTATGTTCGCCCGTGAAAGCACGCACACCAAAACCAAGTATGTTGCTAGAAACCGCGAAAAGTATTCGTTTTATTATACTTTTTATTGCATATATACCGTTACTGTTTTTTGCTGTAGCATTCTATCTTAGTTTGTTAGAACTGTAACTTTTAGATTATGTTCTGTTTAGGCCCTATGCAGTTTGTAATTGTATTATGCTTCTAACAAATGAAAATGAAAAAATCTTTGCACGTTGCTTTTTGATTTTTGAGGAATATAAGAAATAATTAGATAACGGCCATCTGCACAGAAGGCAAAGACGTTGACCTTTGGTCAACTAAGAGAAGATCCATGTTGTTGCTTTTCAATCATCAGCCATCGAATGTTCAAATTACTATCCCATCCATTATTTAGATATTTTGATTTTTAGGTTCTATTTGATGCAAATGGAGTGCTTAGAAAGTATGAATCGGTTGAAGAAATTCTGAAAGAGTTCTTTGAAGTGAGACGTCAGAAATACCGGGAAAGGAAAACTTATTTGAAAGGCATGCTTGAAGCGGAAGCATCCAAACTTGAAAATCAAGCTAGATTCATTTTGGAGAAAATTGATGGAGATGTCACTATTGGTATGATTATTGTTTGCCTGTTTGCCTGCTTGCCTATAATACTTGTGCTGTTTGCCCATAATACTTGCGCTGTTTGCTTATAGAGTTGTACCTTATATTATTACCTGACTGAAATTTCAAAAATTAGGCAATACAGAATCCCGGTATTCCCAATGGTTAATCGCACATTTCCCGCGTGTTTCCCGTAACCTTGTATAACACGATATAGGGACGCGTTTTTGTCGCCACATCAGTTGCCTTAGGCCGGGGAGATTACAATAAACTCAAACGACATGATAGAAACAAAATGCGTTTGACTAAATGGTACAAGTCCAAAAATTAGAAGCTATTAGGTAATAGAACTCATAGTAAGCGGTTTTGTATTGTACAGGAAAATATAAAGCCCTCAGTCTTAATGCACAGACTTCGCAAGTTCGGTCGGTACTTCTAAGACCTCAATCTTAATATTTTCCTGTATAACACAAAACCGGTTACTATGCGCATTAGTATCGAATGATAGATCATCCTAGTATTATTGACTTATATCCTTAAGTTTGGTGCGTACAGCATCGTAATTAGGCACGTATTCATCTCCCAAAAAGACATTACAGATGTCAGTCAGAACGAGCATGCTGAAATGAATGTGGAAGCGAAACTTCTTCATCAAGTTAATGATGGGAATAGCATCAAAAGATCACGATATCATTGCTAGCAAAGTGATCCTTTGAAGAACTGTGTGAATAGAGAAAGGGATACAGAAAATGGCATATATTTAAATAGTTACAGGAATTTGAGGATTCCCATCAAAATTCTGGACTCTGAAAATTCCTCGTAGCTTAGAAGTGACCATGATATTAAATGAAGTGCTTTCTAGAAAAGCTCATATATACAACATTAGCAACACTTCAAGGCGTCGATGACACGAAAATATTTTGTCCCATCAGATTCTATTATAGATTCTGTTCTAGCAGCTGCAGTCTTAAAATGTTCATGATTTATTTTACTGTGAATGAGCTTTTTGTTTGTTTACATATTGGTTTTATTTTAACAGAAAACAAAAGCAAGAGAGATTTAATTACAATGCTGGTTGAAAAGAATTACCTCTCAGACCCAGTGAAAACATGGAAGAGCTCGTTGGTAAAAGATATAACAGATTCAGACAGTGAATCTGGAATTGCAAGCGAGGCTGGTAGTGTTGCTAGTGGTGAGGGTGGACCTGACTTCAATTACATCTTGAACATGAACTTATGGAGCTTGTCTAAAGAAAAGAAAGAGCAATTATTAGCCGAAAGGGACAGAAAGGTAAAATCTAGTAATGTAGTTAAATGTTTGAAACTTACAATGCAGCAGCCAGGAAATCAAGGCTCTAAAAATTTAATGATACCTCATTCAGACCAAGGTTCACACGCGCTTTGAACAATTGATGCTCGAAGAAATAATGCCGTGTCAGAGTGTTTTCTTTGTTCTATTTCTGAATAAGCTTATTTACTACTGTGCATTCCCTGTAAAGGTAATGTGTTCACGTAAGTACAGCAGCTTTGCCGGGGGCATGCCAATATCACATGAAATTTCATGTGATCACTTTGTCAAATGCAGTCGTGCGATAACCAGATTTGATACAAGCAGACTGTTGACTTACTTGCCGTTGCGTTTTATAGATGAGTTCAAACCTTAGTTTGCATGTGATCACTTAAATTCTACCAATCGCAGCGCGCTGTTTTTAGGCTGTTTGTCAGCATCTTGTTTGCATACTTTGACGGAGTATACACAGCTGTACTTACATGGACCCATTACCTTTTAAGGCCGAGTGCCAAAGCCAAAGTATTTTATTTTTACGTAACCAGTATTAATTGATATGATTTATGTAGCAGGATTCTTGATGATAATATGCAACATTTTTCGCCTAGATCATCTTTTTCAAAGACAACGTCATTGCTACTTTGATCAACTGTTTTTTCTCATTGATCAAAAAGACCTGAGGTTAAATATCTGATATTTATGTTTTCCGTTTTCAAGAATTTTGGAGAGAACGTTTTTGGAATCGTAACGAAATTCCTGATTGCATGCAGCTTTGTTGATTTGTTTTTAGAAAGAAGAACTTGCTGTTTTAATGAAGAAATCCCCTGAAGATTTATGGACAGAAGATCTGGATGTATTCTTGGCTGAGTTAGACGTAAGATGATTGCCCTATTTTTTTCGCTTCCGGTTTTGACAAAGTTTAGAAAATTGTGTTGTGGGAAACCGAATACGGGCTTCCAAGAGTCAGATTTGAAAATGTTGACTTGATAATGGGTTTAAACCCGAAATGTTTGTGCATTTCTAAGAGTCAGGTTGGCTTTTGGATGGGAGAGAAGAGGGGGCGGGGGAGATAAAAACGCATTATGATGAGTAAATCGAAGCACATGTGTTTTTGTGGTTTGAAGAGCAGTCAGACTTCCTTTGTAGTCATAGACCAAACCAAGTTGAATTAATTGCAAGAATGATCTCATCCTCCGACAATTTTTGCTTCAAAGTATTTTTTAGAAGTTATACATAAAGGTTTCATTACTAGGTATTGGTTGACATGAAAAACATGATAAATCTACACGATGCTAATTATAGTTCAGAAAGGAATAAAGAATTTTTATCAAAATGTGTGAGCCTTCGCAAATCAAATGTACGTCGGAGAAAAGTTGTTTAGCTCATTTGAAAAGAACCTGCTTCGGAGAATAGTGTCAGATCATTGCTGCGAAGATGGTCTTTGTTTCATTTCGAGCAGTTTTTAATTTCGTTGATGCTTGGTTAAAGATGAACTTTGGATCACTTTTTGCGTATATTTGTGCAAGTGTGAAGACTTTTGCTTTATAACATTCTTTGTGAATTGGTTATCTTGCTCATGTTTTATGGCAAAAGTTTCACAGCATCAATCTAATTAATTTCCTTTTCACAGCGTGTCGAAGAAATTGAGCGAGAAGAGGATCTGCTGCTTGCAAAGAATGCTTCCAAAGGAAAAGCTATGCGACAGCAAACCTTGAAGAGACCCGCGGTGAAAAAGGAAGTGAAAAAGAAGGCGATTAAAAATGAGGTACAACAAGAAAAGAAGAAAAAAGAGAACAAGGAAATTGAAAAGAAAGAAATTAATGATGAGAAGAGGCCTATCGATTCAATTAGTGACAACACGAGTACAACATCGTCTGGAGTATTGTCTTTAGCTGACAGACTGGCTCTTAAGAAAGGTAAAATGCATCTTTGAATGAATACTGTGAACTAGATTGAAATGACCCAATCAGAGAGGCCACTGAATTTTGATTTGGTCCAAAATATCTTACAAATTAATGAGCTCTGCGATCATGTCATTCCAAATTATTGCAGTGTATTTCTTGTTCTTGTTCCTTCTCTTTACAAGCTTATCTGCTAGTGTGCTATAAACAGTATTGTTTTAATAGTTACCAATTATTTTCCGATACAGTATTTTTTTGGTATGAAAAGTCCGTTTGCACTGGCTAATTCTGCAGACCTGCAGTAAGATGCACTGTATCTATCTGCTGCTACTTTCGTGCATTAAAGGGAGACAGATATGGTGCTTTGGACAGATATGGTGCCGTTAGATAAATAAATCAAATATTAAAAAAAAATCAAAATATTAAAAATATTAAAAATATATTAAATATATTTTGGACATTGAGCTTAAACAGTCCCTTTAAGCTATAAGCTTTTCCTCAAGTTGTTCTTGGCATATATTGGTGCAAACTTTGAACTTTTTTCGCCCCACACAAATGTTTCCCTTGGATTTGAATGATGTTGATTTTCGCTGATCCAGATGTAAACCAGTTCTTGGTTTCAGAAAATGATGGAGATTCTTTGTGCCTTTGTTCACAGACCATGTCTATAGCAAAGTATTGTATTGATCTTGAAAATTAAAAAGAGAAGCTGTTCTAACTAAATGATGTTTTGTCCCCCTTTTCACACTTAGCAGTGTAACGACTGTTTCGAATTCAGTAGGATTTTTATATCTCATTGTATTTATTTTTAGATGTTGCTGGACAGAAGAAGCAGTCTAAACTGAGTTTTGATGGTATCAAAAAGAAGAAGGTATGCACTTTGAATATTGATAAATTGCATCAAATACAACATAAGAATGGTATTGTTTTAAAGTATTATATGGACAAAAAGGTCATCGAGAATGTGGTCATGATATGATAGGATTTTCTGCTCTTGATTAGTTTACGTTGATAATCCTTCAAAAATTAGAAGCTTCGTAAGCTAGCTAGCTTTCAAAATTTTCCGTTGAATAAAACAATTTCCCCTGACTCCGTATTACTTGAGTAATATCTGGACAGCAGCAAGATTTTATAGAATTGGTTGTAAGATGTTTATCAAGGTACAGAAGACCCTCCACCGATGAGAAACTTTCTGAGAAACTTTCATAAGTGGGCTGGGTCATTTTCTCAGGTTGATATGAGAAACACGTGTATCTACTGGTTCTTTCTTAGACTGATTACATATTTCGTAGTTATCGCTATTGTTAGACCGATGACTTGAAAATTGAATTCAATCAAAAAATGTAGAAAATGTTGTTATTGTTGTTGTCGTTAATGTTGTGCGATAGGTGGAACAATGTCGCAAGTCTAGATCTTCACCACCGAAATGACTTTACCTTTTTCTTTAACAGAAGTTCACGATCCCATTGTCTGATGAAGAGGAAACGTTTGACATATCTGATGACGGTGATGATGAAGATGATTTCATTCCTGCCAAAAAGAAGAAAGCTGTTGCTTTAAAAAGAACAAAGCCAACCTTGACTTTTGAAGCTGAAGAATCAGAAGGTGAAAACAGTGAAGTTGAACGAACAAAAGAACTTATCAAGAGACTTACACCTGTAAAACAAAAGAAGTCATCTGACACATCAGAGGATGGCAGTGATAATTTGAGCAAAGAGGAGAAATCAACAAGAGATGGAGCAGCTAAAAAGGGGGAGAATGCTAAAAAGGATCTGCTGGATGTTATCTCGGATAGTGGTTCAGAACAAAAGAATTCGATGAAAGAGTCCGATTCAGAAATCTGTGTTCTTGAAGAAGAATCATCACCGCCTGCGCAGAAGAAGAAAGCCGCTGCGAAGAAACCTCCCACAAAGAAAGCTCCTGCAAAGAAAACTGCTGCAGTTGCATCGAAACCACGAGCTAAGAAGGCAGATAAAAAGGATACTAAAGATCAGAAACAAATGACATTGTTTGCATCAGCAGCTAAAGTGACAGCAAAAAGGAAACCAACGTTTTTGCCAGACAGTGACGATGATGATGATTATAATGATGAAAAGGAATGTAAACCTGCATCTAATAAAGTAAGATGTTTTCTATTCTATTTAAAATGTTTTTAATTTGTTGATTCAGTTCTTTTCATAATATACGTAAATGATCTTCATTTCTCTCTGAGACACTCAGATGTTAACATGTACGCGGATGATACAAGCCTTTCTTTCGCTTCAAAGTCAATTCATTTGATAAATGAATGCGTCAACGAGGATCTTGGATACCTTAAATCTTGGCTTAACGCAAACAAATTGTCCCTCAATGTGACCAAGACACAAAGTCTTGTGATAGGTGGTAGGAAGCGTTTGAACGACATAGAAAAGGTAGGAGGTGTAAAGCCTCTCTTTAATGTAGGGGAAAAAACTGTTTCTATCATAAAGGAGGCAAAATATCTGGGAGTTATGGTTGATCAATACTTGAACTGGAAAGAACAAATTACTGCCATCAAGAAAAAAGTTTCTAGAGGAATAGGGATGTTGAAATACTCCAAGAGGTATCTCCCTCTTCTTACAATACAAAGCATGTATAAAAGTCTTGTAGAACCATATTTCAGATATTGCTGCCCTGTATGGGGAAGCTGTGGCTCCACAGCAATAAACGAACTACAAAAACTTCAAAATCGGGCTGCAAGAATAGTTACTAACAGTAGATATGATGCTTCTGCAAAGCCTATCATCAAGAAACTTGGATGGCACACTGTTAGTGAAATTATTCAAATGGAGACTTTGAGTATGGTATACAAATCTATCAATGATCTGGCTCCCACTTACCTTACAGAAATGTTCTCAAGGCTCTCGGATACATGTAAGAGAGAATTACGCAATACTAGATCTGATTTAGAAATTCCCATGCGAAAATCTGCAAATGGCCAAAAATGCTTCTCATATAAAGGTGCGACAATGTGGAATCGCCTCAGCCTAGAATCAAAATTGTCCCCGACTTTGAAAACTTTCAAAAAAAGCATAGCAAACCATGCATTTAGCTAATTCTCTCTTATATCATATCTACATCATACCTGCAATTTTTATATACTTTGTTAATACCTGTTTTATTTTGGATTTACATGTAAATTTAGATAGTTTCTTTTCGTTTGTAAGTATTTTTTAACAGGGTACATTGTAAAACAGTACAACTGAATGTTTTACCCTGTATAAATATTATAAAATCAAATCAAATCAAATCAAATCAAGCATAATCAGTTGTTTTGAAAGAATTGATTTATCATATCATTAGTGGGTCCGTTAAAGGCATTGAGTCACGTTACACAGTGCTGCATTTCATTGGCTAAACTTCGTTTGAAATGAAACTGGTCACATGAAACGCATCGTGTTACAATAGTTCCTTTTGTCTGCCAGAAGTGATACTTTGTCTTTATCACATGTGTCACATGATATGTGGCAGAGTCGGTCTATTTATCATGACTCGATGCCTTTAAAGGATATAGACAGAGTTAAAGCTGGGCCTGGCCAAGGACTCAATAGGCTTGTGGGCGTTTCTTCAGCTTATAGACAAAATCGGCTAACGTTCGTTTATATCCATTTCAAGTCATGTGATCAGTTTCGTCTTTAGATTTCTCTTTAGATAAAACATCTTTAGATTTCTCTAACATGTTTCGTGTCATACAAAGTTGTGCCAACCATGACTTGAAATGGGTAAAACAAACCTTAACCGATTACGTAATCTTGCTTGTACCTAATCTTGCTTATAGCAACTTGTCGATCTAGCTATGTCTATCCTCTTCAATTTGAGACTGACATGCTTCTCCCATCACTGCTTAAACTGACTCTTGAGCGATTATTTTTAAGATTTGTTGCCAAAACTTGGGTTGTTTGATAAACATTCAATCACTTAGTCGTGTGACAGTGCTCGCTGTTCATCTCAAACCATCACTTTTGACGGAAATCTGAAGACAAACTAAAATAGTTTGACTGTTAGTGTCGTAGGCTCCTCCTCAGCGAAGAAATGAATTTCCATTCAAAAGAAATTTGGAGTTCAACCATTCCAGAAACAGCTTCGAAATAGAATGGCTCTTTACCTGGATTTACGAGACCAAAAATGTTTCGTAAATCCAATTTTCATGCAGACGTTGAACCGTATCTCGTTGCTGTGATTTGTGACTTTCTCTTAAGTTTTTTTAAATTTATCAAGCATTTTGATTGAAACATGTGCTTTTTTTTACTTTCTTTGTAAGCAACAATCTAAACTTTTCTACCTTGTTCATAGGCAGCACCCAAAGATAAAGATGAACCAAATGCAAAAAAGTTGAAAACAAAAGCCACAAAACCTGCAGCACCCAAAAAGAAAAGAGTTATAGAAAGTGATGTTGATGACAATGATGATGATAACTTTTCATTTGATGAGCCGATGCAGCAAAGTCCTCCAAAGCCCACAAGAGCCACAAGGACCAATCGTGCCAAGGTGAAATACACTTTTGATGAATCTGATGAAGAAGACAAAGAAGATAAAGAAAAGAGTTATCACGTTGATATTTCAGACGATGATGATGATGATGATAGTGACTTTTAAGGTATTCATTCCATCATACGTTTAGGTAGCATTAGATGCAGCAAATGATCAGGTTTATTCACCCATTTTGAGGGCCAATAGATCGTTCAGTGGTCGAATGCGAAGGCACTGTTCATGTTGCTTCTAGGGATCGCCAAGGGCTTTTCGAATCCGAATTCGAAATGTTCGAAGCTGGTGTTCGAGCATATGAATGGAGATAAAAAGATATAATCAGAACTGAGCTCAATACAGGCGCCACTTATCTTCCTACTGTTTTCATCAACTACGAACATCAACTACAATAGATTCTATTCAAATGGACCCAGTCCCCCAAGATAAGTTGCCATAACTCCGTTGATGTACCTTAAGCAAGTCCCCCCCCCCCACGTAATGGTGTAGTGGATTCGCCCCACGTAATGGTGTATTGGATTCTTCATTTGAAAATTTTGTGAAGAGAGCTCTCTAAAGGACTTGAAAGAGAGTCCAATCTAAGTAAGAATGTGAGGGTGATTGTCATTTTTAGCATTGGACTGACAGAATTCTCTTTCTGCCAAAGAGACGACAGAGGGAAGTGAAGGTCGAACAATTTCAGCGTCTCTAAAAGTATGTGCGTAAAAGATGACGTGAAAAATCTGGAAGCTCGACAAAGCAAAACTGTTTAAAATGGCTTAATACATCGATTTTCGTAATCCAATAATGCCCTTACAATGTACCCGCTTTTGTCTTCTTTTGGTGTAGGTGCCTAAATTTAATTGTTTACGAATTTTGTTTTGACTAAAATTGAAACGTAGACCTGTATGTTGATAAACATGTCAGCCCTGCCTCCTTTTGGTATCTTTTGAATAATATCCTAAAAATGTCACATGCTGTTTTCTCAAAAGTTTTCACTCAGGCAAGCATCCCTTAGCGGTTTTCTCATTTATCTTGATAACGTGTGTGAAATCATTTCTCGAACGTCATAATTTGAACTTGTGTTCACTAGAAAATTGTGGCGTTTCCTTGAATAAATGTTGTCAAAGATTGCTCGCTCAGGCTTGAATTCGTAATTGCTTTTTTTGTTTACGCTCTTGAACTTAGATACTACTTTAAAATTTTAGACTTCAAAAGTAGAAAATAGAGCAAATGCAGAATCTGCTGCAACTTGCACAGTTCAAGAACCTGCCCAGAGACATTCACTCGCAAAATATAACCGTGTACAGATTTATTATGAAACAGACTAATCAAATTTAAAAATCTTTCTTTAAATTTAACATTGCATGTCTCTAATTCTTTACTTCTGTTGTGAAAATTGCAAAGAAATTCTTTCTTTTTTTATGTACATAACAGTTTAAGAACGATTTGAAACTTTCGTTTTCCGTGTATCTCTCTGCCTGGTTCGTCAAAGGGTCTTATGGTTTATAATATAATAATAATAAATGATTTATTTAAAGTTGGCAAGTGACAGAAAAGATAGCTAACTACAGCTAATTAAAGCCAACTATTTACCTATTTACATGATAAGTTCTACAAATACAAAATCGTTAAAATCAACTATAAATACCCCAAATCTGCGATGTATATTTTTACATAGTCGACAGTTGCACTCCAGTCCTTTCCAGCTGCTTAATTTTCTGTTGAATACTGCAAGATTTTCTGATTTTTTCAAACTTTCTGGCAATGCATGCCAAAGCAGTGAGCCTAGACTATTTGTTAACAGTCTACGGATGATCTATTAATCAATTTGTTTCTAACTTTTTGTTTGCATGATTCCATACTTACGTAAGAAACAAAATGATTTTGAAAGTAGGTATTGTTGTATAAACCTGATTCATACTGCTGAAAATTTTGTACCGCAAGGATGAAACTGATATCGAAATTCATGTGTGATGGGACTACTGGATGTTCCAAAAAACATGTGCGCTGTTTGTCATAGCCTGGATACCAGAAGAGCCAACTAATGATTTTCTGCCAATTTTAATTTCTGAATGAAAAGTGCAATCCTGAAAAACGTTTGGCAGGTGTGCTGGACAAAAAAGTCTGCAGTGTGGACTGCAAACACATGTTTTCGGACACGCAGCATTTTGAATCAAAGGTGGTTTTCTTTGTGGTTTGACGTTCCCCTTTGCCTGATTACGACTGATGTTCTGCTAACCATTTGCGTCAGTTTATACTGTTGCAAAAGGAAACTGTTATGAAATCCAGCCTCAAAACCGCCCTCATGCTGTCGTCACTAAAACGCTGCATTCCTGACAGACCAACTTTTCACTGAAGGAAAGCTTCCTTGTCCCAATCAGGAATACATTCTGCGAGGAAAAGTTTTTTGTGTGGAAAGAGTGAATCTTTTTGCGGCAACTCAAAGATTATAATCAGTCTAAGATGAACATCGACTACATAATTACCAAATTCGTTTTTTGCATCGAAAGACCGCGTAAAATGAACGCAGAATAATCTCGTTGTAAAAGAAGGATAGCATCTGAGAAAAAGAACATTCATAGGGGCCGCTTTCTTTGTGGCCTGCCTGTGGATCATATTTTTCTTCATTCATCGAGATAAAATTATACGCTCATATAAAGACTGCAGAGATGAAATTCTAAATGACATGACAAACATCTGAGGCGATTTCCTTGAAATGTAAAACCACTATCTTGCTACCACGAACATGCGATATTTGTACAAACGAAAGATCTGCAAAAACATGGAAACAAGTGTCCGTGCACAATGAAATCTAACTGAACTTTGGATGGAAGCACGGAAATAACCTATTGCTGCTCGCCATTGAAAAATGTCTACCAGAATCATAAAATGTGGGTGGTGTCATAGACGTAGGAACCGGGGGCCACTGGGCACGTGCCCCCAAGACTTTGCACATAAGCAAAGAAGAGGCCTTTTCACTTTAGAAAATGCCCCCTTTTTCTAAAGGAAAAAGTACCCTCGAAGTTTCGTGCCCCCACAAGTTTGAGATGCTTCTTGTGTCCCTTGGTCGTATCCTTGTCGGTAATGCACATAGGAAGTGCTGTTTCACCCTGCCAAATAATTTTTGCAATTTGTGGTCTACGTACCTCAAGTCACACCGATACGAAAACTCATAAAGACCAACCATGGCAGACACGGAATGGAATCGTTATGAACGCAGGGATAGCTGGGCTTTCTTGGTGGTTAAACTGATAATGGTCATGGTTCACTTTATTTTTATTCTGAGCTGTGGAGCTGTAGTCTCGGAATTTGATTTGCAGTCAATCTTTTTGAAATAGCAGCATGCCCTCACCTTGGGTGACAAACCCTTTTCGTTTTCCCCATGTTCGAATGGTTCGAAATCACTGATCCGTGTTCGAAATGCCCCTTGTGATGTGTGCGCAGTTGGTAAACCGCTTACGGCTGTGAAGGCGCAATGATCTGAATGAAGAAACCAGAGCATGAGTTTGTCATTTGGAAGGGAAGATGGCGACGCTGAATTATGCCGCTGTGTTAATCAAGTACGTTTTAACTCTAACTGTTCTCTTCCAAGCATCCATAAGTGCTGCTGAACCAAAAGACTGTACAGCTGGAGATTTTGGAAATCTTCTTCTTCAATGTAATGAGAATAAAACGCGTTCAATTGTGCCATATATGAGAAGGCAGTGGTGGGTATTGATTCCGGTTTTGTTGCTCATTTCAAAGCCTTCGCTATGTGTATTGATTGCTCATTTGCTTTTAGGAGTGGGTGGCTAATAATTGACCGAATCTTATCTTTATAGGTTTATTTCCTGAAATATTCATCGGGCTATTATCCTGTTTCCTTCTTATTAAACATTATTTTGTATTCATTACTTTTCGACGAAATTATACTGAAAAATAATCACTTTAAAGTTGTGTAACTTATGGACTGATGATAGACAAGAAATATTTTTCAACGTCATGTTGTTACGAAATAAAGCAAACAAAGAAGTCGTAGAACTTCGGTGTTCGAGTCCTTTCGCAGATGTTGGTGTGATATTTCAATGGTAGATTAAGTTTGTAACTTGATATTTCCGAATTTAAATCAACACCACAATCACTGAATGCACTCAGCTTAAACCAGACAAAAAATCGACCATCATCGTGGAATCCAGCAATGCGTAGGACAAAATCGAGAAGGAAGTTTCTTAAGGTTTCGAAGTAGCTTTATCGTATATAAACATATCTGTATACTTTTTAGCATATTGTATAGAAATTGTAGATGCAAAAAACGAAAAATGGTCTAAGAACTTGGCACACTGAGGCCTTTCAAACCTATGTTATCATAAGAAGTGTGAAACTCTAAATGATACATAGGTTTGAAAGGCCGCACTGGGCCAAGTTCTTAGACCATTTTTTGTTTCTTGACTGTGCTATTTCTACACCATATTTTATCGTACAACATTTGCCAAATATATACTTTTTAGCAGATGACTCTGTATGACATTGAATTTAAAAATGAATTTCCCTAACACCTCTTCTGCAGCAGAGATATATACAGTAGATGAGCAGGATTTTGTAGGGTTCACTAGGATAAAATGGGTGAGAAAAATTGGTATTGTTGTTTGCTGGAAAGCAGTAAACTCCTCAACTGATATATGTCAAGAAATGGGTTGTTTGAGTTGTTGCAGCTAAGACAGAGGGAAACCATGTATGATAAAAGATTCTGGCAAATTTATCCAGATTTATTGCTTTACCCAATGGGCCTCTTCTGGGTGGGTAATTGCCCCCAGGCCTCTTCTATTGATCCATTGTTTTGCCTTTTCAAGCAATAGACCTATTGTCCCTTTTAGTCAATCAAAGAGACTGTTTATTGCTGCCTCCCATAGTCCTTGTCCCTCAAAAGACCTTCTGAAACCTACCCATTTTGCTCTAGTGGACATTAGCAATTTATTCTCAACTATTCACATAGTATAATTGGCCTTGGAAACATTTCTCTTTGAACTGTATAATTCTTCTTGAATGGATTGCTGGAAAATGGAAGTATTTATGGATAAGAGCCTGTGAAATCCAATAAAAGAAATCTCAGCATGTGTAAGAAAGAAGTGATGAAATATACCACCTGTGTTGCTGTTTGTGTTTCACATTGATAAAAACAGAGAACAACCCTGAGCTGACTTGGTCATCAATCTGCTTGTCTTGTGGCATCGTTCATTTATTTGTATTGTGAAGTTCTCTCATTAGAAATATTGAATAAGGAAACAGCATGACCTCTGTGTTTGTCTATACCAAATCCAATATTTTGTTCTAATTTGGATTTGATAATTGTTAAGAGGATTTTGATTTCCATTTCCTGTTGCTATCATTTGATCTGTTTTCATCTATTCAGTTAGGCCTGTGCTTGGTTAGAATGTTTCCCTTAGCAAAATACCAAGTATGTGTGCAGCATGCTTCCAGCCTGATACTAACTTGTTTTGATTTTGAGTATGTAAGAGAGCTTGATTCAAGTAAGATTTTTTCACCCCTTGTGCAAACTTGCAGCATGCATCCTGTGAACTGAATGGAAATTGTGATCCACCTTAATTGGAGAATGTTTGAGAAAAATCCTAACATGGGATCAAATGTGTTATGGCACAGTGCTGTAATCCTCTGACTTTGCAGCCAGAACAGTCAGGTGGAGTGGCTTGAGCGTCATGACATGGGGCTGCTGACTTGATTAGCGCTTTGATACTTCTGCAATCCCAACATTTGGTGCTAAAAACTGCGACTTCACCTTCACTTCACCCTCAATCTTGATCAAGCTCTAATCATACATATAAAATGGCCAAGATTATGTTAACATATTCAAGTCAGGCTCCTGCAAGCCAAAATCATGCTTATTCAAGCTTGCTTAAGCTTGTTGCAAGCTGAACTTTTCTTGAAAAGAATCAACAGAGTTAAAAGCCTGGTACCTAAGGAGTTTGGGTATTCTATTATCGGTCTATGTATTTGATAATTTTCACATGTGCCTGGTTGTTGAGCCTTATTTTTTAGCTAGAGGAATGATAACATACATGGGGGTCATCGTTGTCCTATGTACAGAGTGCCTTTGGAGGGCAGTCAATGGTTCCTGCGCAGAAATTTTAAAAATTGAAAATATGCAACATTTATGGGATTTCTGGAGAATTCTTTATGAAAATGCTCTAATACAGTCTGAAAAGTAGCTTGATGATTTGATACATTTACACCTCCCAAGAAATCTTACCAGAAAATGAAGAATTAATCTTGTCATATTGATCATGTCATGTTAACCACTCAAAATCTGGTCCACATTGGGCAAGATTCCTTTGTTTTGAAATCTCTAAGAAAACACTCGACCAAATAGTACTTTTTGAAGAGAATTAATTTTTCAAACTGATAACCACACATTGTGTATTAACAGATAATTGGAACATAGCAATTTGTGTTACAGGCTGAAAGGGTCCTAAATTGGTGTGAAAACTAAACATTCTCCTTTGTGTGAAACAAAAATGAACATCAAATATCACCGTGGAAAATATCGAGAAAAACCTCAGCTACAAAACTTTGAAGAGGGATTGGCCTTGTTTGTTGTTGCATAGTAACAGCCTTTTTGTTACAACCACACATAAACCAGACCATTGTTCAATGAGGAAACAGTGTGATTGTCTGGAGCCCTCTTATTGGCTATCTCATTTCATTGTGGGCTTCTGTTTATACTGAGATGAAAATGCCAGGAAGAGGGTCTGTTTTTTTTTGTAAAGAAATGTTGAAACAATATGACCTGACTGAACCAATTGTAATGGGCTTATCACTCTAGAATCACCAAGGGGTCTAAACTTTATGGCAAAGAAGCTTCCATGTCTATCAAAATTTCAGGTGGGAGTACTTTCCACAAGCTTGATGGAAAATAAGCAGTCTACCCAGTTTGAATGAATTGTGGAAAATCTAGCCAGTTCTTGCCCTCAAATTTATTTTGGATGGCTTTCCATGAACATTGCTTTTGCAAAGAAGTCTCATTAAATATTTAGATAAGCAGAATGGATATGTAGTTCTTCTGAAATCAATAAAAGACATATTCTTTTGGGCATCTTACTTCTGCAAAGTCTTCTGAAAACGAAGACTTCATAGAGAAGAATTTCAGTTGCCAGAAGAATGGGAATTCTGAAAACAGTAGAGTTGGCAGACTTGGCAGAGAAAAATGCCAAAAGAACATGCATTCTGAAAATAGGAGAATTGGCAGACTTCGCAGAGAAGAACGCCAAAGAACATGCATTCTGAAGATGGTAGAGTTTGTAGACTTCACAGAGGAAGATGCCAAAAGAATGCACGTGCTGAGAGAAAAGAGGTTGAATGTTGTTTTTTCAGCCAAGCTAATTGAAGCCATTGTAATATAATGCACTTTTGTTTTGCAAATCCCAACAGAAAAGAAGCTACAATGTGTCATTGTTTTTCAAATGTTTTTGACTTTTTCATTCACGAATCAATGCTCTCTGCATGCAATTGTTCAGAAACCTGCCAGCTTCAGGAGCAGGAGGTTTTACGAAGCCTTGGATCTCTACCATTTTCAGAAGATGCCCGAAAGAATACACCCAAAGTATTTCAAATCGGCTTTCTCTAACTGGAACAAAGCAACAATTATGCCTAGTAGTCTATTAATTGCCAAGAATATTATCGATTTCATACTTTAGTATAAATTTTGATCAATCATCCATTTTTTTCAGTGTCCCAAAGGGTACATATTTTCCAAAAATTATCAATGGCTTACCGTGTGAATGCAAACCAGGGCTAGGAATCAAGATCACTACGAAACCTCGGTTCTCCTGGTCATGTGTCAAATGTAAGGCTGGAAATTACAGTGTTGGTGGAATGGTCATTGACACATGGGAAAGATGGAATGGCACTTTGACTGTACCAGGCAGCGGATACAGATTTATGCCATTTTGTGTAACAATTGTTAAAGGAGCCCTTTGTGATGGATGGCAACCATCAAGTGAGTTAAGTTGTCTTTAATCTTTTGATAATTTTATTTCTTCCAATCAATCAGAAGCGTCGTGGCCGGGGGGGGGGGGGGCAGGGGGGGCAACTGCCCCCCCTAGCGTCGGAAATTCGGAAATTTTCGGAAATTCAGAAATTTCTCGGAAATTCTTTGTCTGTTTGGCTTTTGGCACAAACTAGGTGTTTGTCGTTCTACTCGTTCAAACTTCATTCATACATCGTAGAAACGAATCATTCCATCTGGAATACTGACTGGACGGTGTTACTTGGACCATTCATTGATATTTTGAAATGAATGGTTGTGGTTTGTTTCAAGTCGTCTTCGGAAGTTTGGTACGTTGGTGGTGTATGGCTTTTTCCTAGCAAGGGGAGATTGCGAACTGTTGTAGAATGACGTGATGACATTTTGTATCGCTCATTTGATTCGAATAATTGTAACGTGATCCAAATATGGAATCAAGGGATGCCTTCTACGCCAACGTAAAAGAAGTTTCTTCAAAAATTTTCCTCGTTCTCTCGTTCATTGAATAAGTATCATCATGAAACCATCAAATTATCATTGTCTTCAATGGCAAGCATGATGTTCGGAGATGCATTCTAAGGCAAAGTAAATGACGTTTCTTCAAAAATTTTCCTCGCACTCTGAATTACCGAATAACTGTCACAAAATTATCAAAATTTCCTCATCCCCATTGGCAAGTATTATGTTGGGAGATGCATTTTAAGCCAAAATAAAGGGCGTTGCCCCAAAAATTTTTCTGGGGGCTTCGCCCCCAAACCCCCACCTTTCCCTGTCCCCTATTAATGTACCCTGGCCATAACACCACCCCACTGTTGCAGTTATGACTAAATAATCTATATATCATAGTATTGCTTTCTCGGTCAGCAAATTATTTGTTGAAGCTCAGCTACAACTTTTGGTTTGTATCATATGTTTTAAATTTATGATATGATTTCACAACAGATGACGCCAAACGGAATATTTCCTTCTAAGAAAACTGCGCATGTGCATGATGACGTCATTAGTTTTGACGTCATTGCTCGTCGGAAAATCAGCAAGTTATGCCCCCCCTGTCAATTGGTACCCACGACGCCCCTGCAGTCAATAGACCCTACTCCACAAAGAGAGCCAGGGACCAAGCAATGCTGGCTGCCAGGGGGTGCACTTCATACTTTTAGGTATGGGGATGTGCCATTGGAAGAGTGTCTGTTTTCACAATGTTGGTATAACAAATAGCATTGGTTTTCATTTTTTTGATATAAGGCACAGTATCAATTGTCAAGAGTTTGGTATTAAGTATAAGGTTGGGTATCCTTTTTCAGAAAATTGGTATAAGGCTGGGTATACCTTTTTGGGAAAATGGTATGAGGAATGGGTATATTTTTGAAGCCTCAATACCATGTCCCTGACCAAAATCTGGCCAAGTTCACCCCTCCCCCTGGTGGTGGCTGCCCCTCCCATAGCATATAAAGAATTATCAGTCTGTTATTAAGTTTAAGAACAATGTCAAAAGTTTGAATGGCCTGGAAAGCACCCCAAAAGCACATGAAGATTAGTAGGACGTTTATACCACAGCTTGGTTTTAAGTAACTATATTTTTAGTTTTGTCTGAAACTTTTTATGATATGTATTTGAAAACTTAGTTTTAAATCATATATTGGATTATATTAGTTTTAACTTTTGGCTTGGGTTAGCTTGTCTTTTCTTAATGGTCTTATTCATAGTGTTTTTATTTTAATCGCTATGTATCACAAACTTTAAGTGACTGATTATTATTATCATCATCGTACATTTGATACATTTTACATGTGAGTTTTGATTGAGTTGCATTAGAGCTTCTATCATTATTGTGAACGTCAAAAAATTCTTCAAGGTGTATAAAAATGTTTTTTTTTTGAGTCAGATTCCATTACCCTAAATCCTCAAATAAGCTGAAACCTATTGTATGACAACAATCTCTTCTTTCCAGATGATTTTTCTCATCTTGTATCATCTTCAAACTTAAACCAAACCAATTCAGCGTCATGCTTGGAACAAAAGAACATGCAGACTTACATGGCATTTCATAGTAAAGAAGAGGGTGGGAATTACATCAGTTTTCGTTATAAAGTAGATGGCATGCCATGTCCCAAAACAACAACTGATTGTCGCAAAGGCCTAACATTTTATGTTGATGATAAAGTTGTGTTGAAATCTGATGTGCAATTTACCTGGAGAGTTTTCAAATACAATCTAACCGCTGTAAGTATCCTTTTCTATTTATTACATCCTATTTCAGTGTGTTCTGAACTGATTAATAGCCAATAATGAGCTTGATTTACTCATTCATGAAAACCTTTTGATTTACATGATCAAACTGAACTCAGTTGCCACAGTCAAGTCATCTGTCAGTTTGGTTCTTATTTGATCTTGTTCTCATTCTTAACACTTGAGGCTGAGCCAGTATGGAATGTTCGATTTTCGTGCGCTGGATAGATATTTATACCTAATGTTGTGTGCGCCATGAATCCGGAGATTTATACCTAGCATTGTATTACGCCAGCATAAGGCTGAGTCCTCAGATCCCCTTTCATGTATGAAACATAACTCATGCTTGTTTACCTTGGATTACTTGTTTTTCTTGTACTATAAATTTGCCTCATTGAAGATAAACCAAGTTGGGTTCAAAACATTTAATTTTCAATGGCATGTATAATAAGACAATTACTATTGAGGTCTTTCTAGGTTCTTGTATGTTGTAGCACTTGAATTTTTCAAGTTAATTGATTGATAACTTGGCAAGGCAAATTTCAACTTTAAGATAACATTTTAACTCTCAACAAACCAATATCATCACATTAAAGTGATTAGCCATTTTTCAGAGTTAAATTTCTAAATTTCCATTGCTGGACTCAACCTAATCTTGTGTTTACATTTTTCTGTTTACATAATTTTCTTGATACAATTCCTTTTTGTTTCATAGCAAACACATATCTTCAGATGGACTCATGTCAGCAGTTGTTCTAGCAGAGCTGGGTCCTTTGATGTGGCTTATGTGACACATGTTGCTTTTGTAAGTCCCACTCTTTTTGTTCGTTCATTATTGGCACACTTTGGCTCTTATCTACAGGAATGTATTCTCAGCAAGTATATAGCACTATTTTGTAACTAATTTCTCTAACTTTAGTTAAAAGGAGTCCACTATTGGTGAATTTACTATGAAGCAATTTTTTGCTAATTTAAAACAATTATACTGTTTTTTTATTCCAGACATTACTTTCAGATCTAATCTAATAATTTCCTGTGACAAGTGTCAAGCAAAAATATTTAGTCAATGTTTCCATTATTTCTCTTTGAATTGAAAACAATTATGTCTCTTTCAATTCTTACATTGACCACCCCCCTGGGCATCCCCGGGGTTAACAAAATTTTTGTGCACAAATGCCCCGGGGCGGGAAAAAATTGACTGTCAAATGCCCGGGGGCTGGGAATTTTTTCTGTGCAAATGCATTGGGGTGTCCCAGGGGGATGGTCAAGGTAGGAATTGAATGAGACATTACAAAGCATCTTTCGAGTTTTTCACCGCACCATAAATTCTACCATCTTTTTCATTTCAGTTTCCACAAATGTTGCTAATGTCTTGATTTGTCAAAACATAATATATAATATATATATATAATATATACTTCAGTTATGAAAAGAAAACTGTTAATCCCCCCCCCCCAATGAATGGAATGTCACCTCCCAAAAGGGAACCCTTAACAGGAAGTTGGGCATTTGTGCATCAGCCTTTACCAAGCAGCTCCCCATACGATACAAAGGCAAGCACCCAGCGGAAGGCCATCACATTCACACCCTCTCCTCCCCTTATGTCGCGTAGCAATAGGTCAACCTTGAGAGGGGGTTCTCACCACATTTACGAATCTCGACAAACTTGAGTGAAAACTAATTGATCACGAACAACTTGCTGCATGCTTACATCCAGGACTTTTCCATCCAACCGAGGCTATTTAAATAGAGGGGAATGCCCCTGCGCAGCAATCAAGCTCATTCTTTTGGGTGAATTAACTTCACTTAAATTGACATTTGATTGACATTTAAAATGCACAACGTTTTGATAAAATTTTTGTCAGGAATTATGAGATAACTCAAGGTGTTTTTCATTTCCTTTGGGCCCCTACATGTGATTTCTATGCGTGATTTTTGAAAGTTATTTTTATCTATAGGTTGGTGTTTCAAAGGCTCATACGATGTGTAATGAATGCCCTGTTGGCACATTTTCATCTGAAGATGGAAGCCAAGAATGTACCAAATGTCCCTTTGGCCAATACCAAAACAAAACAGGACAGACAAAATGTATAAAGTGTCCTGCAGGAACGTTTTCACATTTTGGAGACAAAGATTGTTTCAAGCTCAATAAATGTAAAAAATCAGATTATAGATTGGTGCCTGATCCAATCAGCAAATGTTATCTGAAGGATGGAAAACCTGTGAGAAATCAATTGGTTTTAACTCCAAAGTGGCCAGGTTTGTTTCCCTTGTTTATCTTATTACCTTTTTAAGCAATTAAAATGATAAAGTTCCTTTGCTATTAAAAGGTATTTTCTCAAAGGGCCCTTTAGAGGAAACATCAGAAAATGGCTATAAATCTCGATCAAATATTCTGGAATTTCTCTTACACTAATGATACTCTCCCTATGTGATGCATATGTTTTAGCATGTGTTATCATCTTTGAAGAATCAAAAGCTCATCTTCAGGTGCATGGAAAACTTATTTTATGGCATTTCATCTTCACAAAAAAGTGGATATAATTTGCTAATGTCAGCGATTTTCTTTGCAGAAAGGCAGAAGAGCCAACGAAACTTGATTCATTTTCACTTGCTTTTTAAGCTTTTTGATGGCATTTTGCAGATCTTCCTTGCATTAAGATGATGCAGTTTGTTACAACTAGCAGCTGCTGTAATGAATGGCCTTTCTCTTCTGTAGGAATGGACAGCGGCCCATGTACTCACGAGAACAAGCCTGGTACGATAACAAATTGTACATGTCCCTCTGGATTCAGTCTGAAACCAGTTTATAAACCCGATGGCTCAAAAGACAGCTTTGAATGCAAGCCATGTCCAGATGGTCAAACAATGACCAAAAGTGGGAAGTGTGGAAAATGTCCGAATGGGAAGGCTGCTATTCCTGGAGTATTCTATAGTGAATGGCCTAACGGGGGAATCCCAAAGGAATTCAAGACAGAATGCTCTGGAAGTGGTTGCCCAAAGGTTAGTATTGCTATCTTTTTATTTTTAATTTCTTTATAGTAGGTATTTCAAAGTTATAGCTAAATTTAAGCTTATGGATCCCTACTCAAAAAGCGAGAAAAATCATCATTAAGTAAAAAGTAAAATCGCTTTAATCAATTTGACAATAAACGATGTCGGTATCTACACAAGATACATATAAACCCAAAAAATACAACTTGGTGAAAACTTTTCGACGTAAGCCTTTCTATGATGCATATTTGCAGGCGAATTTTGAGCGTGGCGCTATAACCTCCATCACTATTTTACACATTAGAAAATTCTTCAAATTGAATACAAATATCGTTCGATTCAGATTCTTTTGTAAAATTGCTAAAAGGTCCTATTTTGATACATTTTGTAGAATTTTTGAATATGCGTAACAGGAATAGAAGCTGTTGTGTCACTCAATCGAATGCTTCACATAAAAGTGAACAAAAACACCGTTCGATTCACGTTCTTTATTAGAATAGCTAAAATCTCTATCGAAAGATTTGTAAGAAAGTCGTTAATGCAAAGATTACCAGAAATTTTCTTTTCTTGTAGAGTGGCGGGTGGTTGCCGTCTGGCGATAGCATTACAACACAACGAATTCCGGGGAATTTTGAAACATATATTGAATTGAGCGATCTGAATATCAAATACTACAGATCTTTCATCACGTTTAACTGTTCAGTTGATTGTCGAATCAACCCTGTTCATAACAAGCTTGCAAGAGCCAATGATTGTTTCCTGCGATTTTCATTAATTCGTGATGGGAAAGTAAATGTTAGAGAGGTTGATTGCATCAAATATTCAAGACATCATCAAAGAAATGGAACGAAAATGTCTCATTATTACTCCATCTCAAGACCTGGAAATTATACTTTCAGGTAAAGTTGAGACCGCATCTACCCGATGAATGAGAAAAAAGTTCCCACTTTTCAACATTCATAACATCAAGAGCAATATCATTCATAGCTTCATAGATTTGAATGATTCAATTTCTAGTTGAAAGCCGAAAGATCAAGGTATTTTTGTGATTTTTCTCGCTCTATTGTACGAAAATTTCATGGTTGCATAATGACTGAAAAAGGGCCTCGAACATTGATCAAATCATAAAGGACTTCTGGCACAGAACTGTAAAGAAAATGTTATTTCCCATAGGTGAGATGTCCTATAACTCGTGAGATTGGTGAAACGCCCATTGCGCATTGTTCTGTGCAAGGAGAGTCCTTACGATTTGATCAATGATTTTGGTCCATTGTCAGTCATTTGGCAACCATGAAATTTTTATAAAGTTGAATTTACGTATACTTTTGAAACAACGAGAAAATTCATAAAAATACTTCAGTCTTTCGGCTTTGAACTAGAATTTGAATCATTCAAATCTGTGAAGTTCTGTTGGTGCTATGAATTTTCAAAAGTGGTAATTTTTTACGACTCATCCAGTATACTTTACTGGTACAATCATGATCCGTTGCAAAGTCGTTACGCTTCACGAGCATTCACGCGTCTCCAGTCCAGGACAAAATTATTTTATACGGTAAATCCTCGCATATAAGAAAATACTTTTCAGAGATTCAGGCTGAAATTGGTTCTTATTTCAAAGGCACCAAGACTAGTTTCAAGGTATAGAGGTTTTTATTTGAAGGGTGCCTTGTGCAGGCCTTTTCCGAGTGTTACAAAAGATGTTCAGCCTATTAATTTGGAAAGGTTCTTTATGAACCTAGTAACTTATTGGGGAGGAGAATAAAACTTTAACAGCCAAAATGAACTTAATGACAGCAATCAAACATGAACTTTGCTACCCCAGCAATAAGAACTTTTGTTTCATCAGACTGAAACAGGTTCTTGATTACAAGGTGCATAATTTAGGAAAGACAGCCTCTTGGTTTTTATTTTAGTAGGTTTTTATATGCAGGGATTTACAGAAGACTGAAGGAAAAGAAGTGTTACGGATTAGCAATAACAATGTAAGCAGGATGCTTATCATTTACCCTTATTTTATGGATCCTAAGTGCAACCAGGACAGTGTAAGCAGAGTATTATCTACCGTAGAAACCAAAGTATTAGCCGCATGTATTTTCTGGATTTTCTTCCCCAATATTTAAAAACTGAATGCACACTTAGAAAATTATTCGTGGCGCTGCTCTCCATCAGCCGTTTTGGGGTAGATGTGAGGCTAGTTTTGATGGCCTTTCGCTTCTGTGTCAACTTTATTTCTTTATTCGTTTGTTTGAAACTTGTTCGTTTATTTAAAACTTATTTATACAAGGGAATAATTCAGTTTAACAACAGCTTTACAACTGGTCATGTAAAACAAATAAAATCGAAATTTAACCAATTCAGGTTAAGGGTGCGGCCAATATGTGGTTTGCAGCATCTTTCGAAAATAGCTCGTTATTGTATTTCTCAGTGCCTGGAAGCTAAATTTTAATGTTAGTAAGAGCATTCCTATTTACACAGCCTCAGCCTGATCTTTAATGACGACTGTCATCCTTCAAACGAAACTAGATTTACTGTATTTCATTTCCTGCCTCAGGCTGGAAGATGCATCGTACGAAACATAAGTTTGCTGAAGTTAAACAGACACATTCAAGAAATAATGATACTGTTCTCTTTTAAGAAACCTAACATGTCAACTACTGAATCGACCATCTTCAACGTTCTTAAAACAAGTTAAATTATTCTTAGCGAAAACTGTTTTTGCCGCGCCATGGTCAGTTACTTTACTTTGTTATTTCACCTTGCAGGTGGTTATTTCACCAGAATGATGACGAAAGAACCAACGTTCTAAGTTATGAAGCAAGAGTTTACAACATCAGAATTTGGGGAGTTGAAAAAGGGCAAGCAAAGGAGTGCATTTCATGTTCTGCTGGTAGTGAGGTCTCAAAAGATGGAACATCATGTGAAAAATGCCCTGTTGGTACTTACAGCCCAAAAGGGATCAAATGCGAGCGATGTCCAGAAAACACATTCACTGACAAGGTATAGTAGCATCAAGGAAGCTGGTCATAGAAGGGCAGTTCATAAAACTGAAGGGGCATTATTAGACGATGAAAGAGGCACTTTCGAAAAGCTTGATGGGGCAATGCGCCCCCGATTCCCTGTGCTCCCTAGCTCCTTTGTTTATGAGTAACGCCCTGATCTACTTGGAAGTATCAGGCCAGCCACTGTGAGACTACCGTTGGAACTTACTTTGCAATCATCCAATAATATGTTTTTTTTCATTGATTGATATTAGTTGAAGATTATGTTGGTTTGTTGACACTACAATGCGATGGACAAAAAAGTCAGGAGATTTGTCATTTGAGAATATAACACAGCCAATTTTACATTTAAATAACTTTTCGAGTTCAGTTCAGGCTTTGGAATTGTTTGTCTTTGGACCTTGTTTATGCTTTTAGATTCAAGTTTTCTTATCATCCGGTGTAATACGCCATCATATTATCAATTTGATGCACCAATATATTATATTTTTTAGTACCAATACATGTCCATGCTGTGAGTTTTGTTGTTATGATCGGTTAAGTCTGAGATGGTAACTTTAATTTCCCTTTTCATTTCTTTATTTTTTCTAATTATCCATTCCTCCTGTCTTCCTGATATTCTATCTTTAAATTTTATTTTATATTTTGTTTAGGTTGCAAGTTCTAAATGTATTCCTTGTGGAGCGAACACGACTTCTAATGAGGCACGCACAGATTGCCTGGTGAATAATTGTCAGTTTACAGCTGCCCCCGGAGTTATTTACAACTTGATGCCTATGGCCAATGTAAATGGATCGATGATTGAAGTGAAACAATATCCGAAACGTGGGTCACATATTTGGTATCGAAATTACTTTTATGTGAATTTATGCACAAGAGATCATGATAATACATCTTGTACTGATTTGCAGAATAAACTTGATGAACGTGGCAGATATATCAAGGAAACGGTAAGTCTTGTACAACTCTTCTTCGTACAGCTGTTTTTCTTCAAAACCAGATGAGTTTGGACAATCTTGACGTTAGCAAAACAGCAACTTTAGATTTTGCTTTAAAACTTTAAGCTTCTTGCTGACGAGGCCTCGGAAATGAAGCGAAAGTCTCAACATCGTAAAACAGATGTGTGAGTGTTTAAAATAAATGGCAAATAAACAATGAAATATAATGTAAGATAATACACTCAGGATCGAATCAAAGTTTTAGCTGATTCTGCTAAGAGGAGAAATATGATACTTGAAAGTTCTGTTCTTCGATTATGTCACTTTTACCAAATAAAAATGATCCCTTTGACCACCAGCGAGAGAAACTGAATCCACTGCTTGGAATGCTTTATTTGTAAGTTCTAAAAGACATCGTAAAACTTTCTCATGAACCCTAATGTTACGATTTTACGTTGACTTTCCATTTTTACAAATTGTTGAGATGCTCTTCTATGGTATGATTAACCATGGAAAGAAATTGGATATTGGAACAGACAAAAAACAAGATCTGTGAACAATTCCGTTTAATAAATGATTGCTATTAGCTTAAGTCTCCAGTTTTTGCTTGTTTCATTTCTTTCAGGAAACGAGTATATAGTTTTGTGGTTTTTGATAAGATGAAAGATTATACTACAGAATTTTCTCACGTTTCTTTCAGGTGATTTTGAAAACAATGGCGTGTAAACGATGGTCATTTTCATCAAAATACTCATACAGTATTGGTCGTGTTATTGGCTTCAAAGCAAAGAAAGATGTTACCTCTGGCCTAACCGTCGAATTAACAGATGGATATAATTGTTACAATAAACACAGTTTTAAAATGATCCCTGCTAAAACGATTATCGATCTGATTTGTGACATTGATGCTGGTGTAGGGGTCCCCATGCCCATTGACAACAAGACAGGTATTTATTATCAAACAGCCCTGATGTAGAAATATTGGCAATGTTTATTTTTTTTAATTCTGCTGTTTCTTCATCATGTTGCGGTGTTTCTGTCTCCAAGTTATTTATCAATGCTTCACCTGAAGCTTTATCTTTGTGCTGGGAGTGCCAAAGCCACAAAGTTTGCATTTGCTGAAAAATTAGACACATCTCCTTGAATGGTACAATTTCACTGCATAAAAAGCTCGATTTAAGATAATAATGATAATAACGAAATGAATGTAGATACAGAATAAACACTTCAAAAGTTACAACATTGCTGTTATGAATGTGTATCCTGTGCCCTGGACCTAAAGAAAAAGAAAATATACTATATGAAATACCCAGAAAAGTCTTAATAGATAGAATCTATGAAACCTAATTTCTCATCGAGGTAAAATAATGTTTACTACTGTCATTCAAAATGCTTTTCAAGTTCGATAACAGATTCCCTGGGTGCTCACGTCTAAGAGCACTTCATTGAACACTTAAGCGATTTCGTGCATTTCAACACTGGGTATTTGAAGGCCAGGCCTATTTATGTGCTGTTGAACAAGTGTTTAAATGACATCTTTAAAGTTTGCATTCCCTGTTACAGAACATTGTATTGCAAAGACATGCAATTATTTGTTGCTTTTGAATCTTATGTTAAATCTTACAGTTGCTATAAATAGAGTCAGGGAGATATAAACTATAGCTCTATATATCTATATCTCTACATAGTCTTTATCTCCCTGGTCATAGCCTCGCATTTATCAGTTGCTTCTGATCACCATAAGAGACGGTCATGAAACACCATTGTTCGATTCAGATTCTTTGTTAGAATAGCTAAGGCCCAGCCAATGACCTTCCTCGGCACAAAGACCAAACGAATGAATTACTTGCAGCCAATAATTCGTCCTTTCTTTATATAGCGACAGTAAGACTATAAGATTTTCTGTTATCAGAATTCCATTGCATCGTTAGAGAGGTGTGTAAACAAGCCTTTTCTTGATACGTAGTACTTAAGAACTAAAAATCTGTCTATCATGCAACCTCGTATCTATTTTGATGAACCTCCTCTTGATGTTAACAGCTGTAGAGATGAAGCCTTGTGAGTTCCATTTGGTATGGCGTTCTCTTTATGCATGCCCAGTTTGTCAAGATACCAAACCCAAAGAATTTCACACTGAATGTATCAAAGGCCGGAAGAATGTGACGTATACACCAGCAGTGAATTGCAGGAATAAAAAAGAAGGAAGTCATCCATTTACCAAGCATAATGTTGAATGTCATGTAAGTTATCTGACATACCTTTGGTGCCAAATATTTGAAAATTTTCGTGTAACACTCTATGACCTATATCTTTAAAATCCTTTCTGCTGTTGGATTTTCATGAAGTCTTCAATATTTTCAGGAATCATAGAATAATTTTCAAGAATGACCTAGTTGATCAATGTCTACAGTATGCTATCAAGCAAAAGTCTTCCTCTGGTTTACGATTCAGACACTTGATAACACCACATCCTCAGATAGAGCTGGAATATAAAGTGCCTTGCAACTGCGTAAAATACTCAAGATTTCTAAGTCAAAAGGCAGAAGGTGAAGGCGAAGTTGCGGTTTTTAGCGCCAAGCGCTGGGATCGCAGAACTAGCTAAACGTTAACTGAGTCTGTCACCCCTTGTCATGACGGTTCAAGTGGTGAGGCCCTACCGGGTTTCGAACCCACTCCACCTGACTGTTCTGGCTACAAAGTCAGAGGATTACACCACTGCGCCACAACACCTTCAAGAATTATTGCAAATTACCTAACTTTAGTTTCGAGCTATTCGTGGAAAAGGTATAAGTCATGTAATTTTACTCCCTACTTTCTACATCAATTCAAAGATTTATGAATAGAACTATGAAGATGTAACTTTTGTATGATGCTGTCTTAGCATCTTTTGATCAGTTTTTTTATTCATTAGACCATCATCTATGCTATTCTGCTACATTTCCAGATGAACGATATTTTTTCCACGTGTTTTTTCAGTTGTTCTGAGTGATCGGTGTCTCAGCTTTGCGCAAATTTGACAAATACGTAGAAGATGTATAAAAATATTCCTCGATCCAGACCCCAGGAGGAACTTCTATTGGTATGTGACGGGGCTCAGACACAGCATATGTTTGGAAAACGCAAAAATGTACTAAATTTAGGTCATTTTTAGACCCCAAAAATAAACTCATTGCTTGATGGTACATAAAAACTAAAGGTTTCATAGCTTTTTCGGCAACTTATCAAATTTTTCGCATAAGCAATCCCAGAAAATGCACTGATTTTGCATCAAATAGTGTACCCAAAGATTTTGCAGACAGCATTTCGCAAATCCAAAAAGTGTCTGAGCCCCCGTCACTTACTAATAGGGAGTGCCTCCTGGGATCTAGGCTCTGTAGCAGAATGAATAAACAGGGTATTGAATTATTTGCACTTCGCTACAAATGGAGCTAGGACGTATGATCAATTAGATAAGTCTACTTATAAGGTTTTTGCATTTGTTAAGCTATATAAAAAGATCGACATGAAATAAGGAGACAACAATTTTAATTTGATAGTAACTTGTCAATTCTGAGAGCAACATTATTACTTTTTGCTTTTTGCACGACATTGTATACATTCTGAAGTTTTGCCCTTTTTCCCTCAGGTCACAAAATACAAAAGTTTTATACCAAAAGCAGTTTCTCATATTGGCTTGGTTGTTGTCATTGTAATTTTCACATTGCTAGCTATTGCTTTAATTGCCACTGTGATTTTGTTACTAAGAAAGAATAGACTGTACAGGACACAATTATTTTCTCCTGGTACACATATGAAAGCGTTGCAAGAAGACGATCTCCACGAACTGATTGATGACTAAATTCAAGGTATTTCTTCTGAATTTATACTCCATTCTTTCTTTATTTTTCTTTAGTCTATCACCTTGACTATGACTCTATTTACTTAAATCAAAAAACTTGATACTAAAAGTGGTTACTCAAACTTTGATACTATAGAGAAGGCGGACGCAAAGGAAAAGACAGAATTTTGGCACACTGAGGCCTTTCGAACCTACGTTCTCATCAGAGTGCGACTTTACATTTCGCAAATGTAAAGTCGCACTCTGATGAGAACGTAGGTTCGAAAGGCCTCAGTGTGCCAAAATTCTGTCTTTTCCTTTGCGTCCGCCTTCTCTATAGTATCAAAGTTTACTTAAATCAGACATTTTCATTTAATACCAAATGGAACCAAAAACAAATGAAACTTTCTGAAATTTATCAAAATATGATGATAAAACGAATCTTGAATATTTATGCATTCATGTCAAGGATCAATGCAGATACTACGATTTTTTCAAACTAGTGCAGAGACATATGTAGAATAGTTGGCACCACCGTTTTTCTGTTTCTTAGAGTGTTGAAGACGCTAGAAAAGCATGTTGCCACAAATTTACATCAAAAACATCACTTGGCCACTTTTTGCGACATTAGGCTTTGCATTAAACGCCCAAACTTTTTTTTGGCACACTTATCAGATGTATCATTCTTCCCTTGTAGATATCGCAGTTGCAAACTGATCCGTCACTAAAGATTTCTTGGTATAAGCCTTTCTTTGGTATAAGCCTCTTTTTGGTATAAGCCTCTTTTTGGTATAAGCCTCTTTTTGGTATAAGCCTCTTTTCAAATGGCCAATGGTTTTATGTAATTTGACATGATAACAAGGACAGATAACGTCATTGTATTGACTGACCTTCCAGTAGCAAAATGGGGGGAATGTTATTGTCGCGCAGAGATAAATTCTTCTTGGAACATATGGGTAATTCAGAATCCTTCTTACTTTAAGCACATAGATCAGTTCTGATATTGTTATCTTTCAAGCAGCCTTTTCACATGGCGTAATTATTTGTATGCATCTTAAGTAATTATAACCCATCTTATATTTATTTTATGTGCTAGGGTTTCATGCTATATTTAGAATGTCATTTTAGAATGCAATTGGGAATATAAGATTTCACTGGTGACGACATTTTTGAAAAGAGATTTATAAGGGGTACCTTGCTATGAATTCAATGTTTCGCTGGATAAGTTGCAATGCTTGCCATTAGAAGGGCACAGTTCAAAGTGGGTCAGAGGTGGAAGGGCTAAAATCGTGAATCCAAGGTCATGATTTTTCACAAACTGATTTCCTTACGATTACAGCAAAGTACTGATTCGGATTGTTTCATGTATCGTCGCGAGCTCAACACTCATGATAGAGATCATGATTGGCTACAACCACTGAATCAATGCATCAAAACTAATCGTCTTATCAAACACTTTACAGTTACCATATCAGAATCGAGTTGGCAATTTTAATTTTAAAACATCACGTTTGTTGAGAAATCATGCTCATTTCTGTTTTATAAATTCGCAACTTTTCCATATTTTGAAACAGATTTGGCTTTTGTTGATTCCTAAAAATTTCCTGGATGAATGCTTTTGACGAAATTTTGCATCTGTGAACTGGTGACAGAAAACTTCATGCGTTTTACGAATAAATTGACCCTTATTTCATCAGCTAGTTGTTAATGCCAATTTTGCCAGTTGCCAGTTAGACTCAGGTTCAAACATTACATTTCGTTCGAATCTTGTTGTTAGTATTGCGTTTGTTGTTTTAGCGTTATATGTAAGTTGTTTCATCGAAATATTATCGCTATGTTTAAGTTAATATTTTTTCGTTGTAGCAGGCATTCAGTTGCATTTTACACCAGGAACCACGAGCAAAGCTGTCACTATAAAACTACCCGGAAAGCCCGACATTATTTGCTTCTCCCAGCATGTCTCCTGTTCCACAAAACTAAGTCCTATTGGTATCTGGTCTTGGTCTTGTCACGGAATTTTTGTTGAACAGTAAATGTACTTTTTGACATACAATTTTGTAACAGTCCTGAGTTCATTTTTTAAGAGTGAATCCAAAATTTGCAGATGAATCTTCGTAAATCACATTGAAGCAAATAAACTTTGCTTCATTTGTAAGAATTCCAAATTGTGAACATGTTTGCAGCAATTATTTCACAGCTGTTTTCACAAAAGCCGCCAAGCTAAATTGTTGCCCCTGCTGCCGAGATAAATCTGTCAATATATCTCTTAGATTTGCATATTACTGGAGAAGTTTGACAAACCTTTATTGACCAGGAATCAACATTTTGTTTGTAGCCTACCTCTAAATTAGTTTACTAGCTGTCGACTATTTGCTTTCTGGTCACTGACAATTTGTTCTGTCTTCAGGTTTCAAAAGTGGTCTGTAAGTAAGTTTGGGGAAAAGAGTGGACACAAAAGGAAAGGGGTTTGTGAATGATGTTATATAAGATGCATTTTGCCTTGTTCAGTGTGCCATTAATGGTTTAGCCTGTTCTTCCTGTTAAATCTTCCTGCCATACCAACTTCTCTTATTCTATCTTGATATCAACTAGCCTTACCCCACTCCCTCCAGCTGTAAAAAGACACAGCCCACCCATGTTGTCCCTGCTACCACACTATTGACCAATGTCTATCGAGTCGTTCTTTTTTATCAAATCTGTTTTTCTTCTTTTTATACCGAAAGTTTTTCTGTCCTAAAATCAACCACACAAAATCAGATAAATTAATCCCTTATGTTAAGTCTTTTTGAATACATTTGTATCAAAATCTTTTTGATTTTAATGTCATAATCCATTTTATAACAGTGACTGTGTTCATTGGTCGTATGTTTTGAAACACGTGGGAAGGCATGTTGTTGACTTTTAGGTCTAGTTTCTGGGTTTATTAGCGAGATTAAAGAAGGGCATGCATAGAAATGAGAAATCCATATTTCTAAAGAAATTCAGAGTAGTATTTGAAGTTCATAACGGCGAGGTTACGAAAGCCACCATAAGCCACCGACGAATGGAAATAAACAAGGACAAAGGTTCAGTTTGCATGAGGTATTCTGATGCGGGAGAAAATTCTTAGGTCATGAGCTAATTTAATTTCAAAATAAATCCAGTTATAAATTCTTTTTCATATTTCGGCCATTAGCAGACACTTCATATGTTTCATTCATAATGCACGTGGTTGACAAAATTGTCTACAATCTATCAAATGATGGTTCTCGGCAGTTTTCCTCCCTCACTTCCTCCCCCTTCCTCTTGAAAATATTGTATTTCAATCGAATGCTAGCTTGGAAACGATCTGAACTTGTATGCTCACGGGTTTGGGCTCTTTACACTTTTTAAGCTGCTACGATGGCTTTTTAATGCGATTTCATTAGATAGGAATGTAATTTTTGGGCACTTTTCTGGCCTTTTTTCGAAATTAGTTGCTCGCACTATTCTGATATTTAGTAAAAGGTTTTTTTGGAATATTTAACCATGGGCATCTTGAATCTCTAGATAAATCGGGTCTTTAAATGATAATAAAATAGATTAGACCTGTACTGTGCTTTAGACCTTTGAGATTTTTAAATTAGTAGAATATCAAAATTAACATAATCGAGTAGAAATTGTATATATCAACATTGATTCATAAATGTCGTTACTTTTTCTTCGCTGATGCTTCAAATCTTACAGTTTTTTGTTGGGCAATTTGCTAAAGCCGTGATTTATGTACCCTCATGTGAGAGTGAAACTTAACTTCGAAGTGAAATTACTCTTATTTCTTGTACGATTTGACCGATAAAATGCAATAATTTTCTTCAGCTAAATCAGCCTTTTTGCTTCAAAAATGTGTCGCCAATTTGCTATGAAAGAGAAATATTGTTAAAAGACAAATTTTATTTTCTGTTTTATGATTCAACGAGTTTAGAGTCGGATAATATGAAATGAAGTCATCTCTGTGCTTCAGAACGTAATATTTTTCTCGCTTATGGAGTGATCATACAGTATGACAGGCCCAGAGGTGGATGCAAATGAGGATGGAGTCTTAAACTTTTTATCAAAAAACTAAGATGAGGTTTGAAATTTTACATCTTTACGGTGCAGGGGTGTAAATTGTTTTGCAGAAATTCCCAAAATGCTTTCACTCCATTCCCAGTTACTAAATGATGTCTGTCTTGGTTTCAAACTGTAATTTCCCTCTGGTCTAACGCCTACTTTGAAAAAATTTTTCTGGACTTCTCTTGGAGTGACTATTTCTCGTTTCCTTTCTCTTCGTGTGCACTGCATTGAATTCTTTGAAGATGACTCGGCACTATCAAAATAGACTCACATTCAGAAGTATTTGCATAATCGGTCTAAGCTTTTTAGGTCAGGACAAGTTTTTTCTTGTCATATTTGATGCTTTTTTGCTTTTCGTTTTCTTATTTGTACTTAAAAAAGAATATACACTTTGAAACAAGTAATACTTCCTCTCCTTCCCTGTACATTCCAGATTAGACATTTGCAGTAACTTTAACATTTCTTACGAAAAATGTTTGAAAACAACTTAAGCTCCGGTCAAACGATCCAACATCTCGCCCAACATTTCACCCAACATCTTGTTGGGTGAAATGTTGGATCGTTTGACCACCATGTTGGGTCACCCAACATAGTGACTTTCGATGTTGGGTGAAATTTGACAGAGAGCAAAAATGTTGGGTGAGGACGCCCAACATTTCCATTGTTTTCAGATGTTGGGTCAATTGTTGGGTCATTTGACCACCTCATCCAACATTGTTGGCTACGCGCATCAAGGCAACGCTCCCTTTTGCCCAGGCCCTTGAACATCGGGCGCTAGAAAATGTTGGGTCAGATGTTGGGTGAAATGTTGGATCGTTTGACCACTGATGTTGGGCCACCTGTAAATGTTGGGTTGAATGTTGGGTGAAATGTTGGGTGAAATGTTGGGTGAGATGTTGGATCGTTTGACCGGAGCTTTAGTTACACTTACAATGGAACGTGTGTCATCGGTAAACTTTTTACAAGAACTAGCAAAATTTAACAGCGCATTACGTCAATACTTTCTCATAAAGCTGGGCATCATCAATCATAGAAATACTTCACTACACAGGAAAGTTTTCTAAAGAGTTGAATATGACTACCACAAAACAGAATTTAAAAATTCGTGAACTACTGAGAGCGCGTGGCCGAGTGGTTAAGGCGTCTGACTCGTAAGCCAAAGGTCAGAACGGCCGTAGGTTCAAATCCCGCGCTGGACAGTTTGGTCGCAGTCCGTATCTCTAGCCCGGGTCAACCAGTGCCACGTGAGGGAAATCTGGTAGCTGCGGCGGGTAGCTGCGGCGGACTGATGGTAAAACATCCGTGGCCCCTGTTGGAAATAAGTCTCTCAGACTTTCGCAGGCTAGCCACGTTAAATATAAATACCTACCTACCTACCTACCTGAACTACTGCTTCAAAGTCGAAACCGAACTGTTACAAACAGATTGAACAAGAGACCGAAATTAGGAAGTATAAATAGAGGCTTCGATGGCAAATTTTGGATGGATGAAGGCTATTCTTTCGGGAGTCAATGGTTAGCATATTCAAAAGCGATAATTCCAATAATTCCATTGCCCTAAACTTGGGGGCACAACACTTTGGGCGCGCTTTTTCAGTAAGATAAAGGGGCACGTCCTGCAATAGAAAAGACACTTGTTTGTTATATTGCAAAAGCTTTAGAGCACTTGCCCCAGGTCTCTATGTGTCTTTGTTTGTTTGTCTTCAATTTGTTTTGAGTGAGCTTGTCAGGATTTCTAGCTACTGAAAGCTAATTTAGGCCCACTGTGCATGCCGCATCCAGGCATGGGACCCCTAGTTTAACGTCCCTTCCGAAGGACGACGAGGTGAGTTGCGAGGTCAGTCCTCAGAGGTCACCCATCCGAAATCTGACCTCACTCGACCAAGCTTAACTTCAGTCACCTGACGAAGACTGTATAAGCCACTTGGCCACTCTTTCCCCTTTTAGGGAGATTCAAGGCCAACCCAGGAGTGCCGCGAAACCCCTGCCTGCGCCTGTTTCGTTAGTTGATTAGTTGATTAGTTGATTCTTGGTAGGTTGCTTTGCACATGCGCAGCAGAGACGAATAGTTGAAGCGGATTGGAATACACAAGATGCGGATGAAGATTTGCTGCAGTGAAAATGTTGGAATAAGAGACATGTGCAGTATTGTGAAGATCGTAAGTTTATCATCTCATACCTTAATTTATGATTAATCAAAGAATGTATCAGCAACCACAAAATAATATAGAATTAATCGCATCTTACGTTGGAGGGGAGAAGAGTCTGCGTTCAATCTTGTGTTCTCATCCAATTCGCTCTCATTGCTTAGGCCCACACGGACAAACATATGTACGCCAAGAAGGGATGATTAATATCACCCAATTGCAAAGATCATTTGAAAGGCCTTGCCTCATTGCTCAAGGGAGATATCTTCGATATTTTAGCAACTAAAGATTGAACTTTTATTGCTCTGTCTTTTTAACCGATGATTAAGGTTTTGAAGGTGAATTACAAGGAACGGTTTCTCATTTTCTCATTCACGTCGTGAAAACGCGGAGGTTGACTGTGAGATCACACCAAAGCAATATAATGCAGCAGACTTTAACCTGGTTTTGAGAAGTGCATTTTCAACAAAGGGATTTGCTAAGCTTCAAAGAACACTTATTTGTTAAGTTGCCGCTTATTTACAACTGCCGCCTTCGCGAAGATGAGTTTCGCAGACACTGAGTAGATAAAGGGAAGTCGAATTTTATTGAAGACCAAGGAAAGAAAAGCTTGTTTCTGAAACCACGTACATAAGCTGTAAACAGAAGGAAACTTAAAATATCGATCATAAAGCCAGGATACCAACATTCCGACGTCACTGAAGCAGCGGACATCAGAAAGATCATTCTTTACTGTTATTCATGTTTGTTTTGTCGGTGAGTGATGTGACTCCATATCTCAGTTTTGACCAGTTTCCCAATTTGGTTTGTTGATGGTTTTAAATTTTGTCTGATTTGCAGATTTAGCTGTTCTTCACATCTGACTCATTTGAAAAGCATATGAGAGTGTTTCAGAGCAAGGGGTTTTTTACTGATTTCTGATGGATTTTTCTTGAAAAAAAGGATCTTTCCCCAAAGGCATACAAGATTTTTAGGAGCACATGCCCGTTGTGGCCCTTTTACAATCTGTCTCCAAAGACCAGTGATTAAACTACCAGGGAGCCACTGAAAAACCTAAGTAAGGAAATTGAAAGAAGTGCTCTTGGCATTTTCAAATCAAGATCCTTCAGACATCCAAATGTAAGCTAAAACCAGCCAAGAATAGGTTATAATCAAAGTGCAAACAAAGATACTAACACCAAGCAACACAAATTCTCCAGATATTTCAGCCTTCATCAAATTTCAGTTCCACTCTATGCTTTCCATAATTGAATTCAATAGTGCATAAAGTGCCCTGAGCTGTGAAACCAGGGAACTGGATTTCTTTTATTAGGTTTGAAAACATTATTGTATGAGACTTCAATGTTGTGATCTGTTCACAGCATGCGCTCTTTCTTTGATTGATGAATTGTTTTCTGCCATTGAATTTGTGAAGTCATTGTTACTTTATTTAGACCTGCAAAGTATAAGTAATATACTAAAACATCTGTCACTGAATTTATTCAAAGGAAAATTTTTAAAGAGGCATCACTTAGGTTTTGCTTCTGAAGTACTTGCCATATTAATTTGGAAAGAAGGTTGTGTCAATCAGGAGAGAGCAGATTTCATTAAAATCAAACTTATTGCCACAAAATTTGAAGAGAACAGAAAACACATTTATTGAATGCCAAACAAGTCATAAGAATTGTCAAAACAATTCAAACTTGGACAATAGGAATAGGAAGGAAATTGAAGAATCTGTCTATCCATGAAGAGATTTTTCAGAATCTTTCTCAGTAGATAGATTTCTAATCACTCATACCTAGAATTTTCACTATTCATGAATGTATGCAAAATAGAAAAATGTCATAACCTGACACAATGCTGCAAGTAGGAACCTTGAATCATCAATTATGTAATATATATAAAATCAAATTCAGATAGGACTGAAGCAATAAAACAGACTACATAAAATCAAATTCATTATTTTTTACAAAAAAATAGGGAAAATTGCGTGCAAAAAGCAGCCTGTTATTAGGCTAACCATGGGAGAAAATAAACACAAAAATATTGTCAAAATTGTACATTTTATGATATAAGCATGAAAGTCTTTCACCAATTTTCAAAAAATTTTATGTTTTGAAAACATTCATATTTTCCAATATTTTGAATTGACTTCAGAAAAGAATCTAACATCAGTTTCCTAAAAAATGTAAAATGTTTTCCATCATGTCATATCAAAAAAGAATTTTTTAAAACATTGATTTTGAGAAGTGGCTGAGGTTTTCCCATGCAAAGACAAGGCCATCAGTATTATTAAATTGATTTTTGATCTTATGTGCTGATTGTAAGGATAATTTTAGTGAGTCTTCTGCACTTGAGAGCAAGAAAATGTCAAATTTAGCATTTTGTTTTAATTGAGTTACAAGATGTTTGTGTAGTTGTCATTCTTTTGCCAACAGTTCCTTGCACAGATGGCAATGGAATTAAAACCAGCACAATAAAGTTTTTGCATTTCAAACTGTTTCTTGATTGTCAATCAGCAAGGTGCTTTCCTTAAAAAGCTAAATAGATTGTTCAGGAATTGATGTTCTGTTAATCAGGTTTGCTATGTTTCCTTTCTGACAACAATTGTGTCCTGTCTTCTTTATGACATGAAATGTCATGTGATCAGAAATATTCTAAATTGCTCTGCATGCAGCAAACATGGATGGCATCTCCCCAAAATCCCAAAATCTTATTCAGACTGGAAAGAAATGCAATCTGACCATCTGAAGCTTGAAAATATTTAATCATTTTAATGATGCCCTTTGTCATGATATCAGCTTGCTTTAATCAACACATCTCCAGATTTCTGTCATTTGCTTTTCTATGTGGGCCAAATATCCTCAGTTTAATTAGGCATCTGCTAATCCACGGCACTACGGCACTACGGCACTACCGCGATGAGTATTACTACTTTGTTATACAATTCCGTTTAAGTACCACCTGTGAAACTGCAGTCTCAGTTGATTTCTATACATAGTTAGAAGATCTTAAAACTGAACTTAAATCATGGAGTGTGAGAATTCTGAAACTACGAAGCACAAGAACAATTTATCAGAGGATTGCAGGCATAAAATGTTGCAACTGAGGTAGGTAGAAATGCTCATTTTCTACTGAACTAAGGGAAACTTGAGGTTTCAAGGAAACACCATGGGAAGTGTATTAAGTACCTTTAATCAGCAGGGGCAAACTTTCCTGACACAGATCGATGTCAGTTTTTATTCTATCATACAACTGCGTCGGTTTATATTTATCAAAATAATTGTACGTGAATGCATGATAAATATTGTCAAGTCAGTCTGTTGGATTTGCTTCAATTCACTTGGATTGCTTTGCATGAAAGTATATGCCGTTGGTGGTGCTGCTCTTTGTTATAAATTGCAGTTGTGCATCTGCCAAGCCCTTTCCACTGCCTCTTCCCACCATAGGCGTAGAAACCAGGGGAGCTGGGGTGGCTGCAGCCCTCCCAACTTTGGAAAATTTGCAAAAATCAGCCATAATCGGGCAGAAAATCAGCCTAAAGTCAGGTAAAATTTTCGTAAACAATGGATCTTTATCGGGCAGCCCCCCACATTTCATTTCCCCTGCACTTATGCTTCCCACTGTAATAGGTGGTTGCGGGTCAAATCAAATTATTGAAAAAACATTCGCTTGAAGATATTCAAACGGAATTCTGTAGAATGTTAATAAAATATTCAGTGCGGTAGTGCCGTAGTGCTGTAGTGCCGTAGAGCGGAGCAAATGCCGTTTAATTACTTGCCAGACATTATTCTGTTTATCATCATCTGCAAACAGACAGGTATAAATATGGAACCATTGTGTTGATAGAATGGCCAAATGTCTTTTTACCATTTGTTTGTGAAAAAGGGACAGTTTGCTGTGGTCCTCATCCTTTGGTTCACAGCACATCAATCATGTCTTGTCCCTAAGTATTGGAATGTCTAATGTTTATTTTAGTTTTATGTTCTCATCACTATAGATTTTTTTTCAGTTTTAGAAAATGGAAAGTAGGAAGAGAAATGGTTCAACAGGAAGTGATTCTTTCATGAGAATGCAGCACAAGGTACATTTTTATCTTTTTATCAAATTCAAGTCAAGGTAACATTAATTTAAAAACCAAGATACTGGAACCACTGAAATTTTCAAGCTGAATATATTTCAACATCTTTTGGTGGGCAGGAAAATGAAAGTGACCTGATGGGAAACGGCGCCAGGAGAAATAGGACTTTGACCTGTGGTGGAGCAAGGATAGAGACATTTGATTTTATCAACATTGTCAGTAACAAATACAGCTTTGGGAACATTAGCCAGTATGATATGACTGAGAAAATTGTTCAGTAACTAAATCCAGCCATCAGTGGCTGCATCATGGGAGGGACTGGTCCCCAAATTTCAGCAAATTGTTATAGAAATATGGCATAAAAGTAGTTGGAAATTTGGCATAAAATTAGTTGGGTATACCTTTAGACGGAAAAATTACATCAAAGTCTGACCCTCCCCCCCACCTCTGTTGGATTTTTCAGAGCTGGTACTGCCACTGCCAAAGAACCCAAATTTTCTTACAAGAGCAAAATATCAAAATCATCAACAATGTCAGTAACAAATACAGCTTTGGGGAACATTAGCCAGTATGATATGACAGAGAAAATTGTTCAGTAACTAAATCCAGCCATCATTTTGCAATCCTACCTTGCAACTAACAATGTTAGCAAATACAAAGCCAAAATATGATTTAGATTCTATAATTTCTGTCAGAATTTATCCTGGCAATGTTATTAGATTCATGAAGTATCCAATTTCAAATTATAGTAAAAGTCAACATGCTTCAGATGAATTAATGAAGTGAAATCTACTTTTAGGAAGCAGGTGTTCAAATCCATGCTTTCAATTTCAATTCTCTGATTACCTTTAAAAATGCAGTGAAATTTCCGCTTTATTCCTCAGGATTAATTTGAGATTGCAAAAGTCAATTTCTTTTTCAGCAATTTTTAGCAAAGTTAGTAAACATTGTGGGAATGAATTCGATTTATATGAATTATGGATGTCTGTCCTGTAATCGTCCTAACTTTACAGTGGCTAAAATGTCTATTAAATCTTTCATGGGTAAATCAGATTTTAGACAATTCTTTCGTGAATTCTATCTCAGACTTCTTCAAACCAGACAATAGAACTTTTTATCACAAAGTTTTGATTCAATGGATTCTATTTGAAACCAATCCAAAGCTCACGACATGCAATTTTGCTCCATTGTTTTCCTAAAGTGCTGGTGGCCTATCTTCCAGCCTCAGTGTTTTATAATTTCTAAAGGACACGATTTACCCACTCATTCTCAGTTCCTTGTGACAGAGGGCTAAGTTATCAATAGTCTCCAACTTTTTCACACCAACCGTGAGGAAAATCCAAACATAGCAATAGCCAGAAGGATAAAATAGAGCGAAATAAATTCAATCGTTGAATACATTTAAGATTAGAGTCTTACTGCGAACTTATTTTCTTTGATTTTAGAACGTTATTTTTCATTTTACTGCCGTCACCTCGATTAAAAACCCGGTGCTAACCGTGGCGCTTTGTGTGTCGAACGAAGATCAAGTTAAATAGATCTGACCTGCAGTAATTTAACTGCAGGTCAGATCTATTTAACCAAGAAATAGATCTGGAACTGAGAATGAGTGGGTAAATCGTGTCCTTTAGAAATTATAAAACACTGAGGCTGGAAGATAGGCCACCAGCACTTTAGGAAAACAATGGAGCAAAATTGCATGTCGTGAGCTTTGGATTGGTTTCAAAGATCAAGTTAAATTACTGCAAATAACTTAGCGCCACCTCCTTACAATCGAAAATTTTGGTATTATGATCGAGCAAACATTCCAGCAATTAAAAGAAGCATTGAACTGTATGATTGGCAGGAAACATTTCAGGAACTCCAGTGTCCAAATTTGCAGGTAAGAACGCTGAATGAAGTCTTAGCAAACATTTTCTCCAACTTTATCCCGAACGGAACCAAAACAGTTCGGCCTCGGCAGGCACCCTGGATAACACAGTCGATCAAAAACTTCATCCGAAAGAAAAATCGAGCGTACAAAAATTTTGTCAAGAATGGTAGACCCGATAACAAACTAAAGGATATACAGAACATGATAGCACAGAGTTCCAAAATCATCGAAGATGCTAAAGGTCAGAATTTTACAAAAATGGGCAAAACTCTTGCAAATCCTGAAACAGGTCAGAAAACATACTGGTCCTTGATTAACAAAATCTTAAACAAGGCAAAAATACCAGTAATTCCCCCTCTCTTGGAAAATGACATTTTTGTGTTGGATTTTGAGTCCAAAGCGCAGATTTTTAACGACTACTTTGTACTCCAATGTACAACAATAGATACTGGAAGCGAGGTACCGGGTCAGCTTTTGTCAAACGCACCTCCATTGACCGAATTTCTAATATCAGAGGAGAAGATACTGAATATAATTCGTTCTTTAAACCCAAATAAAGCACATGGTTGGGATGATATATCTGTTCGTATGGTTAGAATGTGTGATGATAGCTTAGTCTTTCCTCTAAAGTTGATCTTCGAAGCATGTCTAAGACAAGGTGTTTTCCCGGAAATATGGAAAAGAGCTAATGTCGTACCAGTTCACAAAAAGAACAGTAAGAACCTTAAGCAGAACTATCGTCCCATTTCCCTCCTTCCAATTCTTGGTAAAATATTGGAAAAATTAATGTTTGATTCATTGTACGAACACCTTTCCCTTCATGAACTTCTAAATCCTAACCAATCTGGTTTTCGCCCTAGAGATTCTACTATCAATCAATTGATCTCAATAGTTCATTCTATCTTTGTTGGATTCGACTGCAACCCTCCATTAGATGTACGTTCAGTTTATCTAGATATTTCAAAGGCTTTTGATAGAGTGTGGCACGATGGCTTAATCTACAAACTACGGCGAAATGGCGTATCCGGGCAGTTGTTGACACTGATTCAGAGTTTCTTAGCGAATCGTATGCAACGTACGGTATTGAATGGCAAAACATCACAATGGGGCAAAATTTCGGCCGGAGTTCCACAGGGATCGATTCTAGGTCCACTCTTCTTCCTTGTTTACATTAATGATCTGACAGCAGATCTCAAATGCAATGTAAAGTTATTTGCTGATGATACATCAATTTTTTCAGTTGTTCACGACCCAAACGAATGCGCTGCGGATCTGAATCATGACTTAGGTCTTATCAAACGTTGGGCGCATGACTGGAGGATGTCTTTCAATCCTGACCCTAGAAAGCAAGCAGTTGAAGTGACATTTTCTAAGAAAAAGACCCCTGTTGACCATCCGCCTATCTTTTTCAATGATGTAACAGTTATGAAGGTTGACGAACATAAACATCTAGGTGTTGTGCTTGATAATCGACTAACGTTTTCTAGTCATATTCAATCTGCTATAAATAAAGCGAGACGTGGGATTGGTATGCTTCGGTTTTTATCTAACTACTTGCCAAGGCAAACTCTAAACGAACTTTACAAACTCTACGTTCGTCCACATCTCGACTATGGTGACGTCATTTATCATATCCCACAGAAAGTGTGTGACTTTAGTCATGAAGTCACCTTACATCGTCTGATGGAACGACTTGAATCCGTTCAGTATTCTGCTGGCTTAGCTATAACTGGTGCGTGGAAAGGTACATCAAGAGACAAAATATACGAGGAACTTGGCTGGGAATCATTGAATGACAGAAGGTGGAGCAGGCGTCTCGTTCTCTTCTTCAAGTTCATCAATGAACTTGCACCTGAATATACAAGACATCCTATTCCACAAATTCGTTGGTCAAATTATGCCCTTAGAAATCAGGCTGTAGTTGGGCGAATAAATGCAAGGACGGAGCGCTTTGAGTCAAGTTTCTATCCAAACTGCTTAAAAGAATGGAACAGTCTTGCTTCTGAGATCAGAGAATTACCTACAGTGAGCTCATTCAAAAAAAGATTTTCCTCTCTCATCCGCCCCACCCAAAAACCTATTTATGGAATTTATGATCCAAAAGGTGTTGCCATCCTCACCCAGCTACGCGTAGGCCTCAGTAAGCTAAATTCTCACAAATTCAACCATAACTTTCGAGACACTGTTAACCCAATGTGTCTAATTAATGATGGAATTGAGGATACTGAACACTTCTTGCTGCAATGCCATGCATATGAAGATCAGAGGCGTGAGCTCCTTGGCACCGTTAATGAAGTATTCCAACTACACAACATCTTAAACCTGCCAAATCAAACCCTTGTGCAAATATTGTTGTATGGTGATAAAAGTTTTACTCATGACCAAAACAGAAAAATTTTGGAATCAACGCTAAAATTCATTCACTCATCAGAGCGTTTTTTGTAGCACCACCAACGCAAACCTAGGGACAGTAATCTTTTATCTCATCCTTCTCTATTAATCTTTGATATTGTTATAACACCATAAATGTAATTGTAAATATATCTATGTTACTAAAGACTATACCAAAACCTGTCAACTTTATACTCCGATCCGGCAAAAGTGTTATCTAATCTCTGCGATCTGTTTCTTCCTATGAAGGGACCAGAACTTTGGTATAGCCTTTAGTATCTGTATTGGTTTTTTGTTAAAAGATCATTTAGGGTAGCCATGCCTATCATGCTCCCAATGGTATCGTTCTTGTAAACATGTTTTGTTAAATTGTAAATTTTTAGATTGTGTATATAAAAAAAAAAAAAAAAAAAAAAGTTAAATAGAACCTTTACCAGACGAAAAATCAACCTTATGGCCACAAAGGATCATGGTTGGCTATGCTGCTTTAATTTGCTTTAGGACAGCTTGCAGTGATAGCATGAACTTTTACGATATTGACTTTAGTGAATGGAGTGATTTGAGATTCCTTGATCCATCTAGATGATGAGATAGCTTGTATTTCATGGAAATTTTTCCTTCCAAGTATGTCAGCTACCATCCTGCTCGATTCATTTACCATCGACCGTGAATAATTTTATCTTTATAGAACGATGTTCGTGTCAAGCTTGAATACCAAGGAGAACGAAGGTTTGTTATTTGACCAAGAAAATTTTTGTCAGATTGAACATTGTTTTCGTTTGGAATTTTTACGGATTGTTTACGAGCAACTTCGTGTTAATATTTTGCAAAAAATTCCTCCCTTCCATAGCTTTTTGGTTTGCAAAGAACGGTAAAAGGCAGATAAAAACGACTGGAACTTGTGTTTCTTATTGTTATTGCTATATTCTCCAAGGCAGAATCTACTGTTGTTAAAAATCTAGCGTCTTTGTCTAAATGATTGCAATAAACCTTTTAGCTGCTCTACAAAAGTATGTGAATCAAGCAGTATTACGTTTTTATACGAGAGGCTCGATCGAATAGCGTTAGAGCTTCTATCACTATTGTGCACGTTCGAAAGTTCTTCAAATGGTAAAGAGATATCGTTCGATCTGCATTGTATTTAGAATAGCTATAAGTTCTATCAGCAAGAAGAAGAATTTTAGAATTATTGGTGAAATTGGCCTACTTAAAATTGAACGTATTTGAAGAAAGGTGCCACTGTTTACGATTAGATGAATTGATTTTTGTCTTTGTTCTTGTTTTTAGGATAATTTCATTGATGCGTCCCGTCATGTTAGATCGACTTCAAGCGAAAATTAAATCAGCATTTGGCAAAAATCTCACCGTGAATTACGTGAATAACTCGGTAAGGGTTCGTCGAAGGAAAGTTTCACAAATTGATTGCATTTCTTTTCTCAAATGAAAGGCTGATCAAATTGATAAGATTTCTTTTCGTTCATTCAACTTCTGTTTTATCTGTTTGGCTTTAATGATTCACTTTGCTTCCATTTGCTATTGTTGAAAGTCTTTCAGGAGCATGAAATTTTATGAAGTTGTTCATAAAAGTTTCGTGAGTCTGAAAGGATTCTTGGTTGTCGATAGATATATCTGAGTGTCTTCTTCAGCAAAGAATGAAAAATATGCAGTTGAAATTCTTTTTCTCGAGCTCTCCAGGAAAACTCAGTTCGAAAGTCGATTATTCGAGTTATTGATTAGTATTTGATAAGAAGATCTTGCGAGAGAATTTAGAATTTATTTCGACATATTGCATGTTTGCAGCGGCTTTGCTCCTTTTCAATTTTTTTTCTGGTCGTTCACAGGCTACAGCTTTACTGATTACATGTGAAGATGTAGAATTTTGTAGATAATGGGCTGATGCAATTGCGAATATAAACTTTACAAAGACATCCAGCTAAGATTTTATGTACCTGAACCTGAAAAGTTTAAAATCTTTCAAACAAATTTTGAATACTTAACATTCAATCGACAGATATTTATTCCGATTGAACACCAAGAAGACTTGGATAAAGCAATTGCTCTCCTCGATCAAAGTCCATTACTAACAAGCTTAAGGCTATTCTTAACAGATGATTATGATGATGATCCTGATGATGACGTAGCAGTGCCGACGTCACCATTCGATCATCCAATTCATTCCTTTCATAAAAGAACGTACACAGACCCTGACAGATATCATTACAATGTAAGTCACTTTTATTTCTTTGTAAATAAACTTTGCCATGAAACTTTTCCATCAATAGACCCTTCAGCTATTCTACCAAAGAGTTTTGATGGATCAATATTTTTATACATTTTGACACGAAAGGTTCGATTAATTTACGTTAGAGGTTCTGTTACTATTGTACACATTTGAAGATTCTTCAAAACATACAAATATCGTTCGTTCGATCCAAATTCTTTTTGAAAATAGCTAAGAGGTATGTTGCATTTTCAAATTTTCTATGATTGTTCAAACAACAATTCTTCATCTTGTGTCATTGGGTTTTTGTCTGCAAACCACTTTTCTTGATATGACCAAGCAGGACGTGACTAAATGTTTGGATCTTCAAGTCGTGCAGAGGAACATGACCCTGGAGGATTTCAAAGACTGACTTGATATTTGGTCGGATTTGATCGAGTTTTTTCTCGGAATTTTTTTTTGAAGAACATACAAATCATACTTTTATGAATGGTGTATCGAACCGTTTCCAGCATTTTTCGTCATTCCTGGGAAAAAATTAGATGTCAAAATGACTTGTTAGTGCGGACTGAGGTCATCTTGTGCAAAATTCGGTGAAATATGACGTCATTTAAACACGTACGAGGCTGACCTATTGCTTGGAGTTTGTCTTGATGTTATGATTTTGCCCCTTAGTCGTGGCAAGCCTTTTAGTCCTGCACTAGTATTAAAATGTTACCCAATATCAGGCTTTTGTATGCATAAGTTATCAAAATTTTATGGCTGAAGATTGCAATTTTGAGAATGAAGAGGTGAAACAACTTGGAACGCTTCCTTTTCAACTTGCAGGCCTTGTGAGTGCTATCTCTTTGTTTGCCATTGCTGCTGCCATTTTCATAGTTAATGAAAATGACGACAACGAAGGCTGGCCACGAGATGACATGAAGGAGGCTTGCTGGTTGAAACAGACACTGTAAAAGAATGTAAGCTTGTTTATGTCATAATGCTGGTAGTAATTCATATTGATAATTATGACATCATTTCAAAGAAACCCGGATTTTTTCCTTTAATGGTACTACAGGTTCATACAACATTGTTCGAGAAGAGAAATGCGTGGGAAAGCGGAAAAGCATCAGTTTGCCTCCCGGTAATACATCGAAACGTACCATTCCAGGATCGGGCACCCCTGTGATGGTCTTGAAAGACTTCCTATCGTTTATTGTTTTTGGTAAAAAGTTTTCCGTTTGCTTTTTTCATAGACCACAGCCGCTGTTTATTTTGTGTCTTTTTATTATGTGGTTTTTTATATGGACATAGCCTTTCGATCCAATAATTTCATGTTTCATTTTCATCTTTTGCAGGGCAAAAGTAGGCCAGTTCCTGTTAGGTAAGATTGATAAAGAGAAAAGCTAAATTTTATAGAAATTGTGCATTATTTTGACATACCGACAAGTGGAAATATTTTTGTGACCACAGCAACTCAACTACTATCTTATATACAGTAGATGTGTGAATATTCGGCTGTTGAATATAGAGTATATTTAATTGAGACCTACAAAATGTAGGCCTATATTCAAGTCTGTAAAGGAGATGCACAGGTATCCATGTCCCTGGCTAAGTTATGTCCAAACTGTTAAAGGGTTTATGCAAGGTTAAAATCTTGCATCTGCAAAGAGCAATCTTTCAGAGAAATTCTGAGACATTCTTCTTCCTTCGCTAGGCCGATAAACAATCGTTAATCAAAATCGAAAACAATTTTATTTTCTTCCAGATCAAAATCAAACCCTGAAGAAATTCCCTTTGGTTCACCAGACTCGCCAAACTTTGCCACATCGAGATCTTACTCAATGTTCATTTCATCGAATGGCAGAGATACACCTTCACCACCACCTGGTTATCATCCTGAACCAAGTTTTTCAGCAAACACGCAGTCATTTCACACTATCAAGGTAAAATCTCATTTTATTGGTAATTAGATTGTTGAATGCAAGTACAAAATAGCTTTTGAAAGTGGCACTTTCTTTCAAGCAATAAATTTGTCCGGAAATATGAATTTATGACATCTGCCAATCATTTTGACATGGCTAGAATCCCTTCTCTTACGCATCGAATTTTTTTCAGATTATATTATCTATGACCTAATGAGTTTTTAAGTGTTATATTTTGGTCTGTTATTTCTCATGATCGTATTTGTTTAGACTTGCTATCAATTTATTATTACGATTTTCTTTACAATGTTTAAATACAGTAGATAACTAAAATGAAGAGTTCAAATATTTACAATACAGCTTATTAAAATGAACGAGATAAAATGTACACCACTGTCTAAAGACTAAACATTTTATAGATTAATATAAGACCTGAAGATTTGATGAAAGTTCGGCACAACCCTCAACAGCAATTCTGTTAGGTCTAAGTCCAATTTAATCTTAAATGCAGAAAGATTTATCGACTCTTGATCGTTTCCCAACAAGCATAATGTAGTATCATTCTGGGAGATGTTACATAGAGCTGTTAGCTATCTACAAAAGAGCCTGGATAGAGTGATATTCTTTTTATACATTTTGTATGGGAGGCTCGAATGAGTGGCGTTAGATCTTCTATCCCCATTCGAAAATTCTACAAAATGTGTCAAAATATCGTTCGATTCAGATTCTCTTTTAGAATAGCTTGAAGGTCTATTTATTTTTATTGTCTCGAAAGAGATAGCTGTTTTGTTGTCCTCAGTTTATTTCCGAGATTTTAAAGTCCTAAAAATGGAGCAATCTCTTCTGAAATTTTTGCTACTAGTAACATTTTTCATTCCATTTATTTACCATTTTACCATCATTTCAAGTTCCATAATTGCTCTCCTGCATTCATATCACCCATATCGCATTTATTCGGCAGATAATGTTGCTCACCAGACCCCCCCCCCCCGTTTAGTAACTATTAAATTGTTGGAATTACGATAACTCAGTTTCTTCTACAGGGGGAAGGAGAATTTATTCCAGAAGATCACGATCAACAATTACCTTACGTATGTTGAACAATATTAAAATGTAGTTTGTGATATTAGAATGATAATCGTTAGACTTATTCCATCAGTTTGTAGCTTAACTTGGCATATTGAATTGAATTAGATTGTTTACATTCCGGTTTATTCACTGTTATGGCTGAACTAGTAAAAGCAACAACCTACTTCGAGAATACTCGATTTTATGTAAAAGTGGCTTAGGAAGGTTAGTCTTTTTAACTGATAATGCAAAGAGTATATCTTTCCAAAAGTGATTTGACTTTCTGCTAGTTTCATTGTATAATTTATTCGTTTTATTTCAGGATATAAATCAGTTCGATCCACTAGGACACAGCGAGGTGAGAAAATGCCTAATTAACTGAAACGAATGATTTATTGATATTCAGTCTGACAACCATCTATTTGCTTTTCATTTACGTTTATGGGAAGCTAGATGATTAAGAATTGCTCTTAAAAGCCAAGAAAGCTTCAATTAGTCAAGGTTAGTAAAGCTGCACGGCTCAAAGTGTGGACTGTAGACACGTGTAACTGTGATAGTGTGGGATATTTATGTTTCTGTAAAACAGCTGTAAACACATTGATCCGCGATTTCCCATGCCAAAAGGACATGTTTTCTGTACGACCTGGTCTTGTATTTCAGTTGTAAGGAAACGATTATGAGGAAACAATGTTTCAATAAATTAGCAGTCAATGAGTCACGAGGAGTGTTGAAGGAAAGCTGTCTTGAAGATCTGGTTTTAAATGAGAATGTAGCTTTGCCGTGACATTTATTGAAGAACACATCAAATCATTGCGATAACTTTTCAAGATCTCATTCAATATTATGTTATACTGACTAATATTTTTAATCAATGAAACTTTGAATAACGGTTTCTTGAATGAAAGCATCTGTTGCTTTGTCATAACTGTTCCTGATTGCAATAATGTGTTGTGATAACTTCTATGAATTGATTATTTTGCCAAGAATAGCATCAGCGCTAGCCTCCTGACTTATTATAACCGTGCTATTATCTATCTTTATCTATGACCGAGCTGATTGGCTCCGTAAACAATGGAATCCATTGTTGTATGGCGCCATTTTGTATGAGAGAAGACAATAGCGACTGAGTGTACAACAATGGACCCCATTGTCATTAGAAGCCAATCAGCTGCATTTCTTTTGTTTTTCCCCATAGGTACGAATTGCAATGCGACGTAGTAAGGATAGTTTATTTGGTTCGACATCAGCGTTATCCGACAGTCCACAGTCAATGGCAAGGTATGTCTGGGTCATTGTGAATTATTATTCAAATCCTAAAGATCCAGATTACGATATCTGGAAATTTCACGAATGTGGTTTTCAATAAGCTGTCTAGCTCTGCAGCTTTCTCCTATTCTAAACAAAAGCTAGACTATTATTGGCAGATGTCGGGTTGTTTGAATGTCATCGTCTCTGCCCCAAGATCTTACTTTGAGGTAGCAAAGTATGATGTGGTTACCTCTTTGCAAAGTTTTAGGTCTCTCTTGCCTTCAAAAATGCTCTACAGCTATCATCATGGAATGCAAATCAACGCAAATATTAAAAAGAGATAACTATTTTACAGGAACGTCTTTTCCATGAATTGTTTAATTGTTTATATTTTATGCGTCAACAGTTTTCTCTGATCCGAATTTAGGAGTAGGCTTTACCTAAATGATCTGAACACTTTAGCAGTTATTCTATGCGCCAATATTGCTTTGATACAAAATTTTGTACGTTTTCTTTGACTCAGTTTTTTGTCAGTGAATATTAGCTATTCATGCATTTCACGTCATCTCTTTCTATATTTTGCAGTGTTGAAAATGCATATGCACTTTATAAAGGAAAACGAAGACCTTCCAGTGCACTTGTCCTGGACAGTACGTTTGACGATTACGGTAGGCAATTTTTTTATTTTTGGATCTTAATTTACTTCCGACGCGAAAATTGATATTTTGCCACTTTTCGAGCAGATTACACCAATTTTGAATATTTTTCAAAACATTGTTTCCTTGCATAGCGATTAGTTTTGAAGCTTTTCGTTACATTTCATGCAAACTTAAAATCATTTTTCAACGTTTCTTCTATTTGTAGAGAGTTTTAACAGCATAAAATCTGGTACTTATCCAAGAAGAAGGCATACTTCAGAAATGTCATTGAATAATGTCGATATCAATGATGGTAAATTTTCACTTTTTTATTCCTGATGTATAATTCCTTTGGTCGCTTTTGTGTTTGTCCTTGTGTGTTTTGTCTCAGTAACGCTTTTGGTTACATTAGAAAAAACCCACATATTAGAAACTGTCGAGTAAGGACTGCAGACGGATTTTTGGCCAGTCAAGCAATTCTTTGTATCAACCATTTCATATATTCTCATAAACTCCTCAATGCTTAATGAAATAGATATCTGATCTGAAGAAAAACACATTCGTTGAACGTTTCAGCGTACGCCTTCATCAATAGCCATTGTAGGAGCAATTTCAATTTCAGGCTGTTACAGAAATTCACAGGTTCTTTTATCCAAGTTGGTACTGTTTGGATACGATCACCAACTGTACCATATACGCGAAAGATATTGTATGTAACCATTGAAAGATTTTTCTCCTTTCTTGCAGATTATTTGTCAATGGCTCGACTACAAAAAGGAATGCGAGATTTATTTATTCCATTGTTCCGGTCAGATTCAAAACATAGTATTGGCAATAGTAGCAGTAGTAGTGGCCTCGTTCCGGATTTTGATCCAATGAGAGACTTTGATAAAATGAATGACAAGCTCAAATCAATTTCTGTCAATAACAAAGGTATAGTATGACGTTTTCTGTGAGCGTGCGCTGCAGCAATTTATCCATAGAGTCTGGAACGAGAGGCAAAATTTCTTTCAAATTATGTCTTAGTTTTATTTTAATTTAATTATAATGGAATTTGTCGAACTGGATTTGTCTGTGTTAATTATCATGGATTGTCTAACTGTCTGATACTTCAAATGGATATGTCATTCTGAATAATGAATAAATTTATAATGATTGTCATCGCTTGCCTCATCCTTCTTTCAAATTGAGCATATCCATACGTGCAAGCAACGAAGATCGAAAGTTATTTTTCGACCTTTCAGTTCCTTTGAATCGAATTGAAATTCGCGTTTCTCAGTTTAGGTCTACATTTTGTTATTCGTTTTGTTCTCAGAAACATACCGTACGTATGCTATTCATGAGCCCATACATTTAAGATATTTTAGAAGATTCTGAGTTATACCGAAGTTTAACACCATATTCACCTGGTTGGACAAGGAACGGCCTATTATTTGTTATGGGCATTGCTTTCATAAACAATTTGAGACATTGCAACAAGCGTTTGTATTTCGATTTCAGAACAAGGATGTCCAAAGAATTGGAAGAAATTAAGACAAATTGGAGCAGGTGCTTATGGCCAGGTAAGCTTAAGTAGCACCATTTTTTGTTTTGCAGTGTATTTAGTATCCCATTCAGGTGGATAGTTATGTAAAAAATGTCCAAGGGATATTAGGTGCATAATGGGGCTCCCCACAGATTTCATAGTGTTGTAGCGAAAGGTGTTTCATCGAAATAGATTAATAGATAAATCTTGCGAAAGATGATTGATCGATTTGTCAATTGATTGATTGATTGATTTATTTATTTATTTGTTGATTGATTGTGGTATTGCTTTTTAAATTGTTCCATTAATCATACTTTTATGTCAATTTTTATATCTTTACTAGGTGTACCTTTGTGTTGACAACGATACAGGAAGGGAAATTGCAATGAAAGTTGTTGAAACAGCTTTTACGAATCCTGCCACTCAGAAAGTATGTCTATGTTTAATAAAATCATCCCATCGCTTTGTGTTGCTTCAGGATGTTGGATGCATTTATCATCCGAATAAATTTAGAACTTTGTTGTCACTTTTGAGTTTAAATTCGTTGTCAAATGATCCGAAGGTTATTTGTAGAAAGTTATAAGTTGGTATCTTTATTCTGTAAGAATATCAGCGTTTAAATATTTTGCATGTCATGGTATAAACTACCTTGTTATTTAATCAGATAGGTAATATACTAAATTTCTTCAACGTGATATTTTGATCCCATCTCAATCTCATGTATTTGTTGATTATTTTGGAGCCATTGCAGTCCTATTGGTAGTAGTCCATTCAAATGCGGGGTAGCTATCTGGGCTGTAGCAGAATTTAAATATTTTATTTTGAAATCGTAGGAAGTGCAAGCACTCGAAGCTGAAATTCAGTTGTTGAAGAACCTGAATCATGAAAGAGTTGTAACATATTTTGGAACTGCACATGATTCGAAATCAATTTCTATTTTCATGGAATACCTGGCAGGGGTAGGTTTTATCTTTTAAGTTTGTTTACAGAGAATCCTCCAGGGTTGATGACATATATTTCATGGCAGTTTATTTTACCCTTGGGGATTTGTAATTTACGTTTCAACCCCAGAAGTAGTAACGTTCCTAAGCAGTAGTTAATTATCCTTGATCCTTGAATCCGATTTACCGTTCAGGTTGTAGCTTTAACTTTGCGTAGAGTTCCACTGTTTTTACTATTTCACTGCAAAATTTTTGAATCTTTGTAGTCTACGTACATTTTATTGAAAAGTATACAACAATGCATCTTGATCTCTTTATTACCTGCCCCCATATCCTATTTCTGTTCTGTCATGTGACTGATTGGAATCTCCTCACATTCTATCTTTCCACGGATCTTCGAAAAACTACGAAACTTCGATGAGTATGGTGAAGTTGTGGTTTTTAGCCATGAAGCTCAAGTAGTGGGACTCTACCGGGTTTCGAACCTTGTCCGCTGTACTGTTCTCGCTGCAAATCACAAGATTACACCACTGCGCCACAACACCTTGAAGTTATCTGTGTTGCTTTTCAGTACTACTATGTCCCCTTTAAATTTATTATGAATCCTAACAAGTTAAAAATGATTCCTATGGATCGAAGGAATATTTCCTGATGATATTTCATTCTCTTATTTTTCAAGGGATCAATACATGACAAATTGCATAGTGATGGCCCAATGCAAGAAAATGTTGCTCGCAAGTATACAAAACAGATTCTGGAGGGAGTTGCATATTTACATCAAAATATGATCATACACAGAGATATTAAAGGTCAGTTAAATCCTTTAAAAGATTTGAAAACTTAATTTCCTTACGTATGCTGAAAAAACGAGTTCATTTTTATGATAAGGTCACTGTGACTGATTCTTAAATGAAGTTCGTAAAGACGCTGATTTGTTAAAGGACGAACTAAATTTTCTGCGTATGCAGAAGCAGATTCGCTGTTTGGTTCAATTATTTACTGTGATGTTAACCTGCCACGTCCTGGGTTTTGATACGAAGAATAAAAGAAGTAATTCGCTTGAAAACAACATCAGACATTCAGCAAGAATATGGGACAATCCAGTCTAAACCATATTGTCGGCCATGTTACAGTGATCACATGGGCCAGACACCTTGGGTCGTTGCCAGATTCGGTAACTGACCTGGCAGCGGCACCGTATCAAGGAGCCTGAGAATTAATTTTCATGTGTCCTTAAGTAAGGTTTTGTGTCCTTCTCAGTGACTTATTCTTAAATTAACTTCTGTCAAATTAAGGACTGACATTGTGACAGAGCCTACTTTATCAGTTTGGCATTGTTCTACAGATATCAAGGATGCGGCCTATATAGGGGATAACCCAATCATGGGTTTTTGTGGTGAAATTTGAAATGAATTGGAATCTCATACGATTTTAATATACAACTCTTTACTTTAAGGTGCAAACATCTTGATAGATGCATCAAATTGTATTAAATTGGCTGATTTTGGAGCTTCAAGAAGGCTACAGGTTCGTCCCATTTTTATGATTGTCTTTTAATGTGTCTTTTCTATCATAGATTGTTTTATTTGAATTTGCAAGTCAAACTTTCACAAAATACTTCGTAGTTAAATTTGTTTTCTTTTTGTAGACGATACGAACTTTAACTGGTTTCAAATCGATTCATGGCACACCTTATTGGATGAGTCCTGAAGTGATTAATGGAGAGGGATATGGCAGAAAGGCTGATGTCTGGTTAGCTGATATTATTCATTTAACCTCGTGGCCCCAAACCCTAACAATTGCTTTCGAATAGCTGTAGGTTTGCTGAGGCCCTGCTTAGGAGAAAATATCAAGTAGCAACAAAGTCATATCTTGATTACGGATACTCTGTGACAATAGTTTTCGTTAAAAAAAATGTTGCTGATTTTGTAAAAATAGATGTACTTTATTCTCTTGGTGTAATAATCCCACTTGTTTTGATTGAGTGTGAATTTACAATTTTCGTTACTTGTTCAAGAATATATTGCATTAAATACTTTTATATTCAAGTTGCCATATAGAGTATGACTACATTGTAGCTAGAGAGGCAGCTTATGCAAGTATGCTTGAGACTTTTTTCTCTTTTTCACGATGCTTGATGCAAGAAATAAAGTTTATTACATTTGATTTCTTTACTTAAAACAAGACCACTTCAATTGGTTCCTTTCCTAATTAGGGTATGTTCATATGGAGGCGAACTAACCCGCTTTCCAAAATTTGATTTCTGTTCATATGAGCAGGTGGGCTGGCCCGCTTAGCAAAATCTCACTAGAGTTCTGGCGAGATCTCGGTAGGTGGGATGAGAAATTTCCCTCATGAACACTCCATCCTGGCTGCCGAGACGAAAACGTCTATATTGCTCATGGGCTGCTTATCTAGACAATGGGCAGGCGTCTCATTTTCGACTCGTGCCCAATTTTTGTCCCGGGAAGTGGGCTTGCTGGCCTCCATATGAACAGGACCTAATTCATCAACGTCTTCTCCCATGCATATTTGCATTCTAAGAAGTTTGTGAATTTATTCTTGATGTATTTTCAGGAGTGTTGGTTGCACAGTGATTGAAATGTTGACAACAAAGCCACCATGGTCAGAATACGAACCAATGGCTGCTTTATTTAAAATTGCAACGCAGCCCACAGATCCTCATCTTACTTGTTCACAAGTTGCTAATGAATTCATTCGAGCATGTTTACAAAGGTATGTCATTTACAGTTTCATGAATTCATCGTTTATCATTTGGGAGGCGTGTTCCCTTGTCAATGCTGCCCTTGTACTTTCTCTGAAATTTACCGTTGCATTTCCAAATGGCATTATTCTGGTGTTATATAGAACCATATAACGTCTATTTTATACCATGGATTTATAACGATTTCCAACAACAGATCGTAGTGCAATGTTAGATAACATGACGTTGTTCCTTAAATTGAGTATTGACCTTTTTACCAAGTAGAAAATATTAATTCGAATATTTCTCGCTGACAAATAAGAGAATCGAAGGTTAAATTCGAACTTATTTTTGCTTCGAGTAATAAAGATTTAACAGACTGAATCGCTTGATCCAAATCTCAAATCGGGTAGCAGGGTGCATCCACCCGCTGGATTGGCGTCGGAGATCTGTTTTTGGGATCTCCGTTGTCGGTTTGGCGGGGTCGGGCGTGGGGACGGGGGCCACCCTGGTTGCTGGATCGTTGGAGAGAAGTTTCCCAGTTTATTTGTCCTTGTGGTTTTATACACATTTCTTTTCCTTTTGATAATTTACGTTTTACTGTTTAGTATATATTTATTGTAGGTAGTTTTCATATGTTTTTAGCCATTTTTGATTGTAAGTTTGTTTTCATGTTGAGGGCTCCTTGAAAATCAGCCAATAGAGTGAAGGTTCTCGCTCTTTAATGAACTGAAATATGAAAATATGGAATATAAAACTTTGATTGATAGACTAACTGATTGTTTGTTTTTGATGAATTGACGATAGAATATATGAGTTGTAAACTTACGACATTAAACTTATTTTTCTTGTTCCAGTTGAATTCTAGCATTAATTCGACTTAAACCTGAAACCAAACTATCATTATTTTTCGCAGGGACTCAAAAGCGAGACCGTCAGCAGCAGAGCTGTTGTATTATAAATTTGTTTCGAAAATAATGACGTAGTCTTCGTAGTATCACTTTAAAATTTGTAAATATTTGATATTTAATTTTCTATTTTAAGGATATTTCAAACCAGCTAAACACCAATTAATTTTACGTAGATTCTATTATTGGTGTTGATCCAATTAGAAGCGCTGGGTTGTTGGATGAATTATAATGTAACTACTTCATTGAAGTACCAAATCGTTACTGGCCCCTGTTAGGGTCAATGCTTGCCATGAGCGGGAATAGCTCAGTGGTATCGCGCGTAAGTACCAGTTGGTCGTCTCAGTCCCCGCCTTATCGAGCCTGCTATGTAGAGTCTGCAGAGTCGCCACCTCTCTGTAACTCCAGGCAACAGGAATCACAAGGTGATGTCACCAGAAGTGGAAAAGTGTGTGAAGCTGCGAAGGAGCGTCGCAGGAAGCTTGCTTGTCTGGAAGGAATAAATGGGGAGGAAAAAGATAGAAAGAAGAAAGGAAACGATGAAGGGAAGTCAGAAGAAGTGAAAGGACCATGAACGTTCATCAATCCTTTAAGAAAATCATGTAAAGCAATCAAGGAGCAGCAATAATTCGCAAAAAAATCTTTTCATTTTTTGAGATCCTCGTAAAATTCCAATAGCATACATTAAAAAATGGTAGCCCAGGGAGGATGGAAATACATAATAATCCTAATACCTATATTTGACTATAGAGACACAAAAATTAGAAAAATATTACAGATAACTTGAGTGGTGTCGTCCATTATACCTACGTCGTCGCGAAATTTTGAATTTAATCCGCAGAAATCCGACTCGTTTTCCAAACTTTCTGGCCAATTGACGACAACTAGCTGTCATCAACAGCTCTAGCAAAGTAGAACAGCATATTCACATTCTTTACTTTTTATTGCGTTTTTGTTTTATGAAATTCGCAAGATGTGCTATGAAATCTCCGAAAAATCATATTGAACGTTTGTTTAGTATCTAGTGATTTCATTTCCCAATTTTTTTGGTGAAGGTTAACTTTGTGTTTGTTTACGTAATTTAGAAAGTAGTTTTAGACCAGAACATAGATTAGAAATAGACAACATAGGAATGGAATTGGAAGAAGAAAGCGGATGGCGTTTTGTTGCCGTATTAATTTTTGTAAGGTGGTTGAATGCTCCACTGACGAAAGTTTCTTCAGAATTAATTCTCTTTAATGATCAGGCTTTGCTGATATGGTATCATATTTTCAATTTGGGGGGGGGGGATTCGCAACAGAATTATCTTTTGAGCAAGCTTCAGGCCACACGGCATCGCACGTTAGCTCACAACCTCTGCGCCTGTACTGTTTTGTGACAGATGATATTCAATCAAAGTTCTTATCCTTAGCTTACCATCAAAACAAAACAAACTTTAATTCACGATGTTTCTTAGCCATTTGCAGTCTTTAAATTGGAGTTCATGAAGGCCAACCCCCTCCCCCAATTTGAACACTCCTCCGCCCAAATCGAGTACTAAATTTCATCGGAGGCAATGTCTTTAGTATTGCAGATGATACTATGAGTAATGGGGAGGTATTTGCAAGAGAATGCGTCCTGAATTCCTGAACAACCAGAATAGTTTCTGATCGAATCATATCGCACCAAAGTACTGCACAGGCCTTCTCTATTGCATTATTTTATATACGATTGTCCTAAAGATGGTGACGACGAACTTTCTACCAAGAAGCATTGCATTCTTTAGCCGAATCATGTTCGTAAAAACTTTCTCTCCACCATCTTTAGCGTAATCGTCTGTTGACTGTCTTATGTAAAACTGATTTCTAGGCCACATCAATGCTGCGTAATTTCATTTTAGTGTTTCTGATTTTAATTGGAAAAATCAGCTGTAAAAGAAGAATACGTTGGAGTCTAGTTTCGTATTAATTTAAACGCTAATTGCATTGCATTTTCATTTCATATTTTTACGTTTCCCTATTTTATCAAACAATTTTTTTAAAGTAGTGATGTCTTCTTAATTTTTGTTTTGAATGTAGAAATTGTGTTCGTGTAAATATGTAAATCTTATTTTTATGAATGCTAGGAATCGAGATTTCTTAATGAACGCCTTTCATGGAGGAAAATGTTTGATCTTTCACGCGAGTTCTTTCATAGAATATTTTACCGATGACTAGTAACAAACTGAAGTGCCGTTTGTTGGTTCTCCGGAACAGTTTGTAAGACTCACCATTATTAAAGATTCAAGAGATTTGAGCACTATGGTGCATTTAGACCAATTTTTAGTACGGAAAGAAGACTCATGTCAAAATGTGGAAAAATATACCTCCTTTGAATGCCATTGCCCCGGTACCATAAATGTTTCAAGTACCCCCCTCCCCCGTGCTTCTTTGGGCACCATGTCAGGATGAAGAAGGAATGAAACATAGCTATATTAATGATTCTTTTATTACTCAAAAATCAGAGTTCATTTCAATCAAGTCCAGCTTGTGTCGTCAAAATTTGTCATTTATTTTCCATAACCATAACGGCGTCTGTAAAAGCATCGGCGACGAGCGTTATATCGACGACGGGCGTTGTAACGGCGGCGGGAGATGTAACGGCGGCGGGCATTGTAACGGCGCCGGGCGTTGTAGCGTCGGCGAGCATAATAACATCGCCTTCTTCCTCCATATCTTTTTGGATCGGCCTCGTCAGCATTGGATTCTGAAAAGATGTATTATAATGAAATATTTCATAATGCATAAATCAGATTGTTTGCTGTTGGAAATTTGAAACAGAAATCGACCGTTTATCCCTACACCACGAAGAGTGTTCTGTTGGGTTGTAATTGATGTTTTGTCGAAAGACCCCTTCCGCTAAATCGCAGTCCTCTCTTAGAAGATATAGAATAGAAATATCAAAAATTGGAGAACAGTTAAGAACGGTTTTGACTAGGTTCACAGATAAGCCAGATAAATCAAGATAGGAAGCATCCCAAACTTGGGGGGGGGGCGCGACACTTTGAGGGGCATTTTCTAAAAATGAAAATAGCACTTCTTTGTTACGTGCCCCCAGTGCCCCCCCCGGTTCCTACGTCTCTGGAGCTTGTTTACCTTCGACATCGCTTGCTTCATCTTCACTGTCTTCCGCTTCATCATTCTCCACGGGATGATCTTCTGCAGGATGGTCCTTTGAGACGACCTCAACATTCGCTGCATCTTTCGTCTCGGCGCCTAAAACTGATAAAATGATGTAACTCACTTTTAGTGTACGAAGGAACTTTTTTTCGGATGATAAAGTCCCTTTCCTTTATAATCTTTCGTGGCTCCGAAAAGATATAACAATCATAAGCTAAGAATTTAATGTTTAATAGAAAGGTATTGATTCGTATTTTTGAACGAAAGTTACAACGTTTAGATGTTTGTTCCATTTCCCGTTAGCTGTGCTTAGTATCGCGAGCCGTACTTTGTATATCGGTTTTAATGTTTCTCCAGGTACAGTCGAATAACCTGCTTTATACAGAACATATCGCTGTTAGCACTCTCCCATAGCCCATTATCAAAACATTTTTTAAAAAGAGAGTTGACCATGATCTCGCAGACACTGCACCGGTACAGTACCTATACATCCGTAACAAATGTTTGTCTGATTATAGAATCAGTGATATTTGCCTTTCAATTAATGATATTTGCCGTTCATCTTATGAGTGGGCCCTACAAGGCGCTGCATTCTATAATCGCTCCGAAATGTCTAACGGACCAGCTTTCCGTTTCAACTGTTTCTGCAAATCTGTTAAGACTTGTTCTTTCTACCAATATTTTCTTTCCTCGTATCTTTGGAATAATTTTGATCTGAAGCAGTGTAATAACGCCTTTGAACTGTAACAATTTCTAACGGATCAACCTGTACTGGTGCAATGTAAGTGTAGTCTAAGAACGGCGGATTTTTTTAAAAGTAGGCTCCTGTTGTGAATGAAAGAATAAGAAACATGATGATATGTACCTGAAGCAAGGCAGAATGCCAGTCCAATCAATGCAAGGAGGAAAATGCCCTTCATATTTGCACTCTGTTAAAAGAAAAGTAATTCATCATAACATAATCGAATATTACCCACTGACATCAATCATGACTAAAGAACCTTTGGTACTAGAAACGATCACAATGTGTTCACTCCATACTGTCTTCTGAATGAATTCTTCTTTTGCATGCTCATTGGGTTTACGTAAATGAAGAAACAAGAAGTTTGAAAATGTTTCATATAAACTAACCATAATTAGAATCCCTCGATTTCAAGGTCAAACGATTTGATTTTAGCATTTTGAAATAAAGATTTAGTCAAAGTTCTGCTACCCTAGTTTTACGCAAAACATTTTCTGTGGTAAGAAGTATCAAGTGAAGAGACTATCAAATCCCATCTAAACTGGGAGCTGAATTGCCAAACTGTTGATGCACATCAGATTCCACGGCCCCGAAACTAATAAAGGCAAAGGTTCTTAGATTATATCAGTGATGTATGTTTTTGGTAAAGAATAAAGGATAAACCTTGAATAAAGAAGATGTAAACTTAGACACTCTGAAAATTGCGCTTACCGTTGATGATCCTGATAAACCAGTACCAGTCAAAGCTCAATGCAAATGTCTTGCTACTGGAGCACTCCATGCACCCTTCTTTTATATTCATCTGAACGATGACAACCCCCATCATGTCTTGAAAAACAAAATCATAAAATTGTAATTTAGAAATTGATGGTGACGGAATATTGTGTCAATTTATGTCAGCACGACGTTTGTCTGCGTTTTTCGAATGAAATCTGTCAGTTTTGAATAGCTAATGAAATTCATTTTACAGCTTCTAAATGTGTTGTCAGTTTCTCAAAATAAATTTTATATATTTTCACACGATGATCGAAACTCATTATAGGGTGAATTGCTTAGTTGTATCTAACAATTAAGCTGCATGTCAAATGATTAAAAATGAAATTACGTGTTGATTATATATATTTGACTAATTTTGAATCTTTTGGACCAATGTGAACCTTCCAGTGCCAATCATTTTAATATTTCCATCCAAGGTAAACACACCCACTCTGGCAATAGAAACTGACCACATGAAATGTCAGAGTGTTGCAGAAAAAGTTGTACCGCGTTGGTGTTGCAGCTGTGAAGGCGCTTTAACTTCAATATTCCTGTTTTTACACAATCAAATAGGATAGGAACTTACAATAGACGATTACGCTAAAGATGGCGGCGAGGAACTTTTTACCAAGATGCACTGCGTTCTTTAATCGAATTTCTACAGAATCGTTATGGATTCGTAATTCGAATGCAATGCATCTTGGTAAAAAGTTCCTCGCCGCCATCTTTAGCGTAATCTTCTATTTCAGGTCTTGCTTGAGTCAATCTGACAAGTGTTTAGTGTTTAGTGGTTGCTGATTTACCCAGGGGGGGCACTCTATAAAATTTAAGATAGGGATGCTCATTTGGACAGATTTTTAATCTACCCAAAAAAAATGACAGGCCCAAGATTTTCAAACCCAAAAAAATGTCGGAATTATTCGAGAGCCCCCATAACTATCCTTTTTGTAGAGCAAGTTAAATTGAGAAAATTGCACCGTGCAATTCTGCACAAGATAGTCAAACTGATACTGCATTTGGAGACCATCACAGCAACCCCGGGGGGGGGGGTACTTCACTATAAATTCATACGGGGGTGTGCGCCGCAAGGATTTCTGTTACGACCCAATCCCAGAAATTTGGTCCGATATTGATACCCAATCCCAGAAAATATGTCAGATATTGATACCCAATCGAAGAAGTAACAAAAGCAATTCGACGTCAAAAGGATAAGGGATAGAGGGCTGGGAACGGTTATTTTGGTTCCAAGTGGCCATTGGAACGAGGTTCTGATCTGAGGACGTTTTTCAACACAAAAATACTTGAAATCAGTTCACCTGAAACTGACCACGTGTTGCTCGAAAATTTATCCAGTTGTACTTTCATTCAACACCCATTACAGAATTTTGAGTAACCCCCAATCCCAGAAAATTCCGAGTGAAAGTATACCCCAATCACAGAAACTTTCCAGTTAAAGGATACCCCAATCCCAGAATTTTCAGGCCAAAAACTACCCAAAACTGGCGCACATCCCCGTCTTACCCAAAGTGAAGTACCCCCCCGGGACAGCAACTCTTATGATTTGTCGAAATCATCATGTTAACAACCAACTATTCTTTCTAAAAACCATATCAATGAATTGACACATAGAGTAGGCTGATTCAGTGTAATTGGGAAGAAAGAATTATTCAACAACCTATAGTACTTCCATTAATTGATTGAGATTATAATTTTCTAAATTCAAAGTTCAGTAACCCAAAAAAATGCCACAAATTTTCAATGAACCCAAAAAAAATGACGGCAATTTTGTCAACCCCAAAAAATGACGCCAAACTCAAAACCCAAAGCGAAACCCAAAAAAAATGACATTTTCGTAAATTTCAAACCCAAAAAAATGACACGAGCATCCCTATCAAAATTTTCACAAGTGCCCCCCCTGGGCTGATTTATATGAGAGAAATGTAGCATTTTGTATTGTGACACAGCTAACTTGAATTCATATTCAAGTTAGCCCCACCACAATACAAAATGCTGCATTTCTCATCAAGATTTGTACATTATTCATAATCTTACATTTCTACAAACTACGATACATATACAATAGAATCACATCTGTTTTTAGAAGTAGAATATCTTTTGAATTGTTTCTGAATGCACCACGTGGAATGCACAGACAGCTCCCCTGGGTACCAGACCCTCTTTAAGGATACTTGGTTAGATGGTTAGCCTAATTCCCCCGTCTATATCTTTTTGGGGCAACCGATATTTTGAAATTCAAAAGTAAAATTCAAACTGAGCTTGGGCAATTTTTGAAACACAGTTGATAATCCTCTAATTATCAGTGCAGTGGTGATCTGGTGGGGTCATCTTGTTTCTGGAGGAGTGATAAAAGACGTGAAGCTGTGCTTCTCGAATTCTCCTTTACCTCTTTGATATTTCCTTGAAGCCCCAGGGATTCAGTGGAGGGATTCTGCTGCAACCCTGAACAAAGGGATTAACCGAGTACAAAAGAATAAAAACATTCCAAAAACAATAAAGCGATAAAATCTTTTGTTGGATTTGCTACTGTGAACAATCGAAAAATTCTAGACCAATAAGATTTGAGATTAGTGCCCAGACTACTTTACAAATACAACAAACAATGTTGAATGTGTGGAATGAAATAATGGCGGCTTGAGGGGGTTGTATCTAGGGTCAAGTTACAAGGTAAAAGGAAATCAAAAAGGCAACAAAATATGGCTGGAATTACAACAGAAAGAGGAAGGTAGATGAAAAGAAACAAACGAACACGTTGCGTTAGGACTACAACATAGCTTGGTCCTGAATTGCACGAATACAAGAAAGATGAAGCCACGGTTTCCAAGAACGCAGTAGGCCATGCAAAGCTAATCGTTGGTTGACAAAGGATGGTTTATTGACGCTTGTGGTTTGTCTTTATCGATTGATCATTTTCTGCTCATGAAAGCCATTTGCTTTGATTACCCATTTACATGGATGAAACAGAAGTGAGAAGTTAATTGCCAAATTTATGAATGGCAAAAGTGATATTGGATTTACACACGAGAGAGGCGGGAAAATTCTAACGTGTTTTGGCATCCCGTTGAGCTTGAAAACAACGATTCCCTGTTTGGTTGTGAATTGCAGTTTCAAAAGCAAGCGAGGAAATAATTCTAATTTGTGCAGCAGCCAGAATTGATTAGAAATGGGTGATCGTGCCAAAGGAAATGAATCCAAAATGGACAAGCAAACGCCAGAAAAGACACCCCCTCATTCCAAAGGCCTTGCAAAGAACGTTGCAGCATCAGTTGAAAGACTCAGCCAGCCAAAGCAGGGAAGAATTAACCGTACGGCTGCAAAGAAGAGAAATGATGAAAAACTTCGGATGAGCAGGGAAAGACTTGAAATGACTTCACCAACATCTCCTGTTAGATCAACCCCAAGAACTTCCAATGAAGTTATTTTTAGGGTTGACGAAATAGAGCAAATTAATTTGAAGGAAGGAGAAAACTTTGGCAGAAGTTTGACAGATGTTGGAGACTGGCGTGAAAACTCTGATCATTTATCACCAACCCCTCCTAAGATGCGAGGCAGCCTCTCCAGGGACTTAGCTGCTTCTGTTGAAAGACTTAGCAAGCCAAAATCAGGGAGGAAAGCCATGCATCAAAATCGGCTGAGTTTGAATTTAGAAGAGCAATGGAAGTCATTAGAAGAAGCGTTTCAGTCTGGATTGCAACCACCAAATTCACCAAAAAGATATGAATCAGAACTGTCAACGCCATCATCTTCAAGGGAAAGTATTTGCAGTCAAAGCACAACTACAAGCTTTGGTTCTAGATCATCACTGCTTAACCCAAATAGGTCTCCTGGATATCGCAAACGTTTGGGGAGTGAAAGTGAAGAAAGAGGAAAACTAAAAGTAGATTCAGCATTTGAAAGAAGGAAAGCAAGGAGTGAGAGAATGCTAGCATCAATGGACAATCTGAATAGCACGATGCATGGCAAAAGTTTTCATGGGTCAAAGTCATTGTCCCCAAACAACCCCAGTCCACCAACACGAGTATCAAGCAAAAGAACAGTGTCCGCAGATCAAATCCCAAATGTTGTTTCACGCCTAACAGCACCAACTTTGAGTAGTGCAAGAAAACAGAGATATGGCTCAGAAACAAAACTTGAGAGAACACCAAGTAATAAGTCACTTGCATCAACTAAAGAGAAAACTCGTAAACTCAGTCAACAACCACAAAGGTACAGATCAAGCTTGAGTGTAAGATCAAAGGAAAGTGAAGATAACATTGGAACTAAAATAAAATCTTTAGCTGGTATGTTTAATTTCATGTTCAAAATGCTAGAAAGGGGAAATTGCTTTTCAAATCACATGTAAAAAGATAGTAAAATACAGTGTAGTATACAACATAATATTTTACGCTGAAGTATTTCATGTCAATACACTATTACACCAAAAGTTGGGGATAACATTGACAGTTTTGGTTTTCTTGCATTGTTCCATAAAAAGATTGCATTTCATATTTCTTTTTTCATCTCATGAATATATTTTATTTCACATCATTTTATGTGTGAATGATAAGCCTAATTTCCAGTACCTCTAAGAGGAAAACCTGATTTGAAATAAATGTACCTCTCACAGGAGCAAGTCACAATCAGTGTAAGATTTTTAGTGCTGTGGAGAAATCTGACATCTGGCAAAAAGTGATTTGACATGACAGAATTTTATAGGAGATTATCATAAAGCAAAAGATTTAGAAATGATTTATTTTCTTCTTCATTTACCCATGAAGAGTCTTGCTGTTTTAGATATCTTGATGTTAATTCCTGCATTTCAAATCACCAAATCTTTATATCGCAGTTACAGCCTCAACAATTTAATTGTGTGTCAACTCCCTTGTATATATTCCAGTATGGAATGAAAGGTGTGTGCGCCGAACATGTCCGGCGCACAGCATTAGTTGATGGTGCACGAATCGGCGCACAGAATGCGATTTTATGCTTGTGTAATACAACGTTAGGTATACATCTCCGGGTTCATGGCGCACACAACATTAGGTATAAATCTCCGTCTGGCACACGAAAATCGAACATTCCATACTGGTATATATTTGTAAGGTTCATTTATTGAGAAAAAAGGAGATATAATCTGTCATCCTTAAAAGAGATTTACCTTCTGTTATATATTTGCTATACTTCTTTGTTTGAAATGCAAAGAGTTTTCCATTTTGTGACACTGTTATACATATTGAATGGACTGAACTTTAAATATATACTTAGGTCTCTTTATGTTGACTTGGTGAGAAGAAAAACACAGAATATCAATATGTTTTTAATGAAATTTGGTATTTGATATTTTGACAAAAGCTGATAACTGTTCATAACAGTACTGTTATGTTTTTGGGTGATCTTGGACCAATCTAAGCTAGTGTTATTATTGATAAAGACAAAGCTATATTGACTTATGTTTATTATGAAGTCAAAGGATCTCAGTAAATAACCGGCTTTATTTGGATAAATTTGTAAGTTGCCTCACAAGAAGTGGTGTGACTGGGTGTATTTTTCTTCATATCAAATTAATTCTACCACACAATGAAATTTTTGAATTTCTTTTAGATTCTCAAAAGAAAACACAGAAAAGAGTTTTCACAAAGTGGATCAATGCTTACTTGGAACAGGTTTATTTAACAAATTGGTTTTTGCCATGCTTTGTTGTAGTATGCTCTGATGTTAACTTGTCTCTTTTCAACTATTAGTCAGTAGCTCTGTTTACAGTCCTTCTTTTGGAGTTATAGTTTTCATCAGGGTTTATAGAAAGGTCTATTGTTAATTCTTTAAGTCCTTATTGAAATGAAATGAATGAATCCTCAAGGAAGGCTGAAGAATACTCTTGGTGCAAACAGGAATTCTTGAGAGATATGACAAACTGCAAGACTCCTAGAACAAGAATCCTTAGTATAGCTTTGATTCAAAAACTTTCTAAGAATTCTTAGGCAAGAAAATAATGATACTTAATGCAATGCTGTACTGTACTTTATTTCATTCATGATTCATGGGATTACTTGCAGGTATCCTTTCTCACATATCTAGCTTTTAACATTTGATCTGCTTAAGGCTTTGGTAATCCTTGTGGAGAATCTATTTTTCTGTCCTGCCCTTTTCTTTGTCTCTGTCAGAAATTAAGTTTGATTTAGCCATGTAAGCCATTCAGGTGTCAAAGATGCTATGGCAACAGCATATTTTGGTTTTATTTTATTAGGAAATTGTGTTAGTTTCCAAGGTCACCAGTTAATGTAAAAGCAATTTTGTTTTGGGTCAAACCTTCCAGACTAAGAAAATCTCACAGTTCATGTTTTGGAGAGTTAGAGTCCTTTGTCTTTTGGGTCTTTCTGCACAACTCTAATGACTCAAAGACCTAATGTGAACAGGGCTTGTCTGCAGGAAGTCCCATTGTGACATACAGAGCCTTGATCTGCTTGAAAGAAACTTCGCAAAACAAAAAATCACGCATTATTAATGTCTTTGAAACACATTCTTCATGCAGGGGAAGTTGTTATAAGATATCCCAGGGGAGAAAATACTATCTCCAAACTATTTCATTCTCCCCTTATAATACTATGTGTACCTGCAACTTTTGCAAAGGTAGAATGCGGAAGGGGCTTGGCAAAAGATTTCACCAATTTGCAAGACTCCCCATTCAAAGTTTTATGAAGAAAATCTTTTTTAACAAATGCACCAAATGACCAATTTTGATGGGGAAGGTTTATAACCTATGCTAGATTCTTGGTTGCAGGGAAAAACTTAATTGTTCATGAAAATTGGGTGGATAAAAGCGATGTCACAGTCGCCAAATGCCCCATGTTCTTTCTTACTCACCTGGTACATTTTGTAGAAACCTGAGGAATTTTCAAATGTGCACAGAAGTGATATCAAAGCTGATTGGTAGCTATGCTTGTTTTTAGCTTGAACCTCCATTGAAAGTCAATGATTTGCATGAAGACTTGAAAGATGGTGCAAAAATCATTAAACTGCTAGAAATGCTTTCTGGTGAAAAACTGGTTAGTACCATAATTCTTGCTTACTTTGTTGGGTGTGTGGAGATTTTACAGCCTCAATTTTTTTTTTCTCTCGGATACATTTTTAGGATGAATCAATAACCATGAATAAATTCAGTAATGTTTGGCTATGACTACAAATTTTAATGCTGAAATTGTATCATTTATTTTTACATGTCTGGGAATGTCTTTTCACACCAAAGAAAACTTGTTAAGATATTATGGCACATTGTATATTTTTTTGATGTTTTTGTTATTTTCTAGCCACTTGAAAGAGGAAAAAGGAAAGTCCATCATTTGTGCAATATTGATACAGCCCTGAATTATTTGAAAGCCAAAAAGGTAAGGCTTTTTCTCAATGAGAGCATAATTTGTTATTAAGGCCATGAAAAAAGGATGATTTACAAATATTCAGTAGTTCATGAAGCAAGGTTTTTGTATTGTATGTATTGAGATGGTACAAATTTGCTTTGGACTTCTCAGCCAGAAAAAAAATGTGTCTTGAGTGTGTACCTCACATGAGTTGTATTAATCACTGTAACAAATTTTCTAATTTCCCAGAGTGTACCTAGTTATCTGCATGGGGGGGGGGTTCTTCCATGGTAAAGGTACCTGGGGATGTGCCGCCTGCAAGGGTATGCTTTTTCAAACCTTTTAGTCTAGCCAAGGGTATACTTTTTGCCAATTTTAGTCAATTTAGTCCAGCCAAGGGTATACTTTTTGCCAATTTTTGCCCATTTAGTCTGGGCAAGGGTATACTTTTTGGCAATTTTGGTCAAAGAAATGTCAAACTTCGGTAATTCCTGTAAAGAAACCTAAATTTTTTTCAAATTTTGGTCCTTAGAATGCAAAAATTTGGCACATTTTGCCTAGAAAACGCCAACTTGTGGCACTTTTGATGTAGAAATTAGTCTAGCCAAGGGTATCATTTTCAGAAAAATTGGTCTAGCGAACAGTGCCATTTTGAAACTGTGGGCGGCACACCCCTGCCCGTAATTTAGTCGAGAACCCCCCCCTGTGGTTATCTGAATATGACATAATGTTTGAGACTCTTGAGTGACAATGTCAAAGTTGCAGTTCTGTTCTTTGATTCAGATTTAATTTTTTTAGATCAAACTGACCAACATCCACAAAGAAGGGATCTATGAAGGAAATCCATCCATGATTCTTGGACTCATGTGGGCAGTCATTCTTCATTACCAGGTAACAAAAGGTCATTGATAAGAATATATATAGATTGAATGAGGAAAGGCCTGATGCCACCAGTATATACTTTGGACATGATATGGATAAAGAATTTTTCATTCTCTTCAATCCTTTGAGACAACTCCAACAAGTTGTTTTTAAAACCTCCAGTAATTTGAAAAATTTTCCCTCCTTTATATATATGTTTTTATTCTATGATAGTTGTGTTGCAAACTTAATGTAATGAAGCGTAATGGTCATATTGATATTGCATAGCTCGGTGCTCCCTCTTGTATCATTTTGTAATCTTTGTTAATTATTGTAAGTACAAAAGTCATTTTTGTGACAATATTTATGGTCATCCTATTTTTCTATCTCAAGGTAAAGATGTCTTGTACATTAGTGCCACGATCAGAAGGCTTGAAATCATCTGAAGCTTCAGTAAAGAAAGTTCTTCTGTCAAGTTGCCAAGAAACAATTAGTAATGTCACAGGGTATGTACAGTTTTGATATTTCCATAAAGCATGGAATAATTCCACCAAAGTGTTAAGCTCTTGTTTCAGACTTAAATTGTGTATTTGTAAGAGCCTTAATGTAACATAGTATAAAGTTTAGTACAACCATGGATTTTGAAATGCATTCCTTTTACTGATATAGACAGTTTGTGATGACCTTTAAATATGAACCAACAGTTTAAGCAAAAGAACTATTTCTGCTTCAAAATCTCTATTTTTGATCCATAACAACTAAACAACCATTTCTGATCCATTGATTCATTATCATTTATTTTTGACAAACGTTCAATTTCCAAAACAGAAGAAAGTAATCAAATTTTTTGGCAGATGTTTTCAAATAGGATGTTTTATTTTAGGGGAGAAAAGATCATGAAAGATTTTGGTGGCAGCTTGAAAGATGGACAAGCAATCAATCTCCTTATTCATTCATTCAGGTTTGTTTTATTTCACTTCTTTTTCTAAAATATATATATTACCCCAGCAAGAATTTCTTCTTGCAATAACTCGTAGATTAGTTCCAATCAGATTATTGAAAGTTTTTTGAGATTCTGCTTTCATTTGCTACAGGCTATTCTTCTTTCAAGGAAATGTATACTTTGCTAACAAAATTGCTTGATGATCTGATATTAAAGGGGCTCTGTCACCAAATTGTAAACAAATCTGTAAGCACCATTGTTTTCTGCATGTGTCAATTGTTTCTACAGTTAATTTGGTGTCTTCACCCAAACAACCGAAAACTAACCGTCAACAGTCCACTTACATCCAACCAATGGAAAGAGATATGACTGTGTGGTTTGTTCATTTGTGAAGCATGAAGATTTATCTTCAAAATGACACCTTCATTTTGAACAAAGTGTGAATAGGCTGTGTGATGTTGCCTTCCAAAACCAGAAAATCATTGTTTCAACTATTTTTTGGTGTCGGGGAGCCCCAAGCCCATTTAACAATATATATGTGTTCATTTTTTCTAGGCCCGATTTGGTTGACTTCACTCATGCAATGTCACACGACGATTCAAAGGGCCTAGCAAATGCTTTACACATTGCTGAAAAGGAACTTGGAGTTCCAAAAATAATTGAACCTAAAGGTACTGCATGTATCATGTTTCATGAACTGTTATCATGCTAAATAATTGATTTTGGTAATTTTGATCATACTAGTATGAGCTAAAGAAACGTTGCAATAAGCAGGAGTGAAATTTTCCCACCTAATTCCGCAAAAGTTGCTGGGAAATCCTGAACCTTTTGATGTAGGACTTTTCATCATCTTTCTAAATCGAATAATAATATTTATAGCAATGGTGATTTGTACGGCATCATTTTTGGCCCTCCAGGCTGATCATCGTATCACCAAATATTTATCTAAAGTATGTTAAAAAGGAACAGCTAAGTTACAATGCCTACAAATATGAAGAAATTGTAGGACATTGTTTTTCAATGTGCTGCTAAAAATATCATGTTCCTTGCTGGTATTCTGTTGTAGCTTAGTTGCATAGTAATTTCCTAATAGTAACTTTATATTATGACAATTTTTCGAAAAGCGATAAGTGCTTAACTTAGATTTCTGTTTAAGCGGTTTTAAAAGCATTTCATAACTGAAATTACCTTTTTAAGCAGATTTGATAGTTTCAAGAGCTATAAGAATAAGAAACGTAATCAAGTGTTTTTTATTTATTATTCAGATTTACAACAAGAATATCCAGATGAAAGGGCTATAATGGCGTATGTGGCATTATTGTGGCAAAGTTTGGTCACATCACAAACAGAACAGTCTAGTGGAATCATGAAATTTAGAAAAGTCGTTGAAAATGTGAAACGAAGAAGATTGTCTGTTCAAATTGAGCGGAGAAATGAGTATGTTTCCTTTTTATTTTCGTTTTCGTTGTGAAGGTGAAGTTGAAGGAGACGTTGCGTTTTTCAATGCCAAGTGCTGGGATCGCAGAACTAATCTAGTCAGTGGCCCTTTGTCATGACGCTGGGGCTGTACCTGGTATCGAACCCTGTTTTCTGGCTGCAAAATCAAGGGATTATAACACTGCATCACCACACCTTCTGTTTGGCTTCCTTTCATTATCTCGCAGTCCAGTTTCATCCTGCCTCAAAAATCACTCCTACAGCATCATAGACGAAGCTTATATTCGTATTTGTAAGGCTTTAAATTTGCAAGTTTGTAAGTTTGTTTAGCCTGCTCTGTTTTGATATTTGTTTAATTTCTTCAGATCACTTGGCTCAAGCAGTGACTCATCATTAGAAACAAATGAAACAGACTACTGGGATGCTTTGGTAGGTGCACTGTTTCGCAGTATTAATGATTTTTAACTCTTTTTCCAATCCACAACATTGTGATGAAAGAGAATCAAATTTCACAATTTTGATTTTCAGAGAAAAGAGCTTGGATCGAGTGACGTCTTTATCTTTTCATTGAAAAGGTTCGAATGAGAGGCTCTGTGTCAGCCTCTATCATTGCTGTGCACATTCAAAAGTTGTCAAATTTCTGCAAACTGTATGGAAATATTGTTCCGTCAAGAATCTTTTGTAGAGTAGCTGAAAGGTTGTTAACGCAAAGAGGCTTATTCTTAGGCAAAATTAGTTTCGAATTATAATTTTCTGCTAGCCAATAGTAAATACTTTTCTCACTACATTTAGGCATGTACTGAATTCTAACATTGATTTGATTGTGCGCTACCAGTAAAGATCTAAGCAAATACTTGCTGACAGGATTCTGCGTCACCTGAAATGCTTGGCCTTGCTTAGTAAATCAAAGAAGTCAGTTGACCTGATTACCAAGGCTGTCTTTCATCTAGCTTAAATGAGATATTAAATGTCTGTTTTCACTGACTTTATATTCTGTCATGACAGATTCAGAGGTTAGGAAAAGGCAGTGTTGTATGGAACTACGAAAGCATTAAATCATGGCAACAGAACACTTCAAAATATCTTCAAATCTGCAATGAAAAGATATCAGTATTGTCAGAGGAAAAAACAGCCAGTGCGCAAGAGGAAAATGTCGATGAATTAGAAACTATGGCCATGGTATGGACCGATACTGTCTTTATCTATCATTAATCAATATCTACTTACATTTGCTAAGCTATTCATTTGAAAAAAATTCTATTCATATACTTTGGACGAAAATTTGCTTTAATGCTATATAACTTGAGTAACATTTTAAAGGCTTGGTATTTTAAGGTGTGAGGGATGTGAGTCTTATAAATTACACACGGTTTAGTTGTCGTTACAAGATCATGCTAGAATTGCAGTTGTATTGAATGCCTGATTGCTGTAGGCTAGGAGATTGAATTGAATGCTTGTTGTGAGTGTGGTCTCGTCAAGAGATAAAGTTAATTCCTTTTCTGTAGTGTCCAAATTTTTGGATTTTTAAAGCCGTGTTTGCAGTTTCCTTGTTCAATCCTTGAAAGATCTAAATATGTCCAATTCTGTTTAATTTAGAATATTCAAGTTTTACAAGAAACATCCAATAGACAGGCAACACAAGTTTCATGGATGAAAAGCCACATGCAAGATTTGGAGCAAGATGAAAATAACGTCATTGCAGTCGTTAGAAAATGGGACTTCTTGAAACGGAAACTTAGTGTTGTCGCGAAGAAGCTGAGAAAGCAAATAGGCCAAAGAGAGATATCACGTAAAATTGTCAACCTGAAATTGTGGTTGGATGAAGCGGAGTATTTTTTGAAATATCACAGCAGAGAAGAAAGAAGTAGTCAGGAAATACAGAAAATTAATGTAAGACTTTATTTCATGATCTCTTAACTTTTCATCCATGTTTGAAAAATTGCTTTAAGCGCGTCTGATAACTCATTCCTCTTTTTGTTTTTAACCTTGTTTCTAACATTTGTTTTTATTTTGAGCATTCCTGTACGGATCACAAATTTAGTTTGCACTCTTTTTGCAATTTTCCTTGCTGAAAGGAGCGCTTAAAGGTTCTGTTTCATCCAACATTCCTTGCACCTGTGGTCTCTCGGCTGGCCTTTGTTTGTCGCCATTTTCATGGCCCATGGAAATAGTGACAACAAAGGCAAACCAAGAGACGACACGTGCAAGGCATGCTGGACGAAAGACAGTTACAATGAAAATTGAAAAGTGCTCATTACGATAAGCCGAGTATTTGCTTTTCAAGAAATGATCTAGTTTTCTACCAAAGAGGACTGTTCATTATTTCTTTGCTTAATTATAAAATCTCATGCAAATAATAAGAGACTATCCAACTGTAGATATAAGTAGGGTAATTAATGCCAACATCTCAGTTCAAATTACTCCTTTCTGTCCTTCCAAATCTCTCTTTCCGCATTACATTATCATATGAGCTTTCAGATCCTCTGACAACAGACTGAAATATCGAACAAGAATATTCATGCTTATTTTATGAAGTTTTGTTGTTTTCAGGCTTACTTTCAAGATGCTGCATCGAAAGAAATAACAGTGGAAGAAATAAAGCAGCGATCTGAAAAGCAAGATATTTCACTTTGTGAAGGAGAACTTGAAAAGATTGAAAACAAGCTGAATCAAATACAATGCGAAATGAAAAGAAGTGTTTCCAAATTGAAATATGATGTTTATAAGAAAAGAGTGAATCATTTATTGACAACTGGTGAAAAGAAAATTCAGAATGCAAGAGAAATGTTAGCAAACGGAGAAGAAGGGAGACCTGTTGTTAGTAAATTGAAGGTAAATTTTTCAGATATCTTTAAATTTTGCACTTATATATAACTGTGGTATGCACGATCGTATTAGAATGATGAATGATTTAAGTAAATTTAAGTACTCTAATTTTAGTGTCATCTAACGTCACTTGGAAGTCTTTTGACAATGAAGCATCTGTGTGATGGATCAGTAAATGATGACACAGATGATTGATAGATCGATGAATTGTTTGGTTGACTGATTGATTGAGTTCTTCGATAGCATACTGATAGATATTTTAGCTATTCTATAAAAGAGCCTGGATCGGAACGACAATGTTATGCATCGTTTTGAGACAGATTCGATCCAGTGGTAGTGGAGCTTCTATCACTATTTTGAACATTCGAAAATTCTTCAAAATATGTTGAATATCGTTGAATTTAGATTCTTTGTTAAAGTAGCTAACAGGTCTTTTTTGAGGATTTAGGGAATTTGATGATTTTGTTCAGAATACTGCAGATAGTTTGACCAACATATTTGTTCACCAGGTATATGGATGATTTTACCTCTTGTTGATGTTAACTGTTACTGACCAGCTTGGCTTTTTTTGTATTTGGCTACTAATAAGCTGTGCTTGCAAATCACCTGATGTTCGTCATTAAGAATTGCGAAAATATAGAATAATCAAGTGACCTTTCGTTTTCGCTTCACAAGAAAACTGTTACGTTTGGCTTTTGCTTAATCATATGAAGCGTAGTTTATAGAAATAAGCCAATAATTGATATTTTATAGAAATAAATGGTAAATAATTTACCATTTCTTGGTGATCATCGTATTTGTCTAGACTTATGACATAATCCAAGTTATCGCAGCAACATCAACAGCAACAACAATGACAGCAACAACAACATTTTTATTTTTGCTCAAACTGGGACTTAAGGGCTTTCATGTAAAAGTTTGAGACAGAAATGAATAGGTTTATGTGTGCCGTCTGGAACGAGGCTGGGCCGTAGTTCCAGAAGTGAGGTCAATAACCCTAGACAGTTGGATTTCCTCATTGCTGTGGTGAAGTCCGTGGAAGCTAATTGGCCTTAAAAAATAAGGAACTCCTGGCTCACAGTTAAAGGTTTGTTGATTCTTAGATTTAGGAAACATCCATTTGGATACTTGCGGCTTTTGTTCATGGCTAGTATCACTAAAAACTTGAATTCTGAGGTCTTTTATCATCGCAGGTTCAAGCCGGTAACTTTAGGCCCATCCGCCATTGCCTAGAGCACTGAACTGTTGCTATTGTTTCCATAATAGTCATTATTTCGATTGGGGAAAACTTCGTCCAAATTTTCATTATGAAAGTCCATAAGTCGTAGTTTGAGCGTCCATCAATTCTATCAATAGCTATAAATACGAATATGCAATTAGTCTTATGTTTATCTTATTTATGAATAACAAACATTTATATCACGATCATATGATAAACATGTTACTTTTATTGAATGAGTATAATTATTTATTGATTAACAGAAATGGTTTAACCAGAAAAAATTCAATGAACGATTCTCCACAAAGCACAAACGATTAATTGAGTATGCAGAAAAGTATGGAGCAGTCACTGATGAAAATACAAGAAGTGAAATTGAGAAATTTGTTGATACATCGAAATTGAGGTTGACATCATGTATGGCTTCGTTTGAAGAATTTGAATGTTTTGTGGAGAATTTGTTGGAAAAACGTCAAAATCATTCGTCTGGTGTGAGAGATTTAGAGAGATGGTTGAGGAGAGCCGAAGAGATTGTAACAACACAACCAAAATGGAAAATTCAGGTATTGAATATATTTTTTGCTCTTTTAATGATTACATGGTGTATGTATTTGGAGCTATGAGGTACGTGCTCCAATCATCTAAATTAAATGAAATTCATTTCTCAGTCTTAGATAGTATGATTTAGCATGTCTCGAACCTCAAGCGCCATTCCTTTGCCAACAAATTAGCTTGCTTAGTGGGAAACTTGCAAATTATCGTTTGATTGATCCACATTGTTTGGAAACACAAAAATTTTCAAAGGTAACCTAACAGCTATTTATTCCCACTTTGCCAATGTTAGGAACAAGGTTTGTGGAGGTTATATCCCATTCACACATTGGCAAGTCATATCAGTTTAAACAAACCAGGTTGTCAAAAGATGCATTCTAATTGGTCAATCTATCTAATCGAATTCATTTGATTGGTTGAAATTCAACCTGGTTAAGATAAAACTGGTTCAGCGTTGTCAGTTTGAATTGTGTATTAGCGAATCTCATTTTCCACAAAGAATTTGTCGTTTTGGATTTTTAAGAAAACATAGCCTGTTTCAACATTCAATTCCATCATTCTAAATGGTGAATTATGGTGAATTAGTTTTAAAATTCTTTATTTTAGGATCTGTTGAGAGACATTGAGGTACAGAAATCATCATTGCTAGCATTGCAAAACAGCCTCGCATCAGCATCAGAATTTGTAAACGAGACTGTTGCCGATAAAATGAAGGAGAATTTATCTCGTATTGAAGAACGATTTCAACTGATCGATTTATATTTCAAACCTTGTGATGGAGATGAACAATATAATTTATTGCTCTGCCTTTTCGTTGGAGATGTACTCAGCAGAGTTGAAGAAATATCTCAGAGGTACCAAAGCTTTGTAAGCAAGGAGAAGAAATTGTTACCATCTGAGGAGAATCTTTCAACTGAAGTCAAAACTTCTGAGGTACTGTATGCAGTCCTTTCTAATTTTCGTGTATCATTTACTTTGATTTGCAGAAATTAAAAGATTTTGTGCATCATATCTTAGTTTGCTTTCCATCTTTCACGTTTTCGCTCATTGTCTGGAGAGAGTGAATTAAAGACATTGCCATGAATTTATCCCACTTTTTAGAATTGTTTCTCGATCTCGCAGAAGCTTTTTGTATTACCACGGTTAATTTAGATCATTGTAAAGGGAATCGATGTAACTATATAGCTGTTATAGATAGGCTGAAGAAATGCCCACGCACCCATTGTTTCTTTAACTACGCAATAGAGCGGCACGTCTCAAAGTTGTCAAATACAATGGACTATATTTCTAAATACATGTGAAATTTATTTGCGAGTGAAATATGGAACAATCTTTCTTGCAGGGTTTGATCACAGAACTTTTGGAGATACATCATTGCCTTCGATTGACAACGAAAATTGTAACAGATCGAATTGAGAATGGATTCGCAACAGCAGAAATTCCCTTACCACAGCTAAAAAGCAAACTGGCTGAATCGTCACGTCAAATTGAAGACACCGTATCATCGTTACAAGCAAATATTCCATATTTTAATGAAGCAAAGAAAGCTTTATGCTCTAATTGTCTCGTGTTGTCCAGTGAATTGGAATGGATGGAAAATGTTGAAAATTGTTTGCAAGATATTGCGAAGGAAATCACGAATTTTGATGGTTATTCAGCTAGATTGGAGAAATTAAATGTAAGTAAGAAAATACGTACGTGTTTGTGTTTGTGTTTTAAGAAAATACGTACTGCAGAAAAACAGCAAAGAAACACGTACATACCTACTCTTTTGTAAGAAATGATTCGAGATAAGAGAAAATGGGAGTTGTGTTTGTTTTCTCTTAAATAATGTTCAGGTCTGAGTCAAATAGGGTATGACCGACGATCATTCATATTAAATTTGTTGAATTTTTTCACTTGAATTACGATTGATTCTGATAATTTTCAAAGCGTTGACTGAAGAAGAGCCAAGCTTTCTGTTGACGAATGAAGGGCAATAGCAAGGGAGGAAGAATTAGTTTATTTTTAGTTCTATGTTTCTAATTCTAGGAGCTGTTGAAAGATCCCCATATTCATTTTGAGAAGGTCAACCAGATTTCAAATTCTCTAACTACACTGGAAGCCATACCATTGTCGCTTGACCTGTCAGATGTGAAATTGAAGGTTGAAGAACTTAGGAAATGTGCAGACAACATCAAACGATTTTTGGACGAGGAAATGAAATATTTCACGAAATTGTATCAGTTATGGGGAAAGTTTGAAACATATTCTAGACATGCTGAGGAAATCTTTATGGAACCAACTGAGGTAAATGATTATTGATTCTTATTTGTTGATCGTTTCTGGTCAGGTAAAGAGGGCAGGGGAGAAAGAGTTCAGGTCATTGCTGTAAGGTAGAAATGCAATTTGATCGTGATTTCGAAGGTTTTTGAAGGGATTTCTGGAGAAAATCAATCCTAATTTCAGAGTGGAGTAAGGGATGTCAGTCAGGTAAATTTTTGAATTTATTAGAATTGAACATATCTATCATTAAATGATATAATTCCCAAATCATTGTTTTGATGGCCAATGACCCTTTTGAAGAAGGATTATTTGTTGTTTTAACCGTTTATTGCAAAGAAAAGGTTACTCTTTGGTGGGATTTATTTAGTTATTTGTTTTTAGTAAGGTGTCAGGATTTCTAGCCACTTAAAGCTAATTTAGGCCCACTATTTATGTACTTATAGTTGGTCGTTTCTTTCAATGATAAAAGAATGGTGTTTGTTTTTTCAGGACTTGGTCGAATATTTTGAAGAAATTGATTTGACATTCAAGGATTTCCTTCAAGTGAAAGCATCTCTGTTCGAAATTATAAAATCATCGTCATTGCACAGTGTACTTTCAGCAAGATTTGACAGATTATATGGCTCTTTCGATAACGCAAGAGGTTCTTGTACGCAGGCGCTTTATGTACGTTGTTTAGGATTGATTGATCAATTAGATCAAAATCTTGGATATATTCAAACTGAGCTCAGAAGTATTGGAGAAGCTTTATACAGCAAGACTAGTAGTCCACATAATTTGATGGAAAAGTTGAAGGTTTGTTTGACATTGTATTTTGTAGATCTCTTTTTAAAAATCACCAAAAACCCATTATTTATCAAATTAATTTTCTTTTGAAATACGTGATTCCTATTACAATTCGTTTGAAGATGCGTTCATTCATGAGTTTCATAAACTGCTTGGTTGTAAATGAAGAAAATACTATGAAGTACTGGCTTTTAGTCTACCCCAAAGAGATTCGTTGCAACATGTTATTCTCTAATTTTGCGATACTTTTTAATGGTCTTTTTCTGAGGCTTGCTCATCATATTTTATAATAGTAGAATAACTTGCATTCCTACCATATTTATGGAGTGTCTTTGTTCGATCATTTTATCTTTGAAGAATGAAAACGTTATGGCAGGGCTTTTGCTCCAACCGGAGGGAATACACCGATATATGTAACTACCTACTTATATATGTACCTACCTACCTAGCTACCTATAGAGGAAGAAATCAGGAATGTTGTAACAATAGGCATTATGCCTGCACACAATACAAACAACCAATGAAGCATTTGGGGTATTTATGGGCATTGTTGATTTATACAATCAAAACAATTCAGGCATATTTGGGCTAACAATCAAGTTTAGGTGAGCTGTCAAACTCTGGCTCTTAAGGAATTCATCAGTTGAGCTGCCAACTCGTTAAAATATAATTTTCCGAAGTCTGACCTGGGTGACCTGGTAAAGCTCTCTTATTGTTGAAAATATGTAACAAGGACGACTTTTGTCAACGAAGCAAGCTACTCATACCATGCTTTCAAGAAACAACTGTTGCACCGTTTAGGTAGCAGCTGGTGTCTTTCTAATGTAAAAATGCGTCAGTAGTGTCCGTGATCATTTTTTTTCGCTACACAGACACGTATTGTTTACAAGAAACCAAGGACTGGATAGAATTTTATTCATCTATCATGAATAGATTTTTATTCATCTATCATGGATAGATTTTTATTCATCTATCATGGATAGATTTTTATTCATCTATCATGGATAGATTTTTACTAATCTATCATGGATAGATTTTTATTCATCTATCATGGATAGATTTTTATTCATCTGTTATGAACAGATTTTTAGTCATCTATCATGGATAGATTTTTATTCATCTATCATGGATAGATTTTTATACATCTATCATGGATATATTTTTATTCATCTATCATGGATAGCTTTTACTCATCTATCATGGATAGATTTTTATACATCTATCATGGATAGATTTTTACTCATCTATCATGGATAGATTTTTACACATCTATCATGGATAGATTTTTACTCATCTATCATGGATAGATTTTTATTCATCTATCATGGATAGATTTTTACTCATCTATCATGGATAGATTTTTATTCATCTATCATGGATAGATTTTTACTCATCTATCATGGATAGATTTTTATTCATCTGTCATGGATAGATTTTTACACATCTATCATGGATAGATTTTTACTCATCTATCATGGATAGATTTTTACTCATCTATCATGGATAGATTTTTACTCATCTATCATGGATAGATTTTTATTCATCTATCATGGATAGATTTTTATTCATCTATCATGGATAGATTTTTATTCGTCTATCATGGATAGATTTTTATTCATCTATCATGGATAGATTTTTATTCATCTATCATGGATAGATTTTTATTCGTCTATCATGGATAGATTTTTATTCATCTATCATGGATAGATTTTTATTCAGCTATCATGGATAGATTTTTATTCGTCTATCATGGATAGATTTTTACTCATCTATCATGGATAGATTTTTACTCATCTATCATTGATCGATTTTTACTCATCTATCATGGATAGATGTTTATTCATCAATCATGGATCGACTTTTATTCATCTATCATGGATAGGTTTTTATAAATCTATCATGGATAGAGTTTTATTCATCTATCATGGATAGATTTTCGTTCATCTATCATGGATGGATTTTTATTCATCTATCATGGATAGATTTTTATTCATCTATCATGGATAGATTTTTATTCATCTATCATGGATAGATTTTTATTCATCTATCATGGATAGATTTTTATTCATCTATCATGGATAGATTTTTATTCATCTATCATGGATCGACTTTTATTCATCTATCATGGATAGATTTTTATTCATCTATCATGGATAGATTTTTATTCATCTATCATGGATAGACTTTTATTCGTCTATCATGGATAGATTTTTATTCATCTATCATGGATCGACTTTTATTCATCTATCATGGATAGGTTTTTATTCATCTATCATGGATAGGTTTTTATAAATCTATCATGGATAGAGTTTTATTCATCTATCATGGATAGATTTTTATTCATCTATCATGGATAGATTTTTATTCATCTATCATGGATAGACTTTTATTCGTCTATCATGGATAGATTTTTATTCATCTATCATGGATCGACTTTTATTCATCTATCATGGATAGGTTTTTATAAATCTATCATGGATAGAGTTTTATTCGTCTATCGTGGATAGATTTTTATTCATCTATCATGGATAGCTTTTTATAAATCTATCATGGATAGAGTTTTATTCGTCTATCATGGAGGGATACTTTTGACGGTTTTTTTGACGTGATTTGACCGTTAGGGGCCCCTTCCAGGCCTCGACTCAATGGGTGCCTTTAGTGGTGCGCTCTGAAGGTAACCACCGTCGGCTATGCCACTGTTGACTCACTGATGACTGGTTACTGGGTTTTGGCAAGCCGAAAAGAATATACGAAGGTGAATTGGAATCAGGAATGTTATGACAATAGACATTTTTGATGCACAAAATTGAAAGAATCAACAAAAGATTTTGAGATGTTGATAAGCATTGTTAATGAATAAAATCAAAGTAATTGAGCGAAGTACAAAGTCTCTATTAAATTTTGATGAGTTTCCAATCGATTTCTCCTCGTCAAGGCCAATTACTAGGTGTTCCTTTTTCTGTCGAAGTCAAAACAATTTAAACACAAGAAGTTACTTTCTACTGTGCCATCCAAAGCAGGAAAAGACACAGCGTCATCTGGTTCCTACTTTGGGTAGCAATCACAATTCTGATTCTTTACAAAAACCCTAAAATTATTTTGTGAATCTAATCAGGTTTGTACACCTCAAGGTTTAATTGATTGTTTGGTACCAAGCTACCCTGAGAAAACTAACTATGATAGGGGGAGGGGTCGCTGCTGTTTACTCTCTAATTATTCAATTCAATGAAAACGCTTGGTTGCATTGATGAATGGAATTGTTACTTCTATGATGTTTCAGTTTTCAACTAAGTTCAGATCTTTGCTCCCAAACAGAAGCAATCTGCACAGTGTATCCGAATCCATTTTCATTTATGTCTATACCAGGGATGGTAAGTTGTCTAGAGAGATCTCTTTGCTTCATGTCAAACTGGTGGCAGTGGAGGAGAAAGTGTTTATTTTCCTCAATGCCTCTTTCACACGTACAAGTTGGTCAATTGCAATCAAACTTATGTTGAAATCTTTGCTCATTCAGTGCGCTGAAGTTCACCCTAAGCTTTGTCAGCTTTTTGATACCTTCTATATCAAAGACATCATAAACAGTGTTATTAGGTGGCCTTATAATTGCAAGTAGTTTCCGTTCAAACTCGGATATGGATTGTGAATTTTTGATGCCATGATCTAGCAGGTTCCATTCATAAAGAACGTTTTTGGAGTAGGTATTTTGGAGTAGGTATGCGAGAAAAGAATAGTTCTGCGGACATTCTGATCTTATACGCGGAGGTGTCTTAAGTTGTAAGATTGTTCGCGTACTGGCGGTATTTCAGCAAAAAGGTACCCAGGTGAACCTGTTTTCAGTTGATTGTAAAAATGACACAAACATCTGTACCACCTTCTGTGATATAGATGTTCCTTTCCTAGCTCATTATACAGTTTTTGCCTATTCGTGCCTCTCCATGCTCCAGTTACGGCTAATGCAGCATGATAATGGGTTTGTTCGAGTCTCTTTGTGACATTCAATCTCATGTTAGGTGTTCCTAACAAACTCTTGCTGTTAATGAAATCATCAACAGCATTGCCAAGTCATTATGATGCAATTTTCAATGTTTGACCTGGCAAAATACCCTTACTACTCGAAGTCTTCATGTGGACGAATGTTGTCAAGAGAAGCAACCAACCCATATAGTGTCTTCAAGAAACAGGTTTGGCACTATTATAGTTGCACATCTTGGCTGGATAAAGTAAATAATTTGTCAATAACGTGTGCCATTCTTATTATCGATACATCCAATATAATAATTCTGATGCTTACCCAGAAATCTTGTCTTCTTCAAGTAGGCGGATTATTAGGCTATTGCCATCTCAATATAAAGTAATTCCTGCATTAAAACAGTTGCAATTGAAATGAATATTATTACTTTTCTGAAGCAAGCTACGTGGATAATCTCATTCTTCAAACATGGCTAATGTGGGCCTTCATTTGATACTTTTAGAATCTATCTCCATGTCCCCTATTGTTGTATCTGAAGTGACACGGTGTTATATCTTCCCTAGAACTTGTCAAATTCTAAAGAATTCAATAGTTGCAATGAAGATTTAGACTCGCTAGAAAGCCTTTCCAACACTTTGGAGTCTTTAAAATATCCTGACGGAAGTTTCAAAGAAAAGCTGGAACAATTGAAAGCATTATGGCTATCAAGGCAGAGCGAATTTACGGAACTGGAAGAACAGATTGAACCAGAACTCAATATACAAAATGATTACTACGAAGGGCTTGAATCTTTAGCAGAATGGATTGATACAATGGAAGATTTGATTGAATCTGCTAAAAATGCTGACAGTTATGAGTTGTTTAAAGAAGCTGAGGAATGTTTTCAGGTACATTTTGCAAACACTTTCATTACTTTGTATCTATATGTAACGTTAACTCTGAACGTGGTGACAAGCTTGGGTTACGAGGAAAGCCCGTTACTTGTCACTACTCAATTTTTCACGATCTGAAGATGTTCCTGTGATCTTTCAGCTCTCCAAAATGACAAAGCTATTTCTGAAAAGTAGATTTCCAATCTTCAGGGCAGCCGACAATGATGTTTTTTCTCTATGTTTATTTCGAATTGATGGACTACCAATAAATCACTCAGAGACTGTGTGAAATATATTTTTCAACGATGCCTTGTGATTTGGAGAGCTGAATCATTAATTTTACCATATCCATCCTTGGTCTTGTCACAGCGAAATGTTTCTGCAGCGATACTAATTGGTCAAACATTTGACAACAAAACACATTTACAAATTGTTTGTGCTCATGTTTTCCTAGCTGCAACACATTTTAACTGATAATTTTATCCAGTTGAGTGAAACTCAGTTTGTACAGTTGTTATATTTAGTGTTATTGTAATTATTTCGGCCATGTAGCAACTGAACAGACAAAGCTTTTCCTTTGTCTTTCTCTAATTTCGTGTTTCGTTTTGTCGCCCTCTTTCAGGAACTGTCTGGTGAGCTTGAAATGTGCGTCGAAAGTTGCAACAAATTATCAGTAACAGTTGATGCTTTGTCTGCAAATTGGACAATTCCTGATTTGAAGGAAGATTTTGAAAGTTTGAAGAGTCGTTTTGATATGATTGGAGAAACAATATCAGAAGTGAAATCGGCATTACCTATTATGCATGATTGTTATGATTATCAATCAGGTTTACTTGAAGTGCTCACATGGGTACAAGAGTTATTGAGCATTTTAGAAGCCGAATATATTGTTGATGGTGTCGAGCAAATGAATGAGGAGCTTGAAAAACACGAGGTAATTCATTAAATAATCGAAATTGTATGATGTGAATATAATCTTTTTTGAAGAGCACTGTGACCCAGGATCCTTTGCGGCCATGCTATAATTTCAGACTGTATGAAAATCAAATTTAGCCTGAACGGAAAGTATAGATCCATAGCATAGTGCTTATATATATAATAATAATAATAAGACGGATATTTATACAAGATTTACACTTCAACAAGTTAAACTGTTGTTATTAATGTGTGCTTAGTGCATAGTGCATAGTACTTAGTGCATAGTGCATCGTGCATAGTGCATAGTGCAGTAGCTGATCTGATCGCACAGTTCAAATATAGGAAAACCTTTTTTCCACTTAGCCCAACTTTGCTTTCAGATAGTGTGAAAGTTTACTGTGTCCGTAAAGGTCCCTTGGTGATTAACTGCTGTTTTAGGCATAAATAATGATATACCTTTTATCTTGCGGCAATGTAGTATGAAACATAAACGAATATTCATGTCAAATATTTTGTGTTCAAAACTAATTGGATTTTCTGTGATCGCTAAGGCAATGGATTTCCTCTTTTGTGCCGACCTCATGGATAGATTACATTTTAGATTCAGTTTTTAATTTCAAGCAATTGCTTTTTCCTGGAAATTTAATGCACTTTGAAAACGACTTTTTAATGGAAACCAGTCAGCTGTATGACATAATCATTTAAGCATTTTCTTTTGACTTAAGGAGCAGGGAATATATAATTTTGATAATGAAATTGATTCTTATTTGAGGTTATTGCTTATAAAGTGCTAGCATTTTGGCATGAGAGCTTCGTCGTTCATCATGCAATTACTTCCGAACCGAATCAAATGCTTCATCGTGCCCTTGCACGACAAATTTTTTCGATAAAAAATCTTTAACTGCTTTCAAACAAAAATACTTATGAAATATCAAACATTCAAACTTAATTGGATCTTTAATATTCGTCTCCACCCATGCACAGATTTTCATGTTTTTGCCTAATAATCTGTGGTTTCAAACCACTTATTTGTTCTTTGGTTTCATTTTTCCCAAACTGACTTTGAGAGAGGCTTTAATGGAAGCCAGTTGACTGCGTGGACTGCACGTTACACTGTGGACCGGAGAGTCTTTTTGGATTTTTCGGCATTTCTGTTGATGTTGCTTTAGAAATGGAGAATTTATCATGCAGTGTTTTCTAATATAGCTGATTTTGATTCAGGGAATGGAAAGAAAGATATACGAGCACAGAGAAAAAGTAGAAACAACATTGATGAAAGGAAAAGAATTGACGAAAGAAAATCAACTAGCTCCAGATATTGTAACAGATCAAGTTGAAACCCTGCAAAGACTTTGGATTCGCGTTTCAGAATTAGCAATTAATCGAAAGAAAGATCTAGAAGATTATTTGGAACAATACAAGAGTTATGTGGAGGAGCTTGAAAAGATAATGGGGACTCTTAGTCATAAAGAATCAGTTTTAAATGGAAAAGAAAGCATTGTTAATGTTTGGAGTGAAGAAAATGCAGAAGAAAAAATCGCAGAGTATAAGGTATGCATATTTTATGGTTATTTTATGCCTAGTTGAGGGTTTTTGTTGCCTTTCTCTCAACACGCACTGTTTAAATTTCAGTCAAGAAATGTTGAAGGATTTTCAGTCCATGAAGTCTTCAATGCATTGAAGGTCAATCGCAAATAAGATGTTACATGCAATTATCTGCGAATAAAACAACTGCATTATTTTCTTTGATTAATATTGCGTTTTCTCAATCTGACGTAACATCTTATTTGAGACAGGCTTAAGACGTTTTTGAGGAGTCACTGTATATACATATAGCTTTTGGAAGAAGTTTCAATACAAAGGCATCTAATGAAATTTTGAAATGTCAGTCTTAGCTGAAACGATTTATTTGTGTATTATTTGCTTTACCGTCGTTTCTAAACCAAATGATGGTTGCAGTTCGCCATAATGCGATATTTTCAGCCTAACCTGTAAATAGTGGTTGATTGCTGATTTTTTTTCTTTCAAGCTTTCATCCACTTTCAAGAATATGCAATAAATATTTGATGCAAAGCTCCCCAACAGAGCTGATAATATTATCTTATCTCAAAAATACGCGAAACGGAAACCAAAGTTTGTAGAAAACGAAAAGCAGTTTGATGGCGTGGTTTAAATTAGTGAAAATGGACGTGATTTCTGATTAGCAAAACAATGCATTAAATGTTCGTGTAGCAGTTTGCGAGAGAATGTTACAATGGTACATTTAGTGGCTTGGTATCTTATGGGATCGATGCCAAATGATATTGAATAACTTTAAGAATTATTACTGTGAGTTTTCGGTAGAAATTAGTTCAACTGCAGAAGGGTAAGGTGAAAAATGGCTGAGTAACATAACGAGATTTTTACCAAAGACTTCACCTTTTACAAGAAAATCAAATTTGTTGCTTATCTTCACCATTCGCCAAGCAGGTGTGTTTCAAAGCTGCAGAGCCTCTTAGCCCTATTTGAAATGTCCGAAACTTCAGTGAAAGGACAGACAAGAGTTGAAATTGTCTGATGCTCTTGCATGCAGGACAGTAAGGTCACGAGGAAATTAGGTTTTGCCAAGAACAATACTGAATTTAATTATTGAAGCTGATTTTTGTATAATTTTCTACGGTGACCCATTTTTCTTGTTATATAGCTGATTGAAGAACAATTGGACGCTGAGTTAGAGAACGAAGGGGATATATTCGAGAAGGCAGACAAGATTAAAGATCATCTGAGCTCATCTGGCAGTGAGAAATTAATGATGGAAAGGATGAACTTTGAAACTTTAAAACAGGGAATCAAAATTGAAATTGAACAAAGAATTGAGTCATTAACGAATGAGTATCAGAAATGGAAACAGTATAACGAAAATAAGAAGAATTTTGATGAATGGCTCAAACTCACTGAAAAGCAATTAAAAACTATTTCAAGTGCTGCGATCAATTTGGAAACACCTGCAAAATTCCAAGTAAGTATTCGTAACAAATTCAATTTTTTGTAACAACTAGTTAGGTTCTTGCAGAAATTGTCGCTCTCATTTTCCATCTCTGTAGCGTTTTGTTACTTACAATGTAATTCTGTAATTATGAACGTATTGATTCGTTTTTATTTCATGGAATATTGTGGTGTCTCTGTGTAAATATTTCTTAGTTTTCTCTTCGATAAGCTCAGTAAAAATTTCAGAACACTGTCTAAATAGGTTTGAAACACTTTTCAATGGTTGTTTATCTCAAGGATTCTTAGGATAGAATTTGTCCGGTAATTGATGAATGACAATTTCTAGCCATTTTTCCCTTTTCAGGACTTAATCGAAGAGATTGTTCTGAATCACAAAACATTAGAACTCTTAAACACTCTTTCATCGGAATTAGCTTTGGATATTCGTGAACAGAAAGCGATGGATTTAAGAAATGGAGTTTGTAGTTTGAATGATCGATGGGACAGACTTTATGAACAAGCAAAATCAAATGCGGAATATTCAAAGAAAAATTTGAACCCTTGGTTTTCGTATCAAGAGAAAGTAACAGAAATGGAGAAGTGGTTGCAGGAAATGGAAGAAAAATCGAAATTAGATCTGAAATCATTCAAGAAAGTTCAAGAATTGAAGAAGACACTTGATGAAGAAAAGGTTTGGCTAATTTTTTGATAACAAAATATTGTGAATTAATCTTCAATGAATTTTTTCGATGGGGCTGTTTAACTATCTTGTTTTTAAAGGTTAGGATTACAAATTTGAAGTAACGTCTCTTGGAAGATTTGAGTTGCTTTGTTAGGACCATTCAAACAAATAAATGGCGATAGAAATTCAGCAAGTTACATCACTTTATGAAATCGTGGAGCAACGAAAGTTTCGGGCAACGTCAATGTTTTATCAGTTTTCATCTTTCAGCTCACATCATTTGTATAGGAAATCGTTTTGATTTATGCGAAAGCAATCCTTTCAATTTGTTACATACTTTTCGCGTAGCTTCAGATCCCCACCCGCTTTGATTTTCAAAGCAAAAGCGGCAAGATTGTCTTTACATCTTTCTTAAAGCTTCCAGATGGTTAAAACTTCAGTAAACAATATGATCTGAAAGCTAATGTTAACTTCAGATACGAATGACTTACATTGATTAGTTGATTGATAGATTGGTAGCATCTGATAAACACAGTGAAATCTTTCTTCAGGTAAAACTGAATAATTTGAACAACAAGAGACCATCTCTAGAGGACCTTATATGGAAAGGATCACTTTTGCCCAACAAGTACCAATTTGCAGTTCGAAACGAAATCAGATCAGAATTACAAAAACTGGACGAGCGATGGACAAAATTAAAGAAGACGTTCAGTGAACGTGTCAATCAGTTTAATTCCTTGCATTCTGATTGGTTGTCTTGTGGTAATGCTTTGGTTTCTATCGAGACATGGCTTGAAAAGAATTTGACCATTGTTCAGAAAGAAGAGGATTTGAAATGCGGAAATGGAGCTCAATTGAAAATATATCTTCAGTTATTTCAGGTATGAATTTGTCGAATTCATGCAGCATTTAGTCGTTTTTATAAATTAAATGTGAGAGAGGAACTCCAAGGTATAATACCCACAACTTGAAATGGCACTTTGAAGGTTGATATCGCTGGCCTAGTGACATAAGTGTAGTTAGACATTAAAGGAGATCTGTTTTGTAGAAAGCTTATTGTTCCTTATTTTTGCTTGCAGGAGATAATGGATGAGCTGCCAGCAAAAGAAGACAGCTTTACATCGACCCATTTCGCACTCCAAAAGCTTGATGATTCCAATGATCTGATTGATGCAAGTTGTGAGAAAAAGTCGATGGAAGAAATACAGAAACAATTTGAATTTCTTAAAACAAAAGTTCCAGAAAGAAGGAGGATTTTAGATGAAGATATTATCAGATGGGAAGAATATATCTCGAATCTTGAGAAGATGATTTCTTGGATTGCAGATAAAAGAAGTTGTATGAAAATGGAGAAACCGACTGAAAGAGAAGAGGTAGAAGAACAGAAGCAACTTCTTGAGGTTGGTTTATTTCCTGCTATATCAACATATGCGCTAAATCTTTTAAAATATTGGTATAAAATTCTATGACCTATTTTTCTGAACTGAATAGCTTCAAGAAACTTTCCTACTTTGCTATAAATTTTGCTTTGGGACTTTTCTGAAATCTTCAATATTTTGAGAATTAGAAAATGTTCTTTTTTAAGAATTTGATTTGGAATTATAGCACAGTAGCTGAGGTTTTTTTAAAGCGATTCAGTTCAAAGAAGTAGGTCATAGAATTTTACACCATCATTAGTTAAAGATATGAAACCTATGCTATGCATTTTCTTGAAGCTTTGGAAGCTTGAAAGTCTTTTGTTATGTATCATTTATCTGATTGAGAGTCAGCCAAAAGAAATATTGATCAGGAATGCTTTTTGCAGCGCTTTCGCATAACTTCCCTTAACACTCCTATTTTCGATATATATATAATAATTGTCGCCTTTAAATGTGGAAAAAATATTTTTTTGAAACATTTTTAATCTTTTATTCAGGGTCTGCAGCATGAATTTGCAATGAAAAGGCATGACTTTGAATCATTAGTTCAAGAGGGTTGGTCAAAATTTACTTCAATATCAGAAAGAAGTGAAAATGATGTGTTAGGAGAAAGACTTAAAGTCATGACTGGTATGTATACTAAATTTGGAGCCTCTGTTAGGCAATGTCCGCTGCTATCCTAGTTGGAAATTCTGATTGTAAATTCTTATGACCTAACTTTTGCTAAACGGTAGTAACTTGATTCTGTAATCTTTGTAGGAAATGTTGATTGCTGCAGTACTTCATCTCCGCCCTATTTGTTCAGGTTTTCAGTCGTTTCATAGCAAACCGAAGGGAGTCCAGGGAGTGGAAATCGATTGCTACCTTCTCATAAGCAACCTCCGTTCATTTGTTGAATGTACACTGGTTTATGGAGATTTTGTATTTCGAAGGCACTCTTCATTTCGAAATGATTAAGTCATCAGGACAGTTGAATCTCAGCATAACGAACTCCAAAGGGAACCAGAACAGAGCTTGTTATATTGAGAGTTCGTTAAACTGAGATTTTGTGAAATATTCTGTGTTCAACAGTCGTCTCATTGAGTTCTTATACTGGCATTTTTTATGTGCAAGGGTTCTTCGTTGTGGCATGTTACTGCTTTACTATACAGATGTAGTAGAGGGCGAGAAACCATTTCATTCAGTTATTAGGAAAAGAATGTCATCATTGCCATGTAGCTACTCTAAATATTTATCCTTACTTTTTTGCTGACTGACAGGAACATGGGATGAAATGTCAAGATGGGCAGCTGGCCGATATCAGTTACTTGTATTATCAACACATTATCAAGAGTCATCCGCACAGCTCGTCAGTTATATCAATCATATTGAAAAAAAAGTATCACAAACTGCAGAGGATATTCCTGAATCCATTGTGGTGAAAATCAGAAGTCAGTCTGTCAAAGCTAAGGTCAGTGTTTGCTGTTTTATCGATCCTCTCATCCTTAAAAAGCTTCCATCTCCAAGTCTTTGTCGAAGTGATGATTTTGCAGTTTTCGAAGGCTGTATCACAGACTTCTCATCTTTTTTTTCGAACTGAAAGCGTGATTTTGAGGAGAAATTCTTGTACTTCACAGAGGAAAAAATGGAACATTCATATTCCTTCAATTTCTCCTATTCCTTCAACTTCAATTTCCTATAAGTGAATTTTAGAGGTTACATTTTGATACAAAAAAAATTGCAGAATACAATGCCTCACGTGCCTAAAACAATGGTGTTTGCAGATTTATTCACAATGTGGAGATGGGGCTCCTTTAATTCACTCCAGTAAGGATTGATTTCCCTCAGGGTTTTGATCAGAGTTGGTAAAGACAAGTCCCTCTCAAGGCAAATGTCCCTGGTCAAGAAGGTCTCGTTCTCGTTGGCCGTCTTTGGGGGTCCGGTCCGTTTTTTATGCAACCACGCACAGAAAGCGTTGCTTAGTTGCCTATGCTCTCAAGGTAGACGTCCTTATGTTCATTCAAAGCACTTTTGCTATGCGACAAACTTGATTTCGTGAGTTAAAGACAGGGAACCTCTGAAATTTGAAAATAAATATGACAATCAGACATCGTATCTATTTGTTTCAAACTTAACTATTTTCATGTTTATTTTCTCGCCGCAGGACTGGTGAGCCGGTTATCTTTTACATGGTTTTATGAATTGTTAGTTTTATTAATTTACGTTAGGTTTTCAATGAATAGCAGTGAAACGGATGAATGAACATTAATTATTGATTTATAAATTGTTGAATGAATCAAGTAGCTAGCCCGAAAACTAACAGATTAGATAACAATTTAAATTTTGTGCTAATTAACAGACAGTTATAAGAAACTACGTTGCACAGTATACCAAGTCAGAGAATCTTAACTGTTGCACTGAATAAGGCTTCATGGATGCTTAGCGGAATACGTCGCTGACTATGAAAACTTTAGTTTGTAAAGACTGTTTTAGGACAGGCAACCATAACCAAGACAGATGAACTTGATTTAGATAAATCTTGATTTAGGTAAATCTTGATTTAGATGAATCTTTATTTAGATACAGTTCCAACCGTTAGAAGATTTTGCTTTTGTATAGCTAGAAATGTTGAATTTAAACAGTGGCCTTTGATATACTTTCAAGGCAGACCTTTTATTAATTATAAGATGGGAAAACATGATAGGAATCCTTTCTTGTTCGTTGTATATTGCTGCAAGAATGTTTCAAGGAAGAGTTGTTCGAGAGTGAAAGATTAAGGATTTTACTAACACCGACCTAGTGCTTGAAACATACTCTAAGTCACTGACTGATATTTCTATTTTAGGAGATGATTGAAAATTGGCATGATGAATGTCAGCAACTTGACGTGTCAATCGAAGATGGTCGACTCGTTCTCTCACAAAATACAGCCAACCCTGGAACGTCTTTTGAAGAGCAGCTTGGTGGTCTGAATCGAAAATGGTCTGAAATGGTAACGAATGTTGAAAACAGGAAAAGTGAAGCTGAAATGATTGCAAAGAATTGGTGGGATTTTTCAAAATCGAAATTGAGAATGGTTAAATGGATGGAAAAGAAAGAATTGGATTTGAGACAAGAAGCTGTCAGTGAAGGAGGATTAGAAAATGCTGTCGATACGGAAAAGAAATTAAAAGTAAGTTGCAGATATTTTGTCTCATGTTATGCCTTGAGTTTGGTTTGAATTTCAAATGATTTTCAAAAGCAAGTCGAAATAGACCTAACCAAATTTACCCTTCTCAATTTTTAAAGTTTTTAGGCTGACCTCCAGGGCTGCGCCAGTCCAATTACATTTGATTGCAGCGTTGCTCAACCCTGGCAAGTAAATCATTTGAAATCAAAGATGAGAACTTTGAAAGTTTTCAAATAGATTCAAGAATTTTGGGCTTTCGCGTGATACCCCAAGAAGTTTACAGCACCCCCCCCCCCTTGAGTTTGAGAGAATACTTACATGTCCGTCAAATGTTGCAGGAAACTCCCTTTTTTAGAAGAATTATCATTTCAAGATATTGTTATTTGCTGTTACCGTTTGTTAACATCATACAAATTACTTTAATGCTATGGTACTCAAGACTGAGTGGCAAACTATACTACGCTGTATTTTTTGTGTGAAAAAGGCAGTCTTTAATAAGATCAGCCCTGCATACAGGGCCTATGAATTGTTGCCTGCTATGGCTATAATCGCGGACAAAACTCGTTGTAACAGATTGATTTTGCGTAGATAGAGGCCTTTCCTGCATGTAAACTACTACCTTCCATTGTTGATGACCCCTCACCCAAGTGCCATATTTGGCTGCTTGAAGAAGACATACTTGTGAACTCATCTATGACATATTCATCAGCGTCCAGCATTGCAACGGGGGGTGAAGGGGGGGGGAAATCTCAGCTCGGAATTTCCTCTAAAGGCAAAGTGTTTCTAGAGTTTTTTCTACGATTGTAGCTACCGTCTGTCGTATTGTCTTTGTTAATGTTAAATCTGATGTTTTCATTTTCTAGGAAATGGTGGATAGGATTAATTCACGCAAAGCTGATATCAATATTTTATTTCAAAAAGCTCGAGAATTGGCAGGAGAAGATCCTTCATTGCTTCAAGATTTAAGTGAAAGATTTTGTAATTTGCAATCGCTGGCTTCAGAGAAACACGAACAATTTAGAAAGCTGATTAATCGCTGGAGGAAGATGACAGAAACAAGAAGGAAAATGATGGGCCTACTAAAAACTACGCAATTTGTTGCTAGTAGGAAACCGATCAAAAGCTCAAAGGATGCGAGGTCACAACTTGATGAAATTGAGGTATGTTTGGCACAGTAAAAGCGTGCTTACGAGAAGTACTAGATTTTAAGAAGCCTTAAAGAAGTTTTGCAGGGATAAGCTCAGCAAATGCTGCAAAGTGAAGGTTCATTTTGTTACGTTTATGAGAATGCTACTTGTTGTTTATCGAATAACCTTAAGGTACGAACGGTAGGTGTCATGGTTGAAAAGTATTGATCGCTCCATCTTGTGTTACCGGAACAAATCTATACAGAGGATTCATGTTTTAACTGAAAGAACGCTTGCTATGTCTGATTGATAAGATCCTAGCGTGTTTGCAGTCTTTCTTTTGTGCAAAATTGGAATTTTACAGAGGCAAGGATCCACGCAGACTAAGAGATCCTTTTTTCTCTGCTTTTTTCTTCCTAGTCTGATTTAAATGCTATATTTCGATTTTAGAAAACAATTCTGGATATAGACGCATTAGAATCATGTGATCCTAACCAAGATCTCGAAGATGATTCCGTATTTTCCGACATGGATGATCTTTCAGGATTCGATATCACAGCTGAGGCCAAGGAATTCCAAGAAATTAAGAAACAGTTCAAAGAAGCGGCCAAGGAAGTAAAAGAGAAGACGCATGTGTTAGAGAATGTGGCTGAAAAGTTAGAAACGATTGAAAAGGAGAAGGAAAATTTTGATGAATGGGCGAAAAGTGTCAAAGAGAAGATAGAACATGGTGATGGCATTGGTGACAATATTAATGTAGGTGTATCACTTTCTTTATCCTCTAACTATTGGGTGTCATTGTGTATCGCATTAATTTTTTTTATTTTTTTCGTTGCTAAAATAGGTAGCATCATATATCTATGATTTATTTCTTTCTAACTTTGGGGACCATTAGCAATCTGAAATAAACAGAAACATTGATCTGCTACGTTTGGTTTTTGAAAGACGATTGATGGAGTGGTCAGAATTTCACAGCTAAAATTTTGTGCAGATAGCATTTTGTGACCCAATGTTTACCTTTCCTCTATAGGCACAAAAGTCATCTCTCGTTCTTCTTTTTTGGGGCTTATATGAAATTCGATCAATTTTATGTGAACGTTGTTGCCATTGGCATGTTGTTCCATTCTCTAAAGTTTTGTCTTCTTTTTATATCAAGTGAAGAAGTTTCCGTCCCTTCGCTAGCATGATGCACCATCTGGGTTCTTATCGTGGTATACAGTTTATTTTGGACAGACAGAGTCTCCTCTCCTCGCACTTAGGACCGGAAAGAGACGATCTCTAGAAAAGGTGCTGCATTACCTGTTTGTTTGGACGCAACTTGAATAGAAAAAGCTTCTTCAGTTGTTTCGTGCTTTAAGCAGGTTTTTATATTTTATATCAACAGACGCAATTGAGCATGAAAATGAAAACAATAAAATCAGTGGACAATAATGCAGCAAAACTACTACGCAGTCGACCAAAATCGGTTGAGATCGATCAAGAAGCAGTGGAAGAAATTCTTTCAGAAATGCATGAAGAAATGAAACAAATAAAAGAATTGACTCAAAGTCAGATGGGGAAAGGAATCATGCAAGGAGACGAACAACAAACGGATAGCGATTATTCTGAAAAGATGATAGTCGAAATCAAGGAATTCTTTGATAATATTAGCGCTGTTTTGTCAAATCTGGCTTACAATCCCAAAGACACTTGTAAGATTGTTGTTGGCAAACTTGACCAGCTTGAGGTAAGGGAAATAGATTTTCTATTCTTGATCATATCAAGCCATATATTGTAATGCGGTTTCATAAATTTGTTTGCAGAATCCAATGAATGTCTTAATGCTACTATTTCTGCCCTCCTCATTAGGATCTGGAGTCACAGTTTGCAGAACAGCTTTCAAAGATGTACAACATGGAAGAAGGAAATAAATCCGTAGACAGCACTGTGGTAAAAACTGCTTCTGAAGAATTACAGGGAAAGTTGAAAACTTCACGGATTCAGCTGCAGAAATTTATGAAGACTGTTGACAGATTTGAGGAGTCTGTCTCTGAATGGTGCCAATTCTTGGAACAAGCAAACGCGGAACTAGATGTTTGTCAGAAGAAGGTTGATAGTTTGGAAGAACTGGAAGAAATCTATGAACGGTTGCAGGTTAGTGACACTGTGGCATCTTATTTTGCTTCTTTCAAAAAAAAAACAGCGATCTCATAGGGAAAGAAAAGTATGGACACGAAAAACACTGGAAAATACAATTTTTTTTAAATTTATTGTTCTAGGTCTGTACTTCTTGATGATACGAACTAAAAATCTTTGACAAATTCCATACTTTTGACAGGGTCTTTTAGATGACATGGAAAGAAATGATCGAATGATTGGTGATGTTTATGACAATGGAGATGAACTGTTGAAAAATGTATCCGGAGAGATGAAGGTAAAAACTTTTATGTATATTTGGAAGTTATCAACTTGTTTTGGACCAGCACTGACTGCGTTATTTCCTCAATCATTTAATAGACTTTTTACCTGTCGTAATGCCTGGTTTCCGTATAATCGTTACGGTCATTTTGATCGCTGTGAATGACTCCATCGATACGAATCGTTGCGATTGCTGATGGATTGTTGGAACAGAGCTAGTTTCTATCCCGGCGATGCTGATCATCATGATCGCTGAGATCATTCGTGCATGTTTCCATAAGATCGCTTGGCTCGCAGAAGTCATTCACAGCGATCCAAACGATCGAACCGATTATATGGAAACCAGGCTTAAAGAAGAATCTGAATCGAATCATTTTGATACATTTTAAAAATTGCCCAATGTGTATAAGAGTGATAGAAGATCTAACGCCAGTCAATCAAATCTCTTTGCAAGAATTTTTAACAATATCTCTTAATTTAGTCTCTTAAGCAGAGTAGCTAAAAGGTCGATTTGAGGAGAGTCCAGAAAATGTCATGGCTCCACGGCTGTGAGCTAGAGGAAGGTTGTGCTTTTTGATGTTATATTTGAGGAAGGTTTAGTTAATCTTTGTAAGGAAAGAAGGAAAATGTTGCGTTATTTTGGCAAATTTTATAAATTGTAGAGCTATAAGCAATACAGTAAGTTTGAAAAATCTTTGTTATTTTGACTTTCTGTAATGATAAATGAGGATGATTTCACGAACAAAATTAGCATCCAGATGAAGCTTTGAACCTTTTCTGGATTCTGGATTTGAGGTTTGTTTATATTGATAAGTAATTGTGAATTAGAACATCAGTTGTTATTAATCGTAGGTTTCAGTGCGACACCCTGCCAGAATCCACAAAAAGTCTCAAACGTTCTAGCTAAATCGCAAAGTAAATTCTTATGAAAACTTAAAGTTTTTTAAACAACACTCTACTCATTTTTCTTTGTATGAGTCAACTTGCCTGTACTTTCTTTGCCTTTTTTGATTTATTTTTCATTCCTCAAACAGGAGCAACTTGAAAAGAGGCTCGAGAAACTTGAATATGAATGGGCAGAATTTTGTGAATCAGCATCCAGTTTGAAATCAAGACTAGAGGATGATTTGATGATTTGGAAAGACTTTGAAAAAGATTTTGATAAGATGAACACGTTTCTGAACGACTTACAGCAAAGTATTACAAGCAGCATTGGGAAAGGAATTGATATTCAGTCTGTTGGAATTGAGCGAGAAATATTTAAGGTATTTACTGTTCATGTTTCTGCATAGCAAGTATATTTTACCTAGACATCGAAAAAATCGCAAATTTCACTTTTTTGCTCGGGACTATACTCACCTCATAACAGGAACGCTGTATACCAAATGTGTGTACACCGTTACCGTTGCTGCACGAAAAGCACTTTTTTTCGACCAAGAAAGTTGCAAATTTCGTAGTTTTTTGGTGGAAGTCTTACACTGTAATTGGAATGGTGTGTACTTAAAGGGTCTGTTTCATCCAGCATGCCTTGCACGTGTCGTCTCTTGGTTTGCCTTTGTTTGTCGCCATTTTCATGGCCCATGAAAATGGCGACAAACAAAGGTTAGCCAAGAGACGACACGTGCAAGGAATGCTGGATGAAACAGACCCTTTAATCAATATACACCATTCCAGTTACTGCCCAAGACAAATATTTGTCCTGGCCTACATGTAAGCGCACCGACTGCTAGTATTCAATGTGCTGTGTTTAGAATATTTTTCATCTGATCATTCACAGAAATTCAAGAAAACCTTGAACTCAAAATCAACCCAGATGAAATCATTGCAAAAGCGAGCATTGCAGATAATGGAACACAACTGTGAAGCAAAAGTCGTCAGTGGTTCGATGAATTCATTGCTGGCATTAAGGAAAGACTTAGAAGAGAAGATCGAGCAGCATGAAAAACATTTGGTTTCTCTAATAAACGATCATCAAGAGTTAACAGAAGATATGAAAGTTCTTTCAAATTCGATCCAAAGATTAGATAATGCACTTGGTATTGATTTTCGAGTTGTCGAATCTGGACCACAGGAACTCAAGACCGCTGCTGAAACAGCCGAGGTATTTAGAATTATCATGTTGTTTCTTTTCAATATTTGCTTAGTTTCCGAAGTTAATTTACCAGACTCTGAGAAACTAAACTTATCAAATTAACGTCCTGTTTCTTTCTCTTGATGTGACCACACCTTCTGATTCATTCAGCCTGGAGTTAGAGAGTCAAAGACTCGCCTCACTCTACGCAGCAGACTCAACAGGGTGGGAAACCGAACCACTAACGCTCAAGTCAAACGCGCTGCCGTTGAGCCATCCTCGTACAGTTGTGCCTCCAAAGGAGGCTCTTTATAGCCCTTTCCCAACTATTGAATATGACGAAAAGCATGTCTAGCCTGACATAGCTCACCAAGAAAAATAATGTATAGTAGAACTTGATATTTCTTAATTAGTTTTGGTGAAAAGTTATATTATTTGTTTCGTCGTTCTCAAGCAAATGTTTTTTCTTCTGAAAAACGTTTTGTCAATTTTCTCCTTCCTTTTAATGATTTACCTTGTTGTCTTAACTTTGCTCAAATGTGTTAGAATTAGGCTGAATCTAAAGACCAGTCGTAGCACATCAAATGTGCAATGACAAAGCATTGGAATCCCCTTGATACTATAACGCACTATAAACTGTGTGATAACATTGATGAGTAACTGTGCAATATTTTGTTTACAGGAACTAATGAATGATTACTTATCACATTCATCAAAATTGATCAACATTCAGCAATTGATTGAATCCATAAATCAGAGTCTCACTGAAATGTGTCGAAAAAGAATGCAGGAAAGCATTTCTGCTTTGGAGAAAAGTTGGCATCAACTTGGTGAAAAGATTTCAGAGAATGAAAGTGCGATGAAGAAATTAATGACAGCAGCAAGTGATATTTTGGAGTTGATTTCGGAATGCAATATAAAACTAAGTATTTTGGAAGCTGAGTTGAAAGTAATCAATGTTGATCAAGTTGAAATTGTGTCTGGATTTGAAGCAATCCAACAACAGCTATCTGTAAGTAGTACTTTCACATTGTAGCAAGAAAGATGGCATGTTTTCTGTTATTCTCTTTCAAAGCACAAGCTTCACACAGGCCGATAGCCTTAGCATCAAAATGTCAAGCATCAAGTTGAAGTAGCAATGACATTCGAGAGTAGATGTTCAGTACCTTCATTTTTGAAATTTTTCAGAACGCACAACAATTTTCCAAGTTAAAATGCGTTAGATTCAAAGCAGTGATGATTAGTGTGGTTTTAGTGAACAATGAGATGGATTTACATTTTACCTTGCAAGGTGGGGGGGGGGGTAATCTAAAGAAGGGAACTGACAGAAAAAATGACGAAATTTAAGCTCGAATCCAACAGTAGCTATCTGTAGTTTAGAATGGCTCACTTTCTTAAAAGCAACGTATGTCTCGTGTATATTTACGGATCCGCTGTTGACGTGGCGACGATTAATGTGGCAATTTTTGAGTGATGGTGATTCCTTCATTAATGCGAAGATAACGGTCTCTCACCTTTCCTTTCTTCCTCTCAGGATATAAAAGAAGACCTAGATTCAGTTGGTTATGCTCTCAGGCTAATCAGAGAAGACATCGATAAAGCAGTCGAAAACACGCAAAATGTCTCAACACGATATTTGATCGAAAAACACGTAGATGCCGTTAAATATTGTGAAAGACTGGTGAGTTTAGCAAATCAAATGCTGATTACGCTTGAGGAAAAAGCACTTGGAAATCAAACGAGCTTTGAAGCAAATTTACGTGGTTGTGATGAATGGATGAAAGAATTGAATGTTTTATTGAATGATAATGAGGAACTATATCATGGTGCCAAGACTACTGAAGAACAATTCCGCAAACTGAAGGTGAAATTTTTATTTGTCAGTTTTGATATGAATGTTGCTTTAATAATCATCGTCCTATTTTCAGTCTACATATCAGAATAAGTTCTTGTATCAGATCATAGTTACAGTAAAAATCCGTGCAAAGGGATCTTTTTCTGTTCAGGCTGAAACGGTGCGTAGAGATTTATTTAATGGTTGTTATAAAGAAAAATCAACCTGGGTGCTCTTAATCCGCAGTTTCTTTCTGCGGGTTTTCACTTAATGTTCGCTTTCTTTGTATTCAGCAACTCTGCATATGAAAAGTAAGATCTACTGTCGACCTTTTTATCATGACCATGTTTTATATAGGGAAGCAGGCATCACAGCTTTCTGTCATCAGAAAATTGAAATTATAATGAACCGTCCATGAATTGGTAACGACCTGACTTTAAACTTGGATTAGCACACATTGTCCGAATATCTTTAGTTTTTGAAAGCAATAGAATCATTTGCTGCTTTTTATTTTCAGGCTCTGAAAGATGAGTTACAAATCAAGGATGGAATCATAAAGTCATTGCTGTCTCGAACTGAACAACCTGAGAATGAGGCTGAATTAAACACACTGAAAGTGAATGTCACCTCGCAGCTGCTGTCATTGAATGAATTAATCACAGAGAAAGAAGAAACCTTGAAACAATTAGCTAAAAAGAAAAAGGATTGCAATGATGAGATTGAGAGTGGTCTGGAATGGTTGAAAAATGCCGTAAATGAATTCCCAGATATGCAGAATGAGTCTTTGGAAGAAACGCTAATGGGTTCACAAAAAGTTTTAGGATTAATCGAAGAGAAAGGACCTTGGGTTTCATCAATCATCAAGAAAGTGGAAAATATTGTAAAAGATTTACCCACAGAGGAAAGAAATATTTTGGAAAGGAAACTGAATGAACTGAAAATGTGTTATGCTGAGATAAGAAAACAAGGAACTGATCATGTCGAAGATTTGCTCAGAAGAACTGGCGAAAAAAGAAAGGTACGACCTTTTTAATTATTTTTTTATGAATTTTTCGCATTACAACATTTCCTTTTCTTAAAAACTCTGGCCTCTCCTTGATGGTGGGATTTCTTTAGCTTCCAAGAAACAGCGCTATGAAAATGTATTTTATGTACTTTAGCTTTGTCAAGGAGATTTACCATAGAAATATTCACTGTCAACGAATTAGTTCATCGAAAAAATGTACATCGCTATTAAATAAAGAAACTGCGATGTGAAATGTTTCTGATTGACGTAAACTTTGGTAATTTATCTCCTTGTTTCAATCGTCGAAACATTTCATTTTTTAGGTTTCTGATGACGTCGATGAATGTCTAATATGGGTTCAAAAGGCAGAAGAGATTTTCAGCAGCGATTTGACAAGCATCACTGATGAAGACAAGATGATTGAGGCATTTGGAAAACATGAAAAAGTTTACGAAGAAATGACCTCACAGAGGGGTAGGATCGAGGCTGTTCTTAAACGAGGCAACAGCATGCTCGAGTCGATCCCATCAGATGACAAATCAGAAATGAAAGAAAAATTAGATGTTTTATTTAAGAAATGGAGCAATTTAAGTGAAAGAGCATCTTTCAAAGAAGCACATTTCGATGATTTCATCTCTGATCAAGAAAGTTTTTATGAAGACTTGGAAGGATTTGTTGAATGGATGCAGAATTTAGGACTGCTTGTCTCGCAAGATATTGATGAAGATCTGACAAAAGCAGATCAAAAGGGCAATTTACTGGCACATAGAGAACTCTGTGAAGACATTGCAGAGCACGAGAAAATGTTCCAGAAGTTATTTAAAAGTGGCAATAGAATTTTAGATGGACTGCCATTTGAGAGAAAAGATTCGTTTGGCGAGCAACTGCAAAGACTTGTGGAGGGTTGGGAGAATTTGGTTGATGGAGCTGTTGATAAGGAGGAGGAGTTAGCAGAATTGTCTGGAGTTTCTGATGGATTTTCAGTGTTATTACGTACAAAATCAATGAGAGAAGAGAGAGAAATGGAACGAGTATCAATCGATAGGATACAAGAGGACGTCACTGAGATAAGTGGACGACTTGTGGTAGTGAAGGAAAGCTTAAAACATCAACAGACTTATTCGACAATTGAAGAACAGATGCAACAACATTTAGAAATATGTTTACGATCAGATGAAGAAATAGAGAAAATTGAGAAGTTAGTAATAAAGGCGTCGAAGTTACCTGAAGGAACTGAAGATCGTAAACAAGTAAACGAACAAATTGAGAAATTGAATAAGGACTGGGAATTGCTAGCTAATTTGCTTCACAGAGAAAGATCTGATCTTGAAAAAGCGATGGAAGTTAACAGAAATATTGAAGTTATGATCCAGGAATTCGAAAAGATTGATGCCCCGTTGATTTTAGAGAGGAAAGTAGGGACTGAGCACTCGATTGATGAACTCGAAGTTGGCCTAGATAATCTTTTGACGTTTATTGATAAAAACTCATTTTTACAAGAGAAAGTAATGAATCTACCGGACAAAGTGTCAAAGGAAATCAAGCGTGGTTTGTTGACAAAGGTTGACAATATTTTTCAAAAGGCTGCGTTGATAAAAAATGAAATCAAAGACCAGATCGATTGCTTAGTTGGGAAGGACTCAGTTAAAGCTGAAATTGATGGTTTGTTGCTCAGGGCTTCCATGTTTAATCAGCCTCCGTTTGATGACAGCCAAGACGAAAATGGCGATGGGGAAGATGGCGAAGACAGAGTAGCTGTGATATCGAGGTCAGTCAATGAATGTAAGGTTATGATCGAGACTGCAAAAGCTCTGAAAGTGAAATTAATCGAAAGACCAGATCGCGAGTTTTTGTCAGCATATGAAAATTGTTTAGATGAAGTCGTTAGAAATCTTGAAGGAGAAAGAGATAAACTTGATGAGGAACTTGAATCATTGAAGGAGCGTGAAGAATTGAAAGAGCAATTTTTGAAGGATTGGAACAAGGAAGATATCTCATCAAAGTTGGAAACTGTTATGCAAAGATTATCAAATGAATCAGTGCCTGAAAATATTGAAGACATTTTGCACGATGCAAAACAAATTGAACAGAATTTGAAAGCGTTTAAAGAAAGAAAATCAGAAATCACAACGCAAATTCCAGGCCAAAAATTGTCAACTTTTACAGAGGTAGACAGGGATATTGACCAGTTGGAAAAACGTATCACAGATTTCTTGAATATAAGTGGAAATATTGCGTTGATTAATGGAAGATCTAAGCTTTTGCATGATGAACTCTCTGCAGTAGAAAACGATATAATGGTGTCAAATGAATTGTTGGACCTAAAGGAGAAACGAACCATCTTTGGAAATATAGAAGAGGAAATGAAACAAAAAGCCGAGGAACTTGAAATTTATGCTGAAGAAACATTATCAAAAGGACTTGAAAATGTACCGTCAGATTTGAGGGAAATTTTGCAGACTGTCGTCACGAGTGCTTTTAAAACGGCTAAAAGTGTTTCAGTTAAGTTAGACCAAACGAAAGATGCTCTTGAAAAAGAAGAGAAAATCCATGTCCTTAAGGCAAAATGTGATTCCCTGATCAACGCCCTAATAGATTCATTATTGCTGGAACTGAATGAAATCACGGAAGGCCTAGATGGTGTTGTTTTGAAGATCGAGGAATTAAAATCGAGTTGTATTCAAATACGATCTGAACTAAAGAAATCTGAGTCTCGCTTTGGAGTTGAGTATTCAAAGAAACTTGAATCTGATATCGAGAACGTCGAGTCTGCAATCAAAGGCTTTGAAGAGATTGTTTTAGAGAAAGAAAATCAAGCAAAGAGAGCAAATGAAACGAGGAATGATATTGAAAGAGTTATTAGCGATTGTGAGATGCTTCTTGACAGTCCTTTGGAATCAATAGCCTCAGATGAAGAACTAATGCAAGTATCGAAGGAGAAGGAAAGTGAAATTGATAGAATGATTTCTTTACTTGACGGTTATGTTCCTAAAGTTGGTGTCGTTGCTGAAATAAGCACAAAAGACGCCGATCTTTTCAACATGAAAATGGAAAAAGTTAAAGCTGAACTGCTGAAGAGTAAAGAGAGAGCGAAAACATTGAAGGAGAGTACAGATAATTTCCTTGAATTATTAAATACTGTTCAGGATGATCTAAGCAATGAAATGCTTTGTACGGTTGCAGATTTTGATTCTTTGGGTGATGTGCATAATTATTTGGATGAAAATAAAGCAAAGCTTGTGAATGTAGGTAGGAAAATTGGAAAGATGAGGGATGCGTTCAGGATTATAAAGAGTTCACTATGCGAAGATGAAAGAAACAGGCTACAGAAAAACATCGTAGATTTGGAAAAAAGCTATGCCATGAAGAAGAATGATTTGCAGTGCATTGAAGAAGAGCTGGTAAAAGCAAGTGAAGATACAAAGGAATGTAGCAATGAATATGAAGGAATCCTGTACACGTTAGATGTGATTACTGAGAATTTTGCGACAGATTGCACCAGCTTTCAAGATGAAGACGCAGTGACAAATTCTCTTGATCAATTCTTGAAAGCAGTTGGCAAAGAGGAGGGGAAGTTGAATGAATTGATAAACCAACAATCAAATGTAGTTTCCTGTCTTCCTCTAACGGAACAAGACTTGATAAATGCAAAGATTGTTGAGGCTAAAAACAGAATCAGATCAGCAAAGCAGCAACATCAAGAGGAAACTAATAGGCGCAATGATCGAATTGAACAAAAGAATGAACTGGAAAATTGTCTAGAAAATATCGGAAAATGGACTGAGAAAATAAATGAAGTTATACGTGGTGATCTTACGTTGGACATGTTGGAGAGGGAAAGCAAAGCTTTAGAAGAGATTGAACAGGAAGTGGTGGACAAGGAACGGGAGATTAATCAAATGTGTGAAATTATCACAAAGCCAAGTATGATGTACTTTTTGAATATATACTTAATTTTATTGCTTATGTTATCCTTTTGTGGCTACCCGGTTCGATTTGCTCATCAAAATTTATATGAAAAGAAATTTGTCCTCGATTATTTTCATCATCTAATTTTTCTCTTATTGGACGGTTGTTTCCTTTAGAAGCTTTGTTCTTAGGTGGGAAGGGCAATAAACAGATTCTTCCTCGCATACAGCTTGGATTTGTACAAATCATTCCAAGAAATTTGCCTCCGGTGAATGATTTAAAGAGTTGACTCTGGGAACTTTTCAAAGAGTTCTCTTCCAGGAGCAGATGGCTGTCCTTTGTTATTCATCTTCATTTGTTTTCTGAGGTAGAAGTGAAAGTGTGAAAATTTGATTGATTCAATAATTTGTAGCCATTGACATTGAATATCCTTGTGTTATAAAATTTCAATAAAGCCAAATTCATTCGTTGTAGACTTGATGGTGACCTGTAGTGATGAAATGGCAAAGAACATCGAGCAGTTATGTGACAGAATGAGTGAGATGCGAAAGAAAATCGATGAACGAAAAACTGAGTTATTCAAATTTCAAGAGCAAGCTGAAAGTGACGATCGTAAGTGTTCTGGGAAGGTTGAAGAAATCACACAAAAACTCGAAGATCTTAATGATGAATTAGATTCAATTTTAGAACAAAATCCTTCCACGGAAAATCAGCTTGAAGAGTTATTGGAGTTACAGGGAAAGGTAGAAGATGTGGAGGAGCTAATTTGCGAAACCGACGAATTGATTGACGGCTCATTGTTATCAAAAGACAATAGAAACAAAGACCATTTGACCTCACTATCGAACAAAGTTGGGAGACTCAAACGGCACATGACTGAGCGAATTGAAGAACTGACACGCATCAAGGAAGAAAAAAGTAAAGTGCAAAATGCAATAGAAAAGGCAAAAGATTTCGTGAAATCGAAAACCATGCAATTACAAAATTCTAGTAAAGGAAAGATAGAGAGGCAGTTAAGTGAAGTAAATAGATGTTGCCTGGAAATCGAAAATGAAAGTAGAATTCTTTTGTCGCCTATTGGAAGAGCAAGGGCCATGGAAGAAAAATTGGGTGCAGAAGAACGGAGCGTTTTAGATGAAGAAATTGGAACAATGATGAAAGTTTGGGAGGAATTTCAATCCGATGCAAAAGAAGTGCAGACGAAATTGGCGCAAAGATATAACCAAAAAGTGGAATCAATTGATGAAATAAAGAATGAAATTGAAGTTCTCAAAAACTTTCAAAGTGGAGTGCAAAATTTTCAAATCATTGACCTGATGTCATTAGTTGAATGTGAAGAGGAATTGAGTGATTTTTTTGATGGGTTCAAAAAGAAAGAGAAAAAACTACAAAAGATGTTTGAAAAAGCTGAAGAGATTATCCAGCCTAATTTTGAAGATGATTTGTTAGAATTGTCAAATTTATCAACAGAAGCTCAAAAATTGAAAGATCAAATAAAGTTTGATTTGCAAGAAAAGCAACATCGATTTGAAACATCATTGAAAAGATTTAAAAGTTCATTGAAAACATCTAAAGATAAAGGATTGTTTATTGAATCATTGCGTGATCAACTGAAAGGGTTGGGGACAAAAGATCCATCGAATATGGAGACAATAGATCCATCGAATGTGGAGACAATGGATGCGCAAGTCGATGACTTGACCAAAATACAGCATACAATTGATGAGGTTGGAAACGAGGTTAAGGCCCTTTGTGAGAATTTGAAGAATGCTAGGAAAGAGTTGCCCGAGACTGAGGCTGACCGCTGTGAAGTAATTATGGATGAGCTCAATTCATCGTGGGAAAACTTACAATTACTTGCGAATACTCAACGAGAAAATCAAACGTTGAAAAGGATAATTTTGTCGAAGATTGCCAGCATCGAGCAGGGATTTCTGAAATTTAATAGGTCACGTTCGGGTAAAGAGGGAGATACCAATTTAGAGGCAATAGAAAGAAGACTTAGTGAAAACGAGCAAGTTTTTTCAGGTATCCATTCCCGAAATGCATTGACTCAGAAAGAAATCGATAACTTGTCATCTAAGCTGAATCAAGAAGATCGCGATGAAATCAGCCGGAAGATGTCAGAAGTTTTAATAATGAGAGATTCAATTGCTGAAAAACTACGTGATGAAAGATCGCATATTGGAGACATCAACCAACGAAAGATGTTCTTTGAAGAGGAGATTGACTCTGTTTTAGAAGAACTGCAGAGTGTGGAAGATGCAAGCTCCAAATTTGATGCGAGAAGTGTTCCAAAAGATAGACTTAATTATTTAGAATCCCTTGATACACAACTTGATGGTCTTGAAAGCAAATTATCAGACATGTTAGAAGATGCGGGGTTGATGTCCCTTTTGCCTGTGGAGGAGCAAAATCAGTTTAAAAGGCAGCTAGGGATGTTTAATGAAAGGGCTGCATCATGCAAAGAATCGCTTGGATGTCAATTGCAGTATCTTAATGAGAAAATAGAACTGATGAACAAGGCAGAGGCAAAGTTAAGAGGTTACTTCGAAGAAATCGAGCAGGCTGTGGAATGTGGACCGCAAGAAATCAAACTTGGGCTATTAGAAGGAATGGAGCATGATTTTGAACAGCTAGAAACTGATATTTCGTCTTTAAGCAATGTCTTTGATGGCACCCCTGAATTTGACAGTTTGTCCTCCTTATTTGATGATGCTAAAAACAGGATATTCTCGCTCAAGCAGAAGGCACTTGTAAAGGATTTAAAGGACGATTCTGGTGAAGAACGGCCATGCATCGAGTTTGAGGCTGAGGAAATTATCGAAGCTGTTGCTGTACGAGAGGTTGAAAGCCAGGCCGAGGATTCTGCATTATTTGAAGGGCTGCGTGAAGATGACATTGCATTGCCACAAGAATATCGAATGTTACAAGCAGAAACTGTAGATAACGCAGACTCTGACTCCGACTTTGTTGTAATCGATGTTATCAATAACACGGAAGAAGATGATTTAATTCAGGGAATTAGGAAGAGAATAAATGTGCATTCTAAAAGGATCAAAGAGATGGATAGTTTGAATAACGCATTATCAAATGAAGTCAGCTTTGAGGATTGTATTGCTGCTATCTCAAAGTGTCTTGAAACAGTATCTCATGTGATGCATGATATCCCAAAACTTTGCACCGAGTTAGAAAGTTGTTCAACATCTGCAGGAGAAAAAGAAATTGCGCAGATTATCAATGATGTCAAAGATCTTGAAAAGATTTGCAAATCAACTCGAGAAGGACTTTTGAAGAAAAACGAATCATTTGATAATTTGAGATTGGAATCTGTTGGTTATGCAGAAATCTTGAAAGAGATTATTTCGAAATTAGCTTCAGTTAAAAGTGTTGATTTCAAAGATATAGCAATCGAAAAATCAGAAGAATTGAAAGTGGCCGTTGATGAAAACATAGAAATTGTTGCATCCGCAAAAACAGCCATCATGCAAGGAGAAAAGAGGACTAATTTCTTGGAAACGTTACCGGAAGTAGAAACATTGATGCTGTTACAGCAAGAAGAAAGCCTGAATAATTGTGTTGTTGTTGCTGAAAGGAACCTAGAAAAAGATAAAGCTGTGGTGAAGAAGATTGCCGTTTTAGCAGAAATCAGGGAATTAGATAAAGCAATTGAATTTTCGTTTCAAGAAATAAATGATCTCAAGGATAAAGAAATGACAGCTGATGTGATACAGGAAATACGAAGTGCGCAGAAGAGGGTTGCGGAGTATCAGCATAGGGCAGGAATTTTGAAGGAAACAGCCTTGATTCCATGTGAACTACTCAGCGGTGAGGAGGCCGCTATGCTGACAGGCAAAGTTGAAGAATTAACGCAATCCGTAGAAGAGTCATGTGTTGAATTTAATCAAGCAGCTGAAAAGCTACAGAAATCTCAACAAGCCATTCATCTAATGCAGCTTAAAGTTGATGAGTTGAATGCTCTTGTCGATAATGCAGACCAGAATTGCGAGAAAATACTAGCTGCTGAAGACATGGAAGGTATTATAAGCCTGTTGGGTGATTCTGTTCAGGAAATTAATAATGTAGCTGAAAGGATACCAGTAATATACACTGAGTTATCAAACGTTGCATGCGACCTTGAAAAAGATCAAGTTGAGTCTTTCAAAGGTCAGGTTGAGTCAGCTGCTAAGAAAAGTTTTCAAACACGACTGAAATTAACTGGAAAATCTGATGAAATTGAAGAAGCTGAAAAATTGAGGAGAAGTGTAAATGATTTTATTGAAGATTGCGGAGAAGAATTAGCAAAAATGGATGAAAAGCTACAAGAAATAGTTAGCATTGAAGATCTGAATGATCTGCACGATTTCCTCAAAATTCAGGAAATGAAATTGCAAGAAATGGCTGGAAAGCTTGATCAGGAAGTGAATTTATTCCAGGAAAGCAAAGGATCAGCTCTGCTATTCCATGAAGGAGAACAGCTCGAAAACAACATAAAAGAAATACAAGGTAAGATCAAGGAGTCTTCAGCAAATTTTGCTGGTGTGCTGGCATTTGTACGAGAAATATCTAAAGTCATGGAAAAGGGAGGCCTGAGTGCAGAAGTAAATTGCGGCGAAACTGAAGCTTCTGTTGACCTCAACGTAGGTTTGGAAGACGAAGTTCTCTTGGGGGAGCAGAATAGCAAGGCTTTACAGAAATCACTCAACAGATTGTCCAAATGCCAAGATGAATTGAATGGATTTGAACAAAATATTTCAGATCAGACGACCCCTACAGTTGCATCTCGCCTTATAGGAGAAATTGCAGCAAGTTGCAAGAAGCGTACAGAGGTTGCCAAGGATGCGACAAAGCAGGCTCTGCAACATCATCAAGATCAGGTTACCATTGAGCAAGTAATGTCAAGTGTTAATGAAATTGAGGCGCAGTTGCAAGAAGTTCAAACTTTTTGTCAAGAATTTTTCTTGGAGGATGACAGAGCGAAGGAAAAACAGAAAGCAGCTGTACAGTTGCACGCCATTGCAGAATTTGATGGAAAGTTGAGAGATTCTGTGTTGAGATTGGGATCTGTTCAAGGAGAGGATATTGGCAAAGAAGATATGATTAAAAGATGTGAAGAGGCTATAATGGCTTGTTGTGCAAGTAAGGAGAACTTAGTTATAAAGGAACAGAAATTGCAAGATATAGAGAGGGCTATTTCAAAACGAAAGAGTATGCTAGAGAAAATTACTGGAGAATTAGAGGCCTTTTGTGAGGATGGTTTGTGCAATGCTGGGAGCGGTGAGGCGGAGCTTGAGACGAGAAAAGCGAGTTTAGAACAGAGAAAGAGATCGCTGACTTTGATGAAGAGCAGGTTAGAACATGTCGAATCACAAAATCAAGAAATTTTGAAAGCAGTGCGTGAAAATGAGAAGCTGAAGCTTGAGGAAGAAATCGAAAAGCAGAGGGAACGGATTGATGAGTTAGAAGAGAAACTAGATTCGGCAATTGAAGAAACAAAAAGAGCAATGGATGTGAAAAGCAAACTGAAAGAGTTGGATGGAACTATTGAAGTTTTACAAGGAATTTTTGATCAACTTGAAGAGAGAAAATCAGGAATCGATCCATGCGTACTTGAAGGAATCAAAACATCATTTCAAAAGAAGTTAGAGGAATTACAACCGGATATTTTATTCCTGATGTCAAGTGGGAAAGAGAACTACAAAGGAATTGTAACACAGCTAGGAGATATGCAAGAGAAGATCGAAGGTCTGGTTGGAAATATCGAAAAGAGTAATGAAGGGTATTTGGAAGCGAACAAAGAGTTAAAAGAATTGAGTAGAATGTTGGAAGCAGTAAAAGTAGATTCTTCGGACGAGCACTTGAATCAAACGAGCCTTCGTCAACGAATCAAAGTTCTCGAGGATTGCATACAAAGTAACAGGGGAACAAAGGAGAAGATTTTAGCTATTGAGGAAACACTGCAAGGTGTTTCTGGAATCGTTGCTGAAGATAAATACAAAAGCGTTTCTGCATGTTTAGAGAATGTTAAAGCGAGGTTTGATAAACAGATGACCAAAGATTTTGCGATACTTGATGAGATTGTCGATGATCAATATGTAACAGAAGCGTTCCTTGAAAAGATGAATGAAATTGGATTGCAGGTGATGAAAATTAAACCAGGGAAGGCTGTGAAGTATGACACAGAAGAGCTAGACGTTGCTTTGAATACAGTGAATGAAGATCAGTCAAAGATAAATGTCATGGAGGAGCAGATCAGTCAAGAGTTGGAGAAGATAGAGGGTTATTTCGACAAACTGCCAGAAGAGGAAAGAAATCAAATTTCAGAACTGAAACGAGATGTAGATGCGAAAATGGCACATGCGAAGGCTGCTGTCTCTGAAGAAAAGAATGAATTTGCTTCGAAACGCTCAATAATGGAAGGATTTGCGAAACTAGATGCAGAAATTCGGGAATTAGAAACACAGACGAACCGAAAACTTTGCTCAGATGCAAATGATGGCTTGCAAGTTTATATTTCTGCAGTAGAGAGAAAAGTTGCAAGTTTGCAAGATGAGTTACAGAAATGTCAACGATGTTTTGATAATCCTGAATTGTTTGCCACAGATGAATTGACGAAATATTCTGAAAGAATAGAGTTCCTTGCAGAAATATTGACCAATGTTTTGGATAATCGTGAATCTCTTGCAAACGCCATACAAATTGTATCAAAGATATCGAAATCTCTTGATTGTTTGGAAAGTGATTTTGTGGCTGAACAAGAATTGAAACAAATGAAAGTTGATGAGAGAGAGGTAGTTTTACAAGCAGCTTTAGGCAAGATTTGTGGTCAAGAGGAATTGCTTGTCGAGATGAAATTGAACTTAAATCAGTTCAGAAGTCGTATTGAAGTTCCAACTTATGAGCGTCTTTTGACAAATATTTCTTCAAAACAATCAGGTGTACGAGAACAAAGGGAATTATTGAAGGAGCAGCTTTTTGACTGTAAATGTCTCAGAGATGAATTAAGTCAATGTGAAAGTGTACTGACGAGCATTAATGATGATTTAAATCACTTAGTAAATGCTGATACATCCTGTTTGGAAATTGAATCTTGCAACAATGCAATCCTAAGCACGGAAAGAAATCTGGAAGCATTAGAGATTGCTGAGAATCGATTGAAAATGGCAAGTGATGAACTTAACAGTTTGGAAAGACAAATGCCGAAAGATCAGTATAGAAATCTAGACAATTCATTGCAAGATATCATGACTAGAACTGATGCATTAATAGCTGCTAATAATGACAATAGGTCATACTTAGAAAATAAGGTAAACATTATAGAGAAGATAGAACAACTGAGACAAGAAGGAGATAAACTGAATTCTGAGGCTGCTGGGATTGATGTTACATCAAAGGATGGTTATGAGAGATTTTTGATTGCACGTGAAAGTATCCAGTCAGTTGAGAAAACATTAGTGAAAGTAGATGGCGCTATAGCAGGAAGTGGTTTTGAAAAAGAATTCCAACAAAAGTATTTATCTGATTTGGAAACATTGAAGGACAATGTTTTGAGATTGCAGTCTGCCGTGGATGCGAAGATAGATGCAGGTACAAAAGCAAGAGCTGATATTAAACAGATAGAGGAGAGCCTGAATGATATTACAAAGTCGATATCTAAGGTATCTGAAAGAGAGATTGCTCATAAGACGGAGGCTGGTAGTACGTCATTAAATGATGGTGTTTCGTTGGATGAGCACTTCAAGGATAACGAAAATGAGGCTGCAGACTGTGAAAAGCTTGATGCAGAATTATTAGAAATGCAAAAAGTTCTGGAGAGCGTGAAAGATAAACTTCCGGAGAGTGATATCAGCATCATCAGTGAAAGATTAGAGGAGAGTAAGGGACAGCTGCAAGAGAGGAAGCAGCAGCTGCTCAGTGAAAGGCAAAAACTTATGGAAATGCAAGAATTGGAAATATTGCAGGAGAAAGTGGACCATTTAAATCAGAGATTAGAAAGTTTTGACATTGCATCCAAAGATGGAACTGGTGTTGAGAAAATACGATCCTATTTAAGCGCGAATTCTCGCGATAGCGAAGAAGTCAAGGATCTTAAAAATAAAATAGAGCTGCTAAATGATGTCGAAGTACCAGGAACAGAGCTCACTGAAGTAAAAGCAAAGATCTCTTCGTTAAAAGCGACAGTTTTAGAAAAATCAGATTGGTTTATTAAGCAACAGAGTCATTTACAAAGAAGACTGGATCTTATAACCAGCAACGAAAAAGTTAGAAATGAAATTGGAAAATTGGAAGATCGAATAAAAATGATTGACTTGCAAGCCAGTGTTGAAGAAATCGAGAGTATCTATGCTGGGACAAATAAAGCATTGGAAGATATTGGTGAACTGCAGATGCAGCTTAAAAAATTGAGTAATATTTCAGCCGGAGATGAAAACATTTTGGCTGCAGATATCCAGCAGATTTCAGATCAGATGAAGATACTGAATGATGTGGTAAAGTTATTACAGGAAGGAAAAGGATGTTTACAAGAATATGAGCAATTGCACAGTGAATTGATTGAAATTGATGATACAGAGGCCTTTGATGAAATTAAAGATGAAGAAATGTTGAGCAAGGTGATAATGGATGTGATTAAGAAGGCAGAGGCACTGGAGGATAGTGATTCGAAGCATCAGAAGCTAACGGCAATCATTGAAGGCACTGCTGAGGCATTACCAGGTATCAGTCTATCGCAGACAACGGAATTTGTGGGTGATTTGAAGAATGGGCTGGATCTGGAGAGGGAAAGATTAACAGATAAACGAGCGAGGCTGAATCAGATAAGGGATATTTTTATCAATCATGCGAAGTCGACCGAAGAATTAAAGAGAAAATTAGGCGACATTAATTGTTTGAACTCAGATTCCTTTGACGAAGAAATAATTATTGAGGAAATTGGAAAAGCTCAAGGCAAGCAAGAGATTCTGAACGACGTGAAAATGAGGTTAAAGGAGATGAAAGAAGTAGTGATGAATTCATCAGTACCCTTGCCTTCACAATTGAAGAGTAAGCTTGCAGAGGATATTGAAAGCTTGCTTCAAGAAGCTATTTCACTGGAATCAGAAATGCAGTCAGTGAAAGGAATACTGGAAGAGAAAAAAACAATTTTAAATCAAATAAAGAAGCTAAATATTGAAGCTGAAGACTATGAACGACGAGCAAGATCGAATTATGATGTTATCCAAGACACTGGGGAGACAGATTCAATAATAAAACAGCTTGCAAATATCCAGACATCTATTGATACCCTCCAGGCTAAGATAGATTCGATCACACTGGATGATGGAAATGATGAAGCAACACTGGTTATAAATGAGTTGATAAACCTGAAAGGGAAGGCGAAAGAAATTCAAGAAAGGGTAACGAAGAGACAAACGGAAGCAAGAAATTTGCGAGAAAAGTTGGCGAAAGTTAAAGAATTTAATGAGAATAATGAGAAAGAATTGGATAGAATCAAAGGTAAGAATTTAAGTATATCATTTAGAGATACGTACTTTGACCCTTAAAGAAAGACGTGCAGAATCTTTTTTTCAGTTGTTTGAAAATGAAAGCATTAAATGTAAATGACAAAGCTATTCGACTATTCCATTGAACCTCCAACTGAGGAAGGATTATTCTTGTAATGTAGAGAATAACAGTAAGATTCCTTCATGCAGTGGTGTTAAGTTTGGCTAAACACATGCCATTTCTAGATTTGGAATCCGTTAGATCCGTTATATAAAAACAATTTTAAGTTTAGTCGAGCCTCCAGAACTGGACATCCTTAGACTGTATTATGTCTATGCCCACTTTGGAATGATTCATTTGCATGAATTGTTTTTTCAAAGGAAACATTTATTTGTCAATCTCTTTTGCAGGAAATATTACAAGTATACCTTCATCCAGTCTGAAAGACAAAATTGATTTGTTTAAAGCCGATCTGGACTCAGTAAGCAAGATCCAAGAAACAACAGAATCAGAACTAGCAAAGTTGATGAATGCCAAGGAGAATGCACAATGGTCCACAATTTGCGATGAACCCATTGATAAATTAAAATCAATGATTTCAAACAGTAAAGGTATTGTTGCACAGTTGGAGGAAAGCCTTGAAAGAGAATTGCAGCTGCAAGAATCTGTTGATGTGCTTGAATTAGATTTGCCAATGTTGAGCGAAGAGATTCAAGAAGTAAATGCACTGCAGGAGATAGGCGGCGAGGAAGGACGTGTCGAAGGAATGATGGAAGTTATCAAAGCAAATAGAAGCAAGTTGGACGATATTGAGAAGACATTGACTGAGAAATCTGATAGGTTTAGTGAAATATGGAAGGAACTTCCTGATTTGGATAGGAGATCTCTGAATGAAAGTATCACAAGAATCAAGAATGAAATTGAATCCAAGAGGGAACATTTGATCAAGTCAGAATCTGCATGTGAGAAATACATCAAATTGGAAGATGATATTCGTTGTTTGGATGAGGAATGTTCGTTAATCCCTGAGGACATTGCACATTGTCGAAGGTTGCCAATCGAGGATCGAGAAAATGCTATCACAGAACTGGAGGAGAATGTTACTGAATGCCTAAACCTTGCTCGTAGGCTAGCTAAGGAACTAACGACTGACTTTGATCCTGTCTCTGTTCATGGCCTGGAAGAGAAAGTTGAACGACTAAAAGAGCAAGCCCTGCAGTTTCGAAATGAGATTGCCATGGCTAGAAATGAAAATGATCGATTTGGCAAAGCATTTTATGATATCAGGATACAGTTAAATGATATGGAGGTTGATTTGGAAACGAGATTGTGCGTGGTGGAAAAAAGCGAGAATGACTGTTTAGAAGACGCGATTGAAGAGTTAGAGATTGATAAGAAGAATATCGTTGAAGCAGAAAGAAAACTTGGTGAATTGACAGGCCGCTTGGCTATTGTTGGAGAAGTTGCAAGTAAGGATGAGTTAGTTGATTGTCAAGGGAAAATTGAGGATTTGAAAAGGTTGTGTCATGAAAGAAAGGGAAGCATTGATACTCGATTGAAAGAAATGAACGAGATAAAACGTAGAACAAGAGAATATACCGATCATTTTGATGATTATCTAAAGAGAGTCTGTGATTTTGAGGTTCCTGATACAAGTGGGGCAGACTGTGAACAGTTACAAGAAAAGATTAATTTGAACGATGAATTAACCAAACAGCTATTGAATTTGCAAACAGAAATTGACATGAGATGTAACGATTATGCAGAACTGCTATCAAAGCTTCCACCGAGAGAAAAATCAGAAGTCGAATTGCAAACATCGAATGTTATAGATGGTGTTTCTTCTTGTTTTACCAGCATGAATGATGCTAGAGATTTACTTGAAAGGAAAGCTGATATCGCCAAGAGGTTGAAAGATGCTCGACAGGAAATTGACGATTTAGGAAAGATTTTAGATGACATAAAAGAAGAATGTGACATGGAACTGATTGATGAGGCTTTTATGGAGACAGATTTGAGGGTGCGCAAATGCGAGGAAGTTGTTGAATATGCAAAATCAGAAATTGATGGAGCTGGATTAGAAATTGAAAGGACGGAACAGGAAATGTTTGTAAAAGATTGTGAAAGTTTGAGCGAAGAACTAGCTTCTCTGAAGGATAGGATCGTGGGATTAACAGAGGATCATGAACGTGATTTAAAATCACTTACATCTTTCATGGAGGCAGTTGAGTCGATCAGAGAAATTAGTGGTAAGATGAATAAGGCATTTACAGAGAGTGAGACAGACCTTGATATCGCTTCGCAAATTGAGTTGTTGCAAAATTTAGTGAACGAGGCAGACATCAAAGAAAACGAGGCACTGAAAATTGCTGAAAATGTTGGAGAAATTTCTTTTGAAGCGGTTCTTTGTGAGTCCCAGAAAGCAATCGAGGAAATCAAACTTTACACAGAAGAGGTAGATAGATTGACTGACATGTTGTTTGGAAGAATTAAAGACATGGAAAAGACCGAAGGTGATATGAAAGAATTTTTGAGGCAATGTGAAGTTCTTGTTGAAGATCTGGACGACAGTCAGGTTTTGCATGGGGAAGAAACAGATCTCGAGGACCTAAGAAAATATCAACAAGATTATGAACAGTTTACAAAGCTCTTGGATAAATTGGAGAATTGTCATGAGGATATGAGTAAGGAAAGTATTGCTTTGGCCCCAAAATGCCCTAGGAAAGATCAGGAAAAACTTAAGTCTAGTTTAGACGAGTTGAAGGCCAAGATCTCCGTAAAGAAAGCCCATGCAGAAAAGGAAATCAGGGATACCAGATTGAAGATTGAATACCTTGAGGATTGGAGGTCTTTAACTTCTGAAATTGATCAGCTGCGGTTGAGTAGTGATGAAGCTGGGGGTAACAAAGAACTGACAACTTCAAGGATAGATTTATTGATAGCAAATCACATCAAGATCCCTGAGGCAAGGCTGAAGATTGCGGAGTTAGAAAATGCTTTTGAAAGAAAAGATATTTGGAAAGCAGAAACGGCTGGAGCATTGCGGAAAGGGTTGAAAGATCTTGAAGTAGTGCTTGAATCCATGCAGGAAGGTAATAGCATAGCAGTTGATAGAGTAATGTGCCATGTTAAAGATCAAGTGAGAGAATTACAAAGATCAATGGAAGATGTGAAGGAGGAGATGGCTTGTTCTCGTTATGGTGGAGATGAGGATGAAACCAAATTGAAAGGAAGTAAATCTAAAATTGCTGCGATGTTGGAAGAAAGCTTAACGTTGAAGGAAATCGCATTAAATTTAATTGGTGTATTAAATGATGATGGTCAAGTATTAAATGAACTGCAAAATGTAGAAGATGGATTGAAAGAGCTATCAAATGAAGCAAATGGATCATTTGAAAATATTTCATTTTTGAAATCAGCAATCCTAAGCTATGAAGAGGATTTGTCAAAATTATCACAACAATTGGAAGAACTAAAAAATTCAGAAACTGAAAAAATGAAGGGGAATGATATTTCTGCATTGAAATCTAACAACCGTGAATCACGTTTTGTGTTGCAACGAATTGAAGAAGCTTTACAAATGATACAAGATGATGAGAAAGAATTTTTCGAGGATTTGTCTGAAGAAAGGAGGCACAGTCTGCTTGAAATAATGTCAGAATTTCTCGAAGATTTTAATTTCCTGAAAGGAAAGCTAGAAACTGAGTCAAATAAGCTAGACTTTATGGAGAGTGAATACTCGTATGTTTGCAACAAAATTGAAAAAATAACAACAAAAATTGATGATACTTCTAATGCAATAGAAACTGGCGAAAATAAAGATCCGGAAGAAAGATTTGCATTCTTGCAAGACAAGTTACAACTTCTTGATGACATTGAAAATGATATCCAGAGTTTGGAATCAGAATGCAAGAATTCATTGACATCATTGCCGGAAAATGAATCCAAAATAATCGATGTGCTGTTTAAAAAGTTGAATAAACAATTTGAAGTTGTTGTTGACAAAATTGGCAAAGAGCAACAGAATCTTGATGATTTAGCTGGAAATGTTTTGCTGGTGAAAGAACAGTTTGGTCGACTGACGGAAGATCTGAAAGAGCTGGAAGGCCGAAGGACTGCTGCATGGGATGAAGGTGACATTGAAAGCTTCCTCAGTGGAGAAAACTGGATTCTTGAAAAATTAGACTTTTGTGAGGAAGAAGTAGATGCGATATTCGCTCAATTTGAGGAAAGTCATGAATCCATCGGGAAGGGTTACAATATTTCGAGCTTTAAAGATATCACAGAAAGTAAAGCAGAAATATTGGAGAAAATAAGAACAGGAAAAGAAGCTCTTAATCGAAGGGTATTGAAATTAGAGGATATGAAAAATAGAAAGGAAAGAATCAAAAAGCTTTTTGAAGGTTGGAGGAAGGAATTACATAACATAGAAAAATATATTGGAGAATTGGAAAATCAATCGTATTCTGAATCCAAGAAGCTTTCGTTGATATCTTTGCAGGAAGAATTAGGATGTGTTTTAGCTGAAGAGGGGGAAGACATATTTAGCAATGAAGATGTGAATGATCTGCCGACAAAAGATCGTGAAGAGATTGAAAATGATGTCCTTGACCTCGCCAAAAAGAAGAATATCCTCGAGAAAAGTCTTTCATCGATAATGTGTGATGTGGAAGAGATTGATAGTAAGATTTCAGGAACAGTGGACAAAGTTTCGACCTGCAATGAAAATTTGATGGTCAAGGCAATGAATTTTGATATGAACATGAAAGAATCATTTGAAAAGGGCTATGAAGGTCTAAGAACGCTCAAAGATACTTTAGATGCAGCAACAACTGATTACAAAGCTTTGAAAAGTATAGTAATTCAGCTTGAAGAGGAGATTGGAGATAGCAATGTATTAGATGAGAGTATTCTTACATTGGAGCAAAATATCGTAAAAAATGAGAATTTGATTGGCGAACAAACTGAGAAGATCAAAGAAGCAGAAGAGAAATATCATAGATTGTTTACTGAACTTGATAACATTCAGAATAGCTTAGCATTTGAAGAGTTTCAAATTCAAGATTTTGACAGTTTTGAAGAAGCAAGGAAGAAATATGTTGATCTGTTGGTTGCTTTGGAAGAAATAAAAACCAAACAAATGTGTATAAGTGAAAAGATTGAGGTGGCATACGGTGAACTTCCGTCTCATGAAGCTGAAGAATTGCAAAAACTCTCAGAAAAGGTTCATGCAAAGATAAAGGAACGAGAAGTTGAAATGCTATCAAAAGTAAAGATGCTCGATGCGATACGAAAAGAACTTGGAGAAATCGAACGACAAATGAAAGTGAATCTAACATGGATTGCAATCGCAAAAACTGCCGTTACTAATAAAAGCAAAGATGCTAAAAGTATGGAAGAACTTCTAAATGAGCGCAATAGATTAGTTGAACAAATCGAGAGTTTAGATGAAGAAGTTGGAGTCATTTTCTCAATTGGGCATTCAATGTGTGAAAAGCTTCCAAAGAAGGAACGAGAAGGGTTGCTTGAAATACTTCATGAAGTGAAAGAAAACTGGGAAGGAGTGAACACCGAATTATCAGATGAAAGAGGTAGACTTGATGCCTCGATATCAGAACGAGACTCACTTGTTACTGCGATTGCAAGTTGTATGATGAGCATTGATGATTTGGAGAAAGAATTTGGCGAGCTACAGCGTGAAGATTTGGGAAATGAGACTTTTAACAAGAGTTTACTTGATATCAAAGAACAACTAAAGTCACTGAATGCTGATAAAGAATCATTGTTTGACAATAGCAAGGAGATCTTTAAACGAGTAACAGACATGGAAAAAGAAATGTATACCAGGGATATGGAAAATATCAATAAAAGACTCATTGCTATAGAAACAATGGTAAATGACATGCAGGAAAGATATCAAGTTAGGGCAAGCAAACTGGAAAAGTTAACTGAAATGGTAGAGGATGTTGAAGTTAAGAGCAAGGAAAGCTTTGCACTGCTTCATGATGTTACGAAACTTAAAGGGAGCCTGAAAACTGCCAAAGAAAACATTAAAAAGACTAATGAGAATACTGATTGGACTAGAATAGAGCTGGAAAAAGTTTGCCTTGAATTAGAGACTGAAAAATGTGCGCAGAAGGAATTCGAACTACTCTGGGCAAAAGCTGAAGAAGAAAAGCTAAGACTAGGAGAGATAGTTAGAACAATGGGAGACTGTACTCAGCAGACTAAAGAAATCGAAATTGTGACTGAGGAATTGACAAAAGCGTTTGCACAATTAAATGCAGATGTAAATGTTGTTAAGAGATGTATTTCAGGTGTCCCAGAAAAAGAGCTTGTTCAGAACATTCGAGAGTTACGCAGTGAGATTGGGAGGACCGCTAAATTGTTAAGCAAATCAAAGATTTTCTATAAAGACAATGAAAATTTAACTGCGCAATTGCGAGAAATAACAACAACGGTTAACATTGCTGAGAGGACTATACAAGAAATAGTCGAACATCGAGACAGTAGTTTGAGAACAGAGTCAAGAAATCTTGGCTATCAGATTCAAGAATTTGCGAGCAGGTTGGAGGGGATTAGAGATGCAACGGAGATTTCCATCTTTAAAGAATTATCATTACAAGAAAAGGTGGATATCTTAATAAATGCGATCAGTGAACTGCAGACTTTGAAAACAGAAGTGTCATCGAAATTGCCAAAACTTTTTACGTTAGCTGCTGGATTTGAAGAAACTGACCAGATTGGTTTTGAAGAATCGGGTTTGAGTTTACAAGAAGGTATCGTCCAACTGAAAACTGAGTTTGAATTGAAGTTAAATGCATTTGAAAATGCTATCTCACAGATTGAAGAACTTGAAAAGACTTTAGAAAATATCAAAGTTGAATTTTATGGTACAGAGCAGGTATTTTCTGTCGCAGTTGCTTGTCACAGTTTCCAAAGTTATTCAGAAAAATTGAACGAAATGAAATTAGTTCTTGATGAGACTGCAGATGGCTGCATTAAGTGGTTGAAAACAGTGGACTCTAGTCTTCCTGAAGTCAACTCAAAGACCAGGGAGGCTATTGCATTACGTGGTAAGGAGTTGCTCGAGCGAATAAGAGCGAGACGGAAACATTGCGAGGATGAACTTGACGTTGTTTGTAAAATCGACCAGTCCATAGCAATTATGAATGAAAACAAAGATATATTGAGCTTGAAGGACGGCTTCGAGCGTAGACTGACAAATGTGACTAATGAAACAACAACAAAGGAGTTTGCAGAGGAATTACGAACCAGATTGAATAATGTGGATGAAGGAAAGAGTTGCATTGCAGATGTTATGAACGATCTACAAAATAGAATTTGTCAGTATTCAAAAGTGTGCGTTGATTCTCTTGAAAAGGCATTGGCTGCCCTAGAGGCTGCTGAGGAGGAATTAAGGCGTGAACTATCTTTTCTGGATGATAAGTTTCAAGAATATGTTGAAATCTCTCAAGCTAAAGATGCTTTCCTGCAGAGAATTAGACATCTAGACGACGAAATGAGGTTAAATCATGAAACTGACTTTCATGATGGAAAGATTGCTGCTTTCTGTTCTGATTATGAAGTTTTGGAAAAAGAATTTTCCGCAAATGAGCGAGATGAGATACAGAAGAAGATGGCATCATATAAACAGGAAATTGATCAGAGAAAGAAACATTCGTCAACAGAACGCGATGAAGTTGTGGAAATGGTCAGTTTTGCTAAGCTAGGAGAGGTTCAAGCTGAAATGATCTTTACTGAAGATTTCTTTGCAACGGATGATGTCACGTTATTGGGATCTGATGAAAAGAAGCCAGATATTGCAAATAGAAAGGTAGAGAATGAAGACCAAATTATTGAGATTATATCAGAAAAGAGGCGAAAAGATGACGTCAGCTTTTCCAGTTTCCTTGAAGTAGATAGTCCATTTCCAGCTGTAACGACTTCTAGCAATTCAGAAAATCAATCTGTAGGTCTTGTACTTGAATCATCAGATGAAAACAGGATTGAATCTAAAGAATCGTTCTTGGTTCACGAGCCAGAAAGTGCATTACAACGTGATAACGATGGTATTAGTACTGAGAATGTTTCCAGGAAAACATCGAATCAATCAAAAGAAACTGGAGCAGAAGAAGATAGCGCACAAGAAGACTACGGCTCACTATCTCTTAATAGTTCTCTGTCAGTAAAACAGGAAGCGGAAGTAGTTGCAATTCCTGGAAGAAGTAGAGGAAGTGATGTCACAAGGAGACGATCGTATCAAAGTATGGAATCAGGGCTTGATTCTTTATTGCCATTGGATGAAATTGTTGACAGGGGAAATGCATTGTCGGATTCATTGAGTTCACTAGAGGCTGGGTTTGAAGAAGAGGAAGAGAGAGTCTATGGATTTATAAAGGAAGCATCATCAGAGGTCAGCCGTGTTGATGAATTGCTTGCATCGTTAAAGAATCCTGATTACAGATCAATTGAATCACTTCAGGAATCATTAGAAACACTTCAGGTAATCACTTATCACAATATTTTCATTAACGTTTCTTTAGATAGTCATTGTCATCCCGATTATCATCCATTGTGGGCATGCTGAAATTGAAGAACATCTGGAAATCAAATTTGGCCCGAGATTTGGCCTAAGTGGAAAGCATTGATCCAATTTTGTTCCCAGAGTGAGTTCGTTCCTCTACCTCTATTCCGGGATACAGGAGGCCGTTCTGCAATTTGATTGGCAATTTGAAAACAATAGCAGACATAAAGAATTTCTCAAAAACTTCCTAACTATTCGATAAAAGACAATGTAATCTTGTCACTAAGCAACAACCATTACAGTGTTGCTTTATTTTTTGGAATCGAGCTTGCATAATTAGCGTTGCCTAGCAAAGTACAAATCCATAATGGCTGCTAATGCACCCAGATTCTGGGCGCATTTGATCGAAGTGTGGTGTTCATTAGGCTTCGTGATCAGCGTGAAAAAGGGCTGTGTGAAAAGCCGGAACCTTCACGCCTTTGAAAGAGCGGGGCGCTTTAGAAGGATATTAGAGAACAAAGGATTGGAGGAGAATGGGAAAGAACAGGTGTTGCAAGGTAAAATTGCGAAAGAGATTTGTAAATTATGTAGGACTCATTCACAAAAAAAGGATAATACGAATATGGCGCACCTTTAAATGGAATTTTGCCATCTTTGTTTCGAAGTTTCAGGTCTCGGTTCAATATCAAAGAATTTATTGACTATTTGTGCGTAATTTCACCTGTATCTCGGTTGAAAAGCCGGTTTGCTGAAAGCCTCGCTATCATCAGGATAGAGGCTATATCCCGACATCCTCTTTAAGTCTGCAGGATAGAACCATATCCTTGCGCCCTTTTGAGTATTCGATAAAGAGTTTCGAGGACTAGTTATCAGCTGTTGCCCTTATCGATGTCGTTTGTTTGTGCCATCCCGTTGTGCCTACTTTTCGTCTGTGAAGATAAAACTAATTTGTAGCTTCAGCTCATTTGGGTTCTCTGCTAACAGATGTTTTTTCGACAGCAGAGATGTTCATTTCAGATGTTCCTTTCCCATTACGATACCGTGTCGGTTTCTCTCACCTGCTTCCCCACACAAATATTTTGTATCCATGGCAATCTTGAGCCAGTTTTGTCGTCAGTCCTGCTGTCGTGCTTTAATTGATATTTCCACCCTAATCACGACCGTATCCTAGGATAATTTAAACGAGCATTTAAGAGAATATTTGATTATTCATCTTAAAGGCGACGGATTTCGTTTTCGGCCGTGTAAAGTCCATTTTTCCTTTGGGTCACCGAAATCCGCAATTTGGCAGGCACAATTTGATGCCTTTTGTTATGTATTTCTCCTTCTAAGTTTTCGCGTAAAAGTTTAGTTTTATATCATTTGAATCATGGAAAATGAAAGTGTGGTTACTGTATTTGGTTTGATCCTTTCCAACCAGTAAAATGAGTTGTGGTTACTAAAATTTCATATTAAGCCATGCTTAGGAGACCATAGATTGTACCGTCGGGACCAGGGCTGGGATCAAGAGTATAGAATGTTTATTTAGTGTTGCAACATTTTGTGTATCTTAATCTTCGATGTATTTTGTAATCGACATTTAATTTTTTTGTGAAAATGTAACAAATGATCTCGTGCTCACTTTACAGGGTGAACGTACAGAAAAAATGTAAAACGAGGCTTACCCGAAACGCTCTTCCTTTCCAGTCCTCGCTCAAACGGGCGCGAAATGCGCGAGATTTAGTGTTCACTCAAACATAAAATCAGCTGACGGCCGAAATTTCGTGCCTAACTTAACAGGGACAGCTAATCATTATCTGATTGGCTGATGCCAGCCTCGGTATCGTTTTTACTTTTTTTGTATTTGCTTACAGGGTGTAGAAAAAGGATTTGACAAGATCGCAACAATTCTCGTTTCAATCGATGAATCCACAACAATACCTTATGCGAAATATGGCCTAGCTATGAAGAATATCAAAGAACATCTCAATTCGTCTCTGATAGAGGTTGCTCGTCGAAAGGAGGCTGTCAGCCAGTCTGTTTTGATCGCTATTGGTTCGCAACAACGAATTGAAGAGACTGAAATGATTTTGAGCAATGCAGAAAGGAGTTTAGAACAAGATTTGAACTTGCAAGACCTGCAGGTATGGAATTGATTGTCTCCTAATTATTAATGCATTGAAGGTGTTGTGGCGCCGTGGTGTAATCCTCTGACGTTGCAGCCAGAACAGTCAGGCGGAGTGGGTTCGAGTCCCGGTAGGGCCTCACCACTTGAGCGTCATGACAAGGGGTTGCGGACTCTATTAGGTCTGCTCTATTTCTGCCATCCCAGCGCTTGGCGCTGAAAAACACAACTTCACCTTCAATTAAATGGTGACTGCAGATTAAGATTCAATTTTCAACGGCCTGAACAGAAACTATATATCCATGTACAAGTGAAGTGACAGCGCAGTTCTGCTAAAGTAGAATTTGTCGATCACTTCAATTGTCACACTGTAGGTCCATGGTTTCCACTTATTTCATTTCATTCATTTCATTTTTAATTCTTTAAACAGGGTAAAAGCTTCAATAACTAAAATTACTGCTTTACAGCTTGCCCTGTCAACTAAACAAAAAGACTATTGAAAAAAAACCTATTTACAATTCTTATGTCGCAGCTAACGTATAAGACAATATAGAGTAAAAGTAAAAGAAAATATAGAGTCAATTTAGCGTGACAGCTTGCTTAAAAGCTACTCGTAGTTTTGGCTTCGGATCCTAATTTGTTCCAAAGTTTTGCTCCCCTGAATGAAAAGCTCTTTTGTCCAAAGGATGTTTTCAAAAGCGGAAGGTTCAAATCCAGTTTGGAATTGCGTAATTCCCTGTCGCATTTATCAGAGACCCTAGTGAACAGACCTTGTAGATATTCAGGTATTTCATTGTGCAATGTCTTGTGAACAATCTTAGTTGTTTCAAACTCAATCATTTGCTGAATATTTAGCCAGCCAAGTTGTCTGATTAGCGGTAATGCGGAGGCATCATAGGGACTATTTGTGACTATCCTGGCTGCTCTGTTTTGCTTGGTTTCATTCCACTTGGGCCAAATAGCATGCCTCCAATGGACCCTGGGTGACGATTGCGGTGTCATGTTTTCACAGCATTATTCGCCTTTAATTTTTACCTTGTTAGTTGTTTTTCTGCTGCAAATTAATTCGTAATTATTTCATTTTTAATTAAATATTGATTACATTATGAGATCCACCCATTTACTTTAATTCTATCTTTTTCATGGTCTTTTCTGATTTTAATGAAGATGTTTTCGTTTTAGATCATCCACAGTGATGTTGAATTTAGTCTATCTCAAATCGAGCAAATTCCGGATGAACATGTCGTAACATCGTCTCAAAAATCAGCACTAAACAGCTTGATTGTTCAATGTGAGGTATTGAGAAGTGATCTGCAAGCGAGGTTGATTCAACAGGGCGTTGAAGAAGACAGAAGTAGTGGGCAGGAGGTAATTTCTTCTTTATTGGAAGAATCTTCTTCCTTACATTTTACTTTTGAATTTGTCGGTCAGTTTTTGCGTAATTTTGAGCACAAGATCTGGTGCAGTTGTGAACCCATGTGTATGCTTCTAATCTACTGAGGAAGGATGTTTTTGTGGAGTATTCCTTCAGGATATAGGCAGATACAACAGAAGACATAGTCTGATAAAATGATTATTGGCAACATAGAAATGGCGCTTGTTAAGAATCCATATTATTTCTGGGTAAGTAAGGAGTATAACATAGAGAATATAGCGCTTGCTGCAGCTTTCAAAAAGGAAATCAAGACTTGGAATGGAAGCAGTTACCTTTGTACCACTGCTAACAGACACTGAATTGCTTTAATTACAAACTTGAGATAGTTTGTGTAAATTAGTTTACTATGTTTTGTAACAAGGTAAATACCAACTTTGAATAAGTATATGAATGATAAATGACTGAAGGAGTGAATAAAGGAATGACTGGATGAAGGAACGTATGAATGAATGAATGAATGAATGAATGAATGAATGAATAAATGAATGAATGAATGATGAACACAATCATAAAAGCGCATATAATTTCTTAAATTCATTCGAAGTTATTTGCAAGTAGAAATATAAATTTGGAAATAAGTCACCATTTATAGAAACATCTACGTCATACGCCACCGCGCCAACCAACTGCGCTTTTAGCCATCAAGGACGTATTTGCTGACAACCACTAAAAGGTTTTCAATCCACCTGCCCAACATACAAGGATCTTAAAGCTGCTATTACGGTCGGCCTCGATTCTAAGTATTCTTGACGTCATGAAGGCTGCAATCATTCCCATCAGTTATCATGAAAAACATCGTCTTCTTTTCGTAAAATATACGAAGATTCATGAATCGATTAATTTTTTTATAAGCAACCAAGAAGTTGACCTTAGTACTGAAAGCATGTCAAAATTATTAGATTTTTCAATACTGAAAGTTTTCAATTCTCGTTGTTGTTTTTGTTGGAAATCTCCCGTTGTTTCGTCAATATTTTGCAGACAGTGTTTCGCAGAAACGAGACATTTCGCAGACATCATGGTGTACACGCATCTGATCAACATTTTCGGTATTCATTTGTTCATTCATGCCTTCATTCATTCATACATTCATTCATTCATACATTCATACATTCATTCATACATTCATTCATTCATTCATTCATTCATTTATTCATTCATTTGCCCTAAAGTTTAAGCCTCAGTGTTCTTGCAAAAGTTTTCATGTTTCGACGCGTAAAAGCTCTATTTCCAATCCCAAAATTTAAGAGTTAAACGTTTCTTTTTCGGCTAATAATTTCGAAGTTCTTACACGGAAACAGATTAGTATTTAAATATCAGAGCAGCAAGCAATTTTCAACATTGCAGAGCAGCGTAATCAGTTTTCGGCAATGTTTAAAACATATCCACGTGCTTGAAATTGTAAATTCTCATTTGAAGATCTGTCTCCGCTTTCTTTCTCCATCAAAAAGACATATTTGCTCAAGAAGATTGATTCTTTGCCGGGCCTGTCAAAGAAGTTACCACTTTTAACAAGGTATTCAAAATTGTACTCAACGCCGAATTTATACATGGATGATCTAATCTATGGTTTCATCAAAGTCAAAGGAGATCCATCCTATATTTATTTTTTGCAATCATATTTCAAAATTGTGATTCTCAAGATTGTTACAGATCCATTGTGTTTCGATGCTCTTTCGTTTCATCTTCTTTCATTCAAGCATCATGTGACAATGATCCAAGGACTGCTAATGCACGCCTAAAATGAGTGCAATCTATATTATGATATCGGCCTGTGCATGGATATTGATAAGCTGGAGGCACAGTACCGTGCGTTGGTGCGTTCTTTGTCTTTTTTATAAATTACCTCCTCCTAGCTCCTTTCATTCACTTCAAGTTAGCTACTAGGAAACGTTGGCCCCATCAGTAGCTCCAACATCAGGTTAACTTTGCAATGATAACAGAGTGTGATTCCAGGTAAACTGGTCAGCCAAGAAAAGACGTGCCGTGCAGAATTATTATTGTTTACATTATTACTATGGTGACTATTGTTGTTCAATATTTTTGATGTGTTGGTTGGTTGGTCACTAATCGATTATTGACGTCATTGAGTTGGACTTGTGATTTTCACTCTGAGTATTTCCCATGAGTCTTTCCACACCCACCGTTTAATGAACGGCATACCGGGTGTCCTCTGTCTTTCTTTTTGGACTAATGTATGAATGACAAAATTATGTTTCCGTCTATCGCTCATCCATTTATATTTTATAAGTTTTTAAGCGAAAATGTTTCTTAAGTTTGTATTGGCAAATGGGCTTTTTTGAGAGCTTGTTGGTTCTGTAAGCTCACCCAAAGAGAAAATTCATAGCTGGTTTTCATTATCGACTTAGTTTTTTGAAGCAGGAATTTACTTGACTTTGCATATCAGAAAGAATACACATTGACATGCAACACTTGAATGGTAATGAAATTATGGCTGTTAATCAATTAGGTGATCATTCATAATATCTCATACAAGGTATGTTGACAAAACATTCACTCAACTGAGATGGATCAACGGTAACACGCTTGACTACCGATCGAAAGGTTGATGGTTCGAGTTGCCGCCTTATCGAGCCTTTTAGGAAGAATGAGGAGAGTCGCCACTCTCTGTAATTCCAGGCAAAAGGAATCATGAGGTTTCGTCACTCTACTTTCAGCTAAATTCAAGATAAAACTTTTAAATCTTTTTAAACAAGAATAAAAACGTCATTATTTCCAATTAATAGTTTGATTATCTACGGTAGAAAACTAAGTAAAAAGAAATTTAATGTGGAACTCAATTTCATTTGTAATCTAATTCTGATAATTTCTCAAACTTGTCTACATTTTTAAACACCCAGTCTTCCATGGAGAAACCTCGTTCACGTACGACTCATTTCAATCAATATGTCTAATTTCAATATGCATAACACAGTGTCCAATGACTTGGCTAATGTCGCAGGTGTTTTTACCATCTTCTTTCCAAGGGGGTTCACTTTTCAATTTGACAGAAGCAATTACTATAAGTTGATGTTACACACTTATTATCTTCCCAGTCAATGTCACCTTTAGAGCGGAGATTTTCGTTTTGTCGCTGGCTCAGTTCGACTGCTCTCTCAGTTCTCATAGTATCAAAGTAGTAACATCATCCTATGGTTTCACATTCAACTCATCGCAGTTATTCTCATGCCGCTGTCTTTATCATGTATGCACCAAAAGGAAATGAATGATTGTGGTGATTGCTCTTTTTATAAGCAGGTACCAATTCATCTCTGTCTCTTTTATCGTTCTACAAGAGAGAGATTTCTGTATTTATGTCTCTTCTTTGGTAATTTGATTTGAGAGAGAAGTGGTGCTTCTTATGCACCGGCTTGAGTCGGCGATTATGTTCTTCATCGATCTTTATTGTTCACGAATAAAGAGATAAATTTTATTTGGAATCACATGCATTGTTTTTGTCTTGGTTAGATATTGCTACGTGATATTATATGCTTAGAGTTAGCATCATAGCTTGTATGATTTTGTTATTATATGATATGTCATTGATAAAGGGTTATGCACGATACATTAGTGTGTTTTAATGCTGGCAATATGATTAGGTTACTGGCGACGTTGCTAATTAGATACTCTTACATTCTCTTAAGAATTGTACTACTAGGGTTCGTGTCATAGATTGTATAATGTTTTTGATATAGTATGGTGAAAACACTCAGTGATGAAGGTTTATTCCCGATACATTTAATCATTTTAATAAAACTTTTGATATGATTAATTACCGCGGAAATTTGTCTGTTTGCTGAAACTATTACCGCATTGTAATGAAGATCACTATGAATCAAATTGGACCTCCATTGTTTAGGCTTCAAGATTTTTCAGATTGAGCAGCTTACAAAAGGTTTTCTAAATAATCAGATCCGAGACAGAAGAAAGAGTTCATCGGTCCACTGCTACTTTCTTTCAAGGAGATAATATGTACAAAAAATTCTGATTTAATACTAAACTTCTTGACAATCGCATTATCTATATGATCTTGGTTCATCACTTTACTCATCGATCTATTTAACCTCATAAAATCTGATAAAGAGTTAATTATGAATTCAAAACTTCTTCAAAGTTATATTTAATGACGTAAGATGAAGACAATGTCAATTTTCCAGCATTTTTAAGAAAGAGTCAATCATTCATATCTCGTTTTGTTCTTGGTAAAAACGTCTGTTCTTGTTGTCATTCTCTCCAGTTGCTTTACAAACAACAAAATGCTTCAATATCTTCCTATTCTTCAATCAATTTGTCTTCACTTCTTGAATATTGAACACAATAAATTTCAAATCAAGCCAGGGGACGGTTCGTTGTAGTTATGAGATCAAATTTGTTTTGCATCCTTCTCAGGGAAAGATGAATTTTCGAGAAATTGTTGCCTTCGAGAATGCTTGGATATATCAGGATGCAAACTTACTTCAGATCTTGTAGTCGTGTGGCTTTTTGCAATTAGGATTCATTTTAACATTAGCAATCAACTAAAGGAAGGTTTGTGTCCAAAACCTGTAGTATTGCTTGTCTATTTTATGCTAAAGACATATATGTTTGTAAACTGAGTTTCACTGGTGTTTTATCATTATTCAAATTCCTTTGCTACGATTTCTGTAATTCATTAAAGACCCATTATGAAAGATTGTTTCGTTTATAACCTGTTGTTCTGTGATACACCAGTAACAGGGCATCGCCACGTAAACATCTGCTGTTCACAGAATGCCTAAGTGGTTATTTTGTGAAAATATTAGGCCAAATAGAAGATGGTACTTTAATCTTGTTTCTTCTTGTGACTACAAACAGTAATTTGTTGTTAACGACGAGAGGATTGCTGGCTGTGGGACAGGTGTTGTCTTTGTACCTGCTCTACTTTGCTCTTCACTGCCCTGCTCTGCTACCACTCAAACTAAATTGAAAGAAAAATGAAATGATGTAATGCTTCCGTCTAGAAGTTGCAAGCCAGCTATGACTTCATGTGAATTTACTGCACGATCTGTCAATTCTAAATGATGTTGTCATCTTTATATTTGCTTGCTCTGCTTGCACTGAAACTAAATTGAGATAAAGTGGATAAGTCAATCGATTTTGAATTGCGCCGTCAGTCCACGCCAGCCAGCCTGCCAGCCAGCGAGCCAGGCCGCCAGCCAGCCAGCCGGCCCGCCAGCCATCAAAATAAACAGCTGATCCGAGTTACACGCAAGTATTATCAATCAGTTCTAGATTATGTTCTCATTGATACCTGAAGATAAATGATCAACAAATCAATTATTTCTGTATTCTTTAAGTTGGTCAAAATATTTAGGTCACTGTATCTTAAAATTCAATAATTACCCAATTAACAATCAATGAAGGGAAGCGGAAGTATGATTGGTTAATGTTTATTGATTCGGTAAAATTGTTATTGATTGATTGATTGACTGATACATGGTATCGTCAGTCACTCAAGCACTGAATCAATCAGTCATTCAATGATGCATGCATCTTAAATGCCTTAATAATGCAATTGAAAATATTGTAGGTAGATGGTAATATCATCAATCAGTGTTTATTTGATTCAATTTTGTTGTTGTTAATTGATATTTAGTATCATCAATCAGCCAATCAATAGGTTGATCGATCGATCGATCGATATACTTTTGAATGATATTACGATGGACAGGAGTGGTATTCGCAACCAGCAAGTTTTATTTGAAGCATAAACGCGTCCATATAAACAGTAGCATAGAAACAGATTTAAAAATCGAGGAATATCCAAAGCATGCAACAAGCAAATTATTTCGTCTTTCGATATGATAACTGATTATCTATATTTAACCCCCTTCTGTATTTAATCTGTTATTTAATGCCATTTTAATTATTTCACCGCACTTGCAATTTCAGAATACATTTGTTTCATTTATGGGTCAAAATTCTGATAATCGTATATGAAGGATTATTATAATTATCTAACTGTCTTAAAGTTCATAAACGCTTTATTCCTTTCCTTGTTTTGTTTCCTTGTGATCTGTGATCAGATTGTTTCTAGTTGTAGTGCGAATATAATTACTACGATGCCTTTATCGGATCATGTTTATGTCACAGACGTACGATGTAACTGTAAGCTACGCTTCCATCCTGCTACAACTGTTTTTCGCAACCAATCAGAGAATAGCATCTAGCTCTGTAATTTATGTAATTTTTTGGGGGGCCGGGCGGGACATTAGGCCGTAATTTTTACAGACGAACATATCGAACCTTCTGCTGAAACTTCAGGCTAGAAATTAACTCGTGAAGGTTCATTGTTTGGATCTGTTTGGTTATTATGTTACTGGGTAGAACTGGGTAGAACATCGGATAGAACATTGGATGTTGAAACAGTATCATCAATTTTTCAAATTCCGTAGGACAACAAAGTTTTTTGAAATTTGTTGTTTATATTTGTATCTCGACATTTGTGACCCTCAGAAGCCTTTGAGAAGATATTGAAGGAGTTACTGGACTATCCCATATTTTGTCGTTAGTTATGAGTACTTAAAAGGTATCTATTTTATTTCAGGAAAGGAACTTGACTAACTTGACAATGATGCCTAATCGAAGCGCTCCAGAACATAGGGAAGACAGAGGAATTTCCAGCCCAGCTCCAGAACATATGGAAAACAGAGAGATTTCGAATTCAAGACTTTCTGGGAATCAAGTAAAGCTCACTGAAGCTAAGACGGGGCCACTTGACTCTGAACAGGGTTCAAAGAGAGGAAGCAGATTTCAAATTCTGAAGCAATTAGAAACATGGAATGAATGGCCAGAGTCTGCAAGAAAAAGGCTGAAAGTAGTTTTGCAAAATGAATTCACTTCTAGTCCTAATGAAATTGTGGACCAGCTGAATGTAAGTTGTGTTCCAAAATTTCTACGTGAAAGATGAGTGATCGTATTTAAATCTTCAGTTGCTCCATACAGCAGCTCATTTTAGCTATTGAGAGAGTTGCACCTGTCTTGAAACTTAGTAGATAGCCAAGGCAGCCAAGTGGTAAGCCCAAAGTAGCTGGAAGTTAACTATGTTATTTGTAAGTCTACTTCTAATCAGTTAATGATGATGATGATGATAATGATGATGATGATTATGATGATAATTGATGACGATGATGATGATGATGATGATGATGATGATTATGATGGTGATTATGATGGTGATTATGATAGTGATTATGATGGTGATTATGATGATGATGATAGCTGTTATCCCAAGAATCTAAACTTTGTAAAAGCAAGCTTTATTGGGTGCTTGTCTAAGTTATGCTCCAACCTTGAATTCGGTTCATGTTAACATTATTATCTTTGTCGACAAATGCTGAAAACTCATTTAGCAAGCTCAACAAGCTTTCAGATGATTTCATTACTTGTTTCCTTCTTTTACATTTGTTTTTGCGATTGTTTATGTCTGGTTTTGAGATTAGTAATGTCTCAAGGTCATCTTTTGATGCAAAACCTTTGTTTGAAACAGATTTTTTATGAACCTCCTACGTCAAGTTTTCATTCAATTCCATTTTTGACCCGAAAGTTAACAAGTTTCAACGAATTTTCACAAAACTCTGTGCTTTTTGTCTGTCAAAATAGATCTGTAAAATTCTAAAACGTAGCATCTTCTATCACCTGCTCTTATCCTCTGCGAAAAGTTCATGTAAGAACTCTTTGTCTTCTCAATCATAGGTGCTTAAGAGTGACCTAAGCTCTGAACACACCCAATTCCAAAGCTTCAAAGAAATTACGGAAACAGTCCTTGCAGATCAAAATGAAGAAATATCAAAGGAGATCACTGGAACCATTGCTTTTGAGATCACGAATGTGTTTGAAGAATTGGATCAACAGCTATTAATGAAGAAGAGGCTGTCCATACTGATGCGAGGCTGTACTTCATTGATTAATGGATGCGATAGTCTTGTTAACGAAGTTGTGTTGAATCCTGTTTTGAAACAAGTAAGACATGTTTTTAGTTTACAATCTCAGTGAATTAAATGCTGTAATGATAGTGTTCCCTTCTTCCCTTTTTCATGATTAAGATCATTGTTCCATCTGGTCGAAGGCTTTTTCATACTGATGTTCGATTAACTTTTCATCAGTCCAATATGTATCGTACTACAGGTTCCACGAACAGTTGATATAGTATATATTATATAATATAGTTTATTCTTTCACATATGTTTTACTTTCATTTCACGATGAATGTATTACCGGAAAATCTTTTTTCCATTTGTGTTCCAACGGCTATAAATTTTTCTGGTTGTGCAAACACGCAGATAGTGTTTGTATTTTGTATCCTGATATTAATCTTTGTTAAATCGTTTATAGAATTTGATGGTTGTGTGCCTTTTGGAATACATTATTTGGTCGCCTCCTTTTCCGTAAGAAGTCATTTTGAGTCACCCTTGAATATGTTTGTTATGTTTTATAGCTCGTGAAGCAGAATGTTGAAACTTTACAAGATATGATGGAAGAGATCGAAATGCTAACAGAATCACCTAACCAAGATGAGAACAAATTGCCAATGGGATTAAAGAAATTATATGATAACTGGGATAGATTACAAATTGCCCTTCTTGAGGCGAGTGTACTTGACTCGACTGATCGAGAATTTGTGACAAGTTTAGAAAAGAGCACTGGCTCATCTGATCAAAATGAACAAGCACAGAACATCACAGGTGAAGAGTTGACGATTAAAGGTGTGGAAAATCATCCAGAAGATCAATCCAATTCAATGGAGAGCAGTATGCCATTGAGTAGAATGAATCTTGACCAAGATCAAATTCCGAGAGATCAAACAGCCATTTCTGAGAATCAACAATCTATTTCAACTTTGCCGAAGCAAGTATCAAACGTGATGGAGCGTGAACTTTTATCTGAAGATGTAATCAACGAGGCCAGAGTTTATGACGTCATGGCATCAATAGATTTTGATGCACTGGATTCTGAAGAAATGATGCCTCGTATTGATAACAAGGCTGATCAGATCAAAAGTATTCAGTATACAGGTAATGATGTCGCTAATGAGAATGATCAGACAAATAATCAAGAAATCACAGAAATGAGTCAATATTGTGTGACGCAAGATGATCATTTTGTTGAAGAATTTACAAATAAGATTCAAGAACTTGATAAGCTTTTGGAACAGCAAACTGAGAAGAGCAAAAAGGGGCCTAAGGATGAAATACTTGGTACATTAAAGATTGGAACTGCTACATGTGCACCAAAAAGTGAAGGAGAGAAGAATGGAAAAGGAAGGCAAAAATCAGAAGAAGCAGAAGATCTTTCATCATCAATTGGATCAATGATTTCTGATTCAAGTGGTGTTTATTCATTTGATCATGATGATGTCCATTACAATGTTACAGATACAATAGGCAGCCCTTTGACAACAATATATACAATGAATAAACCTATTACGTGCCAAACTACTGTAGCTCAGTCTAAAGTTACTATGGCGACTACCAGCGATTCAAGTGCCAAACTTTCCAGTGTTAAGTCTCCAGCTAGTGGAAGATCCCCTAACAGAAAGCCATCCTCAAAATCGACTGCCAAAGCGTCTTTTTACAGAAGGAGAAGAACAAGTCCCAAATCTAATCGCTCATCGAGAATTGTAAAGAAATCAAGCAAAGCCGATCATACATCACAAATTCTTCCTAGTGAGCAGATTTCAAATAAAGAAGGAGAAATACCATGTGGTGCTGAAATTGCGTTTGTTGATGTTGATTCAAATGATGGCACGATTAGGAATCACTTGAGTAATGATGACCATGATAACGATGATTTCTCTGGAAGTGATGGAACTGTCCTTGATACTGAAACTCGTTTGCTAAATTCCGGCAATGACGAAGCGGACAGCAAAGCCATAGGAGAGAAGGAAAAGCAAGCAACGCGAAGAGGTTTTGTTATTTTGAATCCAATTTTTGCACAGCCTGTTGACTTAGATGATGCCCAGCAAGAAAATAATGCAGACATGATTCCTAGGAAACCCCAAGGTATTGTAGACATCAAACCAAATGAAAATACAGAGAAGGGAAAAGCAATATCATCACCACAAACTGCAACGAAAGTTGAATCAGAATCAAAGAATAGTGCAAGAAATCCAAAAATCAAAATATCAACACAAAATACAACAACAACAACACCTCGATCTGAAGTATTACCTAATTTGAAATTATATGCGTTTGATAATGTAGTTGAGAGGCAAAGAAAGAATGCATTTATTGCTGGAGACGAGCTCCTGTCACCAGACTCTGGGGAACTCGATTTCGCCGAGCTATTTAAGAAACTTGAGTCAGCATCGAAAAGCAGTGGAGACACAAGTAATCTATTAGATTTTGACCAAACCGATCAGTTATCTGTTAACAATGGCCCATGTATCAAGGTTATTCCACCAACTCCCCGCAAAAGTTCTCTTAGCTCAACATCCTCAGATACTGCGTCCAAAGCAGCTGATATCGAAAACTCTTTTGAACTGCCGGATATCAATGTAATCCCTGCAACCCCCCGTCGAAATTCTCTTTCAGGCAAAAGTCCACAAGATAAAGAAGGCCCTGTGCGCTCAGTACCAATAGTTACAAATGTAAATGGTCCACAGCAGGTATTTCAGGACGAAAATAAGTTTGAGAAACCGATAATGAGGCGCTTCAAATCTTTGATCGACACCCCGGATATTAATGTGATCCCACCAACACCAAGAAGACAATCTCTAGACCTGTCAGCTCCAGACATCAAAGTCATACCGCCTACCCCTAGACGTCAATCAATATCATCTGAAAATGATGCCCCCTGTGTTCCTATGCCCCCAGTTGCTCCCATTGTTATTATGAATGATGACGAGAATGGAAACAGCCAAGATGAACCATCATCCCCTTCATTTTTGTCGTCAATACCATCTCCTATTATGCCACGTGTTTGGAATTGGTTAGAAGAATCGATGTTTGATCAAGCAATCGGTACAATGGATGATTATCAGTCAGTCGGAGTAATGGATGAAACTTTAGACGGCTCTGGTCAAGCTGCGTTGGCTGATGTCGGCTGGAACAAAAAAGTCGAAGGTGAGACCGCAAGGTATGCTGGTTTTGAGAACATGTCACGTGATATCACACCGGTTGCTGCTGTTGAAAATAACGTGGAAGTAGAAACGGATAACAGTCGAGAGGAAGTTCTATCAACCATAGAGGTAGCTGCCGTTGTGGAACAGTCATCAGATTTCTATGGAAGAGTTAGTTCGTTAGGATCAGGCCTACTTGAAGATAGTGCTGCGGAGGAGAAAGAAAACAAATGCAAAGTAACATCAGTGAATGCTGATGATCAAGCAAGACTGGTTAAGGATGACACAGAAGTGATTTTCGGCACAGAAAGCATCCTTAATTCAGATTTGCACGATCTTAAACGAGAAATGTACAAGCTTGATGACAAAGATGTTGTTATGATTCCGCATGAAATAAGTGAAGATACCCAGTCACCCAAGGTGATTTCCTGTGAGTCAAGTGGAGATCCCCAATTACATAAGGTTGTCAATGACTTGAAAAGGGAAGAAGAAAATGCGAAATGTCATAATTTAGACAACAAAGAGAGGAGCGTAAGTTTGACTACATGTCATGGAAGTGAAGACGATGCCATGGATGATGTAGAAAAAATGCAATTGATAGACCAAGACGGTAATCAAATAGTTTATGATGATGCTCACAATGAAGGATACGACATCGAGGGATCAGCGACTGCACTTCACCAGAAGATGACCAAGGCTGTTAAGAGATCAGAAGACGTTTCTCAAACGCAAGGAATTGGAAGTGCTGTAGCCTCAAATGATGTAATGGCAGTGACTGGAAGAAACGAAGAAAAGGAGCCTGATGATGTTGAGAATGAACGAAGAGAAGAATTATCAACTCCATCAATCAAGGAAGAAATATTGCAAAGTCATGCTATTGGTATTTTGAATTCTGCTCTTTACGAAAATGAAGATTTTGCTATAACTCAAGAAGTACCCCCGGCTGGCAATGACAGTGCTAACGGAGATATCAGTGACGGTAAGTCATTTCAGGAGGGCACTCACAAAATTGAGGATGAGATTTTTGATCAAATTGGCAATCAACTGAAAGATGTCGGTGCCCAACAACTTGCGTTGCGCCAGCGCAGGGACAGTGGATCGGTTGACGAAGCAACATCAGGAGTCACATGTCTTGATGACTTGATTGATAACGAGACTCAAGAAGCAGTGGCTGCTGGGATGGATTCTTTCTACAGTAGAATACGCAACTGCCTCGTTTCAATGTGCAAAATAAACGAACTTTTGGTCGCAGATAATGAACAGGTTGATGGAGGCCAAGAAGAACTTGCCAACTACATGAAGGTAAATTTTACTTTTGTTCTCTGTTTCATGTTGTGTCATCATCAGCATAATGCAAATCAAGGAAAAAGCGCCAAGGATACGTGCAGCGCTCACAAGACAGTTTTCTTCATTTAGACCACTTTTACAATGTACTGGTATAGTTTAAATTCGTTACAAATTTATCTCTGTTCAAGAGCGTTTAAACTGCACCAAAGCAAAATTATTCCATAGATAGGCTGTACAAAAGTATTATATATTATTAAACTAATGCTTTTAATTTGAGAGATCGGGTCTTTTCCACAAAATTGGTGAATTGGAGATTCATTTTCGGATTGGAATGGGTTTAATTTCAGATGACATTTTTCACATATGTTTAAGAAGGCATTATCGTTTTTATCAATCTCTGTCAATGCCACTTCAAAAAATTTGATACACGATTTAATGAGGCAAAGATTTTCAAATCTTGAGAATCATTTCAATCATTTTGTAAACTTTTTGGCTTCCTGAGATAGTTCAGCAAAACTTTTTTCAGTCTTTAATGCATAATTTGGCTTGCAAATGTGTAATTTGCAAAAATCATTCCTATTGCTCTTCAAAAGGATGTAGTGTGATGAAACATTGACGGTTAAATTTGATTCGAACAACTTGTTTCGTTTCATGAAATCATTTTATGATCAGTGTTAAAAAGAAGCATTTTCTTTATGAATTATCTTGATTTTTCTTGTGAAGGATTTATTCGGTGTCATTGGTGGCCAGCAATCTGAGATCGATTCCCTCAATTTCCTTGGCAACCAGATCATGCAATGTAATGATGACAAAATTCGTGACCTCGTTCAGAAACATCTTGATGGGCTTAATGAAAACTGGGAACGAGTCAAGGACAAAGTGCTCACTGAACCATCAGTCTTTGCACCACATTATGAAGAGAAGGCTGCTGAAACTCCTCTTTTCGTTGCTGACAATCCCGCCATTTATGATATTTCCGCCATTTTGGATGGAACGGATGAATTACGTGGGTACATTGAAGATGATCATTTGAGATATCAGCTATTGTTCTCGGATGTTTTTGATTGGTTGGTTAAATGCGAAGAAAGCTTGCGATCTATGATCTCATTAGGACTAACTGTCAACCAACTGGAGCAACTTGCTATCAAACAAATGGTAAGAATTCCTTTCCAACATTTTAAGTTTCGTTTTGCTTTTTACTTCGTGCTGATAAGCAGAATTTCCTAACCAACTTTTGTTTGCAAAATTCAAATTTGAAATCATAATGATTAGTGCCATAAGCATAGATTTTGAAGAGTAAAGCCTTCAATTTCTCTAGTTTTCAGTCAAATTCAATATCTTTGGTTCGTCAATAAACCATTGCGTACGTTATTGATAAACAAATGCTTTCTCCTGATTCAGGGAAGTGATTCATAAATACATGAATATATATTGTCGAAATTCATAACTGGCGTAACTTCGTAACCTGAAGCTTGGCTGTCTATAGCATTTTAATCGCAATATTAGCTTTTTTTCCTTCTTTCGACTGCTGAAGAAGGTTTATACCTGATCTGTTTGGTGTTTTCATTATGCTGGCCTTTATAGTTTGTGTTGAAAAGATTTTAAACATTATTAGCTATTTGCAGCATTGTGCATTGTTGACAGTGTTTGATATTATGCAGGGACTGGCTTTTGAAATTTGTTCCCATGTTCCAAAAATGCATAATCTAAGACAGAAGCTTGACCAGTTGACCACAGGAGAATCGAAAAAGAATCTGAAAGATCAGCAAAATCATTTGGATGCTCTGTGGAATCACCTTTTGAAGAGATTGGCTCAAAAGCAATGCATGTTAAGGAGACAAAGTGATGACGTCATCAGTAACGTGACATTCAAGTTGTCTGCTGTTGAAAGCGCGTTGGAGAAATGGCTGAAGAGATTGAAGGAATCTGTCGCGAAGTTCTGTTCAATTCCAGATGTATTTGACTGCAATCTTGATATTGATCTAGCTGCTTTAAAACTTCTCTCTTCGGTATGTGTTTCGTACTTTTACAGGATAATATTTCTTAAATTACTTGATGTTGCAGGTGGTTTACTGAGCTCTTGCTGTCTCGTGCCATCAATCCACGATCATCTTTATGAATGCGCTGTGCGATATCGACACTTTGACGCCCTCGCGTACTCTAATTGGCCATTTTGATGCAAGGCAGCTGATCTCGTCCAGATTGACTCCACCTGAGGCATGAAGCTGGTCTTTCTCAATTTCAAGTTTTGATTAACCGAAGTTATTAATTGAAGTGATCAAGCAGAAAGAGTTAGATGTTTAGCCGCATTCAATGCTCTTTATTTTTTAATCTTGAATCATTTTTAATCGGGCAGAAAGGAGCATATTGAAACTGGGAAACCCATTGTTATCAACATAAAGAATTGATACTTCTAAACTATTTTTACTAAATCAAAGGGCGATACTGAGACTTATGTGATTATTCTATCCTGAATTGTTGATAAGCATTTCTTCTTGTCGACTTCATAAAAATGCACAGTTGCAAGTTGGTTGATTTTGCTCAAAATTTTGTTCAGTAGTACCAGATGGTACAAGTTGCAAACTATTCGACCAAAGTTTGTTTCACAGAGTGAATTGATCAGACATGTCAAATAGCGTTTTCTTTTGTTAAGAGATCCTTTGGTTCTCATCTAGTTGATTGATTAATTGATTAATTGATCGATTGGTTGGTTGATTAATTGGTTGAAAATGCTTAAGTCGATTTATCTAATTTTGTTTTCAGATCATAGAGGACCATTTAAACATCATTCGTGGTCTAATTCGTGAAATAATTTCTTCAAATCCTACATTTCCAATTGACGCATATTTGAATCAGCTTCAACAAATCACGGATCAATTTGACGCGACAATCGCGAAGATACGAACAAAGCATCCTAAATTTCTTGTAACCAAAGAGGTTGATAATCAGGAAATCCCGGATGAAATGAGTGAAACTTCAACTTCTGCTACTCCAACAATTCCAGTCGAACTATTCAAAGGACGGAGAGTCTCTCTTTCTTCAGATCTGAACTTTGCGCTGGAATTTTTCAAGAAAGAGCTAGATAAATTTGACGTCTTTTTGTCTCAGCATCAAATTACCATCGATGACTCCATTGAGGGAGCTTCTATTCCGGAGCAGCTACAACAGGCAAGAATTCAACTCAATGAATTTCAGGTAATTAGAATTTTTGTTGAGTGCCCATTTGACCGTTTTCTTAGTTTAGCATGGTATAATTAGGGATCATGTAATTTTACAGAAAATAGTCTTACCAGATTGCCTTTGCTTGGTATCAGCCAGATATACTGTGGCGCTGATTTGTTATATTTACATTTTTTACGGACTCGATTCTAATAATTTTGACCTTCATATATTTTGTGACTCAATTTGTTTTATCTAACGATCATATTTTATGAATTATCCTCCGTTACGTTACGAAGATATCCGTGTTTTATCTGTCTTGGCAAACAATATATATTCCTTACGCATCAAAATGTGTGTTGCAGTCAATTTATCTTTCAAGTCAGTGGCTGCCATGATAAACTAAATTCTTCGACCAAGTTTATACAAAATGCCAATGCTTGCTTGCTGCCTTATTTTTTATTGTTTCTGGTCCGTATACAGCAGTTGTTTGATCAAAATACTTTCATATCCATTTTAGCAATTGAACTACGATCTAAAGAGCAAACACCTACCAATACAATGTATATACACACAGATAACCTCGATTGCAGAAGTGCAATTGCCAGTCGAAACCGAGGCTAGATATAACATGCTAATCAATGCAGCTGATCGAATTTATCACGTGACACTTGAAAAAGTGAAAGAAATGACGAACATAGTGTTGCTATGGCAATCGTTTTGGACCAGAGGTGATCATTTATTGGAATGGATTGATCGAATGTGGAACGTTTACGTAAATTCATTGCTTGCCACTTTGGAATACGATCAGGAAAGTGTTGTTGTTAAACTAATGAGATTCAGTGAGTTAGAGAAACGGGCCTATGAAAAACAGAGAGTACGAGACAGGATTGAAAGAGAGGCGAAAGCCCTAATCGAGGTTACGCATAACAAACTGGTTATAAATAAACTTTCGTTGTTGAATGAGAGATGGCGGGATCTTCGTGATCGCATTCGAAATGAGCGTTTGAGGCTGGATGGTGTTTGTAGAATTTGGCGCGAATTTCAAAATGTTCATCAAGAACTTGACCAGTGGATCAGTTCATGCAGGATACGCATTCAAGAAGATAATCGAGAAATGACAGCTGCAAGTATTATCAAAAAGGAATTGGATGTTATTAAGGTAATTTTATTTCGCTTTTTGTTTAGTGTCTTCGGAAAAGATATTTATTGTTCAGATATCTGTTTAGCTTCTACTATTCACATTAATTGACGCATTTCCGAAGAAAGACATTGATATTTGCCTTTTGATTTCTGTTCTGCTTGATACTACCTGAACACCAAACAAATGCAAAAGCTAACCACCATCATTATAGTGTGAAAGATAGGGGCTTCCTGTTGAGCAACACCTCAGTTCGTGTGGAACATCGGTTTGGATAGCAAGGACAAATTTTGTAAAACGGTAGCTAAAGGTCTGTTTAAGGCAAGCGATTTGCCCTTCTAAAGAACAGGTCTCACTCCTTTAGCACAACTGACCACGATGTTTTTGCTCCCACTTTTTATTTTGATTATTCCATTGAATGCAAGCAGACGTGTCAATTTTATTATTCAAAGAGGCCAATTCTGGATCTTTTGTTTCAAAAAATTGCTTTCCTCGTTTTGTTCGTTTCTCATTTGGCAGCATGGGAGAGCAACAGACGATTGTTTTAAAGATGGTGGGAAAGGACATTTTACCAAGATCCATTGGGTTCTAATTGGAAATACTTAACAGTTCTATAGGAATTCGATTAAAGGACGCAATGCATCTTGGTAATAAGTTCCTTGCCGCCATCTTTAGCGTAATCGCTCATTGCTTCAGTACTTATAAATGATGAATATTTCTCAAGATTACGCAGAATAGTCGTTTTGCAAAACATTTGTAACTCCATGATCATTATGAATGCTGATCTTTCAAATCTCGCATTTGTTTCCAGAAATTCTCAACTCAAATAACGAGGAAGCAATCTCGAAAGGATAGCTTGTACAATTTGGCTGTGAAACTCAAAAAGGAAATTAAACCAAACGATTCAACAGTTGATCATGACGTCACAGCACTAAACGAAAAATGGTCGGTGCTGCGTAATGAGTTGAAAACGAGGCTTGATGTGTTATCAAATCTTCTGTGTGAAATCGAGTCACGTGATGCTGAAAAGAAGTTAGACAAGGTGGAGACGGCTGCGGAGGAGCTTGAAGCTAAATTTGAAAGTCATACTTGTGATGGATGTTTGAAGAATAAGAACGATGTTGAATTAGAGTTAGAATTTTGTAAAGTAAGTTTTCAAATTCAGGGTTTTTAAAGTTTTTTTAAATTTTGATCGCATACTTGATTTCTAACAACAAATACAACTCCTTTCATTTTACAGGACGTTTTTTAGATGTTTACGTGCACATTTTAGATACTCAAATGTTACAGCTTATTAAACGATCCTGGGAAGGCAGTAGTTCTTTGACAGAGCTGCTGAAACCAGCTGCTAATTGGGGAAGGGTGGCTTTTATTCTGACAAAATGGAGCACAACACATCAAATTTATCCTTGTCACTCAGCACCATTATTTTCATTTTATCATATGGAACATTGAATGTTTTAACAGTTGTCAGGAAGAATAATATGCCAAAGTGAAAGAATTTTGGTTACTAATAGATATAAATGATTTATTTACAATTTAAGCTTCCGAAAGAAATTACAAGAATCGGTAAACCTCCAATTAATTTGATCGAAATGATATCGTTGATATTTGCATCGGAAACTTGAATGATGTTTACTTTCTTAGTTATCTCATTTATTTGAAAATTAATAAGATCTGTTTGTTGCTGATTTCTTAGAAACGAGTGTTACGTCTAAAATAATTTGATGAATATATTCTATCTTTTAGCAAATGCAATCATCGGTCGAAGCTTTATCCTCGACCATAGTTCCCATCACTGAAGAACTTTCTTCTCAAACGCAAGACAAACATAGCAGAAAATTGGACACAGTGCTTAGAAAATTCGAGAAGCTAAAAACCTGCACAAGACAGCATCAAAATGAAGTGCAGGCTTTAGCGATTGATATTTCAAATTTTGAATCATTGACTGGAGAAATTAGTGAAATTCTTCACAGTGCTCAAAATACAGTGGATGATATGGTGTTAATGGATTCGCCTGAAAGTTTGAATCTAGCGCATACTGGTCTTCAGGTGATTTTGATCAATTATAATTACAGTGAACTTTATTGGAGCATTAAAAGATCATCGGTTAAACATCATTTGAGACACGTAGCTGGATAATGAATTTGATACGTTTTTGGGGAGGCATTAAAGAAATTGTTTATTTCTTCCGCTTCTCGGTGACAGTCTTTGTTCTTATTTGTTTTGATTGAGAAGAAAAATTTTCTTCCGATGAATTGGTCTTTCTTTGCTTTTCCTTTCTTTATGTACCAATTATCTTTCATACAGAGATTTTTTGACAATTTATAAAACGTAGAAAGAAAAAATGTGTTGCTTTCGTATCCTAGAACGGTTATACCTATTCTTAAATGTTTTACACCGAGGAAAATATTTAATCTCTTAGCTTTATAAACACTGAATTTGTTGGTCCCAAAGAGTTTAATTAAGCATGTCAAACATGCTTGTGTCTCTCGCAAAATATCTCCTATCTCAAGCTTTTGTAACAAATCATATCTTCCTCGTAGCAAATAAACACCCAATTGTCAAGAAGCCAAAGGTTAATCAATGATCATGAAGAACTTTGCAGAAATTTATCGACAAACAGAATGGTATCCAGTAATGGTATCATTGCAGTCGCCCGCAGTGTCACCGAACGACATCGAAGACTATTGCAACAAACTAGTGATGATATTGATAGTAGTGTACTTGTACAAGATTTGATGAGGTTATTCTCTTTGGAAAGTCGTGGTATTGAGATATCATTATCAACGATTGAAACATTCTTAGAAAGAGCAACATTGACTGATTGGAATTCTACTATTGTTAATTCAAGACTCAATGAAATTCAGGTAATAAGACAATCTTTTTCGTTATGTTTGATGAAATAGATAGCTAACATCCTTTTTTATTCTTAGTTTCTGTGCATGTTTGCATCGCTGTACCAGACCACATAAATTAAATCGTTCAACTGCATCATTTTGATGCTATTCGACGAAAGTAAACACTTAACTCAAGAGCTGCATATACAAATCTAAAATTAGCCAGTTGTATTTGATAATTTGGAAACATGGATAGATTAGAAACCATACCGTGTGTATGCATTTTCTTTGTCATATTGATGTATTACCTCAATTTAGCTCCGTTTATTCACGTTATGGTCAGAATATTAGATAATTTACAAGTTAAGTTTTTCCATTCCTACAAAATGCGAAAAATTGGAGCAACAAGAATGAGACAGAAAGATATGGTTCACTCTTCAAGGTAGTAGTGATAAATTTAGAGAAAAAAAGTAAAATTTATTTAGAATTCATGAAACACGGCTTCAAGACATCGAAAGTTATTTTCAATATTGCTTCTGTCGTCCAAGGTGTTGCAAAGTGATTTGCTGGAAACAAAACAGAAGATACAACAACTTGAAAGATTACTGAATGGTTCCACCAACACGACTTATCACAGAACATCTTTCATAAGAGGACTAAAGAGTAAGATAACAGATTTTGAACAACGAATGAACACCGCAAGGAGATCATTAACTATGCATTGTGCTGATTTATCTGAAGTGTTTTGTCAGTTGGTTCATTATGAACAAGTTCAGAGAGAATCTGAGTCATGGATACAAGCAAGGGAAGCTGATTATGCTGTCATTATGAATCGATCTACGTCTCCTTCAATAGAAATGCAACATCGACAATTAGAGAGATGCAGGGTATGTTTCCTTGTCTTTGAAAACTTATATATAATGACAGAGGAGAAACTGCGTAGATAATGTAATCGTGCATTCTGACTTAAGTATTTGCCTGACCACATAGGGGTATTGAAATAATAGATCAGGAGTTTAAGGCCTATTGAAGAAAATATCAAGTGTTGTCTTATTTTTGCATCTGTTGCAGGAAGGCTAAGGGAGCTCAGAGTTACAATTCTTCAAAGATGGGTGTGCAGTTTCTGTTGTGTAAAATTTAATCAATGTCATGGAATGATTTTAATTGGAATTCAGATTCAAGGATTAAGATGATTTTTAAACATATTTTTGATGCTAGATTCTTCCTTAAAACAGCTTAGATACTTGATCGTTTAGACAATTTTACCCATCAAATGTCGAGATAATCTCCCTGATTCTATGCCAACACTGATTTGTTATGTTGTTGAAAAATTTCCTCTGTTTTCCTATAAATGTATTACTTTTGCCTTTTCTTGATCAGAGTGCCTGAAAATATGAACTGGTGTGATCTTATTAAGACTTTCAACCAATAAGCTTTTGAAGTTACCTTCTGTTTCAAACTTTTATTTTTCCTATCATTTTTATTATATCATCCATGAGAACTTTAAATTTGATAAGATTTTGCTCTTAGCTGTAGCTGTTGACTTTTGTTGAATATTTCCTTATGTACCTTCATTCCATGATGAATTTCATTCCTATTCAAACAGAAATTAAAAGAAGATTTGGAGGCATATCAAAACAGTATGAAAACAATTAATGATTTGGCAAATAGAATTAAAGGGAGATTACGGGTTCAAACTTCTCCAACAAATAGTCATTTGAATTTGAAAAGGAGATTAGATACATTACTAACGATGACTGAAACAGCATTCGAAAGGTAATATTATTATTGAATTTGCATCATCAAAGAGCTTTTGCTACCCAGAGCTCTTTGCAAGCACACTGCAGTTTCTGACTGGTTGGAAATCGAATTAGGCCTACGCAGAAGATGTGGATTCACACTACAGTGGATAAAAAGTACGCCTTTAGTTCACTTTTATATCATTCATAGTAATACAGTGCCGATCCATGTTCCTGCGGAGGAGGCAAAATTTGATTTTCAGACTGTCTGAAATAGCAGCATACCTGCAAAGGAGGATGGGTAGCAGTGGCTCTTCAATCACCATAGCAATGCGAAGTAGGGTATATATACATATCAAACACAACTGTTGAAAATCAACGATCAGTAACCAATTTTTCATCAACTCCGTTTTCACATTGTAAAATATCAATCCTAGCTTCTAGATAATATCTCATGTTGTTGCCCTTGTTTTTTTCATTGTTTTGACCTGGATAAAGTATAGTCCTAGTCTCTACACTGTTAACAACTTAGAGCACATATTTCGCAAATCAATTGATCAGCAACGATGCATTCCTTAATGTGAAAATCATGGATATTTTGTGTAACAAACAAGTTTCATTCGTATGACGGAACAGACAATGAAAAATCTTTCTTGATTTGATTTTGAATGTGGATAAATTTGTTGTCCTTGCTGAATCTTTAAAATTGCTTAACAGTCTTAATAAAATGCAATTATTGACTTCATTTTCGAAGCAAAGTAAACTTTCGTCTTCAGTTCTGTTTGAGATCTTGTCATATTTTTAGACTGCAGCAAGATATTTCTCAATGGTCAGATGTAAAGAAAGCAATGGCTGACTCTACAAATTGGCTGAACAGAATTCGAGGAAATGAACAAGATTGGAAAATTCATCCTTTAGAACAACAGATCATGAAAACTGAGGTTAGTACTAAGTCAGATAACTCTTTGTTCGCCATATGCTTTCAAATCACAAATCTTCCCAAACATCCCACACAAACGTTATAGCAGCAAAAATGTTGAGTACAATATGCAGTGGTGTTATATTAAGTTCGTGGAAAGATAATAGCTGCTATTGTTACTGGCAACAGAATTAATCAAATTTATTGAATATTTAATCTTATTAAATCTTAATGAATCCTATTGAGTCTTAATACAGAATTAATTTTGATTTTCTTTTGTTCAGGATCTGATTCGACAAACAGAAGAAAAGTTATGCCAGTTAGAAAGCCTTTTGTATAGCAGACAATATCCTGTGCGAGAAAGAACTGATACGTCACCTGGCAACGATGTTTTGACGAGAACACAACGAATTGCTTTAGACATGGAAGAGAGGTTAACTGAACTTGTCACGCATGCAAAAATGTTGAAGAAATTGAAACAGGATTTGCAAGATTTCCAGAGTGCGACGTCATCACTTTTAGGTGACATTGAAGAATTGATAGATGAACTTGGATTAGTGGAAAGAAGTCGAGATGGAAATGAATTTACAGATGAAATTGAAGTTAGTATCTTTCAAGCCTTGCTTTGTAATTTTTCAAGCCTCAAAATCGTTTGATCCAAGCTTACTTTGTTTTCATGATTGGGTTTTCCAGTCAGCAAAAAGATTTGCAGGAAGTTATCCGTTTGGAGCTGTTTAAGAATGCAGTCTGTTACGTCGAGTTGCTTGAATTTACTTTGAAGCTCTTTCCTCGTATCAGTTCATACATCGAAATAAGGACTTACTACGTTTGACATTAACATTGACATTGAGCTTGTATTATCATTTAATATCTCAGCTGGTGGTAAGTTAGGTCGGTATAAATTATGAGTAGTTGAAAATTCGCAATTTGCGACGCCGAGAAGCTACGTAAGATTCTGAACACAGTTTTTTTTTGTCGAAAATTATTCACATCTTTACCCATCTTGCCTGTGTTCTAATCTCCTTACCCCTTTAGACACTATACCGGGTGAGCAAGAAGAAAGTTCTCACTTTTGAAAATTCATAGCATCAAGATCAAGGGTACTGGGTGAATTGAAATGAATCAATATTTGCTTGACGACCAAGACATCGAAGTATTTTTTTGTGATTTTTTCGCCCTCTTGCAAGCACTGTAAATATAGTTAAATTCAACTTTACAAGAATTTCATGGTAACTCTTGAGAGAAGTGAAACGCCAATTGCGTGTTGTTCTGTGTGAAGAGAGTCCTTACAATTTGATCAAGTGTTTGTTCAGCATTTTGCAACCATGAAATATTTAAAGTTGAAAGTTGAAAAAAATTCACCTATATTTCTAGTGCTGGTAAAAAGGCGAGAATAATCACAAAATACTTCACAGTCTTTCGGCCTTTAATTGGGACATGAAGCATTTGAATCCGTGAAGTATCCTTGGCACTACGAATGTTCGAAAGTGAGTAGTTTTTTCTGTGTAACCAGGTTTTTTTTCAAATCTTTATTGGTTATCTTAAGAAATCATCACGTTATTATTTACGCTTTAAACTTGATTGATGCTTAAGTATAACCAGACAATATGTAGAGTAGAATTGTTTTTCGATGCTGTGTTGGCTTTATTTGTTTAATAGTTAAAGTTAAGGTCTCTTTCCATTGAGGATGAGAAGTGAAATATTGTAACAACTAACAAATAGGCGCATATTGACTGTGGTCAAAACCAACTCTGGAAACGGTTATATTTCTTCCCAGGTGAAAGTAAATGAACTGGAATCGAGTCTACAACAACAACGAGACATGGCAGAACAATTAGATTCGAATCTCTTTCTTAATAACAATTACAACATCGAACTTGAACTGGCGGTAACGAGGTTAAATCAAAGGTGGCAGAAACTCATTGTTGTGGTAAATAAAGTGAGGAAAAATGTCGATAATATCTCAGCAAAATGGGAACAATTTAAAAGATTGGCAAATGAATTGATGGAAGTCAGTGGTGATATTAGAAGGACATTGAGAAGTGCAATACCTTCAGTGCTTGATTCAAGTATTGAAAGGCTTCAAGAACATTTTGATCATCTCTCAGTAAGTATAAACTTTCATTTCAGTTCATCAAAAAATCCAAGCTATTAACTAATATACAACATATCTATCGCAGCTACAAACATTAACAAAGTTTAAAATTCCATGCTTTTTATACTGCTTTCTACCGAATTAATAGCGAGTTTGTAGCATAGGACGGACACCTAGAGCGAATTCTGATGAGCTTTCGAGCTAAGTTCTCGTTGCCAGAAAATTCTAAAACAAAGGAAGAGCAGAAAAAGAAAAAAAGCCGATCTGTTAGATGATAATTTTGTTTGTTTGTTTGTTTGTTTGTTTTGCTTGTTTGTCTGCTTGGTCATTGTTAGAAAGGAATCAGAGACATTGCTAAATGATCTAAATAGGGACTTGTGGATACCCCTGCATCTTCTTGCATTACATTATGTTTTCCATTGGCAGAAAAAACTGATTATTTGTTGGAATTATTCAAGGTCATGTATACTTTTTTAACGGGGGGCTCCTGTTTCATAGAAGTGAACACTCATATATCTCTCCAACGTCTTGGCTAATAAACAAAGCAACATCATGACAATCTATCAAATTCATCTGAGAGACTCTACGCTCTAATTGCGAAAGACGGGTTCTTCCAGTTATCTTCTTTACTCATATGGAATGCTCTTTAACTAGAATTCTTCATTGTTTTTATTCCAGTCATGTCAAAAACAAATTCAGCGCTACAAGCCTGCTTACACAACAATATGCAAAGTTGGAAATAGCTTACTGCAAAAATATCATGGAAATTTAGCCAAAGATGTTTCTAAAATAATGCAAAATCTCGATGAAACCTGGAAATCACTTCAAGATGAAGGAACTCGAAAAGTGACATCTTTGAGGGACATGCTTGAAGCATGGGAAGGTTACACAGGAAAGATGGAAGTCCACATGATTTGGCTTCGTGAGACAGAAAAAATAGTCCGAAGCTCATTTGTTGAATTGACAAGGAAAGATCTGCAAGAAGAACTCGTCAAGTGTCAGGTATATTCTCTCATTTGCATTTCTTTAGAATGATTGCCGAATATTATTTATTTTACGGTTTGTTTGCAAAGAACATTTATCATTTATGATAACATGAATTAGATTTGTTTGACGTTTCAAAGGATACTCCCATCATCAGGTTGGGGGAGGGGGGGGGGGTGAATGCTAATGTTGGCAGCTTACTGTGCAAAGAATTATGTCTGACCTAATTATGCCCGAGAAATGACCTTCCTTATCTTGTCAGTCTACGTCTTCTGGTAGGGCTTTAATGGAACCATTTTTACTCTGCTAGGGGGAGCGTAGGTATTTCCGTCGTCGTTTGCCATGTCCTAAATCCCAATATTTTCATCAACAGTGTGTTGGTAAAGATATCGAAATGAGGAAGCCTGAAGTCGACGCTGTCAAATCACGTGGTGAGTCTTTGTTGCTGTTAGACATTGTGACGTCATCTGACCAAGAAACCATCAGAAGGCAACTGAAGATTCTTTCAAAACTATGGGATGACGTATTGTTTCAAACAAAACTTCGATTACGTCATTTGATTGAGCTGCTAGAGAACCTGGAGAAATTTGAGGAAGTCTGGAAATTGCTTGACCGTTGGCTAACAATGAATGAAACATCGCTTATGAGGCAGATCAAAGAAGCTGGCAGTGCGCAGAAGCAGAAAGAGCATATACAGAAGCTATTCATGAATGAATTGGAAAGATATGAGCATGCACGCAAGAGGCTGCAAGGATTTGCCGTTCATGTTGTCAGCGCTTGCCCAAATGCACCATTTTCTGAGCACATTAGATCACGTCAGCAAAATATCAACCTTCGATGGGAAGGGCTTTGCAGGGAATTGGGAATGAGTTGTAAGAAAGTGGAAGAAACGTTGTTTAGTTTGCAACTGTTTGAAGCAATGTTGACTCGATTGAATGATTGGTTAGGAGGGATTGAAGAAACGGCCTGTCGGTTTACTTCTTATGGGAACGATGTAGAAAGTGACAGACAACTTCTTTTGGATATTAAGGTATGTTATGCTTTAGCTGCAAGCAAATTAATCTTGTGCTTAGGGAAGAAATATTTATATTTATTATTGGCAAATGACTTCTCTTTTTCTGAAAATGTAGGACCTTCATAATAACGATCTTTTAGGAAGTGATTTACCGATTGAGCTGTGTAGATCTTCTCTTTGCTACGATTCATTTAGATTAATTCTGCCAAGAAATTTTCCAGCAATAGCTTATCCTTGATATTTACCAAAATGCGATTATGTTGGAGCTATTATTTTCAGTGTCAGTGTCAATGATGATAGGAACAAACCTTTATGTAACAATAATTCGAATCTTTGTGCAATGTCTTTGGAGATGTTTGTGCAGTTTGCTCCTTGATTAAATCGTGATTTTTTGAAACGTGCAGTTTCTTTGTCTGAATAGGTGTTGCAAGCAGAAATCCAATCACGTGAGACTGATGTCATTTCCGTTCTCAGACTGTGCAAGGTGAAAGTCCCACTTTTATTGTTCAATATTCTTTATTCGTTTTTCATTGTACCTGTATGGTTCTTGGACGGAACCAAAGGGGCTGTTTCACCCAGCTACTTGGCACATGGTACTTCTTTGTTGAGGCCAAAAGCAAAGGGGCCCAAAGTTCGCTAAGAATTCTGGGTGAAAGGCCCCATTTAACTTTAGTGGTTCTTCTTTCACTGTCATGCGGGCTCTGTTCTGCAGCGGCAAATTGAATTAAGATTTTGCTGACAAAATATTTTTGCAAATTGCTTTGAAAGCCATTGAATTGAATTGTTTCTTAATGAAAGAAAAGGATTTTGTTCAAGCAAAGTTCAATAACAGTGAAATTCATGAATTTTCAATGAGCTATTTTGCCTTTTTCTTGCTCTAATTCACAGTCACTGTCACATTGCCCAGCATACCCTAAGCAATAATCAGTGGATAGAAAGGTGCAAATGGGAGCATTTAAGGTTACCAGAGACAGTCGAGAGGCAAAATCCTTCGTTTGGCTCAGTGATTAAGGCGAGCAAAAAGAAGAAATTAAAATGCTAATAGTATTAATATTGTATCATTCAAGTGAAATCATAGCCGTAATTTGCTTTATTGCGTCTAAAGTAAGTTTTAATCCATAGCAAATCCTTTAATCTTTTTCTGTTATGTTTCGTAGATCTCTTATCAGTTTCTAAATGAATTTTTCCCCAAAATAGGCTCTATTTAAGGTTCTAATCCGAATCACGCACAGCCTGCAAGTTGAAGTTTTTCTGTCAAAACTGTTGAAGAAGCTGATTTAAATCCTTGGTATTTACTGTATTTACTCCAATTCTGCCTTGTTTGTCGAAAATCAAAGATCAGCTATTTTCAAATATTTCAGCTGTTGCAAGAGTCCTCCTCCGCCTGTCCATTAGAAGACGATCTACGCAGTTTAGTTTCTGTCAAAGAAAGTTTTGAAAAACGTTGGATTGAGATTCAGAGACGGCTCAGTGCGATGCGAAAGCAGCTGGAAGAGAGGCCTGATCATATGGCATATGCATCATCTTTACCATATTCTAGAGAAGAAGTTATTGAAACGAGGTTACAAAGACAGGAAGCGGATTTTAGTGAAGTATGCCTTGAACCACATTCATCGTTTTATCGTTTGTTTTTATCTTTTATCTTCATACAGTCAATGTGGCAAAGATTGATATTACAACTTAGACAGCCTTTATCAATCATTATCTCAGGGTCTTGATATTTTCTCTCGTGAGAAGTTTGCTTATTTTATGACTTTGTATGAGTACCTTTTTGCTTCAAATTCATAAACTGACATTGATGAACTTTCATTTTCTTATTTTTTGATACAGTTGAGATATTTTGGCTCAAACAGAAGTTGTTTGACGCTTATTGCTTGAAACTCACCAGAAAACTAAATCAACTTTAGTTTGATTAACGCAAATCTGAAGTTTCTTTGCCAGCAAAAGAAACTAGAAAGCTCTGTTAGTGGATTTCTTTATGCTTGCAGAACTTTCTTCAAAATATTATTGTTTTGATTTTCAGCAACATGCCTGGAATATTCTTGATGAAAGACCAAAGCTTAATCAACCGACTGTCCAGGGAAACGACTATGATGATAGTTCTAGACAAGCAGAAGTGAATTCAAATAGTCGCAAGAATTCAAGTCAGCACTCACCAATGCGTCAAAATAGAGTGGCTGCACAGGAGGAGAAGTCAATTGGTGAAAAGCAAAGAGAAATTGATAATTGGTTGACCGATGTTGAAATCAAATTAATCAGTTTACAACCATATGCTTCAGAAATCGATACAAGCAAGCAAATAAAAGAATTGCAAAATGTTCTTGATAATTTAAGACAACATGGAGATATAATTCATCAGATCATAAAAGAGAGTAAAAGAATTTCATTGAAAGCAAGTACTGTTCATTCAAGTTGGATGCAAGAATTTCATTCACGATACCAACAGGTATTTATAACTTATAGTAAAGTTGATTTTTATGATTTCGTATGACTGTGAGTATCTTGATTCCAGGAATTTTGAACGGTAGTAATGACAGACAGTGAAAACATTTGTTCCTCTTTTGATCTTCAGCTAGTTGTTAATGAATTTTACTTTACGGTTGATTACAGCTTACTCATTTTGTTCTTTTACATTTCATCTCGTTACTTTTTAGTGACTTAGCTGGTGCTTTTTTATATGTTTATTTTAGAACTGGATAGTTATCTTTTGAAACAAACTTGCTTTGACATATTTTATGTTGATGATAGCTTTTTAGGTTCTGTGAAATATTGAAAATATCTTGTCAAAAAACAAGTTTATCGAAATGTTCAAAACTGTATTCTACGATTTTGTTTACTGAGCATCTTTGTTGTTTGTTGATTTTAACAGGAACATAAATGCCCGTAAATATTAGCAAAAAATTAAATTTGAATTGAATGGTCATCAAGTCAAAATCATGTTTCAAATTTCTTTAAATATTTTATTAAAATTTCATTCTTTTTTTCAGGCCATTGATAACTGCACATCGTGGATTCTTGAGTTGTCAGTGCCCAGTCTGGAACCCAGTCCCCCTGAGACCAGTCCACTGCAAAGATCATATCGATGAACCAAGTTTGTATTACTCCATGGTGATTTTTATCTCCCTCGTATATTTCCTTCATACTTAATCTTCGTCCAAGCTCTGGATTTCTTAATACCTCCTTGATGACCATTTGATTTAGTTTTTGGCTGCTTTCTTAACAATAAGAGCAAAGTCACGGAGGTCCATTCCTTTAAATTCAATGTTCTTAGCAGCGTTTTTGCTAGAAAAAGTTACATTTATTTTAGAGAAGTGAACATTTGCATGTTTTCTTTACCAGATGAAAAAGATAAAATGATGGCGTTATCGTGGAGAAATCTTGTCATAAATTTGAAGATATTCGTCAAAACATTGTTGAGAGCTTGGCTCGGCACTTGGGTCAGTTTCAAATCGACTAATGTCTAGTTCATGACAATGAAGACGGAGTTTGGTGGCAAAAAGAGATTTGAATTTTCAGAAGTTATTTGAGAACGACCGTTGATGTTGATAATCATATTAAGAATTAGATCGTAAGCTATATATCACAATTGTTAATTAATTAATTATATATCATTCTATTAGTGTTTTATGCCATGTTATACATATGCGTTGCTACTCAAATATATTCATCATTTGTATAATTTGTTTCTATTTATGCTAATTTCAATGGTTATTTTAGATTTTACGAAAATATTTGAAGGCTGCACAATGTCTTATCAAGCAGACACTTGACGTTTTTCGTTATATCCTGTAATAGATGGTGTTCAAAGTATCATTTAAATTTTGAAATTTGAATGTTGCAAACCTTCTAGAATACAACAGTAATTGAGGACAGAGCTTTTGAATTAAGAAAGCAGTTGATTTACAATAAAATTGTGTCCCTGTGTTAAATGCATGCTTGATATGATGTTGTCACGTTTTGAACGAGATGATTAATATTTCTCGTAATATACTCTTCCATATTCATGATGTTGTTTTGCTTATTGCTGTAAATTGTAGATTTGTCTCTTGTAGCGTATTCATAATAAAATGTATTGTATTCATGATCTATGATTATTGTAGTTATCGTAGTTGCTATAGATGGCAAATGATTTGTTGTTGATGTAAACTCATTCAACGATGATGTATTGATGATAAGGTAGATGCAACTATGAGTGGCCTCATGAACAAATAATTCCACATTGTACACTATATTTCAGTATAGTTCCTAACTCATGTGTTGATTAACGTGTGTTCCAAGGGTTGATGGGTCTGCTTATGCATTTTGGGTATTCGTATCCAAGTCATAGATACCCCCTAATTTCTTAGGGTTAAATATTATTGGACCTCGTTCTTTCCCAGTTATGATTCGAATTAGAAAAGGTCGATCAACTGGTCTGATTGTGATTTCTGTTCTTTCTTCTAACTTTCAAATCGATCTTTTTTTATTTTCAACCTAATCAACTGTGCCGCGGTGGACCATGCTTTATCTTCCAAGATATGTTGGATGCATGGTGAACTATCCATCCAAATTATGCGAAAATATAGTAAATAAATTAAGGTCAAAGTACCACAAAATAGTTTAGATTATCAAAACATTCTGTTTCCAGCATGTATTCATTATCAAGTAAAAAAACTATTGATCAGATCAATACTTCTTCATGAGTGTTCACTCAATGGTTGCAGCTACCCAACATTCGTTGACTTGTAAAACATTGCAATAGAATACTGAAGTAGTTCTACAAATCCTTTAATAATGTTATTGTCAATTTTGCTGGGCATCACTTCAGTTTCTTTATGGTTTATAAATCGGATTATAAAAATGGGATGTATCTTGTTTTCAAATCTTTTTTAATCCTGAATTAACAAAGTTGTAAAGATTTTACTGTACCCACTACCAAGTATTTAACGATCGGTGACGTTTATCATAGTTGAAACTTCAAGCTGTTGCCTGACTGGTTTTTTCTTTTTATCTAATGATTTACTTGCTTCTATAATCAACTCAAGAAATCCATTGGCTTGGTCCACGTCCTTTTTGTGGCTTAGTGCTAGTTACTCGTAAAGATTTCATTTCATCCTTAGCGTTGTATTAAGCGCCGTATTTCAGTAACTTATCAAGCCCTACTTGCATTTGGTTATGGTTTCCCTGTTCAAAAAAGTTCTCAAGACTTTTCAGATGATAGTGTTGTGCTTTCTCCTCCTGATTTCGGGCGGAAGCAATCAGATCTTTGACTTTCTTGGATACAACCTCAATTTTTTGGAGCAAAGCGTCGTTTGAAGCAGCATTCGATTTTTCGTTCAATGTTCGAAGAAAGAGGACGTTCTATTTGATTTTTCGTAAGGTTTATGGCGATTTTTGGCAAGATTTCATTTCCCGTCCCGTTCTATTCGGTCTTGAGCCCTCATTGAGAGAAAATCAAAGATCAGGTTGAAAAAGTCGAACAAATTCTAGGATTCATTTGTCTGATTACGTCAACAGGAAATTCTGATATCTGATATGCTTACATTGCGTTTAATCCACATCTGTCCGGCCGGACCAAATTTGATTTTCAGACAGAGTTGGAACATGCCCGCAAAGGGCCCTGGGTGACATTGTCATGTTAAAATCACCGATCTTTTTGTGGTGAGTGGCTGTGGAGGCGCACCAACAAACAGCAACAATCATCATAGATCATCAGTCAAATGAACAGTGCGGCGAACGTGAGAGAAGAGAAAAGAAGGGAAGAATTGCTGGTCGTCAGATTATTTGAATAAATACATATGCAGGTGCAAAAACAAGCTGATTGTGAGTTGCAGTTTTAACCATAAATCCATCAGCAATTCAATGCTCAACATGGGCTTGGCTTGTAATGTTATCCCGCTGTGTTTGGCTGCAACAAAACAACGCGTTTGATTTACACTAACGGCCTTCCTCTTGGTTTCGAAACTTATGATAAAGAAACTTTAATTGTGCATATAATGTGACAAACAGTCAAAGATGCTGAACACTATGTATCGTTGAATGAGATAGCATTGAACAGAGACAAAATTACTGATGCCTGTTTGAAAGATATTCGACAGGGAAGATAAGAGAAGGCAAGGACATACAGAACGCTTGAAAATGCCGAAGACAACATTACTTCCCTCACAACCTCAGATGTCTTATCTTTTGAAACAAGTTAGCAGTGAAGAAGTGCAAGACAGTGATAACGAATCATTTTGTGTTTCACCGTATTTTGATGATGACGATGGTAAGATCTGAATTTGCAAATTGTATTTTGAAAGAATGTAAATATACACGAGAATGTCAATAATGTGCAAACAACCATTAGACCTTTTTAGCGATTCTGAAAAGAATGAGAATCGAACGATATTTTGCTACCTTCTGTAGAATTTTCGAACGCACACAATAGTGAGTAGAAGCTTTTATGCTACACAATTAAACCTCTGAGTCAGGTAATAAAAAATATTTCAAGATAATGCTCTATCCAACCTTTCTTGTGGAACCGCTGAAAGATCCCATCATTGGGAAGTGGGATTCAAAGCAATGTTTAATCTAGGTTTAATCATAAAATTTACTTAAAATTTCTCTTCATATTTTCAACAAAGTGAGTTAAAAGATAACAAAAATTAAGAAAGCTCACTGAAAAAACAAAATTTGTTACATGTTGAAAACAGACGCAAGGAAAGAGATAGAAGTTATTAATTATCATGTTGATAATGCTGCTACCTGGTTTTGGTGTTGTGGTTCAGTTGACCATATGTCTTAAGAGTCTTGAAAATGATACTGAAAAAACAACATGAAAAATTTATATCATTTGATTTTCAATATGCATTGATCTATTCTTCAATAAACCATTCTGTAATTTAAAAAGTTTAAAAAATGTGATAGCTGTAATTTCTCCTTTCTTCCGGAAGATTTTGATGATCATATGCAAGCTGGTTTACCAATGAATGTTTACATAAAATGGAGAAAAGCTGCTTTACTTGTTTGTTGGATATCCATATTCTTTGAATTTGTTCTTGGTTTTACTTCACTTGGTAAGTTATTCTGTTGCTCTCTAGTTTGTAATTCAGCAAATCCTATACAAGGTGTGTAAAAAAAGCTACCTGCAAAAAAATTTAAATTTCACTAGAACGGAAGATGTAATGTGGTTGAGATGGTGACTGTCTTAAAGCCTGCTTCCTTTGCTTTCATTTCATGTAAAGTCTTTGCAAAATAGGCCTCTAGGGAATTTGTAAGCAAGAAGAAGGTAACTGTGTGTCAAAATGAGATAGCACTTATTTTGAAATGTTCTAATTGTATCGTTTGATGTCAATTTGACATTTGTTTTTTCATTTTGCTTTGGTTAAGTCATCTGAGATTTGGAGGGAAGGCAATAGGTGCGAACAGAGCAGCTCTTCTTGAGAGAATCTCATATTTTCTCTGATGAAGAATATGTCAAAACAACATGATTGAACTTATTGAGTCTTATAAGTTCAAATGTTTTGCTTACAACTTTCTTTTAAATCATGATGCAGCAAAAGGTATTGCTCAGAGTTGTCAATGTAATCAAATTCTTTGTATGCAAGCTTCTTCCACTGATTAAAATATCAGATAGAAAGATTTGCAATTTCAGTTCATTTCTTCTAATGCATACAATTAAGACAGTTAGAAAATGCATATTCATTTTGACATGTCCTTACTTTTTTTGCAAACCCTACACATAACATGAAATCATTGGAGTCAGGCTTTTAGAAAATTTCATCTCATTGATGCCAGACCTTTCATTGGCAGGGAAAATCATTTCACTAAAATCTCTTTCACGTGAAGTGTCTTTTTGTTTTAATGTATCTGTAAGCCTCAGGAGTTTCAACCGTATCTTGTGGCATATCTTTTTTTATCAAAGTTTTGATATAGCTTTTGTCTAGAAGTGATTGCTTCATTGTTTTATTCTTTTTCATTTTGAGTATTATTAATTATTCAGTATGAACTATGGATGTTATCAATTAATAATGTTCAGCCAGATCAACCTGTTGCTGCTTTATTCTACAAGGGGGGGGGGGGTCACTGGGGGGTATGCAATTCCGCATTTCCGCAATTTTGCTGCCCTGTTTCCGCCAATCCGCAGACAGAGATTGGCTATTTCCGCTATTCTTTACGGTTATGAGCAAAGTCTTCCTACTTCATATAAAATACAACATACAACATAAACCATTTTCTTTCCATTTTGCACGTGACCGATCAGACTCGAGCTGCTTGCAGTCATCATGGGTGATTATTTTGCGCGAAAATTTTTGTTGTTGCTGTTGCTATTGTGGCTGTTGCCTTCAGATCTTTGTGATACAGTATGTATGGTTTCGTTAGTTTTAGTGCCTTTAAGTAAATGTTACACTATATTTTGACGGAATGAGCGTCAAATCTGCGATTTTTGGCAACTAATATTAATTTGCAGAAATATCCGCATTCCGCAAAAATACAACAAATATCCGCAATCCGCAGAAATGATGTTCAATTTCCGCATTTCCGCACCGAAAAAAGGCCGATATCCGCTATCCGCAAAACCCCAGTGACCCCCCTTACAAGGTATCCCAAAATTATTCCTGGTTTGTGTGGCTGCTGTGGAGGAGCTTTGGCTTTCATTGTGGCTTTTTACACAGTTGCCTACTGAAGAATAGGCTTCAGCCTGGAGTCTGAGATGTTGTTTTAGTCAATTTGACTTGTAGTTGTTGATTTGTAGCCTGGGTAAGGCAAAATATGGTAGGTGGTGCTACAAACATAGACTATGTATTCTGTTTTTCGGAAATATCAGAATGGTCATGTAAACTTTGAGAGAAAGGGTTCTTAGCTTTGTATTCAAGTTTTTTTCTGCAGTTAAAGGGGGTGATGGCATTGTCCTATAGATAAACAACATTATTAAACTTTTCAAAAATTTAGAAAAAATTTTGATACAGTGCCAGTACCCTTTCTTCAAAATTTGCTTGATTTTTGATTGCTGGAGAATAACAGGAGTGCTGTTTCAATGCAACCAATTATTTTGCCTTTCATGGGCCATAGATTAGCTACCATTTTTTTGAGTCTGACTGACTCAAACAAGGTCTTAAAGTGTAAGATGATGCCTGTCATATACAACTTTGTAAAAAGTTGCACAATGGAAAGTACAGCTCCTCCGCAGCAGCCAAATAAACAGGGGGCACAATCTCCTTTTTCACTGTCTAATTTTTGTTAGCAACCTCTGGAAAAGTTCTCTTTGACACAAAAGAGAAATTTCAAAGATTGCTGAAAAGATGAAGTTTTGTTGAAGTTTGATTTTTCAAAGATTATTTGTATAATTCGTTGTCCTTAGCAGCATGAGATTCATTGAATTCTTCTTAATTCGTATAGTGCTGTCAATCGTTTACATAGACCCAGGAACTTTTGGAATGGCGGTATGTAAAGCCTTTCTTTTCCATTCTTTATATGCAACTTGATTCATATGACAGTAAAACTTAATGATAGGAAAAGGTTAGGGCGAAGTGTTAACTTGAAGAAAACATCTAAGATGCCTTGATTTTATTGAAAGATCAGAATGAATAACACATGCAGATTTGTCCGAATTGAGTGAAGGAAGGAATTAAAACTTGATTGATATTAGTAATAAACTAATGTTAAAGTTAATTGATGGAGATGAATAGTTACCTCAGAAGAACTGCATATGCATGTACAAAATAAGCCGTGTTGTATGTATTTGATGGTTTTGACAGGTGTACATGAATTTTGTTTAGCTGGAAGGATGATAGCATGCATGGGCATTTTCTTTTTTCTACTCATAGATGACATCTCTTAGCCCAGAAGACTACCTATTGATAGTCTTTTCTTACTTTCATCTGTTAAGGAAAATTTGAATTTTGGCTCATATATGTTTTGAAAACAATGCCTTTCTTTATAGATCGATTCACTTGTTGATATAGCAACAACAATGGTTGTAATATGGAGGTTTTGTGGTGCTGCAGGAGAACTCAACTCATATGAAAGAGAACAAAGGTATTGAGTTGTTTTCAATGAAATGGATTTGGGCTCTTGGAACAAATCATTCTACGTTTTGGGGCTGCTTACGTCAGTTCATTTGATTTTTTGGGTCCTCATCATATAAAGAATCTGGCTCAACTTTTCTGTGAAGAATTACCACTGTGGTTGATTTCTTACAAGATTAGGAAACAAATTGTTTCTTTTCTCAGAAATGGCCTCATGTTGAAACTTACCTGGCTGTATCTTTGCAAATCAGTTATTTTGCCTTAGTGCTTTCTCATTTTCTGATATTGTTGATTATCTTTCAGGGCTGTTTTTGGAATATCAATCTTGTTCATTTTGTCAAGTTTTGGAGTTTTTTCAAAAGCCGTTTTTGATCTGGTTAGATCCAGAAAGCCATACCATGTAAGTACCACAGACTTTATTTCTCCCTACCTTTTTAACTCTGTATTTCAATCAGTTTCCTTTCAACTTTTGTTCTACTCAGCATGGAAGAAACGAGAAGGCAATGTTTATATATATACTTTTTGTGTATCAATTTTTTCCTGCAAAATTGACCATTAGTTAGAGATCAGCCTTAACATAATCTGTCACTGATTAATGAAAGAAAAATCCTCTCAATATTTAGCATTACTCTCCTCCCGAGGTTTCTTTAATGTTGTTCTTTATTAGTTCCGTAGCTTTGCTGTCCGCGGCTCCGTAAGAAACCTTGCGGAGGAGAGTAATTTAGCATAAAAGCTTACAAGACCAATGAATATCAAGTAAATTTTCAAATTTAGCTATATAGCATTGTCATGATCATCCCCGTTCTGGCAAGAAGCCTTGAACTATCATGTGTGGCATTGAATGAGTATATTGTGCTCTGTAAACACCTCATAGGTTAAAACCGTACGGAGAGTGTTAGCAATAAACGTCATGAGGAACGTTGGTATTGTTTTCCAGTTTGAATCTGATTTTAGTTACCATTTTGATGTTAATTATCCTTTACATCCTACAATTTTTTAATTTTGTTTTTTGAAGACTTTTATTCTAAATTTTATTTTGGTAGCCATATATTCTCACCGCTGGTGCAAGTATCAGTCTGGTTGCATACACTGCTTTAGCTTGGGCTAAATATGTAGTATCACAGAAACTTAAAAGCAAAGTCTTATATACAGATGGTATGTTTTTTCATATGGTCTTTTCTTTGCTCTTAGCTGTCTGTAAGGCGTTTGTTTGGCATAATTTGAAAACCTGTAGCAAGTCAAATTTAAGAGTCACCAGTCGAAAGACATAAAATTGATGAAATTGAAGAGTTTCCTTCAATATCGAAAGATCTTCGGGCTTTTGAAATATTTTTCAAAATCGTTTCGTTCAGCCTAACTGAAATGATGAAAACTAAGAAATAATCGAGCTAACTTGTACCCCTAATGCTTTTTTTAAAAAGGGTTGCTTCCTTTTTCAGTTGTACTTGTTTCTTTTTCACTGTGTCGACTTATAACCTTGGCCTGACCTATCTCTTGGTGCAAGCGCTAAAATCTAATTCTAATTCATTTACAGTCATAAACACATTTTGTGTCGATCAAATAGCAGTCATGGTCCAGATCAGTTAAGTTGTTTATAGACGCATTCATATTTGCTTCTATGCTTATTCTAGTTTAAATGCTTATTCGGTACGACAACGTATCACTTTTTGCTATTGTTAAGAATAATTTGTGTATTTTCCATTTTCTCTTTTTACAGCAATAAATACATTGTGTGTTGATATAATGGCAGCCATGGTTCTAATAAGTCTTTTGGTATACAAATATACATCGACATGGTTTATTGGCTCAGCGGTTGCAATTCTCATTTCAGCTTTCCTTTTTGTTTATGGTGCAAGGTAAATGAATCTTTCTTCGCTTTCTTTCTTGTGTGTTCTCCGTTATCACAATGTAGTGTTGTTGACAGAGTGATCAAAAAGCAAGAGCAAACTTTATAAAAGAAAGGATTCCGGTTTCTGAAAACATGAAGAAATTTGACTTTTGAAGAATAGATTTTACACCTCTTTGATAAAGATATTTACTTACATTTACTTTGAAAAGAGTTAAAAGTATGGCATGATATTTGTATATTTTAACGGGTGTTCTTATAATGAAAATGGCAAAATACACAAAGATCAACGAGGTGTTAAACTCATGGTGGTTCAAAATATTGATTTTACAATGCGTATGTAAACGAAAGAAGTTAATGGATGCTGCTTAACTGATTTTATTGGTTTTTGTGAATATTTACCAGTTAGAACTGCGGTTTGCGGTTTGTTAAATCATAATAAACTCAATATTGAATTGAACTAAATAACAATATGATAATTGCTAAGAGAAATAAATAGAGTAGTTAACAGTATAACACAAAGCAAAATATACCGAATAGAGAAATTTAAGCCCAATGTCTCTTCTTCGTAGGAATGCTGCAATGGCTTGTTCAACACCGAAATCCAAACCTGAGAAGTCGAAATTCATCGATTAGTTTTCTTTGATATTTTTTACTCGGAATATCGACGATGAGGTAGATTGAAAATCTATTCCTGAATAGATGTTGTAGTTTGGAGAATTTTTGCAATAGATTAATGTAGATCAATGCATTTAACAGTAATTGCTTTAACTTTCAGTTGTGAATAGTTTCGAGATGGACTTTGATTTCTTCTTTTTTAGCAATTTCATTTTCGAATTTCGTCAGTTAAAGACGTTTAGAAATGGTGGTATCTACTTGAAATTTGAAGCCTTATAATGTCTCGTTCAATTCTTACCCTAACCATCCCCCCCGGGCATCCCGGGGGTCAACAAAATTTTTGCGCACAAATGCCCGGGGGCCGGGAAAAAATTGACTGTAAAATGCCCGGGGGCCGGGAAAAAATTGACTGTCAAATGCCCGGGGGTGGGCAATTTTGCTTTCAACCTGTCCATTGAAATATAAAAGTTATAGTCAGCGATGTTGTTAATTGTTTTAATATTCGGTATTCTGGAGGAACACGAAGGATTTCTGATACTTTCAACACTTTCTAAAATATTGCTGATTCAAATGACGCAATAGAAGATCCACATTCAGAAATATAATACAATCTAAATTTGTCAAGAATGTGTTTCAGAGAAATAAACTCACAGGGTATAACAACTGGAACAGAACTGTAACAATTAAAGAAACTTCCAAAAGAACAAAACTGAACTTCATGTTCAATACAACTGGGTAATTCAAAAGAATGTTCTTGCGACTGCAAGGCTCTTCCTCAGCCTTCCTCAATATCTAGAAAACGATGTACAGTAGCCTATTGCATTCCAAATACTACCCTAGACGCAAACTGAAGTCTGGGATATCGTTCAACAAACATTAACGGCTCCTAAACCCTGTATCATTCAGGATATCAAGTAAGCTCCCGAAGACCATGTTTCGATGCCGAAATTGGAAACCAAAAATGCGGAGATCTCCCGTGTTCGAATTCAGAAGTGTTTTCCCAAAAATAGCGAAACCTGAAAGCCGAAACTACTGTAATGCAAGTTTCATGCTCCTATACAGTAAATACTGTACACATTTTGAATATCCCTGGGTTTGTCAAATGCCCGGGGGCCGGGAAAAGATTGACTGTCAAATGCCCGGGGGCCGGGAATATTTTCTGTGCAAATGCCCGGGGGTGTCCCGGGGGGGGATGGTCAGGGTAGGAATTGAACGCGACATAAGTATCGACTTGTAACAGGAGGGAAAATTCGAGTAAAGTAGTTTTAGCTAAGTATGTACATTTCGCAATATAAGGGGTTGATAGGACTTTTAGTATAGAGCTTAGTTCTTTCCTTGCTAACATTTCTGCAGAGGGTTTATAACATAGAACCACTTGATCAGTGAATTTAGTTCTCCCAAATTCGTAGATTTTAAATACGGTAGACTTCAAGGTTATGCCAGAATTATTCAGCCAAAGTATCATACTTTCCTTTGGGTATGAAGCGAATATAGACTTTCAGAATGATATAACAAATTTCAATCGAAAATTTTAAGCATGTTTGCAAAAATTTGGCAAAGTCTTTTCTAGCGCTCTGTAAACACGAACCTTGTTTCAAAGCATGAGAACTATTCTTTTCTGCTTACTTAGAATTTTAATTTTGAACCATTCATTTGTGAAACCATGTCGTAAAAAATGTTAATGTACAAAAAAGCAAAAAGCCAATGCAGTTATTTTTATGTCGAATATTTAGTGACTTGTGAATCTCATTTCCAGCGCTTCCAATTCTTTGTACGTAAACATTTTGCCTAGCCATGATATGTTATGCCAAGTGGCTCGAAGCATCTGAATATGTGGATAGATTCTGGAAGTCTCAAGACGATGGATTGCAATTGATTTATCTAGCACACTATATACTTATTATTTTCATCTATATTTGTTTCAAGTGCTCCTCAGACTTGATATTTATTTTTATATTGTTCTTTTAATGCATGTAAGATCTACTTTTTTGTTATTCTATTGTTTTCGTTGACTGTGGTATCCTATGAAGTTCCTGGACTTAGTAAGATATTTAATTTTTTCGTAAAAACTGAAGTGTTATTATTTTATTCAATTCCATTTTCGTACTTTACATGCTTGCAAGCAATTCGGAAACATATTTAATCTGTATTTAGCCAAAAATTTGTATTGTAAAGAAATATCGTAGAAATTGACTAATGCTATTTTTAAATATCACTATTATATCGGATGTTTCAGAAAAATATCGGAAAGAAAAGTTTTTGTTTCTTGGCACTGGCTAGAACGTTGCACTGACAAGTCCATTCTAGAGATTACTTGGAATCTGTTTTATTGATTAAGGCCAAACTTAGATCTTTGCAGGCAGTGTGCTTGTAATTAGGTACTCCCCCTCTCTGATGTACACAACACATGACACAAATCCCCCTAATTATGGCTGAAGATGTGTTTAGAAATGTCACGAGGAGGTTGAAGAGCGACAAATACCAAAACTGTATGGACTGGAGATTTAGTGCAGCAAATTTGAAACTTTCCGATGTGGTAGTAGTAGAATGATTTAGAATCGATAGTTCGCAATATTTTCTGGTCGTATAATCCATTCAGTATCTGTACGTATATACTAAGAGGTGTAATTTTTTGTCACTCGTACGACAAAACTGAAGTATATTAATTGTCTGTACTATGCTGTTACTGTTTAGCCCCACCAAAGTAAGGAGATTTTATAAATCGAAAAAGGAAAGGCCACGATATGAACGTCGCTCGTCGGATCCGCAGATGCTTGCGATGACGGATAACGATTGAATTTGTAGGTAGAAACACCGCAAAACGACGAAAAACAACAGCGAATGAGTCGGTTAACTGCGATTATATATTTTGCCAATATTTCGTCCTGCCATGCAGGACTTCTTCAGGGCTGTTAAGGAGATTTTCCCTTCAATAATGTTCAGAGATCCTTCATATGCAATTTTTTGGCAACGTGAATGGTCTTCTTGTGGCGTGGCATAGCATAGAAGTTAAAAGTTGCGTCGGGTGATGGCATCATTGGTAATATGGAGATCAAACAGTGGGTATTGCAAAACACAAGCTAACAATCACAATTTTAAATAAATTATCTGTTTTACACCCTTCTTTTCTAGATGTGCTGTGTCAAATGATTTGGTACGTTCAGCAGCTCATTTTCAACAACCTTCCTGTTTATGGGTAACCCCCAATGAATACAAAATTCCATAGCTTTCCTTCAGATCGATATGGTGCCAAAGCCCCCTGCCATTTCGTCTGTCACCAAGCTCCCTAGGCTCCCTCCCCCCGTTTTTGCGCGCTTGTCCAAATGTCGTTGTACATGAAGTACTTCCTCTTTAAAATGGCGATGGAAGAAAAGGGCAAGAAGATGAAGCTGCGAGGAAATTGAATCCAAAACATTGCAATTTGGCATTGGAGGGATTGAAGAAAGATGGATAGTGAGCTGCATACCAAGTATCAAAAGCTAGGCCAAGAATATCAAAAGGTCCTATTCTACTTTAATCTGTATGTTTTCGGTTGCATTTTTGCATGCAGCAAAATAATGCAAGATTGAAGGCGTTTTGTAAAGTCCTAACATCGCCTCGCGTATTGATATCTTCGATTCAGGATAACTTTCTTGAATGTAATGTTTCATGCTAAATAACCAGAAGGTAAATAACAAACAAAGAAATGCCAAATGAAAGAGCCACAAAGTATTTAAAAACAAAGTGACCTTTGGGTGCTTCATCTTTCATATGCTAGAATGCAGAGACACCACCACACCTTTCTTCTTTTTGTATTTTGAGTGTGCCAGCCAAAACAGCAAAAGTATAGGTGTGCCAAATCATATGGCTAAGTCAAATGATCAATGACAAATTACAAACTTATTTGTGCAAAAACAAAAACAACAGATTGCACCTTTTGGTTTTGCCCACTTTCTTCCGCACACATTAATTTGTGGGGATTCTTTTGTTTTTAGTCAAAAGGCTATTGTTTTTACAAAACTTATGTGGGTGCAAGGAAAACTTTTCAGTGTGGGAAACTTATTTTGCAGCAGGAAGCATTTCGCTGGTTATTTGGGGTTTCCTAATCATTGATCTGCATTCAGCCTGGTTGTCTGATTAGAACTTCAATTTTAAGTTTTCTTTATGTCAGAGTTTCCCTGATCAAAATGTATTTATTCATAAATTCTTTTTCAGCTACGTGCACAAGTGAGTGTCCTCAAGAAGGGGGTCATAGATGAACAGAATAACAGCAAATCGTTACAAGTAAAGTATCATTGTTTCTCTTTCCGTCTTTAACTCTTTACCCAGGAGCAAGACTGGAAGGAGTGTGTTATGTGTGTGCAAGATGAGACAGCTTTTCATGCAATTTGCGTGGAAAAGTTAATCGATTAGTGATGTGATAACTGATTTATTGGATATGAGCAAATTTAAAACCAGAAGACTTCATCTGAATGCAATTTGCTGCATGCACTGCAAACTTTTCAGTCTTTCACAGAAATAATATTCTGTTGTTCATGATTCTCATTCATAACTGTATTTTCATTCACTCAAATTATGAAATCATGCTTTTGATCCATGGAAGTAAAGGAGACATTTTCTGGTAATCTTATTATCATGTGTCCCTTTAATGCAGATATGTCATTCAACTTTTTTATTGGAAATTCATACTGTCCATTTAGGAAGCCTTGAAGCAAAGAGATCAAACAGTCCGAAAGTTTGAACAGGAAATTGACAGCCTGCAATTCAGGAATGACCAGGTAAATGTTTCAATTTGCTGTCAACTCAATATGGTCTTTCCATTTAACTCTATTACATTTTACATCTGATCAATGTTGATCATATTTACCAAAATATTCCCAAAGGAAAGAGATATCATTATATAATATATTATGTAATCTTCCAAGGAATGAATATCAATCATTTGTATGTTAATACTTGTTATGTTATCATTATAGCTTTCAAAAAGAGTTGAAATTTTGCAAGGAGATTTGGATTCTTGGGAAAGAGGAACTTCCAAGCCAAAGGTAAGTTTTCCTGAGTGAGTCATAAAAGATAATGCCCATTGTTGGAACTGGTATGATTCCCTGTATATCAAGGCTATTATTGGCAGTTATCTTGTTTAATAGCGGACATTTTGAATTAGATATCAAAATTTATCTGATTGAAGTCAGCCACTTTATTCTGAAGGGATGTTCTTGAAGGAGTCCCCATGAAAAATGCTTGGTCTAAGAGAAGGAATGTATACTGTTTTAGGAAAACTCAAAGTAATAAGCGCCTGAAATGCTAAAACCTGTGTACTAAATAGATCTACGTAATTGCCTAGATTTGTTCCCTCACAGAAGATTAGCTGCCGTATTGGTCCATTGCTTGATGCAAGATCTCTCACTGAAATTCCTATGGTTTCACTGAAACTCAGAGAGATCATCAATAATTGAAACACTTCTTGAACATGAAAAAGAATTCTTTGTTTTAAACAGCCTGCTGCAGATTATAAACCAAGTGGATTGGATCAAAGTGTAAGAGAACAGGAGCTGGAAATGAAGATAAAAGAGAATGAGATATTGCATGAACAGTTACATGAAGCAAGTCAACAACACACCATTATTGTAAGGAAATTAGAAGCAAAGTTAGAAATCCTTGAAAGAGAAGCTGGTGGTCATAATAAAACAATAGATGAAACAAATGCAAGATACAATAGAATCATCGAAAGATTGCAGGAAGACAGAGCAGCATCAGAGGTATTGTTTTCTTAAGTGATGTGCAGTTCCAAACTTTAATGAAGCTTGCAAGTAGGTTTGGAAAGTAGAAGCTGCATTGTTTTTCAAGGAATTGATACAGGCCTAGATAATGTGCAGGACCATCAGGTCGAGGAACAAAATGTCATTTACAAATTAGTTGTTGACACCTTTATTGTAGTCGGAATGCTTTGGCTTTGCTTGCAGCAGCAGAATGTCTTTAATTCCTGCTTTAATAATAATATAAATGATTTTTATTCTTAGGCAAAGCTACACAAACAAGAAGAGGAGCTGAAAATTGCAAATATAATGATTGAAAAATAGTAAGTTCTTTCTGGTTCTTCAGAGAACAAACATAGTTTTTACAAGATATACCGTTGAAGTTGTATTTGATGTTAACTTTGTAAAAGAATTTCTTTCAAAGTAAGTTTGATGCATCCAAACACAACAAAAAAGGTTTATATCATTTCATTTTCCTTCCAGCCAGAAACAAATGAAAGGGAGTCAGAATGATTTGCGATCAAAACTTGGTATGTTTCTATAATTTACAGTACAGCTACATAATTTTCCTTCATGGATCATCTTTAGATTGTCTTTCAGAGCTTAAGGATGACATTGATAACAGGATCATTTGCGCATGATATTTGAAGGACACTTTTTCCACTGCATTCAATGTGATATTCAGTTTAGTTTTTAAATTGATTTTCTCTGCCTTCAACATATTTTGCAACAGGATGGACCATTCTCACAATTACCGAAGGTAATTTCTTTTGTAGAAAAAACAACACAAGTGCTGAAGGAAAAAGTTCCATTTAACGACACTGAAGATTCTGAGTTGAATATTCTGAATGTTCCAGTTTGTGACAGGAACCATCAAGTAAGTACATTGATGGTGGTCTGCAATTTGTGATTTAAATTCATCATAAAATTAAACTTTCAAGCTTATATCACCCAGTGGTATGAGCTTCAAAATGTCAAATTTTGGTGTTGATTTAAATAAGAAGTCATGCAGAGTTTATCTTTCAGTTCCATTCAGTGTTGAGGTACAAGCACCATTTTTTAAAACAGATTTTTTTCAACATCATGCCAAGTTTTTTTCAAGATCTTGACTATTCATCACTCTTACAGTAAGTTCGTTTTTATGCCTTCTTCCTTGATTTATGTCTCCTGGTCTTCATATCTTTCAGCTTCAAACAAGAAGCCTTGTTGACAAATTTACATCACATTTTGTTGATTTTATGGCCAGTCTATCAGATTATCATACATACCTTGAACAGGTAAGCTTCATTTTGAATTTTTATCCTCAATTTGGTTGAAGTATGGTTACTAATGATTTCCATTAATAGGATTTTCCAGGATTGTAATGTAGAATGGAAACTATTTTAAGTGGGGCAAATTTGTTTTGTTTTTAGTGGCCAGATAATCAGGTTTTATCCAATGTTGAATTTTTTGGAATAGTGTGAGCTATCTTTTTGGTTGATTTTAGAGATAATTGCTACATGTTGGAATATTTTTTCATCAGTTTCAGGTGAAAATATATCGCATATAATGCTGATAATTTGCACCATCATTTGATTGCATTGTTTGGCTGTTATGCATCTTATAATGTCCCATTCTCTATTCTCATCTTAGTCAGTTCTATATTTTGCAGAGGCTGAGCATATTTGCAACAGATATGAAACAAGAACAACTCAGTATCGTCAATTCAAAGGTAAAGATCACCCCAGCAAACTTTCATGAGAACCGCATTCTGAAATTTGATTTTGTGAGGATGAGTTGCAGTTGAATAATGCCTTTCCTTTATACAATGATTCACAAAATCTCTAGTTTGCGTTGCATGACTCTTCAGTATGATACTTTCTCAAAGCTATGTCATGGCCCTGATCATTATATTTTTATGCCATTGATCGTTCATGAAGATTATTGTGTTATTATTTTATTTATTTTTAATTAGTTTATATTTTAGTGCAAGGGTTTTTCTTTTTCATTATATAACCTCAGTATTATTTTATTTAATTGTATGTGCTTTTCTTGCAGTTCAGCACTCACCTGAGAGAAAATGCACAAATAAATCGACAAACACAACAAGCTATGAAAGATTTCAATGATTGTTTGAAACTGGAATATTTCATTTCTCTTGTAAGATCAATTTTTTATTTAATAATCACCCTACTTTTTAGATTGTATTTTCAAAATGTGCACAAATATTTCTGAATTGTCAATTTTAAACATGTTTTAGATTTGTCAAAGTTTCGTCAAGACGTCAATTTCCATGCTGTTCGAATCTTTTTGGGAGCAAAATACATCTTTGATTCTTGAGAAGTCTTCTTATCGTTTGGATATATACATGTAATATATTTGTTGGTATCCCTGATAAGTACCTACCATTTCGTACGTTGAATAGTAAAACATCTTCAATCCTGTAAATATTTTTATTCTTATTTGATAGGAAACATGCACTGGGTTGAAATTCTTATCTCAAAGTTTCAGCAAGTTCTCAAAATATCTTGACAAACTACTTTCATATCACCTCTCGAGGTTAGCTTTTGATATAATCTTTCTTTTGTTTTATTTCTCTGTTTTAGTGTTTTCATTTGCTAAACATACAGTAAGACAGGAATGTGTTCTTGTAGTAGTAAAATTTGAAGGTTACTTAAATGGTAACACTACTATGGGACAAAATTGTTCGATCTAGTCCTGTGTATGCGATTAGAAAGCAAAAATTTGTTATTATGCATCGATTTAAAATTCTTTATTTGTAGCTTTTGATAATCCGTTGTGGAGTTTTATGTTTCTGAGGACGTAGAAATGTTTTCACGTCAACTGTTGTATATCAGGAAATTGCACATGGAAAAGTAGGTGTGGATTTTTGTTGCAGCATTGAAGAAGAATGTTGTTGGGCATCATGCAGTGAGGATATGGAGCATTCAAATATGCATTTATTCAAATTATCAAAACGATTTACGACAACTATTTCCAGGATTCAGAGATGCTTGTCTGTGTTGGCATCCTTTGGTAGGTACCCTTAAGAATTGCTAATTTATGAGTAATTTATTTTCTATCGCATAGTGTTCATTTATTCATTCATTCATTCATTTATTCATTCATTCACTTATTCAGTCACTAGACTTTTTAGTCATTTTACATATTCTTGAACCCTCTGTCATCGGATTCAGAATTAGAGCGAAGCAAGGAAGAAAGTAGAATTTTGAGGAAGCAGACTTGTGATTACATCGTGTCTTTTGCTGTCTTCGATGCGAAAGGAACAGTGTTTTGATTTGATACAGACTGAGAATGTTTCTCCAACGAAATGTATTTGTATGATTGTTAACTGAAATCGAATACTAGAAGCTTTGTGTCATTGTCCTTATTGTATTTCATAGGAGAAAACAACTCAAGGATTGCAAATAGTGGCCGTTGTTTTAAACTTATGGAGAAGCAGATGGAGGATCTTTTCAAAATTACACAAGGTAAACCATTTGATTAAAAAATCATAGCATCAACGTGTCACTTTGCTCCATATTAATCTTTGGATCGTTCTAACGTATAAATCTTTTATAAACACACTTGGCCGTCAGTTCGTTGTAGGGGCGTAATCAGTCACGCGTAATTCACATCTCAGTTTATTGAAACTTTGCTCTTTCCTATTTTACTGTTCTCTGATAAAATGCATTTTTGTCGTTGTAGAAATGTGTAAAACGTACAATTTGAAGATGATAGCAGAAGAGCAGTTACCTATGATGACGGATGTATGTATTGTGTTCTATATCTTCATCTTCTGTGCTCGGCTAAGAAGCCAAATTTGCACTTTAGCAGTAGAAACACAACCGAACTGTTTTTCTAAGCTTTAAGCAGTTTGGAAATCCTAAGAAAATTCTTCATAAAGTTTCCTTGCAGTTCCCATTGACGACTGTGAAGTTTCATTTAGGAGCAACTGGTAGACAAAACTGCTTTTGGCCTTCCTTCCTCTTACCAGAAACTTCAAAACTTTTCTAATTTATTTGTATTTCTTTCCAGCGATTGAAAAATACAGATCAATGCATTGTTTCCTCATTAGCTGGAATGGCATCTGCTGCTAGCAAGGTATTTGTCATTGAAAATCGTTTTTTGTATTTTAAGTTTGTATCATTTTGCTAGATCTTATATCTTTTTTAATCAATGACAATTGTATCATTGTTACCATATTTATTATTATGTTTCCATTTGAAGTTCCTGAGCTACAACTAATTGGAAGGAAATGACTTTTTTATTTTCTTTCAGTTCGTGAAATTTTTCAATGAAAATATCGACATCATAAGCAGCCATTTTGGATTTAAGAGAAAAGGAGTAGTCAGTAATGGGGACCAGGTATTTTCGTAGTTAAATGATAGTGAACGGAGAAGTGTATGATATCGAAACATGTAGAACTGTTCAAGGAAATCTTCTGATGCAAAAAGATATGATTTGAATTATTCTCACAGAGCTTTACTTCACGTCATAGAAATTCAGTAAAGCTTTCTTTATATAAATATATTCATCTAAAGTTTACAATACATATTACATGTACATCCTACTATACTTTCTGATTACCATATAAAATATACAAACACTACAGGGACATGACCATAAGGAGCAAAGGACAATGACAACCCTGTTGCCATTAACATAAAGACATGCAAAATATTACAAATAAATCAATAACAATAAACTGTTAAACATACGATGAATTACACATAAATACTCGAATCTGTTTCACATTGGATGTCAGGCCAGCATAGGAAAATGATGCTGAACAATAGGAACCCCGGACATGGGAACAACAACAACAGTAATTGTTATTGTTAGTGATCCTCTCTCAGAGCCCCAACCTCTCAACACACTGCGCATATGGTATCAGGCCAGGGTTCCTGATTTCGTTTGTTTAAGCATGTATCTGTTGCAAAATAGGAGTTGATTAAAATGTAAAGAATTGAATCGATTTGACTTGCCTCTTCTTTCATTAGCAATCTTCGAAGACATTGGTTTAGTTTCTGCCTCAAGTGCAATCGAAGAAAAACTGATCATGAATTGATTTGTTGATTTGTAGATTGGTTGGATATTTCACCAGAATTAACTTGCACCTTCTTTGAATATTGTCTGTGCATTGTTAACCACTTGTTTTCGAGCAATTCACAAGAAACACTATTATCTTTTCGTTTTTGCAGTATTGCTTAGAAATACTCTCTCACTTTTCGATTTGATTGAATTTTATCTTCTTCATCGCAAGGGCATCGTCCCATCAGTAAAAGCTTTCCAGTCTAAAGCTGCAAGTTATCTTCAAAGGTTGACTAAGGTATGTCTACATATTTTGTTGCTTGCTTTCTCTTTTTTTCATTAATCTTATTTCTTATCTTATCCTCTCAATGTCGTTGACTGAGGTGAAAGTTCGATGACCCGTAGAGGAAATCTGGAAGCTTTTTTGCTTGCACGAGGTTTTTTCTATTGAAATACTAATTTGTGTTAAAAGCCTGTGATGAATCATTTATTTTCATCACTAGTTTCAGAATTTTGTAACAGTTAGTCACCAAAAGATTTTCTCCACAATTCAGGATGCTCCAATGACAATTCCATATGAAATAGCTGTAAAGAATAACCGGACTTTGGTTACATCAACTGAAAGTAGAGACACCTTAGCAGAAGAGGTATATGTCATTTTAACTCTGTTTCATTTGAGAACATGACCGTCAGTGTGTGAGAAACAGTGGAAATGAGAGGTACTGCTTTCTTCAGAATGAATCGTTTGAGAGGATGTTTACGGTCTTGCGTACAGCTATCGGCAAAATGTCAGAGTAAGCAGTTTACAAAGTTCTGACGTGTAACTGCAGCAAACATCTAAAATATGAAGTAATTCGTTTCAAATTTTAAGTTTCATTTGATGATAATTGTTTTCGCCTTGTCCACGCCTACACTTCTTTTGAACCGAATTGGTTTTCAGGACCACAACCGCGGATTTTCGCTTTACAACACATCTGATAAAATTTCAAATTTTTTGTAGGTTGCTCATTCCAGAGAAGCAATTTCCAAGCTAGAACAGGTATATGTAATTTGCAAATTGTATTTTTGTTTGAATACACAGCACAATAGCACAATAACATTCACAACCGCCATTTATACTTGCTGTCTGCACCGTGGAAAAAGATTATGGCGATTAGAGTTACTTCAAATGATAACATAGCAGAGACTGAGTCTAGTTATATAAAGCTGTGCTGTGCGTTCTGTGAAAGGTGTAGCAACGTGAAACAGATAAAGACTATTAGATAATGATGTTTGCTCCATTGCTTGAGCCATGGCGTTTATTTATTTTTTTTCTAGGAAAAGCAACACTGGCTTTTAGAAGCGCAACTCTTGAAAGCGAAATTCGAAAAAGAGGTTAAGGTGAGAGACCTCTGTTGTTAATATCCGCCAAGTTTCTTTTTCTGTGAACATGAGTTGCCCAGTTAAAATGTGTTTTTAGAAGATAAACAGTTACTTTCTTCTTATTTTTCATTCCTCGATATGTCAATGATGTATTAATATATGGAATTTGATGGAAGATTAGCTTTATGTTCATTTTCTCATTGCAGAAAGTTGCAGCACTTGGAGATGAACTGGGGAAGCTAAAAACTGAAGCAATAAATAGCAGGGCATCTTCAGAGGTAGCAAATTGTTTGCCCGCTTCATTTTTATATTTCCTTGTGCTTATTTTGAATCCTTGTCCTTCTCCCTGGTTAGAGTACTGAGGTATTTCTAAAAACCGACATTAAACTGAGGTGACGTTGTATTTCAATAGTTTATACACATAATTTAAAATGGTCTGAGCTCTAGTCAAGAAGTTAAATTGCTTTGTAATAAGTTAGAAAATCGTTATATTCAATCAGTTTGACTGATATTTTTTTCTCGAAATTTTCAGACAATAGATGACTTTATTCAAAGAGAAAAATCAATCAGTAATCCAGTTCCATCACCAACATTGATGAGACAAAGTTCTTCATCATCAAGTTCAACGACAACAGATCCACCAATGTTTTCACAAGTATGTACCATGAGTTATAATTCATTTTGAAATATCTTCAGATAACCAACGATAACTGGGAAAAATATCCTGCCAATATCATTTATTAGATTTGGTCTAATTTCATAAAGAGCAGGAATAACAAGGTCGTTTCGGAATGTGAGATATCTTCAAAGTATATTATGGATTATGTATATCAATAGTTTTCAGCCTCACTCCTTAAGAACCCTTAACTTACGCTCATTTATTGAATTAAATTTATTTTGTTATTGTCGCTTCAGTGAGGGCCTGATTTCCCAACTGTTCTCAAAATGGCAAAAAACTCCCTGCGGGGCACAGATCTGTTCAATGACCAATCAGAATGGAAATTTTCGATTAACGTGATTGCATTGGCTGATCTTTTTCGATTCAAACTTCCCGCCAAAGACAAACAAAAGCACGCTCGGCTGAACAGCTGCAACGATCAAATCTCGAAGCACCGAACGAATTTAGGAGATCTTTTTGCACCCCCAAACAAGCAAAATATCGTTCGTAGGTAGGAGTTTTTGGTGAAATAGATCGAAGAAACATCCATCTAAGTACTGATTATAGCTTGTTTTACAGTGTAGCACTCCAGGAAGACTACTATTTTCGGCGTTCTAGAGTGGGTGGTTTTTAGAACAAATAGCAGGTGATTTAGGCCATGTCTGTTTCAGGAAGCGTAGGGATATGAGTCGTAGTTATAGCGGCATATCAGTTCGGGCAAGGAGCGAACTACGACATGTCATCAGTCTAACTATTTCTATCATGCTATAGTGATACCTCTCTACAAAGGGCACCGTTTTTCTTTCAGCCCATTGGAAACTTGGAGGCATGGAGCAAGGAAAGGGTATGTTAATCATTTTTTAGCATTTGTGATCTTAGATTAATTTCTTTTTGTATCGGCATTTCATGCATGCAAACTACTTTATTTTGTAATAATGTGGAAGATTTTATACCTTACATGACTTGTGAAAGACGTAAGTTATCATTGTTGCCTATACATTGCTCCTAAAGATAATTTGAACTTTTTGACGCTTTTTACAGGATTCAGGAGATGGAGATCGAGACCGAGATCATGAAGAACTTCTCAAAAATCATCTTACATCAAGAATCAATGATCTTACCAAACAGGTTATATTTTCAAAAATAGCATTCTTACAAATTTGTCCAATTTACTACTGATTGTATGGATGAATTCCAATTACATTTTGTATTTCAAAATGTTTAGTAGTGGTAACAGTGTGGATAGTCATTTGTCGTTTGCTTTAGAAGTTAAATTAATCTATATAAGTTGATTGTGCTTTATGTTATTCGTTCCATAATTTGTTAAAATCATGACATCAAAGTGAGACAATGGTGAGATAGCTCTATAGCAACAAAACAAGATGATAGAAACAGCCAGATATAGTAAAATACAAGCATTTTTATATGAACTGAATTAAGCATAACTCTTCGAGCATAATACGCTTTGATGTGTCACTCTTCTGGACGAACCCTCTCTGCAATCTTTTAATGGAAAATATTTCCAGAAAATATTTTGATCTGACGAGAATCAATATCATTCACAGCTTCAACAAGCAGACAGTAAAGGAGTGACATATTATGCTGAGGTAGGCCTGTTTTTTGTATTTTTTTCTCAATTTTTTATCATTTCTGTACCACTTATGTTGCTTTAAACGATTGAAAGGACAAGCTGCATGGTTTTTTGTTTTAATCCTATGTAATTTCTGTGGTGGAGACTGCTGGATTCTGTTGAAATACTACTATTTTTCTATGCCTCTTCATCAGTTTCGTTGATCTAAGGTAATATATTTATTGCAGTGTCGTGCTTTGTATAAGCAGCTTGTTCTTGCTGACAAAAGTAAGAAGAAAATTGCGAATGAACTGACAAATACTAAGAGCAAAGTTAGCACACTGGAGGTTTGTCCTATTTTCGATTGTTTTCAATTTAGGAGAGTTTGATGAATGCAGGAAGGGAAAGCCTTTCAGCGGAACAAAATTTCGAGGAACCATCCTGTTTACAAAATCGGAGATCAGATTATATGAGGTATATGAAATTTTACAGGAAGCTAGTATATCATAAAAGACAGGAAATTTCGTTCAACGATTGCTGGGCATTCTTTTTTAGAATTCATTCGATAAATTGTCATGTTATGATGATATTTGTGGGCCTTAGCTTGATGTTGCTGATTCGAGTATACTTGACAACCGTATCTCAGTTTCGTTTATGTTGTTCATAAACAGATACGTAATTTTACGCCTATCAGGTGGAGCGAATAATTTTTTTTTATCATTTGCATCTTCAGGATGAATTAGAAACAACCAAGCGAAGTTATGAAGATCAAATAAAAATGTTAAGTGATCATCTTTGTGGGATGAATGACAAATTGACATCACAAAAAGATCAAATTGATTTATTAAAAACTGCTCCATCTGGCAAAGGATCTTCCAAACTGGGATTTGGTCGTAAGAAGCAGGAAAAGTAAGGTGACTTGAATTGTAATATAGACAATGTCATTGATTTAATAATGCTGTAAATGTATGAGTTATAAAAACAAATTAAATTTTTGATTTAGGTTGTAATGAATGGCTGGAAGTCTGATTTTTCTCGACTCGATGAGTTTGAAAATTATTTCAGAATCATACACCTTTCGAGTCACACTTTTGACAAAATTAAAGGATTTTTTGGAACAGTAATGAAACTTAATAACAATGTTCTTAAATTTTGTAAACCGTCTCACTTATATTATCGATAAATTCAGTGCATTTTGTTTATTGTTTCGTGCACAACATCTCAGTCAATGGTAACTTCATTGAAATAAAAGTTTATTAAGCTAAGATATATTGATTTTAACTCTACATAAAACTTGGAGTAGAGAAGACGACTTTTTTTTTGTTTAATACAAAGATTGCTCTTAGTTTTTTTTACCATTGTAGAGTAAGTAGTTAACTTCTCACAGTACAAAAACAATTTAGTGTACTGTATAACTCAAACATGAGGCCCCCTAAGGGATCTCAGGATTCGATTCTCCAGGGCATATTTCAATGGATTCTGGACTCCTACAGGCGAAATTGCTCTGCTCCAGGGCTCCATTGCATGCTTTCAGGGGCTCCAAGGGTTCCATCTCTTGAAATTCGAGAAAACCACCATAGAAATTGTTTTGGCTCTAGGGCTCCAAGTTTTTAAACTGATGTGCTCCAGGGCTGCAGCGACCCTCCCCCTACCCTGGGTACCAGAGCCTCAAAAGAAATAAATAAAAGAAGAAAGTTGCTTCTTTCTTCTTTTATTTTTCTTGAGACTCTGGTACCCAGGGTACCCTCCCCCCTTTGGGGGCCTCAACATCTATGTCTTCATTTCATTGGTTATCTTGAAAGTGTAATGTAAACTGGATGAATTATTCAGACAGCCTTTATTATTCAGTTTATGACTATTGTTGATTAAAACTTGAGCTCATGGGTATGCATCGATACAATTATGTCAGTGATAACAAACTTTCAATCTTTCAGTGTTGTATCTTCTTTGATGAACAGTTTTCAAAAGTTTTCCTTTATTGAATATTTTGTTTCGTGCAAAATGGAACTGGATTCTCAGTCAAGTTGCTTGATGGCCTTCAAGTTATCTTTTCTTTGTCAGAAAATGTTTCTGAGTACGAGAAAATGCTTTTGAGAGAAATTTTGTTGGTGTGCTGATAGTTTGTTATCAACAAGAAGACAATGAGATAAAAATTGTACAGCAACTTTTACTCAACTTCTTGACATATTCTGCGCATATACGCGATCGGTTTCTAAACGTACATCAAAGATTTACTAGAAAGTAGAGTGTCTGTGCTTCTTAATTTTGAGCGTCTGAGGTATGTTTTCATTTGAACACAGGAAAATGAAAAAAGTGTAAACATGGTCTACACTTTTGTATATCTAGTAGAAAGAAACATCACAGAGGATGCATGTAAAGGGGGAACTTTGTGTGTATCACGGTTGTTAAGACTCGTATAAATGGAAAATATGGAAGACCGAGGTTCGCTCTCTCAAGAGCCATGCAGTCTAATCGCGCATTTAGTCAAAAAATTTCAAAACAAAAATTATGATTTGAGGACGAGGACACATTCCTTGCGTTACTTTGGTAAAGGAAAAAGTGCTGCCTCGATTTGTCGTTTTGAGAAAGAGGCAAATCAATGATGAAATCAAAGATGGTGGCTGGCGGCTGATCATGACAACTTTATTCATGGATTTGATTTGAAGATTGGTCGTCTTCTTGCTCGCTGACATTCAGTAGATGTGAAACTTTTTCAAGAGTTGTTTTATCCAAAGTTTCATTACATGCAGTTAAGAATTTTTGCAAGATGCAAAAAGCCTTTTCACGTTTACAGCCGGCAATTGGCCTACTTGGGCCGCCATTAACAAGTTTTCTTGGGCCTAAGTGCAGAAATACAGTGATTGCACGATTAGAACTCGCAGAACTATCATTTCAGAGAATTTCATACAATGCATTGCGATATAGTTCCTACCACAAATGTATTTCCATAGAAAGAATTAAGACAGTCAACTTAGAATTAACACAACTAGACAAAATTGGTTTTTGTGAATGTGGAGCATTTTTGTACACACACTCATTCAATAAAATTAGTAGTGCAGGGTCGAACATAAGATATTTCAGCAATGACCCAAGAAATAGCCAAGTAGAAAAGGCAGAGAAAAAAGAGTTTAGAGGGGAACCACAAACTCAACCTAATAAGACAGAAGATGATAAGAGGAATGTAGGAAGATTTGGACGATTCAGAGCAATGGTAACTGCATTCTTTGAAGGATGTAAACAATTACTTTGGATAGATGCAAGAAAAGCATGGGCAACAAAGAAGAAATTAAAAAGACATGATTATGATTTGACAATATTGACAAGGGAAGAGCTAAGACACATGCGACAGGTTCTTATTTCATTTACCTGTATATTTTTTATATGAAACCAAGACTTTCGGCCAATACTGGGAGTTTCATAAAATCATCAATCTGTACCTTCCCCCCTGAAAGTTTCAAAACAAAGTGTTTTGAAGCCGTTTCAATGTTTACAAATTATTCAGGTACCTTCCCTGTAATAAAAACTTCAGATTTCCCAGTAATATGATACAGGGAACAAGCTGTCAGAATAAAGAAGAAACATGCAGGAGTTCCTTTCGGCATTCTGAGAGTTTGACTTTCTTAGTTTCTTGCAAAACAAGATATGTAAGTAAGTGTTTTATAATCTTTTATCTAGCCAAAGGTTACTCAAACGACTTTATACCTTACCCCCAGGTCACTATGCTTAGTAGCATATAGCAGGGTGCAGCCACAGACGGCGCTCATAAGTACGGACCAGGTACCCATTTATACTCCTGGGTGGAGAGAAGCACAATTTGTGTTAAAACCTTGCCCAAGGATGCTATCCTCAAATGTGTTGGATCGTGAGCCCGATGCCTTACCACTGTGCCACCAAGGTCACGATATGTGTAATTCATTTAATAACATTGCTGTAGCAGAGAAACTGGGGGTAATGTTTACATCACCTTATATGATAGGGGAAGCAATGTGGCTAGAATGAAATAGATAACAAAATATTTGGCATCATCCGCTGATGAAAAATCTGAAGTTTTGCAAATTTCAAGGTATATTGAGAAAAATGTAAATTCATTCAGTTTAAGATTAAAATGTTAAATGATTAGATCAAGATGATGTGGGAATTCAGTCAGTAGTCTTTTGTAACGGCTGGATATTTCCGAAATTCATCAATGCACTGCATCTACTACATGCAACTGTAGAAGAAATTTTAGATATCAATGACGGACCTTTAATTAACATGTTTTTCTTTCAGACTCAGAAAGATATTATAAAGTCATTGCCTGTAGCATTGTTATTCTTTCTTCCTTTTGTTGGCTATTTAGCACCAATCATTGGGTGAGTCACAAGAATTTAACAATATTCCAGTTCACAGTTATGGGAAAACAATATGTTAACATTTGATCTTATAAATCATTTAATAATGTATGTAAGATATGGGATACACTTTGAGAAGAAATTAATGCCCAGTTATGGCATTGCAATAGATTTCATTTCATAATGCATAGGATGTCCTAAAAGAATTGTTTGAAGTTTGATTTACCATTGAAAATTAATGATAACATTGGCTCATGGGAAGATAACCCTGTTCTTAAGGTTTTGAAATAATTATTTGACACCAAAATTGTGCAAATTGGTTGAAAATTCACTTGAGTTACGAGCTTGCAAACCAGAGACCCCTAGTGTAATGCAAAAAGCTCTAACGTAAGAGAAGGTTATTCAATGTTGTACCTCTCATCAATATCAGAGCAAACCAGATGGGACTTCAAAAATAAACTTAATTCTTAACCCTTTCACCCCTGGAAGGGCCATATAGCCCAACAGTATTCATTGAGACCTGCGAATTTTTCAGGGGGTGAAGCTTTCAGAGTTTTGATTGATTTGAAAGGTTATGGACATTGCATTTATCTACTGCTTATTGAATCACTGATTATGATACCCCCTGGAAAACGACGATCTACATTAGGTTTTCCAGTTAAGCTTAATTTTAGCCGGGCGCGAAAGGGTTAATATCTTGTCAAGCTTTACTTAAGATTGCATACACTTGAAAGTTAGGTTATTGAGAAATGTTTTTAAAATCCCATTAGGTTAAAAACAAATCAGAAAAATAACACAAATAATAGTGCAACTTTTACTACAAAGGCCATTTAGGAGCCTCTGGTTTCAGCGTTCGTGCAAAATTGTACTTCCAAAGCTTGTAGCAGACCATTTGCAGCTATGATTTATCTTTTCTGCTAAAAATTTAAATTCAAAAATCTCTTAACAGATGTAACTTTGTTTTTTCAGCTATCTTTTTCCAAAGAAATTGCTTTCCCAGCAATTTTGGAACATTGAACAAAGAAAGAAGTTTGCATTTGAAGATCATGCTAAGAGAAGCCAATATTATCTTCCATTGATTCAAGAACTTGGCTGGTCAAGTAAAGAATTGAAAAATCGTGAATTATTCAAATTATGCATAAAGGTGGATAATATTTCTTCATTTTCACATGTTTCACTGATTTATTTGAAGAATCTTCATTTTTTGTTTGGTAAACCTTTTGTCAGCAAGCAAATAACTGTAACTTGTGGCCGTCCGTGTTATCGTTTTTCAAATCGTATGGACACTTGTTCTTCAAATATTTAAATATACATTCATTAATTAACGTTTGGGTCAGGTTATTTTCAAGGTATTTCCCAAGGCATTGGAATATACTTTGAAATGCATCAAATGCATCAGTCTCTAACTTCCCTTGCCAAAAACAGAATTTTATTTGTATGACTCTCCTCTTTCTCTCTCTTTCTCTCTCTCTCTTTTCCATAATGTTTTGGAATGTGGACGGTCATATGGTTCTCCACCATTCCCTTTCCCGTGATGTTTGCAGAAGACCATGAGCTGTCGATTCTCCACCATCTACCTGTCTGTCCGGCTGGCTGTCTGTCTTCATCTGTCCCTCTTTCCATGTCCAGTTTTTAACAAACTATCTTCCACGTCATTTTTGTTTCTATGAGAACAACGTTTGTTCGAAATTGTTGTTTTGATGACCCTGTCGATAGGAAATGTTTCAAGGTTATTGCTTACTTTTTAATTTGTTCTTCATCACAGGCAATTGATGGCAATCATATAAAGAATGAGGAATTGATTATTTTGAAAGATGGCTTCAAAGATGACATTATGATGATTAAGAAAATGCCGAGGTTTCATTTGGTTTGTGTTCTTTCCTTTTTATCATCAACATTTGTCATGAAATTTATCATGATTTAATAATAAACTGCTGGTCCTCGTATCAACTTTATACCTAAAATTGTGCATGCTACACCAGTGGCTTCTTTTCCGAAGAGGGTATCTATTTGCTTGTATGACAAGAATCTTGAAAATGATGTTGTTGTAGGTATATATCAGGATGCTGTATCACTAGATATCTGACTATAGCAACTCCCAAGTATCCGTCTGCTTTCTTTTTAAAACGCCTTCAATATCCCAACTGCATTTATGTCATTTCATTATTCCTTTTTCTTGTAGACGAAGCTATGTAAGACATGGTTACTCCCTGTGAAGTTGTACGTCCCTTCAAAAGTCTTGAGAGAGTTTTTGTCATACAGAATCAAGCAAATAATTGAAGATGATGCGGCTATTAGGAGAGATGGAATGGACATTTTATCAGATTTATGCATCAGACAGGTAAATCTCATTTTGAATTTGATTCATCGATGTAACAAGCAGTCGTGGATATTTCTAAACAACGAAGAGATTGTAATCACACTAATGAAATGCCAAGAAAGTATAACAATCATACAGTCAAAGGTTTTTATTTGTTTCTTTCACAACTGAATGTAACATTTTGAATGGAATGACAAGATGCTGGATCAATTAGTTGTACCTGTCTTTAGTACATCTATAAATTACAGCTTTTTTCCTTTCATTTAGGCCTGCCATGCACGTGGTTTAGATAAATATTCATTCGAAATTCCAGTCATGAAACAATGGCTAGATGATTGGCTTTCTTTGACGGAACCTCTGACAGGTTTGTTTGACAATGTTGCTTTCTTGTTGAAAATAATCCAATAGTCCATTGAAATCATGAAAATTCCTCATTGTATCAGTTCTGAATGATGCCTTCTGCCTCCCGTTACTTTTGTGCCTGCATTTTACTCAAGAATAACGGGTCTAAGACATCTTCTTGAGGTTTGTTGTTTGTTTTCAGTCGCTTGTACCCTTGCGATCCTTGTACTTATTTCTCATAAAGTAGTTAAGAAAGCGAGTTATATTTTTGGAAGAAATTATGTATAGATTCAATCAGATGGATATATGAAAATGCTAGCAGAAAATATATTATCATAAATTTCACTGCTTTGTTGAACTAACACATTTACACCCTAGTGATTTTGACTCTTTTGATTTTCAGTGGAAGATAAATCCTTCATTGCTCATTGTGCTGCAATAAAAACTATGAACTTTGGAAAAGAAGTCAAGGAAAGACAAACTGCACAGGAAATTCAAGATCCAATGCACAGCTAGCAAGAAATGAACTTATTTTGAAGCAAGGTTTTCGTCCGAATTCTGTTGCACATGCATTACAAACTGAAAAGCTTTTGGTTCAAGAAAATCCCATGCCAATCATTGATTGTTGTGATGGAAAGTGCGAAAAGATTGAGGGAGGCTGCATGTACTTCTAGGATTTTTTTAGAAAACATTGACTGTGAATAAGACAAAAAGGGTTTTTGCTTTTCAATGAATTGAAATTATATGAAGTGACATTTTTGATACAGAAGTAGGATTTTTTCCTTAGATAATCTTGCTTGATAAAATGACTAAGACGATGATTTCAGAAACGGAAGAAACAGAAGAAGCTAACGCCTTCAGGGAAACTTTGTAAGGTTGAACAAACCTTTTGGAACAATTTATATTCCAATGAATTTGATTGCACATTGTCATTATAGTACAAAACCCTACAAAACAATTTTTGTATTAGGTAACAGAATCAATTTCTTATGTCTTTCAATCCGTAAACGCTAATTTTCTTCAATTATGTTACTTTGTGATCAGAAAATGTAGAAACGAAATGCAATTCGACGTCAAAGCTTTCTAACTTAAATCCGAGCATATAGTTGTTGTTGTTGTTTTCGATGAGTATGTCATTGTTGCTGTTATGACATTGAGGCAGTTTGCTTGCAAGTGAAGACAAGATTTACATGCCTTTGCTGAGCTGAAACGATGATTGTCAAAAAGTGGAAATCCACTAAAAGCAACAGGAAAGATGAGTATCTTAATGGAGGATTTAATGAAAGAAATTAAATTATTATCAGCAAGACTAGAAGAAAGTCCATCTGATTCAAATTCAACATCTGAAGTCGGTGATCAAATAAGTAGGCCACCACCTGGCATTGGCCTAGATTTACTTCAAATGAGAAATAAAAGTAAATCAAGAAAAAGGAGAGGCAGAAAGAGAAGACTTGAGTCTCATCCTGAACTAGATTCAGAAACAGAAAGTTCTTGTGTTGCAACAAGTGAAGATGAAGCTGCCAAGGATTATATTGAAAATGTAACGTCAAGAGTGAATGTTAGTGATGATTCTGATGAGGATTTTGTACCAAGGCGAAAATGTCTTACGCTTGTACACAGTGGAAAACCATGGAGTCCCCTTGAATTTGGTGAAAGTGATTCATTTAGTGAGAATGTCATGAATTTCAACTCAAGAAAAAAGAGAAAAATAAAGAAAATGAACAAAAAATTAAAAACTTTAGAAAGTTTAGAGAAAATAAACAATATGCCAGTTGACGATGATGAAGTTAGAGAAAGAATTGGACAACTTAGACAAGAATTAGAAGAGAATCAAACCAAAAAATTAAAGAAGAAAAAACAGAAATCAAATGAGAAAGTTTTTGTTCAAGACAACATGGAAATTGCAGATGTAAGGATATGGAGACAACGATCAGGGAATGGTGATGATGATAATGATGATGATGATGATATGGTAGGGAGTGATGTATCAAGTGAAAGAGTTTCAGATAATGAAAGTGGAGATGTCAGTTCAGGATCAAATGAAGCTGATGATGAAGGAGAAGAGAGCTGTATTGAAACAAATATTTCAGCCGCAATTCCATTTTGGGATCATGATGAAAAAATGATGGATGAAAAAGAAGATGAAGATTTTCAGTTGGTTTTGTCACAGTCTTACAAATTGCTATCAGAAGATTCTAAAGAAGGTGAAAATAAAATGCTATTATCTTTTAATGTGAAATGAAGACGTGTGTAATGTTTAAGTTTAATTAATCATGATCTGTTACTGTAGACATAGCTACTGGTTTCTTGGCAAGAATTCTTCACACACAATTCTTTAGACTTCAAAGTTTTATTTACAAGTGACAGAGTTCAACTCCCTTCAAGGATCTTTTGAAGAATTCTTGAAAATTCCTTTGAAATGTTAAGGATTCTCAATAATTCTCCTGGTGTATGCATATGATATATGCAAGGCCTGAACCATAGAGATCCTGTAACTGTACTTGATGAGTGATTGTAATTATAGAACACTCAGTAAATTATGGCCAATTATCTCTTTTGAAGATTTGCAAAGAACATTGAATAGAAAAAGACTAGCTCCGAAGGTAATATCTTTCCTAAAGTTACTTTTCATCATTGTGATTTGTTTGATCATTTATTCAAAGCAGCCAAACCAGTCTTCAAGAGAAATGCAGTCAACAAACAACTCCATGCCACTGAAACCACAGAGATGCTCTCTCATTAACACAAAAGTGTTTTGAACTTTTTTATCATCACACATTTAACATGTACCAAGGAACATCAACAATTAAACAAAGAATGAAGAAAAACAAAATATGTTTTTCAGAGTGAGGATAGGTTATCAAGTTCCCACTATGAAAAGCACTTACAACAATTTGATACAGTCAGAGGTGTCCAAGCATCCACACATCTCTTTGACTCCCCCCCCCCCCAGTTGGGTTTGCTTTATTTGGTGATTTGGTTCTATAAAGTTGTGTTAATTAATGACAGAAATAGTCTTTGCATTGCTTTAGAAATAGCTGTCATTTCTGTTATGATTTATTGTAGTTTTGAAATGTAACTTTGAACAGCCATCTACTAATGCTGGAATAAAGAATGAATTATTGCCTTATTTCACAAATTTGATTTCCTTTGCATAAGCCATTTTGTTTGAATCCTAAAGTTAATCAATCCTTATTTTGAAGCTAAATGGAACTGATCATCTCATAACATATGCCAACAAAAGAATTAGAGCGTTTCTGCAACATGAAGATGAAAATAAGTGAGTTCTTTCTTTTCATGTCAAATTATTTGAAAATCAAACATTTCTCAACAGGCATTTATGGTTGATTCTATTTTCTGTCATCCAATGCTAAACGTGTTTTATAAAAAGCAAAAAATTTTGCTATTTTACTTGATGGAAAGCAGCTATTAAATTGACTAGTTATGTTTTCTGAATTTGTTTTCAGGCTTTATTTGAATGCATCATGTGATAGTGAGCAAGACCAGGTAATACCCTTTCCTTGCAATATCTTCACCTGTTACCTGCACCTCCTATTGACACTGATGTCATCATTGAGTGAAATTAAACAGATACTGGATTTAGCTCTATCAATCTCTTCTTGATTGTGTGCTCTTTTTCCTTGCTCTGGTGTCATACCTAAAAGCTCTTTATAGTACCCGCAAGTTGGCCTTACAAATACCATTTTTTATCCCCATTTAATTTACCTCATTAATTTGATTCAGAATGTCTAAATCTAGCTTTCTTCTTACAGCTTGTTGAACTGGCAAACATTTATTCCTTGCAATGTAACCTTGAAGAAACAAGCAGTGGAAAGAAAATTCATTTAACAAAAACAAAGTAAGTGTAATCATATTTGATGTCTTGAATCCCAACATGCCATTTCAACCGTATTTCCAGCTGTAGTGTTAATCTCTAAGTTCAGTTTGGTATATGAATGATACTTCAACTTCATTGTTGAAGGCATTGGATGTCCTAAAGTGGATATTTTGACCACCAACTGGAAAGAAATGTTTGATTATTTCCTTTGTGAAATTCTAAAGGCCAAATAATAGAACTTTGGAAAACGAGCTGGATTGTTTGTTCTACCTCTATCTTGTCAAAGAGCGATCTTGAAGTTATTTAAGATTTGGGATGACTATTTCATTGTAGAAAGAATTCATTTAAGTAAATCCGGCATCCTTCCAAAAAATTGAACCGTTTTTTATGATATTTCCTTTGAAATGAGACCTTTTGATATGCTCTAATGTAAGAGCCACTTAGCCACTTGTTAGTTTGTAAAATTTCTATTTTCGTGATAGGAATACACGAGAACCTGAACGAAGACTGTTGAAAAGATTTCTGAGGAAAGAAACTCGGAAAAAGTAAGTTCCTTTATTTCTACTTTCATTTGATTAACGTAAACATTTGAATTATCATTGTTGTAAAGAAACAAAATTCTCAGTTCCATTACCTTTACCAATAAAGAGTAATAGAACATGATAAAGTCTCAGGAAATCATCAGGAAAATCGTTTTGAACTGAAGAATTGAGATGAAAACTGCAGAATGGCTTGAAATTAGCTAATGAGAACGATCACTTTATTTTAGCCATCGTCAAAAGTAAATCCTCTTCAATTCTTGAACATCGATAGATAAATTGATTTTTGTCATTCATCTAGTCGCCCATTGGCCACTACATCACAAAGATATTCGTCAAAACGAAGGAAAACGACACCAACCGAAGGTATATCCAGTTGATTATTTTTTATGTTCTGAGCAAACTTTGAAAGTGAGCTGCGAAATTCTTCGCGTTATCTATCGCTATCCACGTACTAAGTTTAATTGTGTTCAAGTAGAAATAACCCCTAGGAATCATCCCTTTAGATTAATTTTTTAGCAGGGCTCCAAGCCAATGGTTTGGGATAGATTTTTATTCAGATGTCGTTGAAAAGTGTTAAAGCACAGCCTTTAACCGAGAAACTTCTATAAGGTGTACAATATAACAGTGTTTACGCTCAATTTCAAATTTTTCTTTACAGAAAGACTTTGGCATCTTTGAACCAGTGATGAAAGTGATCTTCTCGCATTTGCAGTTTTCTCATTGATCGTTTTGTCTTATCAAATTGTTCTGATATTTTTCAGCCAAGTCTTTGTGCTGCAGTATAACAAAAAATTTGATCATGGGTTGTACACGTGACCCTGCTTTTCATTATAAAATATCACCAAAATCTTGTCATGCAAACCATAGCCATAAGACCCTATGTTTAGGTTGTCTACATTTCTACAGTGCATTTTTTATGTACTTTTTTGTAGGTTTTTCGACAGAAAATGCGAACCCAATTCCAGAAAATAACGTTGGAAATCAGATGCTTCGATCAATGGGATGGATTCCTGGTACTGGGCTTGGTCGAGACGGAGCAGGAATTCTAAAGCCCATTGCTGCTTGTAAAAGACCAAAGAAATTGGGATTTGGATATCCTACATAGATTCCAAGTCATCCTCCGTGTGTGTGTGTGTGTGTGTGTGTGTGTGTGTGTGTTTGGTGTCTGTATGTTCCTGTAAGCCTTTCTTGTCATCTTGTTTGTATTTCCTTTATCTGTCTCAGCTATATATAGCTTTTTATTGTAGATATGATATGGACTGCTGCAAATAGTTTATTGAACCTTAACTGTTTTATTCTTAAATGGTATTAAGTGGGGAATTAGATATAATTTATTTGTATTAACAAGGTTGAGATATTTGTTGACTGTAACAAGAAACCACTGAAGAAATACTGAAAAAGAATACTTGATGAATTCGGGTAACAACAAGGTACGTCAGCGTCAGCATCACCTAAATGCCATGCCATAAAAAGACATGTTATGCATGCCTGTCATTTTTGCGCGCGACGAAGGAGCGTGCTTACTAATTGCGAGGTAGTGAATTTTCGTTTGCTGGCCACGCATATTTGTTTTGTCTATTGCTTCATTGCCGCTGTTCAAAACGTTCGCATACCTTCAACTTTCCTGATCACATGCATTGATTGGCGACGACGCAGCAAATCGAGCAAATAAATGCTCGTCAATAGGATTAACTCAGCACAATAATCTGTTGACCGTGCTTTCATCACCCTTCTTCTAGTCATAAAACATGGAATAGGGAATAATGGAACAATTAAATCCAGTTCAAGGGAACAGCAAAAAAGTCATTTACGAATTTAGTGTGGCTTTATTTGAGTTCAGAAATATCTTAGAGTGCGCGCAGTTGATAACTTTTAGTTACTTCTAGTCGTAAAGAACGTTTAGACTCTTTCGTATCATTTGTCGTGTGGAAATTCTGGAAAATTATGTCTGTAATATAAAATCTTCTCAATACCGTCTTTATGCCGAGGACTGGTTTACGGAGAGGAAAACAGTTCTACAATCCTGGAAAAAAGTTACGAGAGGACGACAGAGCAATTTGACGCTTTCACTGGTTCAAAGTACCCCATTCCCCCGGTATTAATGTTGTAATGCATTCGGAAATCATTGCTGAACAAAATTGTTCCGGGGGAGGGGTTTTGCAAGGCTAAATCCCTTTTATTATTGAAAACACTGTTCTACAGCTGAAGAAAGTGAGACCAGTCTCAGAAGCTCATAACCTTTTGTCCAGGATTGTCGAAAGATGGAAATGCTTTTCGAATCTGTTTTCAAAACGATGTGTATGGAAAGATTGAGATTTTTTTGAAACTGCTGTAAAATGAATCGCCCAATGTTCTGTTTCCAACAGGCACTTCATCTTGAGCGTTTTGTGATCAGCTGAAATCATTCCTGTAATCAGCGACAATCCCTGGCGTGGCGACAACCACAGATCATTCCACAATCAGTCCTCTGATCAGCTGCAATCAATGACGTCATCAGTTTTGATGACTGATGACGCATGCGTGATAGAGATGTAGGACATGTCAAGATGGCGTCGCGTTGCAACATGAAGTGGAACATGAAACCAATGATGCTGTCATTCCTCATGGCTATAATCATTTTAAATGACGCTAATGCTTTACCTGAACCAGGAAAGAAGAGGATTGAATTAACAGAGGTTTGTATTATCGTGCTGGAGTGCGAGAAACGTCCTGAAAAAGATATATAAAATGGGGCCTAAAAATAAAGGGTGTCTTCTTTGGTTTTTTTCTTTGAATTACTGTGTCGAGGCGAGGCACACTGAAAGAGCACCCAAAGAATGTTGCAAGGCGCATGAATAGTTTACAGATTCCAAGGACTAGAGGTTACCAAAATTTAATACCATGGAGTAGAAGTAATGTGAAGTTCTGCAAACCAAAGTGACACGAGCTGACATGACAGACAAACAATGGGCCAGCCCATATATTCATTGCTTAAGTCCTTTTGCAACCATACTATTACTGTGCGCTGCAACGGGATAATTCAGTTCAGTCCATTTTATTTTGAGAATTCCAACATACAGATCTAAATCAATAACAGATTACATATATATATATATATATATTCATAATATAACTACATGCAGTAAGAAAAATATAAGATAAAGCATAGCAAACCAAAAATAATGATACAAAGGCAAAAGGTTGTTGTCTTCTTAAAACAACATGACTTTAACATTAACTTTGCAAGGATTCCAGTCTGGGCATTAGTAACCATTGCATCATAAAACATTAAATAAATGAATGAAATGCTTTTATGCACAGCTCCAGACTTAAACATGTGTTTTTTGTAAGAAGCTGGTTTTTAAGAAATAAGTATTATGTAATGTACCATATGTATCATATGTATGTATGTTGTGAGGTGCATGCATTATCCATGTATCATTTTGCCACAATAAAGACATTTACAAGTTGTTATAATAAATATAAGAAATAGATACAATACCATAGAATTTAAACTTAAAGGTTAAAAACGTAACTGAGAAAAACCCTAAATTACAGTGGCAGGGATGGCATTAAAGGGTCAAGCTGACCTTATTTTCATAATGGTCTCCTTAGAGGCGCTGGTACAATAGAAAAATATTAAGAAAGAAATAGGAAGGTATATACTGTAGCTCCGGCTGTAGCTGTTTTCAGTACAAAGCCACTTTATAAGACCAACATGGTTGAGAGAGATGATGAAGGGTCTTAGTAGATGTGTATGTCATGGTACTAAGATTGCCAAAATTTTAAGAAACTCTAGTACTATATCTGAGAAGTATTAAGAAACTTTTGAAAGTTAAAAACATGGATGTTATAGCAAACATATCAATGGACTTATGTTCTTGAGTGATATCACCTAATGTTTTGAACATGACAGAACACTGTTTATTCCAATATGACGTAATGGAATAAACAGTGTTCTGTTATGTTCCAATCATAAACAGTTAGTTGATATCACTCATGAACAAAAGTCCATTGTTATGTCTGCTATACTATCCATGTTTTTAATTTTAAAAAGTTTCTTAACGATGCTGAAAATAATGAGTTTGCCCTTGCACAGAGACAAAAACTGACTAACACATTTTATTTATTTTGCAGAAGAAGAATTTTGGAATGTTTAAGAAAATAGCATTCAAGGGAAGCACAGTAAAGATGACAGGAGGTAATTAACATCAGATTTTTGAATTTGCTGACCAGATTTAAGAAATTACATATTACAAATTTCTTCATTTAAAGATACAGTCTATAGATGTTTCAATAATATGAAAGGATTCAATGGATCCTGAGTCCCTTTAAAGCTGTGATAAAGCAAGTCATATATTCAGTCCGTTCAGAATCATTGCTTCATGGAAAAATTATCTTAGCTTGTCAATTGCTGTAGAGTTGATAATTTCTGCAAGTCACTCATTCAAGTTGCAAATTAGATTACATGTCCATATGGTTTTTGTTCATTTCAATATAATTCATGCACAGCCACTTTTTGCTACTTATGTTCACATATTTTCAGACACATACAAGATTTGATGTTAAAATCCAGTCTGAGAAAATGTTTCTATTAGAAATAGCAGTAAACTTTGATTGAAAAACCTATGATATGGTCAAGTGAAAACATGGAGCAAAATTCATGCAAGGTGTCTTTTTTTGAATAACTTCATAATCTAATTTCAGTTACCTGTAAATCAACAAAAGAATCACTTGAAATTGCAATAAGTTGGAAACTTAAATATAGCCATTGTGCAGAAACTTTCATGGACACAAAGGTTGGTCTGTTGCTTATATTCCTGTTTTATTCTCAAATTATTACTGAAAATAGTGTTACAGAAAATATTGTTAGAGAAAATAGTTCAGAAAATTGTTCCTAAAAGGCTCATGGAATTGTTGCATATTAGCTGTTGAAAAATAATCTACTGCATGAGGTGGGACTTTTGGATCAAATATAGACTGAGCTGAAGTGTCAGAAACTAAGAATCAGCCTTAATTGTTCTTTTACTTCCACATGGACAGTTTTGACATAGAATATATGAATGACTAATTCCATATTTTATTTTTTGCTGATATGTTGTTGATATTCTTATTGTAGCCAACAGAATTATCCTACAGTATTTTAGCTGAGGGAGAAATAATTGGGTCACCAGGCAAAATCAAATGCCATGAATTTAGAAAGTCACAGATAACTGCCATCTCTGTAAGTATATTTAACAACTACTTTTGATTTTAGTTCTTATTTTGTTTGTTGTTGGGACTGTTATCCATCATCATGTATTATGTATTTCTTGTTATTTCAAATGACATATGTAGTTAGTGTTAATTGACACAATTATTGGTTGTGAAAATGGTAGCAGCCTTTTAATTTCTTCAGAGAAAAACTGTAGGTCTCATCAAAATGTGTACTATTTTTTACAGATTTATTCCATCCTGCTTATATTTGTGTCATATTGACATCTTTAGAAGTTGCTTCCTATTTGTTTAGAAATGGAATGGTGTCATTGTAAAGAAGTTACCAAAAGAAAAGAAGGTATTGTGTTTGAAGTTTTCTTTTTGGTTTTCCTTTTCCATAATAAGCTATTATCAGAATGATATGTCGTGAAATATTGAATTATATAAAAGTCAATGAACCCTTCCTCTGATTATTGGTTTAAGGCTCAAATATTTCAAATTTTTAAAAAGGTAGGTGTAAAATTTTATGACATTTTCCTATGAATTAAACAACTTAAAAGGAACTTTGGATAATTTGCTGTAAATTTGTCATGGAAATTTTTTGACATCGCTTTATTTTCAAAATGGCAGTATTTTGGTACTTTTTGTAATAATTCATCAGAAATTTTCAAAAAATTAAAATCTTCATACATCTTAAACTACTTGGGGAAAATTGATGCAATCTGCAAGAAAACAATAGTTTATGAAAGTCTACAATATGGTGGAAAGCAGAAATCTGTAGCTGTTCTGGTGAAGAATTTACAAATTTGATGATGTCACAGCCTCAAAATTAATAAATGCCACCATTTTTAAACTAATGAAGATATCAAAAAATTGCAACAGCAGATTTATAGCAAATTACCCAATGTTCCTTTCAAAGACGAATGCAATAGAATTTTACACCAACCCTCTTAAAGATTTGAGCGCTTTGTTCTAATCATTAATATGGATACAATTGGTCATTAATTAATCTGTTCATTCATTAATTCATTCATTTGTTTAGCTATTCATTGGCTCTATGCCAAGTTCTTGTATGATTTTGTTTGATGGCAAGCTGTCTGGGAAAACATTAAACAATTATAACCCTTTTGCTTGAAAGCAAAATTTGCCATGCCAGATCCATGATATTTGAAGTTTAGTTGCTGTTCTTATAGAATAAAAGATTGAATTCATCTTATCATTTTAGCGATATGATAACATAACAATCAATGGCACAAACAACTCCACAGAGCATACTGTATTAATGAAGGCAACGGTAGCAACAACAACAGTAAAAGGTGAAGGACAAAGCAAGAGAAGGCAAAGAAGACTTGCGAAGGTTTTTAAACTTTTCCTTGATTTTTTTTCAGTTAATAGTTATACTCGCCTTTGAGGGCTAAAAAAACGAGGTAGCATGGTAGTGGCGCTACCAGGAAGGTAGCTGAAGTGCTCAAATTTCCCAGGAAGGAAGAAAGGAAAAACAACCGGAAGGAAGGGGAAAGGAAAGGAAGGAAGGAAGGAACGAACGAACGAACGAAGGAACGAAGGAAGAAAAGGAATGGGAAAGAAAGAAGGAGAGAAGGGTAAAGGGATAGAATGAGATGGTACATTAGGAAAGAAGAAGAAAGTGTGTGAAACGTAGTGAAGGTACTTCACTTGCTACCAAGAAGAAAAATATTTTTTGAGCCCTGTTGCCTTCATTCTTTGAGTTTGTAAGATCTGAAAAACTAATACTTTTCAAAGTGAAATGTTGACAGGTTGAATAAAAATGCCACAATAGATGCTTTATGAATGCCTTTTGTTGTTTTCCTTATAAGCAGATTTAGTTTAGCAGTTTGTTTGTTTGATTTATAGCTTGCATTGCTCAGAATATTATTTTGTAAAGAATCTGTGATATCCTTTCTTTTTCAAACATGTTACATATTCATTGAATTTGTTACTATATTCACAGCAAGATGACGCGAAAGATGATTCTAATTCAGGTGTGCCTCTTTCTTTTTGTTATTGAATTATGTTTGATTGATTTTTGTTTTTACTTTGTCCGCAACTTGTCTGTTAGCAAGAAACGTTGGTATACTTCTGCAAGTCATTGAATATGGCTTAAGAAAGAATAACTTTCAAATGTTAATCATTGTAAATTGCCAAGTTATTGAGACCTAATACAAGAATGGATAAAACGATGATGTGGTAACTTCTTCTGCGAATTAACTAACTTTCTTCCCTGTGGAATTTGAAAGTTAAAGATTGCTTTTGCAGGACCTTCCTGTAAACGAGAACTGACAGTGAATCATAATTTTGGACTGCTTTTCAATCAACTTAGCAGTTTCGCGAACAATTCTTTGAAGAAATGTTCTTTTCGAAAAATGTAGTGTGACCAAGGATCGGTACGTATTTAGCCAAATTTGTAAAAGATTGTTACAAGTATTTGTATAGCGCAAAAATTAGAAATGTCATATAAGTATCGTGGCCATATGTATCATAGAGTGTGTTTCTTTGATGTCAATGTAATTTTATTCAGAACGAAAATGAATTTTTTCTTTCAGCTCCAATAATGGCAACAACAAAGACAAATGCATCATCCAAGGTAATGGAATGATCGCATGACTGATTGTTCATTTCATTAAAAGTTAATCTATTGGATCAAGTTTTGTTGCTGTTAAAATAGTGGCCTTACTTGGTGGCAATATGAAGCAAGTGGATTTTATTATACAAGTCATTAAGTAACCTATTGCTTAAGAAATTCATGAGGAGGGCCACAAAATAGCGACCAAAGCATATGGAAATTCTTCATTCAGAAAAAGCAAGCAAACATCAAATTGTCTTGGGATTTTGCGTAGAAATTATTAAATTCATTGAAATTCTAGTATTTTTAGATATCGTTTTCTGAATGATTTCATTGACATTTTTCCAACTGATGTCAGGGTGAGGACATTTTGGTAATTTCCAATTATTTTCTTTATTGATAGTTTCCATTATCCTTAAGGATATAAGAGATTGACAAAATCAGTTTCGTCTTTCAGCAATGAACTTGCTATCAATTAATCTAATTCAAATAATTACTTTATGTTGTAACAATTCTTATTTGCTTGCTGCATCATTTTCCAGAAACCAGCAGAACTTAAGACAGAATGGTCAGGAGCATATTTTCTTATCATTAATGCAGCCCCTGTTGATGGAAAAGGAGACTTCAAACTTGAAAGTAAGTTCCTCTAAAGTACGACCAAAAACTATGTAGAGTTAAAACGTTTTTCGATGCCATTTCGGCTCTATTTGCTTAATAGTTAAAGTTCAGGTCTCTTTCGAAAGAGGAAGAGGAGCGTAATATCCTTAAGCAGCATTTTCGAAATTTAAACTTAAAAAAGGGGGTTGAAATCCAGCCTCAAAAAAAGCAACTCTTAGCCCACGCATCCGTCGAGGTTGAAAAATATATCGCTGAAAAGCTCTATCTTAGCTGTATCCGAATCTGTGCTCCATTTATTTGTTAACTAAATATATTTTCGTCCATATGCGAAAAAATGGCCAAGGGTTAGCAGATTTTGGAAAAGTTGGTTTCCTCAAAATCGGGGGAAGCAACAAGTCACTACTGCAACGAATAACATGGACTTTATCACAGTAAGACTTATCGAGCATGGAAGGTTATCTTAAGGGAGTTTAACCGACAGTCACTTTCTCGTGATCATTGATGCTTTCTATGAAAAATGTTCCATTTGAATTTTGAGTTGTTCGTTCAAGCATCTTAGACAACAGCTATTTCTTGCAAAAGCACATGAAATGCATCGATTGTAATCTCCCAAGCGGCTAGATTCGCAAATGAGAAACACTACGTGCGCTACTGCAAAGGTTCTTTCAAAAACTGTAAGCATACCAAATTTAATTGTTTAGAATCTAAACAAAATATTATTTGAAAGAAATCAACAACATTTAGGAAGAAAAGTGAATTTCGACCAAACTCTCTTGAGACAATCTTTCATGCTCGGTACAGGTCTTTTGTGATAAAGTCCCTGTTATTTGTTGTTGTAGGGACTTGGTGCTTCCCCCGTTATTGAGAAAACCAGATTTTCCAAAATCTCCTAACCCTTGGCCATTTCTTCGTTTGTAGACAGAAACCTATTGGGTTGACAAATAAACGGAGCATAGATTTGGATACAGCTAAGATAGAGCTTTTCAGCCATATATTTTTCAACCTCGACGGATGCGGGGGCTAAGAGTTGCTTTTTTTGAGGCTTGATTTCAACCCCCTTCTGTAAGTTTAAATTTCGAAAATGCTGCTTAAGGATATTACGCTTCTCTTCCTCTTTCGAAAGAGACCTTAACTTTTACTTTTAAGCAAATAGAGCCGAAATGGCATGGAAAACCGTTTTAACTCTTCATAGTTTTTGGTCGTACTTTAGCTTGGTAGCTGTTTTGACCCAATAGATTGTTTTTCTGGTCAACAGCTACATTTTACATTCTTTACATATTACATAAGAATTTTCCAAATTTTTTAACAGATCGTTTTTCGATATCCACTGTTATAAAATGTTTTTAAAATTATTTTGCAGCTAATAGCGCTTTCACATAAAGCATTGCAGCCATTTTACCATAAAGCATTGCAGCCATTTTACCCATAAAGCATTGCAGCCATTTTACCATAAAGCATTGCAGCCATTTTACCATAAAGCTTATAAGAACCTACAAGTGGATTAAGAACGTACAGGCTGAAATTGCCAGACCAGACTCTCGCCAGACTAAAGACAAGTAACAGATACATAGCGTCTTGTTTAAGAATAGAACAAAAGATATCTGAATCCCTTCCTTTGTCCAACTGATTTGATAATATCTTTAGATCATCAATACAATGGAATACAATAGGCTATATTTAGATTGCCCAGGCCTCTGACTTAAGTTTCCGTATATCTCCGTCATTTGTCTTTCAACGCCCATTTTATAAGAACTAGTTCATTATATTCATTGCACAAGAACCGAGGCTGACTTGCAAAATTGTAGTGTGTTATATGCCATTGTTGATAACTCTGTGATTTACAGCAAGGAAAGTTTGCCCCTCGTGCCGTTGTTTTTTCGCTAGTTTCTAGTAAGTGTATGCTGTATTTAAGACCGTTTGGATCTTCTGCAAATCTCAAAAGTTGTCCTGACGCTTTGTAAGCATGCTTTCTATCTATTATGCAGTCGACGTTGAGATTCAAGGAAAACGTGGATATTTATCAGCAACTGAATGGCCACTCTTACCAGTGAGTATGAATTTCATTTATTATCAATTTGTTTATCATTCCATTGATTTATCAATTCATTTATTTACTCAATGATTAATCCTTCAAATCATTGATTTATTATTGTCCAGTGCGGGTATTTAATGACCCTTGGCTGTCTGTCATCATTTGCATGCTTCCAAATCATCATTGTAAACGGCGTATTTTCAACAAGCAATAATGGGGAAATAAACAGCCTTGACCAGGAACAAAGTTTTCCTGATTGTGCAGTTATTTCGGGAATGTCTGCTGTTTGAAATCAACGGGGATGGAATAATGAAATTCAAGGGAATATTAAAGAGATAGTTGCTAGGCCACTGTTGTTTTCAGACAGAATGAAAGTTACTCTGAGCCTGCAAAGGATCATAGGCACCACAGGGCCTTTAGAGGCTCAAAGGGTTTTGTTTGTTTATCACTAGAATTATTTAATGTATTATTATAGTTCTTTGGTGTGATGTCATTGGTTTATTTGGCGTATGCTATTGGCTGGTTTTCTGCGTCATGCTGCAACTGGAGGGAACTCCTTAGAATTCAGGTAAAACTCACATCCTCCAGTTTCTGTTATATAGTTTTAGTTTTTTTATTTAATTCGCAGTCTCTTCTTGTAATAGTACAGATGGTGTTTATTTTCCTCTATTTGAACTAATTTTTCTGCATTTGATATCTTTTGTCAACTTTTAGTGGAATATTGTACATTGAAAATATATAGATTTTTGAGTCGTTATTTCTATATCAGAACTTCTTATTAGGAATAAACTACTTTGTTTAAACTGTTTTAGACTTGTCATGTTAACTTGCTTTAAATGGATGCGTTTTTGGCCTTTTCTTTTTTCCATCATCTACTATCTATCTAATGAAAACGTTTATTATGTCCCAGTTTAACTATTGCCCTCTAGTGTGGATGTTTCACGATAGAAACTTGAATAATAAGATAAATAAGATGCACCTAAGAGCACTGCGAATTGCATACGGAGACTACGATTCTGATTTTGAAACTCTGCTGAAAAGGGACAACTCAGTGACAGTCCATCAACGAAACCTACAGTTGCTAATGGTCGAAATTTATAAGACAAAAGAAAACTTAAACCCGGAATTTATGAAGGACATATTTATAACCAATGATATGCCTTATAGTCTAAGAAGTGGCAATAGTCTTCTGCAACCAAGTGCAAGGACCACAAATTTTGGGATTGAAACCACACCTTTTATTGGACGCAAACTTTTTTTTTATATATGTCATTAAAATTTTACAATACATATTACGGTCTACACTACTTACAAGAATTACTTTACAATACTACTGGGACAAAAACCCCCGGGGAGCAAGAGGCTGTGTCTACCCCAAGGGAATGAACATAGATAAAAGAAAGAAAACTACTTAAACTTAAACAACACAACTAAAAACAATACATACGGATAATAAGAACGATTTGACACTAAGAACGATTTGACACTAAGAACGATTTGACACTAAGAACGATTTGACACTAAGTCTGCTGCATATTAGAAGTCAGATCCATGTGATAGTGAGGAAAAGTAATGATGGAGAAAAACTTATATTGGAAGTTTTTTATTTTTCCTTTTATATATGTATTATTATTATTATTTTTTTTTTGAAGTAAGAGAATAAACCATTATGCACCTGCCGACCAATATGCAACAGACTTTCAAACGTAAAGAGACAAAAATAAATAAATAAATGGTCAGGGACTTAGTGGTTACGAGGTGTACATCTTTCGTTAGAAGCGACCTTACTCAAACCGACCAGTTTCGCGGATGAACTGTATAGTCAGGTTGAGAATAGTTCTATTGAGGTCGTAGGAGAATTTTTCATCGCCATATAGTAAAAGATGAGTTAGGACCTTATTTGAAAGATTACTATGTCCAAAAGGTCGTAATACATCATAGACTCCAGCGAGAAGATCTCGTCGTTGAGCATCAAAAGAAGGGCAAAGCAACAAGAAGTGTTCCGCATCTTCAATGCCATCACTCGAAGGGCACATAGGGTTTACAGCATCCCTAAAATTGTGTTTGAATTTGTGGAAGTTTAATTTGCTTAAACCAACTCTAAGTTGAGTAAGAAAAGATAAGCCTATTGGGTCATGAATACCGAAGACAGGATTTGCAGGGGGGCGGATAATTGACAAAATTTTCTTCTTAAAGACAGCGACAGATGGTGCAAGTCTAAGTTCTGGTTAAATATCGTTCCATTCACATAGACAGTGAGGATAAAAGCTAGATTTGGCAAATGCTACCAAATGATATAAAAACTGCAAATTCTTTGGCTGTTTTTAAAAACCGAATAAAAACATGGAAAGGGGAGAAGTGCAACTGTAGGCTTTGTCGAATCTTTGTAGCAAATCTAGGGTTTTTAATGTGAACTTGTAAATAGTATTTTATTTTTTTTCTTATTATAAATTTATTTCTCATGATTATTTTTCGTTAGTAGGCCTTAATTAGCTTTAAATTAGCTTTTTTACATTAGCCTACTTTAAAAGCATTGAGTCCGTATAAATAGCGTTCTCATGACCAATATCAACTTCTTTTCAATCACGAAACAAAAGTTGTCATTTAATCCCTATTGAAATTAAACTAAAGAAATTCCTGCGGATAATGCAAGGATTAAGAAGTCTTTGGTCTCCACCGGTAATGACTTTAGCATTATTGTGCGATAACAAAAGACCGTCAGCGGTTTGTCAGCAAAAATTCAGGACAGCGTTAACGCTCAACTATTTATATGGACTCAATTCCTTTAAACAAAGAATTAATAATAATAGTAATAATAATAATAAATATCTAACTTGTATTTTCTTGTTTCAGTTTTGGATTGGTGGTGTTATTGCACTTGGTGCGTATCAGTTATTGCCTTTATCTCTCATTGAAGCACAATTATTTGCTGCAATTTGATTTCACATTCATTTGTACAGTTGCTGATTGATTTTGAATTGGTAAAGCTGTTTCAAACTGACATCAAAAACTCATCGAATCCATATAAGAGTCAAGGATAAGCAAGCTATAAAGATATTGGAAAATATTTTTGTTGAAGCCTGTTCACCCTCTACCTGCTAAGATTTATCTTGATGAATTTTGTGAAAATAGTTTACATCCCAACAATTTATATAGTGTATGGTTAAAGAGGGCTCAGAGAGATACAAAATAAAACATACATCAATTTGGTCTTTTGCGCTTTTGTTTTTCTTTCAGTGCTGGCTAGTTTTGCCCATTAGGGCACCAAAAATGTATACTTTTTTAAGGGTTCACGACCTCGGTTCTGAAATGTTTTGTAAATTTGCCGTAGGTATGCTGGAAAAGGCGCTCTTCTACACTGAATACAAGAATGTAAACCACACTGGAGAAGAATGTGAGTAAATTATTCCTCTGCTGCGTCAAATGATCCAAAGATAATTTCTATCTTTTCCCTGACATGCAATTCAGTTGCTTACAACTCTTCTCCAGAAGATTAAGCATCTGCCTGCTAAGATGTTTGATATCTCTATCTTCCCCCTTCTGAGATTTCAAGATACTAACATTTTTTTATCTGTGAGTTATTGACTGAAGGCGTCATAAGATGGTTCAACAATTTTTTTTTCAGCTAATGGTTTGGTTGTATTTGCTGAATTAGTATCATGTTTAAAGCGAGCATTGGCAAGGATTTTGGTCATCATTGTTAGCATGGGTTTCGGTATTGTCAAGTGAGTCAAACTTAGTTGGTTTTTACTTTATAAAGAAGGTTCTTTATTGAAACTATATTTTGAATATTCAAACTATATTTTAAATCATTATGTATCGATGGGGTATAGTTTTCAAATTTTGATGTCTTACAGTTTTGTAAAGGGCTGAATCTTGGCAGAGTTTATAGGACAAATTATTATCTATTTACAGAATATAGAAAGAAAGAATGCTGTAAAATAGTTTATCCTTGGAAGCAGACTAAATTCATTGTTAACTTATTTTAATTTTCAGGCCGCGTCTTGGTTCTGCACTGCCAAAGATTCTTGCATGTGGTTTGCTGTTTTTCATTTTAGCCTCGATTGAAGGTTGTTTCAGAGCCCTTAGCGTAAGTGGTTTTTCTGTGTTTCCAGTTATGTTCTTCGTTAAGACAAGCTTTATCTTTGAGCTAAGTACAAATTTCACGAAAAATGCAATCAGTTTCATACTACCTCGCTCTTTCGTTAATATTTATCTTAGAGCTGAAAATTTTCAACGCATTTGGTTTGATTTCGGTTTTTTAGTTTGTGCATCTGTGTTTTATATGAACTACACAAGAAATCTCAATTACTAAAGATTCAATCCTAACCCTAACCCTAACCCTAGGTTACTAAAAATTACTAAAAATTACTAAAAATTACTAAAATTACTAAAAATTACTAAAAATTACTAAAAATTACTAAAAATTACTAAAAATTACTAAAAATTACTAAAAATTACTAAAAATTACTAAAAATTACTAAAAATTACTAAAAATTACTAAAAATTACTAAAAATTACTAAAAATTACTAAAAATTACTAAAAATTACTAAAAATTACTAAAAATTACTAAAAATTACTAAAAATTACTAAAAATTACTAAAAATTACTAAAAATTACTAAAAATTACTAAAAATTACTAAAAATTACTAAAAATTACTAAAAATTACTAAAAATTACTAAAGATTACTAAAAATTACTAAAAATTACTAAAAATTACTAAAAATTACTAAAAATTACTAAAGATTACTAAAAATTACTAAAAATTACTAAAAATTACTAAAAATTACTAAAAATTACTAAAAATTACTAAAGATTACTAAAAATTACTAAAAATTACTAAAAATTACTAAAAATTACTAAAAATTACTAAAAATTACTAAAAATTACTAAAGATTACTAAAAATTACTAAAAATTACTAAAAATTACTAAAAATTACTAAAAATTACTAAAAATTACTAAAAATTACTAAAGATTACTAAAAATTACTAAAAATTACTAAAAATTACTAAAAATTACTAAAAATTACTAAAGATTACTAAAAATTACTAAAAATTACTAAAAATTACTAAAAATTACTAAAAATTACTAAAAATTACTAAAGATTACTAAAAATTACTAAAAATTACTAAAAATTACTAAAAATTACTAAAAATTACTAAAAATTACTAAAAATTACTAAAAATTACTAAAAATTACTAAAAATTACTAAAAATTACTAAAGATTACTAAAAATTACTAAAAATTACTAAAGATTCTTGATGACTCAATCGCAATCATTTGGAGTTGAATTTTTATGACTTGCTCAAGTTTTCCTCCCTTAGCAGTTGTAAGCTTTGGGTTGCCTAAACGCTAAACATATATAGTTGAAACTTTCAGATCGTGTTAAGAATAATTGCAATTTTGCCTCTACAGCCAAAAGCATCGCCTTCAAGACAACAGATGATAGCTGCAATCCCATTGGTTGTCTTGGATTCTGTTCTTTGTTGGTGGATATCCTTTCATTTTTCATAAACGAGCTTTTGTGTTGATGACGTTATTTTCACTGCTTGTAATTCCATTCTGTGTCTATTGATTGTGTTGATTCAGTGTAGAGATCTAAAAGACGGAACTTCATGTTTGACAGTTCAACGGGATAAATGAAGTACTATTGGTTGTTACTAAATGAAAAATGAAATATCATTTACCCTGAGGCATATAACAAAATGAGAGTCTCAGTAGGTAAGATTTTGAGGTGTATCTAAACGACAAAGCATTTCTTGCAACTATTGTTGAAGAGTTGCGTCAGCTTTTCGATGATATTTTGTAAATTCTAGTATCAAATTTACAGCAATTATTGCTTTTATACCAACAAAATATTTTAATGATATCTTTTCATTGGTTTTCACGTTACTAGTAACATTTTACTCTCAACAGTTTTGCGAACATAACTTATACAACCTGCCATTTTGTAAGATATGTAGCAATTTATTACTTCATGCTTTTCTTTATTCTGTATCTTAATGTTTTCCTTGATACAACCTATACGTTTTCACGGCATTAGTACAAACAACGAGAACGCTGAGAATAAGAAAAAATGTGGTCAAACTTTCACTATATCGACATTTCACTAATACACTTATATTTGCAGTTATTGGTAAGTTATTCATGATGTCTGTTGATACAAGACGCGTTTTGATTATTTTATCATGAAAACTGTGTTGATCTGATCGTATGCTCATTACTGTACCGTTATTGTATGGACCAGATAGATCTTCTGGCTATAGTTTCAGTAAAACTCTCGTAAACATGTTGAAGTCTTTTGATAATCATTAATTATGGAAGTAAATCTATGTGTCTTGAAATGAATATAACCTACTCAGAGCACAAGAGCAAGGTAACCTATCGTAACTTATAATGGCATTGTCTGCTAGATAGACTAATGAATGGAGGAAAATAGACTGGACGAAAAAGTAAGCGATAAATGACTCATCTCCTGCCTTCTCATTCTTCTAGGGGCTTGATTCTAATCAAGGTGTGCTCTTGTAACCTTAGTCATTTAAGGTTTTTCACTATTTTTCTAGCATCAATAATATACATGGCTTGGTCAATAAAATCGCACACATATGCTGACTGCACGGTAAGAAATCCCACTTACTTATTCATTGGGGTTATCTCAGGCTTAAAGTGCTTCGGTTTGATTTTATTTTTCACCTTGCGTGCTTTTGATCAAGCAAGGAATTCATTCAGTTGTCTATTCATTCGTGTAACTTGCTTCTCGCCGTTGACAAGTGTCAATGAATTGTCTGATTTCCTGTAAGATTTTCTGCCACCAATTTGATTTCGTGTTTATGACTGAGTGTAGCTGAGTCAACTTTTTCGACCAAAGAGTCAATAAGAATGGTTGAATACAGCTTTTCATTGGGCTTTAACTAAGAGAAGACGAACATTTATCAAAGTATTAATCTTGAATTTTATTATGTACCCCTTGTTCAGCATTTTAGCGTATTCTTTGATGACAAAGAAGATGAATGTATACTGATGTTATTTATCTAATTCAAATTAATCAGGATTGGTCTGAGGTTTGGCTGGATGATGCTTTTTGGCCATTTCTCTTTTCATTAATTCTTCTTGTTATCATGATTCTATGGAGACCAACCAACAATAATCAAAGGTATTTACATCTTGTTCATTTTTATTTCATTTTTGTGTGAATTTACGTAGAGATTGCTTTTTTCGTACGTCCTTGATCTATTTTGACACAGCGCAGCCTACGAGTTGACTCATTACTAACTATAGATTGCCACTATGGCCTGTTACTTGCTAGTGTTTCATCAGTCGCTGTAAATATTGTTCCATCCACTTTTACAAGCACAACCTTTGCTACCTGGAGATATTTTTCAATCCCATGAGGTTCTTTCCCCCGAGATAAGGAAACGGCGGTACTGCATAGAATAAGGCCCAAGGGACTACAAGTAATAAAAGCAATGAATGACGTTAAAGTTATCATTAGGACACACAGGCCTTTAAGAAAGTGCTTTACAAGAAACTCAGATCCTGAATTTTTGCTAATTAAATGATAGAAGCATTAGAAGATTAGGGAAGAAGAATATGCTAAAGTCGAAAAGTGGATTTCTTGAAGGCTGGACTTTACTGTATGCGATCAACGACCACTGTCAGATTACTATAAAATGTTACTTTATGTGCTTTGAATGTTATATTTGTTTTGATAAAGGTACGCATTTACGCCACTCGTTGACTTCAGTGATGATGAAGATGAACCACATATTTCAGATGCTTATGGTATGCTTTATTCTTTCTTCGAAAACATTTGCAATAATACATTACGAATGTTAGCAGAGACATTTGATTAAAGCCTTATTCTGGTGATATTGACATGCATTGCTTTGTAGTCACTTTCCAATCCACTACATTTTTTCATATAGCTTCATGAAAATGTTAATATTTTGAGCAGATTTTATCTCATTTAGTTAGGAGGCCTTTGCTATCAATAGCTTTTTTGTGAAATTCAACTGTTACATAGTATTGAAATTTGTTCCTAGCGCTGCTATTTTTACGGTTGATTAAGCGTTTTTTTTATTGCTAATTCTTATGTTTACATCTATCTTCTCCTATCTTCTGTATCTGTTTATTTGTTGTGTGTTTGTATCTAGCGCAATAATACGATATGTCTCTTCTCATTTCTTAGATGGGATGAAATTACGCAGTATGAGAAAAGAATCAAATGGAAACCTAAAAAACAGATCTACAGTGAGTCTTGCTTTCAGTTCTCCTTCTTTCGTTTGATATAATTATTGTTTGCCACCGAGGGTCTTCTTGCGGGCACGCTACAATTTTTTCAGAATGTTTGAAAATTAAATTTGTCCTAAATGGAAACTATGATGCACAGTGCAGCAGCTGAACTGATGGAACAGCTAAATTGAACTAGAACTTTTCTATCAGTTCAAACTCCTGCAGTATCGATCCATGTTTAAGGCCATATTTGATTTTCAGACATTCTGAAATTTCAGCGTGCCCGCACAGGAGTCTGGGTGATGATAGCTCTTAAGATTGTAAGATGGACTGAAGTATGTTACGATGGTAATGTTGATCAAGAGGACGAAAACATTGTAAGCTACAAATAAAAAGACAAACATGTGAATTACATTGAAACTTCTATACTACAGATACATTGATTGATCCCTTACATTACATTAACACGTTGATTTTAGAAGAATATAAGATACGCAAAATTTGATGTTTTCTCCTTTCTTAGGACGATGATTTAAGATGGGTTGAAGAAAATATTCCCTCAATTCCAAGCACGTAAGTAAAATCCAGTTTTGACATATCTTCAGCCATTTTGATACAATGTAATTGTTTTCGTTAAATTCAAACCTTGTCATACTGCAATTAAAAAAAAGAGAATGGGATATTCACAGGTTAACGTTTTCTTTCTACGTTTTGAACTGGTTACGTCTCAAATTTGGTCTTGATCACCACCTAAATAATGTCTTATTTATTTACAAATTTATTTCCAGGATTTTGCCAAGTTTGGATTCAGATGAGGTAGGGTGTTCTTTAAAATGTTTAATTGATCTTTGTAGTTATTTTATGCTGATAAAAATCACAGCTGTTCCCCGCAATTATCAGTGTTTATGTGAATTGTGCCAGGAATTTTATAAAGGGAGTGATCGTGAATTTTCAGTGTGATTGTGACTTTTCAGTTTAAGTGAATATAAAATCTAGAAAGAATAAACGATTGGGATGCACATAGCTGATATTGTTTATCGATGTTTCGTACAGCACATTAAAGTTGTTTTGAGTCACTGATTAACCTCTGAATTCTTGTTCCTAGAAATGTAGGATGTAGAAAATATTTGTTGATTTTTGTCATGTAATTTTGATAGAGATTGATAGAGATTTAGGTTCATTTTAGCCTGTCGTCTGGCATGAGAACGTGAGCAGGCTTCAGGCTTGAAATGACAACTTACCGAGAACAGGTTCGAGAAGCCAAGGCCCGTTCTCTTGCTATGTTCATTTTAGGCAGTTTCATAGTCGTAATAGGATTTAATCTTTTTCAGGAGATAATGACAACGAAGTTGGAAATGTCGAAAATGCAGTAATATAAAAGGTTTGTATAGACACAGAAGAAATCATGTACTTTATCTTTGAACGGATTTCAATTTGCCCATTGTAACTTTATGTTTCTGCCAATCTGAGGATTTCAGATCACAAAACTCAACTCTTGCGGTAATGTTTAGGAATATGTAGCGATCGTTTGAAAACTTCAGATTAAGCCTTTGAACAGGACATTGTCGAGAACGGCAAACCGAAGGGCACACTAAATTTTCAGGTTGACAATGGAGTTTTCAAGAATTAAGAGTTTGTTTGATTCAGATCATCAGAGTTTTGTTATTCAAACTTTGATAAATTTGAAGCGAGAGGATTTAGCGATTTTCAAATTCTTTTTTTTAAGGACAAGTACGACTTACATTATTTTACATGGAGGGAAGCTTGTTTCATTGAGCGAAGAGCAAGACATTTTGTAAAGACAGACTCAGATTTGTTTGATTTTAGTATGCTTCATTTCAATGCCATTCGCATGTAGATTAGTATCTATCACATTATTTAATTCCTTGTCATTCAAGTAAAAACTCAGTCAAATTCAGGTGTTGAATGCTTTGGCCAAGCAGTTAGAGTTGCCTTGTAGCGAACATGTCGTGTAGCTAACATGGTTACGTCTACTGAACTTCAAATGATGTTCATCAAACAAGTACAAAAATATGTAAAGATGCATACAGCGTAAAGAAGACCTGCTCTGGTTATGCTTGAGTCATTTAATATTGCAAAACGAAGGTGGCATTACTATGAATTGGCACTCTTCTAAGTGTAAGAGAAAGGAAATATTCCTTTTGCCATCAGAATGAGAGTCTTGCAGTGCTGTGTGCCTCTTGAAAGACATTTAATAAGTTCTTTCCTGAGATTTCAAACTCAAAGATCAAATTAAGATTTTAGTAACGTTTGCAGTGACCTTTATCTTTATGCGGGTCATAAGTACTTACATTTTATAGAAAATTGTCCATAGAAGTTTGGATGTCATTGTTAGAAGACATGAAATTATTAACCCTTTCACGCCAGGCTAAAATTAAGCTTAACAGGAAAACCTAATGTAGATCGTCGTTTTCCAGGGGGTATCATAATCTGTGATTCAACAAGCAATAGATAAATGCAATGTCCATAACCTTTCAAATCAATCAAAACTCTGAAAGCTTTACCCCCTGAAAAATTCCCAGTTCTCAGTGAATACCGTTGGGCTATATGGCCCTTCCGGGGGTGAAAGGGTTAAAGAACTCATCATAATTGTTCTGTATTAGGTTACCTGAACGTTGCTCTTGAGAAACCTTTGTTCTATTGTATGTTTTTGTCGAGCCATCTTTATAGTGTTTACTTTATGCCGGTGATGTGTTTAGAGCTATAAACATAGGAATTATTACTATATCTGTTCTTTCTGTTGATATACGCATTCTCGGGATGATTGTCTCTTTTGCACAAAATGTGCTAGCATGTTAGGCCTTTTTAGGGCCAAAAATTTGCCTTCTTCCTTGTCTCTGCAACGCAATCAGTGATGGCCTAGGAAGCAAAGAGGTGTACATCTTTCGGATGTTTGCGCCGATTGTCACTCCAAAATTCCCCGTTTGTGTACAGTTATGGCAATGATTGTATTTGCAACACATCTCTGGAAAAGGTGCTATAAAATATCTAGGAGATTATGATTTATGAACCTTGGAAAATGACAGGAAGGATTTAGATTTCTCGAATTTTGAAACAGTTCATGATGTTTGCAGTGAAAATTTGTTTGTTGACTAAGATTCTGGAATTCTGAAGCGCATTGATAAAGACAATACTTACCAAATGCCACATCACAGCTCCCAGATCCCGGATATAATTCCACGGTTTCATTTGTTTCTTTATGAAAACGAGGTTGTGGGAAGCCATGTTTTTAAAAGATGGCGGAAAAATATGGAAGTGATTTGCGTGCTGAAGGAGAAGCAACAACCCCTACAACGCTTCTGAGGTTGAAAAGAAAGAGAAATGAAGATCCATCAAAAGCATTATGTAAGCATCTTTTTATTATGTAATCCTGTGAATATCAGTAAGTGAAAGAAAGCCAAGCAAGCCAGCAAACTACTACGCTACGGACGAGTTTTTTTCTTGGGTTGAATCAACGCTCGTGGTAAAAAATTGGTTTCCTGTTCCATCTCTCTTCAGAGTTTTTTACTGGGTATCAATGATATTTTTAGACTTTACTTTTAGCTGATGTACTGGTGGCCAATCTGACCAAAACTCTTCATTTCAACTTCCCACTTTTCTCTTTTGCTTTTGGCTTCATTAACTTTTTACATTAAATTATGCACAATTTTTGCCCTACTAGTTGTCTACCATGCTGCAGCTAAGAAGGCAAAGCCAAATGGAAGTGAGCACGGTATGTTGGCAATCATATGGCATGTGATTATTTTTTCATACATTTTATTTCCACTTAGTTAGACGGATCATACTCTTGTGTCCCTCACTTTAAATTACCCTATAAGTCATGTCATTTATTGAAATGTGGAAATTGCTAATAGACCCCTTTCACAATGATGTCAGTTCTTTGAAATTCTTCCAGGAACATCACTTGCCTCAATTTAATGTGGATCGAAACCTCAAAAGCGTGCATTACTCTCAGCAACACATGAAATTAAAGAAATTAATTTGTACTTGTAGTTGCAACGTAACAATATGATGTAGATTTCTTGCTGTATAAGGAATCACATCTTTTTCCTCGAATTGAATGTTATTGTGAAATTGATCTATTGACTTATGATAAGTATTTTTTACAGATGAACATGTCTTCAGATTAATGGGAACTGTTGATGGTACAAGTCCTTTACATTGCCAGCCTTTGATTGTAAGTGTCATCTTGGAACTGACATGATACTTTTTTGCTTTTATTTGGGGAGTTTTTGTCTCAATTTAATTGTTAAAAAGGAGTATCTTTGTATGTAAAACAAAATTTTCATGTCCAAAGTTTAAGAGTTCATTCTGATTACTTTTATGTTTTTCACAGGAGCACAAACTTTTGCTCCATCATGCATTTGCAAGAGGAGTTCTGATGCTGACAGACACAAAAAATATCAAAATCAGAAGAACTTACAAATCAGTGTTTGCTTCTAACAGCTTTGAAGGACAACTTCTCTTTGTTCAAATTTTCATAACAACTTTGATTTCAATGAATGTTCAAAGTTAGGTTCTTTTAAGCAAATAATTTACTGTGTTTTTCCAAGTAAATGATACTAAGAAGCCTTTATCTTCCCTCAGGAGAACCTTGGAGATCTGACAGGAAGAAGTGATGATTTAGCAGTCACATCAAATCAGGAGAATGACAGACTTTCAAATATCATCAAGAAACATTCAAATCAGCTGAAACAGGTATGTGTGTCTCTTTGTGTACTGTGTAGTACCTCAAGTCTTTGTAACCATCCCATTTATACTGTGTATTTTTGCCAGGGTCCCAGAATTTGTCCATCAACAGGATAATTAAATAAACATAATGTAAATTGTTTCATTTTAGGGGATATCAAATTGCAACTCTTATAAAATTATTTCAAGGCAGGCAACTGTAAAAGAAGATCCAACTGAAAGGTTAGCTACAGTACTGGACTTTCATAATTTAACACTGATTGTATACCAAGAAATGTGTAGAATTTGAAAAGAATTTCAGAGGATTTTGTTAGCTTTCAAGTCCTGTTGAGGAGTTTTGGAGAAAGTCATAGAATGTCAAAGTTTTTCAAATTTTCTAAGAATGTTGAAGATACAAAGAGAACTTTTAATGGTGCTAGGTTAAAAAAGATCTGTACTGCAGATTATAAATTTACTTTCCATAATAAATTTGATAATCTATTTTGTGCATTTATTGCCCTTCTTGTTTTAGACCTGCCATTCATCATATGAGAAACTTAATTTCCTTCAAAGTGAAATTTAGCTGTTTTCAAAGCATGGTCAATGGAGCATTTTGTATTGAAATATTTTTCATTTCTGAACAGAGCTGAGAGAGGAATTAGAAAGAAGATGATTGAAATTATTGATGTTGGAAAAGAAAATTTTGATCAGAATAGGAAAGAAGAAATTTCAAATGATGCCGATAAGATTTTATGCAACTCAATGAAAATGATGAGAGAAAAGCTTACCATATCAGAAGGTATTGTTTGGTTTGTCAATGGACGTGATTGCAATTAATGACTGCTATGAGAATTATCATTAAGGAACACTTTTGAAAATTTGTTTTTGTTCAATATGTGTTGCAAATACTTGGAATATGCAAAGAGCTCTTATATAAAGAATGGGATGGCTGTAATTCATTAATTTGTCAAAATGGTACAATTTCTATCAAAATTTTTGGCCAGGTGAATTCCGCGGAAGTCGCGGAAATCGCGGAAAACATGGAAACTATTGTTTTCTCGTAAACAATGGCTTCCGCAAAATAGATTTTCCACAGAATTCACTTTGGATGTAAGGCCTAAGTGAATTCCGCGGAAAGGCGATTCCACGGATAATTTTGGCTTTGAGTTGAAATTTCAACGTCAAGGGTCGTTTCACCTATTCGAAAAGCGCACAAGATTTTTCAGCACAAAAAGATCATGGATTTTTGATTGCTTTTTCTTGAAAACAGAAAGGTTTTTGCGAAAGGTGTACAAGATTGTTTGGGCCCTGAGGTGGCTCCAAGCCTCTGAGAAAAGTTAGTATAAATGGGATTTGCTTCAAATACGCACAAATTCAATATTCTGCATCCGCTAATTTAGCAACGTGTGGATACAATCTCAGTATATGTGAATCTTCTGAATGTGAATATGAATGTGGACATGGTTTTCGCTACAATGAAAACAAACAAACGAAAATATAAATAATGCCTGCCTACCAACAAATAAAGCGAAAAAAGCAAGCAATAAACTCAATGAAAGCATACTTACAATATTTGTGAATCCTTACTGTAAGCGCCATGTTCGTAAACAACTTTCGAAAAAACAAGTTACAAAAAACAAATTAAAATCCAATCGTGCAACGGCGTGCAACATCTTAGTTCAGTGCGCTAATGCGCCCTTTGTGTTCTGTATGCAACAAAACAATACGTCCTTTCAATAAAGAATAAACAATTGGTTTTTTTCGCTCTCCCAAGGACCGAGATACAGGGGGGTCCAGGGGGGCCATGGCCAAAATTTTCAATTGTTGCAGTAAATCTTTATTCATTTATTAGTATTTCAGAATATCAGATAAGTACTCCATTTTCTTATGTATGTCTCGCTCAATTTCTATCTTTCATTAGTTTAGGAAGCCCTTTGGCGGTATTTACAAGGTATGAAACTTGTCCCACACCAGAGCTATACGTACATCCCAACATAGATTTACCTGTAAAGTCAATCTGTATTGAGGAACGAAAATTAGCATTGTCTTAAGTCAATTTGAGAAGCCTGGTATCATATTTTTCCAGGGGGAATACCCCAGACCTCCTTCTGCCTTTTAGGTTTTTGCTCACTTTCCCATGGCCCCCTCATGTAAAAAATCGTATCTCGGTCCTTGCGCTCTCCTGCGCAGCAACAGGCCCCTCGGTCAAAGCCAGCAAACTGAAGTCAATAAATATGCAAATATCAAGTTTATCATATGTCTCGGTGAGATTGCGATGATCAGTTCGATGGAAATCGCCTTAACTTCCAAAGAAAGATTAACTTTTGCCACTGCGTTGCTTGTTTTACCGTCTGTACCGACTTCGGCCCAGGCCTAGATGTTAATCCATGATGATGAACAATGGCAAAGTCTATTTCATTTTTTCATTTCATTTTAAACGTATTTATACAGAGAAACAATTCAGAGTAATGGAACCTGCTTTACAATTGGCCCTGTGAAAAATAAAAATCGCCCATTTTGGCACGGCACGTGGATACCTGTACCGATATTTGAACGAAGTGAAGATGGAGAGGCTAAGTTAGACTTGTAGTACATAATTTGAAATTCATTATGCTCTGGAATACGCCAAGGGGCATTTCACTCCCAAAAACTTTCGTAGACCTTCGGAAAAGGGCTTCTTGTTTCGAGAAATATCCATCAAGAATCCGCAAAACTCAATTTGTTCAGATGAACGTCGTTAGCTTTTCAAAAAAGTAAAATGCCTCTAGGAATATGCAGACTAATACGAGTAAGCTTCGATACAAAGCTTTCCGCGATATTGATTTTCTGCGGAATTCATTTCGGCCATACAGCTAAAGTGAATTTCGCGGAAGCTATTGTTTATGAGAAAACAATAGTTTCCGCGGTTTCCGTGACTTCCGCAGAATTCACCTGGCCAAAATTTTTTGACTCATCAGTCAGTTTTATGAAATTGCATAACAACACCATGCTAGTTTACATTAACAAGATTATATGTATTCTTCCATTTTTAGATTCAGAAGTTCAAGATACAGATTATGTTTATGATCTTTATTATGCAAGTGAAAGTCAGCTTAGCTCAAATCATGAACTGTAAGTATTCTATAAGCATCAATGTGTTGATATACATTGATAAAAAACCAAATGCAATGCATGGTCTGAAAGTTTTGACAAGCACAATTTCATTATACAGTCCAGAGAATTTTATTCTTTGTAAGTTTAATGTACCATATCTGTTATTTTCGTATTCATTACCTTCAAATGAAAATGAAACTGCAAAAAGTGCTCAAGTACATATTTCCATCTAGAAACATTGTTGAGATCTTTAGAATTCAAAGATCATTTAAAGGCTTTTGGAAAGAGGTGGGAAGGGAAATTGTATAGAAAAAACTTGCTAAGAACCCTTGCCATATTTTAATAGGGCTTCCTAATGTGTTACTGTGCATGTCATGTTAATGGGAGGAGTGATCCTTGATTCTTGAAAAAAGCTGCTCATTGTTTCCTTTTGTACTGTGAATAAAGATTCATTTGTTATCTTCCTTCTGATTTCAGGTATTATATTCAGAGTCTAGACCCTGACTTTCTATTTGCATTGGAAGTAGATGAACTATTTGATCAAAATGAAATATATGACGAAGAAGATGATTCTAATGGTTTGTCCCTTTTCATTTTGACTAAAACTCTACCTTTTAGAATGAAAACATACATATGTGAAACAAAATCAACTTGGTATGAGCTTGGCATACTTCATTTATTTCTGTACCATGATTCTTTTACCACAGTTGGAGAGGGAGATTTTATAAGAAAAGTTTCTTTGACAGGCATTGAATTGTACAAATCTTCAATTTAGCAGAAGTATACTATATTTGCTAAATGTTTTTATCTTGCAATGATCACAATATATTTTCTGATGATATCCAAATTAAAGTAATTCAGAATGTTTATCATATGAATTTGATGATTTTAAAACCCCGTGAAGTTTTCCACTTGAAAACGTGATTTTCATCACCATGTTGTTGCTACTCATGCGCTTTAAATAATAAATTTGGAATAGCTTTGAAGTTTTTGAATAGTGAGAATTTGCTGATACTGCTGATACTTCCTTTTCATCTGTTTCAGGCTAGACCTGTAGTGGTAATAAGGGATCTCTTATTTTATTTGTCATTGTATCAAAACTATTTCATTATGTTGCAGATGAAGGTAATTGGAGAAATGATTATCCGGATGAGGATGAATTTTATAGTTCCCAAGAGGAAGAAGATAAAAGTCATTGCTGCAGTATGATTGCTTATTGTTTTTATCTTTATTAGAAATAACTTTATTCCCTTGAGTATCATGTCATCACAAAATCTTTTGACAGGGAATCTGCACTCTTCTCAATTCATGCTGTTCTCAGACCATTTGAACCAACAGGATTGTGGATCCTTTATAAGGTGTATGTTCAATAATTAAGCAAGAAGGCTGACCTTAAGGTGTGTGTATATGAAGATGTGTCAGTTGAAATCAATTTATCCCATTGTAGATATATAAGTGATTTCACTTTGAAGTTGTTGAAGATGTTGTCATAAACCGGCGTATAATGTGGGAAAAAATGTTATTACTACATATCAAACCTTTATAAATCTGGAACAAATTCAGCTTCAGTTTCTTAGATGTAGAATTCCCATAAACTAACATTAGTATTCTCAGAAATATGCTGACGACAATTCAAATACAAATTGATAACCTGCAGGCTTAAAAAATCAACTCATACTACTTACAAAATTTTTAAGATCAAGCAAGACATTTACTGGATGACTATTGTTTTCAGGAATCAAATAGCTCATTTACATGGGCTCTTCTTACAGGAAAAACAATATTTCATTGCTGTTTACATGCCTTGCCAGAAATGTTTGTCACATGGGATCTTGCATAAATTAGCACAGACTTGTTTGGAGGCCATGTTTTAAGTGATTTGTTTCATTTTGCATCAGGTGATAGTGACAGAGATTCAAGCGATGGTGCAGAATTCTCCAAAAACAGATATCGATTAAGGTGTGTCATGCATTCAGTTGTTCATTCATTCATTCTTTCATTATATCAATTGGCATCAGTGATCTTCTATGAGTTTGAATTATTTACCTTTAATCCAAAACCCTAATTTAACTTTGTCTTGTTAATTTGATGACTTAAAATAATACCCTTCATACCTACCAATAAGGTCCTCTTCCCATCCTTACTTTTCTTAGGCCTTTGGCTGATATCACCTATCATCTTTGCATAAGTTAAATCAGAAAAGCATACTTCAGATTTTCAGTTCTGGTTCCCAGTCACACTGCTATGACGACATGAGTCAGAAAGGCCTCAATGTGCTAAATCTTTTCGTAATCCTCTTTAAACTGTCCATGAATCATAATTTCATTTCAGAAAACGAACTTGGTTGCTGAAAGTTATTATTTATTGTTGACATTAAAGTTATTGTGCTCAAATTGGCTATACCATTTTAAAGTTATGGATATAACTTGCTTTGAAAGTTATCTAGAATTTCTCAGAATGGGGCAAGAAAGCTTTATCATTTAAAGATTTTCTTGTGTTGACTGTTTAGAAGAAGAAAAAATTCTAAGCGTTTGCAGAAACTGTGACAAACATGAACTAAAAATTTGCAACTATAATGATGAAAATGAAAATAAATGGTCATTGGAAATGAGTTGTTTAAATTCAATAATTGGTTACAGCAGATGTATTTTATTGATGTCAAAAAACCTAAAAGCAAAGATGGTTAAATAAACATATGATTTGAAACCACATTAAAGAGTACCTCGCTTATGTCGTGGTTTCACTCATAGTACATATCACCATATCTTGTAGTTACTGTGGCACCTTTTAAATTGTTTCATAATCAATTTGACCTTTGAATCATCTGCTCTCGAGTCTCTTTACAACCGCATTCATATATGACGTAAATCTTTAGCTTTAAACACATTTCCAACTATATGGTATTATCACAGTGAGGTCTACCCTGGTCTAGCTCGATCCTTCGTACAATGATGTTTAAGCCCGTCCTCCATTTCCAGTAGTTTCGGTCGGTGACCAGCCCGCTCGCCTTTTGCGCGTGTTGTGTTGCTAAAGAGCATGCGCACTAGGCAAACGTGCACGTTGTCGACCAAAATTACTGAAGTGGAGGTTGACCTTTAAACTCATGAAGTATCTTGCAAGCTAAAGGAAATTTTTCTAGCTTTGTCTTTCAACATATTTTGAATCATCCAATGCTATTACGTTTCCAAAGTATGGATACTCATCAACTTTTTTACAAGCCATCCTCCCTGTACGACTTAAAACCGTCATCTGACACTAAACGGTATGCCTTTGTGAAATTTTTTCTCAATTTGGTCTTTTCGAATAACTTTCGAACTCTATTATAACAAATACCGAGATATTTACACTCGAGAACTGCTTTGCAAAGCTTCTTTCGTATATAGCATAAAATTTTCATCTTTCAACACATCTACAACAGTTTAACATTGTGGTATGTACGTTTCTAGGTCTTGTCCAGTCAGTTTCGATCCTTATTACACGGAAGACCCACATCTTTACAACTTCGAAATTATCGATGATGATGATGGAATGGATTGAGAGATAATTAAAGATTTAATCCTGGGTGACACAACATTCCCCGAATATGCGATCTCTCATGATGTGTGGACCCCGCAGGAAAATTTACAAGAGCCTGTCATGTTCTTAATTGAGATGTGGTCGACCAGAACATACTTAAGATACAACCTAGAAGTGGTGAAATGAAAGACAGGAATTTGCTGTTAGAAAATACGAGGTAATTTTAATCATGTCAAGACTTTTCATGGAATGGCTTCAAACCGCCAGACATTACACGTCAAGTACTTTACAAAGGACATTTCAAGTATTTTTTTTCTTGAAACAGTGAGTTTCTGTGAACTTAAACTTTGGGGGGTGTGGAGAGGATGTCAGAGCCCTTGTTTAGGTTCGAATTGAAGATCTTTCTGTCCTTTTATATACAGTCATGTAATGGTTTGTAATGCTGCATGTAAATAGACAGTGAGGTCTGTAAAGCACAATAGATTTCACCAAAGGATTATAAATTGTTTACATGTATCAAGTTGAAATTGTGAAAGTTAATAATGTAATAAATTTCGTTCGTTTTCAAAATGATACATTCCCTCTATGACTGCTAAACCTCATCAGTTCAGTTCACTTCCGAAAGTAAGAAAAGCTTCATTATAATCCAAACTATTGTGAACTTTGTTTAAGCTCAGGTGTACTCTTTTTGTAACAATTTGCTTCATGTAAACAGACCACTCAGTTTGATATTATTGCTAATAGTTACAAATTCCATGGCAAATTTGATGTCAAACAATAATGTCAAGTAGAGATAATCTCTTCAAATAAGTGTAAAGCTGTTTCTTGTTTTCACAATGTTTTTACACTCGCCTTGCCAAACTTTTTTATCCAATCCATATCAATAATTTAAATCATCAACACAATTCATCCTTCAATCAAATTAGTTTTTGCATGCCATTTTGCAGCTATCCTTCCAATCTTATTTTATGTTTTCAATTTCCTTTTAATAATCCATCTTAGTCCTATAAGCTTTGCTTAATTTTTGATGAATATTCCTCTTCGTTTCATGTACCTTTTTCTCGCTATTGCCAATGTTTTTTGAAAGCAATTTCATTTTTTGCTCGCAATGCAAGGATATCCATTAGTGCCGTTAGGGATTCATTATTTTAGCAAAAGATTTTATGAATTGAAGTTAATGTGATAAGCAAAGGGAAGGAAGCGGCGTTCGAACAGAACAGAGCTTTTGATTTTCACTGAAATTCCAAGAAGAGCGTGCACATAAACATTTTCATTGTTTAAAAGATACATTTTGAAATCTTACATCAGTTCATTCAATTCATCGTCGGTTATCTCCCAGGCTGAAGTTTAAGCTTATTTTTAGCTACGAAGATTTTTATTTATAATTTTTGGTGCGTTTTTCCGCGTAATTATGGCTGAAAAAAGGGTTCTTACCACTTTTAGTTATCACCAGTGCAGTATTTCTGAGATTGATTTAGAGTTTCAGGTCATGCCTTTTCATGCCTGCTGCCTAGTACTGGTAAGAAAGCTTATCTGAACTTTAACTGTTTTGTAGTTTTGTGTAGAGAGCGCAGTTCTGGTTTTTTACGTGTTTAGACAGCATGGCCCCTATACTCATGAAGCATCTTTTATCTTGGATAATGGAAAAGTGTTTTCATGCCACACAAAAGGCTACTTTGAAAAGCAAAATCACTGGTAAAGTGAATGAAATTAAGTAACTCTTTGATGTACCTTTTTACTTCATTTTGGAGCAAATAATTGCAGTTAATCTTATTTTTCGAAACTTTGGCCGTGGTTGGATGTAAAGTTGGAATTTCTAATTTGGTTGAGAGATGTCGCACCCCGTCGCACCGTCATTGCCGGTCATTGTAACTAAGAAAATGATGTCCCACAGTGATAGCAACACAATTTTCATTGCCTCGATCATAAGTCAATTATGTTGCCACTAACGTGCTGCTACTCCAAGAAGTGAAGATGAACTTCAAATCATATTGCACAAAGGAAGATATGTACAGCTGGAGGCTTTAAAGGAATCTTGACTCTGTAAAAACATGATGGCGTCTGTTTTCTATCTTTGAATGCCCCCTGAGAGCTCCAGTGTTGAAGAAAACAAGTCTGCCGTGGTGTACTTTGTAATTCGAATGTGAATGAATGAAATAGCGGGTGTCTTGCAGCTTAGCTCCCCTGGCGGCTTACAGAGTACCGTTTTGTAGCGGCGACATTCATCATGCTTACATTCGGGTCAAATATGTATTAGGGATTCGTGTTTCTGTTCAAATTGTTAATCTTATGACGTATAATTGCATAGAATCACGATTGGAGGCGATAAAAACCTTTTATATGAATGGAAATTAAGATGGTAACAAGATGAAAGCAACATGCCATTCTTTAGTTAAAAATTGATGCAATTTACTAAGTACATTCCTTTTATCTTAAATGGCTTAAGAATAAGATTAACGAGAAATAGCTGCTATATTCAGCCTGTACCTTATCAAACGATAAATAGCTGCTATTTTCAGCCTGTACCTTACCATAAACATTGTATCAATAAATGCAACTTTATAACTAGCATCAACCATCATATTTCACCAACTCCTTACTTTGTCCTACCAAATGTTTTCTTTCTACATATAACAAATCATTGCTGGTCTAAGTGTTCCAAGATGGAGAATCGTAGATGCAACATGATAACTTATTAACTTGCGCCATCAACTTATCCAATATCCATTGACCACGAGAAACATTACCTATGGATTATCGATTTTTGCAAAATACTCCCCGTGATCTTAAACCCACCTTGTGCAGCAGTTGACATGGAAGGACTTGCAATGACTTTTAACATTCCTGTTGCTCAAAAGCTAATTTCGATGTTGACACCTTGTTCCTTGCGATAGTTGAAGCAATACACACAAACATGGTAAGACCTTATCTTAGACAGGGGGGACCTGGGCTTAAATTTTACGAGAAAGCAAAATAATTTTTTGACACAAGGACAAAGAGGTCTCATTACATTTGGTGCAGAAGGATATCTTTTCTGGACATTCCTTGATTTATATCTTTGTTTGCTTTCTTGATGCTGCGATATTTCCTCTCTTAACTGGTGAAGACTTATTGTGATCAGTGAAAGATGGACATATGTTAGCAAATGGCTCCATTTTTCAGTGCGTTTTTCAAATCACACCTCATTAGATCGAAAAACTATTTGCAGTGAAGAGCAGTTAAAAAGAAAAGTTAATGCTTTGATACACTATTTTCAATCATTCACAAGCACACATACAGAAACAGCTGAAATTTGCTACAAATAAATAAATGTTAATTGTGTTAATGATATCGTACAAAAGGCATTCTTATGGATTGCCCCAAGATCCAATGAAAATACAGCATATCATAAAACTACAAAACTACCTGACATCTACCTCATATCTTTTGTACAGAAGTCCTTAGCCCTAGGAAATATGATTACTTTGGTTAACAACCGTACAGGGAATCAACATATTTAAAAGATGGCCTAATCTATGGCATCGGGGCACTTATGGCTTCATGGTGGAGCCATGGAAACAATGGATCTTTAAGCATTTCGTTTTGCATATCTATAACAGCTACGAGATATAGCTATGCCTATTCCCTTTAACTTTTTGTTTGGATATTTCTTGTTCAGTTTTCATTTATGTTATGCAAATAACTTTTTTAGATATGCAATGTCCCTATATGAATTCTTATAATAAGTAGTTGAATTATTTGGTAATTATTTTCATCACAGTTTGAAACTACAAAATATATTAACACTGAAATAGTTCAGGATGGACAAATTTTGACCACCAACACCAAATAAAAGTGTCAAACACTTTCAGAATGTTTTGAAACAACATTCCAAACCAATAATCCACATTGAATGTTGAACAGTGGCGGACACTTTGCCAAATATTGGGGGGATGAACATATTGTTTTAGCCAGAAAGCATTGTTTATTTCTCTTGTCTTCAAACAAAATATCATTGTTCTAGCCAACAATAAGGGTGATCACACTCCCTCACCCCCCAAGTGTCCGTCTCTGGTGTGGAATGAAGTCTCATGGACAAAAAGATCTTTCCAGGCTTCTTTCATGGGACCCCTTGGAAATGTGACAAAGGGGGACCTAAACACAACATTTTTTTTCTTTGGCTTTACTTTCGTGACATTAATGGCTGCAACTTCTGTCCAGCCTTTCTTTATTGCTCTTCTAACTCCGTTAACAGCTAGTTTATATGTGCTCCAGTGTCTGGGAGGTTTTGTAAGTAAAAGCGATGACAGACAGCAAACGCAGCCATGGGAGTTGATAACCAGGGGAAGGGGCTTTCTACATTTCTATATCATAAAACTATGATTGACAAATAAACAGTGAAAGTCTTATGCCCCACCAGTAAAAATGTGAACATGAAATTTGTCCTTCAAATGCTACAAGGTCATCTCCATCAATTTAAAAAGTTTTTGTGACCATGCTGCAAAACTCTAAAACTCTAGTTGTGCCTATGTGTTCCAAAATACTTTAGGGTTCTAAAAGAGACTGATACAGATACACCCCCTTTGGTACAACTGAACATGTTACACACACATCTGCAATTAGCTAATTTCTACGTTGGTGCGTGAGGTTTGTTTGTTGTTTATGGTTCTGCTATGAACCAGTATAACAACAGTTCTATGCTTGTTACTTGACATCATTTCTTCTCTTTCAGCTGTTGATCAAAGAGTGTTCATAAAGCGACTGGTTTAGGCCTTCTTTCGCTTTCTCGTTTACAAACATGTTTAGCAAACCTTCTCCATGAATTAATTGTGCTTGTTCCCCAAATCCAAAAACCACTTGCAAGTCCACTTATTAAACTCATCAGATACTTTAAAAGAAAGATATAATGAAGGGGTTCATCCTTCACCCTCACACATGGACAGTTTTTTGATTTCTCCCAACTCTCTCGGTTATTGTGTTCATAAAAATGACACAACACTGTGACTGTCATTGGTATCACATACAGCACTGCAAAAACACCAATCTTCACAAGAAGTCGGTCAATTTTTTGCGAACGTGCACCTTGTTTTTGCGAAACTCGGTGATTGACAAAAAGCGCCAAAAGTCCTGCAACAAGAAACGAAATTCCAAGGGTGAGAAAAATGAGCAAAGGGGCAATGACGAATGTAGTAAGCATCATTGTATCGTGATTTCCAACATAACAAAGTCCTGATACAGGGTCACTGTCGATTCCCGCCATTGCCAAGATCGCCATGGTCTGCACGGTTGGTACAAACCACGCAACAAAATGGAAGTACTGGGAATATGAAGAAATAGCTTCAGTGGTCCATTTCATGCCTGCAGACAAGAACCAATTAAGTGCCAAAATCACCCACCAAATACAAGCTGACATCCCAAAAAAATAAACAAATAAGAAAACAGTAGTGCAATCAGCTGGACCAGTAGCAGAATAACGAAGAAGATTTGTTCTTGGATTGCAAGCTATCTTTTCAAATCCTCGAGCAAGTCTAACAACATAACCCATTGCAACCATAAAATAACAAAATGCAATGAAGATCACTGGTTGTTCGGGATATTTAAATCTTGACGTATCAACCAAAGCAGTGAGGCACGTTACCATTGTCGCAATTAGACACAAAAAGGACCATAAAGTGATCCAAAATGTCGTCAGGTTTTGTTGACTTCTGCTAAAGAAATATTCTTTACATCGGAGAGCACAAGAAGGAACTTCAGATGGTCCATCTCCAATGCTTCTGTTCACGTAAACAAATGGTTTTTGACACATACATCCACATGTTTCACCTCTGTGAATTTTTTGTTTGTGATGTTTGACAATAATTGCTTCGTTTCCCTTAGGCTTGTGCTTTTTCTTGATCAGAGGATTGGTAATTACTAGTCCTTTTCCTTTCCAGGGGTGATTTTTCTTGATACCTGTCTCCTTTTCAGAATTGTCTTTTGACTTCTTTATTATGGCTTGATCTTGGCTTGCCGTTGGACGGGGTTTTGCAACAATTCTTGGTCGATTCATGCTCCCGCTAACTTCCTCCGATTTCTTTCCTTTCCCTTTCCCATTTCCAAAATCTTTTTCCATACAAACAGTCGTTCCTGTGTTTTCTGGAAATTTATTACACTGCAAGTATTCAGGCCAGCTAATGCCGTGCGCTTTAATGACTGGGCTGCATGCATCACGAACGCGCTCACAAAAACTTCGACATGGGAGCAAAGGTTTGCCGTAACTGGCCTCGCAAACAGGAGCGTGAGTCGCGCAAATAAATAACTTCAAGTCTGGTGAACAGTTGATTTTAACAAGCGGCCAAAACTGGTGAGCATGTAAAGCAGCATCAGTTTGCGTAGGGTGCTCAAACATATTAGGAACATACGTTAAATTGTACTCAATCTTTTGGCATAGCGGAATCGTAATTCGTTCACATTTCATCTGCTTAGAACCCCATCGTTGAGATGTACAAATCCAGATTAATAAGCCAAATAAGTGTGTGAAAAGTAGAAACTTCATCGTTCAATTAAAATGTAAATAAAGGGCCTTTGAAACAGATGTCTTTTCGTATCCAACGTGATAACTTTGCAAAGCTGCGACGAGTTGAGAAACGAATTCAGGTCAGGCTGAATGATTTCGTAAATCTCTCCAACAGCGAATTGAGTCGTTGGCGGCTGGCTGTCTTTCACTCTCTCCTTTATCAAACGTACAATGGTAATACAGTTGTCTTGTATCTTTCATCTGCCAAGCAGGTTTGAGTTGTGAACTGTAGAGACGCCTCAGTCAAATGACACTTGCGAAAGACAACGTTGACGAATAAGTGTGTGTGTGCAAGTGGCCAATTTTAGAACGTATCTGCTAATCGGCAGTGAATCGGGATTAGCCGACCTTGAGCAAAACACTCATAATCATTACACAAATATTATGTGCTATGCATGCATGAATAACATCGTAAATTGCTAAATCCTTCTTTTGTTCAAGCAACTTAACGTAATTTGCAGACGGGACAATGTTTTTATGTGGTCTTCTTTCGAACGCACAACTCCCTACCGAGTCATTCTATATAAATCGCATTGTGTTTGTGGCTTTGAAGGAAACAATTGACATATTGAAAATCAGCAGGCCATTTTCACCTGTTTTAACAAGTCAAACTTCGAAACTTCATAAAAACTGTGAAATTATTAGCTAAGTTTGATCTAGATTTTCATCCACCATCTGTTGTCCAGTTTATTTCATATCCAAGTTCTCTTATCAATTCAATTCTTTATGAGACAAGACTGACGCATTCACATGATTTATAGTGAAAAATTGTTGGTCGTAAATGCCTCGTCAATTCTCACAGGATTCATTTGGACTATAATTAACATGTTTCATTAGAACATAAGGTTGCTATGTGTTCAATAGAAAACTGGTGAGAGGAAGGCGGGCCAGACCTCCCCCTGATAGCCATTCCTTCTTCGCCTTTCATTAAATACTTGGTTTCAACATATCAATTATTTAGGCCAAATTGAGCCTCTCTGCTAAAAGGTGGCTGTGCTTAAGACAAGTTTATTCAATTATCTTTCGCCCAATAAATAATTAAAGACTTTTTGAAAATCTTGTTCATTCGAATTCTCCCGTCTGTGGTTACATCTCAACCCATATCATTGAATCTGAAAGGGGGTCTGAAACATTAATCATTTCAAAATGAAGACAGTAACCCTCTTTCCCGACTCCAAATCTCTTCAATCAGAGAAAAGAAAACCTGAATTTGAAAGAAAAGTGTTCTGTTCTTCGCTGCACATGCGCAGATGTAACTTAGCATTTCTTTGCTTTTGAAATAGTTTCTTTTGATTTGCTCAGCTTCAACATGAGAATGAGGCTACTCCATGGAGTTGAGTCACCAGATGTTGCCCAGGGTCTTTTGCAAGCATGTTAAAATTTTAGACTGTCTGAAAATCAGATTTGTCCAAGCAGGGCCGTCGAGAGCCAGCTCGGGCCCTGGAGTGTGTAAACTTTGAATTTTTCCAAAATGATGCAAACCAAAAGCAGCTCCAGATAGTCTTCAGAAATACACACATGAATTTGGCACTCGTATCTTGATCTTACAAAAACAACTCTCATATGACACTAAATCCAAAAGCTAACATGATTCTGTGGGCTTCTCCAAAGCCTTAGCATGCCAACCTCATTGACACCTAAACATTAGGGCAACAAGAGCTTTCGCAAGCCTCTTGCGCCCAAAACCAATTCGTCCGACGTTAGCCTTTCTAATCCATTGCTGTTCTCTCGAATCTAATGATACAGGCACTATTTATACAAAAAGGCTACTCTAAAACATAAATAAACACGACAATGCATTTCTAGAATCAACGATATGTTGCAAGGAATAATGCAATGTTCCTAAATTTGGGAGAAGGGGTAATACTTCCAAATAAGGTTTACACTACGCGAGAAAGTTCGGTATTTCCATATAGGGTAACATGCTAACGTGACCTTGCAATAGAACAGCGAAGGTAGGGCGAATCTCTAATCCTGGTAAACAACAGAACAAAGAGCGGGGGAGTGCCAAAGGTAATCCTAATGCCTTTCTGACGCAACAGGTGATTCCTTCGATACAAATTGGCACTACGTAATAGACGACTTTCAGCAGATTACGAAAAGTGATGCAAATGGGCCTAAGTAAATTCTTCATGCAAGTGCCTAAATCTAAATCTAGAGTTTCTTACGAGGGATATCCTTGTGCCCCAAATTAGCCGTATTACAAGTGATCTATCGCGACGGGCCCTAGGGGGTTTGGGGGCGCAGCCCCAAGAAAATTTTTTACGACCACGCCCTTTAGTCTCCCGGAAAATGAGGGAAACGCCCCTTTTTGTGACTAATTATTCTAGAAAATTGCCTAAACATTCCGTGTAAAGGCTATACGAAAATTGTATTTATGAATCAAGGACGTCGTCTTATGCTAGTAATGCTTTGTTCACACAAGGTGGTTGCAGTCGCTGGAGGTGCTAGAAGGAATGAGCGACTCAAAGGCCGAAAAGAATGAATGTGAACGGAAACTCAATGACCCTACGACACCTACGAGTGACTCGCTGGGATAGAAACAGTTTCGATTGATCAGAAATATCGATACGACAGTTTGGTTTCGGACATGAAAACTGTCATCAAAGTCAACGGTTCTTGCAAATACCCATTTAAAGGAGATCAATTGCCATAAAAATGCATTGCAGAGATATATAACAATAACAAAATTGTATGGCACAAAGGCACAAAATAGTTACGGGCCCCCTCGGGGCCCGGGCCCTGGACCTTTTACCCCCTCTACCCCCCTTCTCGACGGTCCTGTGTCCAAGCAGAAACCATGGATCCAAACCTGGATCCAAACTGCAGAAATTGAACTGACTGATTGATAAAACAGTTTAACTTTAGTTCAACTGTTCTTGGGTCTGTTTCATTCAGCATTCCTAGTACGTGCCTTTGTTGTCGCCGTTTTCATTGACATTGTCATGGCCCATGAAAATGGCGACAACAAATGGCCAACTAAGAGTGAAATTTCAGCGTACCTTTGCCAGCAAAAACAATGGGTGACTATTGCTTTTTAGATACACGAAAGAAACAATTGCGATATAATTTGTACTTTCTTTGAACTAAGCCTATGAGTTTATGCTCGAAAAACGGCACGGTCAATTTTTATAATCAAACAATGTAGTAAACTCCTTTGGGCAAGTACCAAGATATCTGGCACATGGTTTCGCCACACAAGTCATGTGATGTTGCTCAAACATAACTTGGCATTTAAGTTGTAAAACAAAAGGGTCTGGACCGAGCGATATTTCTCTGATGACTGAACACTCTTCGACTGCAAACAATGGCGATCTAATCTAACAATGTTGTTAATCTTTCGAATTAAATGGTCTAAATACCGATTTACCGCAGCATGCTGTTCATGAAATGTTTTTAATTCTGTTGCTGCTTGGCTCTTGTGGTTTGATCAATGCAGTAAAGCGGAAAACGTGCTGCATGCTACATCCCAATGCAACGATATGCAACTTCCTAGAATCCTAGGGCGGAGCAGTATGTCCATATTAAGTTAAGAATGAGCTATTTATTTTTAATTACTTCTTGTCTTTTATAGCATTCATTCTTTCTCTTTATTCTTTCATGCCTAATAAGCTGAATAGCTTTCCTGATATTTGCTGGCACCCGGTCAGGACAATTTCCGCCTTTTCATGAGATCTTTGCATTATTTTTTGAACTAATAATATCGTTTGATTGATAGCTCTTGCGTCATTTCATAATCATTAGGCATTCAGATGGGGAACCATTTACGCGATTATTTCAATCTTCCGATGAGTCTCTTGATGGTAGGCAAATTTGTCATAATCACTCTGTTTTTGATCGATTAAATTGTTTCTTTCTTTCATTCTCGCAATTAATTACTGCCTGCCCTGCCTTACCCACCAAAGTCTGGCCCATAGAAATGGTTTGGCCCCTGCCTTGCTCTTGAATACGTTTTATCTCAAAAGTCATGGCATTACAAATTGTTGTGAAAGATTCAGAAATTTGTTGTTTGTGACATGATTGTCACCTGGATCATATGATTTTGAGAAGGCCACCAACCAAATCGTTGAATATCTGCTGAAATATTGGTGTTCCTCCTCTTCTCCAATTACGAAATTGTTCCATTGTTCTCGCAATTGTGTATTTAGTTGTAGCACAGGGAATCCACTGCTAAGATTGCTCTCTGAAAGTAGAATCCGATCGTTTCCTTCGTAAAAGATAGATTTAGATCGGTTTTTTTCGTTTCTTTCGTCAATGATCAGATGATATGAGCGATTTTGTAAATTTCCTTTGTTTTTCCACTGCGATGGAGCGTTGTGACCGAACGGGAAGTGCGGAGGCGCAAGAGTGGAGATTGCGTAGGAGAAAGACGAGGAGAGAGAGAGGAAAGAGACTCTTCTCTCTTTCTTCTCTTCCCTTCTCCTCCACATTTTCCTTCGTCTTTCTCCTTCGGAAAATCAAGCATATTATAAAGACTCTCAAGAGTCTTTAGGCAGGCAGATAATATGCTTGATTTTCCGTGATCTCACGATAAGGCATAATGTATTATGGAAAGGAAAATGGCATTGATAAGTGAAAGTTTTGGACCTTAGAATCGCTAGACTTATTACATTGGATCCTGTCAGTCGTTTCCAATTTGATACTGTACAATAATGAAACCTTTATCCATTTCTTATGACTTGTTTTTGCAACACCAGGGACTGTTACATTCAAACAATTGAATTGGATTATCAAAGCAGTTATCCGTATTTAAAATTAAAAACTGTGTTAATCCATGAAGGACCGCCCACATTCATTCATTTACTCTTTTCTTTAATACTATTGTGAGAAAGGCGGTGCAAATCACTCCTCTAATTTGTAACATTTACTGCCAGTTTGAATGAAAATCTGCTGTAATTCGGTCGCATGACCCAAAAGCTGTAATGAGAAGTGCAGCGTTTCACACCGACGTCAGGAAACATCACTGCCTTGCTCTCATGCTCTTATTCTTTTTCATGCTTCTATCTATGTCCGATAATATTTGATGAAGCTTTACACCAAGATGAAACTTTATTCAGTCATCTATGCGCTCTCTATTTGGCCTCTTTTCAAATAAATGCACAGTCCATGTCCTATAACCCATGTCCGACGAATATATCCAGCCAGAGTCCTGGTCCAGCAAATATTTCTATTTCTCAACACAGTTTCAAGTTGTGTACCACACGAAAACATTTTACTACTACTGCTTTATGTTTGTTTCAGTTCACCGTTTCACAAATGCAAACATCGCCTGTTTAGTTAAAAAAATCATCGAGTTAGCCGGGTTAGCCGTCAATACAGAGGCAGAACTATGGGCGCAATACTTGGTTGGCTACCCGGGGGGGGGGGGGGTACTTCACTTTGGGTAAGACGGGGATGTGCGCCAGTTTTGGGTAGTTTTTGGCCTGAAAATTCTGGGATTGGGGTATCCTTTTACTGGAAAATTTCTGTGATTGGGGTATACTTTCACTCGGAATTTTCTGGGATTGGGGGTTACTCAAAATTCTGTAATGGGTGTTGAATGAAAGTACAACTGGATAAATTTTTGAGCAACACGTGGTCAGTTTCAGGTGAACTGATTTCAAGTATTTTTGTGTTGAAAAACGTCCTCAGATCAGAACCTCGTTCCAATGGCCACTTGGAACCAAAATAACCGTTCCCAGCCCTCTATCCCTTATCCTTTTGACGTCGAATTGCTTTTGTTACTTCTTCGATTGGGTATCAATATCTGACATATTTTCTGGGATTGGGTATCAATATCGGACCAAATTTCTGGGATTGGGTCGTAACAGAAATCCTTGCGGCGCACACCCCCGTATGAATTTATAGTGAAGTACCCCCCCCCCCGGGGTTGGCTATCATCAGGGCCGATACCAGCTATGCCTGCGTAGGGGGGCGAAAAACCAAAATTTTCCGACGAAAAAACCATCAACAACAACAGCAACAACGACAGTTGAAACGGTCTAACTCCGCGGTAACTAAAATTTGGCCACATTTCGCAATTCAACGTTGAAATCAACACAATTAGTTAATATCAATCAAAAATATGCCATAAATTCAATAATTTCTGTTGGAATTTATGTTTTTACACTAAGAAATTCATGTTTTTCTCCATTATTTCTCCTCAAAATCCTCCAAAACTAGTTATTTAGAACACAAAAATTCCGACAAGAGAGCAAAATTTTCCGACAAATGGTCTGCTGGGGGGGCGCTCCGCCCCCCAGCCCCCCATTGGCTTCGGCCCTGGCTATCATACACATACAGAGTGGAGTAAGGCTGGCTGATGAGGTTGAACGAAGAAGAGGGCAGAAAATTGTAAATTTTTGAAAATTCTACAGTGGTGAGTTCATAATTATGTAAAGCAGTTGATGTTCTTTTGCAATGACCAACGTCTTTGCGTACGAAGTTTCAGGTCTGGCATCCAAATATCACTTCTAACCTTGATATTTATGTTTTGTTCTTTTGAAAAACGTTTCAAAGTAGAGAGATATTTCACATTTTATTTGACGTTTAAGAATAGAAAGCATGGTGGAGAATAAATGGAAAGAAATTAGAAAACTGAAGGTTATTTGGAAAATATAAAATAGCAGAGGCATACTCATATACAGCACATAAACAGATATTTTTATGTTGACAACGCCCTACAGACTTTCGGAGAGCGAGGGAAGCGCCCTTTTAAGTTATTTCTTGCATCATGAACACGGCTGCAATACACAAAGTAAGCTGGATGTTTTGTCAAATTGCATTGAGAATTTACCCATGATAGCAAGTTACTTTAAGAAAGTAAAAGAAGAATTCTTATCACTCACAAGCGGTGCAGCATATCTAGCAAGTAAGAATTTCAGAGTTGCTTTTCTTACTGCAAAAAGACGTGGTGCTGGTCTTTCCACCTTGATATTCGAGGAATGTCTCATTTCGCTACTTTAGCACTGTCTAGTTGGTCTATGGCATCTTTCCAAGATGCTTTTGCAAAAGAGTGTTGTTTGTTGAAATTGGAATAATTTCAAGCAGTTTGGTGTACAGGTTCTTCATATCATTATTTTGATGAGATTATTTCAAGAGTAGCAGCAAGTATGGATCCCTATAGCCTGGGTGGCTCTAGTCTGGGGGCCAAGCCAAAAAGGAAATTTTGAGAATATACATTCTACTTTGGCTTAGAATGCCCCTCCCAGTATCGTTCAGGTATCTTTCAGAAAATCAAAATCGTTGTTGAACCAAACCTTGAGAAAACCATTCTCTCCTTGCTTTTCAAGAATCTCAAAGACCACTGCTTGATAGATCTGCCTGACCCCCCCTCCCTCTGGGGTACCAATTTTATCACGTTTTTGTGCGAATCTCGAGGACCACCTTTTCGAAAAGTTGGGGAGTCCGGACGCCACAATCCCCTCCTGAGTACGCCACTGTAATCTGTAATATAGCAATGACGACAAAAAATTAAAGGATGAAGTATGATTTTCCTCAACTGATTAGGCAAGGAAATCATAAGCATCTAATTCGTTACATAGAATTAAACTGTAATTATAATTAAGAAATTTCCATCCTGTTCTCTACTTTAACCTTTAGCTGTTGCCCATAAGTTGACATTGATCAAAATAAGTTAATTAAATAAATGAGAAACTGATCCAAATAAAAGATAAGAATTTTAAGGAACAGAAATTGTCATTTGAAATTGTGAATTGTTTTTATGTCATTTAGTGTTTGTCAGAACGATTTAAAATGTCAAACCTTTATTAAGATCTGACCAAAACATTGATTAGGTTTAACAGAAATCCGATCATCATTGATAAATTACTTTCTGTTCTAAAGAAATAGATCTTTTGGTTTTGTAGAATCCAGAAATTCGAAAACAGCAGAGCATTTTGCTACTATTGCAGGCACAAATTAAAGATGTTTTCAACATTAACATTCTTTTTCTTTTGTTCAAATTAAAATCTATCTTGATAGCGGGAAAGTCAAACGATCACAATCTTTAAGATCAGTAATTTAAATTAATGTTTCCAGTTTTCCTTGACCACTTCCCAGGCTACGATGAAGAGCTTCCTCTCGCGAAGACTACGAAGTCATTCTTTGAAAGGGGAACGTGCAAGATGATAACCGTAAAATGGATTACTACTAGCATTTCGATATAAAGGGCCGCCATAAGTGCCGCACCAAATTTGGATAACTGATCTACGTCAACTGGAAATACTGATATCTGATTGGCTAGAATTTGCTGGCAAGTGGCTTGACTCACAATTATATGCTTACATTCCCTTTAACTATTTTAGAGTGATTAAAACTAAAAGCTGTTTGGTTCAGAAGTCTTTCTGATTTCCTTCCAGTTGCCCTAAAATGTGTTCTTGTTTGACTAGCTATATTGAAAATATTAAAGAGCCAAATAATTCGAAAACTTGATTTTCACATGTTCAATATTTTAATTTAGATGTTGATACCTTGATCTTTGCTTTTGGTAGCTATCAAAGTTTCTGATTTGTGAGCTGTTCGAGAAAAAGCGATTATTCAGAAGATTGCAAGTTCTTTTGCGAAAAATTTATAGTACGGACGTAAGTTTGGATTTTCAATTTATTCATCTTTAATCTAAACGAGATCTTTTGTGGTAAGGAGAGTTAAGAAACGTCTTTCTCGTTACAATATGTAGTAATTATCTTAAATCGTATACTATTACTTATTATTCTACGCAATTTAAAGTTGTAAACCTTAGTTTTTGCCTTAGTTCCGCATTATACCAATGCTTTTCTAACATCTGATGGATCTCTGCGTAAATGATTCAACTTTTAGCAACGGAAAGTTGAGGTTGACTTGAGTGACATGTTGGGGTTCGTTTTGCCTAACTCGGAGTGTTTATGGACAGAGAGTGGATGGATAGGAGAGCAGAATCCATTTCAGGATTCATTTGCCAAACCGTAAATGTATTTTTGCTTTGACTGAGATGGGATTCATGGGATTCCAATAGACCATGACTATGAATAGACGGAGTGTGGGATGCGTTTGATTGACAGCTGCTTGGTGGAAATATGAGAAAATTGACTGCTGGGAAATCTACCACGGATTAGTTGTAGAGGGGACCCATGCTGGCGTAATAACAACATGTGCCGAGCAGAAACAATGAGATTGACGGTTGGAAAGCCGCAGATATAGTAGACATGCAGAGATGAAATCACTTCTATTGTTACACTGCATAAACAAGATCAGGAAAGGACAATTTTCTCATCGATTTTGCCCCAGATATAAAACTACTTTAAATTACTTAGTTTTCAAATCTTTGACTCTGCAGGTGTGTGTCTGTGGGTGTAAAAGCATAATCCAAAGTAGATTCAATGAGCGCCCATTTCTTATGAAAATCTTTTCAATTTGTCTTCACTAAACATGACCATTAGATACACTTCCCTTTGACAAATTCTGTAAGTTATGTCTGGTTTTGACCCAGTCATCATTGCTACCCCTATCCTAACAATTGTGTGTCTAAAATAGGTTGGACGCAAAATCATACTCCAAAGCAGATGGGTTGAGTACCCATTCCTTTTCTATAGGCATCCTATTTTATTTTACCAACTTTCAAAAGGTTACCCGGGCTCCAAGAACCGCATTGCACCCATGAAACGACGAGTCTAGATTTCGAATTCATTTGAAACGTCGAACAACTACGCTTGTGAGGGTTTTTATGGGTATCGCGCGCGAGAAATTGAACTCAGGAAGAAGCTGAAACCATCTTGGTGTTCTTGTCAGTCATGACGTCATTTTAATTTTAATGTTGTTTGTTGTGGCTGTTGTTGCTGGTGGCTTGGGCTTGTGGTTGTATTGTGTTTTGAAATCGAGGCTAACCGGATATTGCAGACAGACATTCGGATGAAAATTTTTTGAATTTCGTTTTGCGATGGCGGGAATCACAGCGAGGACGTAGAGTAGAAGTACTGATAGAAGAAAGTTGTACATTTGGGAAGAGAAAGAAATGTTCAAGACGTCAAATGGAGAGAAATTACCAGAAATATGTGATATTGGAAAGAACAATGAAAGTAAGGAGAAAGAATCAAGTCAGAAAAAGATTGAAGTAAACTCAACTCAAGAAAAATCAGAAGGTGGCCTAAGCAAGAGTGGTTTGCTTACTGGTATTTTATACGGTTGCTTGAAGCCAGTTTGTGGCCTATTCACAGCGAAAGAAAAACCTGAAAAAGATCCATGGCTTATTGCATTTAATGAATTAACAGAGATCCGGTTGATTGGCTCAGGAGCACAAGGAGCTGTGTTTTTAGGCCATTTTAGAAATGAAGAAGTTGCCATCAAAAAAGTTAAGAATGAACGAGATACAGATATACGACATCTCAGACATTTTGATCATAAGAATATTGTCAAATTCAGGTAATATATGGATCAGATGAAATAAAGATTTATTGAGCTAACCCATGATTCATGATGCATCACCAGGTTATCAAATACAAAGCAATTAACTGTAAATTAGTATTTATTAGGGTAAACAGGGTAAAATTGGTAGGGTGAGAAATCTGAATAAAGTTTTCTGGAATGTTTATTTAGAGTTTTTCGCCAGCTACAACCACTTGGACATAGACACTAGGACATAGTGAATTTTGGTCTGTCAGTTCAAACAGCAAATCAAAATACAAAACTACATCTGATTAGGAAGTCATCATTTTGATTCAAAAACTAGCTGAAAAATAACAAATATGCTCCCAAACTCTTATCCTTGAAACTAAATATGACAGAACTATGAGCAAATCATAAAGGCAAAACCGCAACACCAACTGTAGAAGATATGGGATAGGAGACAAGACAGTTATATTGACCAGCGCCGACCAGTGTTACTTTTAAGTAGCTGCTCTGGAATGGAGAGCAGTATTATTTTTATCATTATTATTATTATTATTATATTATTATTATTATTATTATTATTATTATTATCATTATTATCATTATTATTATTAAGAAAAACACAACTGTTCTATAGCAGACGTTTTGATGTAAAATCTTCTATTATTATGATAAGTTTTATATTATTATTATTATCATTGTTATTATTATTATTATTACTGTTATTCTGTCATTCAGTTTTTGTGCGTTTCTATTCGAGGCCAAGACCAAACCATGGTCCTGAGGCTTTAAGTCCAGTCTTTTCTCAGGTTATAAATAGAGCTCTCCTCAGGATGTGTGATGTTCCTAGCAAGACAATCTTCTGGATTTCTTCGATGCAGATCCTTCCAGGGATCTTTGACATGTGATCATTCATTCGCTTTCTGATAAGGCCAAGGGCTCCAACGATAACAGGGACAGTAGTCGTTTTCATGTTCCACATTTTGTTTACTTCTATTTCCAGGTCTTTGTACTTTGACAGTTTTTCTGTTTCTTTATTACCGACATTCCGTTCAGATGGCACATACATATCAATGAAAATACATTTGTTTTCTTTCTTGTCTTTAATCACTATATCGGGCCTGTTTGCAGTAATCTCTTTGTCAGTATGGATTGGCATATCCCATAGTATGACTACATCTTTCCCTTCCATTACTGTGCTTGGCTTATGTTCATACCATCTAGAGGGCACTGCGATATCATAGTGTTTGCAGATTTTCCAGTGCATGTAAATTAGAGCTTTGTCATGTCTTTCAAGGTATTCCTTTTTTGCCAGAACTGGACATCCTGATATAATGTGATCTATGGTTTCATCATGTTCGTGACATAATCTGCATTTTGGGTTCGTCCCGTCTTTAATGATCTTATTCCGATAGTTATTTGTAGCAAGGCTCTGGTCCTGTGCTGCGATAATAAATCCTTCAGTTTCCCCTTTCAAACTGGCACTTTTCAGCCATTTATGGGTGCCTTCCTTATCCACATCCACTTTGTTAACTCTCACGGGATACTGTCCATGCATCGGCTTCGCTTCCCAGTTTTCTTTCATTATTTCCATAATTCTTTTCTTGGCGCATTTCTTTGCTTCTCTAGCGCACTTTGTAGGTGACGCATTTTCCTCTACTTCAATATCATGCATTTGAATTTCTCTCCTAAACTTATTTGCTTCTTTTTGGACTGAGTACAATTTCTTCCGTTCTTCATGGTAGTAAAGTTGTCGCAATAGTTTCTCATTTTTCCCTCTGAGATATGTATCTAGGCCTATGGTAGTAGTCTTGAATGTGCACTCTAATTGGATCAATCCACGCCCTCCTTCTTTTCTACTGATGTAAATCCTATCAACATCTGCTTTGGGGTGGTTCATCCTATACGTAGTTAGCATCTTTCTTGTTTTCCTATCAAGTTTCCTTATTTCTTGTAATGTCCAATTAACGACATTGAAATTGTAAGTGAGAACTGGTACGGCAAGTGTGTTTATGGCAGTTATTTTGTTATCAGCATTCAGCTCACTTTTTAGGACTAGTTTAACCCTCCGACAGTATTCCTTTCGAATTTTCTCTTTCATTACAGAATGCTGGATCCCATCTCCCTCATTTATTCCCAAGTATTTGTAAGTGCCTTCTTGATCTATTATTATTATTATTATTATTATTATTATTATTATTATTATTATTATTATTATTATTATTATTATTATTATTATTAGTTCAAGATCTACTGTTTTCCAGTAATCAACACTACCCATTTTCTCCAGCTTGTGCAATCTAAGAAGTTTGATTAAATTTGGATTATGTCATATCTTGATATTGCATTGTATATATTGCACTAAAATTCTCTGTCAGTTGGATTATGTTTAATCTGATTTTATATTTACAGTCAGTTATTATTGAAAATCTCTTATTTTGAAATTGAAAAATTCTTAAGAAAATCTGACAAAATTTTATCAACTGGTGTAATCGAATTATGTTGAAGGACCTCCATTCAAACTAAAAATTTTGGATGGAATAGTTTGATTGAAACTTTGGCAAATAAAATTTTCAATGCCTGACATCTTAGTAGAAGAAGTAACCAAAGAAAGTCAGATAGAAACTGCACAGAGCTCCAAACACGAGAGACCAAAACCTGATTTAATTTATGTTATTACTTTACAGTTTTTGTCAAGCACATTACTATTCCCTTATAAAGACACATCCTCAAGTTGAAGCTAATGACAATTTGTCCAGTAGGTTACTTTGCAGAAACATTTTTTCATTCATTGATGGAAGCTGAGATTCTAAGGAACATTTTTTTGGCATGCTACTCTGACAGGCCTGAATTAACATCTTTGTTAAAAATTGTATACCATTTCTTCCTTCAGGGGTATCTGTAAAGAAACATTCACATTTTGTTTGGTGATGGAGTATTGTCCATATGGACAACTTTTTGAAGTTGTAAAGGGAGGCAAACAAATAACGCCTGCTTTGCTAGTTGATTGGTCAAGACAAATTGCTGATGGAATGCATTATCTTCATCAACACAAAATCATCCATAGGGATCTCAAGTCCCCCAAGTAATTATAATGTTATTTTATCTTTATCTACTGTTGGCAAAAATTTGTCTGAGTGAATTTTTGCAAGAAATTTGAGTTAACTTCTCGTCATCAAGATTAATTGCATACAACAATAGAATGAAAAATGTATTGCTGAATTTGATATTTAAAGTTGTTTGCACAAAAATGACAATTTATTTTCTAATGTAGAAATGGTATATAATTTCATATGAAAACAACATCAAAATACAATATTAATTGACTATAAACAGCACTAATTATACTTAAAAGCAATGTGCAAAAGCGCATAAAATTTTGTTGTTAGTTATTATTTGCAACAACCTCTAAGGGGACCATTATTGAAACAAGATAAGTTCAACTCTATCTTTTAATGCTATCCCTGCCCACCATAATATGGGGTGCTTTAAATTGTTATTATCAAGTTTGTAATATAAATTGTATTGTAACTATCATATATATATATATATATATAGTTTTATCCATTGTAGATATCAAATTTCTGTGGCTAATTTTACATACATACATACATACATACATACAAAGTAATCATTGAAAATTTCTTACAGTATAGGCTATGCACAAATAAACATTACAAGAATTCTTTTCATATTCAATCAAAATTTTGCAGTACAAGGTACTATCTAACACTGCTTAGAAACTACCAGCACAGTCTATGGCAACTCCACGACCATAATATAGAAAGCTAAAAAAAATTACAGTCTATCTGAAGTCAGATGTCATAAATTGTTGAAACGAAGCAATTGAATTGATCTCTTGTGGCAAGTTTGCATTGCCCTTCTCAAGACTTCTCAAGACTTGTTAAGAATTTGCAATCCAAGACTTCTTCAAGTTTGGATTCTTGAGACATAAAAAGATGCTTGAGACATACAAAGGACTATTGACTAAAAATTCATAGGAAAACCGTGTAAATGTGCACATGGTCCGTAATATAACTTAGTTATACTCAAAACTGAAAGACCAATGTGATTCAGTCTTTACACTGTCATTCCAACTGAATTAAATAGAGTAGAATTTCCTATTTGGACGAGAGAGATTCAATCTTAAAACCATTGTGTTATTCCATACATTTGAAATGATCAACAAAGGAAGATTTGCAGATAAATCTTTTGTTTGCAGCATATTGGTCTCATATAATGACATCATCAAAATATCAGATTTTGGAACTTGCAAAGAACTTTCTGAGAAAAGTGCCAAAATGACATTTACAGGAACTGTGGCATGGATGGCACCAGAGATGATAAGGAATGAACCATGTTCTGAAAAAGTGGATATTTGGTTAGTACTTTTTTGCATTGCAAATAGAATACTTTAGGAACCTGCAAATCACACTTGATTTTCCTTGTGTTACTTTTTGAAATCATCATACTGTTGAAAATTATGAAGAAAATCACAAAAGTCAAGGATTCAGACATTTTGAATTGCTAGTTGTTGGAAGCTATCAAATAGATAATGATGCAAAGAAATTTAAATCAATTAAATTTTTGATGAAAAAATTCAGTACTTGTTTTCATTTATGTGATTTTGATGTTCATTAATAAAGAAAGATTTTCCAAAATGATTAGTGGCAATGGAATTGTTCTTGTCGAAAAAGAAAAGATGCTGTGATTCCATAAAATACCATTCCACGATTACGTTTACTGCCCTGTGCGTTCTATTTCTCATCACTACTAATGAAGGGTTACGCCCGATAATAGAGTATTGCGCTAAAGATGGCGGCGAGGAATTTTTTACCGAGATGCATTGCGTTCGAATTACAAATCTTTAACGATTCTATAGGAAATCGATTAAAGAACGTGGTGCATCTCGGTAAAAAATTCCTCGTCGCCATCTTTAGCGCAATCGTCTATTTAGTGCATCTAAATCCTGGCATTTTTGTTCAACTGATATGTAAAGTTATATTTATTTACTGAAACTATGGTCGTACGTCATTCTCAAAATTTTATTACACACGATTAGGTTTAGCTATATTTTTGGTATTACAAATTGGTTGTGATTTGAGTTTTGTGAATCCAGGGAAAGGCTCGTTTGGTCTGTGAGTCAGGCAGAAGATTTAGGTCTCGTCTGTTTGTAGATATTATTTTGATTGTGAGGTATGATTATACATCCATGATAAGTGTTTGAAGTGTTGTCTTTGTGGACATAGAGATATATACACATAGAGATCAGCATATATAGCCATTGTTGAAAGGGAGAAATTTTGTTGTGATCTTTGGAGGCCTTATTTAAAGTTTCTCGAAAGGACTTTCTTGAGAAAATCTCTGAGTCGTAATTTCAGAACAGAGTGGCCGATTTCAGTCAACTAAATTTTAAATTTTATTTGAACATTTCCACTATTGAATGATATATTTGTCAAATATTATTGCCTTAACATCCTGGAAGCAGTGGCCTCTCAGACAACGAATTTTTTTTCTAGTCTGTATTTATCGTTGAGTTATTTCAGGTCTTATGGAGTCGTTGTATGGGAATTGCTAACAGGAGAAATGCCATACAACGTAAGTTGTGCCCCTTTTCAATTTTTATATTCAGACTTATATCATAGGATCCTTCCTGTGCATTCCTGATATATTTTACTATTTTACTGTGTCCAGTACTGGTGTGTCGATTAAATCATTCGCAAATTTGCCATTTGCTACATGTATGAGGCCCCCAAGGGAGGGGGGAGGGGGGGGGGGGTCGATTGAGGCTTGGAGCCCATCACTTTGAAACATCACTTTGAAAGCTTGTGGGACTGGAGCCCAAACAATTCCCATGGTATCTTCTCGAATTTTAAGAGATGGAGCCCTTGGAGCCCTGAAAAGCATTCAATGGAGCCCTGAACCATCCCATTTTCGCCTTTGGGTGCTCGGAGCCCGTTAAGATATGCCCGGAAGACTCGGAGCCCGAGATCCCTTTAGGGAGCTTCCATCTGCTAGGCGCACTCCTTATTTGTTACAGAAATGATAAACTTATGTCTTGTTGTCTACATCATTTTTCTTTTTCTGCACAGGGTGTGGATTACTCAGCAATCATTTGGGGAGTTGGAAATAACAGTTTGAGATTACCGATTCCACAAAGTTGCCCTGAAGGATACAAACTTTTGCTTAATCTATGTTGGTAAGAATTTTTCCACATAATTAGTTATATTTTTTAATCAATCCCTTTGGAAACTTATTTGAAATGAGAATTGTGCGTTGGATCTACAGAGATGTTTTTGACAACTTAAACGTAATGTTATTTCGACTTTAAAGATCTATCAAACTGAGACATTATCAAAATAAAAGTTCGCTTTTATTCATTTCTTCAAAATATTCAACCTGGAACTGTCATTTTGTGATTGTAATAAATTTCAAGTTAGTTTCTCTGACTCCCTAATTTAATTAGAAATCTCAAATCATTTCAATCTAAAAGTAAAATTTTAAAGACCCCGCCGTTGGGTAACTGTCAGAATTCTGTTAGATTAGCCTGGAATGAATTGATTATTTCATATTTTTTGGCAGGCATGCAAAACCAAAGAATCGACCATCTTTCAGACAAGTTTTGATGCATATTGAAATTGCTGCTACTGATGTTCTTCATTTGCCTCTTGATAATTACTTAAATAAACAGGTTTGAATAACGCATGTTTGCTAGTCATTTGGTATTCAATATTTCTGTGTTCTTTTGTATGTAGATATTGCAGTTTTTTCTCAGGATTATATCATAGGCCTGTTGGAAAGTCTGTTCTTTTTCCTTCAAAGTCGTTTCAGCCATTTGTTCAAGCAGATATGCAGTATATCTACCTACATTCTTAGATTATTGCTAATTTGCTTACATTTTTTATTAGCTTTTGAAATTTTAAAGGCAACTATTACTGAAGGAAAATGACGGATCTTAATTTTTGATGATTAAAAATTTACACGAAAATAGCCAGCAGAACGAACTTGCAGAAGATGAACGTCCATTTCATGATGTCTTTTTGAATCTTAAGGGAATTGTTTGTTGATTTTTTAATGTCCTTTTGCATTTTAAGGGATTTTTTTATTGTACTTTGAAGGTGAATTGGCGAAGAGAAGTTGACATTTATTTTGATCAGCTCAAATGCCAAGGGACTCAGTTCTCCGTCATTGAAGAAGAATTGATTAAGAAGAGAAAAGAACAATTAACGTAAATATACTTCTCATTTATTTATGATAAATCGCCTGTTTAAATTTTAAATGCAAATTGTAATATTTGTTGCAAGTTAACTTTAAAAGTTAGGTAAAATCTTAGTGTAGTGCTCAAAAACAAACATTTTATGATCTATGAATATATTTGGATCATTGAGAGAAGAGATTAAAAGGAAAATTTTGTGATTGCTTTCATAATCGAATTTTGGCAATTTTTCAAACGGGAATACTTTTCTAGAACACCCGCTGGACCTCTGTATGAATGTAAGGTAGTCAATTTAAGCTGTTGCAGAGAAGCACAGGTTCTTTTATGCGGGTTTTACTGTATGCGATGAAGGAGGCAGTCTCGTGATCACGTTGGTTTGAAAAGGCTCAATATGCTAGAAATCAATTTTTTTCCTTCTGTCCGCCTTTTTTGCAATACGAAATGTTTAGTCCCTACGTTTGGTATGAAGGACAAACTTGTTTTATAGAACATCAATGCTTAGTTTCCCATCAAAGGGTATCAACTGATGCATACGATGTCTCTGGTAGAGTTAGATATAACCGGGTATTTCTCGCTTAGTCTGCATCGTATTTGCTGTCTGCATTGTTTCCTAACTTAATTATTTCGTATTTGTTTTAGTCATGCCAAAGAAGTCAGGCATTTGTACGAAGAAAGACTGGAGAAAACGAATGTCTTGTACAGAGAATTAACCGATTGTATTCATCAATTACAGATTAGAGAACAAGAACTCTCAAAGTAAGTTTTCTCTCTTGAAGAAATTCATTTCTAAATTTATGTAGCAGAGTAAATTCGATTTACAGGTATATATGCCTTAAGTTCAGGTATATAAATGAATTATAAAAACAGAGTTTATTTCGTATCATTTGACGGTGTAATTCATCTACCTCGGTAAGAATTTTTGCTGCAGGCCACCATTACACCATTACACCTGAAAACTGAGAAGTATTATATTAATTTTAAGAAAGCTTTGAAGGAACATTTTATCGATTAACGTTTGTAATTTTGCCATGGACGAATTTTTGTTGAATATGACATTTTACCAGTTATTGATAATTTTTAACGTTTTTAAATGATTTGTATCTTCTTCCTTAAGTATGACAATTTTTCTTTAACTTATTTAATTTTAAACAGGGCTTCTCTTGATAGCAGCTATATTTATAGCTGATTGAATTACCCTGTAGAAATATGGTATTATTATTATTATTATTATTCATATCTATTTTAAATTTCTTGCTTTAGACAAATATTATTGTAGCACCTCATTTTGATTGTAAAACATGTTACTTGAATTGTAACCCTCTGGCTATCAAGAATTTAAAATGAAATAGAAGATTAAATACATTCTTGGTCAGATTCACATTTTTTGAGAAAATTCGAGAAATTCGACTTGCATGTGAATAATGATTTCAATATTCCTACCGAGAAAGGAACAGATTTTCACTTGTATTCATGAAAGATGGAAATTCGTCTTAAGATAAAAGTCCATGATTTTACGAATCTGTTACTACTCGAAAATTGATCATAGCTGTTTTTGACTGAAAATAGGATTCTCAATTAAAATGTCCAATAACTTTGTCAGGGAGTAATTGATTTAGACCAGACTGATCTTAGAATAAAATTCGGTGTATCGGCCATTAAAGAAAGGCATGTGACAGCATGTAATTATTTTGATAGTCTGTGAACAGCAGCCTTTCAGTACCGCGAAACAAGGGCGAATCTTATTTGCTCATCCATAACAAAGTGTCTTTCGCATTCTGTAGATTACGTTATTATGTTTAATTTTCTTCAGGAGAGAGAGACAAATTTCACTGAAAGGTAAACAGAAGAAATGTATTTGCAACACAGGTTATCCAGGAAGAAAAACCGGGAAATGTATCAAAACATCTGCTAAACAATGGTAAATTTTATTTTCAAGTTTCAAGTTAGAATTATTCTCTGAATTGAAAGCAAGTTTCGACTGTTTTCGACTGTGCTGAAAATAATGTGCAGGAGCGAAGCAGTTTTTTAATATTTCTTAGAACGAGAAGATCTTTCTTGCACCTGAAAATGTGTAAGCTTGGAGTAAATTTTAACTAAGGCTATAATCTTGGTTTATAAAATGATTCTTCGTTGTTGCTTGCTACTTCTCTTTTGCTGCAGAACTGAAATGCTATTTTTGTTTTTGTAACTCTTTGTCTCAATGGATACAACACTTTTCTTTGCAGAAACAATAAAATTTCATGGTACTGAAAACTGTTTTTAACGCTCTTGAAAAATGGGTGTTTGAAAAGAATTTTTTTGCTGTTGGATGTAAAATCTGTTTGATCATTAGACTAACGACGTAATTCCTTGTATTCGTTCAACATTTATAATCCGATGTTTTAATTTCACTCATACAATGGACTCACGACCAAACGGATTCTAAACAGGGACTAAAATCTTACGAAAAATCAGAAGAAACTTAGGCCCCGTTCACACTACTCCGTTTTTATTAGCATCCGTTTTTGTTGCATCGAAGCTACCGTTCACACTGCTCCGTTTCTGTACAAAAACGGTGAGAAAAACCTCCGTTTTTGTGCGTTCACACTGATCTGCCCGACAACAAAAACGCAGCGAAAAACATCCGTTTTTGTGCGTTCACATTGCTCCGTTTTTGTGAAACCCATTGTTGCATATTGGAGCGTTTTCAAAAACCTCCGTTTTTGTGCGTTCACATTGATATCCACTTTTGATAGTGTTTTCGAAAACCTCCGTTTTTGTGGCGTTTTTGTGCGGATCAATGTGAACACTTTCACAAAAACGGATGTTTTTCTCTCCGTTTTTGTACAAAAAAGGAGTAGTGTGAAGGGGGCCTTAGAACATCTTCCATCCTACGAACGTCGAAAGAAAAGTCGAACGTCCCTTCGAAGGTCATTTCGAGCGTCGCTTCGCTTCGAGAAGTCGAAGTTTGAACTAATGAGCCACTCAAACGCTAAAATAAGCACGTGGGTTGACCATATTAAGAAAGTAGTGATCTGATTGGTCGTGCCGTGAACGCGGCGGACTTGGCCTAATTATTCCCTTCATTGAAGCGTAAGGACATAAGTCCCTCAACTGAAGCGGTAACAACAACAACAACAAGCGTAAGTTAGAGGGACTTATGTGATGTAGTCTATTTGATCATCTGCTCCCTTTTATTCCCAGAAAGCTCAAGATGTAAACATAGATTGTTGATGAAAATTGATTAGAAATTGGATGTTGCCTTTGATGTTTCTTTTGAAACTATCACATCACAAAAAAGGACACAAAAATCGGAGCGTCGTGTTGACAGACAATTTTTATAACCTGGTTTGAAATTTGAGGATTTTTGAGGGAATTTTTAATACTAGTAAAGAATATTAATTTGATAATGATAATGATCATGCTCATGATAGCTAATATCTTGCCTTTCAGCTTGAGAAAATCAGCAAGCAAAAGGAGCCACTTTGAAACTGAAGAGAAACTGAAGCATCTATCGGTTAGCAAGCATACAGCAAACCGATCATTCAACTCAACTGTCAAAGAGAAACATAAAGATATTGATTTACATAAACGGGAAAGGAGCCAGTCGTATTCAGAAGGAAAGAACGAACGATTTTATCATGATGTTAAGCCTCTTATTGAAAACGAGTGCAGTGGAAATTGCACTTCCGATGATCAATCGAGGATTGATGATGTCCTTTCAGGTAAGATTGGTGACACATTAGTGGAAAATGTTGTGAAAGATGGCCGTTATTTTTTGGGAAAAAATTTGAAGAGGCTGTCACGTGACACAGATGGGTCACAAAATGATACAGATGGATTGGATGTTGACCAGCTAGAATGGGATGAGGATTTTAATAGTCTATGAAGAAGAGAGAGAAGGGCGGAGAGAGAGAGAGGGGAGTGGGGTTATCTAGTGAAACTGTACACATCTTGGTCTTTTTATGCCCCCATAACAGCATCAAAAGATACAGGGTATTTTGGTCGCGCCATTTCAAGGACTTCAGAATTAATCGAATTGACATGAAAGGATAGGCAGCCAAAGTAGAGCTGCTGTTTCTTGATCAATGATGGATAGTCTTTACCCTCTAAATAGTAAATTAAAGATTTTCGTATCACAGTTGAGAAGAAATCGTAGAACTCAGTATCAATCTTTGAAAAAAGATTTGAACTACTTCATTGTGTCTGTGTCTAAGTTATAAATATTGTAAATGATTCATTAGAAGAAAGTCGTAGCATTTATGAAATTCCGATTCGATAATATTGTTGCTACCAAGTGAACTCCACTATGAATTGTGCTGTCTAGATGATAATATACTTCTTTGCTTATGTCGTGTGTGCAGAAAAACAATCCACTCTTGACTGGCCACGATTAATCGTACGCTGGATCGATTTGACGATTAAAGACGTGATCTTTAATAAAAGGTCTGAACTAGATCCTAAAATTTTTGCAATTTTGTTCTTTTGTGTTTTAGCACTATGACCGACTTTCTTGGAATTTTTGTTATCAGAGACACTGGAAACGACAGAAAAACGTCGATCAAATTTTCGAAAGACTCGATATGCAGGGACAATTTTAAGAAAATGCTCCTTAAAATCATGAAAATAACTTTCACGATATCCTAAAATTTAACTCAGGCTTTACCAAAACTTTTATTCATAAATCTTTGTGATTAGTGGACGATTTATGTTGGCCTGTGTCAGGAATGCACAATCTTTTTTAACAAGCAACTTAAGAAAGTTTTTAGTTGCAAATAATGCTTTGTATACTGTAGATAGGAATGTAGCAATTTGACAAAGATAGCTTTGGTGTGGAGAATTACAAGGTTTACGTTATACAACATATAAGAACTTCAATTATTTTGTTTCAATTCTTTTTGTCACATTGCTTGATCCTTTACAGCCCATCAAACATTTTGAGCACAATTTCATAAACTTTTGCTACATTAAACGAATCAACAAACAGTAAAATTCCTCACCATTATTAAGAAAAAGGATTCTATCAAAATCGGCAAATCTTTGAAAATAAGGCTTCCCTTACATAATACTAAAACAAAGAACTTCACAATGATCAGATTTTTCAAAACAGAAGAGCCTATAGCCCTACATCATGCTCAAAAGTAATGATTCTCAAAATTGGCATATTTTTGCAAAAAAGCAAAGCCTATAGTCTTACTTTTAGCAAAAAATAATGATTTTCAGAATTGGCATATTTTTGTAAATAGCAAAGCCTATTGCCTTACTTTTTGCCCAAAAATAATAATTCCAAGAATTGGCATATATTTGCAAAGTAGCAAAGCCTATGCCTTTACTTTTTGCCCAAAAATAATAATTCCAAGAACTCGCATCTTTTGCAAAGAAGCAAAGCCCATAGCCTTACTTTTTGACAAAAAATAATAATTCCAAGAACTCGCATATTTTTCAAAAAAAGAAAGCCTATAGCCTTACTTTTTACAAAAAATGATAATTCCAAGAATTGGCATAATTTTGCAAAAAAGCAAAGCCTATAGCCTTACTTTTTGCCCCAAAATAATAATTCCAAGAACTCGCATCTTTTGCAAAGAAGCAAAGCCCATAGCCTTACTTTTTGACAAAAAATAATAATTCCAAGAACTCGCATATTTTTCAAAAAAAGAAAGCCTATAGCCTTACTTTTTACAAAAAATAATAATTCCAGGAACTCGCATATTTTTGCAAAAAAGCAAAGCCTATAGCCTTACTTTTTGCTCAAAAATAATAATTCCAAGAACTCGCATATTTCTTAAAAAAAGAATAGCCTATAGCCTTACTTTTTACCCAAAAATAAGAATTTTCAGAAGTGGCATATTTTTGCAAAAAAGCTAAGCCTATAGCCTTACATTTTGCCCAAAAAATAATAATTCCAAGAACTCGCATATTTTTGCAAAGAAGCAAAGAACTATAGTCTATAGTCTATAGTCAAATATATGTCTATAGTCAAAAGGTAAGCCTATAGTCTTACTTTTTGCCCAAAAATAATAATTCTAAAAACTGGCATATTTTTGCAAAAAAGCAAAGCCTATTGCCTTACATTTTACAAAAAATGATAATTCTCAAAATAGGCATATTTTTGCAAAAATGCAAAGCCTATAGCCTTACATTTTGCCCAAAAATGATAATTCCAAGAACTCGCATATTTTTGCAAAAAAGCAAAGCCCATAGCCTTACTTTTTGACAAAAAATAATAATTCCAAGAACTCGCATATTTTTCAAAAAAAGAATGCCTATAGCCTTACTTTTTACAAAAAATAATAATTCCAAGAATTGGCATAATTTTGCAAAAAAGCAAAGCCTATAGCCTTACTTTTTGCCCCAAAATAATAATTCCAAGAACTCGCATATTTTTGCAAAAAAGCAAAGCCTATAGCCTTACATTTTGCCCAAAAAATAATAATTCCAAGAACTCGCATATTTTTGCAAAGAAGCAAAGAACTATAGTCTATAGTCTATAGTCAAATATATGTCTATAGTCAAAAGGTAAGCCTATAGTCTTACTTTTTGCCCAAAAATAATAATTCTAAAAACTGGCATATTTTTGCAAAAAAGCAAAGCCTATTGCCTTACATTTTACAAAAAATGATAATTCTCAAAATAGGCATATTTTTGCAAAAATGCAAAGCCTATAGCCTTACATTTTGCCCAAAAATGATAATTCCAAGAACTCGCATATTTTTGCAAAAAAGCAAAGCCCATAGCCTTACTTTTTGACAAAAAATAATAATTCCAAGAACTCGCATATTTTTCAAAAAAAGAATGCCTATAGCCTTACTTTTTACAAAAAATAATAATTCCAAGAATTGGCATAATTTTGCAAAAAAGCAAAGCCTATAGCCTTACTTTTTGACCAAAAATAATAGTTCCAAGAACTCGAATATTTTTGCAAAGAAGCAAAGCCCATAGCCTTACTTTTTGACAAAAAATAATAATTCCAAGAACTCGCATATTTTTCAAAAAAAGAAAGACTATAGCCTTACTTTTTGCCCAAAAATAATAATTTCAAGAACTCGCATATTTTTGCAAAGAAGCAAAGCCCATAGCCTTACTTTTTGACAAAAAATAATAATTCCAAGAACTCGCATATTTTTCAAAAAAAGAAAGCCTATAGCCTTACTTTTTACAAAAAATAATAATTCCAGGAACTCGCATATTTTTGCAAAAAAGCAAAGCCTATAGCCTTACTTTTTGCTCAAAAATAATAATTCAAGAACTCGCATATTTTTCAAAAAAAGAATGCCTATAGCCTTACTTTTTACAAAAAATGATAATTCCAAGAATTGGCATAATTTTGCAAAAAAGCAAAGCCTATAGCCTTACTTTTTGCCCCAAAATAATAATTCCAAGAACTCGCATCTTTTGCAAAGAAGCAAAGCCCATAGCCTTACTTTTTGACAAAAAATAATAATTCCAAGAACTCGCATATTTTTCAAAAAAAGAAAGCCTATAGCCTTACTTTTTACAAAAAATAATAATTCCAGGAACTCGCATATTTTTGCAAAAAAGCAAAGCCTATAGCCTTACTTTTTGCTCAAAAATAATAATTCCAAGAACTCGCATATTTCTTAAAAAAAGAATAGCCTATAGCCTTACTTTTTACCCAAAAATAAGAATTTTCAGAAGTGGCATATTTTTGCAAAAAAGCTAAGCCTATAGCCTTACATTTTGCCCAAAAAATAATAATTCCAAGAACTCGCATATTTTTGCAAAGAAGCAAAGCCTACAGCCTTACTTTTTTGGCTAAAAATCAGAATTCTCAGAATTGGCATATATATGCAGAAAAGGTAAGCCTATAGTCTTACTTTTTGCCCAAAAATAATAATTCTAAAAACTGGCATATTTTTGCAAAAAAGCAAAGCCTATTGCCTTACATTTTACAAAAAATGATAATTCTCAAAATAGGCATATTTTTGCAAAAATGCAAAGCCTATAGCCTTACATTTTGCCCAAAAATGATAATTCCAAGAACTCGCATATTTTTGCAAAAAAGCAAAGCCCATAGCCTTACTTTTTGACAAAAAATAATAATTCCAAGAACTCGCATATTTTTCAAAAAAAGAATGCCTATAGCCTTACTTTTTACAAAAAATAATAATTCCAAGAATTGGCATAATTTTGCAAAAAAGCAAAGCCTATAGCCTTACTTTTTGCCCCAAAATAATAATTCCAAGAACTCGCATCTTTTGCAAAGAAGCAAAGCCCATAGCCTTACTTTTTGACAAAAAATAATAATTCCAAGAACTCGCATATTTTTCAAAAAAAGAAAGCCTATAGCCTTACTTTTTACAAAAAATAATAATTCCAGGAACTCGCATATTTTTGCAAAAAAGCAAAGCCTATAGCCTTACTTTTTGCTCAAAAATAATAATTCCAAGAACTCGCATATTTCTTAAAAAAAGAATAGCCTATGCCTCTACATTTTGCCCAAAAATAAGAATTCTCAGAATTGACATATTTTTGCTAAAAAGCAAAGCCTATAGCCTTACATTTTGCCCAAAAAATAATAATTCCAAGAACTCGCATATTTTTGCAAAGAAGCAAAGCCTACAGCCTTACTTATTTGGCTAAAAATCAGAATTCTCAGAATTGGCATATATATGCAGAAAAGGTAAGCCTATAGTCTTACTTTTTGCCCAAAAATAATAATTCTAAAAACTGGCATATTTTTGCAAAAAAGCAAAGCCTATTGCCTTACATTTTACAAAAAATGATAATTCTCAAAATAGGCATATTTTTGCAAAAATGCAAAGCCTATAGCCTTACATTTTGCCCAAAAATGATAATTCCAAGAACTCGCATCTTTTGCAAAGAAGCAAAGCCCATAGCCTTACTTTTTGACAAAAAATAATAATTCCAAGAACTCGCATATTTTTCAAAAAAAAAGAAAGCCTATAGCCTTACTTTTTGCCCAAAAATAAGAATTTTCAGAATAGGCATATTTTTGCAAAAAAGCAAAGCCTATAGCCTTACTTTTTTGGCAAAAAATCAGAATTCTCAGAATTGGCATATATTTGCAGTAAAGCAAAGCCTATAGCCTTACTTTTTGCCCAAAAATAAGAATTTTCAGAATAGGCATATTTTTGCAAAAAAGCAAAGGCTATAGCCTTACTTTTTGGCTAAAAATCAGAATTTTCAGAATTGGCATATATTTGCAGAAAAGATAAGACTATTGCCTTACTTTTTGCTCAAAAATAATAATTCCAAAAACTCGCATATTTTTGCAAAAGAGCAAAGCCCATAGCCTTACTTTTTGCTCAAAAATAATAATTCCAAGAACTCGCATATTTTTTAAAAGAAGAAAAGCCTATATCCTTACTTTTTGCCCAAAAATAATAATTCCAAGAACTCTCATATTTTTGCAAAAAAGCAAAGCCTATAGCCTTACTTTTTGGCAAAAAATAATAACTCTCAGAAGAGGCATATTTTGGAAGAGAGCTAAGCCTATAGCCTTACATTTTGCCCAAAAATAATAATTGCCAGAATTGGCACATTTTTGCAAAAAAGCAAAGCTTATGGCGTTACTTTTTTCCCAAAAATAATAATTCCAAGAATTGGCATATTTTTGCAAAGAAGCAAAGCCCATAGCCTTACTTTTTGACCAAAAATAATAATTCCAAGAACTCGCATATTTTTCAAAAAAAGAAAGCCTATAGCCCTACTTTTTACCCAAAAATAATAATTCCAAGAACTCGCATATTTTTGGAAAGAAGCAAAGCCTTACTTACTTTTTGCCCAAAAATAAGAATATTCAGAAGTGGCATATTTTTGCAAAAAAGCAAAGCCTGCAGCCTTAATTTTTGCCCAAAAAATAATAATTCCAAGAATTAGCATATTTTTGCAAAAAAGCAAAGCCTATAGCCTTACATTTTGCCCAGAAATGATAATTCCAGGAACTCGCATATTTCTTAAAAAAAGCAAAGCCTATAGCCTTACTTTTTGGCAAAAAATCAGAATTCTCAGAATTGGCATATATTTGCAGTAAAGCAAAGCCTATAGCCTTACTTTTTGCACAAAAATAAGAATTTTCAGAATAGGCATATTTTTGCAAAAAAGCAAAGCCTATAGCCTTAATTTTTGCCAAAAAATAATAATTCCAAGAACTCGCATATTTTTGCAAAGAAGCAAAGCCCATAGCCTTACTTTTTGACAAAAAATAATAATTCCAAGAACTTGCATATTTTTCAAAAAAAGAAAGCCCATAGCCTTACTTTTTGCCCAAAAAATAATAATTCCAAGAATTAGCATATTTTTGCAAAAAAGCAAAGCCTATAGCCTTACATTTTGCCCAGAAATGATAATTCCAGGAACTCGCATATTTCTTAAAAAAGAAAAGCCTATAGCCTTACTTTTTGCCCAAAAATAAGAATTTTCAGAAGTGGCATAATAATTCCAAGAACTCGCATATTTTTTAACTAAAGAAAAGCATGTACCCTTACTTTTTACCCAAAAATAATAATTCTCAGAAGAGGCATATTTTCCCAAAAAAACTAAGCCTATAGCCTTAATTTTGCCTAAAAATAATAATTCCAAGAACTCGCATATTTTTGCAAAGAAGCAAAGCCTACAGCCTTACTTTTTTGGCTAAAAATCAGAATTCTCAGAATTGGCATATATATGCAGAAAAGGTAAGCCTATAGTCTTACTTTTTGCCCAAAAATAATAATTCTAAAAACTGGCATATTTTTGCAAAAAAGCAAAGCCTATTGCCTTACATTTTACAAAAAATGATAATTCTCAAAATAGGCATATTTTTGCAAAAATGCAAAGCCTATAGCCTTACATTTTGCCCAAAAATGATAATTCCAAGAACTCGCATATTTTTGCAAAGAAGCAAAGCCCATAGCCTTACTTTTTGACAAAAAATAATAATTCCAAGAACTCGCATATTTTTCAAAAAAAGAATGCCTATAGCCTTACTTTTTACAAAAAATAATAATTCCAAGAATTGGCATAATTTTGCAAAAAAGCAAAGCCTATAGCCTTACTTTTTGCCCCAAAATAATAATTCCAAGAACTCGCATCTTTTGCAAAGAAGCAAAGCCCATAGCCTTACTTTTTGACAAAAAATAATAATTCCAAGAACTCGCATATTTTTCAAAAAAAAGAAAGCCTATAGCCTTACTTTTTGCCCAAAAATAAGAATTTTCAGAATAGGCATATTTTTGCAAAAAAGCAAAGCCTATAGCCTTACTTTTTTGGCAAAAAATCAGAATTCTCAGAATTGGCATATATTTGCAGTAAAGCAAAGCCTATAGCCTTACTTTTTGCCCAAAAATAAGAATTTTCAGAATAGGCATATTTTTGCAAAAAAGCAAAGCCTATAGCCTTACTTTTTGGCAAAAAATAATAACTCTCAGAAGAGGCATATTTTGGAAGAGAGCTAAGCCTATAGCCTTACATTTTGCCCAAAAATAATAATTGCCAGAATTGGCACATTTTTGCAAAAAAGCAAAGCCTATGGCGTTACTTTTTTCCCAAAAATAATAATTCCAAGAATTGGCATATTTTAGGAAAAAAAGCAAAGCCTATAGCCTTACTTTTTGCCAAAAAATAATAATTTTAATAATTAAAACCGTCCAAAGCCGTCTGTCGTAGTAAAACAGTAGATTTATGCAGGGATGGCGCGACCGGGGGTGCTTGGGGGGGCAGGAGCCCCCCAAAAATTCACTGAGCCCCTCCGTCGGCACTTGAATTTTTGAAAATTTTTGTGCACTGTCGGCACTCTCTTAACTTGCTTTTAGAGAGTGTAGTCGCATTTTAAGCCAATCTGAAAGGTGTGGCCCGTAAAAATTTGGCTCGCTTCGCTCGCCGTTGGCACTCGGACAGTTTTTGCCCCCCAGCATTTCTTCCCTGGCGCCATCTCTGGATTTATGGTGAGATTATCCTGGTATTTCGACGTCAAAATAGCAATTCAAAACGGAAACATGGACTGACAACTGAGTTCTTCTTCCTTAAAGGGAATCGACATAGTTACAAGCTGGCCCAGGCCAGGTCAAAAATATAATCTAACGTATTCAGCAACTTAGTTGCATCCGGTTTCATTGTGCGGCTAAAGAAACAATGGATTTGTGGGCGTTTCTCTGGCCTATTCATAGCAGGTAGGAGATATAGCTGTGTCTATTCCCTTTAAATGGAAATGATTTTTATGAAAAAAGCAAGGCCTCTACATTCGATGGGTGCTAACGCTCTATCAAGTACAGGCAGTTGCATACTTTGAAGGAGGTGCAAAACAATTGGTTTTCCCTGGGGGCAAGATTGCGATTCTCTTTCGCAAATCAAAACGATAAAGGACCCATTCATAAAAATTTCACACCATATTGAATCTCATTTGATATTTATTTTCGAGACATTTTTAATGGTCATCTACGAGAATTCCTGCCACAAATACATATAATCCAAGCACATTACCATCGGAAAATATACATATTTGTCTAGCCAAGAATTTGATGCAAAGGCAAAATGCTCTGAACATTAAACAACTTTTTATCTCTGTCTTAAATAAGAGTATCACAAAATGCAGAAATTAATTCTAATACTGTTTAACAGTACTAACGTTTATTTTTTCTTAGTGGACGCTTCTTTTTCCTCTTTAGCTCCTTTTTCCGTTTCCTTTTTCTTTCCTTTCTTATCCTTTAAATCTTTGTCTTTGCCTTTTGTTTCTTCTTTCTCATAATCTTTATTTTGCAACTTATTATTGATGAGATTATGAAGGGCAATAATTGATCGAATCATGGATGCAATATAAACGACAAGCATTTGATCATTGGTTTTCACCAAAAACGACTTTACAAAATCATCAATGTTCAAATTTGGTAGAAGGTTGAAAACATCTTGAAGTTGGTATATAATAGCATGATTAATTGGTAACTTTTTGGAGACGACTTGTTCCAAATATGTTTGGATATCTTGTAGATGTGATTGTAAACCTTTGAGTGACATAAGTTGGTTTGTTATTTGCTGTGACAATGTGCCAACTGTTATGTTGCGAATATCCCTATAACAAACAAATAAAGCTAACTTATAAATACTCTGTGCTATAATCCACAGGAATGCATTTTCGATAAAAAACAATTAATAGGAATATGATGCTAAAGTTTCTGGTCTATTTGAAATCGTCATTTTCCACTAAAAATTAAGGCCCATGGGCCCTTCTTCTCATAAACGTAACTATTTTTTCAACACAGACACTTTATTGTAATTTGCATCTCAGCAATACAGAGTATAAACGTTACATTGTCATTTTTATCCATTTGCAATCTTATACGGTTTCACATAGAAATATTTTTCCAAACAATAATATCCTCACAAAAAGCTCAAAACAGATATCGTATCATGATTGCATTTTACAGCGCCTTAATATTAAGTTATAGTGGTCCCAAAAAGCACCCCAATTATAGAAATCACCAAAACTCAGTGACAAAAGCTATCATAAAATTCTCTCTTTGAATCTCCTTTGTTATGAATGAGCCAAACTAATTTTAAAACTTTATTAAATTTTTTCGTTACTGAAAAGGGTATAGAATGACACAGTCAAAATTCTCACTTTGATATGTACAATTTACTGCACGCAATGTTTTGTCTTAGAGCCATGACATTGCAAAGTTTCATTATTTGTCAAATGTAAAATGATAGATTGCATTTCTTCTGACATCAATGGACAAGTTGGAATCTTAATATATGGGAAGAAAATTAATCTTGTAATCATCAGTCCTATTGCAGTATGCTTCAAACCAAACAGTCTTAAAAAAAGCAAAATCTTTGAATTTTAAAACCAATCACAAGATCAGCAAAATGATTTAACAAACAAGGGAAATAATTTGGTTTTGAACTGCTTGCCAAAAGGGAGATTTAAAGTCATGTAATGAAATTTTGGTGATTTTTCAAATATATACAACTAGTCTTTTTATATAGTTACCTGCCATTTGCTAAGTCAGTGTACTTCTTCAAAATTTCTATGAAGATGCATTCTTTTCTTCACCTTGTTGGTCCTTGCTTTGTGTCATTTGCTTTTGCAAAAAAGTATTTGTTGGTTTCTTGATGAAAGTAACGTTGATGTACGTAAATAATACAAACCTCAAAAGATGTTCAACTCCAACTTCTTCTGCCTCTTCTGCTCCGATCTCACTTGGAATATGTTCAAAAGTTTTTGATGTTGGTGTTCCATCCTGATGACATATGTAAAAAAGTTTAAAGTGTGTTTTCAATGCTTGAAAACCTTACATTTCAAACTAAAAGCGTCGTTTTCAACACTAAAAACCTCTCTTTGTCAACAAAAAGAACTTATTTACTTTGTGCGCATTTTCTATCAATCAAATGTAACCTTACCAGGCTATTAGACTGAGTGGCTAATTTCAACAATTTAGTAGAATTTCTCCGGCCAGGTCAATAACGTGGAACGCCGAAATTCCGCGGAACGATGGAATTTAAATTCCGCAAGCTGGAGTTCCGCGTTATTGATTTTTGCATAAGGCCAAAATCAATAACGCGGAATTGGATTTCGTGGAACTTTAAAAAAAATGAAAAAATTTGTTTAATGCCACAGTATCGATTTGTTGTTTTCCTGTGATGTTCCTGCCCCCAAAAATATCTTATCTCATGTAAATCAAGCTTTACGAAGATCGACATTATTAGGACTTTACTTAGGCCCAAGTCGAAGAAACAACCTCACTTCTTTGAAGATCATCATTCCGTCAAAAAGTTTGAAATGGCTTATTTTGCTGTATTTCTAAGACAATGATGATAAAATACTTCAGTTCTTCATCTAAAGCCGTGTAAGAGGTCTCTCCACAATCGACTTGCCTGTCCGATGTGTTCCGCGAGATGGAGTTCCGCGTTATTGATTTTTGCATAAGGCCAAAATCAATAACGCAGAATTGGATTTTGCGGAACACGTCGGACAGGCAAGTCGATTGTGGAGAGACCTCTTACACGGCTTTAGATGAAGAACTGAAGTATTTCATCATCATTGTCTTAGAAATACAGCAAAATAAGCCATTTCAAACTTTTTGACGGAATGATGATCTTCAAAGAAGTGAGGCTGTCTCTTCGACATGGGCCTAAGTAAAGTCCTAATAATGTCGATCTTCGTAAAGCTTAATTTACATGAGGTAAGATATTTTTGGGGGCAGAAACATCACAGGAAAACAACAAATCGATACTGTGGCATTAACACAAATTTTTTCAAATTTAAAAGTTCCGCAAAATCCAATTCCGCGTTATCGATTTTGGCCTTATGCAAAAATCGATAACGCGGAACTCCAGCTTGCGGAATTTAAATTCTGCGGTTCCGCGGAATTTCGGCGTTCCGCGTTATTGATCTGGCCGAATTTCTCCTTCATTCCAGTGTTATATATCTAATGATATTCTGTGGCCAATGTAAGAGCTTTGAAGCTCAATTATCATAAACAAAAAGTCATTGAACATTGTCAATAGCAGACATCTCTTACCTTTTGATTGACTGGCCATAATAAGCAACTTGTAAAAGGAAACAATGAGATTTGAGATCAACATACTAGCTTGGAAAAGCTGGAACTTGGTGTCCAAAACAATAATCCTGCAGGTGACAAGGAGATGCCATCAAAGAATGAGAAGTTTCAACTAAAAAAGACTTACATCATGCACTTCTTCCACAGCAATATATGCTTCAGTTGGAAGACCAAGTTCTTTTGGCTTTGCATCAATTATCACAAGCACCTAAAGAAGAATAATTGTGAAAATATTGCAAAAAACCACATGACACAATCAAAATATATACTCCATGCAAAGGTAGCTAGGTGATGGCAATGACTGACATGAAGTTACTTCTAAGTACAGTTCCGAAGACAACAGCATGAGGAAATATTGATTTTTTGACCCAACATCTGACCAACAACAGATATGAAAGTAAAAATTTGCTTCTAAGTATGCTAAACTTTGTACGCAGAACAAGATTGTAGCCACAAAAATGCAACATCTCAAACAACAAAAGACTTCCGTTTTCACACCTCTTATCTTGAAAAGTTGGATTATAATGATGACTTTGGCAGTTGGCGCCCTCTAAACATGGTCTACTATGCATGCATTTAGCCAACAATGTTAGATGAGGTGGTCAAACGACCCAACAATTGACCCAACATCTGAAAACAATGGAAATGTTGGGCGTCCTCACCCAACATTTTTTATCTCTGTCAAATTTCACCTAACATCGAAAGTCATGATGTTGGCTGACCCAACATGGTGGTCAAATGATCCAACATTTCATGCAACATCATGTTGGGTGAAATGTTGGATGAGATGTTAGATTGTTTGACCAGAGCTTAACAATTAAAAAGTGCATATAAATAAAGTGAAGAAGATTAAAGATATCATAGAAAAAACTTACAGAATTGGGATTAAACCTTCTGATAACTTCATTGATTCTGATATCATTTGGATGCAATTTTGGCCCAGTGTGATACCAACCAACAATCCTTTCTTTAGCTGAAGATACAAAATATTTTCATCAGTTTTTTTACTATATATTGCTTCTTCATCCATATGCCATGGTTGGCAACTATCACTGACAATGAGGGATATAAAGTTCAGGTTAAAACCTTAATTTCCCTAATGTAACTACAGCTCACAATAAACTGATTTCCAATCAATACACTTTTTGGCTATTCTAAGAAAGAACCTGCATTCAACAATTCATATATTTTGTGAAATCTTTTACCTTGAACAGCAGTGACAGAAGACTAGATGCAACTTGGCTGGATGTTATGTTAAAATGCATAAAAGTCACTTGATCCAGACTATTATTTACAACACCTTAAAATTCTATAGGTTACAGGATTACCAACAAATCCTATTTTACAAGGAACTGGCACATTAAATTTATGGTAGAACAGTTGGAGAACAATTGTCTAATCAGGGGGATGTAAAAAAACCGGCTTTTTTATTGTTAAAGGCAGGACTTTATTGTGGTTTGCTTTTCTAAAATTTCTATGAAAATATTGCATTTAAAATGTTTTTCAGAACCTTTTTACCTTAAGGGCTTAGCTCACCTGTAGATACAGTACCAACCATAAGAACCATGAATATTCTTGAGAAGTTAATTAATTGTAGAAGGGGCCCAGATTATTTCATTCTAATTTTAATCCATTTTCTGAAGAAACAAGGCTCAGACAATTAAATATGGCATTCAAAATATTTACCATTTACTTTTTTGAACATAGCAGACATGTTTTCCAAGTAATCATGATCCAAATACCAAACTGCAGCATCTTTGTCATCTTCATCAAATGGAACTGAAAAGGAGAAATTGAAGTACTACCAAATTACAGTAACCTTTTGACAGAAGGTGAATTTGTTTTGATAATCTCCAAAAGGTGTATTGAATCTTAGTGAAGTGTCCCTAAATTTTAGATTCTGGAAATTACTGTTACTGTAAAACTTGAGTCCCATGATGCATTGCATGTACATTTTGGATCACACAATGGATTACACAGATGAGCAAATGGTCTATCTGGTTTAAACAATAATGTCTCATTCAATTCCTATCCTGACCATCCCTCCAAGCAGCCTGGGGGTGAGGGACGCTGGAGTGAAGGGGAGGCAAGAGGGTCAAAGGCGAAGACAAAGGCACTCCAGACCGATGACGAGGGAAGCAAACAGAAAATTGGGTGGATCTGGGGTCCTCCCTTGAAAAAATTGTTGCAGCCACACCCTTAAGATTAGCATGAAATACCATCAAGGATATTCTGACTGATGCCAATGATGTTCTCTTTTGCATATTTGGGTATGGCCAATTCAAGCTGCAATGATTATTTGACTTAAGGGTGATATTCATGGCTTCCATACTATTGAATTGAACATTGTTGAAGCAATGTATTGTTCTATTAAAAGGGCACTCTTGCCCCCTTGCCCCTCTTAGAAAAGGACAGGAGGGGGGCTTGCCCAGCGTTCCTACCCAGGGTTGACAAAAACTTCATGCACTAATGCCCAGGGGCTGGGAAAATTTTTGGCAAATACTTGTGGGCTGAGCACTGAGAAAAGGCACATTCCCAGTGGCTTTATAAGTAAAACACTCAGTTATGTCAAATGCCCTAGGAATGGGAATTTTTAATGTGCAAATGCATGGGGGTGTTCAGGCAAGGAATTGAATGAAACATAAAGGTCCTGCACACCATGACATTCACAGTAATTTTTTATGAAGGAGTATTTGTCATACAGCAATTTGTGAAGCATGGGTAACAAAAACATCAATTGTTTGGGATGTGCAATGGTGAAATTATGCAGGTTTCCCCATGTTAACCCTGTAAATTTGGCAAGGGGAATTTGCAAGGATTTATAAAGAACTGGCTATCATTTCCACAAAAATCATGTGGGAACTATGTTTCCCATGCAAAAGAAACTTTTCACTCTGGAAAGAGCTTGAGCGTGCAATACTTTTATACAACGTTTAAAAAAAAACTGTTCATGGTGTGGCATTAGAGCTTCTTTTACTATTAGGTACTTTCACTTTATATTCTACAAAATGCACCAAAATGTTGCTTGACTCAGATTATTTTCAGGATAGCTAAAGGGCCTATGTTATTACAATTCTGCTTCTCATCAACAAATAATTTTTGTCACAGTTAATGGAACTGGGCAGTTAACAGCTTGACCCCCCCTAATGGATCACCAAATTTATCACCAAATTTTCTCCAGTTGCGGGCATCCCACAAACTCTCGTTACAGGCCTATTATGATATGTATGATATGTGTCTTGGGTTGGGGCCTAAGCCTACCAGAACTTCTTCATGCAGATTGCAGCATCAAAATTAAGTATTGGACTGCCAAAAAATTTACTGCTATGAGTTCTTCTTTAAGGATTGATAACGAAATACTAGTTATTTCAATTTTCGTCACAAAAGTAAAATTTTTAACGGATTTGAGCTGGACCCCCTCTCCCCTAACGGCCCAATTCCGTTAACTGTTGTGACGAAAACTGTTTGTTGATGACGAAGCATGTGATACAAATAATGCAAATGGTGTTGCAGTGCTGTCCACAGCCAGCTTCTTGCATTAAGCAATTACAAATTCATCTTCTCTGTTTCTTGAGTGTTGCTTGCAACGATATCTACCTGCAAAACTGTTCGATATATCCAATATCTTATTTCTTCTTGAGCCCAAAAGGACTCCAACAACTCTCTGAATATTTCCTGTCTTCCCGATTCTGTTGAAATGATCCACTACGCTTAACAGCACCAATGGGTGTACAACAACTCTGTCAATGATACTCTCCTTTGAAACTTCTTTTTCTTCTCCCACAGTTGCCATTTTCGTTCTTCAAATCTCTGAGGGCTTTTCTTTTCTGTGGAGACAAGCTTGCTTTGATCAAAATGGCGGCAAGTTGGTTTTCAACAACAACAACAACATTGGTAGCGATTTATCAAAACGAGGCTAGTCCATCAGGGCTTCCCCGAAGCTTCTTTGCATGTGGCATGAGATTCCTTTGATCAAGATTTGTAGATGTGAGCGAAAGTTTTGAGGAAGTTGCAGAAACAGACATGATCAACGTAATATTAAGAAGAAAAATTGCTGGATGTTGCTGCAGGGATGCGATTATATCTTTGCCAAAATCTAGTGCCACTCAAATTGTGGCAAGAACCAAGATGAATGTCACATCCAATGAAAAAAACGAATTTAGGCCCATTGCCATCATCGGCAATGAAAGTATGTTACATGACAGTAGAGGCAGCATGGGTCATTGGTTTTATCTTCAGAAAAATCTAAGAACTAATTGTCATCTTCCTGCTTTAAAAAGGAAATTCACAACGAAAAGTTTTATCATGGGAATGAATCATGATAAAAGTGACTTGTTGAGTGAATTGAATGCAATGAATGACCCTTTGTCCCAAGCAGAAAAAAAACCGCTGCAACTCGTCAATGCGATTGATAGAGACTATATGAGCATCGATGACGTCATACAGATCTTAAATGAAAATTTGTGTGAAGATCTTTGTGTGATCAAGATTGATGAGGACAGAACAAAATTTTATTATGTTGATTATTTTGTAATAGTTAGTGGGCGTTCTCTTCGTCATCTCAAATCAATGGCATTTGAACTTTGTGCTAAGGTAATTAATTGAAACTAACATCACTATAGGGGTAATCATAAATCAAGGAACAGCTGATTTGAATTCTTTTCCTTTTCAAGAAGAGCTTCCAATTAAATTGTCTTGATTGAACTCTTGATAGCTTTGAGATTTGCAAGTCTGTAAAAGTAGTCTTTTCATTCCACTGACACATTTGCGGGTCAAACAACTATTCACGTCAAACTAAATCTTTTATTTTCATTTATTGTATCCTGGCAGCAGAGGATGATAATGAAGACTAGAGTTAGTTTTGTAATATTTTCTGAGAGCCTTAAAAATATGAGCAAGTTAGAATTGTTGTAAAATACAAATGAGTAATGAATTGTAAATCTTATGTTGCAGTTTAAGCATAAGGTCAGAGAGAAAAGGGGCAAAGCAACAGCCATAGTTGAAGGAGAAGATTGTAATGACTGGATGGTAGTAGATATTGGTAAGTAATTTGGTAAGCAGTCTAAAAGCTGATTTCCAGTCAGTGGAATTTTCCGTGCGGGCTGAAATTTATTGTTTGCAGGAAAAAATGTCACTCTGAAATTGAATAGATAGCTACAGCTGAGTGACTTTTATTGTTTAAAATTCCCCATGCTCACAGAAGTCCGCTGACTGGAAATTGGCTGTTGCAGCATATCATCTTTGCATCATGAACCTCTTCTTACCTCTTCTATCATTGACCATGTGGCTACAACATGTGCCAGAAACATTGTTGAAGCTGGAGTGCATAAAGTTTCTTTGAGTGATCATTATATGGTATACTGCATTCGTAAATTTAATGGTGCAGTTGAGAAAGGCCATAAAATGATTAAAACTCGCAAAATGAAAAATTTTGACAAGGAAGCATTCTTGGCTGATGTATCTGGCATATGCTGGGAGCAGATGTTCAGTGAAACTGATGACATCAATGCGCTTGTTAACTATTGGTCCAGCTTGTTCTCCTTTTGATAGACAAACATGCTCCAATAACAGAAATGCGTGTCTCAGAGAAATATTGCCCTTGGATTGATAAAGACCTTAGGGCCCTAATGAAGACTAGGGATCAACTAAAAAAGGCTGCATCCAAAAGAAAGTCTCAATTTCTTATGGACTCATATAGGCAGGTCCGTAATATGGTCAATACTATGAACACTCATCTTAAGAAGCAATATTATACTGACAAGATTTCGTCCTGTCAAGGTGACATGAGGGAATCTTGGAAGACAATTAATGAGCTGCTCAATAAGAGATCAAAGTCTACTAACATTGAATGTCTCAAAAACTTGGGTACTGAAACTGTTCACAAAAAAGACATTTCTAATGCAATGAACAACTTCTTTTGCTCTGTAGGTAAGGATCTTGCGAACAAAATTCCCCCTGTTCCTAATCCCCTTCTGTCAGGTGACTATGAAGTTAACAAAGATAAGGCTGAGTTCAACTTCAAGACAATTGAGGTTAAAGATATCAGGGCTGCATTTGCCAAGATTAAAACTGCAAAGAGCTTCGGGACTGACAATATCTCTAGCTATTTTTTGAAACTCGCTTTGCCTGTCATTGAAAACTCTCTGGCTGCCTTGTTTAATACTTCAATTGAAACAAGCCAGATTCCAGACTCATGGAAGGTTGCTAGAGTCACTCCAATTTTTAAAGAAGGAGATAAGGCAGAGAAGTCCAATTATCGCCCAATTTCAGTTTTGCCTGTCATCTCAAGGCTCTTTGAAAAACTTGTTTTTGACCAACTGTATCAGCATATGAAAGAAAATTGTCTCTTTTCTCCTGACCAGTCTGGCTTCTTGCGCCTTCATTCTACACGTACCTGTTTACTTAAAAACACTGATGACTGGTACAGTGGACTGGATCTTGGACAGCTTGTGGGACTTGTATTCATTGATTTGAAAAAGGCTTTTGATACTGTTGACCATGAAATTCTCTGCAAAAAGCTCCAAGTATATGGTGTTCAGCATCGGGAGCTATCATGGTTTAGGTCTTACCTATCCTGCCGGAAACAATTTTGCAGGGTTAATGGTGTTGCCTCCGACACAAAGGACATAGAAGTCGGTGTGCCGCAAGGCTCATGCCTTGGCCCTCTTCTATTCCTCATTTACATCAATGATCTCCCACAGGCTGTGCAGGGTTCTACTGTGTCCATGTATGCTGACGACACCAGTCTGTGCCACCAGTCCAATGATATAACTCAGCTGAATAAGGCTATCAACAATGATCTAAGGCATTTGGACACCAGGCTACAAGGCAATAAGCTTTCCTTGAATGTTGCAAAAACACACTCTATTCTTATTACCACCAAGCAGAAACGTAACATTCTCCAAGAGAAAAATCTGAATTTGGAACTAAATATTCGTGAAAGTGAGCTGGAAGTAGTCCAAAAAACGAAATACCTTGGAGTACAAATTGACTGTTCCTTGGATTGGAAGGAACACATTAAGACTGTTTCTGCCAAAGTCTCAAGGGCTGTTGGTTTTCTAAAACATGCCAAGAATTTTCTACCAAGGGATAGTCTGAAAACTCTCTAGCCTCATTTTCGATATTGTTGTTCGGTTTGGGGTTGTTGTGGTTCTACTGAAATAAACAAGTTGCAAAAGCTTCAGAACCGGGCTGCTAGAATTGTAACAAATAGCAGCTTTGATTCCCCAAGCAGACCACTTATCGAAGAGCTGGGTTGGAAGACCATTGAACAACTAATTAGCAATGAGTCTAAAACAATGGTCTTCAAATCACTCAATGAGCTTGCTCCGCAATACTTGTGTGGCCTCTTTGCAAAAAACTCAGAATGCTCCACCCGTACCCTCCGTAATACCGGCACTGATATGAGGTTACCAAAGAAAAATTCTGCAAATGGGCAAAAATTTTTTTTCATTTTGTGGAGCTAAATTATGGAATAGCCTATCAGCTGAGTCAAAACAGGCATCCTCTCTCAATAACTTTAAAAAGTCTATCTAGAGATGGGGGCAGGGGTGGATTTTGTGGCGGTGGTGGTGGGTGCTCTTGGTTGGCGGGCTGGCTCAGAGCGACTGATGGCGGGATCTGCCATCGTTGTTTGCTCTGGGTTGGCTTGTCGATCGGGAGTGGCTGCTGCCGGCGTTGCATGGTGCACCCTTGCCCCCAAATCGTAATTTGGTTTCTCTGTGTAAATATTTTCTTTTAATGTAAATTATAAATTATTGTAAATAGGTTTTAACATTATGGTTTTTCTTGTAATTAGGTTTGAAACATATGTATTTTTTTTAATGGAGGGCCCCTTGAAAAACAACTTTGTTGAAGGGCAACCCTCCCTAAATTATATGAAATGAAATGAAAAATGAAAATGAAGAAATTGCAGAAGATATGGAAACCAGGTGTCAGCATACCTAAAGCTTAAAGTCATAGAACAAGAAATTATTGCCTTTTTTCCAGAAGTCATGAATCAGTCCATTAATGTTGTTTTCATGAGTGATGCTATCACAGTCTGATTGTACTGAAATGCATTCATGTTTTTACTTCTACAACCTTAGTGGACTCTTCGGCGTTCATATATTGAATCAATTTCAGATACTTTTCATAAGTTTTTTCCTTTTCTTCTCATTTGGTTCACATTCCGGAAAAAGAAATTCTGAGTTTACCAGCTCAACCAGAAACAAAAATTGAACTCAAGAAGTTGATCTGTGCCGTCGGTGCTCAGATTTTTGTACCCTTGCAAATCATGTCACTCTATTTAGTGCTGGTATCAATGGTCTGTCAGTTTTTAGATGCAATGTTTTGTCTCCTAGGAAACGTTGTAGTGCATTTTATGACACCTGAAGCAAGAGAACTATATGAATTAGAGAAATTGTGGACATTGGGACCATCGTTTGATGATCAATTGCAAGTAATGATGGAAAAAGAAAAGGAATTTGAGATGGAGGATTTGAATTTGCCATTTAGATCAAAATCGATCAGTGCTAAAAAGCTTGGAAGGGAATTATCTTCTGATTCTTCCAGATGAAATAAAGATCATTGGGAAGATGAAATTCTAAAATATTTTGGTGACAAACAAGTTTACATCAACACCTACAGAGCCGTGACCTCAAAGCAATGGTATCTTTGCTATCATTAGCAATAACAATGAACTGGACCAAGTTGGAAGAACCAGGACCTTTGTCAACTGGGTTCCAGAAACACTGGCTAGAAATTTGCTGTAGTTGTTTCTTGTGATGATGATGCATTAGATGAGCACTTCTGTTATCTTTATTTCAATCAAAGAACTTTGAATTCATCATAAGTTAGAATTAGTATTGGTCATGCCATGCCCCTGAAAGCCAACTTTTATGAAAGTTTTAATCATCACATGGTCACCCCATGGTCAAGATGAACTGATAAATTTCTGATATGCCTCTACATTTAAGAGGATGCAGACGAAGATATAAGTTTTACCCAAATGAAATAAAGCTGCTTGGAAAACATAACCTGTTCCCAGACCCCAGTTTCTATGAAACATTAATACATGTGTCAGAAGAGAATGAAACTGCAGAGCATCGAGAGTCTTACTTGATAGTGATACTGAACGTGCCGCTCATGTACATGGGTTTTCCACCCGAAATTCCCTATATTTGGGTCCGTTTTTTTCCTTAATTCTGGGAAATGGGTAGCTTTTTCAGAATTTTCATCACAACATAAGGAATTTTAATAGACCTTATATCCTTAAATCTACGAAATTCATAGAAACATCCTGAAATTCATGCAAAAGGGCTCGAAAGTCTTAAACTTCTGTCATTTGATAGGTCCTTTTGTTAAAGTCCAAGAGGACAGGGTCCTGCGACCTCTGACCGGGGAGGTCATTGCTAGTACCCAATCTCCTTTCTTTCGCTTTGTTTACAACCTTATCCACGTTGCTCGACTTGAGATTGTGGTCGAAGAAGAGCGAACCAGTCACGAAGAAGTTCCTGCTTGCAGAAGAGAAGGAAAGCTTTCAATACAGAAGTCATCGTTTGAATTCATAACTTTAACTGTCTTCAATTGCAATGGCCTCCAGCTTGATAAGAAGAGGCGCTCAGATGTTGCTGCCAAGGGTCGGGAACATACTTAGGCCAGTGCAGCGCTGTCAAAAGTCAGAATCTGCCAAAGAAGCTTTTCAGAAGATATTCCCCCGCATGGGAGCAAGCAAATTGAAAGCAAGATATGATGCAAATAGTTATGGACAAACAGTTGGACCAGAATATCCATTTGATATTGAGAAGACACCAGAAGGGAAATTGAAGAGGGAAAAATCTAAGAGCACAATGGGTTCAGTGACTGTTCCAGAAATTGTTGAAAACCTCCGAGCTAACGGTGGTGAAAATATCAAAGTTGCAAAACTGCATGATGATCTAAATTATGCTGACCATTTTGTTGTAGTTAGCGCTAAAGATACAGAACATTTGAAATCCATGACACAAGGTCTAGCATCTAAGGTACAGATATTTTTTATTCCTTGACAGTAGCAACTTTCCATACCTCCTACAAATCCGTAGATGCCTTAATCAATAAAGAGACTTTGGAAACTTCATTGACCAAAATTCAATGAAATTAATGGTATCAAACTTTGAGGTAGTGATGCATTTATGGGCCTCCAAAAATTGATGCAAGATATGAAAGATGCCCGTTGAAATTGGTATGACATTGCAATCATGAAAGAGCCATTTTCAGCAATGGATCACATGAAGATTTCAGATCCTCAAAAATGTTACAAATCGTTCAGCATTCTTCCTTATTTGTGTCTTGCTTCTGAGCTGAAATCAATATTTTTGTTCCCAACTTGAAACTGGATTGTAGAAAATATCTTTTTGATCTCCTTAGCTAATGGCAGCTCATCAAGGAGATGCAATTCATGTGGAAGGATTGGGCAGTTTTGACTGGATGGTCGTTGATGCAGGTACAGTAAATTGTTTCACTTGCAAATTTCTTTTAGGCAGTTCTAATTTTACAATTAATGCAATGAAGAATCCCTTTTGAATTTGCATCTATTTGATTTCATTCTTTTTTGTGTATTGTGTGATATAGCGTGTGGTGCATGCCATTTATGGACAGAAGAAAGGTCATTTTGGAGCAAAATGATATATTTTCCTTTGTGCAGGTCAGATTGTTGTTCATTTGTTCCTTCCACACATCAGAGATGATTACAACATTGATGATGCCTGGGCAGAAAAAGAAGGCTCCAGCGTTTGATCATCAAGACATTCAAATGGAATTGCTTTATTTACTTAGCTTTGCAGAAGATACTTGGTGCCAGTCACATCCTTGGCACTACTTGTGACAAGAATCATTTGTGACTAAAATCAAATGGACAGATTAGTTACAGATGAAGGTAAAGTATATTTCATAGTAATGTAACACCATTCAACTGCTTAAGAATCAATGACTATTTTAGAGTTGGGGATGAACGAAGTGTTTCTCTGGGAAATACAGAATAAAAATGTAATTTTGTAATCGTTAAGCAGAAAAGTAATTAAGCTGAAAGAGCATTTTCATTTTTGCATTGATTGCACTTTTATCAAACTAATATGAATATCTGATGTTATACCAGTGTTTTATTATGTTTTGCATTCTCTTTTATGCAACATGCACCATAACAAAGAAGTTGTGGCTGTTCTATTGAAATTTCATAAAGTGGTCCACTTATGAAAACAAATATTTAATGAGCACACACATTACTGGCAGACAGTAGATCGTCTTACAAACAAAGAAAATTTGTATGAAAAGTAAGCTTATTCGTCAACACTAAATAAAAAGCAACTCTGAACTGCCAGTAAAACCTGAAACTTAGTTTCAAATACAACATGGTACAGTCACATAATTTTTAGGGTACAACATAGTCACACTATTTCTGTTGTTTTGGTTTTACAAGCTTCATGCAGAAATACATACGAAACCGGCACGAGGATACAACAACGAAAGTTCTCTTGCATAAAAACTAAGTACATGCGAGAAACGCTGTCAACCTATTGGCATTTTATAAAACAAAAAATTCATAACGTAATTTTGTTATAATTCAAAGATTTGTATTTGTCATACTTGGCTTTGGAATCGTTTTTAACCAACGCCACTTTCATGGCAAGGGAATGATGATATATGTAGGGTTGGCTAGTTCATTAGGGGGGGTCATTAGGGAAAGGAGCAACAGAGTCGACGTGGTAAAGGGAAGGGATGCGAACAAAACTTAGCAGAAAGAATACAAAATGTATAGTTGCAAGGGTTGAAATCTTGATATCACCTTTCTGCTTCCTTTTCCTTCATCAAATGTGGATCCCAACCAGAAGTTCCTGGAGAAAGTTCGTAGAGAAAGTTGTGGACGAAACAACCTGCTTAGTCTGGGATATATGTATTTTTGGACAAAATGAGAACGTTGCTTTCAAGAAACTTTTTTTTATACATTCCAATAAAAATTTACAATACGAATTTACTAGTTACACTACTTACAGAATACTTAACAACACTACAAGGACGATGCCACTGGGTGCAAAATGCTATGACTACTCCGTGGCATCACAAAAAACTAAGACGACTTACATATGAATTACAAAAGGAAAATAGATACAAGACACGAAAAAAGAAGCAAGGAACACTCTGTCTCAAACTAGATATCAGGTGAGAAAGACGAGAAATTTCCACGAATAATAGCAAACAAGATGTTGCTGCGTTATGGGTAATTTTGCGTTTCCACAGATCTCACCTCACATAATTTGAGACAGACATTACATAAGATAATTAAATAAAGAGTTGTTGGCTTACTGAGGGAGATCGGGGTGAGATACTTTATTCAAGGCGACCAAGTACTGTGTACAAAACGTATTACTGATACTACCTTTTTTTAATGTTAGTTTTATGATAGTGCTAGCACTAATATACACTAACATAAAGCAATTTTAGAGATTGCATTATGGAACTTATTGACTGCAAATGCTGCACGCGCATTTATTTTCGAAAAACCAGTCTTTTATGAGAATTTTGAACTGATTTGCATTTCTGGACGACTTTATTTCATTTGGAAGAGAATTCCAGATATTGTTAACTCAAGAATGCTTCTATTGAGATTGTTTGGAAAATTCTTTTCGCCGTACAGTTAAATTTGCAACAGAACTGCAAGATTTGCATATCCATTCCATATGGTCGTACAAGAGTGTATATTCCAGCGAGGAGATCAGTCCTTTGAACACCAAAAGAGGGGCAAAGCAACAAGAAGTGCTCCGTATCCTCGATACCATCGTTACTTGGGCACATTGGGTTTATTGTATCTCTAAAGTTGTGTTGAAATTTGTGAAAATTTAACTTGCTGAGACCAACCCTGAGTTGAGTAAGATGAGACAGGCCCTTCGGGTCATGAATCCCAAACACAGATTTTGTAGAGGGGCCGATTATAGATAATATCCTTCTCTTAAAAACAGCAACAGACAATCTAATTTCAGGATCAAGTTTGTTCCACTCGGACAAATAGTGAGGATGATAAAAATTAGATTTATGTTTTTCAGTCCTTGCTCTTACTATTACAAGAAACTGGATACCACACAAAAACTTGTTTGTCAAAGCACATCTTTCTGTGAACTGAATGACTTGGAAGGAACATTAGGTAATTTACTTTAAATTTGCCATGGCAATTGTTTTGATATCTTGATTAGTCACAAAATGGCGGCATTTTGATTATTTTTATAAAAATTCATCGAAATTTTTGAAAAGATTAAAGCATCGTAAATCTTAAATAAAATACCCCTTTACAAGAAACTATCCAGGCTGATTCATGTTCAGTTTCTTGTACAATGGTACATAGCAATAATGTAAGGCGTGCATTTGGGTGTGTCTCCAAAAGGTCTCAATTCTCTAGAAACAAGAATTAAAGTTTCAAGCGCAAATTGTCATAATTTCAAGAAGAGTATTCTATATGTCGAGCCTCGAGCCCGCGAGCCTTCGAGCCTTGTATTTCGAGCCTCGAGCCTTCGAGCCTTGTATTTTGAGCGTCGAGCCTTGGGCCTTCGAGCCTCCTTTCTTCCTTCTCTCTTTTCCTCTTACCAATTTCCTTTCATTTAAATTTTGAGGCTCTGGTACCCAGGGTACTTCGAGCCTTGCATTTCGAGCTTTGCATTTCAAGCCTTGAAGCCTTAACGTTTCAGAATGAAATAAAAAATGAGGCAACAATATTTAACAAACGGTGCAAATAAATTTCAAAAATTTTAACAGTAAGGTTTAAGTTGAGACTAATGGTGAATGGCATGAGAATTTCATTGGCATGTAGGAATGCATGCCAATTAATTGGAAATTTAGATCTCAATTAGTCCCCCATTGAAACTCTTACATGCAACTTTCCCACTACATGCAACGGAACCATTACAAGCAAATGATAGAAGTACCATGAACTGTTACTTCAGTTACAAAAGCCAGATTGTCAAGTTATTTGCGAGTAATTGGCTAGTAGTGATAGATCTCTCACATACACATGAAGCACTTTCCTGAAGTATTTTCTGTGTAGCACATTCTTTGAAATCGGGCCTGCTCGGTCCTTGAGAAAAATATGTGATGTGGCAATTTTACAAATTCACATGGATCTTAGCTAGTGCCTTGAACTTGAGTACTAATTGATCTTTGCAAAATGAATCCTTGAAACTTGAATCCTTGATGTTTGCAAAAAGACGAACCTCAAAGATGAAAGCCTAGCTAAAAATATAACTCGAAGGCTCAAGGGCTCGAAGTATAAACCGAAGGCTCGAGGCACGAGGGCTCGGGGCTCGAAGTACAAGGCTCGAAGGCTCGAGGCTCGAGGGCTCGGAGATTAGAAATACTCTTTCAAGAAACCTTCAGTACTGGCTCAAACCATTGGATCATCGTACAACAGTGCATATTTCAAAAAGGTTTTCTGAGCAATTTTGACAGCTGTTTAGAGTATAAAAGTGTTTCTTATACCGTGGTATAGTATACACAGCCTGTTTTGAAGAAGTATATCTTACGTAACATACAACAAGACATTAGAAACCAATCAGGTTGTTTTTACCGCATTCACATTGACACAGTTAAACCAGCTTTATCTAAACCAGTTTAAATTTCAACCAATCAAATGACTGCATTTGTTTGATTGACCAATCAGAAGGCCCTATTCCAAAACCTGGTTTAATTTAAGCTGGTTTAACTTGCAGTCTGAATGGGGCATTTGTGTAACGAGTTTCTTAAAGGCGGGACTTTACTGTATTTGAGGAAAATCGATACAATCGTATAGAAAACCATAGTTTATGAAGGGCTACAGTATGGCAGAGACATCTTCTGTCGTTAAGGATTTAGAAATTTGATGACTTGATCACAGCCTTAAAATCAACAAATGACGTCATTTGGAAGCCAATCAAGATATAAAAAATTGCCACGGCAGATTTACAGAAAACTATCCGAAGTCTCTGTTAAGCGCTTTAATTCAAAGAAATATGTAATAGAAATTTACTCCCACCCTTTTAAAGATTGGAACCCTATGTTGATTGTAAACTCAGTAGTCACTGCTCATTTTAGGCTATTTGCCTTGCCTTTCCTCAAACATAAGATCCTTTTGGATGATTACAAAGTCCGTCCTGAGCTAAACAAGCATAAGAATATCTGATTATTGATTTCTTCATAACCCCAAATGATCGTTGATTCTGTTTTTTGCTACAGTCAGAGAGATGAGTGTTGCTCCTAGTATAAGGACAAGAATCGCCTCAAGGTCAATGGCAATATTTTGGTCTTTATGTCAAACGAGAATGATACGCAAAAATCAAAAGTCATTACCCCTAGTTTGATTATAATTCGTGCACAAAACTATTGGTGCATCTGTGTCAAATGAGATGTCATGTGAGATTTACGATAACGCAAAATTATCCATGCAGAACCCTACAGAACGTTTCAGTTGTTGCTATTCGCGGGCATCTAATTTGAGACAAGCAGTCACGAAGGTTCCTCTGTGCAAAATGATATGCATGAAGATGTTTTGGTTCAGTGTGATCACGTCCCTTCCCCCAGTCCATGGCGCCATTGCTTGCTGGGATTCTGCACCTTTCGTCTCAACTTCACCTGCGATGATTGCATCCGTGGCTGTGTAGGAGGGGGGTCCTTCTACCTTTGGTTATGCTGCAAATGCTAGCCTCTGTGCAGGCCGCCGGTTACATCATCCTCTAAAGTTGAGTTATTTGCATAATGAGTACTATCAATAAGTGGCTAATGATTCGTTCGTCCTAGAAAACGATTGTTTTGACATAATTAAGCTGCTAATGAAGTCAAGAACGTGCCAATTCTGGGTGAATTTGTTGCTGTGCCAGGGTAAACATCCTAGTAATTTATCCATCTTATGGTGTCAAATCTGTCTAACATGAAATAAGCCGACGTCAAATGTTGCTATAGAATCGCGGGAAACTTCTGTCTTGTATGCGTTTTATGTGCGCTTTCTTTATTTCAGTGCCAATTAGCAGAGATAAAACGATAATCAATTGCTTTAACGAGCGTAACTTACTTTCTTTCTTTCTTTCTTTCTTACTTTACTTTCTTACTGACATCGAGTCCCCCCTTAGATTCCAAAGTTGGACTTTGTAATCAAAAATGGAATTAAGATCATCGAGATCATCGCATCCATGCGGAGTATACTGCAGATAATTTCATCTTATTTTATCACATTCGAAAGAAAGTTCAATATCTTTACTGAAAGGTGTTTGCCACGAGGGCGATCTAAGTGCAAAACACTCTTGAGAGAAGTTCTGGAAGTTGTCACCATGGTTCAATGGCTGTACCCAGGACGAATGCGATAAGGCCACAGCCATTCCTCGTATTACAATGATCTGGACACCCTATGGTAAGGGTAAGAGGTCTTATGTTTATCTTTGCTTGACTGCGCTGTGTGTGTACGATAATTTGATGACAATTTATGTTAACAGTTCGCCACTTTCCAGTAATTTTAGTTTCATTTTACAGCTGATGAAAACTTTTCATCAAAAGAAGCTGGTTTTCATAACCGACGAGGGGAATTGCACAAGGCAAATGGCTTTTTGATTCAAGTCGGATTCTGGATTCAGGTGTCCGCCTTGATTTAGTCGTCATGGCCTCGCCTGCTGGGGTTATCAACACTGGGATGACTTTAGGTATGTAAAATTTGATATTTGTTTTGATTGAATTTATATATCAATCAATTGCTCTTCACTTTTTGTATTATTCTCTTTGAAAATAAACAATATTTGTATGTATTGGAATGTGGAGTGGCCTAACTCGCCAGTTTGTTTCTTTGTGGTTAAATTTTCTTTTACCAAAACACAGCCCTAAAAGTGAATTTTAAATGTCTTGGTTTTTCTAGGTCAATTCCTCATGGCTGAAGATGTGAATCAGGCTGGATTGATTGCTTATAACGTGAGGCAATTGAGTGCTCATGATGTAACCATGATAAGAAAAGTTATTCAAGAAAATTGGGAAGATGAAGAGCAAATGGTCTCCAATTTGTTACAATTTCCACATTTAATTCCTGAAGATATCCGCATGGAGAGTTTGAAAAGAGGATTAATTGATTTGGAATGCCCTTATTATATATTGTCGGCTGCAGTTGGGCTACAAAGGATTCCAATCGATGAACAACAATGGGGACAATTTTTGGGGGTTCTAAAACAAGCATGTCTCCATGATGTTGGCATGGTTTCAATGAGGGCCTTCATGACACTACAGCCAAAATTAAAACACCCAGACGACACAACATTTATAACTGATATATTAAAACAGCCGAAATCATCTTTATTTCAAAATGCATTAACATGGCTGATCATGAAAGTGAAAGAGAAATCAGAAATCATGACAACTTTGCAGGATTCAGGGATTACAGCGGAGGCGATACAGAAAGCTGAGAAGATTGTCGACGAGCAACTTAAAATTCAAGACAATGGTAAGTCCAAATTCAGAAGATTTTCGAATTTCCCGAAATGACTAAATCTGGGTATTTCGATAATTAATCATGCTTTGAGGTTTTGAAATTGATCCTTTTGGGCTTACTTCTCTAACTTCCCCCTTTTTCTTTTTGTGGTTTTGAGCTCTTTTGTTGAGGAGACTATCCACCAGATCAGTTTTAATTCAATTTACTTGGACATCATTGTTTCTTCATTTCTCAAGTTCTAAACTTTCCGTGACTGTGAGAGAGCCTCGAAGTAAATGCTCCAAGAGAATAGAATGCAGTTACGGCTGGCACTCAACGCACTTTTCTTATTCGAATCTTAATCCTCAAATTGGATACAACGCCTATGTTATTGCACTTTCCATACCATTCTTGTGCTTCATTTGCAATAAGTAGAGAATCAAAGGTGTTTTCGCATCGGCATACATTGAATCTAGTTTGGAAGCTTATCTTTTGCGGTGAATAGAGATAGAATGGAAGCCATATGTGATCCTGATTCAAGCCGCAATCAATTGAAATCACACAAAACATCACACACAGCTGCAAATATAAAGCGTTAGAAAATGCTTTCCATAAAGAATATTTTCATCTTTTTGTTATTGATCTTGCCATGTCATCTTGCGGTAACATGGGAAACAATGAAAATCAACGTCGTTTCTTCCTTTCTCTCCTTCAATGTATTGTTTCTTGATCGTCAATCCTATTGTTGTCCTAGGCATACAACAGGTTGACCAACTCGGTATGATTGTTTTAGTGTTTTGTTGTGGCTTAGGCTTTGTAAGCTCTGGTCCTGCTACAGTTTTGATATATGCTATAGTCCAGATATTGATCCTTTTTCTAGGGGAAGAGCAGAACTTATCTCTGCAATTCTTGAACTACATTCCGAATTTCAATGATTTTGATGCAATGTTAGACAAACAAGAAGCATTGACAGAATTTTTCATGGATTTGGATGGTGATAAAGATGGCAAGATCAGTTTAGAAGATGTTCAGAACTTTCTCGAAGATATTGGAAAGAAGGTATCCTTAGAAGAAATAAGAAAAAACTTAAAATCGATTGATGTGGATGTGAATGGTAATATTGATAAAGATACTTTTATTGAAATAATGTTTCCTCGATTTCAAATGCAATAAACATGGAAAAGAGGCTAATTAAAGCGGTATCGCAACGAGGATTAGTTTCATGTTATGTAATGATCAACGACGTTAAAAGACAGTCAAAGATACGTGGAGTGTAGTTCTTAATTTCTTAATGTTGTATAAATTATGTTTTGATTGTTTAAGATTTCCATTACTTATCTTTGCATCAAGACACAAAATTGTGCCAAGGGGAACGTTAGATGCTTACGCTAAGGATGGCTGCAAAGAACGTTCACCAGGATGCCCAAGATGTATTTTGTTCAAATTATGATGCATTATGTAATCAAATCAGAATAACTATTAGCATTGTTAAAAGTGCATCTTGGTAAGAAGCTGCTTACCGCAATCTTTGGCGTAATTGTTCATTGCCTCAGAGAGTATGCAGTTATTATTTTTAGATAATAGTTTTTTGGTAGATAGAATTTAGTAGAAGAAGTAGAGTGTAGTTTTCATTTGTAATCAGTTGGTATGATGACGTAGACAAATTAAAACTATGCATTTTAGATACCTGATCGACGGATGATTTATTTGATGATTCGAAAGTTTCTGTGTTAGAGAGAAGTTCGATTTCAAGAAAGCAATTGCCTAACAATCCATCGAGTGTTTATAGTGCATATCGAAGATTCATAGAGCATAAAAGAGAGAAAAAAACGAAGCTATCATTGAACCGAAATCGATGTATTATCAACCAGCCCCATATCGCATGCACACAAAGTGAGATGGTCATTCAGGTTTCAGGGAATCTTTTGTTGCTCCATTCTTTATATTTAAAACATAATTATCAGCTGTAGATATTCTTTTGTCTCGATCTTTAATCGCTTTGAATTGATGTCAATCAAAATACGTCAATATGCATTGTTCCTATTCTTGTTTTCCAGTGTTTATCCTTGAATACAGAGCAGACAGCTATTGTCAGCCAGCCAGGGTCCAAAGCAGGCATGCTAAAATTTTAGACCGTCTGAAATCAAATTTGCTCCAAACGGAAAGTACGGATTCACTGCGCAGTAGCTGGACTAATTACACAGTTCCAGTTGAGTAAAACTTTTCTATCCGTTTGATTATTGCATTTTCAGACAGTTGCAAATTTCCGCGTGCCCGCAAAGGACCATGGGCAACAATGGCTCATTGAAAAGTACAATTCTATTTGATGAAAATCTGAGTTGACTGCTGTTTCCTTGACAAGGATCTTCTTTAAAAGACATTGCGCCATGAATGAGGAAATAAGAGCCATTCGAAACCAACTTCAAAAGTACTCATTTTGAAAACCAGGTAATTTCGAATACTATGCTTTAATTAACGTGCCCTGTCAAGAAATAGGAACTGGAGCATTATTAATTACATTTGTCTCAAATTTCAGAGAAAAGTATTGAGTCGAAGATGTTAATGGTGATGCCGGCAAGCGCAAACTGTAAAAAAGCAAAGAAATTGGAAAACCCAGTGCAGTCGTCGAAAACTTATCTTGAGGAAATAATCGAGGAAATATTGTGAGATGAGATGAAAGGTTTATTTGAAAGCAAGTCAGTTACGGCAGTCGAAGTAAGCGGAATCATGTGAGCCATTTTACAGTCAAACGACCTCAAGCGTTGGATGAGTTTTCAAAGATGCGAAGTGTAACTTCGTAATTCAAATTGGCGCCAAATTTTAAATCTTGAGTATCGTGTTGCGGTTTTCTATTTCTGTTACGCACGCCAAACGTAATTCTAGAAGGCAAATACAATTTGTAAATAAGACTTTTGATTTTCGCTCTAACTTTGAATATCACTTGGAGATTAGGAATTGTTGTTGCGAATTGTTGTATTTGCAAATTTCTTTATGCTGCCCAGACAATGATGGAAATAAGGTATATACTTGTCTTGGAACCAAACTGGAAAGCCATGGCTTTCCTCTGACAAGATGAAGACTATCAAGAAAGGGTTTTATACGACCCATTCGAAGGTCTATGCTAAGAATTGAGAGAGATGCTGCCGACCATTATTCATTTCTTCACAAGGATGTTCCCGTTAGCAGTCTTCGGGAGCAAAGCTTAAAACTAGCAGCGATAAGAGCTGAGTCTGCACATAAAGAGTAAAAAATTCACATCCAAGAAACTACGAAAAAGTATTGATAATTTACCATCAGCCTTCTCATGTAATAAGGCAGGGCTGTACCTGGAAAGTAAACCCCACTAGCTCTTTTTGCAACAGGCATGTTGAAGTTCGAAAGTGAAATCAGAATATCCAAATGGACTTTCGTGCGGGCTTTCATATCTTCAAATAAGATCTTACCGCACTCTAACCACATTGAATTTTGGTTTAATCTATGTACTCAAAACTCGGAAGGAATTGCCAATTTGAATTTCATAGTTACACTTCGGATGTTTGAAAACTCATCCAACGCTTGAGGTCGTTTGACTGTAAAGCTATGAAGGTTGGCAACGTATTTGGCCTAGAACGTTCTCGAGCAATTGATTAATCCTCTAAGCTGTTTCTTCACCTCATTAAAGAACAACCATTCAGAAAGATGTGTGCTTAAGTTGACGGCCTAAAGCTGAAGGAGTGAAGGGTTTATTTAAACAGTACGGCAAATATTCACTGAGTGCTGTGCAAATATTTCGAACAGTTTTCGTCAGATGTTTGTGGACTGGGGACTATTGACGGGGGTATCACTCACAAACAAGCAGTTTGAGCAAAAATCATATCAAATAAGATGTTCCTGCTTTGTTTCTTTCTTACATTGGTATCACATATAAGAAACCCTATGTTCTCTTGTAACATAATGTTCTTTGGCAATAGCCAGTCGTTTTAGTAAAAGATTGTCCTTCTAATAAAAATAATATGCTTATGGTGATAGTATATGTTGTTGCTACCAAAGGACTCGGCTGCTCACTTATGAAAAACAAAAGCTCAAACAAAAATATATCAAATGAAAAAAGAAGTGACTTGGGTCATTTCAAATTCCTTGTGGTGTAATTTAATACGATATCACTTTCATTTCATCCATTTTTAATGCATATCAAATCCGCTCTAGTTTTTGATATCATTCTCATGTTAATCGTTGTTCCGTTCTGTCCAATGAAAACTTTTTATTCAGCTTTAGAATGTGCAGGAAAATCTTGTTCCCCTGTGAAGTTGGCTGGTTGCACTTTTCCAGTCACTTTGGCGAACAAAACCTCCTGAAGAGCAAACTCTTACTATTGTTCCGCCATAATCTCTATGTACCTGTAGGCTAAGCGAGGCATTTTCTGTCTACTATTTCGTATCTGAGACTTTGGCTATCTCTACCACGCATTTGATCACCTTATTAACAATGAATTCGAAGGAGTCAATCGGAAAACAAAACAGATCTTGATGCTTGCGTCTTTGCGGAAACATGAGCGTTGGAGTGAGTGGACTGTGTTGATCGTGTGGATGGTAAAAAATATTCACAGATAATTGCAATTGCGTTATTGTCATATGGAGAGAAGGACTGATTCATCAACCTAACATAACTTGATCATTCGGAAAGAACATTACGTGTTTGAAAACATTTGATCAACTGCAGTATAAGCAATCAAAGGATATACACACTTTTACACTCTATTCATTGAAAAATGCATAAGTCAGAAAAGGCCTCTCAAAATCCACTGCTAAGACAAAGGACGAAAAGCAAAGAGGAAAGAAGAGTCAAATTCCCACAAGAAATCGTTTTTGACGAGATGGTTAAAGAAGGAGACAGCTCTGAAATTGTGAATTTTATGAGAAGAGAAAGTGTGGATGTGGATATAAATAAAAGAAATGAACACGGTAACACAGCATTAAATGAAATGATAAAAAATGGAAATTTGAAATGCGTTAAAGTTTTGATTGGACTTGGGGCAGATGTCAATAGAAAAGATGAAAAAGGTACTTCCAGTTGGTATTGCATTATTATTGAATCATGTTGCTTGATGTTGCGCTTGGTTGTCTAAGATTCTTTCACTGTAAATTCATGTTTGAAACATCTTCTGTCACATTTATTGTAATTTTTTCTTGTTATTGCACTGTAAGTCGAGTTTGATCTCATTTTCTTGTTTCTCAGAAATCGAAACATATCACGTGCGGCAGAGTTTTAGCTGTTTCATTTTGCTGTGTCATATCTCTTTTAGATAAATACTTCTCATAAGTTCTGTTTAAGTCTTACGAAGCAATACAACATACATTTATTTCAGAACCGAATTTCTTCGAGATCCCAATCTTCAGTCATTAATGTTCGAATTCTATCTTCATTCTTAGGCCAAACACCGCTACACTATGCAAGTCAGCATGGGTCATTGTCAGCAGCAAAGTACCTTTTAGAAACAGATGCAGATCCAGACATAGCGGACAATACTGGTAAGTGTCCGGTTGATTACACAGACGATTTTGAAATGATCGAATTGCTTATGTCATACTCTGGAGTAGTGTCAACTTGACAGTGACGTCATGATAAAAAATTTACGTAGAGCTGGTGTGGAGAGAGAATCATGAACTGCTCCCTGCACAAGGGAAATGTCATCAGTCAAGAAGAAGGAAGGCAATGAGATTGTAAATCAAAATGTTTTGGAACGTATTATTTGAACACATGTCTGTATATAGAAAGAATAGCAAGTGAGACTGAACCTATCTGTCACAGTCTTTAACTTTTTGTGAATAATCTACTTCAATTATATGTTTTATTTCATTATAATCTTTAATTTTGTATTTGTATGAATTGCTAACGTAATTACAAACCAGCTGCTAGGAATGTTCTAAAATATCTTCTATTTCTGGTATGGTAATGGGGGGAAAAGGTTCCACCTGAATGAAAAGAAGCAAATAATCTGATACAAATTTCTATGCTGGATGACAACTCCTTTACACAAAGTCCACCTCAAAGTGTCTCGAAAACTGATTCAAATTGTTTCCTCACTAATGTAAAACTTTGGCTAAAGCATAACATTCTAACATGGAAATTTGCTTATAAATGCAACTTCAAGACCTATTGCAGAATATAACAAGACAGAGACGAATAGTGGAGCGTGGAAATAGAGCGATCACTTCGAGCACAAAGAATGCATACATTGGTCGAAATGAGGATATGGTCAATATGATAGCTAACAGTAGAGAAGCGACAGAATACTTCTATCACAGTATCTTCATATTTAATCTGACCTGTCCACTTCACTTCCTTTAATATCTAACTTTCATAACAAACCTTAACGTTCTCATAACAAATTCGAAATCAACAAGGTCTTTCACATGGTTAACGTACCATTTGGTTTGCGACCATAAAACACCAAATGTGGCGTAACAACTTATCAATATTTCTTGCATTTTCATCTGGATATCTCATTGGCCTCCTTTCATTTCTCTATGATATTGTCATTTGGTGACTTAATTCAAGGTGCACGTTATACACTTAGAATATTATTTTAATACCTAATGATAAAATTGTCTCTTTTTCTATCCGTTGTTTCATCCATCCATATTTGGTTATAACCCATTGTAAACTGTCTGTGCCGATGATTGTTTCAAGATCTTTTTAACAGCTACAATGGAAATCAAGAACTCAATCTCAGTTGAATGAGTAAACGAACAGAACATGCTGAACGTTTATGTTACTGGTGTTTACGTGATTGGTAATGAGATCAATTCATAATTCTCAAATCATTTGTTGATTCATTTTTTGCATTAAATATCGAGGAAGGAAATGGCATTTTAACAGAACGTAGCCTGCGTGAAAAACTGCGATTCCACAAATTTTGATTATCAAAGTATCTGAGGATCTCTTAGCTGCATCCGCGCTGTTATTCAAAACTGAATAATTTTCTACAAATTCTTCCTGACCAATTGATTATCCAAAACAAATAACAATATCACGAAGCATTTAAAATTCTTCAATGATCATCTTTATCTGCGAGTAATTTACCATTGAGGTGGAAAATAAGTTGATCTTCAAATTTGCAAAATGAAAGGGACTGGAAAAAATAAATAACTTGATAAAAGTAAAAATACATACCTTCTTTCTCTTCAGTGGTCAGTTCTCCTTTTGGAAAGTTGACATCAAATGTAATGAAAAGAGTTCCTTTTCTAAGATTATCTTCATAATTAGGCATTCCTTCATTTGCTTTTCTAATTTTAGCACCAGGCCATGTGATTTTATCTCGATGTATATGTACTTTATGGCCATCCAAATGATCCACATCAACGTCAAATCCATTTAAAGCATCAACCAACGATAACGTAATATTTGTGTATAAATCATCCCCTTTTCTTTCAAATTTTTCATGCCTACAATAAATGAAATATCATCAAAAATATGTGTAATTGAAACGAAAACACAATCAAATGTTTGATAAATAATTGAATGTAACAAACGACGTCTACTTTGGAGAATTTCTTGTGACAAAAATGAGTGACCAATTGTCAGACGGATTCAAATGGCTTCTCAAACTCGAAGCTGTGGCATGTCCTAAGCAACAACACCAAAAGCGAGACAATTGCAGTTGCAGCTCCTCTACAGTAGCTACAAAGAGGGAACAAAGTATTTTGGGGTAACTGTTCTTAGAAAATATGAAGCGCCTCTCACGAGTCAACTTCGAGACAATGACGCATCGAAATTTCGAAATGCCACAATGCTGCATTCACGAAACCTTTGACGTTTTGCCGTTGGTAAGAACTTCATTTTGTTAAAAATAAAATTCCATGAAACATCAACGAATAACATATCTCAAAAGTGAAGCATTTGCATTGTTTAGAACTTGAAAAGAACAACAAGAAAGGGAATCATGTTTAGCATATTTCATCTGATCCTAGTATCAACGCGTTGTTAGATAAATTTGAAAAATCATCAGCAAACTGAGTGGTCAGCGGCACTGAGCTGGTTAACAGAAAATTATCATTTGTATATCAAATGAAAGGTAGACTCGAAACTTACTTCAGTACTCGTATTTTAAACTTTAAATCTCCGGGATCTCCATCAACATGAGGTTCTCCTGAAAAAATACAACCATCGTTATCATTCAATCCGTACTTTTAAATCATCATATCATTTTCTAGTTGCAATCCTCCGTAATACCATGAAAAGAAGTTGGAAAAATCATGGGAGAAAATAAATGTTTCAATAACGGGAGAGTCGGGAAAAAATGCACATCATTTGAAAGGCCTGAATATTATCATCTCCTGAATATTAAAGTAAAGACAAATTTCAAAGTCTTACTGTAATTTCACATGTTAAATAACGTTTAGAATATTTTTTCTGCTCGAAATCGGTCATTCCACTACATTAATGCTATTATCTACCTTTTTCATAATAAATAACAATATGAAAGAACGAACCTTCTGCGTGAAATGGATACTCCTGCCCATCAACCATTCCTGGCTCTATTTCAACTTCTAATAATTTCTCTTCAGTAACAAAACTGATTTGTGGACAATCATCACAGACTTCTTCTTGCATCATTTGAAAACGACCTGGGCCCAACTGACTTGTCTTCATTTCCATTCGACAATTACATTTTCTTGTTCCCGGGACTGTCTTTGCAACTGGCTTTGCTCTCATAACCTTCAAATCACAATAATTTGGTTAATTAACTAATTTGTTACATTAAAGAATAATCGAAATGAAACCTTGTAGAACCAAAAAGATTGATTTGGCCTGGGACTGTTTCTTATTCTCGGACACGGAATCAGTTAACATTAGAGGAGTTGAAGGAACCATAAATTGTATTAACCTCAACAAATTCACCAGTATAAAGTTCTTCCAATGTGACTTCAAGGTCCATGACAACTTCAGCTCCTTTTGGGGTTTCACTTCGTTGATTTCCATCTTGAGAGCCAAAACTAAATCCAAAACCACCAAAAAACCTGAAATAATGGCAAAATGTGTTATTTATATCATAGCTGATGACCAAAAAGTTACATAAACATAAAATTTAAATGGTGAGTCAGGAAAAAAGGAAGCCAATTGAAAGCTATCGCTCCCTAAATATTGGATCAATAACGTTTTGGAATATCTCATTGAATGGTCAACATGTTTAATCATTTGCAGAATTTTACATGCTGAAAATGGTCACTCCATTCAGATTTCACAAGGGATTTTCTTGAGAAAGTCCCATCAAGAAACTTTAATTGCCTACTGGGTGACCCAAAAAAAAAGTGACACGGTGGAATCCGTTATAGAAAACTGAGTTAGGGGCCGATTGAAACGCTTGAAACGTTGTTCTGTCGTTAAAAGGCTACCCTACATTATGATTATTTTTTTGCAATTTTTTTTGGCACAGTAAATCTTCCAAATTAAAGATTTTGAGATGTCCTTGTTTTTTCATATCAGTTTTGGCATGCCAGAAATCCTCATTGCCTATTCCCAGCCTGAAATAAAGCACGTCCAACATTGTTTTTAAGATCTGAAGTGGCTGTAAATCTATCCCCTGTTTTTGACGACTTCTTGAGGATTTCTGGCATGCCCTTTTCCTCAAAATCCTTAATTTGCAATATTTACTGAGCTAGAAAAAAGTGCAAAAAATACTCATAATGTAGGCTAGTCTTGTAGCGACAGAACAACATTTGAAACATTCCCATCGGTTTCTTACTTATTTTTCAATAACAGATTGCGTCGGGTCACTTTTTTTGGGTTACCCGGTATATACTCAGGGGGCAGTAGTCCCAGGGGGTCTACCTTAGAGACAAATAATGAGTATGTGCCTGCCAGGAAAATTCTATGACCCTGTCCTGAAATTCTGAAAATAGAACTGTTAGAAACTATTAGTGATAAACTTACGATGAAAATGGATCAAAACCACCACCATCTTCAAACCCACCCATCTTCTTAACTCCTTCTTCACCATGCTGATCATATGTTTTCCTCTTGTCAGAATCAGACAGAACCTGTGAATAAGAGATATTTGATGCATTAGAAATCAGAGTAGCATTAATACAGATGCAGATGAACTGTTGCATTTTTCTGTTTGACATCAAAGCTTTACTAGACTGTTGATGTTGCAGCTCCAGTGAGTTTCTACTGAAACCAGCTTGCCAATGATTCTTGAAATAGAAAAACAAGTCTGCAGCGTTATTTTTTATTCCATTCTTTCTTTGAAGAATATGAAACTTGTTTTCCAACTCAATGGCACAAAGAGCTATGGCAGATGCTTTTTACTCAATTAAAACAATAAAAAACAGTCTACCAACATGACCTACATGCCATCCATGAAACAGATGCCAAGGACAAATTGACATTCAAACTGGTGCTACTGAAATGAAATGCTGATACATACAATATACTAAATTGAGCTGCTTTGCACATACAATACTTTTTCATTTGGTATTGTCTGCAATCAGGGTATCCATACTGGGAAGGAAACAAATGTTTGACCAACAGAATTTAAGAATTGCTTGAAACAATGGACTCATGAACTGGCAACAATAGTTAACCTTTGAGAAAAAAACATAAAATCCTACAAACAAATGCTAAATGAGTATTGTGATAAGCTAGCACTGTAAACTTCTTTGAAAACAATTTCTGAGACACTGCAACAAATGTTCTTAAGGATTCTTGAGAATACATAACAGCCAAGTACTCATGAGTGATGAGTCTTTTCAAACTTGTGTTAGTAGTCTTGTTGCATGAAATTTCATGGGAGTCACAGAATTAAAAATGAAATTGTCCAAACCTCATAAGCAGCACCTAAATCTTGAAATTTTTCAGCTGCAGAAGGATCTTCCGGATTCTTATCTGGATGCCATTTCATGGCCAATTTCCTATAAGCTTTTTTAATTTGTCTATCTGAAGCATCTCTTGGTACACCTAAAATTTTGTAGAAATCTCTCCTGCAAAATTAACCAAAGCATTGTATTAGAACTTCAACAGCAGCATATATGTGAGTCAAGGGTGGATTATTGGTATGTGGCAAAAATTTGGTTGGGTTTGGGCCCAAAATTCTTTTAACATAGGCCATTTTTTGGAAGGTTTTCCTTGCAAATGGATTGGCAGGCTAAAATAAGCACATATATGATCAAATATGGGCAGTTTTCCACCAAAATCCATCATAAAATTGGATGAAGGCAAATTTTGGCAATTAGAAATTAAGTGCATGGGTAGTTTTATTCTGAAAACTGTGTAGCAGACCCCTATCCAAAAACACAAGTTGTGTAATCCTGCGATATGTGAATGGAAAGACCTGTTTACTAAAACAAGCTGCAATACAGTACATTTTTCTATCATGTCTCTTTTCACCTGGAAACTTGGATAAAACTTAATCATACTTGATTGTTGGATTTGAAGAATGCAGTCATGATCAAAGCAACACCAATATCAATAACAATTTGTTGATGGTGTGTCTTGTTTTAAATTTGGGGCTAATGATCAGGGTTTCTTTGGCCTAATCCATCCCATTTTGCTGCTGTCCTGTCTTTGTGTGAAAATATTGTGGGTGTGTAGAATGATATGATGGTGCTGGAAGTTAAAGTGCTTCCCCTCAATAAGAAACCCTGATCCTTAGCTCCAAATTTTAAAAAGACACACCATCAACAAATTTGGCCTAGAGTAGTCTCGGGCATTATGGAACACTTAAGGGAAAAAGTTAAATCGTCACATGAATTCAAGACAGATTTGGCCACACTTGGTATTAGGAATTAGGCCTAAGCATGCTCCAACATTTCATCAATACATTCTATTTCTCAAACGTTGGTTGTTGATCAGTGTGACAAAAGATTGTGGCCCGGTCGAGTCGGGCATTGTGGAACACTTTCGGGTCTTATGGAACAAGCTTTTTCTTTTGTTTGTATGTATGTATGTATGTATGTATGTTTTTGCCAAACTAAGAACACAATATTAACTCCGATACCGGGAAATACAGGTGAATATTCATCCCGCGGGAGGGTGTATTCATCCCGCGGGAAATAGAATGCAGGATATTTCCCGAGCCGTTAAGCGAGCGAAGCGAGTAGGCGAGGGAAATATCCTGCATTCTATTTCCCAAGGGATGAATACACTCTCCCAAGGGGTGAATATTCACCTGTTTTCCCAGTATCGGAGTTAATATTGTGTTTATCCCTACCAACCAAATGTTTGAAGTTTCTGTTGGTACGATAAGGGTATTTTGAAGGCCTATGCAACAGCTCATAATGTCATCAGTGCAGATTGATGCAAGCAAACTAGACAGCTTTTCAAAACAAGTGAAATCCAGTTCGGAGAAAAAGTCTCTAAATCCATAAACTCAGCCATTTTACATGGGACGCAATGGCTGGAAGGCACGAAGAGATCACGTCATTTTCGAACATAGAAATCGAATCATTTTCCCGCCTTTTGTTCATCGCTCGGACCCAGACCTTTCGCGGGCCTCATAAGAGCTTCCGGGAAATAACAGGATATTTCCAGTGGCGGACACTATGCAATTTATTGGGGGGGCGAAAACACTATGGGAGTCTGGGGGCGAAGCCCCCAGGAAAATTTTTGGTGACCACGCCCTTCAAACTCTCGGAAAACATGGGCAACGCCCTTTTGATGTATTCGTCATTTATTTAAAATCGTAGTGTCTCTGGATCCGCATACATTTAAATGTACGGAAAACATAGAAACGGATAATGTTTCCGTTTCCTGTGACACAGTGCTGTCTATTTTGAATGAAAATACGTATTTGCGAATGGAATGGCAGCCTGTTGTGATATTTGAGCTTTTCAATTGTTCAGTTCATGCAGACAGTATTCACCTTTAAAGCTGATAATGATGAGATAACAATGCAATAGAAGCATAATGACAGGTCGAAATAATAGTGCGCTATAGAAACCAGACCCTTTCATTGAGCCAACTATCATCAAAATGCCTTGTGAAATAATGTCGATTTGTGTATGAAATCAAAAAATACGTCGATGATCGCTGAGTGTCATGACGCAAACCAATTTAGTGCGGGCGGGAAAGACTGCCGACAATTTACAGCTGCAAAGGATTAGAGTTACGTAAAATGGTGTAATGCCTAGAAATAACTTTTTGAAAAGTTCTATTTATTGGACAGAATGAAACCTGCATTTCAGTAGAGATTTTTCAGTTATCAAAGTCGTAAGAACGCCGAAGGTCAGATTCATTGCAAAATTTTAGTTTACCACAGTGACTTCATCCACTTGCCAGAATGAAAAGAGGAAAACAATCGGTCAAGAGTCAATCGATAACATCGTTTTTTGCCAAACGGATGCATCAAGAGGTGAGTAGACAGTTTCCATCTTAGGCCTTCTAATGATACTAAGATAGCTGTAAAGACCTATTAGTTATTTTGATAAAGAGTCTGGATCGAGCGTTATTTTCAGACATTTTTATACCCAAGGCTCGATTAAGTGGTGTTGGGGCTTCTATCACTTTTTTTTACATTCGAAAATTTCACAAAATGCATCCATTTATCGTTCGATTAAGATTCTTTTTAGAATGGGTAAACGTAAAAGACGTGCTAGGTATCTGCCTGGAGAAACAATATCACATGGTGTTGAAAGTTATCATTGACAGTTATTGTGTAGCAAGTTATACTTTTTTCTAATGGAACTTTTGTTAGAACGTCCTCTGTTAGGTTAGATTTTTTGCCTCATGCAATAGATGAAACCTAGAAATGCTCTAATCCTGAAGACTCAAACAAAAAGTCAAAATGTTTATAAGGGGCTACATCATATGTATCTAATAATTACCAGAAAAACTAACTTTATTCCATAAACCCAAGTTGTTTGCCAACCACACTGATGTTTAATTGCCAAGATATTGCTGCTGAACCATTGATTTAATTTAAATAACATGTAAAGTTTGCTTATACGTGGAACTTCTCTTCTAGCCTGAAAAAACTGACAAGGGCAACAATTTAGAGGCCCATGAAGAAATTGCTGTTGAACGTCATGAAGATCTCGCAGAAACGACTAGGACTTGGCAGACGATGCAAAAAGACACAATTTCGGAAAGTGACACTCAGTTCCAGGCTCCGATGACAGCTTCTGATGATGACCTAGGAAGGGTGGATTGTGGTCCTTCACAGCCCAAGTTAGCATCATTCCCAAAAGGCCGCAAGAACCGCTGCTTTAGAGCTATCTGGTATGAAAGCTTTCGATGGCTCGAATACAGTGTCAAACAAGACAGGGCATTTTGCTTTGCATGCAGAAACTTTAGCACGTCTACGTCAAAGTCTGACATAGCATTCACGAAAACTGGCTGGAACGCTTGGGCCAAGGCTATGGAAACAAATCGAGGGCTACGAAAGCATGATGCATGCAGTGACCACCTTCTTTCTATGACCCGTTGGGAGTCCCATGCTAGCCAACGAGAGCAGGAAGCAGCTGGCATCAGGAATATGCTGGATCCAGACCGGCCTTCAGTTGTTAGCAATAACCGAGAGTATATGAAGATGCTACTCCAGTATCATCAATATTTTTGCTCGGAAGAAATGGCATACCGAGGACACGACGAAACAACTGAATCACAGAATGCTGGCAAATGGAAGGAATTTATCAATCTGATGCTGCGAACAAACCCTTTGTTCAAGAAGTATCATGACAAGATGAAGCAGCGATACAGGACTTACGATTACACATCAAAGCGTTCATCCAATGAATTGGTCAAATCAATGGCTTTTGAGGTGAGAAGAACCATCAAAGAACAGATCGACGAGGCAGGCATGTATTCAATGCTGATTGATGAGTGCAAGGATAATGCTGGACATGAGGAGCTGGCAATATGCTTTAGGTTCGTCAATGATTCGGAGGAGATTGAGGAGCGCTTCTACGAACTTGCCAGGCTTAAAGAAACAGATGCTGCAACGATCGTCAACACAGGAATATTGCCTGCTTTTGAAAGAATGAACACTTCAGCCTCTCTGCTTGCTGTGGGGGCAGATGGTGCTTCTGTCATGAGTGGATGCTACGAGGGAGTTGCTGCAAGGCTTGCACGGCAGTATCCTTGGCTGATTTATATTCACTGTGCCGCTCATCGCCTAAACCTGATCGTCGCAACTTACCTCAGTAAGGTGAAAGCAGCAAAGGAGGTCATTGAGGCATACAAAGCCTTGCATAAGGTTTTCAACGTTGCAAAGCACAAGGAAGTCTTTGAGGAATCTCAAAAGGAACAGTACCCAAAGGAACCATTGATGGCAGCTTCTTCACTGACGGAAGTTCGATGGGCCTGCAAGTTTGAGGGAGTCAACACGATAGTGAGACGGTTTAAAGCGATTCTGGTCAGCCTTCAAACGATTGCAGGTTCCACTTCAAACCAATCAGACGTCGCTGCTGGCTTGTACCATAAAATGCTGTCCGGTAGATTCATCATTTCTCTTTGTTTTCTTCATCGTGTCTTGGCCATTATGAATGGATTGAGTAAGGCAATGCAAGAGAGCAACATCAAATGGATTGCAATTGCAAGTGAAATGCTGGCTGTGCGACAGTTGTTGCAAGGTCTAAACGTACATGACATTCTTGATGCTGCCAAATCACTGTGCTCTTCTGTTGGCATACCGACCACTTTCGAGGATCCCATCCACATTCAAAGAGAAACTCCAGAAGACCCTGCTAGCCAAATACAGTTTTGCGAAGATCTAAAGGAGAGCTCCATCCCACTCATCCTTGAAGAGCTTGACCGACGTTTTAACAACGACAATGTCGAAGTTTTGGCTGCAATGGATTCACTAGATGCGTCAAAAGAACTTTACTTGGATCACCAAGCTATGTGCCCCCTAGTTTCACGATTTGACGATTGCCTAACCGTAGATGTTGGATTGCTGAAATCAGAGTGTGAACGAGCATCTATAGTGATAAAAGCTGGACAGAGTATAGACATGAATTTGTACAGTAATTTAGAACAACTTATTAAAATATCAAAAACTCTTCCTGTTGGTACTGCAACTGTTGAACGCAGCTTCAGCGCAATGAATCGTGTGCTGAGCTGGAGTCGCAATAGCTTGAACTTTTCAATGGCAAGTGACTTAATGGTATTGTCTTTGAACAAAGATCTGTTAAAATCGTTAGATTTAGATAAAGTGCTAGACCACTGGGTGCATCAAAAGGACAGAGTAGTTCCGTTTAATTAGGATTGCAATTTATGTACGTAGATAGTTTATCCGAAACTTGATTTTGATTATACTCCTGTAGTTGTTGAATATTTATGCGACGATAGCACTATTTCTCTGTACATTTATGCTGTGTGAACGAATGTCCTAAAATGTAAACTCATAGTTTTCACTTTTCTTGAAAATTATTGGGGGGGCGGCCGCCCCCCCTCGCCCCCCCAAGTGTCCGCCACTGGATATTTCCCGGGGAACCGCGGGAAATAACAGGATATTTCCCGGAAGATAGGGAAATATAGGCGGATATTAATCCTTATAGGGAAGATATTTCCTATTGAAAAGGCAGAATTCCCTTCATTGGTAGGGATAAAAATCTAAATTACAATATAAATTACTAAAAAGAAAGTCTTCTAATTACAGCAAATGTAATAATATAATATTTACAGGCAAAGAATTTAAAAATTAAGTTTAAAAACAAACCAGGTTAAGATGGCAAGGATAGCATTAAAAAGGTCAATATGACCTTGTTTCCATAATGGTCCTTCCGGAGGTGTTATCAAAAAGAAAATTTGTTGCAGAAAAGTGAATCTTGTGTCAAAAAAAAAAAAAAATTCGAACAATGTTGACTAAAACCTTTACGTAGGCTGATTTTAGGTTGTCAATAATATACGTAGGGGCTATCATCTAGTCTTTGGAGATCGTTAAAGAATTTATCTTTAATCTTATGTTTAAAGTATATGGGCCTCTATTTGAAACATCGCTAGAAGATGGTGACCAGAAATAATGTTCATCGGATGTCCTTCATTATCAGCGATACAGACAGTACAACAAATAATGAAGCAGTCTAACTTCAACAAAAATATGGCGACGGGTGTTTGAAGAGTGGCACCATGTGCAATTGGTGACGTTTTGTCTTACTTCCAGGCAGCTAGGCTACATTTTCTGAAAAATGTTCCACAACAACCCGATGTCCCATACCCGAAACCACTCTATCCCTAAGTATAGGCCTAATTGTATGGTGACACAATTAGGTAGCTTTTGCCTCGAAAAAAGAATTTCTTGCTTTAACAATTTTGTTGCCGAAGTTTTATTGTGAAGACTAGAACCATCTGGGCCTGGCATGGGGCTTCCTTTAATTTCCGTTTCATGTGTGGTCTTTTGTGGTGTGTGTCAGTAATTTTCCTGATTGGTATCTCTAATTCAAAACCTCGGATAGTTTAGATATGAAAGCAAACTTGATTCCATTTGCTTCAACTTTCATCAATTTACTTACCCTGCAAGTGCAAGTTGGATAATTGAAATGAAAAAGAAAGCAAACCAAATGAAAATCATCTTCTGAAAGGACGCCATTTTCTTGTACAGACAACAAAAGTCTCGTTTGCATGTTTGTATGTCACAACAAAGCTACTTCATGTGCTTTGCATGAAAACAATTCAATTCAATAGTGACGTCATTTATGGCAACCAGAGTGAACCAGATGCACTGAACAAGATGGCGGGTGACTTAGACTCAAACGGCAATGCGGAGGAAACAGAGATTAGAGGGGCGCATATACGAGAAAGATTTATGGAAAATGATGAAGTTATTGGAATTATTAAAAGGGTACAAGATATTTGCAAAGATTGGATGTCTCTCGAAGCAGATCTGGAAATGATGACAAGTAAGTTGATTTTTTCCTATTTTTCAAAAAACAAAACAAAAGGCCTTAAATTTGCATGATGTAACAGGCTATTTTTGATACCGATGACACCACCGCCCAAAAATCACGTACAATTATCCCCCACTTAAATGCTGTCTGGAGGAAAGGGTTGCCTTGACAAGTATAGGGCTTTATATTTATATTTACATAAAAATTGTTAGAGAAGATCGGCTTTGCCAAATTTGCAATAAGGAATTCATTGAAGATGAAAAACACTTTCTACTTAAATGTGAAAACTATTCTGACATCAGAATTGCATTCTTGAATAATGTTTTTGAAAGCTATCCAATTACAAAACAACTTTCCCGTGATGATTTGCTCGAATTCATGTTCTTATGTGAGGATCAAGAAACAATTAATAATCTTCTCAAATTCATTGGACAAATCACTGACATCCGAGAAAAAGCTTGACAAGTTCTAAATATCCCCAAGTCTCTTTTGTGTGTTTCTTTTTACTAGTTGCAATTAGGTACCATTCTTGTATTCTTTTATTTTACATGTTATGTTATTTTTAGTTAGTAGCCGTATAGTGTAAAAGCTATTGTGCTGAAGATGAAAAAATAAATATTCTGGAAACAACATTCTAACAACTGATTCCAGACAGCAGCAAGAGGCCAAAATATTTGAAGTCAGGTTGATATTTATAGAAAGATTTTGTTTGGTGTTGCAAATCTAAGAAATGAGGAAAAAATTGAATAAATGCTTTATTAAAAACCCCAGAGACTAGGGACATGCTTCCTGCATACCCAAGTTGAGTGGCCTCAAGAAATTTTTTGTGTCAGAATCAGTGCAGTTCAAGACAGTAGACTAAGGTCAAGGGCCAGGTCTAAAACGCAGACACACAGACCAAATGGGAACAATAGGCTCCGGTTTTCTTGTCCATGTTTTAGAAGTTCACACTGGGAAATCTATAACGCAGACAGTGATTTTGTGGACCGACCATTTGAAAATATAAATCTACAAATCACCCCAAATCACAAATTGATTCTTAGCCTCCTAAATCTGGGTATGTTCCTAACATTCAAAAAGTTTACCTTTGTAACAAATCTTACAAGCTGCTTCTTTCACACGAAAACCGCAGACTGTTGTTCTCATTTGGTCCACGCGTCCACATTGTCAGCATTTTAGAGTGCAGGCCAATGTTTTAACTTTGTGAAATTTTTGCCAGCATTGCACGACCTCCTCATTGTATTTTTATTAACATCACAAGCAAGAATAAACACAATCTTCCATCTTAAATTGTTATTGATTTGTCTGTTGGTGTCACATATTCTTCTTTTCAAGGAATATTGGATTTATATCAGGAGCAGCCTAATTTGTTGGATCCTTATTTAGGTAATATGCACTGTATTTATCAATAGACTTTGAATAAAAATTTTTTGAAGCAACTATTTACTGTATTTTTATTCATTTCCAAGTATATCTGATACCCTAACTGAAATCTTGCCAAAGTTTGCACCAGTTAAATGTATTTAAGCAATAGCCTATTGTTCTTCTATTGCTGTCTCTGAAATTTTGCACTGATGCTCTTCAGTGTTCACAGCAAAGTTGCCAACCATGTCTGATCGTAGGAATCCTTCATAAAATTAATCTTCTGGATACTGAGTGCTACCGCACTTTGAATGTGACAGGAGCTGATTTAGTCTATATTTTTCAGTGATGGAGCCAGGGGAGGGTATGAGGGGGTAAATACACCCTCACTTTCAAAAATCTGACTAAAATTGTAATTGAAAAATGCAATAAAATGTCTGGGTATACCCATTTACCACCCCCCAAGTTGGAAAATTTTGAACTTTTACCCCCTCGCTACTTTTTGTCTGGTTCCACGACCAGGCCTTACTGGGAATATTTCGGTAGGGGAGTGGCAAATCGCACTCCTAGTCCACTTTAGGTGTGTGATGGAGTGCAGTTGCAAATCAACATTGAAAATATGTCGACTGGAGTGTTACTTGACCAGCTTTTGTTTTTGCAAAGTTTGATTGTTCAAAACATTGATTCATCTGAGCTCACAATTTCGAATAAACTGTAATCGTGGATAACGAAGATAAAAGGAGCAAAAATGTATGGAGGGGGCCTAAGTATTCTATCAAGAGATCTGTCACAATTCTTACTCACTTTCTCGGGCATATGGGGCTTGAGATGAGAGGATTTTCAATATCTTGACAAGATTTTTGTCCCACATCTTGAGCATCTGTGAATTTTCACACCTGTCCTTCAACAGGCCAAATTTTGTAAAACTTCCCATTAAAATAAGCCAAGACAATACTTCTAGTATTTTTCTGTTTTTTATGAAGAGCCAAGCAAGCAGAAAATTCATCATGCTTTCTCGTTTTGGTGAAAGTGCCTGCTAAACCTCATTTAAAAGAAGACACCCGGTTACCAAATGTTTCTTTGTGTACCAGTATTTTTCATAAGAAACTGTTCACAAGAAACTCTCAGATCGCCAAAAGATTAAGAAACTCTAGTACTTGGAGAATGTAACTTAAGAAACTATTTATTTTGATAAAAGCAGTCCTGAACATAGTTTTATGTTATTTGCATTTGTTTTCTGTGTTGAATTTTTCGGAAGGTACGTGAGTAATGTCTAAACATTGGAATGGCTTCAAAGCATTGTTTTGAAATGTTCAAGAGGGAACAGTTAGTGAACATGAAGATTGTTATGGAACCTTTAAGAAACTCGTAAGAAACTCTGAGTACTCAAAATCTGATAATTTCCAGTGCTGACCCAAATTCTTAGTTTCTTATAAGAATGTATATGTATTCGAAAGTAAGTTGAATTACCGAGAAAGGATCTCTGGTCTCTCAAGAACAAACAGTAGGTCAAAGAAATAACTCTTCAGTCTTACTGTTACAGAGAAATACAAGATTTTAATCCTAATTTGGAAAGATAAGGCGTGCGATCTATCGCACTCCTTGGAAAGTGAAGGTGCGCGCCAAGGCGTGCGAGAGCGATCGCACGCCATTCCCAGTAAGGCCTGACACTGATATTTTTCAGCATGATTAATTGGTCAAAATTAATTCAATTTATTTTTCAACATAAGTATATACAGAAATTTGTGTTTTTATACTGTTTACTACTTCTATTGTCATGTAATGAAATGCCAACATGGATTTTCTGTTTGTTTCAGAAAATATGGTGGAAAATTGTTTGATTATAGTCAAGTTGCCAAATGTCCCTCCAGAGGCATTTCATCAAACTTTCAAATATCTCTACCTTATCACTAAAGTATGTTTCATTGATTTTCAAGAAATTAGACTTCTGTAAAAATTCTTTAAATTGTGTGTAGTCAGCCTCAAATAAGGATGTTACATTGAATCTATTGCTAGAAAAAATTGAGAATTTTTTAATCTTCAAATTTGATATTAGTCTTTTTGATGTAATTTGAGATACCTGATCAATGAATTGGATACGAGGAACTTTAGATGATATGTTATTCAGTGATTATGGTATTCAAAGTCAGTGCTAACTTGCTGTAGTTGCTCCATAATCCTATGCTTTTAGCCAGATTGCCTTGAATGATTTCATTACGATTCACTGTCAAGTTGTCTTTCATGTTGTAAAGTGACCTGAGGTGGATCAGCTCTTTCTGAAGTTCACCTATCACTGCATATCTTTTTGTAACTTTTATTTATTTCTTAGACAAGAGGTGCCAAATATGTTGTAAGATTGTTCACGCATGAAGTTACTGACATGGAACCAGTCATTAATTTGCTTTCACAACAAAGAACTGTTGATTTTAATGTAAGTTTCTCTATTTTGTATCCTGTATACTTGATTAGCTACAGTAGAAACCCGCATAAAAGAACGTAGGTTTTTCTTTGGAAGCCTGAGAAGGTTCTTAATTAAATGGCTATTATTCTAAATTCAGCCTTCAAGATTCTTAAAGAGGTTCTTATATACAATACTCACCTTGCATATATTAATACTGTTTTCAGCACAGGAATCTGAGGACTTTCTGAGAATTCCTTGATAATTCATGAGAACATTTTTAGGCTAGAACACTCTTAGGTTACGTTAAGAATCTGACATTCTGTTGTACCACTGATGAATTCTGATCAGAACTTCAATGATTCTTGAAAGTTTTGAGTAATTCTGAAGACACAAAACCTGTTATATAAGAACCTTCCCCAGGGTCAGCCTCTGAGAGGTTCTTATTTAAGGGTTTAAAATATTACATTTCAGCTTCAAGGTTCTTATGAAAATAGGTTCTTTTATGCGGGTTTCTACTGTATATCAAGATAATATTTCAGTTAGGCCTAAGCTTCTCATCTTTGTTTCTGCTAATTTCAATGTCTATCTCTAACAATGATAAGATATACAGTTAAGCCCGAAATTATTCATACCCACACCAAATACTGAGTATTTTGCATTGTTCTGTTTGAGAGCCAATTTTGCTGTGGATAAAGTTTCGTGAGAATATGATAATAGCCTGAAAGAAGCACAACAAGAGACATTTAAAGGAATGAAATATCTTGCAAACTGGTCCTAAATGTAACGATTCAAAATACTTCAAATGTGGCATGGGTATGAATAATTTCGGGCTTAACTGTACCTATTCTTGAGTAATAAATTCCAGAAATGCATGATGAAATATTTATGATGCTACCTATCTTTTAGTCTTATGAATAGTTTGATAGTATGTCTTGCTTTTTGTTACATGATTATACTGATAATCTGTATTATGAAATGCAATATGTACAGTATTGTGCTCCATGAACAAAGAGCAGTACCATGTAGCTCTCCTTCAATTCTTAGTACTTTTTCTATCATTTTTCAGACATGGCAAACAAGATATATTTTGCTTCTGTGGCTTTCAATGATTTGTATGATTCCATTCGACCTTATCAAGTTTGATGGTGCAGACAGAGGAGAAAACAAAAGTGTCATTGATAGAATTCTTGACATAGCTAAGGTTTTCTTTTGTTTTTCTTCAGAACCTAGCTATCAATTGTCATTAGCCATTCATGACTTTTGAAGGAATTTTCATTGACATTTTGACAAGGAACAAAAAATACAGTAGCTGTGTACTGGTTGAATGTTCCATTTTTATTTCGCCAATGTACACTTAACTCAATGAGGTTGTCGTTTCTCAAAGAATATCATGTGAATTTGAATCTTATCCTTTTTGAATTTTAGAAATATGTTACTGTGACTGACAAATCAAGAGATGCTGCAGCCCTTCTCCTTTCTAAGTATGACTTTTAATTGTACTTCTTAGGTATCATTAGACAGTTGATATCAAAGACAGACAGGACAACATCTGCCAACCAACCAATTAATAAATAACACAAAGATCCAAGTTTAGATTAGAATCTCCATTTTGCAAAAGTACTTCTGGACAAAAATGCTTATCTTACCTAGGGCTGAAAATATGGAATAGTATTCCATCTGACTTAAGATCAGCTAAGAATCCAAATACATTCAAACATAAGATCAAAGAAAATTTTTTCCATGATATACAAAAAGAGGAAGATGACATATAGTCTTCTACTAAGACCCTTCTTCGTCTCTTCCAACCATGTTTTTGTCGTATAAACCGTGTTTTGCACTGATAACAACTACAACACTTTCCTATTTTTTTTCATCTTTTCTGCTATACCAGCACCTCGAAGGGGACCATTATGGAAATAAGGTCAGCTTGACCCTTTGATGCTATCCCTGCCACTGTAATTAGGGGTGTTTTCCTTTTTACGTTTCTAACCTTAAAATCATATTGTATTCTATTGTATCTATTTTTATATTTATTATAACAACTTGTAAATATGCGTTTTAAGTGGTAAATTGATGCATACTTACATACATACAATACCGTTTTCCACATTATGAAACCAAAACATGGAGTTTTTGTTCAATAAACATGAGAAGTTTAAAGATTTATTTGCGACTTCAATCACTTTTCAGTTCATTTTCAATGGATGTCGTTTTGTTAGTCAACACTATAAACTTTTTAGATACATACAGTTAAGCCCGAAATTATTCATACCCACACCAAATACTGAGTATTTTGCATTGTTCTGTTTGAGAGCCAATTTTACTGTGGCTAAAGTTTCGTGAGAATATGATAATAGCCTGAAAGAAGCACAACGAGAGACATTTAAAGGAATGAAATATCTTGCAAACTGGTCCTAAATGTAACGATTCAGAATACTTCAAATGTGGCATGGGTATGAATAATTTCGGGCTTAACTGTATATGCAAGCTCTCATGTTATTTCTTATGGAAAGGTATATCTGATTTCTGTACATCTGTAAGTGAAAAAGCGATGTGCTCCAAGTTCTTTCTTCTTCTCAGGTTTATGTCAAGACCAGATGTGAAAAAACTGCGATTATCAGAATTTCTTGATTGGTGTTTGATGATTTTGATGAAAGCAAATGGTAATCATCAAAATATTTGTTGATTGATTGATTAAATGAATGAAAGTCGATTGAGTGATTGATTTTATTTTGGACAAATCAGCAACTGCCTTAATTAGCAAATTGAATTATACACCAAGTAATCCATTTCTGAAGGTGAATTATCTATTTAGTAGCTAAAATTCTTCTGCATTCTTTTCCAATTTCAGTTCTCTGTATTCATTATATGTATAAACATCTTTATATACCATCTGACTCACAAGGATGTGCCCTTGCTTTAAAAGTCATTACTGCAAAGTGGGTGCATGATAATTGTAGGGATTGACTTTTCTTATGTCTAAAAGATTGAAGTATTTTCTTTATTTTTTAGTATTTTTCAAAGTTGTTCTCTCTTGGCAAATCGAAAAGAATTACAAAATCCGTCTTTTTCAGAACAGCCGAGATTTGGCCTAAAATGCGCTGTCAAATCTTCCAGGTCGTTTGAAATCTATTCTAAATCCTTTTGAGAATTCGCATGACTAATCAACTAGTGAATTGAAACTGGGATAGAAACTGAAATTGATATCTTATTTATTGTTCTGAAAGAGAATTATTGAAAATAGAAGACTAACAAGTTATATTTCGTTTATTTCAAGTTATTTTTGATGATACGTTTTAACGCCAAATCTACTAAAAACACTTTTACCTTCTTGCTATCAGAAAAATTGACATTAGAACATTGCAGTGCAAGTACATTAGCTGCAATGACTTCTTGAACAAGGTGACATTTTTGAGATGGATCCATTCTGGTGCTGATTTTATGAATTAATTCTTAGATAAAGGAAAAGAAGGTGTCAGTTCGATGATTTTCATAATGACCACACTGGTAAGATTAAGTTGATTATTTTCACTTTTTTCTAATTAATGAAGATGCAATTCTTGTACCATTTTTATTGCACCATTTTGTTGCCTCATAGCTTTTGTCGATGTTCGTTTAGATAAATAGGTTACTATGTAGTATTGTAGACAGTTGAACATAAATACTGCTGTGATCACCATTAGCTTTTTCGAGCACGGTACTTTTCCAAGTGAATTCCTTCTTTTAGGCACGACTTTTCAAATTTGGAAAGAGAGACGATTTGCTGAAATATGGTTAGTTGAAAGTATTCATTTTCTATTTGTTATGGCGTCATTGGTTTTAAAGCGATTGGCTGATGTTTTGATTGAATGATAGATTTTTTGATTGATTGCTTGATTGATTGATTCGTTGATTTCCTAGCTTATAGTTTCTGGCAACTCGGTCAACCAGTTTGAATTTGTCATTAAAATCTTAACTGTAATGTGTATAAACATTGGTGAAACTGTACAAATGGATGGCAGCAGTTTGGAGGATTTTTGCGAGATCTTGAGTGTAAATCCATTTTTTCCTCATAGCTTGAAACTCATGTGATTGTTTCTTTGTAGTTGATGTTATATTTCACAAGATCATCGAAAAAGACTTTCTTGAAACAAGTGTAACACTTTTGAAGAAATTAAACATGAAAGTTGTCCAGGTTAGACGCTTATCTGTTTTTTCATTCATTTTTTGACAAAATTTGTGGAAGATATCTTTGTGAGATTTATCTTCGTAAATTTCTTTTTCTTGCACCTCAAATGACGTATGTTTCCTCTTTCAAGATATATCTCCTTCTGTAGCGCCTTGGTCTTTGCCTTCTGAAACCGAGAGTTGCTGCATGGAGGTATGAATTATTATCTTATTCAGTCAGAGTTTAAGAACGATTTTATATATCAGTCCTCCTGATGGCAGAAATAATGTAAAGCATTCTAAAGACTGACAAGCAATGAAATGTGAAACATACATTTCAGTTTGCTGAAGCATTTGAAGAACTAATGAAGCCTTAATCAGTTTTTATCATCCATTGAGTGTAACTCGTGGAAATACTTTGTGACGTTAAAGCAGAATCGTAAGAAATTATCTATTTTTTTAGATACCAAAGAGGGAATCGTTTACTGGTTTATAATCTTCAAAATCCATCTGTCAATAATAGCAATGTAAGTATTGGTATCACGAATGGCATGTCTTTTTTCATTTCTTTCAAAATATTCTTATCTTTTTTTACTGTCACAAGCTTTGATAATATTTGATTTAAACTTGTTTGTTTGTCCATTTCAGCTTGATCTAACCCTGCTGATTTATTTTTACAACTCCTTTTTTCAATTTCAAGCTAGTAACCAAAACTAGAGATTCAATGGTCATTGTCTGGCAAACATTGACATTTTTCGTAATGACAACTTGTTGCAACAACCTAGTTGATAAAGTAATTATTCTTCTCTCCTTTTGTTAAAGGTTCAAATGGCAGATGGAGAAACGAAACCAGATGAGGAGGTCTGAAATTTGATAATGAAAGTTTTTAATTGTAGGAACAAAATTAATAGTATGCAAAGAAATTTATAAATGTTAATATTTTTAATCTATAGTTAATTTATGAAGTGTTTTCTCTTTACCACGGAAGCAAACAAATATGCTTTACCATTAGCACACAGCAGCAATCCTGTGAATGGTGTTTGACATAAAAGCTTCAATATGTTTTGAGGAGATGTTATTTTTCAAGGCAATTCCCAAACCTAACATGATGGAACCAAATATTTTTAACCTAATTAGGGCATGACTATGATTAGGGAATATTATTTAGATGTAGTGTATGTTTGATATTTTCTAGGAATCATATGATGTACCGGAAAGCATTGAATTGGTACTTCGTGAGTATAGTTAATATTTTTTTTCATTCACCATTTATTTTGCCAAAGTGTCTTCATGTGGTACATACTTGAAAATTACATTTGGTAATGGGTCAATTGCTGAATAATTTCTGGTAACACTGGTCAGCGGAACTCATCAGATAAGATTTGAAATTGATGCGAGATTATCCAACTAACGTTGCCTTATTATCAGCAAAGAATTACGTTCGATTTATTGATTTGATTTTTAATGTTAACCATGATTTTTTGTATGACAGAGCAACTTCTTCTTGGATTAAAAGATGGTGATACTGTTGTGAGATGGTCAGCTGCGAAAGGGTATGTCAGTCAATTGATAAAGCTATCAATCAACAAATTAATCAATCAACCAACCAATGAATCAATGAATCAATCCGTCGTTAAGATTAATCAATCAATCACCAATAGATCAACAAGTAGATAAATAAGTATATAAATCAATGAATTAAAGATATTATCGTTTCGATTTTCACAATCGCCCAAATCATCTAAGATCGATGCATCTCCAGTTATCCTTATGTTATTGAGTTTGATAATGATTGTGTGTTGCTTTCCCATTTAGGATTGGCAGAATAACAGGACGATTACCAAAAGAATTAGCTGATGATGTTATCACTTCAATTCTCGAGTTTTTAAGGCAGGCATCAACTATTTTATAAATTTGTTTTTTATATGTTACGAAACTTTTCTTCGTCTCCATTTAATTGCTACCTTGCCTTGAATCAATTGTTTCGAATAAGTTCCAGTCAATTTTACAGTTGAATCGATTTCAATTTCAGTCCAATGGAAACTGACATGGGATGGCATGGTGGTAAGATTTTTCAGATTTCATGTGTCATAGCAATATAATTTTCAGCTTACAGTTTCATACCCAGATACTTTTTCTCTCACACATTAAGGTTTTGTTCTTTTACATAAGAGATCTATCCGAGATTATTTTCATCGTAAGTTAAGAAGCGTAAGGAAACCTTTATACCGCATGCAAGAAACACACGTTTTGATAAGTTCGGTTTGGCTCGATTTTTTGATACCTTGGTCCTTTCAAATTTCGCCTGCCTTCAATTTTGGCTCCCTTTAATTTTAGCCCCTTTAATTTTCGCTCCCCCGTGTGCATAGGCTTCGCTCCCTTTAGTTTTCGCCCCCACCCTGCAAATTTCAAAGTATTGGCCTAATCCGTTACGGTGTAAAATTAGAGCCTCAGATATTGTGGGTCAAATACCAAGAGAGATACGTCGCTTTTGCAGCGTTTTCTTGAACAACAGAGGAGCTTTAGAAGGTCATGTTCTAGACAACAAGTATAGAAGATCACCACTTCTTAAAGGTGCACTCGAACTACCAATTGCTCTATTGGCAAGAAAAATTAGGCACCAATATCTCCCTCTGCAACCGATTGAAAGAGTTTGTCGACTAGTACTATATTGAGTTACAGAACATAACAGTATCTTCTGCCCAATTTGAAGCCAAAGAGAGAATATGGCTGATGATGATGATGATCATGATCATGATGATGATTTGGATGAATGTGGCCCTGAAGAAGAGAAGATGGTGGAACTAGAACAACAAAATCTTCCCTCAGACACAGGGGAGGGCTATATCATTATAATCGAAGAGTAACGCACGTCTTGCATTTCGTATTAGAATCAAAACTAAAGTTCTTTTATAGAAAATAGACTTTTTAATATCCCTTTAATTTTCCATCCCTCTAATTTTCGCCTCGCCAAATATTTCCACAATTCGCCCCCTTTAATTTTCGCCCCCCTCCGGGGCGAAAATTAAAGGCAGGCGAAATTTGAAGGGACTAAGGTAATTACTAAAAAGCATTGTGATTTTCAAAGCATTATTTTTTACATCATACTTCTGTAAGAATAGTCATCAAAAGTTTATGTCATTTTTGTAAAATTGCAACGGTTTCATTTTCTATCAACTGTAAAGTATATTTTAATCGCTTGAAACTTGTGATGTACATTCTACGATAAAAATTTGAATTTGATGATCACTGTTGCAGGTTGTCTTGCATTGGCAGAACTTGGAACAAGAGGTTTATTGTTGCCAGAAAGACTTTCAGAAGGTTTAGATCATTAAAATTGTGTACATTCAACTTCCAGCTGCTTGCCATGGCTGAGTTTTGGTGTCCACATGAACTCTTGTTCTTGATTGCCTTTGCAATTAGATCAAATGAGCGTACACTTAAGATATTCCTCATTTGAAGTAATGCAGAAACGAGTCAGATAACAACCATCAGGCAAAATGATGAAAATGGGATTTCAAGACCATTGTATAAATCAAGGTAGTAAGCATAATATTAAATTAAATGAAATTCAACTACTTTATTGATTCATTGTAAAATACGTACATTGATTAAATGTTTTTCTTATCTTTCGATTCTTTATTTTATTTTTGATTCCTAGTTGTTCCTGTGATTTTGAAAGCACTTGTGTTTGATGAGAAACGTGGCACATACAGCTTAGGTATTTAAAAGAATTTAGTTTTTTGAATATTCTGTTTCTTTGATTGATTTTTCTGTCTGTTTTATTTTCCGTGGACGTCCTTTGACACCAGAATAAAAACTGGCACATCTTTTCGTACAGGAGACAATTTCTTTTGAATGTGAAACTCCTCTTGTAAAAAATTTGCTCTAACCATCCATTTCTTTTCCATTCAAGGATCACATGTACGAGATGCAGCTTGTTATGTTTGTTGGTCTTTTGCAAGAGCTTATGAGCCAAAGGAGCTGACTGATCACGTCACTCAAATTGCCAGGTAATGCCTTCTTAAATTTCATTAGTTTGATATTTTCTTATTAATTTTCCGAGCTGTTTCAAGAGATTATAGTCTCATTGCTGCATTTACGTTGCAACTCACAAATTCAATGTCCAAAAACAACCTTATCAGAAGCATTTCAGAAAGGAGACTTCTTCAGTTTTATGGTTGAATTCATTTTATTATCAATAATGTTTCTTTTTCAGTGCTCTCGTTATAGTCTCAATCTTTGATCGCGAACCAAATTGCAGAAGAGCTGCTTCTGTGAGTATCTTTCTCCACTTAAATTTGATCTTTATTTATGCATCCTTTGCTTCACTCATCTTTCTTCTGACCCGTTACAGTATTACCCCGCCAATTAGAAACTCATTTTTTAAAACCAGGCTGCTTGGTTTCTTATAAATGGAGAAAAAAAGATAAAACAGGCTGAATAATTTCTTATAATTACAGCAAGAAACCCATCAAATGTGCATCAAAAGAAACCATGAAATTTCTTTTTATTTAGGTTACATTAAACCAAATCTTGGACAATGACTATTCAAATTCAGGTTAATGTAACCTTAAATTGACATTGCCATCCTATGTAAACTAAAAACAGCAGAAAACGTTGACTACATTAGTTACTAGCCATGTGATATTCTTTTCTACTTCTAAAACCAAATTGTCAGATTTTTTTGTTTTATTAGACACATAATAAGTTTTGTATTATGAAGTGCTTGAAAAATACCACTTTTCCAATCAAAATTACTTTTAAGAAACCAAATTCAAAATTTCAGGCTGATTGGTTTCTTATATCAGGGTAGATATTGGGCCATCTGACAGGCTGCAGTTTCTTATTAGTCGGTTTCTAAGTGGCGGGGTAATACTGTATTCTTTTAGCTGAAAGTGAATAATTTTGTCATCATGAATCATTTACTTAAATTGCCTTTTATCTTTCTTGTACTTACATCATGAGTTCTTGTTATTGCAATATGCTTTGTTATTTAATTTTCAGGCAGCTTTTCAAGAAAATGTGGGTAGACAGGTATGCCATGATATATTTACATAATTTTGAATAGCGAAATATTGTAATTGTGTACAATCTTTCCTCGTATATTTATACAGATAAACAACTTTCCTCATGTCATTGTCGTCCCCATCTCATTCTAACCTTGTCTGCATTGGCGATGTAGTGATCATCGTCAAATGAAAAACTCAAATTCCTTACTTTTCTTTCAGGGTACATTCCCACATGGAATAGATATTCTTACTACGGTTGATTATTATGCAGTTGGAAACATTTCACATTGTTTTTTAAGTCTCAGGTAAATTTTCATTTCATTGATATTTCTCTTCTCTTCATTTGAATTGAAGTTTTCAAGCTGCTGATAGCTATATTGATTTTTTAGAATTACTGTTAGCTGCGTTCATTAGGGACTTAGAGTATATTGAGGTTTGTTGGCTTCTCAAGCTCCTGTTGCTAATGTTTCCCATGCCAGTAGATTTGTAGTTTAGAATTTATTTGTCATTGGGTATTTTTTGCTTCAGTTGTTACATCGCAAGTTTTCCAGAATATACACAACCAGTTATTGATCATTTAGCAAGCATGAAAATTAGCCATTGGGACAGGTGAACACTTCTTGATTAATGCATTGATTGATTGATTGATTGATTGATTGATAGTTTTATCGATTGATAGTTTTTATTGATTGATCTTTGTGAATCTAGCAAAATGTATCGTAATAGTTAAAATATTCATGGAAGCTTTTTCATTGCTTAGAGCGAATATTTGATTTTTGCAATACTCTTTATGTTGACCACACACAACAACATAATCGTTTATCTCTCTGCTCACGATATCTGAGTTTAGATGTTAGTATATGAAGATCTTCCACAGACAAAGATAGATATTTAGCTACCTTCTCCATCTTTCTCCTTTGGCACAAATGAGCTATCTCCAGACGATCGCACCTGTTCATGTTTCTAGACATCAAAGGTTGGTAAACACTTGCTTTACCTTTATAAATGGGAATTATCTAAGTAATGTATGTATTCAATATTTTTGCAGTAAAATAAGAGCATTGGCATCAAAATCACTTCACGAGTTGACGTCCATTGCTCCTGATTATATGTTAACTAAAGGTAATGGGCTTTTACAATTAATTTTGGAAACTTGACCATTTGTGAACCGCCTGGTTCTTCTAATGTGAGCATTCTTGTAATTTTTTGTTGCTCATTGTTCTTTCATGTGATACTTTATTTCGAGGTAAACGCTTCATTTTTGATATTGACAAGAATGTTTATCTTGTTGAATCTAACGTTATTTTACCAAACGATCTTTGTACAGATGGGACATAATTGATAATTTCCGTCAGATGGGGAGTACTGCCCATAAGATGGCAGTACATGCGGGGTTGCAAGGGTCCTTCACCATGTTTACTTCCAGACATGACATCAAATACGTTGAAAGTAAGATAACTGAAAGGTTTTCAAGTGTAGTTAGCTGAGTTATGAGATTGTTTTATGACAGCTCAGTTGGTTAAAGAAAGACTTTAGTGGCATATAGATGTTTGTCTTTTTGGGATTGGAAATGGCATCAATGCTTTGAAAGAGGCAAAAACGTAATGGTAAAGCTGATCATTAGATGGCTGATGAGATCTCGTTCGTTTTGTAATTTCATATCTTTTTATTACCTTTCTTGCAACTTGTTTCCATGCAATTATTTTGGATTTCAGTTCTGCCCCAAGTTTTGGAATACACAAATTCAATTGATTTAAACACACGACATGGAGGAATTTTAGCATCAGCTGAAGTCACGCATGCGCTATGCCAGCATTTCAAGAACAAGTATTACTAACTCATTATTAACCTAGTTCTTAGTGTTCAGTGTTATACTTCTAAGCTTTTGAAATTCCTGCCTAGCTGTAATAGTATTGTGGCGATTTTGTAGTCTCTTTAACGGGTCTTTTAAAATGGAATTTTTGGAACCACCTCATTGACAACAGTAAGAACGCATATGTGTGCCGAATAAAGCATTTTGGTGACAAGGAATTAACTGTTTTGGCTAGTTTGTACTTTAGCGGACACACTTTCAACATTCCCTTGTGTCTGAATGTTGCACGAAATGTGGATGGTAATTGGATCAGTACTGAGATTAAAGTTATACCAACTGTATTAGCGAGGGTTTGGGGGCGGCAGTCCCAAAAATTTGTTAACCAAACGAATACACAGATTGCCGGTTCTTGCTGCAGATTTAGGCCACATTTTCGTCATGTTGACGTTCTCCAGAAAGTGCGAATCAGTCGAATCACGTTCAGATTTAACATTATCCAATCAGATGATAGGATTTTTATCACTATTGTTTAGAAAGCCAATCAGCATATAGTACTAACAATGCAATTCAGTTCAACCTCTTGTTTTTCTTGAAAGCTGTGTCCGCCAAAGTGCATTTGTCCCACTGTTTTATCAAGGCTGCGTGGTTTATGCTATCTAAATAATTCTAATATCGTGAATAGGAGAGTAACTGGCACATAACTAATTAGATTTTACATGATTGACTTCCAGGAATCCAACCAAATTATTTGGAAGTAAAATATTGGAACAATTGAAAGGTATAGTTCCAATGGTAAGTTGATTTGTTTATTTTAAAACCATCAGCTTAGTTCTCTACACATTGACTTAAAGTATGAATTCAAAACTACAATGGTTCTAGTGATGACAATAATTCTTTAGAATGTTTTCTCTTTCTTTCAGCTTAAGGAAAATCAGCACTTCAGGTGAGGAAATTTTGTTCATCTTTTTCATAAAATATTGACTTGTTCATATCAGATATCTGATATTGCAGAATTCAAATCGTTAGTTTCTTGAACTTTTTGTATAATAATAAATAGCAAATAAAAGTCATTTATATTGCACCATTTATCCACACGGCTCAAAGGCGCATATATAAACTATTAGAAAATATCGTATATTCAGCTTCCCTTTGGACTTGATGAATTATGATGGCAGACAAATTTTGTTTTAGGGGAGTGACAGGGGATATCATGAGAATGGCAGGTAACATTTCCATTTATCATTAATATTTTCTCTTCATTTTATTTCCTGTCAACTTAATGACCTTTGCTTCTACCCATTTTTGTCAGAATCTTTTTCTCTCATGTTGTTAATTTTCTAATTCCCACCTTCTTCGATTGTTTCAGTCATTGTTGATTTTTGTTTTTTCACAAACTTGTTCATTCTTTCACTGATCTTAATTTCTAGTTATAGTTAATTTACAATCACTTCATTTCCAGTGTTTAAATTGATTGAGACGCTTTCAATCTGCAAGTTTCCATTTCACCAGGATACAGTAATAGGTATTTATCCCTCTTTAAATTCATGTTTATTGTTTGATTACCAATTAATAAGTAAATACATAAAGTTTCATCTTCTTTCTTTGTACAATATGATTCTTGTTTATTCGTTATGTTTGAATTGGAAACAGAAAGGAAACCGATAAAAGTATAATTGAAAATAATTGTTTGTAGGTGATTGGCAATTTGTAATTGATGAGTCTTTGTCAAGCACGGAAGCAAATGTTCAAGTGAGTTTGTACATTATTTCAAGTTTCAATTTGGATTTGACAAGGCAGTAGAATCAGAAATACTTATTTTGTTTGTCAAATGGTGCAAACAATATATGACTTTTTCGTTTACATTATTGCTCAGCGTAAAACCTGATTCTATTTTGTATTCACTGGTATGCGCTCAGTTGCCCATTTACAATTACTGAATCTGTCCATTTCTGTTTTCTGGTAACAGAAAGCCTATCAAAGTTGCTAAGTTTCCAAGAAGGTGAAAATGAGAAAGAACTTATAGAAAGATAGCTTTACTTATTGTTTTAAAGATATCAAAATTTTTATTTTCTTGATAAATGCTGGGACAATTAATATCCTGTCTGTTCAGTCCTTACCTAGCCTGCATCACAGACCAAACGAAAAAAATTTCCTGTTCGTTTGGTCTGTGATGCAGGCTAGTCCTTACCTTGTGTATTTTGTATTTCCTTCTCTTTCTCTTGTTTCAAAATATAACTTTGTTGTGTCCCCATTCAAAGGAGGAAGCAACGAAAGCTCTATCTGAATTATGTAAAACATATTACGAAGCAACGGATGAAATGGCATTAGAAAGGATACAAGGTATTTAATATGAAGGTCTGTTATTATGTAAAATGAAGAGAAAAATTACACGCATACTGACGCATTGCTTAAGTATTTAAACGAATAAATTGCAGAGTCTTAATTTCTGTTCGACTTGACACATAAATTCTAATGTTTATCTTTTAGTCACTATTTGGTGCTATTTTTTATCTTTGTTATTCATTTATTCATCCAATTTTGTATCTGTTTGTGTTATCTTATTTTAGATTCATTGATCGATACTTACCTTGAAAAACTGAAGTCAGATTTGAGATTCGATAGGTATTATTATTCATTCATGATTCACTATCAGTTTGTGGGTTTAATTATTGCACTTATCTGGTTATCAATACGTTGTCAATTTCAAATTAAATGAGCAAAAGGAACCAACAAATGCTAGCCTCCTCCTCAGTTTGTAACGAAGCTTCCTGCTCGTTCCTTGGATCTAAATTCTTGCTTTTGGCTCGATTAGTACAGTCACAGTCAGATCATAATGTATTTTTAATAAGGCATGGGCTGACCAGTTTTCATTACTGATCTATTAGGAGCGGTTCCCTTAATCTTTCATCTTGTTTTATCCAGGAAGATGTTAAGAATTGCATCGCTATGAACACTCAAACGCAACATCAGTTAACCTGTGGGGTAAAAAGAGTTTCAAGTTTTTGCAGAGTTTAACTTCAGTTCTTCCACGGGGTTAACTAATGTTTCGTTGGAGTTTTCATAACAATGAGTCCCATGTTTCAATAAAACCTTTCCATCAAAAACTACAGGACATCTTGATTATATAGAACACAACGCAAAATGGAATATTATGTGGTACTCATGTCTTCGTAGGATGGGATTTGCTCTTGGTCTTGGTGCATTCCCTGCATTTCTTATTCAGCGAAAGAAAACTAAAGTGAGTTACGTCTTTTATTTTGGTCAAGCTACATTTTCATTGTTTCGTATTTTCACCAACTTTTTAGTTGAAGCATTTTCTTTGTTGCATAGAAGTAGTCCTAAACCTAACCTTAAATCTAAAAAGTTGCGTCGACAAGTCGTCATATTGTGATCATATAGTCAGTGAAAAACATTCAAAGAGTAAACAATTGTCGAGAAAGTCCAATAATTCATCATGATATTGTTGGTTTTCTTCAATTAGATACTTGATGGTCTTCTAGATGCTACACTTATTGAAAAGGGGAAGGAAGGATTGTATGCAGAAGGTCGAAGTAATGCCGTTAAAGCATTGACAAGGTATTTCATGTTATCAATCAATGCTCCAAGATCTACTTTTATGCAAAATTGTCCTGGAAACTCAAAAATTTGAGCTTATTTTTGCTGTTATGCACTTGTTGTTTGTTCCTAAGCGTCATGAATTTTATTATGGTTGTTTTGGACATGATGAGCAATGATTTCAGTAAAGCTGAATAACGCAGTAATCCAAACCTTGTCTCTGAAGTTTTTTGTGAGATTTTACATTTAAAGTTTCAATAATGACATTTGTTTTTTAGGATTTGTGAAGAAATTGGTATCACTGGAAATAACAGCGATTCAAATTGTATAAATGTGGAAGAATTGATGAAAGTTTTTGAGAAGCTTCTTTTATGTATGAACGATTATTCAATTGATAGTAGAGGAGATGTCGGAGCATGGTAAGAGGAAGATAGGAATCAAATGTTTTAGCCGAATTTTGCTCGTTGCCCATGGCCGGAGACCTTCAAAACCTCATTTTCACGGACCAATCAGACGGCTAATAAGCGAAGAAGACAGAAGAAGTGTGTTAAGATTTTTCTAAATTTTACCTACCTTCGTAAAATGCAACTCCTGGAAATTTCCGGAATTTTTTTGAAGATTTCTGCTCGCCAGATGTTTGGGAATCCAGGTTTGGATGCCGATTAAAATACCTCACTCTTTCGTGGAGATATAGCGATTCAAATCGATGAAACCTGCAGAATCTTTTCGATGCTTGTTTACGTGACTTCAAATCAGGTAATAAAACCTCTTGATAATTCCTCCTTTCAATTTTATAACTTATTTCACACCATGAAAACTTGTGCCATGAATGCAGGAAGTAGTATAATACAGAAATTACCCAGGAGCATTGTCATATGACCTGAAGTGTGAGAACTAACCTCAGCAAATTTTTTTTAGTTCACATAGAAATCGAAGGGGCATTGAATCTTGAACCAAAGAAACTGTGGTGGAAGGGCAATAACAAGAAAAATTGGAAACGTGGATATTTGGCGTTCTGGGATTGTTCTAACAACAATCACTATTGTTATTACAATTGTCTCTCGCTCAGAATTTCTATTGTTTAAGGTTTACTGCCCCATCGGTTTTGAAAAGGCCATAACTCCTAGAAACCATGATATATTTAAGCCGGCATCCAAACCTAGATAACCAAAGATCTGGCGAGTAGATTTCTTCAAAAAAATTCGGAAAATTTCCAGTAGTTTTTTGTACTGGTTGCGTTTTATGGAGGCAGGTAAAATTTAGAAAAATCTTCACACGTTTCTTCTGTCTTCTTTGCTTATTCGCAGTCTGATTGGTCCGTGAAAATGAGGCTTTGAAGGTTTCCGGCCATGGGCCACAAGCAAAATTCGGCGAAAACATTTGATTCCTATCTTGGTAAGAGGTCTAATTTTTCAATAAAAACTTATTAGTATTGAATTTAATTTAATTGCGAGCGACGAAGGAGCGAGATTACTATAGTGATCCAGCCAACCTTCTGTGATGTCCACGCATATCTTTATTGTATTGCTTTGTTACTTCTGATTATCTATTACCGCTGGTTAGTTTAAATTGAAAGATTCGCTGGCCACATTTCCTTTGTCACTACAGTTTGATTGTGTACGTGTTTGTCTTCGTGAACAATGATCAATAGTCATGATATTCTTTTGTCTGCCAAGGCCTGCCAAGATACTGTGATGGCGGTCAGGCCTATCCCAGAGAAGGGGCGACTAAATTGAACTTCCCTTACGTTTCATGAGACACAGGCAATAAGTTTGTGCACCTTCACACTACTTTCAGATCTTCCATCGACACATTTCGCTACTTCGTTTGGCCATAAAAAGACTAAGATGCCAATCACGGCGTAAATAACTGTAAGACGGATGTGTTCAATGATTCAACTTCACCCAACGAAACGAAGCTTGGCTTGGTATGAGCCCTGACCCTGAGCGGCGTGTGGTATCGATACGAAACATTCACAAATGCTGCACAACAATGATATCGACGTCATTCAGTGTTTACATGCAATCACATTTTCAACAGGATTAAGTCAACACAATAAGCAATAATCTGTTGAACCTGCGTTCAATACCCTCCTTTACCTTCATAAAACATGGAATACGGAATAATGGAACGAACAATTCCACTTCAAGGGGACAGCAGAACATTCATTTACGAATTTAGTGTGGCTTTATCTGAGTTCACAAATATGAAAGAGTGCGAGCAGTTGATAACTTATAGTTACTTCTAGTATTTAATTATAGAGAGGAGGTTAAACATAAAGAAATCTCTTACTCTTAGTTTGCCGACTAATTCTCTATTTCAAAGTGTACATTTTCAGCTGGTTCCTTTTGCAGAAGATCGAAATTAATAAATAAGCAAATGTATAAATAAATAGATAAGTAAATAGATAAAATCTAATCACCCAATGAATTGTCAAACATTTGCGCTTTCTTTTTTGATCAATCCGGAATTAAACATTTTTATATGCTTGTACTCCATTTTACTTCGGAGGTGCCAAATTGCTTTTCATTTCAACATGATCAATTTTCAGGGTTCGTGAAGCTGCGATGTCCGGTTTAGAGAAGATTTGCAGCCTCATAGTGAATAAAGATGTTGCATTATGCCCGGAGCACATGTATGAAGTTCTCTTAAATCATAGTGCATTGTTTCTTTCGCTTGATTTGCAAAAACAATCATGCCATTCATTCCCTGGTGGATTTCTCTCTTGTTCTGTCCATTTCATTCTTATTCCAAGAACATTCGAGTCCATTTTAGCTTTGGTCGAGTTTTTAGACCACGTCTCTGTTTCAAGGATTTTCATGAACTTCTTTTTTGGCTTGAGAGATAATGGGCTGAAAGGTTTGAAGAATGATAACTAATCATTGTATGACAACTATTTATTGCAGAAGTTTTTATCGCCAATCTTTAAAACTGATCATATGTAGAATTTAGTATGGCCTGTCAAAATTAGATCCTTTTTCATGCATGTTATTTGGTAAATAAAGATACTGCTTCATTGCCATAGCATATCCGCAAATATTGATGTCTGAAACATTTGTAAATCAAATTGTATTTTCTGTATTTTGCTCACTTATATCTCTGTTCATAATTTAATGACATTGTGAATCCACATAACGTATAATACAATTGTTTTGATTAGTACTATCTTAAATGCTTGGTAGAAGGACTTAATGATATATTAAATGAAACGTATGATTCTGTTTCAGATGCAAGCGAATTATGTGTTCATTGGTGCAACAAGCATCTGAAAAGATAGACAGAACTCGAGGTTATGCTGGTGAAATATTTCAAAGACTTATTCACTTAAAGTAGGTTTTATTTTCATATTTCTTATCTTTGATATGCTAACTGATCGGCTTTTCAGTAGTTTGATAAAATGTTTTTGAACTTGATAGATCGTATATTGATGCTTATTTTCATTTTGTAGGCCAAAGTTGGCTCATATACCTCATCATGCAGAGCTGCAACAGATATTCCCAGAGTATGTTTACAGATGATTGTGTTCAATACTATACTATCACTTTGTGATTATCTTACACCACAGCAATATAACAAGAAGAAATATTCTAGATACATTATTTTTTTATCAGCAGCGAATAGATTTATCCTGCATTGCCAGTTAGCTCAAATAGAGTGGTGTCATTATTTTTGTTTCTATTTTTTAGTGAATTTCAATTATTGAATGATAGTTTCCCTTTATTTCAGATCAGAAATTGGTGAAATCAACTGGACTGTTCCAGCCATTGCTTTTCCTAGAATGACGAGATTATTGTCTCTTTCGTCCTATAAATATTCAGTATTACTTGGTTTCACAGTCAGTGTAGGAGGTTTAACCGAATCATTAGTAAGTCAAATGTCTTTATTTGCTACTTTTTGAATCATTTCATCAGAGTTATAATACATTATAGTGTAAATACATTATCGTTCCAGAGCTGTCGTAAGTTAAGGCCTACCACTCTTTATCTCATAAATCATTTGCTATTTACATTTTAAATGAAATTATCGAGCAGTAAAAACTCAGATGAGGCTCAATTTGTCCCATATACTATATTTCTTATTTGGTTTATCCCTTTTCAGGTTCGACATTCTTCTCAGTCTTTATTGCAGTTTTTGACAGAAGACCAAATGTCGTGGTATTACGATATTTACTTTGTTGAATGATTAAACATGCATAGAAGTTGTAAGAAATTAGAACCACTGCTACAGAAATGACTTCAAACATGAGAAGAGAGTGATGGTGTTCTGCAAGTACTTTACTTAAATAACAATAAGGATGTGGTTATGAAATGTCTCAATTTGATTAATGGATGGATGGATGGATGAATGAATGAATGAATGAATGAATGAATGAATAGCTAAATGTATGAAATGATATAGAAATGAATGCATAGATATAGAAATAAACGAATGTTGTGAAATATGGTAATATTTGATATCACTATTCAAATTATGGAACTTCACATAATGAAAACCAAAGTTAAGTTTTATATGGAGAAACTAAAATCTACTGTAACACTGGATATGTCAAAATCCTGGTTCGTTTGTTCGTTTATATTTTGACATAACCCGCACAAACTGTTTTGATCAAATTTCATCATGAAGTGTAAAGACTTAACTATTTGCTAAAACAATTGAGATGATTAAAGTAAATAAGGAATTTTACTGAATATTTATAATTTATGCAGTGATCAACTTGGCCAATTTGGAGAAGAGATTTTAAACATTTTTCGGCGAAATAAAAAGAATGACAGGTGAGTTCATTTAATTATTTCATTTTCATCTTTGGATTTCAAATCTTTATACCACGAAATAATGATTTTGTCCTCAGAAATCTGTGTATTTACCCATGATTTTCTTCCATTGTTTGAAAAGTACGCTTGCCTATAGATCATTCCTCGAAAACGTATCAGTTTACTAAAACTGGCATCTTCAATTTTGTACCATTCGAATTTTTCGTCTTTTCATCAACTATATCAAGCCAGTTTTCTTCATTTACCATTTGCCTTTTGTTGGATGACCCTGTTCCTTGATAAATTTTTTTAACAATTTCAATTTCTGTCCAGGGTAACTGTTCCATTGTTTCGAATGCTGGATCTTCTCATATCAAATGGCTGCTTTGATTCATATATTGATGATATTTCGTAAGTACATCCAACTCTTACTCACTCGTACTAATCCTGGTTTAAATTCAGTTGTTGACATTGATAAACAAAGTGACATCAATATTGTAATTCATACGTTTTGTCTCAGTAAAGTAACGGCTAAAGGGAGTGTGCAATGGTAAATAGGATTATCTTTAAATAGAGCAGTGAAAACACTCCGACACAGTATTGGTTTTTTTGGCCATCCAGTGTTCACAGCACGTGTGGGTGGGCGATTCAAGGAGGATTTTGCAAATGCAAGCTTTTGCCTTGCTCAAACGCTTGAAATTTTTTCAGAATATGAAGATGTTTTAAGCTGTGTCTTACTTAATAAGTTTAAACTATATATCTGATTATTACTAGAGTATTTTTTATATTGACCTTAGAGATGAATTTCCTGTTAAAATGGCTACCTTGGCAAAGGAAGAAGTAACTAGGTCAGGAAATGCCAAAAAGCTTGTTGACAGCGTCAAAGTGTGAGTATCTGATTTATTTCCTACCAGATTAAATGGATATTGAAGCCTCATTTTTGCTGTAATGTCGTCAGTTGAAAAAGTTTACCTGCTTTCAGAAACAGAGTTAAGACATATGTCGAAAGTTCCGTATTTTTAAAACTTAGTTTTCTTCATTAAGTCATTTTCATCTCTGACTCATGATTTCTTTGTCTGCAGCATGAAATGAATTTATCACATGCTCTAAAATGGCAAAGCCAGCCTGCCGACTTTGTATATCCACCCGCTTGGTATATCCAATTTGGTTTATTTCCAATTCAATCAATTTACAGGTTCTGTGGTCTGCTGCAGTTCCCAGGAGAAACAAGAAAGAAAGCTTTGTCACAACTGATGACGTATCTTTGCCATAAATACCCAAGGGTAGGTAGCATCACATTTCCATCCACTGAGGTTGAATGAAAGCGTACAGTCATTGACCAAGTACATGCACCATACATTGTATGTTTCATGTTACTATTGTCTTGAAATTACTACTTTCAAGGTTGGATAATAATGTAAGTGGAACATCACCTGATCCATTACCGAATGTTATCAATCTATTCTTTCGTTATTTTAACTACAGGGATGTAATTTTTTCAGATTAATTCAAACTAGAATGACGTTTTCATTAATGGAAAGTAAATTAATATAAGTACATTTTTATTAAACCAAAAAGTATTTTAATAGCATAATCAAATTTCCTGTATTGCATTGATGTTAATGTCATCATTCTAACATGTATTCTTTGTTGGGGAGATGAAGTGCTCACCCTATTGTTTTGGCCGATTGTGATTCAGCTTTGTTGAGAGCGAATCAACGGTGGGGCTCACACTGTCATGCGCATCCTTGCTATTGTCTTCTCCTCTTGTTCTTTGCGGTCAAGCTAATTTGCATATCACGTCATTGACATAAATCGCTACTACGCATGCGATCTGGAGCCCTTTTTGGGGGATTCCTCGAGGCTCGCAACTTAGCCTGCTCGTATCCCCAACAATTCTATAAACGAGTCTGCTAAATTACGTGCCAAACGTGCCAGACGTGCCATGACATCTTACGTGCCAACGTGCCTACGTGCCAAAGTTTCTTACGTGCCAACGTCCCATGACATGTTACGTGCCAACGTGCCTACGTGCTTACGTGCCAAATTTCCTTATGTGCCAACGTGCCATTGCATGTTGCCTGCCAACATGCATGCGTTCCTGCTTGCCATGTGCCAATTTGCCTACGTGCCAATTTGTCGTACGGTCCATACGTAGGCAGTTTCTTAAATTTTTGGGCCATCCAGCTACAAACCGTTTCTTTTGAGGCTTATTTTTCTTCATTTGCCAAGAGTACAACAATTAAATTTTGTTGCTAGAAGGACTTCCAAAGTACTTGGGAAGATCTTAAAGCATGATAATGACATAATTCACATTGAAAACACAGTCGAAACATTTACTATTACTGTACAGTGTCAAAACATTTTCATTCCACCTAGGAAAGAGTTCCCAAATACAAAAGTTTCTTACCTTTTTATTACAGGGAGGGCAACATTTCTCATAAGCTGTTTCTTTTAAAATGAAATGAAAGTATTCGGAAAGTATATAAGTAAAGAAGCTTTCAGAACTTCTTAGTTTGAATAAAACATATTCGTGCATTTGCTTCCAAAGGAGCTTTCTTTGGCCAACAATCTTCCTCATTTTACTCCCAATCGGCGGCAAAGTAAACTTCTTTACAAAATGAACAGAATATATTAGCTCATCTTCCCTGCGATACAAGTGTCAAAAATATACCCACTTTTCCTTCCCCTCAGGTGGCTGTCAGGAAACGTGGACCTGTTTTTGTTGCCTAAAGATTATTCTTTTTGTAGGATAAAGTGGGAGATTGTAATTTGGGCCTACAGGGTGATTTTAGTCTATTTTCGTTTTTCGCTGTTGAAACGATTGTGAGTTGAAAATTTGATTCGTGACTTAGTGGGTGGTGAAATCTATACGTTTAGAGCTTCTTTAGTGGTATCGAAGAAATTTTGGATAATTTCTAGCAGATTTTCCCCGGCCTAAAGTTTGATTAACCTGACAGCGTAGCAAACATTGAATGTAGGTTCATAAAAGATAAAAGGACATTTCTAGATGGGTTTACAAACGACTTATTTTACCAGATCACAAGATGCTTAACTCATCCTCAGTTATGGGAACCACATTCAACTTGCTCTGCCTCAACCAAAAGTTGTTCACAGACTCGTATCTAAGAGTGACATGCTGGCACATCGGTAGGGTAAGACGGGGTAAAGTGAACTATTTTGTAGGTTTTCGTAGAACTGACATTTTATTTCGATGAAAATATCAAATCTTCTTGCGTTAAAGTGACATTGTGGCCTTTGCTGAAATATTGATGCATGTTTTGATTTTTTGATGATTGGCGTTTCCACGCATCAGCGTGTTTTTGGCAAGCAGTTGGGTAGTTCACTTTACCCCGCAAAACGGGGTAAAGTGAACTAGTACAGTGATGGTCAAAACTCGGTCGTTTTGTCGACTTTGAACTGCTTTGGAGATCAATCTATGTATTTCTAAGTGGAAAATAGTTCAGACAGGGCCGAGCAAAGATTTTTGACGCCCCAGGAGAACCTTTGGAATTGGCACGTCGAAAAATTCATGTATGAAGCAAAAGTGAAGGTTCGAGTGAAGGAGACATTCCGATCCTTCTTGATGTTTTATCATGTGCTCTAACCTTGACTACAACACCTTTGCCAGAGTCGTGCTTTTTCATGTTTTCACACAGAATTTTCCAATGAATGATCAGCCTGGTAAAACCAGCAGAGAACTTCATGTATATTTATACTTATAGAAACTCAACTCACAGATCGTCAAAAAAATTAAGAAACTCCAGTACTGGGAAAACATAAAAGAAACGATTAAGTTTTAAAAAGAAATCCTTAACATATTTCAATTTCTTTCACCAGTTTCCTTCATCATATTTCTCAGCAGAGATGGCGCTAGAGATGAAATTCTGGGGGGGGGGGGCAAATACTGTCAGATTGCTGACAGCGATTGAAGCAAAAAAAATTTAAGGACATTTCAGGTAGGCCTAAAATGCAACCACATTCTCTGAAAACATGATATAGAAGTTATGGAGGTGCCGACAGTGGATAAAAATTTTCAGAAATTCAAGTGCCAGTGAGGCTCAATGAAATTGCTGGGGGGCTCTTGCCCCCAAGCATCCCCGCTGGTGACATCATCTCAGTTTCTTGGCATGTACTTGAGTGATGTCTAAACATCGGAAAGGCTTCAAGTAACGTCGTTTTGAAAAATTCACAAGGGTACAATTAGTGAACATGAAGGTTGTCATGAACCCTAACAGAAACTCCAATCAGGGACATAAATTATGAGGCAAAGTCATTTTTTCAGATATTTTGACCTGCTGAGCATCATCCGCCCCCCCCGTTGCCCCTCAATAAATGTTGAAAACTCAGAGACCCTCCTTGACACATCACCAACATTAGATAAGGGGGAGATGGGAATCTTCATCGTCAGCTCTTAAATTCTGAATGTGTCCAAGCTATTTTGTCAATGATTGTCGTAAGAAACTCTCCCCAAAGATACCCCTTTGCGGAGATTAGGATTGTTTTCAATTTGACAACAAAAACTGAAATTGAATCAATTTTATAGATATAAAATTTTACACAGAGAAGGGACTTTTTAAGTAAAGAAATTTCCATTACATCAGTTGCTATTAGTTCTGAAGCGTTAACATTTAGTGCTGAAATATGATTCTTTGCAAGCCTGACAAAGAAGCCCTACATTATTCATATTACGTTGAAATACGCAGAAATTGGTTTAATTTGAGAAAATCTGGGAAAGGCTACGCTTTCTCACATGAAGGAAGCTTGGAATGCATCAAAACTCCAGTTTCATGCATGCAATGCAGGTAGTTCACTTTACCCCGGTCAAGGCAAAATCTTGACTGAACAGTGGGTCTTTCAAAATGCCATGCTAGCGGACTAGAAAGTCTTTCTTGGTTATCTTTTTTCTGGAAAAAGGAACCACATAGTGTGAGCTTTTAATCAATAAAAAAATCTCCGAAAATAATTTCGTTTCGGAGTCAAAAATCAAGACTAAAAAAGAGGGGCTAAACCTAAAACTGTGATTTTCCAAAGTTGTTTTCACTACCTTGGATTAGGGGATTTTTCGCAACAACAGAAATGACCCTTCAGCAAAAATATTTTGATTTTCTGTCAGCATATATAATCAAGCATCCGTCATAAATTATGTTTTATCATAGCGTTTCTACGTTCGGAGCAAAGCGTGAATGTTCTGAGTAGTTCACTTCTATTTCTATTTCTATTTCTATTCTATTTCTAATTCTTTATACACCGAGACCCTTCAGCAACAAAATAACTTTAGCTAAAAAACATAAATCTAATTACAATCATTTTTTAAAACAAAAAAAGAAAACTACTGCTGATCTTCCAGGGGGCCGTGTTTGCATTGGTTTCAGCTCATCAAATGACTTTTTAACTGTTTTTTATATTGATACAAGGTGGGGAGCTCCCTAATATTCATAGGAATCTCGTTCCAAGCCTTCAGAGCTGTGTAAGAAAATCTCTTTTTAGAATATTCCAGATTATACTTTGGGATTTGAAGGTTCTCACAAAATCTAGTATTATAGTTAGAGTAATGAGATCTCCGTTGAAATTTATTCCAAAGGTTTTCTGGACATAGCCTGTTCATGATCTTATATGTCATGACTGATCGATCAAACGTAATGAGTTGTTTAACTTGTAAAAAATTCTTCGACCAGTCATCCTTTATCCTGGCAGTGTCAATTATCGAAATGGCCCTGTCTTGAAAACGCTGTAATGATTCCATTTTGGAGTTGGATACACTACCCCATATGACATCAGCGTATCTTATATGACTCTCTACGAGCGCACGATAGACATTGCTTAATTGAGATTGCGAAACAATGTTTTTTAGGGTTTTTAAAGAAACAAGGCCCCCGCGTACTTTCGCTTTGATAGCTTTAAATTGGTCCTCCCAATTGAGTCCTTGATCGATAATTACCCCCAATGATTTTGTTTTCTTCACTCGTTTTATTTCTGAGCCATTTAATTTTAGTTTTTCTTGTTCGGTTATCTTATTAGTTCTATTTGGGTGGCCAATAAACATATATTCTGTTTTTTGTGGATTAGCACTTAATTTATTCAGTCGCATCCACTCAGAGATATTACTTAATTCATCTTGGGCTTTGCGAACCAACTCATCGACACTTGAAGATGCCAACGATACTTGAGTATCATCAGCATACATGCCAGCCTTAGATGCTTTCAAACATTTTTCAAAGTCATTTAGATACACTATGAACAGAAGAGGACCCAAACAGGATCCTTGGGGAATCCCGCAAGTGACAGTCTTAGCCTTAGACTCATAGCAGTTAAGCTTGCAGTATTGTTGTCTGCCTTCCAGATATGATCTGAACCAGTTACCGGCTAATTCTCGGATTCCATACGCTTCTAATTTTTCAAGCAAGATCTCATGGTCAACGGTGTCGAACGCTTTTTTCAGATCAAGGAATATTGCCAAATTAACCTTTCTGTGATCAACATTTTCATACCAAAACTCCGTACTGTCAATTAAAGATGTTACCGTTGAGCAGAGTTACTTTACCCCGTAGTTCACTTTACCCCACCTTACCCTACATTGGAGTGCAAACTTGTAAGAAATTTTGGCACGTAACATGTGATAGGCCTAATGCACGAAAAAGAATTTAGCACGTAGGCACGCACGCACGTTGACACGTAAATGCAATGGCACCGTTGGCACATAAGGAAATTGGCACGTTGGCATGTTGGCACGAAACATGTCAAGGCACGTTGGCACGTACAAAAATTTGGCACCGGGCACCTAGCATGCGAAGGCACGTTGGCACGCAAGTAAATTTGGCATGTGGGCACGTAGGCACGCTTGGCACGTAATTTAGCAGACTCTCTATTCTGTGCTCTAGGGTAAGGTGGGGGTAATTTGGGTCTGAATCGGGTATTTTTCGAAACAAATAGAGTATCCTCAAAAAGTCGTTGGAAATATTGAAGAACTCTTTTCGTTTTACCTACATTGAATCTTTTGTCATTCTTGGAAACTTGTTCCCGTTCTTTTATTTGAAGTTTGAATATTTTTTTAGAATTTTTTACTTTCCTCACTTCTGGGCGTAATTTCAACCTGTCGGCGGGAAATTCTGGTCTATTCGAGAAATACGGTATCTGTTTCGTCAGGAGTATTGTAAATTAACGAAAATAAAATTTTAGAATGCTTTTATGGATAACTGTGATTGAATTTTCAGAAAGATGAAAGATGGAAATGTAAACAAAGTAACATAAACAAAAACATGTACCTTATGCTGTTTTCGATGTATCATCCATTTGCTTGCAGTATTATCTCAATTTTTGTTTTGACTCGGGAGCGATTGCCAATTCCTGCACAGCGCGACTCGTAACAATATTCTATGAAAATTCCAGTAGACCCAAATTACCCCATCTTGCAAAATAATCGAAATAAAATCTACCGAATCGCGAAAGAAATCCGAAAAACTTTAAGCACCTTTCCAAATGATTGAACATGAGATTGATAATAACTTGTTGACGAAAAGAAGTTGCAAGTTGGCATAAATCGTAAGTTTTCTACGGTGTCTGATCATGATCAAAGTTTAGGCCGTGGAAAATCTTCAAATTAGAGCACTAGAAGTTATCAAGTAGTTCTTCGACACCACTTAAACAACTCCTGAAAGTATAGATTTCAACACCCACGGAATCATGGATCGAAATTTTCAACGTACGATCGCTTTAAATGCGAAAAAGCAAATAGACCCAAATTACCCCGTAGACCCAAATTACCCCCACCTTACCCTATAAACCACTTAATCGAGGGCATATGCCTCAAGAGCTCTATCAGAGTCCTTCCATATGGCCTCGTCGGCACCATTGACTTAGATGCTTTACATATGTTAGATGTTATGTGTTTTCCACGATTTGTATCATTTTAGCATGATATTAAAGCGGTTTTACACGTAGATTTTAGCTGAAAATGTACTTGAAATTTAATTGAAATGATTTCTAATTCTTTTAATAGAGTTATCTGCGCTTGAATTCTTAGGAAATGAATAGTGTAGCGCACTTTCCTTGCATACACGATCTGTTTCAGGTCAGAAAAGAAACTTCAGAACACTTGTATACTACATTCATCACATTTGAAGATATCATAAAAGAGGAGAATTTTGAAAACTGTTTGTCAATTCTAATGGAAACTGAATGGTAATTAACAGCTTCTGTTTTTAGAACTTGTCGACTTTATTATTCATTTAGGGAATGTTCAATAATTTCAGAATGCTTTTGGTTATGATAAGTTTTGGAAATTAAAAATTCAGCAGCCTTTGTTTAAATCTGCTCACCTTGAGCGTTCACCTTGAATATTTAATACCGTTAATTAAGGTGTGGTTGCAAGTTGGTCTATTGTTCAAAGGCTTTCATTGTAGGTAGGCGCTGTTTACATGAGGAGGGCTAGCACTCCTAACTGGGCTTGATTTTTTTATGTTTACATGGAAGAGCTCAACCTCTATTCCAGGGCTATCATTGTCTTCAGACTCACTTCTGTCGTCCAGTTATTACCCCTGGGTTCGAGGTTAGGAAGAGCTGGCCCTTCTGGGAAGGATGGACATAATGGCACCTACCATTGTAATCCTATTGTTCTTTGTTGATTCTGTGCATGTCTGTCTGTTAGATTAGTGAATGGTTGTCGGATGTTTTATAGAAGCTGAATAGATTTTAAAATGCACATAAGATCTAATTTTGTGTCAACAGTCTTCTTTTGCCATTTGATATCATTAAAGGCCTTGGTTCAGTTTTCATATTATTTTTTTTCAGGGATGGAAAGCTAGAAGAGCTTCGTGAAAAGAGAAATATCTTATGCGACTTAATTGGAATTCCAAGACCGAAACTAAAGGTTAGATTGTAAGGCATATTTATACCAAGAGGGCAGATGCCAGCTTTTTATTGTTTATGTTAAGTATCAAAATGTCAGTTTGTTTTTCTTTCTAGGATTCGAAGAATAAATATAATTGAAGAAATTTTTCTGTCCATCTTTTTCTTCGTTCTTGCAGGGATGAAATTATTGACCTGATTTTCAAGCTACTTTTTGACATTTCAATTTAATTTCTTGGTGAACAGATCTTTGTGTAATTAAAAATAACCGAAGGTTAAAAATTTTGTGGCAGATAAAATAATGCTAAGTGATTATTCTACAGAGCAAAGCGAAAGAAGATGGGCCATCAAAACAAGTCGATGAATTAGACAGTTATCAAGGTGAACTTTGTTCAATGATTTTAAAGACCTCTCATCCTGCACCAAATGAAAGTTGTACCCAACAAGTCAAAGTAAATAACTTTTTATCATCCCACCCGAATTCAATGATTGAATCCTTGATTGAGTGCTAATCAAACTTAAAGATCATGCAGTCCATGCTGTGATTTTAGGTGTTCTCAGACAAACTTTACTGACAGAATAGTTAGTGACATTTTCCAAACAGAGCCTCGTGCTTTTGGAACATCTAATTCTGATGATGAGCAAGGAGAATTGTTTCGAAACGCCAATAATAATTTAACCATGGACTGGTCAATATCACCTTTTTCTATTAAAATCGAATTTGTCTTTACTTGGAACTGTCATACTTGGAAGTGGTTGGTCAAAGTTGAAATGGTCGCAATTCTTGTTCTCCTTTTTTGGTGAAATTTCGATTTCTTGCCAATACTCCGAATTCTCCAAATTCTAGTTGTTAAGTTTCTTTTCATTTCTAAAATGTTAGTTATACTAAGGATTTTTGATCATTTTTCCGCATTTTACAAACAAATATCATCGATCTAGTTCGCCATCAAAACCAGCGGTTATCAACTGGTACATGATGAAGAAACATAGCCCTTCATCACTTGATGGGTTAATGCTCTGGTTGTAGAAATTGCTCCCATTTCCACTTTATCCTTACCCTCCGTAATCCTGCCAACTATAAAGAAAGATTTTTCCTTTGTTTCAGATTTGGTCGCCCGCCATGGCTTCTGATTTTGTGCTTAGAGCAGTAACAAATTTTACGAATGAACAACTCATGTACTTGAGAACCAAAGGATGTTGCATTTTATCTAAACTGAATGTCTTCAGATTACAAAATTTATGAGTCGTTCCTTCTAAGAGCTATTTCTTCTTAGCGTCAAACATACAAAACATCTAATGATTAAGCTCAAAATGAGTTCATGTTATTAATCATTATCTTTAAAGTTTTTTGAGTCCAATATCAAAACATTGGTAAGCAAAATAAAATTGATTTCAAAGCCATGTTTTTAAACGTCACTGGTTTGTGAACTTTTTTCATCAACATTATCTGTTTCATAGTTTAAATTTTGATGTTTATAAAATGTTCTATTTTTACAAACATCTAAGAACTTTGTGCCTGCAGACTTGATGCAGAGAGGTGTAATCAGAATGCATTGTTACTTCAATGAATGAGACATATCAGGTAAATTCACTAACCAAATTCTTTCAGATCTTTCATTATCAGTGAGATAACTTATTAAACAAAGGACATATACAGTACAGTATTCTCTAAAGTGCTAGCATTTGAATGGTTTCCTATGGAGGGGGTCAACTTTTGAAAACATTACTTATTTTTGGATAAATTTTGTTCACAAGGATGCAACAAACACATCTGTTCTGTTAATTTCTAAGGGATTATAATTGCTATCTTCACAGCAGTCCTTTTATTTACAGAAAATATGATGCAACTTACACTACAAATCTTCATTTTGCTTTGCTGATAACAGTGTTTTTATTTAGGGTTTAAATTTTCCTCCCATGGTCTTGGACCTCTTTTATTTTCCCATTGGTCTATATCCACATCTTTTTGAACCTTCTACAAAATAAAGGAAATTATTTGGATTAAAACACAGGCACAACAATTCATGCAAAATTTCAACAGAAACTTTTTAAATATTGTGAGCATTAATGAAAAAGAAATTCATGAATAAAATCAAACCAGAAATGCTTCCTCAAGTGTCACTGGTGATTGCCGTCGCTTTGCTTGA